>JAWDJN010000035.1:0-1432303 GCA_037788925.1 Mytilus galloprovincialis
AAAATCAAATGGTTGCTCCCTTAATGAAATAAAAATATTATTCTATATTAAAATTCGTAAAAAATGATTTGACTTTAGGAAGTTCTGGAACAATCTAAAAGAAGAGTTACCATATTAGATAATTTTCGTAGACAAAACAAGAGGCACCAATCCCTTCAAACAACCGAAATGATCTCTGGTGTTTCAGGAGAATGATTAGTTCCAAAAAAATAAAACACGAGACAAAAAAGACTCATATTTAATTATTGAATGTATTTATAAACCAACAATCAATTAAAATAATCGGACTTAAAAAAATCAGACCAAAATTTTGTGTACATTCAAATATAAATATGCTTTCAGAAATATGAATAACAGAAAAAAAAGTAAACTTTCGGCTAAGGAAATACTTATTAGGAACAGAGAACGAAAAAGGCTTCAGAAAAATGAAACGAGTAGAAAATCTTATGGAAAGTTGTACAAGAATAAAGAGAGCGAGACAAAAACATATAGTCAAACGATTAATGCAAGAAAAAAGAGAGAACAAAGGGAGAAATCTAAGAAAATAAATGAAAGAAAACTGAAAAATAAAATGAATGTCCGTAAACACAGAGGTAAAAAAAATGTAGAACTTTCATCAATGTCACTTGTTGTACCAGAAGGTTCAAATGTTTTCAAAAACAGAATGGAAAAGGCCAGAGCCCTAAGAAAATTTAAAGAAGGTTTACCAAAATCTCCATCTAAACGATGCGCAGTTATATCGACTTATTTGGCCCGCAGATCCCCTCGATCGCCAACAATAGCTAATCTGAAACATTCAGTTTCGCCAGTTGAAATGGCCGTCGTTGCAGATATTCAAGAAATAATAAAATCTACAAAATTAAAGCGATCTAAGAATGCACGTTCGGTAATGAATTCTGTTACTGCATCAATCAGCGGGGAAAATTTAGCAAACTCGAGAGGTAAAATTAAACTGTGTAAAAATTTAGGTTTGCCAGCAAGAAGGGTTGCTGGAGGCCAGCGTATTAGGTCTAGAATTCTTAAAAGTGAATCGTCTGCATGGGCTCTTACGCAACAGAAAACAAGAAAAGATTCCATTTCAGAAGAAACAAAGAAAACAGTTTATAACTTTTGGCTCTCTGATGGCATATCACACCCGACCGGCAACAAATCCGATATCAAAAGAGAACGATTGGGACCAAACTTATATACTTCGCATATGACACACGTGCTGGAAAAAACACAAACTGATGCGTATTTAGATTTTGTCGCCAAATATCCGGAAATTAAAATTGGACAAAGAGCATTTGAGAAACTTCGACCGTTTTTCGTAAGACCTGCATCTGAAAAAGATAGAAATACATGCTGTTGTAGATATCACGTGGAAGCAAACCTTGTTTTCAAAGCATGTATGAAGTTCAGAAAATCGTGTGACAGGGAAACCGATTCGCAAGAAAGTGACTATCCCGTATTTGAGAAAATGTCAGACCTTATACATATTACGCTATGTCCAAAAGTAAATGGATTTTATAGAAAAAATTGTCTTGACCGAAAATGTAGCCTTTGCGGAGTTGGTAATTTCAAACTTTCACCCAACGAATCACAGTCGTCTTCAACTGTTGAATGGCAAAAATATGAATATATAACTGAAAAATCGAAGGGTAAAAATGTAAGGCGCCGACTGACCCTGATAAAAAAGAAAACTAGCGTAAACGAAATGTTTCTCAATTTAAAAAAGCTTCTCGAAACTTTCCCCGCTCACCAGCACCGATCAAACTGGCAAAGCAATCAACTTAAAAGTCTTGTTCAGAACTTGCCAGTCAATCATTGCATATGCATCCACGATTATTCGGAAAATTATCGCTGTGTCGAGAAAGAAGAAATCCAATCCAATTACTTCCAAAGAACTGAATGCAGCATTCATGTAACCGTCATGCACCGACACGCCATTTTAGAATACGATGGTGTAGACAGTACAGAAGAATTTCCGGAAATAATTACGGAACATTTTTTCGTAATTTCCCCGGACCTGCAACATGATAATGATTTTACAAAATATGTCCAAAAGAAAGTTAAGGAATATTTAGATTCAATATCATACACAGTTGATCATATGCATGAATTCACAGACGGTTGTTCTAGCCAATATAAATCGCGGCACTGTTTAGGAAGTTTATCTACTGCCATCCCTGATTTCGGATATAAAACATTCCATAGAAATTTCTTTGAAACAAGCCATGCAAAAGGGCCTCAAGATGCCGCGGGGGGATTTATAAAAAGACAGGCGGACATATCTGTTCTACGTGGCAATACAGTGATTCAGAATGCGAAGGATTTATTTACGTTCTGCGAAAGTAGCCTTAAAAAGCCAAGAAGTGCATTATTTAAAAGAAGGGTATTTCGATATGTGGACTCAATTGATAGACACAATTCCAAAATATTTAAGCCGATCCAGCAAAATAGACAAATACATCATGTTTTTACTAGTACATGTAATGAAATCATTGTTTCCGATCTCTCTTGTTACACGTGCGATCAATGCATTTTGGGGAATTATCTTAACTGTTTAAATGTAGAAAATACCGGGGTAAAGAAAACTATTAAGCCACGCGAAATAACACAAACTTCTAACGAAGAAGAAGTAGCACAAGACACTGACATTCTTTCAGAAGACATATCAGATTTGGTATCCATAAACTCTGTTGTGGCTGTCAAAACCGACGATGATAACTTTGACTATTATTTAATGAAAATTTCCAAAGGTTCACACGTATTGAATTCAGCAGAGAGTGACAGCTGGGGTGCTACATATCCCCCTGGATTCGAGGTTTTCCGGGGTCATTATTATGACAAAATTAGTGACAATGATCCGTTAAAATATAAACTTTTAAAGACAAAGACTGCTTTGGTACCGACGAAATCTCTGCTATACATACTTGCTGATGTAGATGCCTCTTATCGTATAACTATTTCAGAGGACACCCATCTAGACATTCTTTCTGTATTGGACAATTTGGATTGAAATAAGAATTAAATTATAAAACATCATGCACTGTTGTTTAGCCACTCATAAAATATTTTAGTAGACCTTTCCGATTCAAATGAAATGATTCAACGTGGCTCTGCTTATAATTAAAAAATATAAAATATATATATATATATATATATATATATATATATATATATATATATATATATATATATATATATATATAAGTACGTCTGAGTCAGTGACAACCCTACAACAGATGTATCCATCGGATCGCCATCAATGATGGTGATACATGGCTGTGTACATAATGTATATACAACTCGTCTAAACATAATGTTTAGACGAGTTGTATATATATATATATATATACATTTTTCGTTAAATAAAATATACATGAATATCTTTACTGAAAAAAAATATTCCCATGAAAAAAAACCTGAATGAATCAATGCTTACACATTAGAAATCACATTAGAAAAACGTTACGTAAAAAACAAGAAAATAAGACGGCTTTTTGCTATATTTCCGACGTTACGTTATTATCACCAGTATTTTGCGCGACGTCTATACATCTTAACCTCTAGGTAAGTTTTGGATTTTGTGTTGTTGTTTGGGTGTCTCATGATCACTTGGGTTTTTTTTGTCGATTGCCAGCTATACCAATACAAAAAAAGTAGGAGAAGTCTTTTGGCTAACATACGACTCTGGGTCGCATTTGGACAGTTTAAGGGGGCACTAAATGCGATGCCTCGTACATGTATACTGAGAGTGTAACACTATTTTCTCTCCAATGAACCATTACAATCCCGATTTGATGGAACAATGTGTGAACTAATTCAAGGGAAAACAAATATGCTATCTAACATACCATTCTGTGTGTGCCTATATCAAACATAATGTCGCAATTACTCGCTTGTATACTAACAGCTCCTTCTACAAATCCATACGAATCGGATGTAGAATGAAAGACTATATAAATAAGAAGTTGTGGTATGTTTGCCATTGAGACAAATCTCCACCCAAGTCACAATGTATAAAAGTTATCACTTATACATGTAGGGTACGGCCTTCAACACGAATCCTTGGCTCAAACCGAACAGCAAGCTATAACGGGCCCTAAACTAATGTAAGTTTTAAACTGTTTAAACAGGAAAACAAATGGTCTTATCTTTATAGAAAAAAACCAGAAAAACGAGAAACTCCTATATGAACCACACCAACAATCATCAACAACTGAACAACAGGCTTCTGAATGAGGAGGTGCATACAAATACAGCGGGTTTAAACGTTTTCACGGGCGCCAACCTTCACCCTAACCTAAGACAGTATAATGTAACATTACAACAAATACAGACACACTTTGATACATTCCTCATTTCCATTCTCAATTTTACACTTTAAAATATAAACTAAAATAATTGTGATAAGTTTGTAACATATATTATTCAATTCAAAGAAGGAAAAAAAGAAATTATTCTCTCTCACACACATACAAACACACAAATACACACAGATAATCATCTTTCTCTCTCTCGCTTTCTCCCTCACATATAAATATACAAATAAGTTAATAAAATTCTTCATCATCAAAATCAGCGTAGAATTCATTGTAGTATTCTTCTTCTGCCATACGTGCCTTGTCTGCCGCGTTACCAAACAAGAAATCCCAAAAGTAGGTGTAAGACTCCCGATATAGCTGCTGGCGACTCTGTTTTGTAGATTTTACAAATAGTGAGAACGGAATTTTTCCTTCTTTCTCATTACTTTCTGAAAATAAAAAGATTATAACATAGAAACGTGGACATAATCCATCATATGTGTCTATGTATGATATTTTTGTATGAATTGTAGGGATTGTGGGAAACTTTGAATTCTACTCTGAAATTTTTATTCACCACACTACAGTTATTATTTGCTTCCTTTGAAATCAAACGACTTGTGTCACGTGTAGAGCAGATTCTGCTTACCCTCCCGTAGCACTATAGATCCCACGGTTGTTGTTTGGGTTCATAATGCTCATTCTTTAGTTTTCTTTTTTTCTTTTTTCTTTTTTGTATACTGTTGTTTTTCTTTTAGTCTTTTTTTTCTCTATTTTTTTCATTTTCCCATGTCATTAGTTACATTTCGACTATAAATGAGTTTGATTATCCCTTTGGTATCTATCATTTCTCGTTAGCCTTAGTAATGACAATTTATTATTAAAAAAGCGAAGTTCTTAATATCTTTATTTGTGCTTTTTGTTTTGTTAAATTGAATTTTGTAACAAAAGTAAATAGAGTACAAGCGTTCAAAGACAAAGCTGTACGAAGCAGGGTGTCGATTTTGTTATGATTTGCTGTCCTATTTCTAATAAATTTAAATTTTCACACTATTCCTGCAGTATATAAAATAACAAAAAAAAAAACGAACTACGACCAAAATTCTAACAGAAAGTCTCTAAGCAAATATCAAAATCAAAAGCTCAAACATAATTTATATTGAAATGTCGGCCACTGTACATTAGTCAAGAACATCAATTGATGCTTAATTACCTTGCTGTTGTTGTTCTCCTTCGTATTTCTTCTGTTGTTCTTTGCCTTTCTTCTGTTGTTGACCTTCTTCTTGGTTTGTAGACTTTATTTCAGTGTCGGTTAATCTCAACAATTTTATGTTTCCCCAATAAATGAAGGGATTATTATTACTGTGTGTTTCTTTTCTCTGAAAGAACGAATCATAATGCATGTTTAGTGAATAGTGAAACGTGCAAATAAATACAAATCCTTAAAAAAATTAACAGAGCTGAAGAAAAGAAAAATAGATTTATTAAAGTTTCAAATGTGATAATTATATCATCCGCTTTACTTTTGTCCGTTTTAGTCGCCCTATATATTTTTTAGTATTAGGGGTATCATCGGATTTCCCGTAAAAATGTACGCTGAATCCGAAACTCTCGAAATAAATGATTTCCCGAAAAAAATAATCATGAATTCCCGTGTTCCGATAATATTAATCAAGCATTCCGCGAAAATAAAGGCCCAGTATAGACGTCCCGATAAAGTTAGTCCACAACTTTTAAAAGCTGAATGTCGCAGAAATAATCTGAGTATGCCGTGAATATTTCAGTCTTACTCGAAGAAAAGTCGTTTTCTGATCATGTGTTTATACAGATATTCCTAAACATAATCTTATACTCATGTAAAACTAGGAAATATAACATTTTTTTACGTGTGTATATTTTTTGTCTATTTTACCTGTCCAAACACGAATGATCGGATACATCGAAAAACACCGTGTCCGAAAGCCTGGCTTTTCATTCTGTCGATTGCGATATTAATTTGTGAAATATCAGAGGGAGACAAGACTAATCCAAGAGAAACGTATAATGTACAGGTGGGTTTAAATTCAAAGCCCATATTGTGCATATTGTACCTTTCCAAACACGAATGATCGGATACGCCGTACAACTTCGTTCCCGAAAGTCTGTCTTTTCTCTCCGTCCATTTCTATATCTTTATTTCTGCAAAAAAAATATGAATCCTCAAGATGAGTATAAATTTTATTTTCTAAATAGTAACTGTATTTGATTAGAATTGTGTGGAATATCAACTGTTCTGATAAAATGAAGAAAAACCCGCTCATTTAAGTAGTTATATATTTCTCAATGCGTATCTTACTCCTATTACAGGGTGTTTAACGGCCTTGACTAACATAATACAACCAATTTCAATGAGTGTGAAGGGAATGGTATAATCCTTGGTTAGCTTGCTTGTTAGCTGAACCGTGAAGTCATTATTAGGTCAGGTTTACTTCCCTCCTTTTGAAGTAACATAGTCCTACAGACAGACAGATTGGTTATCTGTCGGACTAGTCTACTTTTAAAGGAGAGTAGTTTACCTGATCTAATAATGACTTCACGGTTCAGCAAGCAAGCAAGCTGACCATACATTGTAAATTTGCCTACACACTCAATGGAATCGGCTGTAAAAAGGGTCTCACACGATCGGTATCTTGAATTATTCCGAAGTCAATGGTTTTTTTTTTATTTCGTCTATATTTTTACTTGTATCGTATACCATAGATGTAATGAGACTTCTCAGGAATAAAAGGAATACATTTCCGTAAATAACAGGTCGTAATAGACGTAATCTCCTGGATATTCCACACTCCGGAACTGGATTCTTTCCCGTACCAGGAAGAAGAAGAAGAATAGGGGAGGGATATTTACAAATATTGTTATTTCACCAACTTGCACGAAACATGGCAAATAACGAGATTTAAGCACGAAAACGGGTAAATCAAAAATCGCAAACCCATGATAAATCTTTACCGCTTGTTCAAGCAACAGAGTCATTAAAATCTTTGAAACGTTCAAAACTCTTCAGGTACTAATACAAAATATATGAAAAATGTTAATTTACAAAGAATAAAATGGTCATAACTTTATACTTACATTAAATTGACCAATAAGCTCGAAAGAACACAAAACCAGTACAGATTTAATCTTCACTATCAAACCGCGACTGTACGTTGTGTAAATGCTTGTCCTATACTCAGATAACTATATGGCGTTACTATAGTAAACACAGTGACGTCATGGGATTATAGACGTCTGTAAGATACGTTGCGCAATACTAACTCTTTTGTATGACGTTCAGTGACAAATATATTTCATTTATTTTTAGGACAATAACAATAATAACCAAACGTTCAATAAATATTTTTTGACAGAATGGTTCGACAATGATGTTAACAGACATCGAGACAAACATCTGCATTTTTGGCAAATTTCATGGCACGTTCAAACAGGTTTCCACTTTAAAATAACAGTTTGGACAAACTATCGAATTGAATGATTTTAAGTCCGTTTTTGGAAGGGAGTTAGTACTAAACCCCCTTTTGCTACTGGTGGGAACCTACAGTTATATTTAATAGACGACATTATTAATAAGACTTAACGATTGAATAAATTAATATCAAATAAATCATCATTACAAGATTATGATTAAATTTTTAATACGATCATCTTTGAAACTTATTTTCAATAGTAATAAAAAAAGCAACATCTTTTCCAAATTGAATACAAGAACTGCTGATTATTTGTTAGATAAATTTACAATGGAAACAACCAATTTTTTGTACTTGCCAATTTTTTCTCTCAAGAAATTTGGATTCAATCAATTTATTCAAAAACACCGACGATACCCCACCAAAAGACGAACGAACGGTGCTTTATAGGAAGTCTTGCCGATTAAAGATTTTTGATCAGATTTAGCATTTTGACTATGATCCTCTTTAAAACTAAATTGAATAATAGACAGAACCAAAATGAATGATCACCAATGTATATCTACACAAATGTTAAAGTAACTGACGCAATCCACTGATACCATATATGATTTAATAATCATTTCAAAATTTAATGTCTATTCATAGAAAACTTTGATATATACATAACTATAACCATCAATGATTACGAGCCAGTAATTAAAAAAAAAATCGAAATGAAATAAAGACTGACACAATAACTTCACACCCTGGCTCTTTTTTTATACATGTATCAGATCACTTTGTAGCTTATCTCAAGGGGCCGGTAACAAGAAGTTTTATTAAGAGAGGTCGTAAGTATTGAATTAAGAGGAAGATGAGATAATCCTAAGATCATTCGAAGAGTGTAAATCAAAGCTCCCTCGGGTTGTTCGTAGATCTGTCTTATTTCTCCCTTAAGTTGCATCGTAATAGTTTCCAAGTTACGAGTTCTTAATAGTTTTCTGGCGTCTCCGTGTTAGGTTCCTCGCAAAGAAATTAGAATCACCTTAAATGAATCATAAAAACGTTTTCATGAACGATAAAATGCGCACAACAATCAACTACCCATTTAACCTAAGGAAACAATTCACCGGCCTCAAACCGCCATTATTCTTCCCCTTTGCCACAATGCATTTTTGATAAAAGTCAAATTGAATTGCACCGCTTCAAACATGAAATGAATTGAACTGCTTATAGACCATTATTATTCTAATACAATATGCTTTTCCCAGGACAATCCATAAGAGCTTTTTCTTTTAAGAGCCCAATTTACATACTAATGTTAGGATTTGAATCTTGAATATTAATAAAATGACGAAGGCTAATTTCTACCTTACTTTCATTTCGGCCAAATCACTACCTTCTCTTTCAACAATAATGGTTTTTTTCACATTTTTTACTTATTTCAATATATATGCATCTGATTGGACCACTCAAATAGTAAACATTTCAAATAAAACAGTATAGAGAATACTTAGGAAGAAATACCTTATATAATGACTATAGACCACGACCAAAGGGAACTAATTGTGGTCTGAGGGCTTCTAACAAACAATAAACTCACACAAATACTGAACTCTGAGGAAATGTCAGCACGAAAAGTCCCTAATCAAAATTAATGGCAAAATCAAATGATAAAACACATCAAACACAAATCACAAAATAGGCAAAAATAGTCACAAATAGGGATATAACAGCAAGATGAACCCCACCAAAAACTGGGATGATTTCAGGTGATCCGTAAGGGTAAACAGATCCTGCTCCACGTGTGACGCCCATCGTGTTGCTCATTATATTACGAAGCAGATAAATAGTTTAATTCGGTAGGTCACATTCGTGTATAGGGAACGGGATTGTAGTAACGACATAAGGAACATATCCGATATCATCTGTATAACGGATATTCCCTAACGGTCAACCAACTCATGTCTGATGACGTCCGTACAATTTAAAAAATTATGATTTTAACTTCACCATTTGGAACTCTTGGTTTGAAATTGAAAAAGGTGACACATTTTTCCTTGCTTTAAATTTAACACTTCTCTCAACATGCAAAATTGTAATCATTTACAATAAAAAGACACTACCATCCTTCACACACATGGCCAAGAGAACACTGATGTATAAGTTCATATTCAGTTGAATTGATACATGTAATTAGGGTGACATCCCATTAGTCCGACAACCATTATTTCGACAGCCCATTACTCCGACAGCCCACTATTCCGACAGCCCATTACTCCGACAGCCCATTATTCCGACAATGCAACTGTCTTGTGTGTATGGGTAAATTTTCTCTAAAAGGACCAACTCTGTTCCCTATAATATTTGTGGTTGTTTGTTTTGATTCCAATTATTCTTCTCTTGCGGGACATATATTTGTCTCAGTATTTTTGGAGTTGATACACATGCTTATTGCAACTGTTCAGTCCTTACATGTACCTCCGTCCCTCTTTCTTTTTACGGGTATGGGTATTTTATTTGTGTTTATATTTCGGCGTTTGTGTGTCCACTGTCTACTGCTGTTCTAGTTCTAAGGTTCACGCATTATCTTTTTAAGCAACTTGTTCTATTATCAACAAGTGAATATGCAGCCAAGAGTAGTCGGGACCACTCTTACAAAATATATAAAGAAAAGCTATTGCGAATTGATCTTGTTACACATCTAAGTTGATAAGTTTGTTTTAAGAACACTATTAATAACTGACCAAAATTTAAGAATGATTTTGTGTTACCGGAATTAGTAAGATCGCTTTAAGGTAGACTTAAGAATCGTTCTTTAATCATGCACCTTTTTAACACATTAAGGGCATACGATACAGTTTTGATCCCGTATTTACAAGTTGATGAAAATTTGCATATAGGCTATTTTTTACCTGATTGAATCAAATATGTGATAAAAAATATACCTTCATGTGCTTCTTTTTGAGTTAAATGAGGTCGAAATTTTGTAAATTCGGATTTATGGCCGTATTTTCCTTTTCGTAAGAAAGACGTATTTTTTTTTGTTTTAAAAGATAAACACAAATTGTTTTTTGTTAAATAATTTGTAATTTCTGTTTTTTTATAAGTATTCTAAAAATTTATGCATTTTTTGTTAAAAAATAACTCATATTTATCAACTGGTCATGAATTGAGAAAAAACGTAATTTTTTGCTGTATATTTATCAAAATAAAAAAAAATGCGCTATTTACAGTTTTATAAAATTTGGTCCACATAATCTCCCTGCAAAATGAAACAAAATGTCGGTTTAAAAAATGGGGGTCCATGTACTCGTTTTCAAATTAAATCAGTTTGAATGATAAAAATCAGTCGAAAAATGCATCTTTTCCCCATATGTCACAGTTTGACGTCGCGAAAATTCACAGTTTTACGTTAGCAACGTCATTACCTCCCCTGTAACTGTATCGTATGCCCTTAAGGGCTGTCAATCATTCTAAGATAGGTCTGGGGTTGGGTCTTGTTACACTCTTAAATCTTAAGATTTTCTTTAGACGTTTGTAAGACATAAGAATAATTTTTATTACCGGCCCCTGGAATGAGGATGATTTTAGCCAAATCATAGCATTATTTTTTTTATCATTTTTAAGTGTAACATATTTATATGCGAGAAAAATGTCAAACGACTAAACGAATTAGCAGTACAAAAGTCAATGATCTGCGTTTTAGAGTTATCATCCTTTGTATGACAATTTTAGGTTTATACTTGGAATTATTTCAGGTTTGAACGATCTTCACCTTTCAAACAACCATAAAATACGAACAACATCACGACACCCTTCTATAGCCAGTCAAGGTCGTTAAAAACTTCCATTTGTTGTTCAAATCGTCATTTGTACCGAAGACAGCAGACAGTGAACATCGGAAAGGAAGTAGTTTATAGCAGGCAGACGGTTAAGTTTAAGTGAAGTGTAGTGCTTGGAACCTGCGGACAGAATTTAGAAAGGTGAGACTGTGCGTGTTTGCTGACATACCATGCCTTAGTGCTGCCCTGTTGTTCTTAAGGTTTCAGCCCCGTTTGATACATTTCGGTTCAGCCCTGTTTTATACATTTAGGTTTCAGCCCGTTTGATACATTTAGGTTTCAGACCAGTTCCAAACATTTAGGTTTCAGACCAGTTCCAAACATTTAGGTTTCAGACTAGTTCCAAACATTAAGGTTTCAGACCAGTTAAAACATTTAGGTTTCAGACAATAGTTCCAAACCGTCAGACCAGTTTCATACATTTAGGTTTCAGACCAGTTCCATACATTTAGGTTTCAGACAATCGTTCCAACCCGTCAGAACCGTTCCATACATTTACGTTTCAAATCATAGTTTCATACATTTAGGTTTCAGACTATAGTTTCAAACAGTTGGTTTAAACAGTATCAGACTGAAAGGGTTTTAAACAGTTTTATGTAGTATAGTATTTGTTTCATACTTGATAGTGATAGTGTAAACTTTTTATTGACTTTAGAACTTTTGAATTGCTTTTCAAATCTCAGGAAACTGGTACGAACCCGAGGATAAAATATCTAAACGTCCCCGCCCGGTTACACGTTACAGTATTCTGCAATCATGCTTGATGAGATAAACCGTCAGCGTCAGTAAGTGATACTGATACCGCACTTTGTAATCAGCATTAATAAGTGAAGTTAATTCCGCATTCTGCCTTCTGCTTTGATAAGTTTATCTGATACTACACTGTACCGACATTGTTAACTAAAGAAGCTGATACTGTGCCTTGAAGCCAGCTTTCATATTTAAAAGGAAACCAAACGCTGCCGTCATTTTAAATTAGTGAAACTGGTACAGCACTCTGACGCCAGCGTTAAGCTAGGTTCACACTGCCGATCAGATCAACTCGATCAAGCCCGATCAAGACAAATTACGAGATCGGTTGACTGGACTGACTCAATCGACAAGAATGTTCGGGATAGTTTACCATGCTCGTCATCGATCTGACTTTCTACAACAGCGTTTTTGACATGTCAAAAACATTCGAGTAAGAATCGAGAAGCAAGTCACTCGAGAAGAGATCGAGAACTCGTCGAGTAGCGGTCGAATTGCTCGGGAAAGGATCGTGTAGAGATCGAGTTTGGTCGGAAAACAAAATGTTTACCGATAAGTTCTCGATTATATCGACCTTTGCTCGACTTATGTCCGATCATTACCAGTTTAACTCGACCAATGACCGATCGCTTCCAGATCACTGCGACTTCTATATTTATTTTATCCCAGACCAACTCGACCAAAACCCGATCCCTTCGCGACCACATTCGACAATTCTTCGATTTCTACTCGGCCATACTGGAGAACACATGACTGCTACACGATTCCCTCAAAGTGTGTGCAGATCTGATTAACTCTCATAACTCTGGCTCCGCAAAAATATATAGGCAACATTATTTTTAACTGTACAAAAATTCCTCCATGTACAGTACGTGTCTTTGCCTTTGCAAGGAGAGGCAACATTTTAAAAGAGAGACAAAAGACACCAATCGAACAATCAAACTCAAAGATCGAAAAATAAAAACCCGACACAGCCATAGCGAAAACGAAAACAGAAGACAAACAGCAGTCCACATAACATAGAAAACTTAAACTTAGCAACACATAACCAAACAAAACCTGGGAATACATTTGTTCTGGAAAGGAAGAAAATCCTGCAATTTTGGCGCCGGCGTATTTTTTAAATATGAAAGTAATTGTGCAATAACATTCATAATTAGACAGCTGATGACTAAGTTATCTTTCAATGATGGTTTATACGAAAATCAAGATTATATTTTACATGGTCTTGTTTTCTGATTTGTCTGTATGTATTTTCTGTTTGTCCAGAAATGTTTGTAGTATAAAAAAAGAAGTGGTACAATTGCCAATAAGACAGCTCTTCACAGAACACTAAATGACACAGAAATTATCAATAACAACTATAGATCACCTTACTGTCATTTTTTTTATTCATTCGAACTTTCTGATGTAATTTCACACAAAAAGGAGTCAAAAGACAAATATTTTTTATTTGGAGCGAATTTCTTTCTAACACTACCGATACAAACAGTTCAGCGAGCACAGGTTTTGATCAATTGTTTCAAACTTACTTTTGCAAAGTTTGCATAAACCTTGACAAACTATACACTGGCTGCAATTGCGTCTACAATTTGTCGTTCGTCGTTTTGTTAGTTCACAATTCAAACGATGCATTTCTTTCTAACTTTAACATTAAATCAATTATCTAAACGTGTTCTTGCTTGTCATAACTCTAAACAATGTCTAAACTTACTCAAATTTAGGTATTACCCTCCTTTCTTTCATTAAAATAACATATATGAAATAAAGGAGGGTAAAAACTAAATTTAAGTAATTTTAGACAATATTCTGAGGTATGACAAGCAAGAACATACCACTTTTTAAAAAGGCTTTATTACCACTATCTTCTTACATTCATCTGATTAAGATGAAGAACTTCCAATAAAATTAAATATGCACCGAGGAGCGATGTCCTCTGCATCTATAACATCGTCACTGGAGGCTATTTTCCCGCGTTAAAAGTTCGATTAACAACAAAATATGCATGCGTTTTTGACAGTTCAAACAGGGTCAGCAAACTCTGATTAAACGATGTATTTGTTTCTACGTCTGTAATGTATAACAAATGGTACACAACGTTTATCTTTTTGCAATATATTTTAGCAAATACATGCAGGTTGTTGCCACACAGCAACAATAAAACTGGATATCAAATCTATGTAAAATACTGATAACATACTTATGCACATACCGGTATATGACACAAACAGTACGATTTATTTGTGAGAAAGCAAGGAAAAGGGGAGGTAAAGTTTATGTATATTGCTATATAATATAATTTATAATCCCGTGACAAATCTCATTTTGTGGTGTCATTTCCAAAAAAAGAGCAATTAAACTACCATTACATATCAGTGTCCCCTATGAGGAAGTTTTTATAAGCATTTGATTCCTCTTTGTTGAGTTATTTCAAGTATCTCAAACTGCCCACACAGTGGTCGTCGTGTTAGCCACTGCCTCACCTAGATTTCTCTGCGCCCGTTGCTGTCTACATCATCTTGTTCGTGCACTCTTCAAGCTCCTTCAAAGCTATTTACCTGTCTCTCTGAACTCTTACTACCTTGCTCACAAATCCAATTGCTTTATTTCTATGTAGATATTTTAAATGTATGATTTTACTCTGACCTTCTCCTGAACATAACCAAATAAACAGAGAATGTGTACATGGGACACTGATAATCCCCCCCCCCCCCCGCTACCATACATAACATTATAAAGGGTCATTACTCAAGGACGGCTACCCGAATTCGCGTTTCATTAAATTTGGTTGAGGCAAAATAAAATTAGAGAACGGAAACGAATATTGTTGGGAAGTACGCACGGACAAGGGTAACACGTAATGCCCACTCCGAAGTGGCGGGGAATAAAAGTGTCGGACGATTTTATACTAAAATTGTGCATACCCGACTAATTCCCGATTATCCCTACGACCCATATACGATCAGGTCGATCTGGTCTGGTCGAGATCAGTCTGAGATCGTGAATAATTGATTTGGTCTAGCTAGTCAAGTAAAGATCGTGTAAAAATAGTGAATTGATCGAAATTTTCGAATAAGTATTCATTTTGTTGTCGGGATGGAGTTGTGTATTGTCGAGTTAAGGTCGTGAACAGTCGGAGGGCGATCGGGTAGAAGTCGTAAACAGGCTCGATAAGGAATTTGGTTGAGCTTGGTCGTGGAAATTTGGACAATCGAGTTGATCTGATCGGCGGTGTGAACCTAGCTTTAGTGAATGTAACTCTATTCGCATTAAAAAAATATAATCAAGCAAATTTCATGGACTAAATGTTCGACTCTCCCTTAACACCATTTGCGAGTATGGTCTTGAGAAAACGACGATAGTTCGTCGGAAGGGGACGATAAATGAACACTGTGCGGGACAAATTTGCAATTCCAGAATTGGCAAATCTGACTTTGTCGGTTTACAAGATATCAAAAATATTTTTTGCCAAAGTGATAGATAATCAAAATAAATTTCCCCATATGTCCCAACATGTCACCGTTGTCACTGTTGTCACCACAGCTGGTTAAAAGTACATTTCCCATGGGAAATTTAAAAATTCCCATGGGAATATTCGAAGTTCCCATGGGAAAAGTTGAAGTTCCCATGCGAAAAAGTACTTTTCCCATGGGAATTTTAAAATTCCCATCGGAACTTTACAGTTCCCATGGGAAAAAAAGAATACAGAGTGTTCCCATGGGAAATTAACTTTTCCGATGGGAACAGTTTATCTTCCCATGGGAACAATTTTTCTTTCCATTGGAACAACTTTTCTTCCCATGGGAAAATTTGTCTTCCTTTGGGAACAATTTTTCTTCTCAATGAAACAGATATTTTATGTATTGAACATGTTTTCCGCTCCTAGAAAAATAAAAATTTGTTAAAAATGCAGGATTTATATTAGTTATTTCAGTATGCAGGTTTTCTACAAAATGTCAATAAGGTTTCATATCTAAAGTTGCTCTCAACATGCAACTTCCTTAAAAATTCTGAACATCCAGTTAAATATGAAGCAATGGCAAGTAAGTTTTAAATTAGTTGTGCGTGTGTGTTGTGAATACAAAATTTTTTTTTTGTATTATTGAACTTATTGGAAAATCGATACTAAATGCTTAACAACTTTTTTTCGGTGCTTAGAAATACCACAAATTTTGATTTTTTTTTTTTACAAAATACAAGTTCCCATAAAACAAAACACTATGACTATAACCACGATAACATGAGGAGATAATATATTCATTTATAATCTGTATACACGTGCCTTATTAACGGGTTCTGGTTGAATGAACATGAATTTCGTTAAATCACACACAGATGACGATCAATAGAGTGTGACACATTGTACTTTCAAAAGTAGCATATATATGGGATTGAACACAAAATACATAAGATAATAACGAAAAACAAAATAGAAATACATGTAATACAAACTATAAACAAAAACGAAAATGCAATACAATATTTTTGTAATTTGAATTGGCGTGAAAAGTAGGCATTCAAAATTTTAATTGTATGTGAAGTTCTAAATATGTAGCTTAACGACTGACACATGTATGCATATTCCATCATTAGTATAATAAAAGTTAAGTGTATACGATCAAGTTTATTTCTCTATAATGCATATTTCAAGTTTTCAAGCAAATATTCGGGAATAATTGAGAGCAATTTCTTTTATGGATTATCTCACATATAGTTAGAAACTCTAATTAACTCGCGGTGTTCCGTGTAAAATTGTTTCCAATTTTCTAATTTGTTCATAACGTTTTTTTTATCTGGGGCTAATATACATTTATAAAACTTTTTATGTCGAGTATTTATATAATACCTTTATTTAATTCCTTTACTTGACCATCAGCATGGTTAAAGAAATTATTGCCAGAGGCACTGTGAGGTGACACTTCCAGGTATTCAAGCGATTTCCTGTCGGGCTTCAAACTCTTATTATTACAGATTCAGATTCAGTATTTTATTGAAGTCTCACTACTTGCAATACATAAATATTCAGTACATACAGAGTATATACACAATATAAAACAGACAATACACAAATATAAATACAAGTACCTTTCTATTAAGAATTATGAGAGACGGTAAAACAATTTCTATATAAAACTAGTTAAAATACATACGATTATTAAAATAATTTCATTTTAAGAATATAAAAAGGTATTTCTTCTACTTAAAATATCAAAGCAGGTTTTGACAACCATATCATAACAATTAATGTTTTTAAATAAATAAACAAATTTATCATCATCAGACAAATCATTAAAATCTACATTATATTTCATAGCTTCGCTATATAGACAAAAGCGCAAATCTGCATATAAAGGACATGATAGTATTACATGTTTTTCTTCTTCTATGTTATCATTACACATAAAACACACTCTTTCGTCTACATTTTTATTTTCATACCGCCCTGTTTCAATTCTCAACGGAGCTACTCCGCATCTAAATTTAGCAAAAGCACTTCTATATCTATAAGATATTTTTTTAGATAAATATAATTCACTTCCATAACTGTCTTTAAACAATTTATAAGTCCGCAATTTTTTACCAACATCTTGTGTTGATATTGTATTTTGCCAGTTTTCTATATACTTATCAAGTAAAAATTCTTCTATCTGCGTAATATTTTGTTTACACAGTACATTATTTAAATCAGTATACAAAATCTAAATTACATTCTTTAAACTTAGACATAATCCTAAAACACCAATTTCTTCCCTTTTTAAGAGCATTTCTATAACACCATTTAAATATTCTATAATTTAATCGATCTGTGCACATTATGTTACACCTAGCTCAGTGTCGAAAAACACAAGTCCACTGCTTAACACTTGGAGGTCTCCAGCCCATATATCCCCTTGAATTGCATTCGGGGTATATTTACCCACACCCATAAAAGACCTGATAGCTCTGTTTTGGACAGCATTTATACATGAAAAATCTCTGGTGCCCCAAATGGCTGCACCATAACTTATTACTGGCCAGACCATGCTATCAAATAGTTTAGTAAATGTACTTTACTGGAAACCTCCATTGGCCTTACTCTTTACAATAATCAAACTTAATGCCCTGTTCGCTAATTTGGCTACAGCTTTAGCCATTACATCATAATTTAAAAATTCAGTTAATAGTAAACCCAGATATTGATAGCTTTCTACAATACATATCTGCTTATCATTAAATAAAAAACAATGTTGTTGTCTGCTGTACAGAAGGATTTCTAAAATGTACAATTTTAGTTTTCTCGTGATTAACATTTAATAACTTATTTTTACACCATATATTTAAAACATCTAAGAGTAATTGCAAATCGCTTTCATTCTCTGCAATCAGTACAATGTCGTCTGCATATAACAAAATGCCAACTTTTTCACCATCAATATCAATACCAATATCTAATGCTTTAATATTTGTAACTATTAACTGTTTATAAAAATATTGAATAAAATTGGCGACAAAACACAGCCTTGTTTTAGGCCTGAATTTACACTAAACCATTCAGTCATATGCCCATTTAATTTAATAGCACATTCAACTTGAGAATAAATAGCTTTAATAACACACAAAAAATGTTTACTTACAATGTATACCAAGATCATTAAGATCATTAAACAATAAATTTCTATTAACCGTGTCATATGCCTTTTTAAAATCTACAAACACTGCAAACGTAGATAATTTTCGTAATTTTCTGGTTTCAATAATCGATGTAAGCGTACTCAAATGATCAATAGTACTTCTACCACCACGAAAGCCGTTTTGCTCATCGTGTAAAACATTTTTAGTTTCTAACCAAGATACTAGTCTATTATTTAAAATGCTACAAAATAATTTATAACTACATGGTGCCAATGTAATGCCTCGATATGACAAAGGATCCCTAGTGTCTGCTGTAGAACACTTAGGTGTAGGTGTTATTATTCCTTTACTCCACATGGATGGGATTTTACCAAATTTAAAACACTTATTAAATAAATTATGTAAAACATATATAAAAATATATAATTTCTATACGATTCTATAGGTATCAAATCAATACCTGGCGCTTTGCCATTTTTTGCTTTAATCAATACACGTAATGCAGGTTTACACACCGCACCGCCTGCTGAGCAGGGTACGCGCGGACGGTATTTTGGAACTTTATATAAAAAAATTATCTTTTTATATTAATTTTGAAAAAAATATCTTATTAACATCTAATTATCTCTTCTCCTGTTCCTGCTTTTAACGCAATTTTTCTAGATTGTCATGATTTGTCAACAATGTAAATTCGATGTATAATTGATATCAAGATTGCACGATTTTATCCCTTAACCTTTTATAACCAATAAAGTCGAAATTGAATTCAACTCACTTGTACCAAAATAATTATCATTTTATATTCTTGTTTTCTTAATTTTTTCATTAAAAATTTCATATTTTATATAATATATTGATGTATTGTTTGAAGATAATTTATAAATAAATGACTTTTACTTTTTTTATATTTATTTTGCAAATTATGTCATTTATATTGATCAATACGTTTAGAATAATTCATGGTAAGACATACTACATTTATATGATTTTTTTTCCGTAAATCATATTCATATTTGAAAATTTAAAGAACTTGAGACAGGTTTAGGATGTCTTAGCTAAGATCATCCTAAAACAGCTTCGAGACGAGGTCTGAGATATGTCCTAGGATAGTCATAAGACGATCATAAGACATGTCCTAAGATATGTCTTATGACATGTCTTACGATAGCTTCGTGAAACCGGCCCCAGGCTTATAGTATTTTGAAGCTTTTTTGAAGCATTAAAATATAATGAAACGTATGATAATTTTTACGAATTCAAAGAAAAGGCAAGTCTGCCCAAAAATGATTGATATTCAGTCAAAGAAACATATATAGTGGGTTCATTGTAAACGTAAACCAGAATGCGTATAGATGTCTCTACTTATAACAGTCACAAATCACTTCTACGATTATAAATCAGCGATTTACCACTCATGCAATAATATTTTGTCGAAGGTGATCGAGATGCCCTTATTAGGTAATTCAAATTCTCGGACACTTAATTTTTTTCCAGAACACGTTATAGTTAATATCTGAGCCATATAATACATGTATTATATCTGGGACTATAATACTTTAGTATAACAGTCCCTGATTATATTCTCTGTTAATATGCATCCTTCTTTTATTATTAAAAGTCTTGTCTTTCTTAAACACTTTACACCGTATATCGGCACTGCCGATAATCTTTCAAAAAGCAAATTTAAGTTTCAACCTTTAAAACGTGTATGTCAGATAATTTGACCACATGACAAGAAATTATACAATAAACATTGGTCACGCACGACAGATTCCGCTGTAAGACACGTGCCGTTACAATAGCCAGTTTACACGCATCAGCGCACGCAGGTTTGTCGAATAGGCCAGTTGATTGGAGGAAAGTTACCGAAAACCACGCCTACCTTTAACTAATACCCAATCAAATGCCTTGACAAAGATTTCGTTGCGTATTCAATATTTGAAAAAAGTTTAGACTCTTAATTCAAACTTAGAAGTATAGAAGTATAGAATATGCCCGTAATGCAATTTTTCAATAAATTTTATACATTATTTCACGTACCTAGTGAGGAAAAAATACAAATTACAAATATTTGCAAATTACAAATATTTCGAAATCCTTGATTATGCTAATAACGGAATAGAATTTAAGTGAATATCATATATGCAAAATGTTTTTGATAATTACGGTCTGATCTACGGTATGATTATGTTCAATATTATAATGCACAGTTTGTGATAAATGGGTGTCAAAATGTATCAAACAAAAACCCAAAGACCAGTTTCAACAAGAATGCTTTGCTGTTATTACAGAATTGCATAAAACTTAATGTTGTCGTATTTTTAAAAAGAATTAATAATTTGAAAACTACTTTTCATAATGACATATTTACCTTACTAAATTCATTTATATATTATGCAAATAGAGATGTGGTAGTCAGTCGCCACTTGCCGATTGAATCTGGAAGGTGGCAGGATTTAAAGAGAGAAAACATAATCTGCCGTCTCTGTGACACAAACAACATTGGTGACGAGTTCCATTACATTGTGAATTGTAGAACATTTTAACTATAGAAAGAAGGAAATTTTTACGGAACTACTGTTAGTCAAACCCTTATATCTATAAAGTTGATCAACAGTTAAACTCATCAAATAATTCCTTTAAACTATAAATTACAAGAAGAAAGCCTATGAGTAAAGTACAAGTGAATATATCATAAAGATTATATTTAATCCTGATTCGTCCTTGGAAATGGAAAACTCTGGATTCTCTTTGATATTTACCTGAGAGATCATAAAAGAAAAATCTAACAAGACTTTCAAAAGTTTGTCAAAAATGAATAGAAATAAAAGATTTTTGTGTAGACGAGTAACAACATTGCATTAGCATGATTAGGAAATTTGACCAAATGAATGAAATAAACTTTTAAAATAAGTGCACATCTTTCTAGTGGCGAAAACCACGCATATCGAGTTACGTCGACGAAAGAGAATATGTACATTAATAATAATTATGCCATGATGTCAACTTCATGAAATTATAGGGTTTTAATTAGAAAATAATCTTAAACACGATTCGTGATTCCCCATGTATATAGATTAAAACAGAATTATAATTTTTATTCTTAAATTAAATTCTGAAATACAAAAACATGGCTCTGATACTTGACAGTTCAGCGAACACTATTACATGAAATACACGATGCTATTGACCGAACAAAAAGGTGAGAGATTCAAATTGTAGAATTTCTATCAATCATCCAACGATAATAAAAGACTTTTGAGTGTAAAAATATGATACAAATACTTTTAATTTGTTGAAATAACACCTTTTTATCAAATGGAATGCTTGTTAAACTGTTCCAGTCATTGTAACTAGTGACTGTCAGTCCATTGCGATAGTTCACAACTCTTTTACAAATTCTGAAGAAGAAAAAAAGAAAAAAGAAGAAATAATGTTCCCATGGGAAAAATATATCTTCCCATGGGAAGAATTTTAGTTCCCATGGGAAGAATAAATGTTCCCAAGAGGAAAAGGTGTTCCCATGGGAAGAAAAATTAGTTCCCATGGGAAGAAAAATTCCATTGGGAAATTTAGAATTTCCCATGGGAAGAAACTATTTACCAATGTTCCCATGGGAAATTGTAGTTCCGATGGGAACTTTAAAATTTCCATGGGAACTTTAAAATTCCCATGGGAACTTTAAAATTCCCATGGGAACTTTTACTTTTCCCATGGGAACTTTAACTTTTCCCATGAGAACTTTGAATATTCCCATGGGAATTTTTAAATTTCCCATGGGAAGTGTACTTTTAATCAGCTATGGTGACATCAGTGACAACGGTGACATGTTGGGACATATGGGGAAATTTAATATTTTTGATTATCTATCACTTGGGCAAAAAATATTTTTGATATCTTGTAAACCGACCAAGTAAGATTTGCCAATCCTTGAATGGCAAATTTGTCCCGCACAGTGTTAATGGCTGACCGTGTTAAGAGAGAGCAATATCTCTTGCACGTTAAAGACACCCTTTTACACAGGCAAATTTTGTTCACGTAAATTTAACGTGAAATTAACATAAATTTCACGTGAAAAAATTCACGTGAATTTCACGTTAATCGAGCTTATACGCGTAATTCACGTGAAAATTTAACGTGAATTTCACGTGAAATCACTTCACGTGAATATTTAACGTGAATTTCACATGAATTCACTCCACGTGAAATTAACGTGAAATCCACGTGAAATTCGTGTAGAATTCACGTGAAATTAACGTAAAACGAGATTCACGTGAGCAAGATTTCGAAAAAGAACAGGCTAATGCTGCTACAAGGTAGCACTCGCATCCGCAAAGTGGAAAGGGATTAATATAAGTTGCAATAACTTGTTTCCCAATCCACTATAAATAAATATGTTTAAACTAATTAAAACTAAAACTAAACTGAAAATTTTTGCTAGTCATTAACAACGTTAGTTAAATTTTAATCACACGATACATGGTCATATTCAAATACCAATTTTCTCAACCGAGGTCAAACTTTTGCTAGGACACATTATATGTTATTCACGTCTCTGACAAGGTATATACTGTGGAATGTCACAGTATATACCCTTTCTTAGACCTGAATTACACATATATTACGGATTACCCCTGACTTAATGTTATTTTCCAGTGCAGGTATTTGTTGACAACACATATATAAGTTGAAAAACCCAACCTGATATGTTCGGCATACGTGAAGGATTTTCTAATTTGCTGTGACCATAATTTTATCGTGTATGTAATTATTTATAATAACACTTTTAACATTAAATTTCAGTATTAAAAGTGTAAATTGCGTGATTTTGTATCAAAAATGTATTACTGACTGAAGCACATCATTATTTTCCCTCTGTGAGCCTCTGACAGTCTTATAGCTTTTGAATACGTCACATAGTAACCGGTGTTATGATGACGTTTTTGAGGTTCCAATTGGGGATAAAAACGTCGTATATACCACGGCAGTTTCCTGAATATATACTGACATCTCTGTGTTGTTATCCAATGACAAACCTCGACACATTTGTAATCCGTAATATATATATAGTTATCATATACTTAGACTAAATAACATTGATTTTTACCGTATTATAATAGCATTAAATTAAAGTATTTTCCATATTTTTCGAATTGGTGCTTAGCGGGCTGATATGAAAAGTTTATCACATGCTTCGATTGTTATCACATGCCTTTCCGTAACGTTATCACATGGCATTCCGGTGATACTCGGCAAATTCCGGAAAATACATCTCAATGCTACCATTACAAAGTAGTGTACAAAACAATTATTTGAATACTGGAAAGTATATTGTGTAAAATAATTAAATTTAATTAAAAAAAAAGAATATTAAATAAATGAATTTTTTAAGTTTTTCTGAAACATAATTTAGAAAGTTACTTTAAAAAAGTTGACTTTTCCAAACAATGTTCATTATGTATCATATTGTTGAATTATTTTTTTGTCGATTCGTCTATATTAAAATGTGTTTTTTTTTTCTTCTGTTGAGGCATATGATGGAAAGATTTCATATTGAATGTATCAAATTTTGGGTCCGACGTCCGTGAACTTTTTACTCTTTCAACTTCTTTTCGGAAACCACATAGAGGATCAATATGTGAATCTGTTATTTTTCTCTACTGTTGAAGCATATGATAAAAAGATCATAACATGTCATTTTTCATATCGCATGTATTATCAGCCCTCGGTCAATATCAGCCCTCGAGCCATGCGGCTCTTGGGCTGATATTGAACCTAGGGCTGATAATACATGCGATATGAAAAATGCCATGTAATAATCTGATATTATCACACGTTAGCACTCAAAGGTTGCGGCTAGTAAAACACGTGCCATCAGAGGACCCGAGCTCACCTGATAATTGTGTTATACCTTTAAAGTACTTGTCACACGTTATTACACAACAGGTGATGTTAATAGAGCACGTATCTGTCTTCTTGACTACTTCTGCGCGGGGTGGACTGAAAAATAAATATTTTGTTAAATAGTACGTTAAATAATGACCTAAAAAAATCAATCAATCTCATATTTTACATGAAAGTTTTAACATTTATGGCATGGTCGTGAATTCAACAATGCGCCATAATGTCGATAATACATATGGGGGGTGTCATTCGGTTTAACGAGAGATATGATCGTAAAAGAATATCCAACGGTGGTCAAGTATTGCGAGACGATCGTGAAAGCTCTGGTACCGGATCGTGAAAGACATTTAATCGAGAAGACATATGAGAAAGGTTAATAAATAATCTTTTTTAATTTATTACACAGACAAATTTACAACAAAATAAAACTGTCTGTCAAATGGTTCAGCATTATGATCAGTATCTGAGAAAATCCAGTTTTAAAAGTACATAGTTTTTACAAAATAACAAAAGGCAGATTGCTTCTCGACATTTCAATGACATAAAAAATGCAAACAAACATGATTTTTTCACAAATTCGAATAAAATAAACTACTTTTATCCGAATAAGGGCACTCCATTTGAATGAATCAAATTGTTCTCATAGTTATTGTGTATCAACAAAATCTGAAACTTGGTAAAAAAAGAAATATTTACATTAAATAATTTTTTCTAATCGTGAAAGATCACGTACCGCTTTTTGAAGATCGTGAAAAAGGATCGTGAAAGATCTGATGCCTTGAAGACGTTTAAATTATTCTTCAATTATATGATAATTAATATTTGTTATTGGTATTGAGAAAAACTAGATTGGCGTAGATCCTCAATAAATTTAAGCATTTCAAAGTAATAATATTTTCAGAAAATGAAAGGAACAATTTCAAACCATGTATAAACAGATAATGGAGTTATATGGTCGTATAAAACATTTCGACAACTCAGTTCTAAGCCAACTAGATAAGAATGCATTTATTACATTAACTCAAGCTTAAAGTCATAAGAAACGAGTGACCGGTGAAAAATAATGTTCTTCCAATTCTTGACCCAATGCATACAAACAAAAGTCATCATAAACTTAGTCTTCTGTGCACGAATTTATCATTTTTTTCATGTTAATTTCGTATAATCGTCAATTTTTTTTCCCCAATCGGTCAGTATTGTTGTGAAAATATGGCAGGTAATTAAAGTTCGTGTTTTGAAGCCCAAGTTTAACGATTGTCACCTGTGTGTCAACAATCGACAAAAAATCAACAAAAAAGCATGGAAATTGAGCACGTGCTTAACATGTAAATTCAGATAATAGTTTATTTTAAGGACATCCATGCGTATTGTGATCACCTGATGTTTACGAGATGGGTCACACTGAGGTCACTTTGCATACGGAAAATATGTCGGGGAATTGCTTCCTGGTTTAAAATAAGCAGGTTTAAAATAAAGTAAACTTCTTCTAAATATGAATAAACTAAAGAATTTTCTTCAGAAAAAAGTATTATATGTTTACATAAGTTTTATAATGAAAACTATCCATTGAGTTATAAAAAAACATATGCATTTTTTTTTTTTTCATTTGAGGTTTCTTATGACTTTAATATATGTATCTTTCGGTCTCAGTCTTGCGACTAAAGACATGTCTAATTTATTTGCAAACAAACTTACGCACTCGATAAATTTATATTAAAAGATCAAAAGGAAAATGGCAAAATCTACTGTATTATGTAATTTGACATGTTTCATGTTGAAAAATAAAATAATTACAAAAAAAAATCTACTCCTACGATATTCCTGTGCTTGCATTTCCTATCATGATTTTCTTGATAAAGGGTTGCTGCTCACAAGGAAGCTATTAAACCAAGAGTTCCAAATGTTGAAGTTGAAATCATCCCTTCGTAAATTTTACGGACACCATCACGAGTTGGATGACCGTTATGGAATAACTGTTTCACAAAAGGTATCGGATATGTTCCTTACGTTGAAACTACAATCCCCTTCCCTTTCATGAATGTGATCTACCGAATTAGACTATTTACCGGATTTAATATAACATAATCAACACGACAGGTGCCACATGGGGAGCAGGATCTGCTTACCCTACCGGAGGAACTGAAATCACCCCCAATTTTTTGTGGGGTTCGTGTTGCTTATTCTTTAGTTTTCTATGTTGTGTCATGTGTTCTATTGTTTGTCTGTTTGTCTTTTTAATTTTTAGCCAGGCCTTGTCAACTTTTTTTTTGATTTATGAGTTTGACTATCCCTCTGGTATCTTTCGTCCCTCTTTTATTGATGTGATAAAACATATATGTAAATGGCAAAGGCTGTAATTGCAGATGCACTATAAGCACGCAATTGTATTCTAAATGCTATTTTACAGATTCAATTTGCAATAAAGTTGATTAGTCTGCATCACCATCGTTGTTCGCTTTCAAAGATCCCAATTCGTTGAAATAAATTTTAAGTGAAGACCCCTACACACCTTATAAAACAAAGAACCAAGAAATGGGAAGAAATCAGAGGCTCATTTAAAGTGCCAGGAAGCAAACAACACCAAGCACTTGACCTTGATGATTAAAAAAAACAATAAGCCTTTTTCAGGAAGCAATAGGTCAGCAAAGACAACCCGAACCAAATGATATACAAAAAGCAATAAAACATAGAACTGAAAATGAAATAAATGCGCTAGCTACCAAAGTTGTACCAGCATATTTTCCAAATAAAAGTTACTACGAAGAAGGTATAAGAATTGTGAAAAATTGAAGTCGTGATATCATTGATGTGTCCCCGACGGAAGAATACGAGCATCAAAGAAAAAAATGATAATTTCCGAAAATTTCACAATTGCCGTAGAAGTTAAATGCCCAATGTCAGTATACAAATACAACACTCCTGTAAACTATGATTCCTGAAAGACATATTTGCTAAGTTATGTTGGAAACGAAAGCATTAGGTTAATTAATTGACCATACATAACTGTTACATTTGTCAACTTCTTATGTACTGTAAGGATCGGAACACCTATATTTGGTGTACGGGATGTTTGTAGAGATCTGTTTGGCATTGTGTATCTTACCTTGACCTCTTTTTATAAACTATTGACAATGGTAAGCGTAATTGACACTTCTAGTAAAACGACTTTCAAAAAATATACTATTATAAGTAAAGCAGACGAGACATTTCAGCATTTGCGCTCTGGTATTTTTTAGTCTGTAGTTATCTCTTTGGAAATCAATCCAAATCTGAGGCGTTGCATAAAAAGATACATAGAAATTAAGAAAGTATTATAACAGTTGCACAAAATGTTGGTTATCGTTCAATCTTAAATTGTTCATGAAAGATGCTGTTTTTGCTATAAGTTTTTGGTTGATGGTAAACATTTTAGTTGAAACGTTGAATACCCATTTTATTGAGTAAATAGTTGCGGTCTGTGTGAATTGTACTAGACCGATTCTCAGTTCTAAATTTTTCAAACTGATTTAGACACGTTGTAAGTTGATTTTTTTTTTAACTTTCGAGGTAAAGTGTTGAATTAGAAAAAAATGATAGCTTTAATGTTCATTCTTATCAAAATAGTCACAGGCTTTAAACAGTTGAAGGTATATCAAAAGGTAAAAGAAATATTGATTTTGGACTACTAATAAGAAGTCTGGTCACGCATTATCTTTCACGATAAAAAAAAATCGTTGCCTGATCTTTCACGATCAAAAAAATTCGTTGCCTGATCTTTCACGATCAAGTTTGTTATAAATTCAACAAAATTCAAGGTTTTCTTAAACACATTAACGCTTTTAAGGGAAGAGCATACTTTTATTTTACTGTACTATCAGATACACCAAAGATTAAATTTCAAATATATCATGATATATTGAAATATAAGCATTACAGGTACAAATAGCGTGGTTTTTAAAATTAATTCAATAGACATGCATTGCGCCTTTTGTGTTTTTTCAGAGTACTGCATATATTCTTGATCTTATTGCACAGTAATGTTGAGGAAGTTAAACCATTTTGACAGACATATTTTTTTGTTCGGTTTGTTTCGCGTTTTAAAAATTAAGCTATTTTATGACAGATTTTGAACTAGAATTTACATTAAATGTTTTTCACGATCCGGGACCAGAGCTTTCACGATCGTCTCACAATACTTGACTACCGTTAGATATTCTTTCACGATCAATTCTCTCGTTAAACCGAATGACACACGTGTATAAGTATACATACCGAACTTCAGAGGGGCGATTTTTTTAAAAGACCTTAGTGATACCAAGTTATTGTAAAATAAACTAGATAAGGCTTGTATATACATGTAAAAGAAAGATGTGGTATGATTGCCAATGAGAAAACAAGAAACCAAAATGATACAGAAGTTAACAACTATAGGTCACCTAGTCCGTGATTGCTCTGACGTCCAACAGCTGTTTTGCCAGACAAGCTGGGGCCGTGGGACGTCAGTGAGCTTATTCACGAAGCATCCGTTAACTAACGGACCCGTTAACTTAACGGAGACGTTAACGGGTACGTCCGTTAAAATTTAACGTGGTATTCACAAACGTTTGCGTTAAGGGACGACATCAAAAGTTCAATGAAGGATAAAAAACTTAATTCAAATAGTTTTTTCACTGACCCCCCTACCCCCCTATTAACTTAGTTTGGGAAAAATTGATTGACCCATATGGATATATGTAAAAATCAATGTCGGATAACCAAATCTTGCAGCAGTTGAACCCCCCCACCCCCAAACTATTTGAATTAAGTTTTTTATCTTACATTGATCTTTTGATGTCGTCCCTAACATTGTGATAACGGGTGCGATATTAACGGATGCGTTAGTATGCAAATAAGACGTAATTTAAGTGTCGAAAGTTTTCATTGGTTTATAAACCAAATGGATAATACATTAAAAATATAGAATGTATCATTTTTATCATAACAATGTGAACGGACGATGAATAATTTTTCTCTCGAATTTATGCCAATAAAATTTGCTACAAACAAATAACTAATCTACACTGCGTCTTGGTGGTATTATTTGTTAATTTATCCGTAACATTAAATGTATATTTCATGATTATTTGATAGGCTAGTGATAGCAAGGGAACTTTACGCGAGAAACGAAGCGGTTCAATTCCGGGAAAACCCAAAGGTTAACTTATATTGCAAGGAAAACTATTCTTCTTTCCAAGTTATTTAAAACTAAGTCAAATGTCTCATTATCATTTCCGATCACTGTCGATCGACACATTCAAAACCAATAGTATTGGATCTTTTGTTGATATATACTCGGTCTGAATACCCATCACATATCTGCTACTGAGCATTAAGCAAACAGACAATCAATCAAATTATGTTACGGTCGTTTTAGTAAAATGATTGTTTTCTCTTTTGGAACCACATTAGGATAACATTTTGTCTTTTGGATTCGCATGATAATTCCGATGCCAATGATGTAATGTATAAGCAAATGTGAATTATGATTAAAGTTATAGCTGTGAATGATAACTTATGCAAATGATATTTCTAGTGACAAGATAAACTGAAATATATATTCATATTTAATTCTGGACAATGAAAACAAATCAAAAACCACTGCACCGACAACTCAAAATATTTAACGTCACTTGCGATTTATTCGAGTTGCAATCCTTTTATGGCACAATCAATATATATCTGTTGTATGTATTTAGTATATATATTTTCTCAAAACAGACTTTTTGTTGAAAAAATAATAATAAACAAACTTTTTTGCAATAGCATACAAGATCAAGAAAATTATAGAATCGATGCTGTTATAATTTCATTTTAATTTTCAAAAGAATGAGGATTGGTGGATGTCTCCGAGGATTTCACTCATTAAGGCGACGATATTTTCAATTTCTGTGGAAGAGTGCTTGGAATTTTTGCGAACATAACATTCTTTTTCACCTGTTGCTTGATTAGTTTATTTCCGTTTTATAAATAACTATTTCCTGCATTTTTTGGAAAAGAATATACATTTCATTCTGTAATCGGAAAGATTATTTTATAAGCTCTGGCTAGGCTAGCAGATTATTTTATAAGCTCTGGCTAGGTTAGCAGATTATTTTATAAGCTCTGGCTAGGCTAGCAGATTATTTTATAAGCTCTGGCTAGGTTAGCAGATTATTTTCCAAAATCTTCATGACGACCATCCCCTTATAAAAAAAAAATTATTTTACCTAGTCTGCATGAATTTGTGTTTCTCTCATACTTCTGACCTTATGCCAAATATCAATATTCTGAAACCTGCGACACAATTTATCTGTATAGTAGAGTTGGATTCAGACACTCCTTTGACGTAGAAGACATAAGGCGGTTATACGAAGGATGTTGAAAAAGCGTTAGTTGAATAAGTGTCGTTAGGTTATTCTAAATTTAGAGATTATCATATATAGAAGTAGACAGGACAACTTTTTTTTTTATAATTTTGCAAGAATGTGGCCCATACTTCTCTATGCGATTTCTTAAGTACTAGTATTTATAAAAAGCAATTCCCTCTTGGAATTTTGACCGATTTTAACTCTAAATTTCCCTCAATAAAGAAAAATAAGTTCCCAAAATTAACCCACATAGAATAGCCGTAATTGCGTTAATTTCAACATATTTTCATAAGAGGAAAAAACACACCATCCATTATCCCTAGTTTTTAGATTGAAGTTTGAATGGACATTGACAGAAATCCTGTATATAAACTAAATCTATCTTCTACACCCCAGCTACTGTAATATATAAATACCACATAGCTGAGAGGGTTATAGAGCTGATTGTTACCCCTAGAAAGCATTGTCAGTTAAGGTTGATAATATTTTTCGAGGGGTACCAGTCTGCTCTATCATCTTCTTAGCAATGTTCTATTTAAATTATTATACTGGATATTCCATCATTATTATCTTTTGAATTTTTTTTATTGAAAGTACTTAACTATGAAGGCATGAACATAATACGTTTACAGATATAAAACAAGAGTGCACACGAAGAAATGTCTCGCCTTCTTTACTAACCGTTGATATTATGTTAATACTTTAAATATAAAGCTTTACTACAAATATCACATACACTTAACATGATCCAAGAAAGAAGCCATGGTTAGATAACCCAAACGAGAAATACATAAAATTGAGAAAGAAATGTACATGTACACTTTACAATCATTACACTGAATATAGGTGACATATTGCTTACCGGCACGGGCCGTTTGCGCTTTTTCATAGGACATTTGCGCTTTTTTTTGTGGACACTTGCGCTTCAAAACATAGGACATTTGCGCTTTTTACATATGACATTGGCGCTTTTTTTTTTTTAAATATATCTATGACTTCCCTACTCTTTTATCCGTGCTTGGGACCGTTTTTGGTTTCAAAGTCAAATTTCTGTCATCACAAACTTCAACTAGCTTGGTAAAACAATGATGATATATTTCTTCAGACTTCCCATCTAACAGAATAAATACAAGGGGAATTTAGTTTCAATTTTTCTGTCGTCGCATTGTTGATGATTATGATCATTTTTCTGACTCAAAATAATAGAAGTCCCATTGTCCGTTTTAATTCTTGCATTACAATTTTTAACGGTCAGTACATCTCCATGAAAGGTCTCCAATTTTTTGGATTTGGTCAAAACAATATAAAAATCCATCAAGACATATACATTTTTTTTCTTTACTTTATAGCTAGTCACTATTTCTTTAAACTCCATGTCTAAGACTGTGTAAATGTGAACTAACTAATGACAAATATAAGTTCAATTTATTTAAGGTATACCGGTATGGGAGTCTAAAATAAAAATGATTTTTTGTTCATACTTTGCCAAAACGTTGTATCTATTGATAGATGTTGAAAAATATAATAAAAATGATAGGTCACCGCGCATTTTCTCAAGCTACAGGACGGGACAAAATGACACATTTTGTATGGATTATACAGGAAAAAACACCATTTTGTGATTAGAAACTAAACAAAATGATAGAATTGTTAAATACTTCAGAAAAAGATAGCTTTCAGACACTGCTTTGAGAATATCAAAAGAAAAGATAGGGTCACCGTACGTTTTTCCGGCTAAAATACAAAATAGGAAAATTCCATACAGAATCCTTCAGAAAATGCACTTTTTTAGAGTTACCTCCCCTTTACAATGCCAATTTTTAAAAATAATTTTGCTAACATGATGGAAAATCTGGACCTTTGATTCTCTGTTTTTTACAATCCAAGATGGAGGAAGACACCCATACCACCTTAAGTAATGATTACTTCTCATTAAGATTACAGGTAGTCGACTATAGGTAAAAAGCGCAAATGTCTGGTCAATTTAATACAGGTGATTCTAAACTAAAAGCGCAAATGTCCATAGTATTTGAAGCGCAAATGTCCTATCGTTTTACAGGTAAAAAAGCGCAAACGTCCTTTGCCCTTGCTTACATAGTTTCTAAGATACAAACTTAAACAAGAAAACTAAACATTGACCAATGAGCCATGAACATGATGTCAAGTTCAGATGAACCAGTCAAGGCAGACGTTTACATGTTCAATCATTCTAAGCATTAAATATAATTGGCCTATTGCTATAGTATATAAAAAAAACCCAGACAAAAACATAAAAAAATCTTTACACTGAGCAATGAACCGTGAAAATGAGGTCAAGGTCAAATAAAACTTGCGAGACAGACATGTACATCATAGAATATTTCCATACTTCAAATATATAGTTGACCTGTTACATATATATATATATATAGTATTAGAAAAAAAAATTAAAACACTTAATTTTTGCCACTGAACCATGATAATGAGGTCAAGGTAAATGACACATGCAAGCTGGACATGTACACATAATAATCATTCCATACACCACATGTAGTAGACCTATTGGTCCGGGAAAACAGTTACGAATATAGTGCTTAGTGTGAACAGTGTATTACTTGCCAATTTTTTTTTATACCTCTGCCAAATTTATTTCGTCATGTTTTATGACTGAAATAGCAAGTAGGTATTGAAATTACACTGTTTCTTTTTCATTACTGTCTAAAAGAAATGCAATACGAAATTACTGTTCTCGGACCTATTGCATACAATGAGAAAAACAGATCAAAACAAAAAAACTGTATTATAACCACTGAACCATGAAAATTAGGTCAAGATCAGATGACACCTGCCAAGTGGACATGTAAACCGAACAATCCTTTCATACACCAAATACTGCGCGAATTGAAACAGTTCTACAGCCGAACGTATCTGAAATTGTCTGCGTATAACGACAATATCTGCTTGATTTTTCAAAAGCCCACCAGCGGCGCCTTGTGGACCCTTTCCATGACAACTTTCGAAATAGTTCCAAATTATTTTTTTATTTCCAACCACACCACATCTCTTTATTTATAAATTTTGACAATATACAGATTATTTCTAGTAGTATTTTTGTTCTACTATTAAGTACAGTGCATTAAAGAGCTTGCGTTGCGGTTTTTGTTGTATTTAAGTCACATTGTTTGGTATGGTGACACAATTATCTACTATATCGACTTCAATATCCAACACGTCGACCTAAACATCTGTCAAGTCAGTATAATTATCTAACAAGTCAACTTGAAAATATCAGACATGTTGAGGTGAATATTTGATATGCCAACCTAAATACCCAGCATGTTGATTTAATGTCCAAAAGTTTCTTCGTCAATATCTATGTAAGGCAACATAAAGTATCGATGATTTCTATTTGATACATATATTCTTTTAAAATATTAATTATAAAACGGAAAAATTTCAACTTATGTTTGGAAATATTAATACCCAATTAGCTACATACGTATAAAAATGTCTCGTATTTGATTGTTTACATATCGATATGTGTCCGTGTGTCCGTATTCGTATCCATGTACATGTATGTATACACATCGTTCAACTTTCTTATTCAATACTTTAGTTGATACGAATATCCATTATGTATGATGCTAGTTGTAGTTTAGACGATAATAATGTTCTCTACTGAAGATATTAATTTTATATATACATGTATAATTTTGTTGTTGTTGAGCTTCTGTTTCATTAGCATAACAAAACATGACACGAAAGAAAGAGCATTTTGAAAGAAAAAGTATACTCTGAATTTAAGTTTTAGATGTTTTTATAACAAATTAAATACGTTTAAAAAACGCCATAACACAAAAAAGGGTTACATGTAATTTGAACGTCAATAACGTCAAATTAGCGATGCTGTGACATTTTGGTAGACCACCATGTGACCAATCTATTTTGATAATTTGTACATTAATCTTTATTCTATTTATATTGAAATGTTCCTTCGGTTTGAGAATTTCCGATTATCGCTGATTTTTGTTAACAATTATACAGTTTTCACTTATTTCTAAAGATTTGTAACAACTTGTTTTTAGTATTTTAGAAAAAAAATGAAGTTGCCATTTTTGTGACATTTTGGTAGACACCCTTCCATCGCATCATTAATCGAAATAAATTGACAAAAATATAAACAAATGCATTCTTTCGTTTCTCTTTCATTAGGAATTTATTATATTGGCTTCATTTCTCCGTTCTGAAATGTACAATCCTTTTTTTTTTTATGTTTTCTTTAAAAAAAACATCGAAATTACTAACGTTAAACGTTAGTTAAAAGTTTTGTGACGGGAGCCCTGTGGGGCAAAATATGATTTTATGTAATGCTAAAAATGAAACAGCTATATGAATAAATGCCGTTCAGATGTTCCAGATTAACGGACATGTAGTATTTTCTGACTAGATAATATGCTTGACATATTTTTACTCGATATTGATAATTTCAAGTAGAGTATGTTTTTTTAAACGTTGTTTTGACAGTGTTTTTCGGGACTTTGCTTTTGATTGTGATGTCAAAGTTCTCATCGAATTCATTCTTTTAAATTGGGAATCAATGTTTTTAAATTATTTTCCAAGTTTGTTTTACATTATGATATTTGATTTAAGGACTTCGATGACAAATAATCTCGCTATCAATCAATTCTCACCTGTTATGCCGCAAAGGGCTTATATTTTTCCTTCAGTGTCTACAAGCTGAAACGGCTTCTTCCAATGTCTACTCGATTCGAAAATGGCGTCGATTACCTTATACAAATATGACATCACAAAGCCCTAACGTTCCTCTTCCAAATGGTATACAATTTTTATATTTTATTTACTTGTGGGTATCCGAAATTAGGAGGAACCCTCAAAAACAATATTATTATGTTACCCGTCTACACGCAAAAACATACGATTTGTCTCGTTTGTTTTTGGAAAGCTTATTGACAAAAGTGAATAAAAACTAATAAGCCACCGTAAAAATAATATTTTTCATATTTTAAGCCAATTATTGGTCAGAGGTTCATGCAATCAGATAGCGTCACCAACATCGAGCGTGACGTCTTGACCTATATTGCTTATATTATCTGAAATAAGCTTTTTAAGAAGTTAGTTAAAGCCGCCGACTTCGGTCCACCATCCCTATGTCGAGCTATCTTCAACAAAAGTGGCAGGCTCGACAAAAAGCAACAAAAGTGAAGCAATTGTTATTTTTTAAATTTTAAGTCTATGAACAAATAAGGTTATAGTAATATACTTTTTAGTCTTAGATGCATGATTTTTTTTTTTATTAGTTGTTAGTGGCTTTGAGCTAGCTGTCAGTAACTGCGAGTACTCAAAGATCTGTACTTAGTGTCTTTTTGTTGAAGGGATATACAAGTACCCGGCCACGTTCACTCTGTGTTTTTGTTATATGTATTTTTGTTTGTATCCATCTGATGAGTTAATTAAGCCTATTTCAGCTGAATTTTATAGTTCGTTCTTATGTTGTACTGTTACACCACTGTCCAAGTTAGGGGAGGGTTGGGATCCCGCTAACATGTTTAACCCCGACACATTCTGTATGTATTGTATGTGCCTGTCCCAAGTCAGGAGTCAGGAGTCTGTGATTCAGTGATTGTCGTTTGTTGATGTGTTACATATTTTTTTTGTTCATCTGTATTCCCCGCCGTAGTGGATGGGGCATAAAGTTTAATCGTTGTCCGTCTGTACATCCGTCCGTAGATCCCAAAGTTGGTTTCCGTTCTCTTACTTTAGTTTGTCTCATTAAAATGTTATGAAACTTGTACACAATGTTCATTACCATGACAAACAGATCAAGATTACATTTTGGTGGTGTCACTGTAACTATTCTAGAGTTACATGTATGTCCCAATACAAATTGAAAATTGCTGAATGTTTCGTTTCCGTACTCTTAACCTAAGTTAACCTCAACCAAATGTTATGAATCTCATACACTATGCTAATTACCACAAAATATAGATCAATTTTAAATTTTGGTGTTGTCACTTTAACAGTTCAATGTTACTAGTATGCCCCTTCACAAATGGACAAATTGCTTATTACCACAAGATATAGATCAAGTTTGAATTTTAGGGGTGTCATTTTTATTTTCTAGAGTTATGCCCCTTAACAAATAGAAAGATTGCTGATTTGTTCGTTTCTGATCTCTACCTTAAAGGAGTAGGTCCAGTAAGACCCCTTTTTGGCCCCAAAATATAGCAGTTTTACAAAATTGTTAAAATGTAAACTTTTAGTTATTTATTGTACAGTAGAATGCTTCTGCTACATAAATATGGGCTGTTTTTGACAATACGATGCACATATATCTTGTACTAGCACCATTAAGTCATGCTAAATTACGGAAACCTTCACAATTCTAGCATTTTAGTTAAATTTTAGACGGTTTTCGTGTGAAACAAAAGTGGCCGCGTTCATCCTTAATATTAAAATGTAAGTTGTATTTTATGGTAATACATAACATATATAAAGATTGAGGATGAACACGGATGCGGCCACTTTCATTTTTGACAAAAACCGTCTGAAAAGTGACATATTTCGGCATATTTGGTAGATTTTTCATATTTGAGCTTAAATCGGGTCGTTTTTAATGACTAAATCAGTTAAAATCTTTCACATAAACTAATTGATTCAAATGAAATAGACACTTAAGTGTTTAAAAAGTGGTAAAAATCTTTCGTCAGATGAACTTGAAATTTGAGGCCAAAATCGGTCCTTACCGGACCTACTCCTTTTTATGAAACTTATACACAATATGTATTACCACAAAACTCAGGTCAAGTATAAATTTGGGTAGCGTCACTTTTATAGCTGACTATAAGGTATGGGCTTTGTTCATGTTGTGACCTATAAGTTGTTAATGTATGTGTCATTTGTTCTCCTGTGTAGAGATGTCTCATTGGCAATCATACCGCATCTTTTTTTTTTATATTATACATGCATTTAAGTAAAGATGGAAAGACTTTTTGAAAATAGCCCGTGTGTGATACAAATTCAAGGGAAGTATACAAGTTACTCGAGTCTTCCTTGCCACGTATAAACAAGATGATATAACTGAAGTCGTAGTTTTCTTAGGCAGTCGCCCCGCTATTCAGTTCGACACCACATTCGTCCGACACCCCAATAGTCCAACACTCATCATTGGTGTAGCTTAAGTTGAGGCAACCGAGGAAACGGTAAAAATAAATAAATTCCTGCATGATATTTTAAAATCTTTTTTCAACTTATACAGTAGACTAGATTTGTCGCTACTAAACACTAATAACGGTATACCAACATGTTTTGTATGGTTGCTGCTACTGATTCATACCCTTTGCGAATTATAAACTTATGGAAACATTTCCCCCCTCTACTAAGAAATCCCTATGACGGTAGTTTTCTGTAATCTAAATTTGTAGGAGAATACAAAAAATGACTTTGTATTTATTGTGTCCTACCCCATTGCTAGCAGGATCAGTAGAATAGATGATGATCAAGCTCACGAGTCTTTACCGATAGATTACTTTACCATTAAATCGGGTAAATTATTTAATTTTGTGTGAGAAAAATTTCTAGTACGAGAGGGTTTGGATGAGGTTGATAGAAAACAAAAAATGCCCTGAAATTAAATTAAACTTAAAAGAATAGAGATTTAGAATGGAGCTAATATATAACGGCAAAAGAAAGTTATGGGCGAAAATAATTAAAAATTATTATTATGATCATTCTGAGCATTCAAACACTCATGTGTGTTGACAATTTTACCCCAACGTGTAGAACTTCTAATACACAGACTTCATTGAAATTGGTATCAATCAAAATAAAATATGGATCAATCAACATGCACAGAAAATAAGTTATATGTTGCGGTTCTCAATTTATATTCTCGCTATTTTAAAGTCATATGAAACGAGTGACTGGTGAAAAAATAATGTTTATCAAATTCTTGAACCAATGCATGTATATATTATAAACTAAGTCTTCTGTGCACGAATTTCTCATTTTTTACGCAAAAATATGGTATAATCGTCATTTTTTCTCATGTCTGTTATGAAGTAAAAATATGGCAGCTCATTAATTGTCGCGTTTTGAAGCCGTAGTTTACTGATTGTCACCTATAGTAAACCATCAACAAAGAAGCATGGATATTGAGAACGTGTATAACATTTCCAATCAGATAATATATTATTTCAGGGACATTTCCATGCGTATTGCGATCACCGGGTTTTTACGAGATGGTCACGTTAAGGTCATTTTGAATACGGAAAATATGTCCAACGAAACACAACCAATACAAATGCCGGAGTGCACTTTACATTCAGCATGGGTTATCAAGAAATTCTACTGTTGAATCCGTTCATCGTTTTGTGGTGATTATCTATATAATTCGTTGATACGTGACCCACGACTAAGCGAGTATATGATCATCACAAAATTATTTCAAATAAACATTAACCGATGCTTTTGTTTTTTCTGTATTGTAAACTCTGAACTATTCATCGAATAAGTTCACGATTTCTGTTTAATGACGTTAAATCAAATGTCATCTTGAGGTACAGCCACCTATATTAGAGAATACGACGGTTTGGAAATATACTGAGAGACTCGGCTTTTGAGCTGGAGGTAGCACAGAAGTGTTTGCATCCCAGAATCTAGGTACTTAAGTAAATGTATCTGAACAGTGTTATTGGGAAAAAAATACGGTATCAACTGAACACACTTTCCCATACAGGTGAAAATGATTTTTTTAGATTTTAAAAAAAAATTTGTATTCACTGCATGAAGAAGACTAAACGCATTTAGTAGCCTAGGGTTTTTAAAGATATACAAAAAAAGTAAACGGTCATGATGCATATTCAAATTCATTTACGTGTTATCTAAAAGGATTATTGAAAACGTGGTTAATATTATAGTGACTGACAAAAAAATCATAGGATCAAGAAAACAAATGGATATAGAGTAAATAATCAGAAAAAAAATCAATATAAACCCAAATATTGTAAACCTTGCATATGTTTATGCCTGTTCTTCAGTAATCATTGAAATGATTTCGTATTCGATTTCGTATTGCATATAAGATATGTTATATGGTAAAATTCTAATTCATATACAAAACACTATAAAAAGTGCCCGTTTAACGGGTACGTCAACATACCCGTTAATTACCGGGTTTAACGGAACACTTAACGGAGACGTTAACGGGTGCGTTAATTAACGGAGGCTTTGTGAATACGAATTAAAATTAGCGGAAACTTAACGGAGATATTAACAAATACAAAGTTGAAGAGCATAGAGGACCCAAAATTCCAAAAAGTTGTGCCAATTACGGCTAAGGTAATCTACTCCTGGGGTAAGAAAATTTATAAAAATGACCAGATAATTGATATTCATGTCAACACCGAAGTGCGCTTGTCCCATATCAACAAGTGGATATTTGCCCTTCCAAAATAGATGTGCTGCTTCATCGCTTCTGGTGCCAACTAACGGCCTTGGAATTATATAAATCGGGTATCAATTTGTTTATTTTTCATTTATCTCTTTATTTATGTAAGCTACATCTACCTGTCACCCTCTAATTTTTCATTATTTCCCCAGATTGTCTGGCAAAACAGCCGTTGGATGTCAGAGTAATCTCGGACTATAGGTCACCGTACTATACCTATAACAACGAGCAAAGCCAATACCACATAGTAAGCTATAAAAGGCTCTAAAATGAAAAATGTAAAATGATTCAAACCAGAAAATTACGGTCTTATTTATGTACGAAATAATGAAATGTGGCGGAGTTAACATGTTTTATATGCAATTATACGTTAAGGGTTTTTAGCATTATTGAAAGCCGTACGGTTTTTCATAATTGTTTAAAATAAATACACAAGTCTTCTTCTCTATGACAATATATTATGGGGACCTTCTATAAAAGACTATACGTTTTGTTTTAAAGGTAGCTTAGAGTCCTACAATCATGTGCATAATGTAAGTTTTCAAATCCTTCAGACAATCGTTTGTTTATGTGTTAGGTATTTGTTTTTCGTTCATTTTTCATATAAAAATGGCTGTTAGTTTTCTCGTTTGAATTATTTTACATTGTCATATCGGGGCCTTTTATAGCTGACTATGCTGTATGGGCTTTGCTCATTGTTGAAGACCGTACGGTGACCTATAATGTCTGTTTCATTTTGGTCTTTTGTGGACAGTTGTCTCATTGGCAATCACACCACATCTTCTTTTTTTTATATTTAGATGATTTTATTTGTTGCTTTAGTACATTTTGTCCATATAACTTTGCACAGTTTTTAAATATCCCAAGATTTCCGATACGAGGCGTGCAATCTCACAAGAGACTCCCAATACTGTTTTTGCAACCCTTCTGAATAATTTAAATAAAAAGTAAATTTTCAATACTGTAACGATATAAAGAGCAATGCCACTTACCAAACTCATACCATGTTTATGTTAAAAAAACATTTGGATTTTAAACTTTACAATTGATACTTTTCCATGATTGAATTGATTGAGTTGTGTTTAACGCTACTTTCGGCTTTGTGTTCTTAAATAGTTGAAGTTATTCCTCCTGACTATTAAGACCACGTAATCATTTTTTATAAATCTATTTTTTTATTCTTAAGCTTTTCGTACTAACGTGTGATTCATTCCATAACTTCATACTCGACCTTGTTAACATTTTGAATGCAACAAGACCAATACCAGGTCTAGACCTGCGTCAATGCATGTAATTGATAAAGGTTATAGTGTACATTGAATCATAATTGATCTGTCAGATGTAAAACTATTGTACCGCTACAACAACATTATGATAATGCAGCAACCAAATATACAATCGATTCCTTTCTCAGAATTCAAGAAACAGTAAAGGAAAATGCTCTTCGTGCAGAGATTGTCGTAAAATTTCGAACAGTCGTCTAACAGGAAGTGAAATCATTGCAGATATTTATACTGTTTTGAGGCTTCAACTCATTATTATCCAAATAAAAACCGAATATAAAGTACACCCTTGTCATATGATTTTTCCTGGTACAAAGAGATTTGTCAAATTTAAACTATCGGCCAACAGGAGGCTCCTGCATGGAACATGTACAATCCGCTTAAATTCAACATTTAGGCTGAATACCAAAGATGAAACCAATACTTCTCATGGAAGCCAACAAATCCTTGACGAAATTTTGCATTGTGCATTGAGTGTTGTAAATTTTCAAACCATCAGCAAACAGTCGGTAAATACAAAGCAGATATACAAATTGCTAACCCGCTGCAACTCAATATTATGACACTGCAAATCTTTTATAATTACCTTTCATAAATTCAATGACAAATTTGACCAAAAACATTAATTTTACTCGAACGGAAGGACGGACGAGACGTGCGGTAACTTAAAAGGCTATAGTCGCAGTAAAAATATATTGTTACTGAAGAGGAACTTATTGTCTATCAATTTTTTTTTCAATATGTCATTGGCTAAGTGAGGGTTTTTTGGTGGTTATATCATTAATTTTAATCTTTGAAATACAAACTATTTGAATTGTTTTACATTTTTCATTTCGAGGCCTTTAAAGCTGACTATGCATTATGGACTTTACTCATGTATAAGGCCGTACTGTGACCTATAGTTGTAAATGTCTATGTCATTTTGGTCTCTTGTGGAGAGTTGTTCCATTGGCAATCATACCACGTCTTCTTTTTTGTAGTTTATAATAATGATAATATAATATACAGTTCATGATTGATTTAATTCAATTTCATCCAAAAAATAATCATCCATATAAAATTTATAAATAGTGTTTCAATTTTTAGGAATATTGGTACATAAAAAGCAGTTGATGAAAGAACTGTTTTTGGTTTGTCCTATGTTAAGTTCCATCTCAATTGATCAACCTCATATACATGAGATATACAATAATAACTATGAAATTTACAAAATAAATTCAACCCATTTCTGCACAAACTATAATGCGTTTTAAATATATGTAATTATAACTAATCAAAATACTATAAAAATAGTGAAAAATAAAATTACCCCCTTCCCATACATCAACATGATAAATACATTCAATTTTTACTTACACACTAATCTATACATATTTATTTATTGTTTGGCTGCATTTTGGAAGGTTTCAGAGAAGAGAGTCTCAAATGCATTCGAAAGCCAAATTCATTTTTCTACTGCTTTCTCAATTTACACCTATTTGTTACAGACATAACCTTATTATTTCTTGATTTCTTCTTGTCATATGACAAGTTTCGAAGATGAGAAAATGTAAAAAAAAAAACAAACAAAAATCATTTGAAATATAGGAAATGCCTGTACTAAGTCATTAATTTGACAGTTGTTTTCAATTCGTTTTAAGCTTTTAGATATACATTTGTTTTAATGATTTTCCGTTTTGATTTTACCTTGGTGTGTGGTATTTTTTTTAATCGTTTTTAAACTTTTTATCGATTCCAAAAACTATAAAGCGCACCGTCAAACGGATTCAAAAAAAAAATCATTGACATTCAACACATATCAAACAGTCTCTTCTCCTTCCAAAACAGCATATCAATATAGCAAGGCTATGGTAAGCTGGTTAACAATTCAGTCAATTTAAAACTAAAAATATCATTACCTATCTTTGACACAACAAACACACAAGACAAAAAAAATTCAAACACATTTCGAACTTTAAGTTTAAAATGATATTATATGAATGCACACCGAGCAATGATATTTACTTACTCAAAATGTATTATTATATAAAGGTAAACATTTATAAGACTCACAAATTCTCATTTAACAATAATGACCTAAACAAACCTTAATATATGCAACGATTGATGCAGATATTTTTTAATTTCAAAAGACTGACTGTTGAACAAAAAATTAAAATTTTCTCCGAGTAAGCAATATACAAAGAACCAGCTTATTGATAATCAAATATGTAACAATAATTCCAAACTGCTTATTATTTGACCAAAACTAGTATTATAACTGATAAATACAATAAATGAAAATAAAATCTAACTTCAAACATTACGAAAATGAATAAAAATGAATAAGTTTGGACAAGATGCTTTTTTTAATATGGTGTTCATGTCCAACTTAAATTACTCTGAACATGACATAATTAAAACTAGCTATGCCTGGCACTTTGGTTGGGTCATATAGTGCTACCCGTGTCCGTCCGTCTGTTATCTGGTTATTTGTCTAGAACTTTTTCAAATTCGATCAGATATTAACCGTATTTGTTTCATTACTGTAAAATAATTGCTTGTATATCTAGTTTACGTACATTTCATCCCAGTTAACTTGTTTTTTTTAAATTACTTCTCTTAGACTTAAAAAATAAACGAAAATGTTACAAAGATTTAATTTAAGTGCCTACAGATGATTTATGGATGTTGATATATAAATTTATAGTAACGACTTTCAATTCAAGTTTGCAGTCCTTTCCGGTCGACAACCTTTTTTTTTAAAATAACGGATCCTCATATTCATAAAATTATGTTTGTCTGAACCTATAATAAATTATAAATGTTTGTAAATCGGGAGCGTATTTGTTTGTGCATTAAATATTGGTGATTTGCAGATATTATTTGCATTTCGTATTTGTTAACGACTTTTCAAGATGAGGCTGCAGTGGAGGTATTTATGTACCGACATTTCTTGTTCCATTCAATAACTAAACATATTTAATTCTATGTTTTCTTCTACATGTAAGTTAGTCAGTGTTGCTGAAAACCATATGTGTGTAATGAATCCACCAACAATGATTAATAATATCATGACAAGATAGAATTGACATCTTTTTTCGATTTAATCTTTCTCAAAATTTAAAACTACATTCCAAAATCACACATTGTTTGTCTGATTTATGTTCTTGATATATAGTAACCATTTCCTCAGGTCATCCTGCATATATGCTCGTACATGCGACATGCATGGTGGGGCTTCGGTCATGGATTTTAATACAGTGTCTACCTCGAACAAGTTAATATCCTGTATATAATGCCACATTACATATAAACAATGTAATTGCTTAATATCCTCACAATTAGTACATGCTTCATGAAATGCAGCTTTGAAATCCAGTTCTTTATGGTCAACATTTTGTAATATCCACTGTACTAGTTTCACGTGTCCATGTCTACATGCTCTAATCAAAAGATTGCTCTTATCAATAATCCTGCAATATCCTTGTTCAAGAAAGTATAGTATTATATCATATCTCTTATCGGCCAATAATCCATTTAGAACGTCGGATGAATTATGTGATTTATCTTGTACCTTTTGAAAAAGAAAATCTACAACACAGAGGCTTCCTCTAGAACTCAGTGTCCATTTGTTTGGCTGTAAGCATGCCTCATAGAAAGCTGTCAATATGTCAAGCTTTTCATTGGGCACTTTAAGAAAGATGTACTTCAACAGATTAAATTTACCTTGTCGACAACAAAAAATGAACACTTTATTAATCGTATTTTGATCATCTGAAAATTTGAGAAGAAACCATTTCATAACATTGTCACTAATATGCTTTTCGCATACTGTACCTACTATTCTACTTACATCTAATGAATCATGATCAATGTTCTCCAATAGATACTCACAAACAGATGTATCATGTTCATACTCACTGAGAGAATAAATAATTGCTTCACTCATGTCCAATACATGAAAAGATTCATTTAGCAGGTCAATAGTTTCAATCTGAGCATCTTTACATGCGGCATTCAAAATGTTTTGCTTATTAAGTAAACCACATTTGTGATTTTCCAGAAACCAATTAACAATATCATAATGTTTATGTGTAATGCATTTGCTCACTATTTCTTCTTTATCTTCTATAGTAAGAACATTTGAACATTTTTGCACTATAGAAACAACTAATTTAAAAAAAAATTCTCCAAATTTCCATATTTGATATAGATTATGATTTAATATTTTCAATACACCTATTTTTAGGTTAAAAGGTCTAATTTGAAAATTATCAATAACCCACTTTACCATGCTCATCTTTCCAAATCCATATTTATAATTTGACATGGTATCACATGCTTGCTCGAATAGTTTCACTTCATTAATATCCAATGATGTTTTTACAAAAGAATGAAGTATCCACTTTGCTACATCAATCCTGCCATCTTTACATGCTAACATTAATACTATCTTTGCATCAATAGATATATGTGATTTGCAGTTGTCATGAATCCAGATCAATAACTCGAAGCATTTCATTTCGTATGCCATATCAGATATTTTCTCTATTTTCAATACTTCTTTGTCGTCTGTACTATCCCAGATAATGCTTACTATTTGCAATATTTGAGTAGAGCATCTTTCACTATAATGTTTAGTCATAGATTTTAAAACTTCAATTTTATCTAAACTGGTTAAATCAGTCTTCTGCATTATGCATTCTAATATTTCTGTTCTTTCACGCACTAGAGCTGAATTCATAATGCAATGCACATCCAGAAGATTAAAATCAATTTTCACCACCAACCATTTCAAAATTTTGAACATTCTATTCCGGCATGCCTGTTGACAAACAACTTTCAAATCAAATTGTTCATATCCATATTTTCCAATTATAAATTTGACTATTTCCAACTTCTCAACATCATCGTGTGGGTCAACAGACAAGAAATCGGTTGTCTTGTTTTCCATACACACTGAATGAAGAGCTGACTGAATATTTACAGTGTGACTATTTTCCAAAATTAGTTTTGTGATATAAATATGTGCTCCTTTGCAAGCTAAATGCAATATCGCTTCATCATTTATGCAAACTGGAAGAAAGGCTTCACAGACATAATCAGGAACATACTCTTTTTGTAAGACTGCAACAACAATAGAATTCATTTCAGAAGAGGTGATGTCAACTTTAGAAAAAAGAAAAGTAAACAAGTCTTTATCAAAACCAATGTTCCAAATATCTTCATGGAGATATATTTTTAGACATGAAATAGCATCAAAAGTAACTGTTTCACATCTAGATGAAAGGTTCTCAACTATATCAAACAAATGACATTGACAAGCAGCTTTTAAAATGAAGCCAGTATCTACTTCAAATCTTTCCATCATCCATTTTAGTGGCTCATAAGATAAATATGTTAATCCTTGCAGCCTTTCTGTACTGTAAAATGTCTTTAAAAACAAGTTAACATCAAAAGGAATTTTATTGTACAGTGAAAGTAGGTACTCCAACACAGGTTCGTTAAATGCTTCATAAGCTTTCCATATGCAAAATAAAAGAAAAACACAATGGTTACCATAGTAACTATAACCAGGTGTAAGTTTATATGGAGGTATTAGTCCTAGAGTGATTAGACTTACACCTTGATCAAGTAAAACAGTTATCTTTTTTTCTTCTATTAAATGTAACGTTGCTTTTACACAACTAACATCTTTAGTTAAGCATACATCGTATCAATGCAGCTTTCATGTAAATAGTTGTAACATAGTTATTGCTTGCTTCAACTATTGCTTTACAATTCTTTACAATAAAGTTGTACATCTTAATTTGGCTCTCTGTTTTGGCAATCGACACAAGCAAATTAGACAGGAACACGGTTGTGCTTATCATATGTTCATCACAACTATCGACTTCATAGAACATAGATTTGAGTAGATATTTAATAGATTTTAAACAGCATTTTGAATGTGCATGTTTTATATCTTCAAAAGCCTGTAGTAAATACGTTAGTAGGATATGTGGTTTTTGTTGAAATATTTCTGTATCAATAATTCCAACTAGAAACCAAAATATCTCACTTCTTGATTCCCTAATTTTTGTCAAATATATATCCGCTAATCGATAGGCCAACAGTTTCTCACTGTTCCGTGGAATTTTCAATACAACTTCTCCATCTTTTTCTACGTACGCATCTGATTTCACCATTTTCAGGATAAAATCCCAGCTTAATAAAGGTATGATATTTTTAATATGTTCTCCGTCAATCTGAGCAAAAGATAAAATGACACCCTCTTGTAGAGTTGGATGGTGGAATCTGTACGACATTTTGTTTGTAATTAGTACTAAATAACTTCCTTTAAGTTCATTTACAGTATCTGATATGTGGCAATTGTTTAGCGTCATCGTTTCTCCATATATTGCATTTATTATATTTGTAACCTCTGTCACAATTGAGCTATCTTGAGGGTTGATACAGTTTTCATTTATTGCTGTATAGACCATAACAGCATAATGCATCATAAACCTAATATTGTCTCTCCCTTTACGCCTAATATCATCCAATTCCTCAAGCATAGCTTCTGTTGGCCTATCAAAAAAGTGGCTTCCTAGCTGAAAATATTTTTCGTTATGGACAAACTGATACACTGCTAATGGGAATCCTTTAACTGGGTTTTCCTCTGTTATTTTCAAGACGTCATTTGTATTTAATATTGTTACACCATAACAATCGACAAATCCTCCTCCAAATGCATGATCTAGTTGACGAACTTTTTTCATGTATTTTTCGAGAAAAGCATATTTCTCTTGCAAGATAAGTTTATAGCTGTCTGAACTTAAATCAATAAAGCGAAACTGAAATAACCTTTGACTATCAAAAACTTCCTGACACCGACGTTTTACTGTGTCTCTAATTGTGATTATGACTTTGATGTTTCCTTTACATACAAATGCATAAACCTTGTCTAGAATTGGTGTATCTTTCTCTCTATCATAAATACAGTTTGTTTCACCAAAAATATCATCAAGTAAAACCACCACATTATGTTCTCTACTGACCATATCTTCCCACTCATCCAATGTATTCAGTTTGATACATTTGTATGATATGTCGTCAGTACAATACATATGTAGAATATGGCGACCGGTCCGACTTTTCCCCGTCCCTGCGTGTCCAGTTATCAACAAGACCCCATTCTGTTTCAGCAGTAATAATCCATCTTCTACAGCCTTTGTAATAACAAATGTATCCTCCCTTATATCTTCCACAATAAGAGCTTTAGTGTCATCTAAAAAACAGTCAAAATATTGACATACTCAACTGTCAACTTGTAACGATATTTGGAGTAAACATCGATAAGTATGGGACTTAAAAACACAAGTTAAACAACATATATCTATACTTAATTGAGTCAAAAATGTCACAAATCTATGTTTTCTTTTTTCCTCACATCTTTGTAGCTTTCGGCAGTATCATATGTCTTGATATAACTATTCAGTGAGGAAAGAATTGTGTTGTTAAACAATCAAATCTGGCCTTTTGAGGAATTTAAAATATTTCATTACGCAATCATACTATGTTGCGTTTCCGTAGTTAAGGAAGATAACTTTAAGGGCAGTATCAAATATTGTAAAACTTTATTAACTTACAGACACTTGCCAGATTTAAAATAAAATAATTGATTAGTTTTAACGGAAATAGTTACCCTCAAGCCTTTTACGTTTTCTTCCATCTGAAAATATTCAAATGTTTTGTCATTACTAACGTGTTAACAACAAAGTTTAATGATATGATTTTAGAACTACATGTATCTATTGCTTCTGAAGATTTACACACCAATTAAGTATGCCTCATATCTAGACTTACATCTAGAAATTGACAATGTGGGTCGGTTGAAGACTAAACCTTACGACAAAACAGATTATTTCACCTTCCCATTTCTATGTAGCAATATTTCAGCAGCACCTGCATATGGCGTATATATCTCTCAATAGATACGATATTCCTGGGCTTGTTTTTCCTATCACGAATTCCCCGATAGAGGATTGATTCTCACAAGGAAGCTATTAAACCAAGTGTTCCAAATGGTGAAGTTGAAATCATCCCTTCGTAAATTTTACGGTAGCCATCACGTGTTGGTTGACTGTTATAGAATAACCGTTTCAAAGATGATATCGAATATGTTCCGTATGTCGTGACTATTATCTACCCTTTTCACTACGAATGTAAACTACCGACTGAGAGTATTTACCGGGTTTGTAATAACATGAGCAACAGGACGGGTGCCACATGTGGAGCAGGATGTGCTTATCCTTCCGGAGCATCTGAGATCACCCCAGTTTTAAGTGGGGTTCGTGTTGCTTAGTCTTAAATTTTCTATGTTGTGTCTTTTGTATTATTATTTGTCTGTTTGTCTTTTTATTTTTTAGCCTTTGGGTTGTCCGTTTTTTGTTTGACCGTCCCTCTAGTATCTTTCGCACTTCTTTTAAAAGTTCAAATATATTTTGTTTTATACAAAAATGACTGCTTTTCTTGATATCAGTTTAATAACAGATCCAAAAAAATGTAATGCGTACAGTTCAAAGAACAGAATGTGCTTCTTTATGATACAACATGGTTTAACGATATATTGTGTACAGTACAAAAATCAGATTTGTTGGTCCTTGACATATCCGATACTTGTTCTTAACAGAATAGTGTTTACAAAAAGTGTCTATCCTGAGTGTTCGTATGAATATAGTTAACAACAAAACTACACTTTCCATTAATTCATACGCAGTAAAAGTTTCTAGTGATTGAAATGACTCAAAATGTAATGACCAATTTGAAATTGACTTTTTCAGACTTTTTCATATTCTATGTTAAATTCTGCATTGTCGCAAACCAATAAATTGAAAAACATACACCATGTTTATTATAAGCATATATCATAATTTCACAAATTTGTAGCAAAACCAAGAAGTAGTTGGTCAGATATGGTGTGTTATTTGCGTTGTCAAGTATATATTGTGCACATCTTATATACAACATGATGTTTTTATCTTTGAAAAAGGATGATGATCGTTAGTAACTATAGTATGGTACCGTTTAGAAAGAAGTATGTGCTTCAACAAGCTTCATTTGCCATAAGTGGTCTTAAAAGATATCTTTAGTACACAACTAAGAGCATATTAATATGTTTATCCATGACTCAGTAAGACATTGTTCCTGACAGTTTTTTGTACCCCGCGACGAGAGCAAGACGTGTTTATCGTTGACACATCATCATAATTGTTGTTACATATATACTGTGTGTAGTGCCAGATACAAACTAGGTTTATTCTAAGACCTTGACACAGCAGCATTATTGTTCTTAACAAACACTCTAATGGATGCATACTATAGAGCGAAATGTTAATCATTGACACAGCATGACACATGTTTTTAACAATACAGAGCAGAATATACTATGATACAGCATTATTACTTATAATACTTACAGTATATATACTATGTGTACATTGTCGAAAGTGGTATGCTTATCGTTGACACAGCACGACGATTGTTCTGTCCAATATAATTGGTGAAGAACAGAGTCTTACCTGATGAATACTCAGAATCGGATTGTGTTATCTTTATATTATCAATGTCTTTTACACATGCTGCCATCATTTCATCTTGCTGGGAAATTTGTTCTTCTTGCTTTGCCATCTGTTCGGTCTGTTTCGCCAGTGTTTCATATTGCTTTGTCATCTGTTCACCCTGCTGTGTCATCTGTTCACCCTGCTTTGTGATCTGTTCATCCTGCTTTGTCATCTGTTCACCCTGCTTTGTCATCTGTTCACCTTGCTTTGTCATCTGTTCATCCTGCTTTGTCATCTGTTCACCCTGCTTTGTCATCTGTTCACCTTGCTTTGTCATCTGTTCATCCTGCTTTGTCATCTGTTCATTCTGCTTTGTCATCTGTTCATCCTGCGTTTTCATCTGTTCACCTTGCTTTGTCATCTGTTCATCCTGCTTTGTCATTTGTTCACCCTGCTTTGTCATCTGTTCACCTTGCTTTGTCATCTGTTCATCCTGCTTTGTCATCTGTTCATTCTGCTTTGTCATCTGTTCATCCTGCGTTTTCATCTGTTCATCCTGCTTTGTCATATGTGCACCTTGTTTAGCCAACTGTCCATCCTGTTTTTTTAACCGTACATCAATTTCTTTAAAGTTGATGTCATATTTACATTCTATTCTTAATAACTTCAGTGTAAAATCATCTAGTCGTTTTTCTTTGTCCGTAACCTTTTCCTGAATGGTTTCTATTTCTTTCCTACTTGTTTCAATCTTTATTATACAAATCTCTATTGTTCTTTTGATATCAGAAATTTCAGTTGCAAGTTTGTGTGCACCAACTTCTCCTCGCTGAAAAAAATCGTTAAGCTGCTGCATTCTAGTTTCCTGTTCTTCTTTAATAGTCGTTTGGTTGTTAATTGCTGATTGAAGATTATCTATCATGCCAGTGTGCTTCTCTTGTAACAACTGCAGGTTGCGAAGCGAGTTTAAAATATCTATGAGTGAATTGTCCAAGACATTATGCTGTGCAGATTGTGCTTCACTCAGTAGTGATGGTCCACCAAGACGGCCAATGGCCTATAAATAGATATATTAAATTGATGTTAAACAGGAACTAGCTACGAGATAGAGAAATAAAAAAAAATGATTTTTTTTTTCAATCATTAATCATGTTAATAAAAGTGAATAAGTTAATTATAAAATTCGCTTTTAGCAAATAGTTTGGTTCAGCTTTGTTAAAAGAGGAAACAAAAATTCGTAAGGAATTCCGCGGAACCAAGAGTCTCGCCTTCTATGGCTGTTAAAAACAGGCTCACCATGGGGAAAATTATAAAAATATATAAGTCCAATTATAAGTAAAACATTGATAACAGGACTTTTTTTTACATAATATTTCTTATTAACACAAAAAAGCTTCTGTCCAAGATTGGTAAAAATCAAAGATATTTGAAAAAATATAAAGAATGAATATTTGTGCACGTCGCCGCCGAATTAGACCACGACGATTACGACGAAGACCACACAAAGTAGGATCACTATGTCTCTCAAAAAATTCTAGAAGTTATCAAAGGTAACAGGCTTTAAATTTGATACGCCAAACGCGCGTTTCGTCTACATAAGACTCAGCAGTGACGCTCAGATCAAAATAGTTAAAAAGCCAAAACAAGATAAATTGAAGAGCATTCAGGACCCAAAATTCCAAAAAGTTGTGCCAAATACAGTTAAGGTAATCTATGTCTGGTGTAAGAAAATCCTTATCATTTAGAATAGTTCATACTTTTGCAAAAAAGGTTAATCTATAAAAATGACCCTATAATTGACATTCATGTCAACACCTTAGTGCTGACTACTGGGCTGGTGATACCCTCGGGGACGAAACGTCTTATGTATTATTCAGAGAGGGGTTACGCATGAACTAGTCAAAAGAAAAGAATGTCAACATTGAAATTGAAACAAGAGTAAACCATTTGAATGACTGCATCCATCTACAAAAACATATTCTTATACAGGTAAAAAGCATTATTAACATAATGTTTTCACCTTTTTTATGAGTTCAAAAGACCTAGAAAAATCATGTTCCACTAGTTAACTATCTATTTATAACTATGTAACAAAGGGAATTATAATCGTCGACATTATTCGGCGGGTCATCTCGATAATTTATAAGATGGTGTCTAGTCTAAAATGTCATAAGTCGAGTATGCAAATTTGATTCAAATCGGTGAACATGAATTAGACAGCAAGTGGCCCTTTAAATAATTAAGGTATGTTTACAAGTCACCCAGCAATTCATTAAGTCGTAACTGCATTTCCGTTCCCTATTCACGAATATGACCTACCGAATGAGACTCATTACTGGGTTTGAGCACCACAACAGGTGCAATATGTAGAGCAAGATCTGCTAACCCTTCCAGAGCAAGTGAGTTTAACCCCAGTTTTTGGTAGAGTTCGTGTTGCAAAGTCTTAATTTTTCTATGTTGTGTTTTGTGTACTATTTTTTGTCTTTGTCTTTGTCTTTTTTAGCCATTGCGTCCCTTTGGTATCTTCCGTCCTTTTTTAACGCATATTGTTGAAGACCATAAGTGACCTATATTTGTTAATGTTTGTGTCATTTGGTCTCTTGTGAATAAGTGTCTTATTGACAATCATACCGCATCTTCTTCTTTTATTTTTGTTTGTTGGCTATGTATATAGCTTTTATTTATCATTCTATAAACCTACACATTCTAGTTCTCTCCAATGCTGACTGAAATCTGTGGAAGACAGTTTCCCATCCCAATCATGAGCCAACTGGTTTCTGTACCATTTAATCCTGGCGAGGTCTGCACCTATACTGGTATCACCGGGTTGTGGTAAGTGATCCCAGCCTGTCATAGGGGCGCTTTCACGTGGTGTCATGTTTCTTAAAAGGCAAACTATCAGTGTTGTATCAAAGTGTTCTGATACAACATTACTTGCTGAAATACATAGTAGTATATTTAAATGTTAAGATACAGTACCCAGCGGTAATCATTATGTTCTCTTTCTGTTAAAGTAAACACTATGTCCAGGTCCTGTATTTTTATTTACATTTCAGATTCATGTTATATCAGCCAGGTTTACAGATTTCAATTTTTATACAGACGTTATTACCAATGTGTTTTTACTGATCGGGCGGGGCCTACGTTTTAATTTGCATAACATGCATAAGGACAGTCTATCTGAAGATATGTGTGATAATGATGATTGCCGTTATAATTACTATTACTGATTTCTAATCACATATCAGCGTGACCTTACTGATATACAGATGAACTAAGTGTACTATATGGACGAATAAAATACTAGTTTGAGATTTATAGCAGTTACAAGTGATAAATAAAGCAAATATGTTAAAGTATCGGTTATTGTATACTTTTAAACTCCGCTCAATCAATGGAAAATAGGTCAAGTAACAGGTCAAGCTATCTTTTGTATGATTCTACTCTTAATTAATGTATTATTCCTCGTCTACCTTGCATCCGATGTCAAGTATTTCATGCATATTCAGGAGTTCATATATCAATGTCATTCCTTTGTAGTTTCTTTGTCTCTTTAACAATATAGAAATTTGTTTGGACACTTTAGGTTGCTCTCTTAAGGTCCTTTTTGTTATTTTTGTTGTAGGGTTACCACAAGAAAGTAAACAAATTAAATTCAAACTTACCAGGACTAGGATATAAAATCTGCAGTTGATGTTTTGTTATAAAGCGAAGTCCATTCAAGGTTACAGAACTGATTGCAAGTTCATTGGCAAGTCCAGCTGGTGGATGGACAGAATCGAAATAAGATCTGACAGCCTTTGTAGCAACCTTCAAATTAAGGTAGTAAAATCTTAGGAAGTTTGACTCCTCTTCTGATAAGCTCATGTTGGCTCCTCACGTAGATAAATGTGTTATCGTTGTTCTCTGTATACTTATATCTAGTACTGGCTACAGAGCTATCCTCTAACAGCACTGCTGTTAAATGTCAAGCTACATCATTTCGACCGCCATTGGATCTGCAATTCATTTCAGGATATTTTTGGTATATGTTTAAAATTTCATACAAGTCTGTATTATGGATCATGCAAAATGATGTTGTCTGCTCTATGGTCGGGTTGTTGTCGCTTTGACACATTCCCCATTTCCTTTTTCAATTTTAAAATGTGATCCATCGGTGAAAAGCCTACACAAGTGTATATAAATAGTTATATCTTTTTAAATCAAAAAGCTATGATGTACTTGCAATATAACTTTAAGCCCTTACCATGTTAATAATTAAATAAATAAAAAAAATACCAAAATCCATCAGATGAAAATTGAACATATGAAGATCGAAAAATCAAAACCTCTTGCAGATCAAACGAATGAATAACAACTGTCATATTCCTAAAATCTATAGAATGCATTAAAATGTATGTCAATCATCGGACCTGATAAGCTTATACATTGTAAATATGTTACTCTCATAGTGTAACTGACTGACATAATACGGCAATAACACCATGAAGAATCTGAGAACTTGGCCATGTTGACTTATTTGTAGATTTTATTTAGCTTTTTAAGTTACTCTCTCTGTCCTATGATTTTTTTATCATTAATACACACTAAATGAGAGGGTATAAATCCTACAAGGCCAATGTCTATCATGTTGACCTATTTGTAGATATTATTTCTAATAAATATTAATCAACATAAGGTCTACACGTAAGCCAACATAAAAATTTTTTGTACATTAACAGTCTCCCTATCTAATATTTCTTCTGAAAAAAACCCGCTAAAATCAGTAAAAACAGTCTCAGCTCAGTGATATACTTTTGGCGTGGCTCTGTATTTATACATCCAGACATCGTGGTATTGTGCCAAGGTCATAATGTGTACGTCTGTTTTTACATTTTTGACTGATGTTACCTATTTTTTGCCATGTCTACCTATTTATTCATGTATGTTTGCTCTTTACATTCCGTTTTTAATTTTCTTCGAGGTTTTTATTTTTGTTATTTAATTTTTTAAGGGTCATAACTCGACTAAGAGGTCAATTGCTTATTTTAAGAACATGTCGTCCTTTTTGTAAAATATATTTTACAAAACAGTTTTGCTATACATTATTGATTAATTTGTACAGTCTTTCTATGTAGCGTTGCTATTCATCTTTACTAGTTCTTCAAAATGTACGCAATATATTATTGCAATGTCGTAAATGCAAAACCTCTTGTTAATTTTGTTCTAACTATTTTAAATCAGGGGTCCTAAATTTAAAATAGCTACCTATAACATCAGGTTTAATCCACCTTTGTTTACAGAAGAAATCAGTCAGGAATATGACAATTGTTATCCAATCGTTTATGGTATAGAGTGTTTGTTTTATTTTTTTTCGATTACCGATTTTCCGTTTTGAAGTTTTCTCGGAGTTTGGTATTAGTGTTATTTTACTTTTTTATATATACATGTAATATGGTTAAAGTGTAAATGGAAATTCATTTGTGCGGTTTCCTTTGTTGATTACATTCTTTTTCGATTAATCGAGAGGGGTTTTCCTTATTATATGCAATATAATTTGCACACGTTCAGTCTATCATTGGGATTGATGCTCAAATAGAAGGGTAATTTACCTTTAAAACTGTCAGAAACAAATCTTGTGTTAACACATATTGTTTTCTTTCCTCCTCTACTTTGGTATGCCGTTAAAAATGTTCATACTTGTTGCTTTGAAATTCTTACTTTCGTTCTTGCAGCTCTTCTGTAAAGCGTAGTACCTCCGTTATTATCGTAGCATTTCCGTTTGGCATACACTATTAATGAGGTTCTGGATTTGTTTTTTTTAGTTCTATATTTGTATAGTTTTTCAGGTTGTTTTTTCTATGTTTTCTATGTTTGCCTTTTCGTCAGTATTCTTTATATCTCGGATTCCATTTGTTCTATAGTATTTTATTTTTTTGTTAGTCAATTTTTCAGGAGTATAGCCACTTTTTTCCATTTTGTATTATCCCATCTAGACCCTTCATTTACAATTCAAACATTTAAATTGAAGATATCAGAATACCAAAACAAAAAGACACGCTATGTTACGTTTAAATATTTTTATTATATTAAAGCAATACAATTTAATTCAAATCAAATTCTTTCAGTTTAAAATCCAAATATTTGATTGTCATCAATACATACAAATATATTCAAAATTCAAGGCTGAGCAATGTTAAACAAAGACGTAATCACATTTATACATAGGAATTTAAAGTATAAGTATATGTAATATGATTTGTTTAAATAGAATAACTGAGAACGTGATATTCATTATATTTTTGCTGTTTTGAAAAATTACAATAATTGAAAATATTAAATCAAAATTTAAAACATTACATTTAGTTTATCATGTACAATGTATATATAGACCAAAGAACCGATTATATAAAGAATTATATTTAAAAAATCATGACTTATACATATTAGATCTTTTAGGAGATAGTTAAATATATATATATAAATCAGTTGATTGATTAATCCCGTAGTTTAACGCATCTTTTTATTTAATAGCGGCTTTTTTTTTTTATTGTTGTAGGTAGCCGGAGTGGCATTAAAGGAGCTCCAAAACAAATATCAGTCCCATATCAATTAAGAATGCAATAGAAAGAATCAGTCACTAAGTCTTGATGAATTCGAATGCTAGTGATAAAGTAGATACTAATAATTGCTAATGACTTTGGCAGTGTACAGTATAACTTAGATCCTATACCAATCACAAGAACGACCAAAAATACATTTGATTTTGATTTTGTATTAAAATATTTCCGGGGTAAATACATCTTGTCGTTCTGACCGTTTTCAATTAACAATATACTTGAGCGCCTATCAATTTCAGAATAACGGCAAATATATTGCTAAAAAAACTTGAAAAAAAGATAGTTCAGGGGTAATAAATGTAAACGACAACTTAGATTTTCTCCAATCGTCAATGTAAACTTGTCCTCGTCATCATTTTCTTAATTTATCATTTTGACCTAGCTCTTGCTCTTGTTAAGACCTTGCAACGATGGCAAGAAAAATGTCAATATGATATAAATCATCATTTCATGGGCAAATGTATATGCATGAAGATAGAACTTTTGTGCTGAACTTTTTTTATCCTGTTAGTCTTTTCTCTAATTACTATAGTTTTAGAAACATAAGCTAAAGCTGTAGTTTTAATGCAAAGGAAGCTATGTTGGTTGAGAACCTTTGACGAAAATCACATAACATCCTCTAGATGAGGCAGACAAAATTTGGTTAAAATCCATAAAGTAGGCCTAGATAAAAAGTTTTAAAAATAAAATTATGGACGACAAATGACGGATTGGGGAAGCAAAGTAATTGCAAACTATAATCTTTCCCGTTGGGTAATGTGAGCTAGAAATGAAAGTAATTTTTATATGATTTATTTCATTGTATATATACATTGAATCATCTATATTTATATAGACGTTGGACCAAAACATCGAATCATCTATATTTATATAGAAGTTGTACCAAAACATATATATTTCAAACTCGATTTCTTAACATAAATGTACAATGTCTACTTTGAAATTATTAATTCAAATATTAATACATAAAACAACAAATGATTGCAATAATATTAATACAAACAAACAAAAATGTGTCCATAGTAAACGAATGCCCAAATTGCACTATCATTTTCTGTGTTCAGTGGACCGTGAAATTGGGATAAGAACTATAATCAGACATTACAATTAGAAGGATCATATCAGAAGAAACATGTATTCATAGTTTCGGGTTGATTGGACCTCTACTTTATCAAAGACTACATCAACCAAATCTTTAACCTTATCTGAGACAGACGAACGAACGGACGAACGGACGAACAAACGAACGGACACACAGACCAGAAAACATAATGACCGTAAATGGGGCATAAAAAATGTGTAAAACTAAAATTTGAAAATAAAAGTTATATAAATATAGCTAGATACAAAGAACATATACTTAAACTACATCTGGGTCCAACAAATGAAATTATTAATTTATTACTTTGAGTGCTTTTGTGTTAAGATGTTTGAAAATAAGGGGTGGATAACATAATATAAGTATTTGTCGACCACCTATCTATTTGTATCCTTCTAAATACGACAGATTTAAAAACCAGACAAAGTGTTGCACCGCACTTCGCATTTTAAGTTACTATATTGCAATAAGGTAAATGTAGGACTCTTTTGCTTTAGATATTATTGTGTCTGGGGACACAAATTATGCCCATAGATAAAACTGTTTTTTTTTTAAATACAGCAAAGTAAACTTTATCATGTTTATACCCAAAAAGAGCAATTATTATTAAAAATAAAAACCGTCACCGTAAGCACAACTTTAGTATATGTTCAAACAGTCAGCAAAGTAAAACTTCCTAGCATCAATGCAAACTGAATGAGGAGTTATGCGGGATTACGACAATGTTATTCAGCACTTATATTAAACTTTTTTAAACTATCTCCTTAAAGATTTAATATTAATAAAAATCAAAACCATGAACACAATCACACCTTCGATATACGTACAAAGAGCCAAATTATCAATGGGTATATCATATGTATATTACCAATTCACCACATCTCTTTAGCTACTGCCTTGAAAAAATATTTCTTTTTTAAAAATCATCATAATCAGTTATATATGAAATAAGAATTTGTATATATGCTACTAAGCACATGCAAGACATCAATTTGTTTTTAAAACGACTTTTCAGCTAACTGATGTTCGATACTCTATTGCAAAATAACAGCTTTTTATAAGACAGTCACGGTGATAAATTGATTGTATATTAATAAAGGAACAAAAAAGTAGAACAAATTTGTAAGCATTTCGCGGAACCCAGTGTCTACCATATTTTTACTTTTAGTCGCAGGCTCAACGTAAATAAGGATTTTTTTTATAATAAAAATTTTCCTCTAGATACTTTCTTTTGATTGTTAGAAGCTTCTGTCCAAGTTTGGTCAAAATCCAGGATAGTTTATGACTCTAATAATTGTTTTAATAACTTTATAACTGCAGACTCATTCTCAATTTTATCTATATTGATGTGTATATTGGTAGAAATCCAGGATAGTTTAAGAAAGTTATTAAAATTCAAAAACTTTTACCACAGAGTGAATATTTGTGGACACCGCCGCCGCCGACGACATTTAGGATCGCTATGCCTCCCTTTTCCGACAAAAGTCGAAAGCTCGACAAATGTTAAGGAATCGTCTTCTTGTTTTTTAGATATAAGCTATTGAAATTGTGTGGGGAACTTTTTGTCTCTAGATTTTTAAATGTTTAACATTGGCACCTTTTATAAAAATATTTTAAAAAAAATAAAATTGTAATAAGATTTAAAATCAAAGCACTGTAGGCAGTTAACCAAAAACCAAGCCAAACATAATTATAAAAACTGTGGCAATGTTGCTTCAATTTTTTTTAAAGATTTTTAAAAAGAACAAACATTAGACAGTCATATACTGTACATTTATGTTCATTTAATGAATTAATCATTAAGGCAAATAATTCATATTTTGTCAAAGTTTTTAAAAGCATTGCATATATCAAGTAAATTTTTTTCATGGTAATGTGTCTGCAGTGGTACAAGTTTGCAATGATTGTAGTTCTTCTAGTTAACGTTGGTATAAGTTGACTGTTAGTAGTTCAAGTTGACTTTAGGAAGAGCTTGTAAAAGTATGAATGGACTTGCTTCCCTGGAAAGAAAACTGAGTTTGTGTTCAACAGTACAAATGTTATGAGACACAAATCAGACAAATGTTTACTACTACAGGGATCAAAGGTGAGGTATGATTGCCCTGTCCATAGTAAATGTAAATGACCCCTACCTTCACCCAAAGTCTATGATGTCTAAGTTTGGAATAACATGACAGGTAATTATAAAAACAGTTGGTCAAACATTCTTGGGCTTGAAAAATATGTTTTCTTCAAAATGAGCCATATGAAAATGAACATTTTTATAGAACAAGAAATAATTCAAATTAAAATTAACTTAAAGGTAAATTCTTTAAACCTACTACTTATTTTCCATCCAATAAAATTTTATAATTATCAACAAAATGATTTCAACATACATGACATAATGCTGTTACGGAGTCTCCCAAACAAAGTTCCCATAATTATTCATTCTCATGGTCGCCTAAAATTGGACAAGGTCTAGTACACATTGGTTAGGTCCAGCTAAGTGATATGCATATGTGACGCCTATGAGATTGGCCTTGTATGTCATTGAATCTTTTTGAAATGACAAACAGGAATGAATATGGTTTAGGAGTTGGTATTTACAAGTTCTCACAACACACACAAGAACGGGTGGGCTGACCCTAGGGACTACCCCTATATTTCATTTTATTTTTTATCTTGTCCCATACATGAATATAAATGGTTTTGGGGTGAGGATCTCAACCGTTATCAAGTTTTAAAACAGGAGGGAGTGGGGTGATCCTAGTGACTTCCCCTATATTTCTTTTGATTTGTTATATTTGATCTTTATTATACAATATCAGATGATTTTCATCCCAGATTCTTAATCTTACTACAAGGAGCATTCCTCTTAGAACACCATTCAAGACATTCACAATGATTCAAGTACAAAATGTAATTGTTGAAGAGTTATTATAGATGAAAAAGATGTTCCGCCTTGCTGTGTTGAAGACCCATTATTTCTCGTGGGCTGTTTTCTGCTCCTTGGTCGCGGGTTGTTGTCCTTTAGACACATTCCCCGTTTCCAATTGTATCCATTTGGTATTTTATATTTGTTTGTTGACTTGTTGGACCCTTCTTCAAATATCATTTATCTTAAGATAAGACCTTGAAGGATGCAGACGTGTTTTTCCTGAGCTGCCACTACTAATCATGGATTATACAAAGCAAGTATCAACAAGTGTAAATTCAGACTTTAATAGTACGTTGAATTCGTTTTCTTTTTCGGATTCTGAACTTTCAGTAAATAAATCAAGCAATGTTAATCAAAGGAAATGCCGGAAAAACAAGAAAGTACTTCCAAACGAGGAAGTAAGTACGGACTTTCAATTCGACCGCTTTGACGACGAGGGCAATGCAGTACGTGTACCCTGTGATATAAAATTTGGAACAACTTTAACCAGAAAACATTTATTGATCGAGGCGTGTAGGGAAGTGATGTTAGGAAAATTTACAGTAACTGAACACGTAACTAGAAATGGACTTCAAATTCAATCCTCAACGAAACCAGAAGGAAAATTTGTCAGTATTACTTTTTACACAAACGGAACAATATTAGTGCAAGGAAAACACACCTGTATTACTTTGAGAGACAAATAGTTTAGTAAAATTAGGGACTTAGTCAACATCAAAGAACGTGAGGTAAGCGAAGCTTCTTTCAAATATGACTTTGATAATCTGGCCCACACAGAGGTTTCAATTGAAAACAGCCAAACAACCGTTAAATCAGACTTTAGAAATGACAGTCTGATCATCCCTAACGAGCTTTCAACGAACTGTGAAAATGACAATAATATCAATCTTGAAGAAATATCATTATCATCCACAGTAATTCAGCAAAACACAAGCGCTGTACCGCCTGCTTCCATTGTCATGCAAAAGCAAATGTCATCCTGTTTTTCTGACAAAATTGTAAACTTGCTGGAAAACCTTAATTAAAATATCTCTACATTGACAGCTCAAAATGCAGAACTCATAAAGATTATTCATAACAAAGAAATTTAAAATACAAAACTCCAAAATGAACGTGAGGAATGCAGAGGAAGTGAGCAAAAACTCCAAGCACACGTTTCAAGACTTTCTACTGACTTAAAATTGGCAAATCAAACAATTACCGGTCTAGAAGATGATATAAGTACATTAAGTAAGCAAATAGCCGGTAAAGTGGAAAACAAAAATGTTGTGTCTCATACTCCAAAACCAAAACGTAAATTAAGTAAAGCTAATGCTAGTTTCAACAGTGGAAAAGACAGAATTTCTGACAATATTTTAATTTTGGGAAGCTCAATCACAAAAGGAATCAAAACAAGTGATCTAAATGATAATGTATATGTTAGCACAAATCGGGGTGCTTTAGTCTCGGATTTTGAAAGAAAGATTGAAGAAATTGATTTATCACCGATTGCAACAATAGTTCTGCAGTTTGGTGGAAATGATGCGAAATTATCTATTCAAACTTTCAAACGGAAATACAAAAATGTAATCCAAAGTGCAAAAAACAATGGAATTAAAACTGTCATTATTTGTGGATGTTTACCCAGATCAAAAACAAACCTCGATCACATCAATCAAGCCCTTTCGGAAATAAGTATAGAGGAAAATGTCACATTTATCAACCATTTAGATAGCTTTGTTTTGCGTAATGGGGAAATAGTGCCAGGCTTGATACACACAGATGGTGTTCATCTAACAAATTCGGAAACCATGAAACTAATTGATAACATTAACGAAGTAATACCTATAAGAAATGTCAATTCGTCAGTGCAGCCTTACAGAAATACACTGGACTCCTACTGTTACAACTGTGGATCAAATTATCACACTCTGTCAAACTGCCAACATGATCAAAGGATCAAATTTAACTTTTGTTTTCGTCTTGGACATAAAGAGATTAACTGTTGGTTCAACCACTCTGCATGAAAAATTAGCAAAGAATTTCAATCAGATCAATCAGATAACATATGTATAAAAAATACTTTTGAAATACTTAATACAATTGTGTGTGATGTTTGTCAAAATGATTGTTTTGATTGTTGTTGTAAACATGTGTCCTCTATAAACATGATTAATGATAGTAACCTTACTAAGAACCACCAGCTAAATATAAATAGTATTAATAACTCTTGTCAAAGTAAAGAGATTAATCTTAACCCTGAATCTTTATCAAATTCAACAATTGGGCAAAATAAAACTAATCAAGATTTTACCAATACTTATGGCCACTCCCAAAAAGGTTTAAAATTAACATGCCATAATATTCAACATATTTTACCTAAAACTGATGAAATAAGAGCTAACTTTGATAATCTTAATAAATCACAGAGACCAGATATCATCGGTATGTGTGTAACGTTTTTAAATGACAAAAATGCAAGCAGGATTCAAATGAGATCAATATTCCCGGCTACAGCTCTACTAATGCAAGAACAGATAGAGTAAACGGGCAAGGTGGAGGCTGGATAGTTTACTTTGATAAAAATATTAAATATGAAAGACTAACTCCATTAGAAAGTGAAAACATCGAAACTATGTGGTTTAAAATTTTCCCAAAACATAATGAGTGTTTTTTATTATGCTTTGTGTACAGACCACCAAACAGTCAAACTTCCTGGTACGATAATATAGAAAAAGAATTCATTAATGCCCTCTCTATAAACGATAATATTTTATTGATGGGTGATTTTAATATTGATTATATGAAGACACTTCCTATTAGATGGTCAAATTTTATTTCAACATATGGTCTTAATATAATGGTTATTGACCCTACTCGAGTTACATCAACTGATGTCACATATTAACAGCACTAATCCCTCAAAGATTATCGATGTCACAGTGCCATCTAATGCCCTAAGTGATCACTATCCCATTAGCTGCACCGTAAACAGATTTACTAAGCTTATCAAGGATAAATCTGGTTCACATTTTGAGATTCAATACAGAAATTTCAAAACATTTACAGTCACTTGAATATAGGTGTTACTGTAAAATTCTACCTGTTGTCTAACCAGTTTATGAAATTGACAATACAACTGGGACATTTAAATTGACCAGTTGCCAGATTTAAATCTTATTGAACCTTGTTAGATTTACCTATGAAAATCCATGAAGTGACTTCACCTGTTCAATGTTTTTTTTTTGGGTGGACAAACTTTTAACTGACTATTGTTGATTTAAAGATGAAAACAGCAAATTTGTAGGAAAATATTATTTGATATTATAATTAAGTTTGTATTTAGATTAAAAACTATGATATGAGAAAAGAATTTGGGATGGGTGTACATTTTTGTACTTTAGAAAACAATCTTAATTATGCATGTACATGTATGCTAGGAATATCACAGAACAACAGATTATTTCTTCTCTACTATCATGGTCAAATACTTATTACAGTAAGTAAATAATTTTTTAAACTGTGTCTCCTAGCCAAATGAAAACTTGAACAAAAATTAATGGAAAACTTTTTATTTGTTTAATATTTTTAATTCTTCATACATCAAATCAAGAGTCACAACCTTCCTTGATCATCGGATATATCCACAGTGTTGGAAAATTCTTTCAGATAAAGATTGGTTGACACTATTTAAAACAGAGTCAGCTATTGCAAGTTCCATATGATATTCATAAAAATTATTTTCTCTTTTAATTCCATCCTTGATAAGTTTAAAACAGTACTCGCAAGTATTTAATTCTGGATGATATGGTGGCTGATAAATCAAAGTAACACCATTATTTGCAAATAAATACTCAAGATTGTTTTGAATCAGTCTAGCATGATGAAATCTACAGTTATCCATAATAACAATATCACCAGGACTTAATATAGGTGCACCATATAAACCATGGTTGAAAACATCACTAAAAAAGTTTAATAGATGCAAACTGTTAGATGCGCCTTCAACTAGATTGAAATAATCTATTCCAGTTCGGCTGTGTAATAAATTTAGTGTCAAAGTAGCATCAGATGCAAAACGTTGTATTTCTATTGCCTCATGTCCATACAATGAATATCCATATTTTCTGTTACAAGTGTTTTTCAAAAATGAACTTTCATAAAAAAAATGCAATTTGAAAGAATTTGTTGTAGAAATGAAATTTATGTAATCATCAAAACTGGTTTCTACATTCAGTGTTTGTGATTCCTTTGCAACAGGTCGAATTTTCTTGCGAGTTAATAAAAGGTCATTTCTTAAGGCTCTGCATATTGAAGATTCAGTTGGACAAGTTTCTAATATACAAACTCCAGTATCTAATAACTTATTTTGGATTTCTCTAATTTGTATCGAGGGACGGTTTTCTACAAAAAATGCAATACACTCTATCACATCATTAGTCATAATTGGTCTGGAATATTCTCTAGGTCTTTTGATTGGTTCATCCTTATAAAAGTACTTTTTGACTGTAGGTACACTAACTCCAGTTTTCCTAGCTATTTCAGATATTCTTTTACCACTTTCCTTTAAATGATGTATTTGAAATTGATCTGTTTCATCAAGTTTAATTCCTTTTTTATAGAATCTATTTGATTGTGAAATCATCATCCTTTTTTTCCAATGAATGAACTGTATTGAATAGCCTATGATTTTACCTGTCTTTTTTGTTGTATAAAAAGAATTGGCTCTGTGACAAATAAAACTGACACCTTGCTTTTCACCTGAAGTCCAGAATGGATTATTCTACTTAAGTTTGTGGAAAAAAAGTTGAACATAATTTCATTTTTGTTTGTCTTTTTAAGTTATATTATCCTGGATATATTCAAAATTCAGAAAATAAAAAAAATTAAGTCAATTTTAGTTAATTTATAATTCAGGTACAGAAAAATCCTAGTAGAACTGAAATGTATAACAAGCTACAATTTCTGACCCCTCTTCTCTAATAAAATAGATATTCCCAGTGACCAATCAACCATGTGTTTAGGTGACCATCTTTATTACAAATTTATTTTTCAAAGTCTAAGGATGGATATTTCTGTGAGTGAATTTTTGCAACAATTAGGACCTGAATTCATGAAATATAAACAAACTTTTATGGAAAATGAATTTTGCGATTCAAGTTCACTACGTGCCATGAACATTGAAGTTGATTTGGACTACATGTTTGAAACTAACCCACTACCATTAGGACATAAAAGAAAGTTGCAATATGCACTAAAAAACTTAGAGTCAGTTACTTGCGCTGAAAAAAATGAAGTCTATATTGCACCCCCAGAAAGTTCATGTACTGGAAAAAAAACATGGACAAAATAAAAGAAAAATTGGAATCAAATTTGCAACTTAAAGAAAAAGAAAAAGCAGATTATGTTCACAAAAGAAGGCAGATGAACATAATAATCAGTGACCCCGACCCAATAGGGCCATTAAAATCCACAAGATGTGGCAACTGTCACATGAGGGGCCACAAAGCAGATGGAAATAGGGGAAACAAACCCTGCACACTCCCGCCATGCAATTCCTGGAAAGACTGTGGACAAAAAGACAAACACACAGACTATAAAGTCCAATGTAAACAATTTGATAAAGATATAAAAAATGCTGACAAAGAGATAGAAGAAATGTCGGGTGAAATTGCACGTTTAACTTCCTTTCAGGAAAAAGCCAACTCCTCCTTTATTGGTGTTATCAAGGAGAGACTGAGACAAACAAACAAAAAAAAGTACATTAATAGCAATGTGTTAATGAGAGATGTTATCTACTTGAAAGACTTTTTCAATAATGAAATTCCTAATCATCCTCAAAGTCTTGATGAAGAGGAATTTTCCCAAATTTTGAATGATCGAGCTAAAAAGACTCTTGCAAGATATCAAATTAAAAAAAATATAATTTATGACGACATATCAGATGAAGAACCTCCCCAAAAGATTCAGAAGGTAGTAACATCCAAGCCTGAAACCCCATTGATAGCCCCACAAGCTACCAAAGTACAACAGATGGATTATTCAAATCTGTTTATGCAGAATCCATTGCAGAATTCATATCAGAATCCATATCAGAATCCATATGGGATGTATGCAGCAGGCTATTATGGTTATAATCCATATATGTTGTATCAACAAGGTCTTCAGCAGAATGTGGAAGTTAAACCTCCACTTCCACTTGGACCTCCCCCAGACTCTGAATAATTAACCAAGCACTAAGAATTCAAAAAGTGCTTCAAATGGATTTGAATTAATGTGTGATTAACTTTAGTTTTTTCAAAGATATTCCTGGAATGGAATTATTAATTTCTATATTTAAATGAAATGGGAAATATTGATTATTTGGGATTTACTGATTTACTCTTGAAAGTAATAATTAATGGAATTATGAAAGTTGGTACTACTGATACAAAAGTTAGAAGTGATGTAATATATTTTAAAGGAGGTGTTACTGATTCAAAATTTGGAATAAATTTTTGAAAGGAGGTATTAATGATTCTAAATTTATAATGAAATGGAATATATTTTCAAAGGAGGTGGTATTACTGATTCGAAGTTTATAATGAAATGGAATATATTTTAAAGGAGGTATTACTGATTCAAAGTTTATAATGAAATGGAATATATTTTAAAGGAGGTATTACTGATTCGAAATTTATAATGAAATAGAATATATTTTCAAAGGAGGTATTACTGATTCTAAATTTACAATGAAATGGAATATATTATAAAGGAGGTATTACTGATTCAAAGTTTATAATGAAATGGAATATATTTTAAAGGAAGTATTTCTGATTCAAAATTTATAATGAAATGGAATATATTTTAAAGGAGGTATTACTGATTCGAAATTATAATGAAATGGAATATATTTTCAAAGGAGGTGGTATTACTAATTCGAAATTTATAATGATATGGAATATATTTTCAAAGAAGGTATTACTGATTCAAAATTTATTATGAAATGGAATATATTTTCAAAGTTGCAATATCTGAATGTATCTAAAGTCAGATATATAAGGAGAAAGTATTAGTTTATTCAAAAAACAAGTGTTTTGTGTGAATTTCAATCTGGTTAAAACCGCTCTGTTCTTTAATTTGGATAGGATTTACAATTTACAATGAGAAAAACTTATATTGGAGAGAATTTGAAGATGTGTTAATTTAATTTCAATCTTGTGATTTTGAAAGAAATTTACAACCAAAATACAGTGTCTTATTTTCAAACTTGCAATTTGGAAAGGATTTTTAAATAACAGAATATTATTTCTGTGTGTATTTCAACATGTGCTAGTAATCTCAACCCAAGACTTGATTTATGAATTTGAAAATTAAATAAAATTTTGAATCATTATGAATGAAATTTATTGTCTTCTTACATGAATACACTTTCATACAAAAAAAAAACCAAAACAGTTTCCTTTTTTCTCTCTTTTGATGTTATTTAAGGTTCATCATAACCTTTTGGCTAAAATGGCCGTATTTACACCCCAAATTTTACTCTGAGTACAGACTAACCTATACACCTGCAACAGTTTTAAGGGATGGCAGGAACTAGATATATAAATTTTAAATGCATTTTATGTTTCAGAAAATTATAAACTTTTCTAGATTTTGCTATCCATTTTTTTTTCGTTCCTGCAGAAGGTGCAAAAATTAACTAAGTAGTGAAAACGATTGAGAAGCTCCCCTCATATAATCAATGTTGTGAGTAGTATTGATTTAAATGGACAATAGATGGACAATAGACACCTGTAAACAATAGGTGATTTAACAGGTTTAAACTGTGTAACGGAGTGGACCGTATCAAATGAAACTCGGGTGTTTGTTTATTTTGCTATCTTCTGCAGACTGGAAAAAAATGAACATCAAAATCCAGGTAAGTTTTTAATTTTCTGAAACGTAGACTTCATATAACTTTTATATATCTAGTTCCTGCCATGCCTTAAAACTTTCCTGGATGTACCAGTTTGTCTGTACTCATAGTAATTTTGGAGGTGTAAACACGGCCATATTTTTCAATTCCTTATGATGAACCTTAAGTATATTTTTGCCAGATTATATTCAGATTATCAAGAACTGAATTTGAGTTATCTCCCATTATAGATGATAGAAAACTAAGTACAGAAAAAATTCAATTTTTTTATAGTGAATTACAGTAATGTCATGCAGAACAATTTTTTAACATTTTAGAATTAGTGTGGATATTATGCTAAGATTTAAACTATCAAATTAGAATTTTGTTGATCTGAATTTAGTCTTTCCTTTACAAAAAATACTTATATAACATTCAAACAAAGTATGTCCTTGAATTGTACATCTCATCAAAAGGTTGATCTTGTGGATTTGTTGGAGGCTGTTCTCATTCAAATGGTATGATTCTATGTTGTTTTATGAGTTATTTCAGACATGATATGAATAATGTGTAAACACCAATGAGAGACATCAATCACATATTTCTTAAACTGGTAATAGTTATACCAGAGATATTTAGAATTGGATGTGGTCATCGTGGTATTATTGGTCAACTTTCTGTATTGATAGCCTTGACAATTAAATGTTTGCACAGTAGTGCTGTAAAAAGTTTAGAGCAAATTTCCATATATTATGCAATATGATTTGTCTGGGTTATACACATTGATTAATCTAGTTGTTATATTCCGGAGATATAAAATTCTACAAAAACATGTACTGTTAAATTTACAGTTTGAGCTACTGTAAATTGACTTCAGCATTCAGATATAGTTTTGGTAAAAACAAGCACATTACCATTAAACCCATTTGTAGTTAATTTACCATCATTTTCATCAACATTGAAATTTTTAGGCTCTGAATGAATTAAATCCTTTTAAAGAAATTTAGTAAATATTTTCTTTTCCAAGACTAGCAAATCTGATATATGTATGTGGTCAAGGAACACAGCTATTGTCCCTTGATTTTCCTTGTCCAATATAGTCCCTAGTGCGGACAGTGTAGTACTTCCTTGCCAATCTTTTTAAAACCCACTTCAAATTTATTTCTTCATGTTTTATGCCTCAAATAGCAAGTAGGGGGATAAGATTACAGCTTATTTCCTAAAACATGTAGAGCAAGACTTTAGTTAGCTTGCTTGCTTTGTTTTTATATTGTACAATCATTAAGATAACACCCAATTAAATTCAAATATTATATATACAGGTTAAAAAGTAAAATCACAAAAATACTGAACTCAGAGGAAAATCAATTCGGAAAGTCCATAATCACATGGCAAAATCAAATAACAAAACGCATCAAAAACGAATGGACAAGAACTGTCATATTCCTGACTTGGTACAGGCATTTTCAAATGTAGAAAATGGTGGATTGAACCTGGTTTTATAGCTAGCTAAACCTCTCACTTGTATGACAGTCGCAAATTCCATTATATTGTCACCGATGCGTGAACAAAACAAACAGACATAATAGGTAAAAATGTCAAAAATAGGGGTACAGCAGTCAACATTGTGTTATCATCTTAATCACTATAAAAACAACAAATGTAACGAAGAAGCACAAAAAGGCATACATCAAATTAACATCCTCAGTTTGATTATATTATACGATTATAATTGTCTATGTAAAATGCACCCATCAAGGAAGGAGGGTATGGGTACTGGTGTAAAATTGCGCGTTTGAAATTCGCACAGGTAGACATGAAATAATTTTGTCGTTCAAAGTATGACGGGATGCATAAATACAGTCACGCAAAATAGATATAACAAACACTGACTTAACAGTTAAAGTAATAATAATAAATAAAGTAATAGTGTGGTTCAAAGTATGACGTGATACATAAGTACAGAGTCACGTAAAATGTATATCACAAAAAAAGTTGGTTAACAGTAAAAGTAATATTAATAAATAAAATAATTTTGTCATTCAAAGTATGACAAGATACATAGGTACAGAGTCACATCATAAAATAATTTTGTCATTCAAAGTATGACAAGATACATAGGTACAGAGTCACATCATAAAATAATTTTGTCGTTCAAAGTATGATGGGATACATAAGCACAGAGTTACGTCAAAAGGACATCTCAAAAAACAGACAACAGTAAAAGTAATATTAATAAAGACAAATAAAAGAATAATATAACACGTAATTAAGACGATAAACAACGTCAGTACGCAAAATCTATACTTCAAGACCATCGTGTATTATTTGTGAAGTTGATACGGAATATTTATCAACAAGTTCTGGGTACCTTCCGATGAACTTTTTTAGAAAAAGGACGAGACGTTCTTTGACATACCCCTGGTTCATCAACTTTCTGCGCAGACACTGGTGACGTTTTACAAAGTCTGAGTAGGAGCTGCAAGCTCTTGAATACCGAATAAGTTGGGAAATGTATATTCCATATGCAGGTGAAGTTGGTATGTTGCTACTAAGGTGGGGGAAATTGATAATTTCAAAATCAAAATCGTCTCGTTTGTCATAGATTCTGGTACTAAGATGACTGTGTATGTCAAATTCGAGGTATAAGTCTAAAAATGAGGCGGATGAAGCCGTGTCTGTTGTCTCTTTAATTTCTAGTTCTGGTGGATATATTAATGGAACCCAATCAGAAAAGTTTGGATTGTTAATGGAAAGAACATCATCAATATATCTGAAAGTGAAATTAAATAACCTGGCTTCTTTGATCTTCTTGTTTTTGACAAGTGTCTGAAGGAACTCCGATTCATATGAAAACAAGAAGAGGTCAACAAGGAGAGGCGCGCAGTTACGTCAAAAGGACATCTCAAAAAACAGACAACAGTAAAAGTAATATTAATAAAGACAAATAAAAGAATAATATAACACATAATCTATGTCTATATATATTGTTTAAAGACGTCAATCTTATTTTCAAAGCTTGCATAAACAATTATACAAACAAAGCAAGCGAGCCAACCAAAGTTTTGCTTTACATGCATTAGGAAATTAGCTGTAAACTGCATTAGGAAATTAGCTGTAAACTGTCAAAATAATTGATCCATGAATTTTAAAGTAAAGTAGTGATTTGGTTCAGCTGCAAAAAGGTGAAATATTAGCATTCCAGAAACTGTCAACAGATTTTAAAACCCCTTTGCATAAATTGTCCATACTTTGAGTTAGAGCCAATGGAGTTTTCTATAACTTGTCCCAACACATTGTTAAAATATGATTGAGAAAGCGCAGGTGGTATATCTTTATATCCATTTATTGTACATTTTATAAAAGATATGCACCACGAAATAACTGTGTTCTCAGAACAAGTAACTGAACATGTGATCCTCTAAAATCAAGCTACCAAGACTCTCCAGATTTCTTTAGGAATCAAAATTTCATCTTCTTCCCCCGTTTTGAATGACATCATCCGATAGATTATTTGCAAGACAAAACTTCACAGCCTTGTTATTTAAAGCAGGTGTAAGAAACTTACACATACTATTGCTTACTGATATGTGTCAAAAATTGTTAAAAACAGGTTATGGGACATAGGCCTTTCATAACAAGAGTGCTCACACCGAAATGTATTGCCTGTGTTAGTGACCATTGATTTCAAGTTGATAGTCCTAAAAATAACGTTCTACTACAAGTATCCCATAAACAGAACATGATCAAGGGAAATGAGACCCCGATCAGATGAATCAAGCCAGAAATACATGAACACCTAAAAATCTTTCCATACACCAAATATAGTAGACCTAGGCTTATAGTATACAAGAAACAGACAAAACTATGAAATCATAATATTGAGAAGAACCAAGTGAAAATGAGATCAAGGTCAGATGATAACTGTCAGGCAGGCACTCATATACACCCCACAATTACTCTATACACAAACTATACTTGACCTATTACTTGAAGTTTAAGAAAAACTGACCAAAACACAAAAGTTTAAAATTGAGCAATGAACCACAAAAATGAAGCCAAGGTGAAAAAAAAACTGACAGACTGACATGTACAAAGTACAATATCTTCATATATCAAGTAAAGTTAAAATTTTGCATACAGTACTTATTAAAAAACAGACCACAAACACAAAAAAACTGAAATTTATCCACTAAACCATAAAAATAAGATCAAGATCAGATGGCACTTAGACATGTACACCTTACATTCAATAATTATCAAAGGTTCCAGGATTATAATTTTATATGCCAGACACATGTTTCGTCTACATAAGAATCATCATTGACGCTCAGATCCAAATAGTCAAATAGCCAAACAAGTTCATAGTACTGAAAATGGAAAAATTATTATCTCATGGGAATTATCATGGAAAAGAAACAAAATGTTAAATTCATAAAGTGTATATAGTCTAATGTACTGGTAAAGTGAAAAGAAAAAAAGATAATGGATAATCAAATATTGCAAAAGTCTGTACCTGTTTTTAGGGATATATCATGGGAAAGTTAACAGAATATTGATATAGAGAGAAAATCTATAGTTATATAGTGAAAAGCGTGAACAAATATTCAAAAGCTTTCATCAGGTTCATAAAATCAGAGAAATGTAAAAAAAATATTTCAGATAAAGAAAGTGGAATACTGGATGAGATGTAAAATGTGTAGAGTAAATAAAATAGTTCATTCAAATATGATTTTGATATTTCAATATGAATATACATAAACAATTTGTACAAGGAACATATTAAAAACAAGTTATTTTGACTTATTTCCCATTAGAAAAAGCCAAAGAGATATTAAAAAGTTGGTTTTTTTTTTCAACAATATATGGCTTGCCTTCTTCTAAAATTTGAAATGATAGTAAAAAAAATCTCTTTTTCTCTAAATGTTGTGGGTTTTTTTGGCATTTGAATGACCAATTATTTCAGGGAAAACATCCATTTCCATTACAAAAAGACTAACAACAATTTTAATTTCTTTACCTGTTTTAGGATTCTCTAATAAAAAAAAACATAAGTTTGTGTCTTGTTATCATTTATAAGTGGTCATATTCTAGCATTATTCATACCATATAATCTAATTTAGACTGAATGCATATTATGTTTGTTATTCAACAAAGATAAAAACTGAAGCCTTGATGCTATATTTATAAGTTAAAAAAAACTATCTCAATAATAATGCAACAGTAACAAATACACAGGTGAAGTGATAGGATAAGAAAAGCTTCAGGATAAAAGCATGCTGAAAGTTTTGGTTAGGTGAATAAAAATCTTTACAGGTAGCATCAAGTAGATTAAAATCTACCAAACCAACTGGTCAATTTAAATGTCCCTATTCTATTGTCAATTTTAAAAACAGGTTGAGCTACAGGTAAAGTTTTACAGTAACACCTATACTCAAGTGACTGTAATGAAGAATTATTCTTAAATGATTTGTCTGAACAACCATTTAATGTTATACATGAAATAAGTGACCCAAATGAAGCAATTAATATGTGGTATTATCTTATTATTAATGTTTTAGATAAACATGCCCCTGTTGTAACCAAACGGATAAAAAATAAATATCAACCAGAGTGGTATACAGATGAAATCTGTAAATCAGCTCATCAGAGAGATTATTATCATAAAAAGAAAGATACGGATAATTATAAGAAATATCGAAACCTAACAAATAAACTGATTCGTTCTTCAAAATCTAAGTATTTTATGGAAGCCATTAATAATGATAAAAACTGTAAAACTTTGTGGAGACATTTAAAAGATCTTAACTCTACAACGGGTCATGATATTGATATGATAACATACGAAGATAAGAATCTTACGGATAAAATTGATATTGTAAACTGCTTAAATAATCACTTTAGTTCAGTGGGAGAAAAACTTATTCCACATCCTCATTCTAATTTTGAATCAGAGAAAATAAACAATTATGTTAAATCCAAAATTAATGATAACACATTGTTTTCACTATACACTGTCACAAATGCTGATGTCTTTAAATATCTCACAAATCTAGATATTAATAAATCAACCGGGACCGATGGAGTTGGCCCAAGAATATTAAAAGTATCAAAATCAATAATAGTAGATTCTCTCACTCATATCATAAACATAAGTTTATGTACAGGTATATTTCTTGATATTTTAAAGTATGCTAAAGTAACTTCAATTTTTAAAGCTGGCAATAAGGATGATCCTAACAATTATCGTCCTATTTCGATTTTACCTACAGTGTCCAAGATTTTTGAGAGGACTGTGTTTAAACAATTGTATTAATTTTTAACTAAATACAAACTATTAGTAAAACAACAATCTGGATTTAGAGAACAACATCCATGCCACACAGCACTTATCAAAATAATTGACAAATGGTTAGAAGAATTTGACAAAGGCAATTTAATGCTGTTTTATTTCTAGATTTTAAAAAAGCATTTGACACTGTTAATCACAACATCTTGTTATTGAAACTTAATTTATATAAATGTGATGATCACTCTGTTAAGTGGTTTTCATCCTATCTCTCAAATTGATTACAAAAGGTTAAAATCGGAACAACTGAATCAGGATACAATAATGTAACATTTGGGGTCCCACAAGGTTCCATATTAGGACCTTTATTATTATTAATCTATATAAATGATCTCCCGTTTAAATTAGAACACACATAGTCTGAATTATATGCAGATGACACAACTTTGCATGTATCGTCCAAATCTATTTCAAACTTAAACTCTTATTTAAATAAAGATTTTGAAAACGTAATTGAATGGTGTGCTAAAAACAATATGATAATAAATAACAAGAAGTCCAAATGTATGCTTATGGGATCTGAGAGAAAACTTGAAAATTGTAACGATGTCTTGTGTGTATTATCGCAAAATCAAACTGCATTTGACAATGTAGAAGTGGAAAAACTTCTTGGTATCCATATTGATAAAAATCTATCATGGTCAATTTACATAGATAAAGTATGTGAAATATTTTCAAGCAGATTATACCTGCTAAAAAGACTAAAACGATATTTACCTCGCAAAGGTCTTATCCTTTTTTATAATAGTTATATATTAACAATAATTGATTATTGTTGCACCATATGGGGTTTTACCGCAAATTGTAACATTGAGTGGATTCATAAACTACAAAAGCGCACAGCAAGATTAATTTTGAATAAGCCTTTTGATTATCCATCAATATCTATGTTTAAAGAACTTAATTGGATGACCATTTTTACCCGGATAAAATATTTTCAGGCCATTTTAATGTTTAAATGTATGAATGGACTAGCGCCAGATTATCTAACAAGTAAATTTACTGCGTGCAGTGATCTATATAGTTATTCTCTTAGGTCAACAACATCTGGACATCTTCACGTACCAAGGCCAAAGTCTGAATACTTCAAAAAGACTTTTCAATATTCTGGTCTAATCACTTGGAATAATTTGCCAAATGATATAAAGGATATAAGACATATAGAAAGCTTTAAGATGAAATGTGCTAATCTCTTTATCATAAAACAAAATGAGTAGACGAACTTTTTTAAGACATTCTTGCCATGCTAGTTCTACAGTCTGTTTTCATGCTTGTGTATATATATATATTTTGTAATTGTGTACATATTTATTTGATATTGTTCTATATGCATTGTTATATGAATTATTCATTTAAATGTGTGAAGGCCTTGTGTGAGATTAACAATTGTATGTTAAATGAGTTACCTTCGTTAAATAAAGAATTTATTATTATTATTATTATTATTATATTGTCCAATCAGGCAATGCATCAATATATATTGTTGAGGGTGGGGATCTCATCTGTTTCTAAGTTATCAAACAGAAGAGGGTATGGTGACCCTAAGGACTCTCCCTATATTTCATTTGATTAGTTCTCATGTATGAAAATATATGATTTAATTAAAAGGTGGGGATCTCGACTGTTTCCAATTTCTCCATCAGGACTGATGGGTGGGTGTCTGCAGGGAATCCCCCTATATTTAATTTAATTTAGAGGCGGGCCGGGATACCAACTGTTTCCAAGTTTTTAAACAGGAGGGATGGGGTGACCCTAGGGACTTCCCCTATATTTTATATGATTTGTTATATAGTCCCATACATGAGTATATATATGGTTAATGGGTGAGGATCTCGAATTTTTCCAAGTTCTTAAACAGGAGGGTGTACAGTGACCATAGGGACCCCCTTATAATTCATTTGATTCGTAATATTGTCCCATACAAGAATATATATGGTTTAAGATTGAGGATCCCGACCATTTTCAAATTTTCAAAAAGGAACTGGTAGAGTGGCCACACTAACTCCATCTATATTTCATATCATTTGTTATATTGTTCCATACATGAATATATATGGTTTAGGGGTGGGGATCTTGATCCTTACCAAGTTCTCATACAGGAGGGATGGGTAACCCCCATGGACTCCCCCGTATTTCATTTTATTATATATATTGTTCCATACATGAAAAAATATGGTTAAGGGGTGGGGATCTCATCTGTTTCAAAGTCTTACATTGAGGTGTCATAATATGATATACATGATATAGTTGCACTAGTTGTGCCTGTCCCAAGTCCAAAGCCTGTAATTCAGTGGTTGTCGTTTGTTTATGTGTAACATATTGGTTTTTGTTATTTTTTTATATAAATAAGCCGTATAAAGTTTTATGGTTTGAATTGTTTTACATTGTCTTATCGGGGCCTTTTATAGCTGACTGTGCGTTAAGGACTTTGCTCATTGTTGAAGGCGGTATGATGACCTGTAGTTGTTAATGTCTGTGTAATTTTGGTCTCTTGTGGACAGTTGTTTCATTGGCAATCATACAACATCTTCTTTTTATATAAGAAACTTCCAGCTATTTTAACTGACCCATCAAAATTGAGAAGAAAAAAATACCTCTTGAAATTGCAGTAATAGGTTGAACTTTAAAAGCATCTTACATGCATTACCAACATTTATCACTGATAAAGAAAATTTATTCTGTCACCAGAAACATATATATTGTTAGGTATACTGTTCCCAGCTGTCACATGGTATTGTATTTTGACATTAAAATTAAATTAAAAAGTAATTTTGAGTGTCTGTATAAAATATTTTCTGCTGTTTCTTTCTTTCACATATATATTTTGCTTTCAATTCTAGTGTTTATATTCATTTACTATGCATAGATGTATTTTGTCACAAATCTGGATTTTTTATAGTTGACCGCCAAACGTGGAACTACCCTTATCCGCTTCCGGAATCGGATCCGGTATTGTTAAATTTTGTCTGCACGGCAGCCATTTTATTGTGTTTACAATATCGTTTTTGTCGTATTTAAACACTATTTGTCGGCGATTTTTCTGTTTAAAGCTAGCGGTTGAACAAAATGAACATCGCTGTCATGAAAAATAATGATGAAAATAAGTTGAGATCGTTTATTAGGAAACTTAGGTAAAAATGTTTGCAAAGTTATTTTTTTATTTTCTTTCAATGTCTGTCGGGCATGTCAGGCGTAGCTAGTGACACAGTAGAAAGTCCGACTGCAAAAGTGGGAGGTCCCAGACCTCGGACCACCGCTAATTTGAACCCCTGCGTCGAAATTGAAAAGATACGAAAATTTCGTCTTTTAATTCGAAATTGCCGCCAACAGCGTGATCAGTTGAACTTATTTTAATAGACTACTGACGTAGTTGATTACGTATTGACGACAAACAATATTCCTACGACTTTTGCAATTTGGGAAATCTAAACTACGTGTGACTTGTCTTTAGAGATTTTCGGCGATTGAATAGTTCATACATTTGTTCTTTGACATCTTAGCCAAAAGCTCAGGGTATAATAAAATGCATTGGGAATTTTAATGTGCTCTACTTCTTATGTGCAACTTCAAAACTTTTGGGAAAATCGACGATCTTTTAAGTTTTTACTGGTAATATTTTTTGTAATCCAGAATGAAAAGTATGAAAAAACTGCCCAATAAGTTATAAATAACATAATATCCAGCTAGATAATAACAATGGCACGTATTTCAGTATTTATTGGGTAGAACACAAATCCAGGGTGCTCGCATAAGGCAGCTTAACTGCCTAAAAATGACTTATTAAATAAACAATATGTAATAAAATTATGAGTAAAAGTAAGGCATGTAAACCGTGTATCATCGTACAGCGGATATAGGTACTAATCAAGCGGTCGTGAGCGATTTTGATCTAACACGGTAACGAAAAATCTTTGTTTTGTTCACATAATACTAACGTGTACTTCAATCTAAACATTATTACTGTTTAAAGAAATGATTTCGTCGTAGGTTGATGATAAGAGATGTCTCACTATTTTCCAAAAACAAGAGGGATTACTAAAAGCATGTGCAAATACTTGTAAAAGAATTTGGCCCTCGTCTCATCTGATATAATTCTATATTCATTGCAACTCTTTTTCTGATAGAAGAATAATGTGTATGTGTAATAAGCATAGCTTTTTCAATAATTGGCACTGAAATCTTTCAAACATATGTTATTTTTCGATATTTTATCCCTAGAGAAGTGTTGTGTACGGTGTTTAGCTGACCACACAAATCCTTATGTACGGTGCATAGTAAAATTGTTGTATACCGTACACAAAAACCTTATTTTCATACTCGTTTATTACTCAAAAGGTTTCAAGAAATGAGTTATCACAGGTAGGTTTATGATTGGTAACTATTAATTTTGCCCTGTATTAGGTTTCTTTCAGATAAAACATGTAAATGTCTCACCAACTGTATCGAAATTGAAAGTTGGTGTTGACATTCACAACTATTTGCGCATGTACAAGTTAAATTGTTTTTATTATAATATCAAAGTTGTTTTATGAATAGGAAAAATCAATGCGAAAATTATATGGGAGCAGGAATTGCCAATGTTGAGAAATGTACATTAAATATTTATAAAGCAAAACAAAGATTTTCGTTACCGTGTCAGGTTAAAATTGATAATGCCCGCTTGGTTAGTATCTATATCCGGTGTACTGATGATACACGGTGCCGTGTATCATCGTACAGCGGATATAGGTACTAACCAAGCGGACGTGGGCGATTTTGATCTTACACGGTATCGAAACATCTGTTGTGTTAACATAATATCAATATGTACTTCAATCTAAACATAATTGCTGTTTTAAGAAATGATTTGGTCGTAGGTTGGTGATTAGAGATGTCTCATTATTTTCCCTAAACAAGAGAAATTACTTAAAGCATGTGCAAATACTTGTAAAAGAACTTGGCCCTCGTCTCATCTGATATAATTCTATATTCATTGAAACTCTTTTTCTGATAGAAGATTAATGTGTATGTGAAATAAGCATAGCTTTTTCAATAATTGGCATTGAAATATTTCAAACATATGTTATTTTTCGATAAGTGTTGTGTGCGGTGTTAAGCTGACCACACAAATCCTTATGTACGGTTCATAGTAAAGTTGTTGTATACCGTACACAAAAACCTTATTTTCATACTCGTTTATTACTCAAAAGGTTTCAAGAAATGAGTTATCACAGGTAGGTTTATGATTGGTAACTATTAATTTTGCCCTGTATTAGGTTTCTTTCAGATGAAACATGTAAATGTCTCACCAACTGTATCGAAATTGAAAGTTGGTGTTGACATTCACAACTATTTGCGCATGTACAAATTAAATTGTTTTTATTATAATATCAAAGTTGTTTTATGAATAGGAAAAATCAATGCGAAAATTATATGGGAGCAGGAATTGCCAATGTTGAGAAATGTACATTGAATATTGATAAAGCAAAACAAAGATTTTCGTTAACGTGTCAGGTTAAAATCGATCATGCCCGCTTGGTTAGTATCTATATCCGGTGTACTGATGATACACGGTGCCGTGTATCATCGTACAGCGGATATAGGTACTAACCAAGCGGACGTGGGCGATTTTGATCTTACACGGTAACGAAACATCTGTTGTTTTAACATAATATCAATATGTACTTCAATCTAAACATAATTGCTGTTTTAAGAAATGATTTGGTCGTAGGTTGATGATTAGAGATGTCTCATTATTTTCCCTAAACAAGAGAAATTACTAAAAGCCTGTGCAAATACTTGTTAAAGAAGTTGGCCCTCGTTTCATTCGATATAATTCTATATTCATCTGATAGACGGTCAATGTGTGTGTGAAATAAGTATAGCTGTTTCAATAATTGGCATTGAAATCTTTCATACATATGTTATTTTTCGATATGTTATCCCTAAAGAAGTGTTGTGTACGGTGTTTAGCTGACCACATAAATCCTTATGTACGGTACATAGTTACGTTGCTGTACACCGTACACAAAAACTTCATTTTCAAACTCGTGTATTAACCAAAAAGTTTCAAGGAATGAGTTATCACAGGTAGGTCTATGATTAGTAACTATTACCTTTGCCCTGTTTTAGGTTTCTTTCAGGTGAAACATCTAAATGTCTCAACAACTGTATCGAAATTGAAAGTTGGTGTCGATATTCACAACTATTTGCGCATGTACAAATGAATTTTTCTTATTAGAATATCAAAGTTGTTTCATAAATAGGAAATCATCGATGCGAAAATTATTTGCGAGCAGGAATTTCAAATGTTGAGAAATGTACATTGAATATTGATAAAGCAAAACAAAGATTTTCGTTACCTTGTAAGGTCAAAATCGATCATGCCCGTTTGGTAAGTACCCATATCCGGTGTACTGACGATACTGGTAAAGGTAAGGTCAATACCTGACAAATGTCAAAACAAGAGTCGTGAACATCCTCAAGTGTTATATTCGATGATGGTATACAACAGTCACGGCTGGTAATCTACACACGCATAACATTTGGTTCTGCAACGAAAACCGTGAGAGAATCTTCCGGTTGTGCTTGAGTGGAGTAACTATCACCGCTTCAAAAGGTATGTACATTTCTTTAGTTTATTAGAGAAAACTCAGCCGCAGAAGACTGCGTAACAGGAGCATATTTATATACACAATATTAATTACAACATAGTTCATAATACAAACAGAATACATTTTTAAATTATACATCTTCAAAAATAAGTTTGTGTTTATTACAGTTTTAAATTAGACAAGCATCTTTTCTACCTTTTGAATAAAAATTGACAGCTTAGACAGCACATTACTGTTACTATATTTAAGCATGCCAAGTACTTTCTTTTCATTTGGATATTTTAAATAATATGGAGGTATGAACTTCCCCCTTAAATTCTTAACTTCACAGTTGGTACATTTACATATATAGTGGTATACATCTCCAAGACCAGCTTTACAGAGTGGACAAATCCTCTCATTTCGTGGTACATTTCTCCATCTTCCTGTTTCGATGGGAAACTTTGTATTACATACCCTTAATTTACATATGTTTATTATATGACCCCGTCTTAATTTTAACAGATATGGTTCCAAGCAAAACTCTTCTTTAAAGTGTAGATAAAATTCCCCCCTTGATGAATTGTTTATATCTGAGAACCATTTTTGAATAAACTGGTCCTGGAGACGCTGCCGTTCATTAATTTTAATATAATTATAATCAACTTGCTCCGGAAAATTATATAGTTCACAAAAGCCACAATCATTAAACACAGATTTTACATAGTTAAACCACTTAAAATTACAACCTTCATGCTCATGCATGTACCAAAGTAACTTATAAAGTTTACCCGATAGTTTTTTATCATTTGTTGCTAGCTTGTGCCAAAAACATAAATCGTAATTTTCTTATTCAACTGATCAAAATATTGAAAATCGGGGAATGCTATGCTGTGGTGAATATTTTAACGAAGCGATACATGTATTATTTATTGTTGTACGTGGCATTGAACTCCTATGAAACTAGTTGCCCCACGAGAAATTGCATAAAAAAGTTTCATTTGAATTTTGAAATGGTTATATTAACAGACCTTCAAGTTCAAATTTAAGTTTTTTAACGGTCAATTGATATGAATGTCGTTTTTGGACGGCGTGTACGTTGTCCGGTGTTGATACGTCTTTATGAATATAAAAACTGCATTTTTTCATTAGTTTATGCGTGAGGGGATCGGTTCTGATTGAGGACATCGTGAATGCGTGAGGGGACAAATCATATCTTTATATCCAAGCTATGATTTGTTGAAAGTTGGCTTTTGTTCATGAAAAAACACATGTGTATGCAACAAAAATAATGAGACAGAATTTTAAAATAATTTGTGGGAAGATAGGTTTCATAATATGTGTTACGATGAATAAAAAAGAAAAAAATTGTGTCAACGATTTTGTTGCCTTGCTACAAGTAAAAATTTTAATTTTCCCTACCAGCCCAATATATATGTTTTACGAATATAGTTATTTCCCCTTGAATTACTTATTTGAAAACAAAATGATTAAGAAAACCCAAATTTTGATATTTGTTTAAAAATTAACCACAAAAGCTTTATATACATTAAACAGATTAAATTCAAAATACTATCTCATATTTAATTTTTGCACTAAAATGGTTTTTTTTTGAGACACGAAGATAAATGATCGGTACCTTGCGTAAATTGTGCTACTCACTAATTTGGAGAACTCTGCCAATATGTCAAGATTACGCAGGTTAGAGTAATGTATCAATAGGCGAACAAGAGATTTTAAAATGTTGATGATCAATTGTTCGTAGCTAAACGTCCAGTGGCAAACATTTCAAACATGGCCACGATGAGAGCACGCACTAGTACTTCTATATTGCCTGTTTTTTCATCAAATGTATAAATATAAACAATTAACCAAGTTTTCTTTATAGACATTAAACAGTCTAACTAATGAACTGCAAATCTGTCTTCAAATTTCAAGATTTTTCGCAAAATTTGAGACAGATTTGCAACTCATTGGCTAGACAACTCATAGCTTGGATATAAAGATATGATATCACGTCCCTCACGCATTCACGATGTCCTCAATCAGAACCGATCCCCTCACGCACAAAAATAATGAAAAAATGTAGTTTTTGGATTTATTAAGACGTCTATCAACACCGGACAGCGTACGTCCCAAAACGTATACCCATTGACCGAAAAAAACCTAGATTTAAACTTGTAGGTCTGTTAATATAACCATTTCAAAATTTAAATGTCACTTTTTTATGCAATTTCTCGTGGGGCAACTAGTTTTGTAGGAGTTCAACTCCACGTACAACAATAAATAATACATGTATCGCTTCGTTAAAGTATTCACCACAGCATAGCATTCTTCGATTTTCAATATTTTAATCAGTTGAATAAGACCATTGCGATTTAGAAATGTACATACCTTTTGAAGCGGTGATAATTACTCAACTCAAGCACAACCGGAAGATCCTCTCACGGTTTTCATTGCAGAACCAAATGTTCTGCGTGTGTAGATTACCAGCCGTGACAGTTCAAAACCTCATTATACATTTTTTACTAATTGAAAATCAATATATATAGCATGGAAGGAACATAATAACATAAATATGATGATCGATGACGATATACCAAACAAATATATCAACAATAGCAAAGAAGAAACAATTTGATCTAACAATCTATGTAATGTTTATTTTTGTACACATCCATGGCAAGCTGCCATGCCTGGCATGCTTTACTTATACAAGTTATAATTATTGAAAATATATTGGCATACACTCAACAAACAATCTAAAATAATTTAAGATAAGACAGACATATTCACATGACAATCATAAAATTGTTTACAGTTTTAAAAAAAATAATCAAATCAACCATAAAACGAAAAACAGAATAATTGATAAATTAATCAAGGAATCATACAATTAAAGAACATTTTACAGTAAACAAAAACATTATAGCCCTATTTCTCGCATAAAACATAAGCTAAAATAACTTGACAGGGAATTAAATGAGGTTTATATCAGATGAACCCTATCAGACAACATGTACATCATTTAACGAATTAACAACTTGAAGGAAGTTTTTACAGCTTCACCATTAGTTTTACTAAATGGTCATGATTTTTATCATGCAGAACTAACAACTTATTTGAAATAATAACACTCTCCAATACCACTACATCTACCACTTATTTTGTATACAAATAAAAATGTACTTTCCAATCAGAAGCAAGTTTTGAATAGAATGTATATGGACTATAAACAAACACCCTTCGCATTCAGCTTACTTTAAGAACATAAGCATGTTTGAAGTGATTCCTGTTTATAAACGGGAAAGTAATCATGTGAAAGAATTGAAATCTGTTTTGTTAAAACTAAACATACTGTATCACCTTATTAAAAGGAGAAACAAAATAAGACATAATGTATGTTGTATTTATTTATAGATGGATGCGTTAGTGCTTAACGTCCAGTGGAAAATAAGATGCATATTCACACCGATAACATATGAATGGGAAATAAATATGAACCATTTTTGATCTGGATTGTCACCGTGCTAGTGCAGTAGGACACATTTCACTCTACATGAACACATAACTCTGACTAATAACTAACCATACCTAGTTCTTCCTAGTGTTGCATGCTTACTAGAGGAGAAGTAGAAAATACTAAGTTTCAAGTGATAAAATTTGATCCGGCAGGGAAACGACTTATGAGAGCCCACTACCACAAGATTACCAATATGATGTTTTGAGGAGAGGTTTATTCTTTTCACACAATTAATACTAAGTTTTCAGTGCATATGATGATAAAAATACTTGGAATATCAATAAAAACATGGATCTTAAAAACATGAAACAATATTAAAAAAAGATCTGACCAATACCATTAATAATAATCTTTATTGCAAAATTACACCAATGAGGGTCAAGCAATACAACCATACAAATATACACAAGTATTCCACATTCCAAACTAAAAGACAAATTAAAAGAGTTGGTATTACTTTGCTTCATAAAAAAGAATGGCCAACGTAGATACAAGTATCTTGTCTTAGGGAGGGATAAATCCTACTTTGTAAAGAATCACTCTGATTCAAACAAAAAATTCTCTGAAACCGATATTATCAAGATGCTTGATTTCTTGATTGACAACATATTTGTTACGTTCGGAGGACATGTTTTTCAACAGACTGTCGGTATCCCAATGGGAACAAACTGTGCCCCTCTACTTGCTGATTTGTTTCTTTATTATTATGAGGCTGACTTCATGCAGAAATTTCTTAGGAAGAAAGATAAGAAGTTAGCAATATCCTTCAACTCTACTTTCCGCTATATATATGACGTTCTTTCACTAAACAATTCAAAATTTAGTGACTATGTGGAACGCATCTATCCCATCGAATTGGAGATAAAGGATACTACAGATACAGTTAAGTCGGCTTCATATCTTGACTTACATCTTTAAATTGACAATGAGGGTCGGTTGAAGACAAAACTTTACGACAAAAGAGATGATTTCAGCTTTCCAATTGTGAACTTTCCATTTCTAAGTAGCAACATTCCAGCAGCACCTGCATACGGGGTATATATCTCCAAATTGATACGATATTCCCGTGCTTGCATTTCCTATCATGACTTTCTTGATAGAGGGTTACTGCTAACAAGGAAGCTATTAAACCAAGAGTTCCTAATGGTGAAGTTGAAATCATCCCTTCGTAAATTTTATGGACACCATCACGAGTTGGTTGACCGTTATGGAATAACCGTTTCACAAATGATATCGGATATGTTCCTTACGTCGTAACTACAATCCCCTTCCCTTTCATGAATTTTACCTACCGAATTAGACTATTTACCGGATTTGTAATCACATAAGCAACACGACGGGTGCCGCATGTGGAGCAGGATGTGTCTACCCTTCCGGAGCACCTGAGATCACCCCTAGGTTTTGGTGGGGTTCGTGTTGTTTATTCTTTAGTTTTCTATGTTGTGTCATGTGTACTATTGTTTTTCTGTTTGTCTTTTTCATTTTTAGCCATGGCGTTGTCAGTTTGTTTTAGATTTATGAGTTTGACTGTCCCTTTGGTATCTTTCGTCCCTCTTTTAAATACAATGCAAAACAATGAAATACAATACAATATACAACATAATAAAACATATTTTAAAAGTTCAATTATAAATTTATGTATAAAGCACAATCATGCGTTTGTCTGACATGGGCCTGACCCCCTCAGTTCTAAAGACGGCTTAATAAAGATTCCAATGTGACAAATATGTGTTTTAGTTTATTAGATTCACCAAGATGTTGAAATGATGGTACAAAGTCTTTGAGATAAGACAAACAATTAGAACGTAATGATATGATAATGTCACAATGCAACAAGAAATGGAATTCATCATCTAAGACGCCACATTTTTTACATAATCGTTGTGCTCTTGGGATGTTTCTGTACCTTCCCAATTCAATGCCTAGGGAATAATCACTAAGTCTAAATTTTGAGAGTAACTGCACATGTATACAATTATTACAATTTAGATATTCCTCAGACTGCCAAAAAGTTTTTAATTTCCAATAGAGACAAAGTTTGAATGAGGAATCTAATTTTGAAAGTTTATCTAAAGTAGTTTTTTCATATTCCTCCAACTAATACATAAATTATTACTGAATTATATTTAAAGACTACCTTGCATTTCACAATATTCAATGGTTTTTGTCGAATAAATGCCTTAAACTCAAAACAACATACATCGTTTCCATTCATCAAAAGATATGAGTCAATTACCATAAAATATTAAAACGCATCAAGAAGAAAACGTATTAACCAAAAGATAAATATACAGTATAGATATAGTATAGATGATGTTCTTTCACTAAATAATTCAAAATTTGGTGACTATGTGGAACGCATCTATCCCATCGAACTAGAGATAAAGGATACTACAGATACAGTTAAGTCGGCCTCATATCTTGACTTACATCTAGAAATTGACAATGAGGGTCGGTTGAAAACAAAACTGTACGACAAAAGAGATGATTTCAGCTTTCCAATTGTGAACTTTCCATTTCTAAGTAGCAACATTCCAGCAGCACCTGCATACGGGGAATATATCTCCCAATTGATACGATATTCCAGTGCTGGTATTTCCTATCATGATTTTCTTGATAGAGGGTTGCTGCTCACAAGGAAGCTAGTAAACCAAGAGTTCCAAAATAGTGAAATTGAAATCATCCCTTCGTAAATTTTACGGACGCCATCACGAGTTGGTTGACCGTTATGGAATAACCGTTTAACAAATGATATCGGATATGTTCCTTACGTCGTAACTACAATCCCCTTCCCTTTCATGAATGTGACCTACCGAATAAAACTATTTACCGGATTTGTTATCACATAAGCACCACGACAGATGTCACATTTGGAGCAGGATCTGCTTACCCTGCCGGAGCACCTGAGATCACCCTTAGTTTTTTGTGGGGTTCGTGTTGTTTATTCTTTAGTTTTCTATGTTGTGTCATGTGTACTATTTTTGTCTGTTTGTCTTTTTCATTTTTAGCCATGGCTTTGTCAGTTTATTTTCGATTTATGAGTTTGACTGTCCCTTTGGTATCTTTCGTCCCTCTTTTACATTTTAATTTTACATTTTGTTCTGCTTTGACGTCTGCTTTCTACCGACATGGCAGGTTAAGTTTATGCTGACAGTGCCATCTAGTTTATAACATGCACCACATACTTCATATTTGTTCAAACATATTTTCAAAAATATTATATGCCATCACAATATTATAACAGATCATTTAGCTTTTACTATCATCTGTTCGTTTAGAATTTCTGTATCAAATAATAACTCAAGTTTTCATTGGCAGATTCTATTTATTTGTTGACACCATGTATATATCATGGGGAAGTTAGTTTAACAAAGTGAAATACATGCAAAAATCTTCTTTTGGAGAACCACTGACTCAAATTAAACCAAACATGGCATGCATGTTCCTTAGGAGATGTAAACTGAGTGTTGTTACTTTGTAACCGATCCATCATCCAAGATGACTGCCAGTGGAGGACTTAGTTAAACATACGACCCTATGGGAAATACATAAAAATGTCATCTTTTATATAACCACTGAAAGGAATGAAACCAAGCATGGCATGAATGTTCCTTGTGAGGTGGTGACAAAGTTTTTATCCAAGAAGACTGCCAATAGAGGACTTAGTTAAACATACGACCCTATGAGAAATACATACAAATGTCTTCTGTTAAGAGAACAACTGAATGGAATGAAACCAAACATGGCATGAATGTTCCTTATGAGGTGGTGACAAAGTTTTTACCTTGTAGCAGATCCATCATCCAAGATAGCTGCCAACGGGAAACTTAGTTTAACAAAGGACCTTATGGCAATACTAGTATATACACATGTCTTCTTCTAGGAAACCGCCTAATGGATTAAAACCAAACATGGTATGACTATTTCCTTTTGATGTGCTGACCAAGTGTTGTTACTTTGTAGCTGATTTGTCATAAAAGATGGCTGCCAGCAGTGGGGAGTAAGCTTAAGTTAACATAAGACCCTATGGGAAATATATACAAATGTTTTCTTCTAGAGAACCACTGAATAGAAAGAAACCAAACATGGCCTAAATGTTCCTAATAAAGTCCTTACCAAGTGTTGTTACTTTGTAGTCAAATCATCATTCACGATGGCCACCAGGAGGGGACCGGGACCCTTTGAAAAATACATACAAATCCTTCTAATAGAGGAGCGCTGAATGGAATGAAATCAAACACGGCATAAATATTCCTTATCAGGTGCTTATGAAGACCTAAACACATACATCTTTATATATTGAGATATACTGTAAACCGCAAAATTGTCAAGAAAAGTAGATCTACACATATATATGCATTCAGTCAACATGAGTAAAAGTTTCAATTAAATCTTAATGGAGTTATAAAGTCATGTTCTACAATTTTAATGAATTTATTAGCAATTTCTGTAAAATTTACAAAAGTCTTCTACTTTTGATTAAATTGCGCGGCCAATATCAAACTTAATGTGGACTAAATCATTATCTGTTATAACTTTTAACTTATTTACATCATTTCCAAAAACCAATGTAGAATAAGGCGAGCAACACTAGCTCTAGATCTTGAGAGTCTCTAGTTTAAAAGGTTTCGATTTGTTTTCATTATGATAGTGATAATATCGCAAGACCAAATTTTATGATACCTCAACACAAAGTCATAGATGATACAATACAGGTCAAATTCGAATTTGATGATTTTTCCTAGTTACCTAAAACGTTGGATGTTTTGGTGTGTTTCTCCTTTAAAATTAAACACTTTGTGTTGGAACTACAGGTCGAGTTGGATATTAATGATTTTGACACTTACAGTAAAAGAGTTATTCTCTAGAAGTTCAAATTTAGATCCCCCCTATCCAGGCACAGTTGCAAGTATTACGGCTGAAATATATAGCAGGCGACTCGTATCCGTAATACATTGTGTTTGTAGCATATATTGTGTTAATATCGCATTAAACACAATGCATTACGCATACCAGTCGCCTAGTAAATATTTCCGCCCCATAACATCTATGACACGCACTCCTTTTTACAAAATGCATTACGCATACCAGTCGCTTGGCATATATTTCCGCCTCATAACATCTACACGCATTCCTATTTACACAATGCTTTATGCATACCAGTCCCCTGGCATATATTTCCACCCCATAACATCTTTGACACGCACTCCTATCAAAGCAATGCATTATGCATACCAGTCGCCTGGTATTTGTACAAAAAGTGCCTGTACACATTACAATTTGTACAATATTTGACGAAAATTCACTTATAACTTGTACAATAATTCATAATATGGATTTTGGCGAAAAAAGCATTGATACACACCATTGTTATAAAATTATTATACAGTACATCTCATTTACAAAATACATGTCTACTTATTATATATCGAATAGCTAACGTTTTAGTAGGTATGTTATGTACCAGTTTATGCCACCAGTTTATAGGTGTTTTATTCTGTGTCTGTTTACAATACAAACTAACGGCTGGATCCAATGCATTAGTATCTTCTATAATAAGACCCATAACTGCAACTTCTAGGACACTAGTTTCAGAGTGACCTAGTGTGGTATACTGAGGATTCATTTATTTTCGTGGATACCAATTTCCGTGGATTGAGGAAAACGTGCAATTATGGTAGTTTATGACATAAACTAGACCTGAAAAAAGGAGCAGAAATACCAGAGGGACAGTCAAACTCATAGATCAAAATTAAACTGGCAATGACTAAGTTTTAAGTTTGTAGCAGATTCATCAACAAAGATAGCTGCCAACGGGAAACTTAGTTTAACAAAGGACCTTATGGCAATACTAGTATATACACATGTCTTCTTCCATGAAACCGCCTAATGAACTGAAACCAAACATGGTATGACTATTTCCTTTTGCTGTGCTGGCAAAGTGTTGTTACTTTGTAGCTGATTTGTCATAAAAGACGGCTGCCAGCAGTGGGGAGTAAGCTTAAGTTAACATAAGACCCTATGGGAAATATATACAAATGTTTTCTTCTAGACAACCACTGAATAGAAAGAAACCAAACATGGCCTAAATGTTCCTAATAAAGTCCTTACCAAGTGTTGTTACTTTGTAGTCAAATCATCATTCACGATGGCCACCAGGAGGGGACCGAGACCCTTTGAAAAATACATACAAATCCTTCTTATAGAGGAGCGCTGAATTGAATGAAAACAAACACGGCATATATATTCCTTATCAGGTGCTCATGAAGACCTAAACACATACATCTTTATATATTGAGATATACTGTAAACCGCAAAATTGTCAAGAAAAGTAGATCTAAACATATATATGCATTAATTCAACATGAGCAAAAGTTTCAATTAAAATCTTATTGGAGTTATAAAGTCATTTTCTACAATTTTAATGAATTTATTAGCAATTTCTGTAAACTTGACAAAAGTCTTCTACTTTTGATTAAATTACGCGGCCTATATCAAACTTAATGTGGACTAAATCATTATCTGTTATAACTTTTAACTTATTTACATCATTTCCAAAAACCAATGTAGAATAAGGCGAGCAACACTAGCTCTAGATCTTGAGAGTCTCTAGTTTAAAAGGTTTCGATTTGTTTTCATTATGATAGTGATAATATCGCAAGACCAAATTTTATGATACCTCAACACAAAGTCATAGATGATACAATACAGGTCAAATTCGAATTTGATGATTTTTCCTAGTTACCTAAAACGTTGGATGTTTTGGTGTGTTTCTCCTTTAAAATTAAACACTTTGTGTTGGAACTACAGGTCGAGTTATATATTAATGATTTTGACACTTACAGTAAAAGAGTTATTCTCTAGAAGTTCAGATTTAGATCCCCCCTATCCAGGCACAGTTGCAAGTATTACGGCTGAAATATATAGCAGGCGACTCGTATCCGTAATACATTGTGTTTGTAGCATATATTGTGTTAATATCGCATTAAACACAATGCATTACGCATACCAGTCGCCTAGTAAATATTTCCGCCCCATAACATCTATGACACACACTCCTTTTTACAAAATGCATTACGCATACCAGTCGCTTGGCATATATTTCCGCCTCATAACATCTACACGCATTCCTATTTACACAATGCATTATGCATACCAGTCCCCTGGCATATATTTCCACCCCATAACATCTTTGACACGCACTCCTATCAAAGCAATGCATTATGCATACCAGTCGCCTGGTATTTGTACAAAAAGTGCCTGTACACATTACAATTTGTACAATATTTGACGAAAATTCACTTATAACTTGTACAATAATTCATAATATGGATTTTGGCGAAAAAAGCATTGATACACACCATTGTTATAAAATTACTATACAGTACATCTCATTTACAAAATACATGTCTACTTATTATATATCGAATAGCTAACGTTTTAGTAGGTATGTTATGTACCAGTTTATGCCACCAGTTTATAGGTGTTTTATTCTGTGTCTGTTTACAATACAAACTAACGGCTGGATCCAATGCATTAGTATCTTCTATAATAAGACCCATAACTGCAACTTCTAGGACACTAGTTTCAGAGTGACCTAGTGTGGTATACTGAGGATTCATTTATTTTCGTGGATACCAATTTCCGTGGATTGAGGAAAACGTGCAATTATGGTAGTTTATGACATAAACTAGATCTGAAAAAAAGGAGCAGAAATACCAGAGGGACAGTCAAACTCATAGATCAAAATTAAACTGGCAATGACTAAGTTTTAAGTTTGTAGCAGATTCATCAACAAAGATAGCTGCCAACGGGAAACTTAGTTTAACAAAGGACCTTATGGCAATACTAGTATATACACATGTCTTCTTCCAGGAAACCGCCTAATGAACTGAAACCAAACATGGTATGACTATTTCCTTTTGCTGTGCTGACAAAGTGTTGTTACTTTGTAGCTGATTTGTCATAAAAGACGGCTGCCAGCAGTGGGGAGTAAGCTTAAGTTAACATAAGACCCTATGGGAAATATATACAAATGTTTTCTTCTAGACAACCACTGAATAGAAAGAAACCAAACATGGCCTAAATGTTCCTAATAAAGTCCTTACCAAGTGTTGTTACTTTGTAGTCAAATCATCATTCACGATGGCCACCAGGAGGGGACCGAGACCCTTTGAAAAATACATACAAATCCTTCTTATAGAGGAGCGCTGAATTGAATGAAAACAAACACGGCATATATATTCCTTATCAGGTGCTCATGAAGACCTAAACACATACATCTTTATATATTGAGATATACTGTAAACCGCAAAATTGTCAAGAAAAGTAGATCTAAACATATATATGCATTAATTCAACATGAGCAAAAGTTTCAATTAAAATCTTATTGGAGTTATAAAGTCATTTTCTACAATTTTAATGAATTTATTAGCAATTTCTGTAAACTTGACAAAAGTCTTCTACTTTTGATTAAATTACGCGGCCTATATCAAACTTAATGTGGACTAAATCATTATCTGTTATAACTTTTAACTTATTTACATCATTTCCAAAAACCAATGTAGAATAAGGCGAGCAACACTAGCTCTAGATCTTGAGAGTCTCTAGTTTAAAAGGTTTCGATTTGTTTTCATTATGATAGTGATAATATCGCAAGACCAAATTTTATGATACCTCAACACAAAGTCATAGATGATACAATACAGGTCAAATTCGAATTTGATGATTTTTCCTAGTTACCTAAAACGTTGGATGTTTTGGTGTGTTTCTCCTTTAAAATTAAACACTTTGTGTTGGAACTACAGGTCGAGTTATATATTAATGATTTTGACACTTACAGTAAAAGAGTTATTCTCTAGAAGTTCAGATTTAGATCCCCCCTATCCAGGCACAGTTGCAAGTATTACGGCTGAAATATATAGCAGGCGACTCGTATCCGTAATACATTGTGTTTGTAGCATATATTGTGTTAATATCGCATTAAACACAATGCATTACGCATACCAGTCGCCTAGTAAATATTTCCGCCCCATAACATCTATGACACACACTCCTTTTTACAAAATGCATTACGCATACCAGTCGCTTGGCATATATTTCCGCCTCATAACATCTACACGCATTCCTATTTACACAATGCATTATGCATACCAGTCCCCTGGCATATATTTCCACCCCATAACATCTTTGACACGCACTCCTATCAAAGCAATGCATTATGCATACCAGTCGCCTGGTATTTGTACAAAAAGTGCCTGTACACATTACAATTTGTACAATATTTGACGAAAATTCACTTATAACTTGTACAATAATTCATAATATGGATTTTGGCGAAAAAAGCATTGATACACACCATTGTTATAAAATTACTATACAGTACATCTCATTTACAAAATACATGTCTACTTATTATATATCGAATAGCTAACGTTTTAGTAGGTATGTTATGTACCAGTTTATGCCACCAGTTTATAGGTGTTTTATTCTGTGTCTGTTTACAATACAAACTAACGGCTGGATCCAATGCATTAGTATCTTCTATAATAAGACCCATAACTGCAACTTCTAGGACACTAGTTTCAGAGTGACCTAGTGTGGTATACTGAGGATTCATTTATTTTCGTGGATACCAATTTCCGTGGATTGAGGAAAACGTGCAATTATGGTAGTTTATGACATAAACTAGACCTGAAAAAAAGGAGCAGAAATACCAGAGGGATAGTCAAACTCATAGATCAAAATTAAACTGGCAATGACTAAGTTTTAAGTTTGTATCAGATTCATCAACAAAGATAGCTGCCAACGGGAAACTTAGTTTAACAAAGGACCTTATGGCAATACTAGTATATACACATGTCTTCTTCCAGGAAACCGCCTAATGAACTGAAACCAAACATGGTATGACTATTTCCTTTTGCTGTGCTGACAAAGTGTTGTTACTTTGTAGCTGATTTGTCATAAAAGATGGCTGCCAGCAGTGGGGAGTAAGCTTAAGTTAACATAAGACCCTATGGGAAATATATACAAATGTTTTCTTCTAGACAACCACTGAATAGAAAGAAACCAAACATGGCCTAAATGTTCCTAATAAAGTCCTTACCAAGTGTTGTTACTTTGTAGTCAAATCATCATTCACGATGGCCACCAGGAGGGGACCGAGACCCTTTGAAAAATACATACAAATCCTTCTTATAGAGGAGCGCTGAATTGAATGAAAACAAACACGGCATATATATTCCTTATCAGGTGCTCATGAAGACCTAAACACATACATCTTTATATATTGAGATATACTGTAAACCGCAAAATTGTCAAGAAAAGTAGATCTAAACATATATATGCATTAATTCAACATGAGCAAAAGTTTCAATTAAAATCTTATTGGAGTTATAAAGTCATTTTCTACAATTTTAATGAATTTATTAGCAATTTCTGTAAACTTGACAAAAGTCTTCTACTTTTGATTAAATTACGCGGCCTATATCAAACTTAATGTGGACTAAATCATTATCTGTTATAACTTTTAACTTATTTACATCATTTCCAAAAACCAATGTAGAATAAGGCGAGCAACACTAGCTCTAGATCTTGAGAGTCTCTAGTTTAAAAGGTTTCGATTTGTTTTCATTATGATAGTGATAATATCGCAAGACCAAATTTTATGATACCTCAACACAAAGTCATAGATGATACAATACAGGTCAAATTCGAATTTGATGATTTTTCCTAGTTACCTAAAACGTTGGATGTTTTGGTGTGTTTCTCCTTTAAAATTAAACACTTTGTGATAGAACTACAGGTCGAGTTGGATATTAATGATTTTGACACTTACAGTAAAAGAGTTATTCTCTAGAAGTTCAAATTTAGATCCCCCCCTATCCAGGCACAGTTGCAAGTATTACGGCTGAAATATATAGCAGGCGACTCGTATCCGTAATACATTGTGTTTATAGCATATATTGTGTTAATATCGCATTAAACACAATGCATTACGCATACCAGTCGCCTTGTATATATTTCCACACCATAACATCTATGACACGCACTCCTTTTTACAAAATGCATTACGCATACCAGTCGCCTGGAATATATTTCCGCATCATAACATCTACACGCACTCCTATTTACACAATGCATTATGCATACCAGTCCCCTGGCATATATTTCCACCCCATAACATCTTTTACACGCACTCCTATCAAAACAATGCATTGCGCATACCAGTCGCCAGGTATTTGTACAAAAAGTGCCTGTACAAATTACAATTTGTACAATATTTGACGAAAATTCACTTATAACTTGTACAATATTTGACGAAAATTCACTTATAACTTGTACAATAATTCATAATATGGATTTTGGCGAAAAAAGCATTGTTACACACCATTGTTATAAAATGACTATACAGTACATCTCATCTACAAAATACATGTCTACTTATTATATATCGAATAGCTAACGTTTTAGTAGGTATGTTATGTACCACTTTATTCCACCAGTTTATAGGTGTTTTATTCTGTGTCTGTTTACAATACACACTTACAGCTGGATCCAATGCATTAGTATATTCTATAATAAGACCCTCAAATGCAACTTCTAGGACACTAGTTTCAGAGTGACCTAGTGTGGTATACTGAGGATTCATTTATTTTCGTGGATACAAATTTTCGTGGATTGAGGAAAACTTGCAATTATGGTACTTTATGACATAAACTAGACCTGAAAAAAAGGAGCAGAAATACCAGAAGGACAGTCAAACTCATAGATCAAAATTAAACTGGCAATGTCATGGCTAAAAAACATGTTTGATACGTAAGTATTGAAAATGTCGCTTTTCGCTTTAAATACATATACAATGCAAACCCTAACCAAAACTTGACATTTTAGTCATTCTAAATATACATGAATTATAGCGGGGAAATTCTTATTAAAAAATTACTAAATACACAGAATCTGAGAATCTGAGTTCGGAATGATCTCCCGTAGGCTATCACTGCGCGAGCTATAAAAGTTTCCGATAACTAATGGAGATCTCTGATTTTTGACACGGAGAAATTACTTTGAATGATTATGCAAAATTTTACGTCACAAAGATTTATGAAGAAAAATACTAAAATTAATAAAATAATAATGAAGATGTAAATACAGATCACTTAGATGAATTAAACTTTAGCAACTCAGAAACGTAATAATATCAGATAGTGGCTCCACTCAGAAAGGATGCAGAAACACAGACATTGTGCACCGTTCATTCAGCGTCCACGTACAACGTTCGGGAAGTGTTTGGTTTATGTATTATATCGTTCAGGCATCATTTGGTCTGTTGAATTTCACCTAACGGGGCTGTGTTATATCTGTACAAGGTGCATTTGTATTTAGTGGCGCCACACCACTCAGAAAGGATTCAGATACACACATTGTGCACCGTTTGTTCAGCGTCCACGTACAACGTTCGGGCAGTGTTTGGTTTGTGTACTTTATCGTTCAGGCATCATTTGGTCTGTTGAATTTCTCCTAACGTGGCTGTATCATATCAGTACAAGGTGCATTTGTATTTAAATTATATACAAATTAAATTATGAAATAATACAAACATACTAGTATAATATATTTTTATAAATATTCTTTTATCACAAAATCAATAATCGAGATATTAAACCTTACTTAACTCATTGTCCAAACCAGTATGGCGACGAAGTACTTTTCTTTTTTTTTTTCTTGTGTTCCTTTCTGCTCATGGCTTTCTATTGGATAAAACAAAGTACCAGTGGTCTACCAGGAACATCAAATCAATGTGTGACGGCCTCAGAACATTTTGACGAGACCAAGACGAGACAATTCGAAGATCAAAAGTTACGTCGCTACATCGACAATGCTTTTGCAGTACTAACCTCCCAACTGGAACACAAGTTTGATGCTCTCAATCAGAAAGTTATACGATGCGAAAATCAAAGTGTTCCTAGCCAGGCAAATGCAACTTTAGAACAGAATTACATTGATCTTGAGAGAAAATATCAGAGTTAGATTGCAAACATACGGATTTAGATGGCAAGTATACGGATTTAGATCGAAAATACATGGATTTAAAACGTAAATGCATTCAAATGCAGTCAATCAATAATAATAAATTCTATTTGTTAAAAAAAATAATTTCTGAACTAATGAAATAAGCAACGATGTTAATACTTTGACACAACTTGGAAACAGCAAACCATTGCAGGAAATTCAAACTTTGCATGCAACAACAATTTAAGACAGTTTCTGCTCAAGTACACTCTCTCTAACTGTAAACGAACGTGAACATAGATTTTCTGGACTCATATAGTATTACGATAGAACAAAAATACAGCATTAAATACCAAATCCAGCAACCAATTGATGAAGCTTACAGAAATACACACGAATAATTCTAAGAAATTGTTGAAACTTGGAGAACTGGAAACTAATACTAGTAAACAATTGGTAAGACTTGGAGAACTGGAAACTAATACTAGTAAACAATTGGTAATACTTGGAGAACTGGAAACTAATACTAGTAAACAAGTATTAAGTCTTGGAGAACTGGAAACTAATACTGGTAAACAATTATTGAAACTTGGAGAACTGGAAACTAATACAAGTAAACAATTAGCTGGACTTGGAGAACTGGAAACTTATACAAGTAAACAATTGGTAAGACTTGGAGAAGTGGAAACTAATACTAGTAAACAATTAGTAAGACTTGGAGAACTGGAAAGCAATACGAGGAAACAATTTTTAAGACTTGAACAAGATCCAATTTCGACAACAGCTGGTATCATCAGAAAGATGGAAGTCATGGAGAAACAGGAGAATAAGACCATCTCCGTAATGCAGACACAGATAAACAAGAATGCTGAAAGAGGTAAGACTAATGAAGCTTTCATTTTTCATGAAAATGACGTACATTCATCTTAGTGTTAGGAAAGCGAGGAGAACAAATGTTCATTCTTTGTACAGATGAGTTATGATATCAATTTGGCTGTAGTAAAACTTGGTGTCTTAATAGATGTCAGAGTCTAACGTAATGCTCAAGTTATCTAAGCATACTAATTTGAGAATATACACTTTGAGAAATGTATGCATTTTCTCATTTAAGGTAGAAAACGAATACGATGACCCCATTTTCTTATTTTTATTTCGTTTTGGATTTTTAGAAAATTCTATCATTCAAATGTATATGAAAATATCATTTTCCTATTAGAATATTCTCATGTGCCGCCGGTAGTTGAAGGGGTTATTAAGTGTTAGCCTTGACTGTTCGTCCGTCTTTCAGTCCATCATACTTTTGCGTCCGCACTTTTTGTTTAACTAACGATTTCCTTATCCATATTGTATGAAACTGACACACAACGCTAAGAAACAAAACTCACATATAGAGTTTAAATTTGGGCAGTAAAAAACTAACTGTTCCAGATATATGCCCCTTTATAACTTGGAAATTGCAAATTATTTCTTGTCCGCACTCTTACTCAAGTTCACATAATGCAAATGTTATCAAACTGTTATACAATGCTAAAACCAAAACTCGCAGACAGAGTTTGAATTTTAGCAATGAGTCAATAGCCGTTCGATATTTATGCTCCTTTATATCGTGGGAAATTGTTACTTTTGCAATTTAGCACACTAGTTAAAGTTTGCCTCATGCAAAATGTTATGATACACATACACAGTGCTAAAAATCAAAACGCGAAAACAGAGTTCGAATTTGGACAGATATAAAACAAAAAAGAGATGTGGTATGATTGCCAATGTGAAAACTCTCCACAAGAGCCCACATGACACAGAAATAAACATATATAGGTCACCGTACGGCCTTCAATAGTTATTAACTGTTTTAGAGTTATGCCTTTAATAACTTCGAAAATTGTATTTCACCCATGGGATTTTTTTTTATTTTCGTTTCCGCACTCTTATTATATGTGACATCAAATTCTTTAAACATGTTTTTTTTTTTTTTGCGTATTTATAATTAAGCTCGAGTGGGGATATCCATGTCCCCAGACACATTCTTCTTTTATGTACAAATTGTCTTGACTGGAAAATAAGTTCTTCTGAGCGTATCTTTTTTAAAAACAGAATAACTTCATTTCGGCTGTCAACAACTAAATGATAAATTCTTTTGAAAATGATGTAGAATTTGAACAAAGTCATGAGAAATAACCACCGAAATTGTTTTGTTATCACAGTTTTTAAACGGGAAAATTACGCAATTATTTTGATAATGCACTTTTTATAGGCAAATAGTCCTCCAATACTAAATGAAGGCAACAGTATTATACTGCTGTTCGAAAGTCATAAATCGATCGAGAGAAAACACATCCGGGTAACAATCTAAAACTGAGGAAAACACATCAACTATACGAGGTTAACAACGAAACAATAGAAACACTGACGTGCAACAAAAAACCAAAATGACTAAATATCTTTTTTCTCTATCTGATCCTCCATATTAACACCTTTAGACAATATTTTTATTTTTTAAACTCAACAAATATAGCAATTACACTTAAAATATGTTCAATTTGTAATTTCTCATTCATTTTCCTATTGTTTCAGTTGCCATGACCGCTCATCCATTGTTGTCAGGAACAGAAAAGTGAACCATAATGAAGTAAAAACGATGTACAGTACAGTGTAGGTATCGCCAACCAGGCAGCCTACATGACCACGGGAAAGTTTACATGTGAACAGGAAGGACTTTACATTATGTCAGCCTCTGTGTTGTCGTTCACCAATAATGCGCTACATTAATCTGAATGGCAATTATATTTCACATACATACATCGGCAGTCACAGCAGTACTTACGACCATACTGGTGCAGTGACTGTCATCCGGAAGTTAAATCCAAATGACCAAGTCTGGTTGTGTGCTCCTGAGTCTTGGTATATCTATGGTAGATTGTATTCTAAATTAACAATAATCAAAATAAAATGAATACTTTAATAATCTAACTTTGAACAAACTATTTTACCGATGAAAGTAATCAGTTTACTATATGCTCAATTTACATTTATATATATTTATTTTTAAATAAATGATAATCTGTGATATCAGTAGACAAATGAGTAGCCATTTAATGATTCATTTTGTATAAAGTGAATTTTATTTTCACAAATATATGATGATATATACCGAATAACAATGTATTCCTTGTTCAAATAAAGGCAACCATAGTATACCGCTGTTCAATAGACATCGATTCAGCGAAAACAAATCCAGGTCTCAAACCAAAACAGAGCGAAATACATCAATTTTAAGAGGACAACAACTCAACAACAAAAACAATTAGCTGCTACAAACAAAAAACGCCTACATGCATGTACATAGAAACGGACTATTAAATAATAACTGCCATATTCGTGACTTGGCAAAGTACATTCTGAGAAAGAAATGATTGGTTGAACCTGGTTTTATGGCTAGCAAAACCTCCGGCTTATATGGCAGTGTTAAAAAATACCGCTAAAGTGACAACATTTTCGAGACAGGAATACAGTACAATTAAACGATAGAACACAACGAACAGATAAATAGATAAGTCCAACCTGTGACTTTCTCTTAGTTATGTCCACCTTCTTGTATGGTCACCATCGAATGGTGGCCATTTATTGGGGTATTCAATCTTCAGATGTTGGCAATAATTGGGGTCATAACAAAGGTTGATGTTTTATCTAATTATGTTACTTGTTGATATAAATCAGGGTTATAGTTTTCAGCTTGAATGTTTCATTTAAATTTGCCTGTAAATGTAACTCAGGTTTCTTCTAAAATTGACATTACGCCTTTTTTTGAAAATGTAGAATAGAATGTTGTTTTAGTCTTTGTTAATTTATTTCATTTGTTGATTTTTCTGTCCTTAAATTTACATATTTTCAATGTTTTCCTTTTTATCAAATGTTTATATTTTCTTATGTCATTTTTTATTTTTTATTTATATATTTTTTTGGCTTCTCATTTAATGTATTCTGTTAATCTCTTCATGAAAGAATCTTTAGTAGAAATGACAAAAAATCAAAGATAAGTTATTGACTAGCATTTGAAAACAGAGAATCCTTTAAATAATAATTTTTCAGTAAAATAAAAGATGTACATGATATTCAATTGTTCGTTTTTATTATTAAATGAATTATTATTAATTATAACTTATAATCATGTTTAAAGGAACCATGAAACAAATAATTTAACCAGCCTGTTTCTTGAGAAGTTAAATTATCAATATCATGAATATCAATCCTTTTACAATGAATTTTGTTAACAAAGTTGTACAATCTATTATCATGATTATGATATTCAGGAAAACTACAAATATAAGTATATGGTATAGGAATAACTATTTGTGTTTACCTTTTATATTTTTCAAATCTCTTAATAGCTTACCTCAAATTTTGATAAATGCTTATCATAATAAAAAATGTTCTTTAATATCACTAAATAAAGTAAATCATATTAAAAGAAATTATTTGAAGAAAAAAATGTTTTGCTTTTTGAAACAATTGTACACTTATCTTATGTTATCTTCAGTTTGTCTAATTTTGTCAGCCAACAGGCAAAATTTGTCTCTAGAAAAAATTAAGTCAATTCTATATAGATTTTGACATTTTTATGGTCTATTAATTAAACCTCTTTTTGTTCTGTATATTATATTGTCGAAACTGCAGGACTGGCATATGCATGATACATATTCTTGATATACATTTGAAGAGAATGTTTCATTCTACTAAGGCCTTTTAGATAAAGTTAATAATTGCAAGGAATTGAATGAATTATATTCTTTAAAGCCCTTGATTAAAAAATGAATTTTAAACAAAAGATAAGAATATTTTTGAAAATAAATTAGAAACTTTTGATGAAAACAGTAAATTCAAATGCTTCACTTAGTAATAAATTGAAACCAATGAATTAGTTGTCATTAATTAGAAATAGAAAATGATGGATAACAATTCCTATAAAGTAGTGATCAAAGGTACCAGGATTATAATTTAATACGTCAGACGCGCGTTTCGTCCACATAAGACTCATCAGTGACGCTCATATCAAAACAGTAAAAAGCCAAACAAGTACAAAGTTGAAGAGCATTTAGGACCCATAATTCCAAAAAGTTGTGACAATCACGGCTAAGGTAATCTACTCCTTCATTTTTCGAAAAATTCAAAGTTTTGTAAACAGGAAATTTATAAAAATGACCATATAATTAATATTCATGTCAACACCGAAGTGCTGACTACTGGGCTGCTGATAGAATAGTTTGTAAAATTAGCAGAACAACTTAGAGATAATCTTTTTGAAAATTGTTGACTTTCTCGTAATAATATTCCTGTGCAGTTTATGAATAAAATCTTGTATTTTGTGAAATAAATCTTAACCAAGAACAAAAAGTAACTTCTATAATTTGATTATATTGTAATATGTTTTTATGACAATAAAAACCAAATTTTCTGTAATGAATTATTTGAATATACATGTATTTATTAAATAGGAAACAATGTCAAATGCAAGAAGTATAAATAATTTTGATTTTAGAAAATTAATTTGAGACACACGTGTTTAATGGAATAAGGCATGCGTTGTAAAAGTTTGCATTATATTATTAGATGATATTCATTTATCATTCACTTGCCAAAAATTACATATAAAAAATAACTAAAATTAATAGAATTTTTTAAAAGGTATAACATTAAAACAAACAGTGATGAAAAAAAAAGTAGAAGCTCTGTTTTCAAGTAGGTTTATTATTTCATTTTATTTTAGAATGTTCTTGTCACAGTAATTAAGGTGGTACCTAACACTTTAACTAAAATTAATTTGGCTCGTTTAATTTTCTTAAAATTTTTACAAGGTATTTACTTTGACCCTATGACAAAAATATAAAAATGTATGACAAACACTTATTTTGATCATTGAGAAGCATAATATTCCCTTAAGAACACAACGTCATTAAAACATTCTGTTGGTTTTTCAGATTTATCTCCCTGTAGTGTTAGGTACCACCTTAAATTTGACAAACACATATATTTTACCTGAGACACTTTACCTGTAAGTTATATAATTTTATCAATTCAATGCAGTTATGATTTCCCTTCATCCTTGACTACTTTTAAATTAATACCTTGTGTATTAGTTAAGCAACAGAAGGTATAATGATGGAGATATAGGGCCATCAAGGTGACTTTTTTTTATGGCCATCATTAATAAGATAATGTCACAAGTAATAATGCACATAGTATAGTTGTACATTACAACATGTAGACCACAGAAATATACCAGACACCTCCCATTCATTTACGACAGTACACCACTACACAACAATAGAGTTATGATGTGTGCGTAACATGTAAATTTCTTTAAAAAAAAAGATAAAACATGAGGATAAAGTTTTTCATGGATTTTTTTAATGTATTTTCTCACCATTACAAAAAATAATATAGTATTATGTTTAACATATTGTTTTCATCAATGTCGTTTTGATTTATTTAATATACACCTTTGATCTTCCTCAGATCAAGATTCTTGAAGAAATATTTAAAGATCAATTCACATCGAATAAATAAAATCAGATATTTTTTCAGCAATATTCTAGACTTGTTTCGAACCTATGGTATTTTGGTAACACCTTGCTGCTAGTGTTATCTTTATTATGTGGATATGTGCTTGTACCACTTCTTATAGCCACTTTTTCGTTGTATGAGAGCTCAAATGTTGTGAAGATTTGTTAACTTGTATTGCTCAGTTGCAGTCTTATGGACGTTTGCATCTTATTCTATTCATATTTGGTGCTACATGTATATTGTATTATGTCTCTGTAAGTTGATATTTTTGAAGATGACAGTCACGTTTGCTCCTCTTGTTTTTGATTTTTTGCCAGAAATTCAGAATCCTCTGGTTTTATCCTTGTTGTGCCATTTTAAAATTTTCCTCACAAATCCCTGTTTTTTTTCTTTTCATAATTTAATTATGTATAGTTTAAAAAGCCTTATTTGAAAATGCTATAAAATTATGTTATATTTTCCTAATATTTTAAAGAAAAAGGGTGCATTTTTTAAATATATAAAGAGTCTAGAGGGAATTATTTCTAACCAAATTTTCAATGACCTATATTTCGAAAACGAGCACACTGATCCTTATGTTTCCCCTGCTTTTTTAGTTACAATCAATGTATTACAGTTTTTAAAAATCTTGTTATTTTGAAATAGAGTAGAGAACATCTTTAAGATAGATGTTACAGTTTTCACTTCTGCATTTTCTAATACCACCGTGCATGGGATTATAAAAATAGCATTATTTCCTTTAAATTATACTGCTTATATATAGATTTTCATATAGTTTTTTCAATATTACACACTGTATCAACACAAGACACCAATATAAGCCAAAGAGATCTGCACTTTATAATATATAAATGTACTAGATGCTTGTAAAGATTGTTGCCAATCTTTAATTTAAAACAATATCTTTGGTTTCTGGATATTAAATAATGACTAAACAACTTTTAAAAGTATCAGAGATTATTATTATCAATAATAATAAATACAGGTCAATGAAATACAATATGTTAAAACGTTTGAATGTGTTTTTCGTGTATGTGTTATTACCTCTTGGATTCTTTTAAGCTTGGTTCAAATTCGTTTCGTTATCAGAAAAGTCCGGTTTTTATAGTTCTTAGCACGCCTTATCCTTGCGTGTAAGAATATAGTCCGTTGACGGTCAAGGTTAAATCATGTAAATAACTGTCAGTACGTACATACATATGAATTATAAAGAAAGCAAGCATAATTTCGTACGTCTCGGCACCGATTTAACGATTTAAAGCATGTAAATACAAGTAACTAAAGAAATGTAGGATTCATAACAAGCTAGAAAACAAAGATGTTATTCGGACGCCACATGTTGGCGGAATTTCGTAACGGCAAATCGGCAACTGTCAAATTTGCCGGGAACGACGTTACGTTTACAAAAAGGTACTGCCGCGATATTTAACGTTCACAACAATGCTTTTCACATGACATTATACATGTTATACAGATTATGTAGTTTGATAAATCCTTTGCAAACATCACATGAACTAATATCAATAACATAATATATATATATATGTCATATAGATATGTGGTTTGATAAAGCCTTTGTAAACGTGACTGATATGAATGGCTGATACAGCACGATTGCCACTGATTGTATTATTTATACAATTTATTTGTAATCACGACTTATAATATTGCAGATTCATTTATTTTCTTTTGTATCTATTTTTGTTGAGTATTAGAAATCCTATTGTAAAAGATATTTTGATAGTACCACAGAACCCTAGTGCTAAACAGATTGATAAAGTCCTGGTGCTATAAAGATTGATAAAGTCCTGGTGCGATAAAGATTGATGCAGCCCTGGTGATATAAAGCCTGGTAGACTACTGGATTATCAATCCCTTAAATCATTGGTTATCACACCCCTTTTTATACGACCGCAAAAATTGAAAATTTTTGGTCGTATATTGGTATCACGTTGGCGCCATCGTCTGCGTCGTCGTCGTCGTAGTAGTAGTCTTTTGGTTTTCACACTATAACTTTAGTTGAATTAAATAGAAATCTATGAAATTTAAACACAAGGTTTATGACCACAAAAGAAAGGTTGGGATTGATTTTGGAAGTTTTGGCCCCAACAGTTTAGGAATTAGGGGCCAAAAGGGCCCAAATAAGCATTAAGCTTGGTTTTCGCACAATTATTTAGTATAAGTAAATAGAAATCAATGAAATTTAAACACAAGGTTTATAAACACAAAAGGAAGGTTGGGATTGATTTTGGGAGTTGAGATCCCAACAGTTTATGAATTAGGGGCCAAAAAGGGGCCCAAATAAGCATTTTCTTGGTTTTCGCACTATAACTTTAGTTTAAGTAAATAGAAATCTATGAAATTTTGACACTAGGTTTATGACCACAAAAGAAAGGTTGGGATTGATTTTGGGAGTGAAGATCCTAACAGTTTAGGAATTAGGGGCCAAAAAGGGGCCCAAATAAGCATTTTTCTTGATTTTTGCACCATAACTTTAGTATAAGTAAATAGAAATCTATGAAACTTAAACACAAGGTTAATGACCATAAAAGGAAGGTTGGGATTGATATTGGAAGTTTTGGTCCCAACAGTTTAGAAATAAGGGGCCCAAAGGGTCCAAAATTAAACTTTGTTTGATTTCATCAAAATTGAATAATTTGGGTTCTTTGATATGCAAAATCTAACTGTGTATGTAGATTCTTAATTTTTGGTCCCGTTTTCAAATTGGTCTACATTAAAAACCAAGGGGTCCAAAATCAAACTAAGTTTGATTTTAACAAAAATTGAACTCTTGGGCTTCTTTGATATGCTGAATTTAAACATGTACATACTTAGATTTTTGATTATGGGCCCAGTTTTCAAGTTGGTCCAAATCAGGATCCAAAATTATTATATAAAGTATTGTGCAATAGCAAGAAATTTTCAATTGCACAGTATTCAGCAATAGCAAGAAACCTTCAATTGCACAGTATTGTGCAATAGCACAAAATTTTCAATTGCACAGTATTGCGCAATAGTAAGAAATCTTCAATTGCACAGTATTGTGCAATAGCAAGTATTTTCAATTGCACAGTATTGCCAAATAGCAAGAAATATCTAATTGCACAATATTGCGCAATAGCAAGAAATTTTCAATTGGAGTTATCTTTCTTTGTCCAGAATAGTAGTTGAATCAACTTAAATCATTGTTTTATACAATATACAATGTATATTCACTTTTACTACCAACTGATAAATTAAAACAATCTTTACCATTCAGTGATAACAAGCACTTTTTTTACATTTTAATATTTATGATGTATTTAAATGAGTAGTTATTCTTGCAAACTCCATTAGAAATTTGAATTGAGATCAGTTTTGGAATGAGGGAAAGGGGGATGTGAAAAAAAATTGGGGGGGATTCAATTTTTCTCAATTGAGATTTTATAAATAAATACAAAATTTCTTCAAACATTTTTTTGAGAGGATTAATATTCAACAGCATAGTGAATTGCTAAAAGGCAAAATACAAATTTTAAGTTTATTAGACCACATTCATTCTGTGTCCGAAACCTATACTGTGTCAACTATTTAATCACAATCCAAATTTAGAGCTGAATCCAGCTTGAATGTTGTGTCCATACTTGACCCTACCGTTCAGGGTTCAACCTCTGTGGTCGTATAAAGCTGCGCCCTGTGGAGCATCTGGTTTCACTTGCAAAGCATATGTACTATATTGTATGTGAGGACTTTATTTTCTGAGGAGAATATTCAGTTTACTAGCCAGTATAAATATGATTTTTTTTTCATATTTTATTACTTTTTAGTAGTTCTAGACCTAATAGGTATTGTCATGGTTAAGTCTTTGTCATATTATTGAGGTGGTAATGGGGGTACCATCATGACGAATGACGGTAAAATTTCTTGCCGAATGACATTAAAGATAATTTTTGGTGCGTGATGATAAAATGTACTCTCTCTTTTAGACGATAAAAATCATGTTCAATTTTTTCCAAAAATAATGGTAATAGATCATTTATTGAGAGCTTTGATGAATCACAATAAGAATATCACAGTAAACCAATTTGACGCTAATAGTAGCGGAAAATGACCGTTTGAAGCCTGATGTTAAAGGGCATTAATACCCTCATTATTTGGACCTTTTCTATCATCAAATGCAATATGTGATTTTTAGTATAATTGTGTAGTATAGTTCCTCTCTATAACATTTATGTTCATTTGACTTTTATATCAGAAAGTATTTCATAGTAAAGTATTTTTTATAAAATAATGAGTTAACTCCCTGTAACAATACTCTTGTATTGATCATGTCAATGTGTAAACATCATTAATTAAGAAATTTATGATGATAATTTGTATAATTACTGTAATTTATTGAACCCTGACCTGAGACATAATATATTGTTACTCGCTGAACCCTTACTGTAGTGAGATTTTTTAAACGGTAAGACTTCATCATTTTTATTGATATTTAAGAAAAGCTATAATGAAAAATTACTATAAGAAATACTCATACAACTGAATTGTCCTATACACATGCTATTTTACTGATGTCTTAATTTCATTGATTAAATTTTAATACAGAATTAAAGGTTTTTATATAAAACTTTTTTTTGCCCCTCAAATCTTGAGCCTCCTCTTGATTTTTTTTTTATTATGTGATTACTTGGCTGTTTTGATAGTGATTATTTGATTATCAGATCAAATATTTCTTGATTATTTGATTATTTGATTATCGTGGCTTTAATTTTTTACATAAATTAGGCCATTAATTATTTCGTTTGAATTGTTTTACATTGTTATGTTGGGGTCTTTTATAGCTGACTATGCGCTTTGGGCTTTTTTGAAGGCCATACGGTGACCAATAGCTGTTAATTTCTGTGTCATTGTGGAGAGTTGTCTCATTGGCAATCATGCCACATCTTCTTTTTTTATAAAATAAAATAATTAATAAAATTGGGTTTATATAGAAATTGTGATTAAGTGATAACATTGACACCCCAATGAGGGTCCTCAATCTTTTAAAATTAAGTCTTGAAAATTTATTTGATCAGGTGCTACAAATGTTCATAAGACAGCACAGGGCAGAGAAGTGGAATATCCAATAAATGTTTAAAAAGTAAAATCACAAAAGTATTGAACTTAGAGGAAAATCTAATTGGAATGTCCATAATCACATGGCAAAATCAAATAACAAAACACATCAAAAACGAATGGAATAGTATTTAAAAAAGAGAACATAAATTGAAATAGCAACATGTATGACTATATCTACTGTCAACTTTGTGTAAAGGAGAGGAGTTATATTACGTGATTTGTACAGCATTAACATACTATGCAAGCTTTTTATTGTTATTTAGTGCCTTTAATCCTGTTTGTTGTGTGTCTTTATGAACGGGGACCTAGATATTTTTGAAGCAGGTTGATCATAGTTATTATTTTGGAGAATAATGTTTATACCGTTGACATTTATGTCAGAGATCTGTATTTTGCCAGCTGTATTTGTACCTTTTAAACATGTATTTTGTTTGAATAAAAGTTGCATTGAATTCTACATTTGATATTTTATTCGCATATTGATCACAACTATATAGCATTTATTTGGAACAATGTATTGATAATGTACCTTGAGATGTCTTGTCACACTTGTTTGAAACGTTTTTGGTTTTCGTTTGTTTGTGTTGTTTTTTTTTTGCTTTTCCAAATCAGATATCATTCTCAAGTAAGAATACAACTGTGAGGTTCCTCATAGCAGATCTTCACATCTTTAGCACTTTTGTCCAATTTGGGCATTGTGACTTATTTCCACCTTTGGAACGATCTCCGGACCAACGCCTTAAGCTGAGACTGCTATATAATAATAGTCTCAGTCTAAAGTATTAAATGTTGCGAATTTGAGACCCTACCTGTACCTGTGCAAGGTAAACACTTAAAAAATGATATTTTAAGAATAAGAGCAGAGACTGTTCAGATCCAGTGTTCCATCTTGAATCTGAGTTCAGTAGGGTATTAGTGAAAAAAGTGCACTTGAGTGCAGTGCTGTTTATTTTTTCGGACACCATGATAGTATGCTGAGTTTATTTTCCATTCTTTTTTAGCAGAGTTTAATGAAGCTACGGTACTGAACGCTTTTATCACTTTGCATGATAAGAAAACTGACCTTTCTTGGTTAGCATTTTATAGGATGACACTACAAGAAATATTGCATAGGGTTAGATACACGAAAAGAACAGGTAAACATTCGTTTTTCATGCACCACCAAGAGACATTATGTTTTTCGGTCTGTGCGTCCGTCTGTCCCGCTTCAGGTTAAAACTTTTAGTCAAATAGTTTTTGATGACTATCAACTTGAAACTTAGTACACATGTTCCCTATGATATGATCTTTCTAATTTTAATGCCAATGAGTTTTGACCCAAATTGTACGGTCCTGTGAACATAGAAAATGATAAAGCCTGTGGGGCATCCGTGTACTATGGAGACATTCTTTGTTTTTTGTTAAAATATCACTACAAACCAGTAAAAGTCTTAAATGACCTCTATCTGTACTCGACTGCACTGATTTTTACTCGAACAGTCTGAATTGGTCTGAATTTTACTCAACATTGCTCGACCCCATTCTTAACCATACTCGACTGTTCTGATTTGTACTTGATCCTTATCTTTGCCATTGCAAATAGTCTAAACTATTACTCGACCAGTATGAAACAGTCTTACCCATTCTCGACCAGTATGAAACTTTCTTAATCCCATTTTCGACCTGTACTTGAACTATTTTTTTCATTCGAAACCATACTCGACCAAACGTCTGAACAATATTCGACCAGTAGTCACCATACGTGACAAAATAGTTTCTACTTTATCTTAAATTTGACTGTTAAAATAAACTTCTTTTAAAATGACATGACAACAGCCACAAGAAAAAATAAAGATATATATAATTATATAAAAACAGATTTGTACATCCTTACATGATTCTCAGATTAATCAAATAGAAATAGTTAAATCAAAATCATCTGATATAAAAATTTTGTTATATTAATTTTAAAAATAAAAAAAGATTTTATTTTACTTAAAAACCATATAATTATCTTTTAATGAGGTAACAACAGCCAGCAAAATCACTGACATTGTTAAGCCTTATATTAGAAAAATATATATAATATTATAGTTTGTGTATTATCTTACCTCCTATAGATTTATAGAGATATAGTTGGTTAAAGGACTACACGTGGTGACTATGTATATTTGATTTAGGGTGTCCTAAAAAAATATAGGGTTAGCAACCATACATGGTTAGTTACCATATGGGGTTAGTAAGAAGTAAATAATAAGTTAATAAAACATAATTAAAGCTAACAAGTTGTTATTGTTGGCATAACGGAGTTACTTCCCTCTTTCAAAACAAACAAAGAAATCTGAAAGGATTCAACAGACGAAGCAATTGATACATGTAAAGAACGATTGAAATAAATTCCTAAAACAAATTTAAAGCTAAAAAGTTTCTATAGTTGGCATTTGTTTTTTGTATAGACAAATGTTAGTAGGATATCTTAATACTAATAATGGAAGACTTGATCACTTTGATAGGCCGTTAGTCAAAATACCGCATGTGAAGATATTTGGTAAGATAAATTCGTTACACGGTGTGCTAGTGACCTAATACGATATATATGGGGTCAGAAAATTTCATATGTGGATTCGAACTTCGCTCTCAACCCATATGGAATTTACTGACCCCGTATGCATATATATTGTATTAGGGACTAACACACCGTGTAACTTATAATATAGTATATATAATTTAAATCAAATTGAAAGAAGAATTAAAATTTAAAGAAATTAATAAAATTGTTCTTCTGATAAGTGGTGAAGTAAATAATATATCCTGCTTGGGACAAACTCATTAAACAGATCACACTTGGTCAGAGAGTAACTCAGGAGAGTAATAGATTCTTAATAGCATTCATCCAAATTACAACATCCTGTTAAACTTAAATCTCAAGGGCTTTTGAATTCACTATATAGGTAATACACGAGTTATGAAAAATAGGACTTTCCTTTTTCATGTAAATCACTCTTGTACTGAGGTAATCAAACCTGATTAAAGTGTTCGTATGTCATGTCTTAAATTCTTACAAACATTATTTAAATTTAATTAAAATAAATATATTTTCACTGCAATTTTGGAACACATTTTCTTTTTGTAAAGGTTATCAAGGATTACAATGAAAGTTTTATTATCATGATTATAGTAGATTTTTTGTTTTAATAAATACAAAGATGTCATGTTTTAAATTTATTAAGTTAATGTATATTATATTTTTTATTAATATTTTATTGGAAAAATAAGGTTCACTGCATTATAAATCAATTCAACTGACACTCTAAATATACACTAGGCTTTAAGTTTAAATGGGAAAAAAAATGCCCAGTAACCATAACACATATTATCTAAAATATTAAAAAACCAAAAAACACTTTGAAAATATTATAGTAGTTTCAATTCAGCTTTGATATAATTTGATCAGCTTGTTTTATTTTTAATTCAAATGTGATATCTATATGTAAATATGCAATTCCTGTAATTGTTGATGAATTCGATGATGATGATCATCATCACGAGCATACTGTAGACACTCGCTTATAAATCGAGAATTTTGGAACATGGAGAATGAAATAATAGATTCAGGATACTTATATAGGAGAGATCTAATGCCAGGATAAATTCCTCATCGAAACCACCTTTAATCGCACATATAGAAGAAAGTTCCCTTTTACCGACAAAGGTTTATACACCATGCAGAAAATCTAAGTTGGGAATGATTTCCAAGAGACAATCACTGCCCTAGCTAAATGTGTGACAAGCCGTTCTATTACTTATTCTAACTTCAAGATATCTCATAAATTATACAAGATATCTCATACAAGTTTTTATTAAAGATCTTGTAAACTTTTTGATATATCTTATATACTTTATTAGATATCTCATATACTTTAAAAGATACATCATATACTTATAAGATATCTCATATAGTTTATCAGATATCTTCTAAAGAAATCTATAAAATATGTCTTATAATTATATGATACATCTTATAAAGTATATGACATTATGTGAAGATATAAATATTAAATGATTATGACAAGCCGTTTTAACTATTTATTATAACTTCAAGATATCTAATAAACCTTATAAAATATTTTGTATAGTTTAGAAGATATCTCATATAATTTTCTTTATCAGATATCTTAAATCAACTGTAAGAAATATATTATAAAAATTGTAAGATATCTTATAAACTATATGAGATATCGCATAAAGTATAAAGTATATACAATACATTATATAAAAAATATTTATAAGATATTTTATCTAAAAATAGGAGATAGCTGATAAACTTCATAATATATCTGATAAACTATATAAAATATCTCATATGCTATATAAGATATCTTATAAAAATGAAATTATATAAGATATCTTGTATATTATATGAGATATCTTGAAATTCGAATTAATAGTAAAACGGCTTGCCATAAATACTAGTTAATCTTTAGTGATCAACAAACGTTCCTATACCATATCGTGTGATGAAATTTCCGACAGGATGCTTATACAGATCATACACACATACATTGTACATCGTTCGTTTATCATCCGCATTCAACTTTCGGACAGTGCATGATTTTGCATTCGTACATCGTTCAAACATAATTTGATTTCTGAATGTCATCTAATATGACTGTAATTGTATCAGGCCAATGTGCATTTTATTAAAATATGGTATTAATATATATTTGATAAATAATACAAATATAGATATATTTTGATAGATACATTTTATCATTAAATCAATAGACGAGATGATAAACTTCACACTATTCTTTGTCAAAACCAGTATGGCGACGAAATTTGTTCCATTGTTTCTTGTATTCCTCTCTTCTCATGGCTTTTTACTGGATAAGACACAAAGCAGTAGTGGTCAATCAGGAACACAGAATCAATATGTGACAGCGTCAGAATTTTATGGCGAGACCAAGACGAGACAATTGGAAGATCAACAATTACGTCACTACGTCGACAATGCTCTTGCAATGCTTACCTCTCAACTGGAACACAAGTTTGATGCTCTCGATCAGAAATTAATTAGTGGCGAAAATCAAAGCGTTTCTAGCCAAGCATATGAATCGCTACACCAAAAGTACACTGATCTTGAGCGCAAATATACGGATTTAGAACTTAAATATAAGTCAGTGAATAACGAATTCAATTTAATCAAAAGCCAATTTGTGTCAGTGCAAAACAAAACCAGTAAAAATAGAAACGACATTCATACGTTGAAACAACTTGGAAACATCAAACCATTGCAGGAAATTCAAACTATACAACAGGACTTAAAGTCAGTGTCCGCTCAAACACACTCTCTGACTGTAAACGAACGTGCGCGTGGTCAAGATTTTCTTGCCTTATATAATATTACTATGAACCAAAAATCAGCATTGAGTGTATTAAATGCCACCTCAAGGGACCAGTTAATGAAGCTTCGAGAACTACAAACGGATAATTCTAAGCAATTATTGAGACTTGAACAGAATCACAATTCGACAACATCTGGTATCATCAGTAAGATTGAAGCCATGGAGAAACAGGGGAATAAGACCATGTCCGTGATGCAGACACAAATAAACAAGAATTCAGAAAGAGGTAATACTAACGAAACCTTTATTTTTTTCATGAAAATGCCCTTGATGAATTAAAGTTCCAAACAGTGGGAACATATGCTCAGTCTTTCTACATATAAGTTATAATATCATTTTGACTGAAGTACAATTTGGTGTCTTAGTTGGAAAAGTCTAACTAAATGCTCAATTTATCTTAGCATATTAATTTAAAAATATAAACAATCAGAAAGTTTATTCATTTTCTCATTATTTAACGTAAAAAACGAATACGATAACCCCATCTTCTTATTCTTATTTCGTGATTTTTTTTTTTGGAAAGATTAGAACTTGTTCTAAATCTTTACTTAGGCACTGGCCTTCCTAACAATAAGACAGGTTAGCTACTATTACTAAATGTATTCACACTGAATTAATTCATCATAGATACAAGGACTTAATTTTATATATACACCAGACGCGCGTTTCGTCTACAAAAGACTCATCAGTGACGCTCGAATAAAAAAAAGTTAAAGAGGCCAGATAAAGTACGAAGTTTAAGAGCATTGAGAACCAAAATTCCTTAAAGTTTTGCCAAATACAGCTAAGATTATCTATGCCTGAGGTAGAAAAGCCTTAATATTTCAAAAATTCTAAATTTTGTAAACAGTTAATTTGTAAAAATAACCATATAAAAAAAAATCCGTAAGGGTTCCACGGAACCCAGTGTCTCGCCTACTTTTGCTGTTAATCGCAGACTCAACAAAAATGAGGAAAATCATCAATAAAAATTTCCCTTTCGATACTGTCTTTTGATTGAAAGAAGCTTCCAAGTTTGGTAAAAAAATCCAGTATAGTTTATTAATCTACGGATGTCAAGTTGGTTCAATATTCAACATTCAACATTCAACATTCAAATTTTTTTTTTTTTTTTTTTTTTTTTTTTTTTCTCGTATCCATTTTCAACATTCAACATTCGATTTCAACATTCAACATTCGATTTCAACATTCAACATTCGATTTCAATATTCAACATTCAACATTCAAAATTTTTTTTTTTTTTTTTTTTTTCTCATTCAAATTTTTTTTTTTTTTTTTTTTTTTTCTCATTCAAAATTTTTTTTTTTTTTTTTTTTTCTCGTATCCATTTTCAACATTCAACATTTGATTTCAACATTCAACATTCGATTTCAATATTCAACATTCAACATTCAACATTCAACATTCAATTTTCAACATTCAACATTCGATTTCAACATTCAACATTCGATTTCAATATTCAACATTCAACATTCAAAATTTTTTTTTTTTTTTTTTTTTTTTTTTTTTCTCGTATCCATTTTCAACATTCAACATTCTCGATTTCAACATTCAACATTCGATTTCAATATTCAACATTCAACATTCAAAATTTTTTTTTTTTTTATTTTTCTCATTGCAATTTTTTTTTGTTTTTTTTTCTCGTATCCATTTTTTTCAACATTCAACATTCGATTGCAATATTCAACATCAAATTTTTTTTTTTTTTTTTTTTTTTTTTTTTCTCGTATCCATTTTCAACATTCAACATTCGATTTCAACATTCAACATTCGATTTCAACATTCAACATTCGATTTCAACATTCAACATTCGATTTCAATATTCAACATTCAACATTCAAAATTTTTTTCTTTTTTTTTTTTCTCATTCAAATGTTTTTTTTTTTTGTTTTTTTTCTCATTCAAAATTTTTTTTTTTTTTTTTTTTCTCGTATCCATTTTCAACATTCAACATTTGATTTCAACATTCAACATTCGATTTCAATATTCAACATTCAACATTCAATATTCAACATTCAATTTTCAACATTCAACATTCGATTTCAACATTCAACATTCGATTTCAATATTCAACATTCAACATTCAAAAATTTTTTTTTTTTTTTTTTTTTCTCGTATCCATTTTCAACATTCAACATTCTCGATTTCAACATTCAACATTCGATTTCCATATTCAACATTCAACATTCAAAATTTTTTTTTTTTTTTTTTTTTATCTCATTGCAATTTTTTTTTTGTTTTTTTTTTCTCGTATCCATTTTTTTCAACATTCAACATTCGATTCCAACATTCAACATTCGATTGCAATATTCAACATCAAATTTTTTTTTTTTTTTTTATTTTTTTTTCTCGTATCCATTTTCAACATTCAACATTCTCGATTTCAACATTCAACATTCGATTTCAATATTCAACATTCAACATTCAAAATTTTTTTTTTTTTTTTTTTTTTCTCATTGCAATTTTTTTTTGTTTTTTTTCTCGTATCCATTTTTTTCAACATTCAACATTCGATTCCAACATTCAACATTCGATTGCAATATTCAACATCAAATTTTTTTTTCTTTTTTTTTTTTTTCGTATCCATTTTCAACATTCAACATTCGATTTCAACATTCAAAATTCGATTTCAATATTCAACATTCAACATTCAAAAATTTTTTTTTTTTTTTTCTCATTCAAATTTTTTTTTTTTTTTCTCGTATCCATTTTCAACATTCAACATTTGATTTCAACATTCAACATTCGATTTCAATATTCAACATTCAACATTCAATTTTCAACATTCAACATTCGATTTCAACATTCAACATTCGTTTTCAACATTCAACATTCGTTTTCAACATTCAACATTCGTTTTAAACATTCGATTTTCAACTTTCAACATTTGTTTTCAACATTCAACATTCGTTTTCAACATTCGTTTTCAACATTCGATTTTCAACTTTCAACATTCGTTTTTAACATTTGATTTTCAACTTTCAACATTCGATTTCAATATTCAACATTCGTTTTCAACATTCAACATTCGTTTTCAACATTCGATTTTCAACTTTCAACATTTGTTTTCAATATTCAACATTCGTTTTCAACATTCGATTTTCAACTTTCAACATTCGTTTTTAACATTTGATTTTCAACTTTCAACATTCGATTTCAACATTCAACATTCGTTTTCAACATTCAACATTCGTTTTCAACATTCGATTTTCAACTTTCAACATTCGTTTTCAACTTTCAACATTCATTTTCAACTTTCAACATTCGATTTCAACATTCAACATTCGTTTTCAACATTCAACATTCGTTTTCAACATTTAACATTCGTTTTCAACATTCGATTTTCAACTTTCAACATTCGATTTCAACATTCAACATTCGTTTTCAACATTCAACATTCGTTTTCAACATTCGATTTTCAAATTTCAACATTCGTTTTCAACATTCAACATTCGTTTTCAATATTCAACATTCGTTTTCAACATTCAACATTCGTTTTCAACATTCGATTTTCAACTTTCAACATTCGATTTCAACATTCAACATTCGTTTTCAACATTCAACATTCGTTTTCAACATTCAATTTTCAACTTTCAACATTCATTTTCAACTTTCAACATTCGATTTCAACATTCAACATTCGTTTTCAACATTCAACATTCGTTTTCAACATTCGATTTTCAAATTCCAACATTCGTTTTCAACATTCAATATTCGTTTTCAATATTCAACATTCGTTTTCAACATTCAACATTCCTTTTCAACATTCGATTTTCAACTTTCAGCATTCGTTTTCAACATTCAACATTCGTTTTCAACATTCAACATTCGTTTTCAACATTCAACATTCGTTTTAAACATTCGATTTTCAACTTTCAACATTTGTTTTCAACATTCAACATTCGTTTTCAACATTCAACATTCGTTTTCAACATTCAAAATTCGTTTTCAACATTCAACATTCGATTTTCAACTTTCAACATTCGTTTTCAACATTCAACATTCGTTTTCAACATTCAACATTCGTTTTCAACATTCAATTTTCAACTTTCAACATTCATTTTCAACTTTCAACATTCGATTTCAACATTCAACATTCGTTTTCAACATTCAACATTCGTTTTCAACATTCGATTTTCAAATTCCAACATTCGTTTTCAACATTCAATATTCGTTGTCAATATTCAACATTCGTTTTCAACATTCAACATTCCTTTTCAACATTCGATTTTTAACTTTCAGCATTCGTTTTCAACATTCAACATTCGTTTTCAACATTCAACATTCGTTTTCAACATTCAACATTCGTTTTTAACATTTGATTTTCAACTTTCAACATTCGATTTCAACATTCAACATTCGTTTTCAACATTCAACATTCGTTTTCAACATTCGATTTTCAACTTTCAACATTCGTTTTCAACTTTCAACATTCATTTTCAACTTTCAACATTCGATTTCAACATTCAACATTCGTTTTCAACATTCAACATTCGTTTTCAACATTCGATTTTCAACTTTCAACATTCATTTTCAACTTTCAACATTCGATTTCAACATTCAACATTCGTTTTCAACATTCAACATTCGTTTTCAACATTCGATTTTCAACTTTTGACATTCGTTTTCAACATTCAACATTCGTTTTCAATATTCAACATTCGTTTTCAACATTCAACATTTGTTTTCAACATTCGATTTTCAACTTTCAACATTCGATTTCAACATTCAACATTCAATATTCGTTTTCAACATTCGATTTTCAACATTCAACATTCGTTTTCAACATTCGTTTTCAACATTCGATTTTCAACTTTCAACATTCGTTTTCAGCATTCATCATTCATTTTCAACATTCAACATCCGATATCTGTGTATATTTGAGTCCATTTGTTTTTCATTTTGAAATATCAAAATAAAAAAATAAAAAACGAGAATGTTTCCATTGTTCGGTTTTGATTTCTCGAAAACCAAAATGAAAAACAAGTGTTTTCGTTTTTTGTGTTTTATTTTTCTAAAACCAAAACGGAAAACGAAAGTGTTTTCATTTTTTGTTTTTTATTTCACTAAAAACCAATTAAATATGAAAATAAATTTTAAAGTGCAAGTTTCCATTTTTCGTTTTCGAATTTACTCAAAAAGAGATTAGTATTCAATTTCAATTATTAGCCGATTTATAATGGAAACAGTTTTCCTTTCTAGTTTCACATTCTTTGTAAATTCTGCTACAGGAGGGCATTGTACACCCTCCCATGATGGTACAACATAATGTAGACAAAATAAACCGCATGACTTCTGAATTGACATACGGTGATAAAATAAACAAAGACTTTCAAATTACCTTGTTCATACCTTTGATAAATAATAAATTATCATATTTAAATATTAAACGAATCACAAATTTAAATTGTACAATATAATATTAAGATTCATAAAGATGGTACAAATAAATAGATTTGTTGAAAACGAATGTTGAATATTGAAAACGAATGTTGAATGTTGAAAACGAATGCTGAAAGTTGAAAACGAATGTTGAAAACGAATGTTGAAAGTTGAAAATCGAATGTTGAAAACGAATGTTGAATGTTGAAAACGAATGTTGAATGTTGAAATCGAATGTTGAAAGTTGAAAATCGAATGTTGAAAACGATTGTTAAATGTTGAAAACGAATGTTGAATGTTGAAAACGAATGTTGAATGTTGAAATCGAATGTTGAAAGTTGAAAATCAAATGTTGAAAACGAATGTTGAAAGTTGAAAATCGTATGTTGAAAACGAATGTTGAATGTTGAAAACGAATGTTGAAAGTTGAAAATGGAATGTTGAAAAACGAATGTTGAATGTTGAAAACGAATGTTGAAAGTTGAAAATGGAATGTTGAAAAACGAATGTTGAAAGTTGTAAATCGAATGTTGAAAACGAATGTTGAATGTTGAAAACGAATGTTGAATGTTGAAAATGAATGTTGAAAGTTGAAAATCGAATGTTGAAAACTAATGTTGAATGTTGAAAACGAATGTTGAAAGTTGAAAATCGAATGTTGAAATCGAATGTTGAATGTTGAAAACGAATGTTGAATGTTGAAAACGAAGGTTGAAAGTTGAAAATCGAATGTTGAAATCGAATGTTGAATGTTGAAAACGAAGGTTGAATGTTGAAATCGAATGTTGAAAGTTGAAAATCGAATGTTGAAAACGAATGTTGAATGTTGAAAACGAAATGTTGAATATTGAAAACGATTGTTGAATGTTGAAAACGAATGTTGAAAGTTGAAAATCGAATGTTGAAAACGAATGTTGACTGTTGAAAATCGAATGTTGAAAACGAATGTTGAATGTTGAAAACGAATGTTGAATATTGAAAACGAATGTTGAATGTTGAAAACGAATGTTGAAAGTTGAATGTTGAATGTTGAAAACGAATGTTGAAAGTTGAAAATCGAATGTTGAAAACGAATGTTGAATGTTGAAAACGAATGTTGAAAGTTGAAAATCGAATGTTGAAAACGAATGTTGAATGTTGAAAACGAATGTTGAATGTTGAAATCAAATGTTGAAAGTTGAAAATCGAATGTTGAAAACGATTGTTAAATGTTGAAAACGAATGTTGAATGTTGAAAACGAATGTTGAATGTTGAAATCGAATGTTGAAAGTTGAAAATCAAATGTTGAAAACGAATGTTGAATGTTGAAAACGAATGTTGAATGTTGAAATCAAATGTTGAAAGTTGAAAATCGAATGTTGAAAACGAATGTTGAATGTTGAAAACGAATGTTGAATGTTGAAATCAAATGTTGAAAGTTGAAAATCGAATGTTGAAAACGATTGTTAAATGTTGAAAACGAATGTTGAATGTTGAAAACGAATGTTAAATGTTGAAATCGAATGTTGAAATTTGAAAATGAATGTTGAAAGTTGAAAATCGAATGTTGAAAACGAATGTTGAATGTTGAAAACGAATGTTGAATGTTGAAAACGAATGTTGAATGTTGAAATCGAATGTTGAAAGTTGAAAATCGAATGTTGAAAACGAATGTTGAATGTTGAAAACGAATGTAGAATATTGAAAACGAATGTTGAATGTTGAAAACGAATGTTGAAATTTGAAAATCGAATGTTGAAAACGAATGTTGAATGTTGAAAACGAATATTGAATGTTGAAATCGAATGTTGAAAGTTGAAAATGAATGTTGAAAGTTGAAAACGAATGTTGAAAGTTGAAAATCGAATGTTGAAAACAAATGTTGAATGTTAAAAACAAATGTTGAATGTTGAAAACGAATGTTGAAATTTGAAAATCGAATGTTGAAAACGAGTGTTGAATGTTGAAAACGAATGTTGAATGTTGAAATCGAATGTTGAAAGTTGAAAATGAATGTTGAAAGTTGAAAACGAATGTTGAAAGTTGAAAATCGAATGTTGAAAACGAATGTTGAATGTTGAAAACGAATGTTGAATGTTGAAATCGAATGTTGAAAGTTGAAAATCAAATGTTAAAAACGAATGTTGAAAGTTGAAAATCGAATGTTCAAAACGAATGTTGAATGTTGAAAACAAATGTTGAAAGTTGAAAATCGAATGTTGAAAACGAATGTTGAATGTTGAAAACGAATGTTGAATGTTGAAAACGAATGTTGAATGTTGAAAACGAATGTTGAAAGTTGAAAATGGAATGTTGAAAAACGAATGTTGAAAGTTGTAAATCGAATGTTGAAAACGAATGTTGAATGTTGAAAACGAATGTTGAATGTTGAAAATGAATGTTGAAAGTTGAAAATCGAATGTTGAAAACTAATGTTGAATGTTGAAAACGAATGTTGAAAGTTGAAAATCGAATGTTGAAATCGAATGTTGAATGTTGAAAACGAATGTTGAATGTTGAAAACGAAGGTTGAAAGTTGAAAATCGAATGTTGAAATCGAATGTTGAATGTTGAAAACGAAGGTTGAATGTTGAAATCGAATGTTGAAAGTTGAAAATCGAATGTTGAAAACGAATGTTGAATGTTGAAAACGAAATGTTGAATATTGAAAACGATTGTTGAATGTTGAAAACGAATGTTGAAAGTTGAAAATCGAATGTTGAAAACGAATGTTGACTGTTGAAAATCGAATGTTGAAAACGAATGTTGAATGTTGAAAACGAATGTTGAATATTGAAAACGAATGTTGAATGTTGAAAACGAATGTTGAAAGTTGAATGTTGAATGTTGAAAACGAATGTTGAAAGTTGAAAATCGAATGTTGAAAACGAATGTTGAATGTTGAAAACGAATGTTGAAAGTTGAAAATCGAATGTTGAAAACGAATGTTGAATGTTGAAAACGAATGTTGAATGTTGAAATCAAATGTTGAAAGTTGAAAATCGAATGTTGAAAACGATTGTTAAATGTTGAAAACGAATGTTGAATGTTGAAAACGAATGTTGAATGTTGAAATCGAATGTTGAAAGTTGAAAATCAAATGTTGAAAACGAATGTTGAATGTTGAAAACGAATGTTGAATGTTGAAATCAAATGTTGAAAGTTGAAAATCGAATGTTGAAAACGAATGTTGAATGTTGAAAACGAATGTTGAATGTTGAAATCAAATGTTGAAAGTTGAAAATCGAATGTTGAAAACGATTGTTAAATGTTGAAAACGAATGTTGAATGTTGAAAACGAATGTTAAATGTTGAAATCGAATGTTGAAATTTGAAAATGAATGTTGAAAGTTGAAAATCGAATGTTGAAAACGAATGTTGAATGTTGAAAACGAATGTTGAATGTTGAAAACGAATGTTGAAAGTTGAAAATCGAATGTTGAAAACGAATGTTGAATGTTGAAAACGAATGTAGAATATTGAAAACGAATGTTGAATGTTGAAAACGAATGTTGAAATTTGAAAATCGAATGTTGAAAACGAATGTTGAATGTTGAAAACGAATATTGAATGTTGAAATCGAATGTTGAAAGTTGAAAATGAATGTTGAAAGTTGAAAACGAATGTTGAAAGTTGAAAATCGAATGTTGAAAACAAATGTTGAATGTTAAAAACAAATGTTGAATGTTGAAAACGAATGTTGAAATTTGAAAATCGAATGTTGAAAACGAGTGTTGAATGTTGAAAACGAATGTTGAATGTTGAAATCGAATGTTGAAAGTTGAAAATGAATGTTGAAAGTTGAAAACGAATGTTGAAAGTTGAAAATCGAATGTTGAAAACGAATGTTGAATGTTGAAAACGAATGTTGAATGTTGAAATCGAATGTTGAAAGTTGAAAATCAAATGTTAAAAACGAATGTTGAAAGTTGAAAATCGAATGTTGAAAACGAATGTTGAATGTTGAAAACAAATGTTGAAAGTTGAAAATCGAATGTTGAAAACGAATGTTGAATGTTGAAAACGAATGTTGAATGTTGAAAACGAATGTTGAATGTTGAAAACGAATGTTGAAAGTTGAAAATCGAATGTTGAAAACGAATGTTGAATGTTGAAAACGAATGTTGAATGTTGAAAATCGAATGTTTAAAACGACTGTGGAATGTTGAAAACGAATGTTGAATATTGAAACGAATGTTGAATGTTGAAAACGAATGTTGAAATTTGAAAATCGAATGTTGAAAACGGATGTTGAATGTTGAAAACGAATGTTGAATGTTGAAATCGAATGTTGAAAGTTGAAAATCGAATGTTGAAAACGAATGTCAAATGTTGAAAACGAATGTTGAATGTTGAAAACGAATGTTGAATGTTGAAATCGAATGTTGAAAGTTGAAAATCAAATGTTGAAAACGAATGTTGAAAGTTGAAAATCGAATGTTGAAAACGAATGTTGAATGTTGAAAACGAATGTTGAATGTTGAAATCGAATGTTAGAAGTTGAAAATGAAAGTTGAAAACGAATGTTGAAAGTTGAAAATCGAATGTTGAAAACGAATGTTGAATGTTGAAAACGAATGTTGAATATTGAAATCGAATGTTGAAAGTTGAAAAATAAATGTTAAAAACGAATGTTGAAAGTTGAAAATCGAATGTTGAAAACGAATGTTGAATGTTGAAAACAAATGTTGAAAGTTGAAAATCGAATGTTGAAAACGAATGTTGAATGTTGAAAACGAATGTTGAATGTTGAAAACGAATGTTGAATGTTGAAAATTGAATGTTGAATGTTGAATATTGAAATCGAATGTTGAATGTTGAAATCAAATGTTGAATGTTGAAAATGGATACGAGAAAAAAAAAAAAAAAAAAATTTTGAATGAGAAAAAAAAAAAAAAAAAAAAATTTGAATGAGAAAAAAAAAAAAAAAAAATTTTGAATGTTGAATGTTGAATATTGAAATCGAATTTTGAATGTTGAAATCGAATGTTGAATGTTGAAAATGGATACGAAAAAAAAAATAAAAAATTGCAATGAGAAAAAAAAAAATAAAAAAAATTTTGAATGTTGAATGTTGAATATTGAAATCGAATGTTGAATGTTGAAATCGAGAATGTTGAATGTTGAAAATGGATACGAGAAAAAAAAAAAAAAAAAAAAAAAAATTTTGAATGTTGAATGTTGATTATTGAAATCGAATGTTGAATGTTGAAATCGAATGTTGAATGTTGAAAATTGAATGTTGAATGTTGAATGTTGAATGTTGAATATTGAAATCAAATGTTGAATGTTGAAATCAAATGTTGAATGTTGAAAATGGATACGAGAAAAAAAAAAAAAAAAAAATTTTGAATGAGAAAAAAAAAAAAAAAAAAAGTTTAAATGAGAAAAAAAAAAAAAAAAAAATTTTGAATGTTGAATGTTGAATATTGAAATCGAATGTTGAATGTTGAAATCGAATGTTGAATGTTGAAATCGAATGTTGAATGTTGAAAATGGATACGAGAAAAAAAAAAAAAAAAAAAAAAATTTGAATGTTGAATGTTGAATGTTGAATATTGAACCAACTTGACATCCGTTATGAATCTAATAAATGTTTTATACACTTTAACTGCAGACTGTATGTAATGATAACTGGAAGAAAAACTAAGTCCATTTATAAGTAAAATACGGAAAAAGTGATTTTTTTTTTTACAAAATTTACTTCTGAATAATATCTTATGATCAGAAACAAGCTTTTATCTAAGTTTGGTAGAAATCCAGGATAGTTTAAGAACATTATAAACATTTTAAAAACTTAAACCACAGAGTGAATGTTTTGTTTCTGGCAAAAAAACTAAGTCCATTTATAAGTAAAATAAGGAAAAGTGGAAATTTATTTTTACAAAATTTTCTTCTTAATACTATCTTATGATCATAAACAAGCTTCTGTCCAAGTTTGGTACAAATCAAGGATAGTTTATGAAAGTTATTAAAATTTTTAAAACTTTAACCACAGAGTGAATGTAATGTTTCCTCGCAGAAAAACTAAGTCTATTTATAAGTAAAATATGGAAAAAATGGAATTTTATTTTTACAAAATTTACTTCTGGATACTTGCTTATGATCATAAATAAGCTTCTGTCCAAGTTTGGTAGAAATTCAGTATAGTTTAAGAAAGTTATTAAAATTTCAAAAACTTTAACCACAGAGTGAATATTTGTGGACACCGCCGACGACGACGGAATGTAGGATCGCTTAGTCTCGCTTTTACGACTAAAGTCGAAGGCTCGACAAAAATGGATATATTTTTGGAGCAGTTCATAAAAGAATATATATGTCATTAAGGTGTGTTCATGTGCAGGCTTTTTATACGACTGCAAAAATTTTAATTTTTTGGTCGTATATTGGTATCACGTTGGCTTCGTCGTCTGCGTCGTCGTCGTCCGAATACTTTTGGTTTTCGCACTATAACTTTAGTTTAAGTAAATAGAAATCTATGAAATTTTGACACAAGGTTTGTGATCACAAAAGGCAGGTTGGGATTAATTTTGGGAGTTTTGGTTATAACTGTTTAGGAATTAGGGGCCAAAAAAGGGCCCAAATAAGCATTATTCTTGGTTTTTGCACAATAACTTTAGTACAAGTGAATAGAAATCAATGAAATTTAAACACAAGATTTATGAACACAAAAGGAAGGTAGGGATTGATTTTGGGAGTTAAGATCCCAACAGTTTAGGAATTAGGAGCCAAAAAGGGGCCCAAATAAGCATTTTTCTTGGTTTTTGCACCATAACTTTAGTATAAGTAAATAGAAATTTTATGAAATTTAAACACAAAGTTTATGACCATAAAAGGAAGGTTGGGATTAATTTTGGGAGTTTTGGTCCCAACAGTTTGGGAATAAGGGGCCCAAAGGGTCCAAAACTAAACTTTCATCAAAAATTGAATAATGCGGGTTCTTTGATATGCCAAATCTAACTGTGTATGTAGATTCTTTATTTTTGGTCCCGTTTTCAAATTGGTCTACATTAAGGTCCAAAGGGTCCAAAATTAAACAAAGTTTGATTTTAACAACAATTAAATTCTTGGGCTTCTTTGATATGCTGAATCTAAACATGTACTTAGATTTTTGATTATGGGCCCAGTTTTCAAGTTGGTCCAAATCAGGATTCAAAATTATTATATTAAGTATTGTGCAATAGCAAGAAATTTTCAATTGCACAGTATTCAGCAATAGCAAAAAATCTTCAATTGTACAGTATTGTGCAATAGCAAGAAATTTTCAATTGCACAGTATTGTTCAATAGCAAGAAATCTTCAATTGCACAGTATTGTGCAATAGCAAGTATTTCCAAACGCACAGTATTGCGCAATAGCAAGAAATATCTAATTGCACAATATTGTGCAATAGCAAGAAATTTTCAATTGGAGTTATCTTTCTTTGTCCAGAATAGTAGTTGAATCAACTTAAATCATTGTTTTATACAATATACAATGTATTTTTACTTTTACTACCAACTGATAAATTAAAACAATCTTTATCATTCAGTGATAACAAGCACTTTTTTTTACATTTTAATATTTTATAATGTATTTAAATGAGCAGTTATTGTTGCAAACTCCATTAGAAATTTGAATTGAGATCAGTTTTGGAAAAAGGGAAAGGGGGATGTGAAAAAAAAATTGGAGGGGGTCAATTTTTCTCATTTCAGATATCATAAATAAAAAGAAAATTTCTTCAAACATTTTTGTGAGAGGATTAATATTCAACAGCATAGTGAATTGCTCAAAGGCAAAAAAAAATGTTTAAGTTCATTAGACCACATTCATTCTGTGTCAGAAACCTATGCTGTGTCAACTATTTAATCACAATCCAAATTTAGAGCTGAATCCAGCTTGAATGTTGCGTCCATACTTGCCCCAACCGTTCAGGGTTCAACCTCTGCGGTCGTATAAAGCTGCGCCCTGCGGAGCATCTGGTTTTTAAAACATTTTGATTAGGTAATTGAGTATTGATACAATACGAGCATGATTGACAACTGTCATTATCAACAAACAATCAGAGACGAGGTAAACCTTTAATTACAATGCCACACCTCAATCAAATTGACTGCATTACCTTTCAACCTCTGTGTTACATAATTATACTCTAATATACAACTCAATATACAAATATTTGACCTCATAATTGAATACACAAATATTAGATGTTTGATATATATCAGGATGATAGATGCATTTATTACATATTTCTTTTGATCTACATTACATAAAGTGATTCTATAAAAAAGGAAATATGAATATAGATATGAATAATTAAAAGGTATTCAAGTAAGGCCTAATAATTCACTTAATAAATTTCCAATCATCATCTGTAATTAATCAACAATTTAGATTATTTCATTTATTTTTTTTTATCAGGATTTGGCGTGAAACAGTTTTAAAATTTAAAAACTTTTAATTATAACAAACCATTGTTAATTAGTTTATTCCCCATCAATCATAATGTCCATTTTAGTCATTTGAACTTTTATTAGAAGTGAATATATAATTTTGCAATCAAGAAAGAATCCTGTTTTCAATAAAGATAAGTTTTTTTAATTTGTTTACGTTGAAAAAGTACACTTTCAATGCCCTGTGTTGAAAAATACTTTAAAAATTGAGGCACTCTACAACTTTTAAGCTTCAATGTCATATTAAGTGTGAGTTCGTGGTCTAGTGGTTAAGACCGATGGCTACAGTGCTGAAGGTCCGAGTTCGATTCTCACTCGGGGTGCTAAAAATATCAATACATTAGAAGGGTAATTTGCACCCTCTTACACACATCTCTGGTACCCAGACCGGAGTTTAAACTAGAATGGGTACGTTGGGGGCCTCGGTTGGTCAAGCTGTCCCCTACTTTGACCTGGAGATCAATCTTCTGATATCTCTCTGGTTTGTCTGTTTCCACCGAGTGGCCCGGTGGTTCTCTCCGAGTACTTCGGCTTCCTCCACCATAATAACAGACTTCCCGGTGTCCTAGCACTCCCTTTGTGTTGGTTGGGGATTGATTGTCCTTGTAAAAATAATAGTATAAATATACGTTAGTGACACATCTCCATTAATCCCGTTATGGAGTGTACATGGATGACACTGTACCCTCGCAGCTTTCGAGGGGTTCTTCGGATATCGGAGGCATTTACCAGTACATACATACATACATAACCTATGTTTCAACTTACAAAATGCCACAAAACAACATTTTAAGATTATTTTTGTTGACACTTTAACGTTCTTGGCTGTTGGTCTAGATTTTATGTCTTACAAGGATAGTTGGTATCATTTACTTAGTAGAAGAATTTTTGATTTGCAATTTTTTTGTTTTTTTGCAACATGTTCAGAACAGGCAACATTATTTGGATAAGATATAAACTGCAGTTTAAATAAAATGTGTAAATTTAGAGAGCCATATTATTTAATTTGAGCTAATTTCATCCTCATACTGGATAAACACTTTTCCTTCTAAAGACCTGTTTTTAATGCCATTTTCTTCAATAGAGTTTATTAATGTTCATTCATCCCCCCACCCACCCCCATCCATTAATATGAAATTATTCAAACTACTCTTCTAATCTTTCCTTGAGTGATTTCCATCACTTTGATGTAGAGAATTCATTCATTCAGATTTTGAATACGAAAATACAATTTTCCTTCTAGTATATTTTCATGCCCCGCCACTAGGCGAAGGGGTTATTAAGTCTTATCAAATTAATATAACATACAAAAACAAAAACTCGCAGGCAGAGTTTGAAAAAAACAAGAAACAAAAAATAATCTTCAAAAATTTGTCGTGTATCTATAATCAAGCTCGAGCGCAGAAATGTGTGTTCTCAAACACCTTCATCTTTTATGTACCAAATATTTTGACTTAAAAATAAGTTCTGATGAGCGTATCTTTTGTTCATTTTTTTCCAAAACAGAATCACTTCATTTTGGTTTTATAGTCTGTCATTAACTAAATGATAAACCCTTTTGGAAATCGTATACAACGTAAACATGAGAATAAACCACCGAAAATGTTTTGTTGTCACAGTTTTTAATCGGATAAGTTACACAATTCTTTTGAAAACTCATTTTTTATAGGCAAATAGTCTTCCAAAACTTGATTATCAATTAGATATTAATACCTTAGACTGCGAAATTTGAAAAAAAGAAATATAGCATTTACATTTAAACAAAACCTGTTCCATTTCTAAGTTTTAATTAAGTTTGTTTTCCTTTTTTTTTAGTTGCCATGACCGCTCATCCATCGCATACAGGAACAATAAGCAATACCATAATGAAGTTCGACGATGTAAAGTTTAGTGTTGGTGTGACCAACCTGGCCACATACAAGTCCACGGGAAAGTTTTCTTGTGAACAAGAAGGACTGTACATTATATCAGCTTCTGTGATGTCTTATACTAGTGGTGCGTACTACTACATTAGTCTGAATGGGAATTATATTTCACTAACAAAAATTGCCAGTCACAGCAGTACTTACGACCATACTGGTGCAGTAACTATCACCCGGAAGTTAAATCGAAATGATCAAGTCTGGTTGTATGCTCCTGGGTCCTGGTATCTTTATGGTGGCTTGTATTCAAAATTAACAATAATCAAAATAAAATGAGTACATATAATCTTACTTTGAACCTATAAATAATTTTATAGATGGTTGTACGACTTTGCCCCCCGCAGAGCTATAGAAAAACAGTACATTAACGGGTGTTACACGGACTCTTTTTAGATGATACACGGACTCTTTTTAGTTGTTACACGGACACTTTTTGTGAATAGAATCACTCGTGCATGATCAGTGAGTTCATGGGCACTTTAACTTTCAATTAGATTTGAACATTTTGATTCACCGACTTATTTCCTGTCTTTTCATTGAAAAAAAATATTTACGTTAGCATCAATATCTTTTTTCAAACATTTCCATAAAAATACTATTCATACCAGTACACTAAGGAATTAGACTTTTACCTTCAAAAAGGGGGGAGGGTATGGTTTCTCCTCAAATATATATTTTGATCCCAAATTTTATGAGAAAAAAAATATTATGGTCAAGCAGATGACAAATGTTTCGTATGATTCCTGATTTTCCGAATACCGTAAATAGTGATAATTTAAACAAAAACATTTGGGTGATGGCGTTGAAAGGAAATAGTTGATATACTCAAAAAAGAACATACCGCCCCCTTTGTGAAGCAAAATGTTCGGTAAATAAATGTTTTCTTCAATATATGGACATGAATAGTTTTTTTGGACAATGCTGAAAGTAAAGAAATGATGATACTGACGTGTATATTTCAATGAAAATAAGACAGGAAATAAGTAAATTAAAATCAAATCTTATCAAAAGATAAAATCCTTACCACCTCACCAATGCACGATTGATCCTATAAACAAAAAGTGTTCATGTAATACACGTCCAAATAAGCAGCAAATCTAGAAGAAAATCAATTAACTTATGTCATCAGTTTTGGGCGGTAATAATCTGCGATTGGATCATAATGTAACACGTGTTTAATCCCGATCAACAATTGCAGATCTAGAGACGAGCATGCATTTAAAAAAAAATTAAAGTATATGTCTGAATATATATTATATTATATTCAGACAAAATACATTTTTTCATAAACATTTCATTCACTTTTGAAGTAGGAAATTCATTCTTTTGATACATTTATATTTATATCGAATTTATATCAGTGGCGGATCCAGGTCCAAATCCAGGACAAAACAGGGGGTCCAACTTTATGTCTCCATTCAAATACATTGATCGTCCAAAAAAGGGGTTGTTCCAACCCCCGGGACCCCAACCACTGAATATTAAATTCATGTATTTGGCAACAAACGCTCGATGTCTACGATTTTTTAAGGGGGATGGGGGATGGAATGGCACATCCTGCATTTTTTCATAAAAAAAGATCACAGCCTGTTTATTTTAAAATGATTTTTTATACTATAACTTACATTTACTGCACTATGGCTATCTAAGTTTCTCAAATGTTTAGTCTTGCAAAATGTATTATTACTTTCTTGAAACGTCGTACAAGTCAGATAAAAAACAAAAGTAACAAAAGAAACAGGCCGGTTACAACCAGCCGAATAGTTTTTCTGCACTTGTAGTCAGGTCAAGGTCCTCGGCTATCGCCTCGGACCTTGACCTGACTACTCGTGCAGAAAAACTATCCGGCAACGGTTGTTACCGGCCTGTTTCTTTGTTACCTTTGTATTTTATCTAATACTTGTAATGAGGTTACAATGCTCCATAGCACGTGTATCTATCTTTTAATGATAATCTGTGATATCAACAACCAGATAACTTCCTATATATGTTTATCTAATGATTAATTCTATATTTGGTGAATTTATATATGATTATATATACTGAATAACAATGTATTTCCTTTTAAAAAGATGATTTTTTTTTATTTAACATTAACATTTGTACACCATCTGATCAAGATTTGAGAAGAGCAAAATTCAGGTAACAACACAGCAAATGATTCAAGTCACCCATGGCTTATCTTGAAGGATGATCACAATTAGACAAGCGTGTGACATTTGCGCCAATTTAAAAAAAAATCTTTCATTTGCGCCGATTCGATTCTTTCATTTGCACTGATTGTGCTCAGGTATATTACAGGTGAACGTTATTTGTTTTCAATATAGCCAGTTGTACAATAAAGGCAACAGTAGTATATCGCTGTTTGAAATTGATTTCCTTATTATATTTAAATAGTATAGAATGTGTTATCATCTTAATAAACCTTGTTAATAATTTTGAATAAAAATGTCAAACATTTTGAAAACCGTAGCTTAATTCGATCTTATTTTGATATTTTCCTCTTTCAATGGCAAAATACATCCGAGTTGTCTAGTAGACATTAACAGTTCGTAATCTTCAATAATAATGAAGCTGTAACTGTATATCAGAAGAAGAAGAAGAAGACCCAATGATAAAGAGACAACTATTTGTGTTCATTTTTGGACGGTCCCCTACCGAAGAAGTCTAAGAGGACTTTAGGTTTGACTTCCGTCAGTCAGTCTGTCTGACTGTCCATCCGTCAGTCCGGCCAATCCGTTTTCCACACATTTTCATAATGTTTGAGGATATTGATTTGATATTTGGTGTATTGTTTTATCATGACAAGTTACAGATCAAGTTTGAATGTTGTTTGGGTCTAATGATTTTGTGCAGAGGCATGGTCCTTGGACTTACAAAATGCACTAAAATAATCAGTTTTCAACACTTAATTTCCTCATTCTTAAAGATATTGACTTGATATATGTTATTTAGTTTACGACATGACAAGTTAGAGATCAAGTTCGAATTTTGTTCCAATACAATAGGGGATTATGTATTGCCATGTAATACTCACAAAATACTTGTTTCCCAATTGAAATAATCGTTTTAATAAAGCTCCTCAATACTTTGGAATAAACTACCATATGAAATAAAATGTAGTGAAACCCGGATACATTTAAACAAAATGTGTAAATTTCCTGACTGAAATGATTGATAACAACTCACTTGTATATGCTAATGATTTTGTATTGTATGGAAGCACCCTGTATAACCCCGATACAGATGAAACCGAACGTTGACGCGTTCGAATCGAACACACCATGTAACACTGAGTTCAGACAGTAACACTGGGGTAAAGCTGATGACCGTAACTGCATTCACGGTCATCCAAAGATGTCGGATGAAAAATTAGGTCAGTTTCTGTATTGTCTGTTAAAGTGTTTCTATATCATTTTCTTTACAAATCATACATTGAAACGATGTAAATTTATAAAAGAATCACTCGGAAATCACTAATTACTTCCGGGGAATGTGCATGAAACGGGAAATTCGATTTGAAAAAATCGCTCAGATGACCGTAAATCATAATCAAAATATTTTCAAGATGACCGTAACATAAAACAAGGATGACCGTGATTGGTAAAAAGATGACTGTAACTTGTAAAGGATGACCGTAATTTGTAAAGACTGACTGTAATTTATAGAGGACGACCGTAACTTTTATAGGATGACCATCAATTCTAAGAAATATCCGTATTGTATTCAAAGCTTTTTTGTTGAGTTTGTCGATATCAATAGGAGGGGTTCGGTTAGCGGATATAAATATGTTTCATTTTTTTTTAAACTATAATGAAATTGGCCGTATTTTTGGATTTATGACAATGATAGTAAGTTGCATATTTCTCGTAAATAATGAAATATTTATTGATAGCGACGTTAAAATTTTAACACAAATTGACAGCGATACGACGAAAATTTGAAGAAACATGAATGTGTCCCTAGTACACGGATGCCTCATCTACACTATCATTTTTTATGTTTATTGGACTGTGAAAATGGGATAAAACTGTAATTTGGCTTAAAAATTAAAAAGATCATACCATAGGGAAAATGGGTACTAAGTTTCAATTTTATTTAACTTGAAGCTGGACAAACGGACAAACAAAGAGACGAACGTACGCACAGACCAGAAAAACATAATGCCAATAAATGGAGCATTAAAAACATTAATAATACATACGAATATTTGGTAATCGAGTCTGTGTATGGTTCCAGAGGGCAGATTAAAATCTTAATTTGTCTTGATATATGCAGTCGGAAACACTTTTGAAATAGAACAAAAGAATCGAAGCTCTTTGTTTATCGTGAAAGCGATAAATGTTTATTGTAATGTTTGATATAGTAACAAAATTTTAAAAAGTTAATAGAAACAAATAAAACGACAATTTTCTTCTCAATTACAAAGTGTTTTACTTTAAAAACACCATTTGCATAAGTTTTCAATGTATCTATTACATAATAATGCATAACAATAAGATATCTAGTGGACGACATGGGTATCTATAAGTTGGATGTAGAAAATGCATAATCTCCTATTTTTTATACGCCCGTCAAAATTTTGACGTGACGTATTATGGTATACAAATGTCCGGTGTCCGTCCGTCTGTCTGTCTGTCTGTCTGTCCGTCCGTCTGTCCGTCTGTCCGTCTGTCTGGCGTAAACATGTCGCACCGTAACTTGAGAACGACTTATCCAAATTTCATGAAACTTAGGATAGTTGTTTCTTATGATGGTCAAATGATCTGTATACTTTTTGGTGAAAATAAGATTTAAACTTTTTGAGTTACGGCACTTTGTAACTAAAACAGGGGTGTGTTTTTTTTTTCACATGTCGCACAGTATCTCAAAAACGTTTCTTGATTATTGCTTAAAACTTTACACACTTCTTAGTTATATTAATCTTAATATCTGTATACTTTTTGGTGATGATTCAAAATTTCTTTTTTGAGTTTTTGAGTATTTTGTAAAAAAGGGGGAGGGTTTTTTTACATGTCGCGCCGTATTTCAAAAACCATTTATGATTATTGCTTAAAATTTTACACACTTCTTTGTTATATTAATCTAAAGATCTGTATACTTTTTGGTGATGATTCAAAATTTCATTTTTGAGTTATTGAGTATTTTGTAAAAAAGGGGGAGGGTTTTTTTTACATGTCGTACCGTATCTCAAAAACGATTTATGATTATTGCTTAAAACTTTACACACTTCTTTGTTATATTAATCTTAAGATCTGTATACTTTTTGGTGATGACTCAAAATTTAATTTTTGAGTTATTGAGTATATTGTAAAAAAGGGGAGTTTTTTTTTACATGTCGCGCCGTATCCCAAAAACAATTTATGGTTATTGCTTGAAACTGTACACACTTCTTTGTGATACTAATTTAAAGATCTGTATACTTTTTGGTTTGATTCAAAATTTTATTTTAGTGATATTTGTAAAAAAAACAGGGTGGGGGGGGGGTTTCACATGTCCCGCCGTGTCTCAAAAACAATAAATGGTTATTGCTTAAAACTTCCTCAGAAACTATTTATGATTATTGTATAAAACTTCCACACAAGACGTCGGGCGTATCATGCGCTCATGGCGCAGCTGTTTATTTTTTTACCACGGACAGAGAACATATCAATCTTTTAGTTCAGAAATATTCGTGTCTGCCCTTCCATTATGTGAATCAAGAAAAAATTCCCCAAAATAGGTAACGATTGTATCGAAAAGAGAAAATCGAGTGCACCTTTTTATGTTAGGGCATGTTTGGGTGTATATTTTGTCTTTAAAACGTACAAAGCAAGAGTATTTGATCTAGCATCTCGCTTCAGATTCTATCATTTTTATATATCAAAGCTACAGGTTGACTTTATAACGTAAAAACATGACAGTACGAAAATATGAAATATATGGGTCAAGTGAAATACCTATCTAATGAATCACAAAAACAGAGTAGGTGTGTTCGAATTGCTATTTTTTTCTAAAAGTACTTGAAGACAGTCTTTTAATTTGGATGATGAAAATGGATATCTTCGAAAAAATATGATTTTCTTGTGTGTGATAACTAGGGTTTATAATCTTCAACCACTGAAAATGTTTAGTTTGCCCTTCCACGAAATATTTAATTAGAATTTTTTTAAATGCTTAAGAATTTTCAAAATTCCACCTGACATCCAAACAGACAATATTTTTTATATAAGTTTAATCAATGCAGACAAGATCATTAACTGATGCTCATTAGCTAGTAGATACATTTGTGTTTTAAAATATAACTGACATATAACGATCGATCGTAATGGTGCTATGTGGATAAATATATCAGTTTTCAAGAGCAAAATTGGGTCATCCCTATAGTGGTTTCCATTTTACGATTGTGAGCATGAACTGGCGTAATAGGGAGATAATTTTGAAGAAGTAGAATCCTGACTATATGAATAACATTTCTGTATATATACAAATAACCAACAACGTTCCCCCTTGTGAAACGCTATTCGTACAAGACTATTTTAAGGATCTACTTTGCTAGAGCTCACCTTCACTAGTTTAGTCGTATGATATTTTCAAAATATTTCTGTTATTTTATTTGCACGACAAAATGGAAGACGATATAATATCAATTGATGTACATGCATTGGCATTTTTAAAAATGTGTATTTATTATATGTCATTAAAAGGAATCCCAGAAATAAAAAAAAAAATCTTTTGTCGAGCAGTTGCATGCATGGAAGCTGTGCACCGCATTTTTCATTACACTTGTAAAGTGTCATTTTATCGCGCTTTTGTAGCTAAAAAAGATACATATGGTAATCTTTGCATTTGAAGCACGTCTTATTTTCTTCTACCTATAGGATAATACTCTCATATTAATATGTTTATACCAACACGATTAATCATTTGATACAAAAAGGTAGTTATATAAACACGGATATTTCTTAGAATTGAGGGTCATCCTTTAAAAGTTACGGTCATCATTTACAAATTACGGTCATCTTAAAAGCAATTACGGTCACCCTTGTTATAAATCACTGATTCTGTTACGGTCATCTCGATTGTGATTTACGGTCATCTGAGCGATTTTTTCAAATCGAATTTCCCGTTTCATGCACATTTCTCGGCAGTAATTAGTGATTTCCGAGTGATTCTTTTATAAATTTACATCGTTTCAATGTATGATTTGTAAAGAAAATGATATAGAAACACTTTAACAAACAATACAGAAACTGACCTAATTTTTCATCCGACATCTTGGGATGACCGTGAATGCAGTTACGGTCATCAGCTTTACCCCAGTGAGTAAGGAATTAATACTTTTAAAGAAAATCCAATATCTATTCTTCGGATATTTTGCTCCAATATATTCTTTGCCATAATACTCATTAGTTACTAAAAGGTTTTTCAAATGTGTGACATTTTTATATACAAACATAAAAAAACGCACGACGATATCAATGATAAAACGTGCTTGGTATTTTTAAATATTCAAAAATTAATGTTTCTCGTACCTCATAGTTTTTAAAACATACATTTTTGAAAATTTCATAGTATAAATCAACACACTTATAAAGATCGTTTGTTTATGTTGTTTCTAGAAACAAAAAAAATACACGTTTTAAAGTGTCTTTATTTTCATGTTGTGTACGCTTCGTTGTCGTTACACCTTTTTATACTGTACGCTTCGTTGACAAAATATTGCGTTTGTCAATGAACTTTTCATGTATTAAATTATGCTTTGGTATGATTATAACCAATATGCATGTTTAAAATTATAATTTACCACCATAACATGCAGACAGCAACCCATTATATCCGTTATATTGTCGAAACACTCTTGGAGGAAATGTGTACATGTAAAAAAATCCTTATGTATACGAAATTCGAAAGTGTAATTGGTAGGAATAGTTATCAAAGGTAGGAAAATACAATAACTCGACAGATGTAAATATGGCTAAGCATACAGATACACACGTCCGATTTCTACTTTGATAGTATTTTTGAAAGTGTTTAACATACGACATTTAATGTACGGTTAGGTGGTGGGTTAGGTGCCCGCTAACATGTTTAATCCCGCCTTATTCTATATGTGCCTATCAGCCAGGAGCGTGTAATTCAGTGGTTATTATATATTTTTTGTTCACTGTTTTGTGCATTAATTGTGCCGTTAGTTTTCTCGTATGAATTGTTTTACATTTGTCATTTCGGTGTGTTTTATAGCTGACTATGCGGTATGGGCTTTGTTCTTTGTTGAAGGCCGTACGGTGACCTATAATAGTTGTTCATTTTTGTTTCGTTTGCTCTCTTGCGAAGAGTTCTTTCAATACCACATTTTTTTATATATAGACAGCAATCAAAAACAATCAATGGATTATAGGTTAAGCCTTTTGGCCTGAATCTCAGAGGCGGGTCCTAGGGGTCATAGATTACAATAAAGTTACATTAAGGCTAAAGAATATGTGTATACAATAAACATGTAACCGATAGCCTTCAATAGTTACTTTTATGTGAAGATATAAAGATGAAGAGATAATTCTTCATATTAACTGGTTTGCTTTTTCAATTATGTTTTTTTGTTTGTTTAATTTTTTAGGTATTAAGATTAGGCTAATTTCATCGAATATTACAGTTTTTCTACTGTGGTGTTAAAATCTAAATGATTGGTCATTCTGGTTATTATAAGCACCTTAAAGTCTATACCCACCCATATGCATTTCATTCAATTTTTTACTTATTTCGGAGAAGACCAAAGGGTCCATATTTATATTCCCTAGTTACCCTTGGCGTCATGGGTAAATTATGCAGATGAGCAAAGCATCAATCATCAACCTAACCTTAGACATTTGCTGTGTTTCTTCTTTCATGTCTTAATAGTTATCAATAAAAAAATGAAACGTTTTGCAGTTGGTACTGAACAATTTCTGGACCCTTTTATTTGTTTATGACACGCGTACGTAATGGTTGATTTTTAGTTGCTTAACGTTCACTTGCAAATATGTCATGCATGTTCAGGATAAGCACAAAGTAGCAACACATACTACATGTAGGTCCTGGAAGGAGGCCCTCCGGAATTACGTTAGGGAAGTTTGGACTGCCACTGGATAAAATGAGGTATATTGAATAAGGACACAAATGTTGCCTTTCAACAGGTCATTTATGAACCTCTCATAAAGTTTTTGCAGGGGTTCGTACTGTGTAGTTAGCTTAGTACTCTCTTTACACAAGACATTAGATCTTATATTCCCATTCGGACTGGACGTGACTGTGTACTTTTACATCCCACACAACTAAACGGGTGGCCAACTTCGGTCAGGTTTTACTGCCGGTCGGGAAAAAACCAAAGTGACCATATCTAATAGTATATTTCCCAGTCACCCTTTACCAAATTCGTTCATGAATAAAAAATAAATTGGCTACAATATAGAAAGTTATGCTGTACCGGTTAATCACTTTAAATTATTACAATATATGCACACTTATGAGAACTCTTAATACCGTACATCCTCTCGATACTGTTTATATTTGGCATTGCACAAGTTCATGCGTTTTATTACGTCTTCACCTAAAAGCGTTGGATTATATACTGATTAATACTTTAGATACATGATATACCTCTTAGTTGTTATTCGATTTGAAATAGCTATCAGTTACTTAAATTACTTCTTTGTCGATATTGTATATGGTTTTTGTGCCTTGTACCGACATTTTAAGTTGAGCAAATTGCAACTTACGTTTTTTTTTTATCATGTTGTGCGGTTACACCAGTGTCCAAGGTTAAGGAGAGAGTTGGGGGCTCACGTGTTTAATCCCGCCGCAATTTTGTTTTTTTGTCGGTCCAACGTCAGGAGCATGTAGTACATTGATTATATAGATCTGTCATTTTTTCTTCTTCTTTAATACATAATTCATAAGTTGTAAAAATATAACCGTTAGTTTTATCGTTTTTGATTTTTTTTTATATCGGGGCCTTTTTTAGCCGACTTTATGGTATAGGTTTTCCTCATTGTTAAATGTTGTACATTGGAATATAATAATTGCTTTATACACCCACTTCATTTAAACTTTGGTGGAAAGTTGTCTCACTGGCCACAACATCACATCTACAAAACTTTATATATAAAAAAAAATTAAATCAAAAAATAAAGCAGTTGGTATGCCATCTATGGCATTCGGCAATTTAAGTTCAACTACGGCATTTGGAAGAGTCTCAAATTGTGAAAAGTAAGTCATTAAAGTTTTATTGACTGTTCAATACTTTTTGAAACTTTATTTCTACTGGAATATATGTATTAACTGTTCATTTCATCTGGAATAACGTTGAAAGTCCCAATTTTCAATAGAAGCATTCCTATCAGATGTCACGCTGGTTAGATATTGCAATTTTGGCTTTGAATGACAGATATTTTAAGTTAAACTACTTTGACTAAGTTAACAGATAAACATTTACAATAAAATACCGAAAAAGGGTCGCCGACACCATCTCGAATACCTTGACAAGAAAGTGATTTGTGGCGGTTTTTGTCAACGAACTGTACAGTGATTATTTAAAAACGGACAACAAACGCGACACATTTGATTGAACGAACAATACAGTAAGAGAAAATTTATTTAGAATGATATTGCGTTTATTCATAGTTCTAGGGAACATTTGAAGGCACGTAGTAATTCAACGTATAGTATTGATTATTGCTTAAGGTATTAATATGCAAAGGTGTATGCACGAAAAGATATTCAGCATTGTTTACCTCATAAAACGTATGAAATTGCACCATGTCTGTGCGTTTTGCATCTAGCAGTTTTATCAAACGTTCTATGTAATATTTAAAACTTACAACAACTGTATAATTGAATAAATAAACTAACATGCACATTGACACATTTATATATACTCAAATGATTTCTAGAGAGGCATTCGAAATTTTTGTCATACCAAATGTTGTTATGAGTATCGCTTCGAACGCGTCAAGTCCGGATTCATTTGTATCGGGGTTATACGGGGTGGTAAGGAATGACTGTAATATTTTCTGTCTATGAAGAAATAACATAAAAAAATGTGGTACACACTAAATAACCCGCGTAGCTCAGCGGGTTATTTAAAGTGTGCACCACATTTTTTATGTTATTTCGAATAGGCAGAAAACGTTTTATAGTCATTTCTTTTAATTTAATTCTTTATTCCATTTTAACCCAAGAAAATCATGAAAAAACGTCGATGACGTCACGGTCACATGACAAAACTATGCCTATTGGATTAAAAACAAAACGACGTCAGCCAATCAGAAGACGCGTTACATCCCAAATTAAATTATGAATATATAATTTTATTTCAATTTGATGTTCTCTTGTTTTAAAGACAAGTCCCTCTATTGTTTATGCGCATATACAAGCGCAACAGTACTATGCCGTCAGCGGTTTATGACGTCGCGGTTTCCGCGAACTGGTAACGTTTATTAGAGTTGTTCCTCTTTGAGCCGATGAATAGAGTGACAATCGTTTTGATAGGTTAATTTGCCGAGAAGAAAATGAAAATTGTTTCGATATAATAGACATGTTCCAGAATTGGATAAAATATGAGAATGAAAAGAGCGTCAACTATACAGCAATTCAACAACACAAAATACACAAAAATGACTGTAAAGAAACGAAACAGAATCTGGATACTCGACAACAAGATGAGCCAATCAAATTATAATATAATACTTTTTTCCTTAATTTTCTACATGTATAGACTTTCGTACGAAAAGCATCAATCATTCTGGTCATGTCCTCAAAATTCAATGTATCTTTAGCAATACATTACGTACCTATATGGATAAGGCAAATTGCACTGACGTATTTTGAATGTGTACGGCATTTACATTTTTACATGAATATGATATTTAGATTTCTGATAAACACCAACAAAACAGTAACCTAACGACTCATACATGTAAAACAAAGTACATCTAGAGAAGTTAACATATAAGCTTCTAACATTGTAGGGTTTTTTATATATGACCATTCCGAGTTTGTTCCGATTTACCAAATTTGATATTTACATGAAAGTATAAGTCAATTTTTGTATAAAAAAACATAATCGTGCCTGTGTTCAAAAGTTGTCGGAATGATAAATTGCAGAGGAATGTATATGGAAAAAATCAATTAACTGGAGATTTGAGAAAAGAGGTCGGACTAGGTTCTATTCATACTCACGGTATGATAGCTATATGAGTATACTTACGCGGAGTTTCTATAGCAACATTACGGAATATTTCGATATTCATAAATGCCTAAGGATGAATGATCAAAACAGAAATGATGTTAATTAGACCCCGTTAACACTTGCACGGAATTGAAATAAAATCGATCTCTGAAGAGCATCTCGCGTTTTCGATCTTTTAAGAACTTGTACACTTACATTTAGTATACATTGCATATCTAAAATAATTGGTCTAACCATTTCGTTAACAAAAAATCGTAGAAAATTGAATAAGGAAATATTTGGTTCATTAGATAATTATATGCTTCTGCATTTATTAATTTTATTTTTGATTAACATGTCATAAGTAATTAAAAACAAAGAATTGCTAATACCAGTAATTTACAGGAAAAAAAATAATGAATGAATACAATTGAAACGATATTTTTTTAAAAGGTGCACCGAATAACCCACGTATAGTAAGCGAATAAGTCGAGCACTGACACGAGTATTTACGCCTTAATATAGGGTTATTTTAACTCTTAGAACCAAGATATAGCATCAAAGGCAAGAAAAAAAATTGAAAAAGATTTGTTTAAAAAGGTGCGACCTATATACAAACATATTGTACGCGAATAAGTAGCAGGTCATCAGTCTAGCGCTAAAACTGGTACATACGCGCTAATAGGTATGTTTCACTTTTAAGAACCCATAGCTAACACCAGAGACAAGAAAACAATTGAAAAAGATTTGTTTCGTAAGAGGTGCAATGTATTTCAATGTATAAGCAATTAAGGAACGAATAAGAAACGGTATCAAACGAGCGCTGAAATGGGTCCTGTCTCAACTCAGGAGTCTGTAATTAAGTAGTTGTTGTTTGTAAAAGAGTTACATATTTGTTTTTCATTATTTGTTTTTGTCATTTTCTAGTTTGAATTGTGTTATATTTGTTCTTTCGGGGCCTTTTATAGCTGTATATGCGGTATGGGATTTGCGCATTGTTGTAGGCCGTACAGTGACCGATAGTTGATAATTTCCTGTGTCAATTGGTCATTTGATGGAGAAATGTGTTATTTGTAATCATACCACATTTTCTTTTTTTTTAATATATTTTCAGAAGAATGACGCAAAAACGTCGAATATATTTATTTGGTTTTTATTATCTTCATGGCACGTTCTGTCAAATCATTTGAGAATAAACACTGAAATTAGTTTTTTTAAGAATATTTATACTGACCATGCGCAGATTTATTTTCATATCTACATAAAATACTTGGAATGTTATATCGATTGATTGATTGAAAAGTCGATCACGATGTATCTCAAGCGTTTTCACTTGAAGAAAAATCGGTCTTTTAAAACTACATCTGGAGACGGAATGTTTACGTCCGATTGAAGATCGATCTTTCTCATTTTTGCAATACTTTCGATCGGCGATCTCAGAAATGATCGATCTTTATTGTTAGTGGAAACGGAGTCTTAGATTTTTAATGATTTTAAGTAATTATCATCAAAATAAAAAGAAACAACATTCTTAAACGAAATTAAAATTCATGATACCGGAAGCAAAATTCTGTTTTGTCTTTCAGTTATACTTTGATTGAACAATGATATTATATAAAAATGTCTTCACTATTTTAAAAAGAATTTCTGTTCAACACATAAGCACTATGAATAACCGGTAATGAAATGTTCATAGAAGCATTGGTGTGTACATTTTTACAACGCATTGTTTTCCAACCACCGCATTTATATTACGTGCCTGTGATACTGACTGAAAACTAAGTAATATCATGTGTAGATTAATGTGAATTTATCGTAGTTTAAAACAAACAAACAACAAAACAGCAAATAACGAGAACTGCATGGGTTGTCCCTAATTTGTAAGAATATAGCCTAAACCGGCCGAACGTCTTTCGACATTGTTTTTAGAATTGGCGCAATGTGTTCCCGCCAATTCAAATTGTTAACCCCTTTTTAGAAATATCTCTTTTTTCATTACGGTGACCCCATCTTTTTATTTCCTTATTTTTTTTAGATATAAACAACGTATATTCTATTGAAGACTCAAGGAGAAATTATTGGTCAATTTTTTTTAAACTTAATTTTTTTATAGGTATTTCACAATAAAAAAAGGCGGGAAAACTATTATTGCAACTTATTGTTATTATTTTCCACTCAGAAAATGGTGATATTATTAAAATAGTTTTTATTAACAACTAGGTTAACAAAACAGACAAGTTTATATTGGATACGGACTTTAAAAAAAATATTACACTGCTATTGACTAGAAGTCCCAATTTCCAAATTCCGTGAAAAAGATGGCGTTTTAAATCGAAAACGAGGTCGGTGACCCCATTTTTTTATTTTCTTACTTTAAAGCTTTTACCTAGCCTAAAGTAAAAATAAAATATAAAGAAGATATTATTGGTAGATCTGAATAGAAGGATTTGTCTTTAAAGACTTTGTAAAGTTAGCATGAATATTTCATCTGCATAATATGTTCAAAATTGTAAGCTTTGTAATATTTGTACTATTTGTTCTTAGTTAGGGCCTTAAGGTAGATTAGTCAATGTTTAGTGAGTCACCATCTTTAAATGAAGTCATTATTTACTTACTAACTTACTTAAAATCCCTGTAAAATAACTCGTCTTTAGCAAGAAATACGTATAAATTGTCCCACGCTTCAGACAAAGCATTAGAAATATTATTGAAGTGTACTAGTAATAAACTGTTATCACAGAGATATGTCTCGCCATTTTGTAATTTTGATTATGCAAATGTTTAGATTAAAATAGCAATACTTCAACTTATTTCATAATATAAAACAAGGAAGATGTGGTATGATTGCCAATGAGACAACTCTCCACAAGAGACCAAAATGACACAAAAATTAACAACCATAGGTCACCGTACGGCCTTCAACAATGAGCGAAGCCCATACCACATAGTCAGCTATAAAAGGCCATGAAATAACATTGTAAAACAATTCAAACGAGAAAACTAACGGCCTTATTTATGTTAAAAAAAAATGAACGAAAAACAAATATGTAACACATAAACAAACGACAACCACTGAATTACTGGCTCCTGACTTGCAAGTTATGCAAATATTCAAAGTCAATGAAACATGACTAAGGTACATTGCTAAATAATCTTCATGTAAATGAGATAAATCAAATACCATTTACTTGTTATATGTAATTTTCTTTAAACAAACCCAAACACAAACATTAACTTGTAAATTATATCAATGTTTCAAAAGTAAAATCTCAAAAAGTAAAATCACAACAATACTGAACTCAGAGGAAACCCCAATCGGAAAGTCCATAATCACATGGCAAAATCAAACGACAAAACACATCAAAAACGAGTGGACAAGAACTGTCATATTCCTGACTTGGTACAGGCATTTTCAAATGTAGAAAATGGTGGATTAAACCTGGTTTTAAAGCGCTAAACCTCTCACTTTGGTGACAGTCTCATACTGAACTCCGATGAACATTCAAAACGGAAAATCAATTATCAAATGGCAAAATTAAAAGCTCAAACACATCAAACGAATGTATGACAAATGTCATATTCCAGACTTGGTACATGCATTTTCGTAAGTCGAAATTGGTGGATTGAACCTGGTTTTATAGCTTGCTAAACCTCAAAGTCAATGAACCATATCTGCACGGCTATATAATCTCCATGGAAACAATACTTTCAAATGCCAATACATTTGCATACCAAATATTATTGACCCAACATTAGCAGTTCATCTTAAGCTGATCTAATTACAAACAAATGCATGTAAATAAAGCAGATTACTCTAAGCCCATAGACCACGACTGAGTGGTGCTAATGCTTATACAACTGAATACCAGTTAACATTTAGCTACTCTAAATGGTTTCACTTGCACTGAATCACAAACAAATACATATTAACTTATCAGTATACATAACTCAGAAAGAAAACATCAGTTGTCTGACCAAATGATGAATTACATGACATAAAAACTTAAATGTGATCAAAACCAACCAGAGAGTAGAATAGAAGCAATGATTTTACAACTTTCACCACAATTATGGTCTATGAGTAATAGACAGATATCTAAATTAGAGACAAATTTTAAAGAAACTAACAGTCTGTGATGATAGACAATAAAGTTAAAAACAAAATAACAGAGATTAAAACAAAGGTCATAGGTGAACTCGATGGTATGAAGTCAAAAATGGAACATTAAGAAAAAAAAATGACAGAAAACGTAACAAAAAAAAAAACCCAAGAAGAAATAAAAAAGAATAAATTCGTTATCAAAAACCTGCAATATGACAAACGTGAAAAAAAAAGAAATATCACTAGCACTACACAAGGGACAGTGCTTTATAAAGGACTGTCCTTGACTAAAAAATGTCTCTTCGAAGTCAGACGTGCGAAAGGAAAGTAAAGTTTAGTATCCAGGTTTAAATTTAGCATAGACAACAAGTTTGAAAGTAAGAAGAAGATAATGAAAAACAAATCAAAGTTAAAACATGGTAAGTCCTATGACAAGGTATACAATGAAAAATGAAAAAGGCATAAATGAAGCTTCAAAATCATTAACAGAAATTCTAGATAATGTAGCCTCTAAAACATGTATAATAAAAGTTCCAATAAAGCAAAAGAAAAGTAAAATAAAAAAGAACCCTTGGTCAGACAATGAATTAAAAGATTTAAAAAGTAAAATCAATAATTTAGGTAAAAAACTAAAACATAAACCATTTGATAGAAATTTAAAACAGCAATTTTTTGAAACTGCAAAATATTTAAAAAAAGCAAGTAAAAAGAAAAAAATCCAATATCAACAACAAATGATTGAAAAACTATCAAATCTTCAAACTAAAGACCCTCAACAATTTTGGAAACTACTTAAATCTCTAAGAAATAATATGAATACCACAGAAATTAATATGAAATCAGATAACCTAACAAACCATTTTCAAAAGCAAGGTCTTTGGAACAAACCTTGCGACAAAGCAGAAGATGAGATAAACCTTTTTTTGAAAAACAAAGAGAGTGAAAATAGATTTAATGAAATAACTGATAGCCCAATAACTATATCAGAAGTAAATAAAGTTATAAAATCCCTTAAAATGAAAAAATCCCCTGGACCAGACTCCATTGTAAATGAGGTGATTAAATATTGTAGTCCAGTAACTATTAAATGCTACACAAAATTATATAACCTTGTTCTTGATTCAGGATGTTCCCCTGAAACATGGCAATATTCTCTATTAGTGCCAATATTTAAGTCGGGAGATTCCAAAGACCCAAATAACTACAGAGGAATATCTCTTATAAATGGTATTGCCAAAATATTTAGCTCAATTTTAAATAACAGAATAATTAAACATATGGAAAACAAATTTAGCCAGGAACAATTTGGATTTCTTCCTAAATTAAGAACTACAGATAGTCTATTTGTATTTAAAACTTTGATTAATAAATATTTAAATTTAAAAAAGAAACCATTATATATTTGTTTTGTTGACTTACGTAAAGCATTTGACTCCATTTGGAGAACAGCTTTATTATATAAAATTTTGTCCCAGGGTATCGGCAGTAAAATGTATCAAGTAATAAAAAATATTTATTCAACCACTAAATCTTCAATAAAGATTAATAATAAACTCACTAACTGGTTTGAAGTAACTAGAGGGGTAAGACAAGGGGATTCTTTAAGTCCCACCCTATTCAATATTTTCATAAATGATCTACCACAAATTTTTAAACATACTTACACTAAATTTGGCAAAAACTTTACATAATGCAGGTATTTATTCTTGGTACTCCTATGTAAATCATGTCAGAAGTCAAAATGATTTAGAAATTGTTAACCAAAATAAGGATAAAAATAATAGGCTAATATACAAACAAAATCTAGAAAACTCCTATGAAAATTTATATAATGATAAAATATTAAATTTACAAGAGAATAGCAAACTCCAACTTTTTAAAAAAATAAAGAAAAGCTATAACTTTGAACCATACCTACTTTCTCAAAACTTTGAATATAGACAACTAATTTCTAAATTTCGAATAAGTGACCACTGCTTATTAATAGAAACTGGAAGCTAAGATACAGGAAAATTCCCAGAGATTTAAGACTATGTACACATTGTGATGTACTAGATGATGAGTTTCATTTCTTTTTTAAATGTAAAATAAATGAACAATTAAGAAAAGAATTTTTAAATGAAAATAAATATAATTTATGTAATATACATAAATTCGGTTATTCTAGTGGAAAGTTTTAATCTCGTCCGTTGCAGTGCTTTCCTTTATAAATTCATATGTAGTCGATAAGATGTATAGTGGTGACGTCAATTTGACGTTAGCATTCTTTTTAACTTTGAGCTGCAAGTGAACAGACGTGTAATTACAATACAGAGAGAAGTATTTTGAAAATATCAAGTTGAATTACTATAGTGGATATTAAAGTTGGTATTTTATATATGTATAATAGGCAAAGAGATATAATGGATAATACAAATAATTGTTTTAATAAAAGAATTGTAAAATAGTTAGAAATTGTTGAATTTCGAAACGGCGTGGCCGCCACGTGGTGCCGAATATGAAATAAAAGAAAAATTATTTCATCACTATACGACTTAAGTTAAAGAAATTATATTTTTGTGGTGACTTTATATTTGGTGAATAATTCACCCAGTGATTCTGCTGCGGAAGTAATTACTTCGTAGAACACGACATACTATCAATTCAACAAAAACGATAATACATCGTTTGAACGGCTACAGCTTTAAGATATATTGTCATTGATTAAAGACTTTTGGTTACACACACAAACAAACGAATAAATTTGAAATAAGTAAATAAATAAATTTAATAAAAATAAATGAATAATTATACATAAATTTAATTGTGAGTTTCAGTATGTTGAGAAGAGGTACCAGGAAGCGTACAGCATCAGCGAGAGCTGGATTAAGAAGGACCCCGGTGGTGTCGAAGGGAGTTTCGTCACGGGCGTCAGTACAATCATCGACGGTTACAAGGCCTGAGGCTATCTATACAACTTCTGGACAGGACGTCGCTGCCATACCAACAACTGCAACAACAGTATCAACGACAAGAATGTTGATGCCAACATTTTCTAGCATTCAGGACAACTCTGTCCACATTCCGGACATGTTACCATGGCAACCAAGACTAGCAATAGACCCCCAGCCAACTGTTGATAACACACAGTTTGTGTCACAAACAGGTAATGTGGCCAATAATGATTATATACAAATTCCCAATAGAATTGAAAGTGTTCATGAGAATCTAGGCATAAATGTAACACAGTCAATTAAAGAAAAAATATTGAAAGGGGAATTCATAGATTTAGCTTGTCTATTGAAAAATTCAGTCAACACGGGTTCTGACAAACAAAAGTTGACATGGGCTCAAGGGGAATTCATTTTACAACCCATTTCTCAACAATCAAAAATTACAAATATTGAAAAGTGGACAGATGCTTTCATCATTTTTATTTATATTTATTGTGCTGTGCACGCAAACCGATTTAAGGAATTGTTAAAATACATGCAAACAATACGCCTTGGGGCTCAAAGAAACCAAGGTATGGGTTGGAAAAATTACGATGAGCAATATAGACTAAGAAAAGCTCATGAACCATCCAGTTTATGGAGTAATATAGACAATGAGCTTTGGTTGTTATATATGCAACCAGTGAATGTTGAATAAAAGATTACACACAAGGACTTATAGAATCATTAGTGGGTTTGATGGCTTCCTGTTCAAGGGCGATTACTTCGTCTAGGGCTTTCCTTCGCAGGTTTCATGATGTCATAGGGTTTATTAAAAAATAAAAGCCTTTTTATTCAATTAGAATAATAATGATCTCAGAGAAGATGCAAAAATTTGGCTGATTTTTCTGGAACATTTTAACGGAGATTGTTATCCATCAGAAAACACGTGGATAACAAATGAAACGCTGCATTTGTACACTGACAGCTGTGGTAACTCTGATTTAGGTTGTGGTGCATATTTTGATGGTAAATGGGCACAATATAAATGGCCGGAAGCATGGTCAAATATGCCAATCATGAAGGACATTACTTTTTTAGAGTTAGTTCCAATTGTTTTAGCTATGTTTATATGGGCATCAAATTTCCAAAATCGAAAGATTTTATTTCGAATTGACAATATGGCATTAGTTAGCATTGTCAATAAAAGAACTGCCAAGTCGAAGCGTGTGATGGCATTTATTCGCCCCCTTGTTCTTTTTACAATGCAGCACAATATTCAGTTGAAGCACAACATATTGATGGTTGTAAAAATGAAATTGCAGACGCGATTTCTCGTTTTCAGTTGAAGAGATTCCGGGAACTAGCATCCGGGGCCGAGTCGGTTCCAGAAAACAACCCAGAAGAGTTCAGAAATTGATATTGAGTTTGAAACAAACAGATTAATTAATTGTTCGCTTGCTCCTAATACAATTCAAGCTTATCAACGAGCTTTAAATGCTTTGGCTAAATTTATGGATAGTTTTGATTTAGATCATAGTTTTCCAATACCATTGAACCACATTACTCAGTTCATTGCATACATGTCTTGCTTGGACATTGCTCCATCTACGGTGAAATGTTATATTTCAGCTATCAGTTTTTATAATAAGATTAATAATTACGAAGATATGTCTCAATTATTTGTTGTAAGGAAATGATTGATGGAATAGCAAGGTCAAAGTTAAAGAGACCTGACAGTAGATTACCTATTACTATAGATCTGTTAAAAAAAAAAAAAAAAAAAAAAATTATAAAGATTTTACCCGCATTTTCTAGCTCCAGATATGAAGTTGTCTTATTTTCTAGTGCTTTTTCAATGGGATATTTTGCATTTCTGCGAGTTGGTGAAATGACAACTGCATGTGGCAAGGAAGGGTCCAATCATGCCATTAAAATTGAAAATGTGGAGGTTACTAATCATAATATAAAAATATACTTGGCGTCTTCAAAAACAGACCAGCTAGGTCGAGGGACTTCAATTTTTGTGGCCCGACAATCAGATGTTGGAATTTGTCCGGTAAAATTACTGCAAGAATATTTAAAGATTCGACCTCAAATTAGTGGTCAATTATTTTGCCACTTTGATGGCTCTCCGATGACTCGATATCAGTTTTCAGGAATTCTAAATAAGCCCTGGGGTATATTGGTTTTGATCAATCAAAGTATGGGACGCACTCATTTAGAATCGGTAGTGCTACTTCAGCAACTATGCTTGGTTTTTCTGACGAGAAAATTAAAGTAATGGGTCGTTGGAGTTCTGATAATTTCAAAAGTTATATACGAATACCACAATTTTGAATAAATTTCGTTGAATTTGATGGTCAATTTAATATATTTCATGTCAATACATACATGTATCAAATTGTAGGCCAAGAAGTGTCAGTATGGATAGTAGGCTCATTTTTGATAAGAAATGTATTTGTACACGCAAAAAGTAGAACAGGTGGTGTAAATTTAGGTCTTCATGGAATAGGAGTTAAAATTTGGTGGCAAGGGTACTATGGTGGCATGGGTTTAAAAGATTTGGAATCGACAATAAAAGACTGATGAAATATGATAAAGCGCCGAAATATCTTGTCCTTCATATTGCTGGAAATGATTAGGGGAAGACAAAATTAGGGTTTTTATGGAATGAAATCAAGGCCACCTTGGAGAAGGTACAAACGTATCTACCTAATAGTTCGATTGTCTGCTCTCAGATTTTACCCAGAACAAATTGGCGTCATTCAAAAAGTCAGGAAAGCATGATGGCATGCAGAATTAGGATAAATAGTGCCATTGCATCATTCGTGTTAGAGAATGGGGGACATTATATAAAGTATCCAGATATTCTTCATAATAGTACTTTTTTAAAGGAAGATGATGTTCATTTGACTGATCTAGGAAATGACATATTTCTAAATAATTTGCAAGGACAATTTAGGTGCGCTTGAAATCTTTATTTGTTCTGGTTCTTAAACATATCCAGATACATTTGGTACTAGTATGTGTATATCTTAGATAATTTTAAAACAGTATTGGCCACAGTTCATGTCCTATCGCAGCTTCATCCCCACTTTAGTGGCGTTTGATCCGGTACGGTTGAGTTTGACATATACCGTACCTAATCAATTTGGCAACTTCGCTGCGTGTGATAAACTACAGTTACAGTTGTCTATATTTTAGTGATATTAAAAGTACATTTTGTGGATCGCTGTATCCCAGGATCATACATCTATCTATCTATATATATCTATCTAGTTATCTGTAGGTTGCCAGAGGTAACCAAAAAATGATCTATACATCTATGAATCTAGTTATCTATGAATCTATCTAGTTGAACAATATATATCGTTGAATCTATATGTGTACATATTTAAATTTGTGTAAATAATAAAAAGCTGTGGTCAATACTGCCAATAAATCTTAGTTTTACAAGCCATCTCGAATAATAGAATTTATGTAATATACATAAATTCGGTTATTCTAGTGGAAAGTTTTAATCTCGTCCGTTGCAGTGCTTTCCTTTATAAATTCATATGTAGTCGATAAGATGTATAGTGGTGACGTCAATTTGACGTTAGCATTCTTTTTAACTTTGAGCTGCAAGTGAACAGACGTGTAATTACAATACAGAGAGAAGTATTTTGAAAATACCCACCCTCCCTCCACTATATATAGTTAAACCATGTAGTTTTGTTTGGGTACTGCTCTTTTGTTCTTTTTATTTTCAGGTACATGTATATACGAGTAGTTAGAGTTCCAGTATGAAAAATTCTTCTCCATTGATGATTTGCCATGTGATGTCAAAAATTGCAGTAGTCAGTTAGATGTTGGTTGTATAGAAACATTTGATCGTCAAAAAGTGAAAAATGTGTTTGGCAACTTCGCTGCGTGTGATAAACTACAGTTACAGTTGTCTATATTTTAGTGATATCAAAAGTACATTTTGTGGATCGCTGTATCCCAGGATCCAACAGCTAAGTTAGTTGATCGCTGTATCCCAGGATCATACATCTATCTATCTATATATATCTATCTAGTTATCTGTAGGTTGCCAGAGGTAACCAAAAAATGATCTATACATCTATGAATCTAGTTATCTATGAATCTATCTAGTTGAACAATATATATCGTTGAATCTATATGTGTACATATTTAAATTTGTGTAAATAATAAAAAGCTGTGGTCAATACTGCCAATAAATCTTAGTTTTACAAGCCATCTCGCTTAAATGATATAGATAAATTAAAACATATTCTCAATCCTGAAACAAAACAGGACACTTGCAAATTAGGCTCCTTTTTAAAAAAGTCACTAAGACTGAGGGCAGGGAGTCCTTGATATAATTTGAATCTCTTATATATGATTTAAAAAAAAAAAGACAAATTATAGTTCAAAGTGTGTCCATTGTTTATTTTCATTGTTTTATGTAAACTGTATATTATGTATAATGTTTTAAGCCATTGGTCCATATGGGCGTAAAGTGCTTTTCAATAAAGATTAATTAAAAAAAAAATTAAAAATGACATTCTAATGGAAACCGGAGATTTCCATAACACAGTAAGAACTGTTTTAAAAGAAATAAGAAAAGAGAAAAAAAACTTAAGATTCGGCAGATACAGACTGATCCCCAAGCAGACAAATGATGCACTGCGGCTTGGGGTATGGAACTGTCGGGGTTGGTCTATCAAACCGAAGGACAGCTCAACATTTCGTAAGAAGGTACTAGATTACAGAAACTGTAATATTTTAGCTCTTTGTGTGGCTTTTTTACGGAGTGATCATATTTTATGTGTTGAGGTTTTAGATATAATGGAGTAAGTGACGAATTTAGCACCAAATAGGTGTAGGTATTTCAGTTAAAAATAAGCTACTGGATTTACTTAACAATTACGTTATCGATGATGAGATAGAAGACATATTATGGTTAGAATTTTCGTCAATGGTGTTCACATTTTGTTTTTGCATAGCCGTATATATGTTATTTATGTAAATGCTCTTTCATTCCGACGTTGGAAAGTTCCGGGTGGAAAGAACTAACTAGCCGAAAAGTTCCGGAGGAACTTATTAACTAGTTACTTTGTTCTTCCTCTGGTTTAAATGTTCCACCGGAACAAAGTGACTAGTTAAAAAGTTCCAACGGAACATATGAACTAGTAAGAAAGTTCCCTTTTGCCAAATTAGTCAAAACCGGAACTAACAAACTACAAGGATTTGTATAGTGAGACTCACTATACAAATCCTTGCAAACTAGCACAAAAGTTTCAACGGAACTTATCAACCAGGCAGACAGTTCCATTTGGAAAATTGATGCAAAGTAAAAGCGCAACATATTATATTTGAACCTTTCAAAAAGAAACAAAGATACTGATTACAAAAGTCACAACGAACTTATCAACTAGCCACAAAGTTCCTAAGTTTGTTGCATATTGTTAGGCCGTTAGTTTATTTCGTCTTAATTGTTTCACATTTTTTTGTCGTGGCCTTTTATAACTGATATACAGTATGGGTATTTGTCACTTTTGAAGGCCGCACGGTTGGTTATAATTGATACTACTATTTCATTGAACTCTAGTTGATAGTTGCCAAATTGGCAGTCATACCACATCTCCTTACTTGATATGATATTGTATACATTTTTCGTACATGACTTTTAATTTCGCGTCTCGTCTAAACATGTATGAAGTATTAGTCGATTGACGTTAAAAGCAAACAACTAACAATCAATCAATTTAAACTCGTGTTCAATAAGGAGACAATCATTTGTTTTTTTTTTGGGGGGTTAAAAGGGGGAGGTGGCAGGAGGATTTTGAATATGAATATGGTAACCTGGTAAGAGCTGGAAACAATAGACATGCTCAGCGACAAGTTAAAACTTTAAAAATAATTTTAAAAAAATCCGCATATGATCGTCCTGCACCATTCCCATCCTTAGAATAACAAAAGGTCGTACCCTTACCTTTTTTGTCCGTGAATTTTTACTATTTATTCAGCTAGTTGTCCTTATAGTGTTCTACTAAGGGGACGACTATTTGATAGTCTGGGTGGAGGGGCAGGAGGATTTTGAAAATAAATAACTCAGCCTTGATAATCACAAAAATAAATGGTTTGTTCTGTGGTAGTTTGAAAATACATAACCTGACTTACAACGTATTGTAAATAATTAACTCTGCAGGTCTATTCGAAAGTATTAGATGGCACCAGATTCTTCGTAAAATTCATTTTTTCCCCAAAAAAAATCGGGAAACACTTCCGAAAACATCATATAATAAAATTATAAATATTATTTAAATATAATCCGGCGAAATGTCTGAAAAAGGGTTTCATTTAACAACTTGAGATATATTGCGTCAGAAACACTTACCTCACTTTTATTACAGTGCAATATAACCACATTGAGGCAAATTTGATGTTTACGGTATAATTTTATATATACTCAACTTGCTCAAAATTGGAATGAAAAAAAAAGTATCAATTTAGATATTTCTTATCAGACTCGTTATTTTTCCTTAAGTCCTTTATTTATTTATTTCAAAGTCTTATTTTGTACTTTAACTTTGTTTGAGTCGTCATTATAGATAGTCCGAGCTGTCTTTTTTTAAGACTGTCCGAGTTTTCCCAGGACACCTGGTTTTGCACCTAACTACAATGCCCCAAATTTGAACACCTTATTTGATTTCATGACCACCAAACTAACCAAATGAAATGTTACAAGTCGTACCTATGGTAACCCTACGAAAAAAAACATAAATATTACCAATTAAGCTCATTTAAGTTATCTTAACAAATATATGACATTAACTATGCAATGTTCATCATGTCCATGAAGTACGACATTTAAAATGAAGAAATTAGTTTATTACAGCATAATTATATAACTCTTATTCATTCATTACAGGGCGTTCTTTAGTTCACCCCGAAAATAAAACCCAAATATAACCCATTTTAACTCAAAATTAACTCAGTTCTTCTTAAAAAATACATTATACAAACAATACAACGTCTATGAAATCCTACATTTTAAAATGAAGAAATTAATTTATATACCCTAGCATTGTATCTATAACTATTTTGTTACATGGATACCTGAGGTACCCCCCCCCCCCCCCAAAAAAAAAAAAAAAACCTAAAAAAAACAAGAAATATATCCAATCTAACTCAATTCTTATCTTAACAAATATGTGACATAAGCTATGCAGTGTCCATAAAGTTCGACATTCAGAATGAAAAAAAGTTTAAGGATTATAAAATATATCATAGCATAGCATTTACTATTCTTTAATCACCCCCCCCCCCCCCCCCCCCCCCCAAATCAACCACAAAGTACAACCAATTCATCTCCAATGAACTCAGTTCAACTGAACACATATTCACCTCAGAAACTTACAAAACCTTTGAATAGACTTATTAAGAAGGGATATAATTACGATACTGTTGTCAAGTCATTAAAGATTGCATATTTTGGCGTTAATATTGAGTCACTGATAAGGTCTTTGCATCGGAACTAAACACATTTATTCTATACACAGTTGTTGGCATGACACGGGTTATGTTCTTCTCATATATGTTATGATGGTATGATACTAAACCCCTAACGGGAAGGATTGTGCCTGATGTTCATATGATGAAATCATAATCTTTCAGTCAGTTTAATTGAAGTCTGGAGCTGGCATGTCAGTTAACTGCTAGTAGTCTGTTGTTATTTATGTATTATTGTCATTTTGTTTATTTTCTTTTGTTACATCTTCTGACATCAGACTCGGATTTCTCTTGAACTGAATTTTAATGTGCGTATTGTTATGCGTTTACTTTACTACATTGGTTAGAGGTATAGGGGGAGGGTTGAGATCTCACAAACATGTTTAACCCCGCCGCATTTTTGCGCCTGTCCCAAGTCAGGAGCCTCTGGCCTTTGTTAGTCTTGTATTATTTTAATTTTAGTTTCTTGTGTACAATTTGGAAATTAGTATGGCGTTCATTATCACTGGACTAGTATATATTTGTTTAGGGGCCAGCTGAAGGACGCCTCCGGGTGCGGGAATTTCTCGCTACATTGAAGACCTGTTGGTGACCCTCTGCTGTTGTTTTTTATTTGGTCGGGTTGTTGTCTCTTTGACACATTCCCCATTTCCATTCTCAATTTTTTAACATAAACAATAAAACGTCCATGAAGTTCTACATTGAGAATGGGGAAATTATTTAATTACATCATGATACTATTACAAAGCAATGTATCTAATTTTTGTTTGGTATTAAGTCACATTACAATGTGGTATTACGATTGATCAACATAGGGAAATATATTTTCGTGCGAAATAATTGATGAACAATTCCTCCGGTTACCTTAGGGCACCGGTTACCTCAGGGCCTACATCAGCGGACCTTTCTTCCACCTGCGAAAGGATTAGGATATGGCCAATTTATGTTAATATCAGCTTGTACCCGGTAATGAAATCATCGCATCTCATAGATTTACCCTTTGATTATTTGATCACTCAATAGTAGTGTTGTCAAAGGTTAACCGGTTAACCGTTCGAACGACCGAATACCGAATACCAAAAACGCTAACCGGTTAACCGGACTTTTTTTTTCAATTTTAATAGATTTGGTATAAATTTGTATTGAAATCATTATATATTTGTGTTTTCTTTAAAAATTTTTGTCGTGGTAATTAATTTTGTCGGATCAATTGTCCAGTATATTGATTGGCATTGTTAATCCAAAAATATAAAATTAATTAGATCTAATTAGAACTCGTCTCTCAGCTCGGGGCAAGATCTTCAGGAAACATAATTAGTGTCATGTTTTTTTAACAGTAATTTTTAATCAGTAATACGATTAAATTTTACTATTTACTTCAATATTTCATTTTTGATCTTATAGTGTGTAGACCTACATCTGAATGTGCAATCTCCGTCGTGCAAGTCTTTGTCATACTTTAAACTTAATGTTAACTCAAAAACTGTAAGGAGAAAACCAACACGAATGTAATTAATGTATACTTGATGGTACGAATATTAGGATTAATCAATTTTAATTGAAACACCTCACATTATTTTCGGAGACGACAAGACAAAATGAAAGAATCATCGGTTTCAGACTTATCCAATTCTACGAGATCAAGACTTTTTTTTAATTTTTCAATTTGAAGTTAGTACAAATGCCATAGTTGATACCGTGTATTTGATTATTAAAAGTCAAACTTTGACAGCAATCTTCACAGACAAGCCTTATAAAAAACCAAAGGCAAAACTTCAATTCATCGTATTAATATGAAAACGTAAATGTATGACTTGGATGGAATGTAGTCATATTGACACTCATACCACATCTTCTTATATCGATGTGTAGGGTACTATTGATAAGGCCTTCAAACATTAACTTAAACTACCGGTTAACCGGTTAATCGGTCGAACGATTATACGAGTAACCGGTTAGACAAAAGTGTATGATTTGACAACACTACTCAATAGCATCATTGATTAAAATAAAAAATATATGTATTATGGCATTTGTATGGTGGCCGGATGTGACCGTTTCGCCTTTTCGCGTTTTCGTGTTTTCTCCTTTCACTTTGCAAACACGAAATCGGGATATTGAGAAATTGAGAAAGCCAAATCGGGAAATTGAGAAATCAGGAAATCGAGAAAGAAAGAAAGCAAAAACACGAAATCGAAAACGCGAAATGAATTTCTCGATTTCAAGTTTTGGCTTTCTTGCTTTCCCGATTTCCCGATTGCTCGGTTCTTCTACCATAACAATTTGACATCTTTATACATTAATCATGTTGAAGCATTGCTGATCTCAGCTGTATGTGGTTTGCTTATATGATGCGGACAGTGGAAGATCTTACAATTTTAAGAAGACATTATTTGTCAAAATGCTCAACAGTGCAGTAAACTTAGTACTGCTATTGTCGTTATTACCATTGGGCCAAGGGGTATCACAAGCCTAGTAAATCATAACTCTGTACTGATTTAAAATAAAGATAATCATTTTGTAAGATTGAAATTTGCTGTGTAAAGTTTGGAAATCTATAACCAGTATATTTTAGATGTCAGAATGTTAAAATGTGGAATTCAAATAATTGTTATAAATTTAGTATTAGTTAAGATATTTAGCACTAGCTTAAGAAATAATTTACTTGATAAATAGTTAATATAAATCTTCACAATTTTAGATAAGTGTAAAGCAAATTATTATGTAATCCCCTGAGGTCTAAATGACAATAGAGAATTGAGGATTAGAGAAGTGTTATATATACAAAAGGGATTTCTTACTTTTTAAGATAATTTATGTTATGTCACAAAGACTTGATTTTGAGAAAATAGATAAACTAGCATTATTATGTAAATTAGATATACAATATTAATGTTATGTAAATTGAATAATGAAATACAATATATATATTAGTTGACCATGCAGTTTGGAATACTTGCATTATAGTCACGTATTGGACACTGGTGTTATAGACTTGGATTTATATTAGACATGCTGTTTTATTATGTTTCATGAACTTCTGTGATTATTGTGATTGATAAACTATACTGAATGCTGATTTAATAAACATTATATATTGAACTCTGAATCTGTGTTACGTTAACATGTATTCATATGAAAGCTACCAGCTAGTTCCCCCAACCTAGCAAGATGAATAACCAGGTCAGGAACGTGCAATGTACTGGCCTTGGTTATACGTGGCGGAGTGACCCAGCTTTCCGGTACTAAGGAGGGATACACGTAGGATGCAAACCTGAATACCTGAAGACAAGAGTCAGCATATCTCCATATAGGGAACAGTGCATTTTCCTGAGTGTGCAGAGGTGAGTCAACCTTTTATTTATGATCTTATATGACACCAAATCTTTAAATTTTACTTTATTTTGTAATTAAAGTTGTCAAGATCTATTAATAGGATTTTCCCTCTAAAAAAAGACTCAACATGTCTAATTCAGTTTATCCTGACCCCTCCTTAGCTCTAATAGCCCCCCTTTCTAAAAATATTATACATTTGCAATTAGGTAATAAAACAGTTGATTCGTTAGTTGATACAGGTGCTTCAATTTCTTGTATATCATTAAAATGTTTACAAAAATGTTTGAAAAACATCAAAATACAAAAAAGTACACAATCTGGAATTTTTACTGCTTGTGGAATGAGCTATCCAATTTTAGGAAAAGTAGATGTTGAATTAAATATAGATGATTTAATTATATATCAAGAATTAACAGTGCTTGAGAATTTGACCTTTAATATAATTTTAGGAATAGACTTTCTTAAAGCTAATAAAGCTCACATAAATTTTGAAAATAATACCTTAGCAATTCAAGAAAATCTATTGAATGTACCTTTAAATAATATAGAGACTATGGATGAACATTATGCACATGTAAAAACTATAGCAGTAGAAGTTATTCCCCCACACTGTGAAATGATTATACCCGTTAGGCTTTCTGTAAGGCATCGCAATAACAGTACAGTAATTCTTGAACCAAACTTTTCAAATGATATTAAAAATTTGGTTGGTTCAAAAGTGGTAGTTAATGTACAAAATGGAAAGGCTTTGTACAGAATTCTAAATCCTACTGGATTAAGCATAACATTATATAGGAATAAGAAAGTAGCCAAGGCTTTTGAAGTAGACAAAAATGGTATTTTTGCCTTAAATGATAATAATTCAAAAGAAAAATCTATTAAAGTTAATAAATATCAGAATGTTGAAAAAGAGTTGGGAATAAAAATAAATGAAAACTTAAATGCAAATCAAAGGAAACAGTTAACTGAGCTTCTATCAAGGAAAAGAAACGTTTTTGCTAAAGACATTACAGAGTTAGGTAAAACTAGTTACCACTACCACAGAATTGATACAGGTAATGCACCACCTGTACAATCAATGCCCTACAGGCAAACACCACAAATGAGGCAAGAAACAGAAAAACATATTGATATAATGTTAAAAAATGACATTATAGAGGAATCAAACTCTCCATGGTCATCCCCAATTGTATTAGTTCGCAAAAAGAAAAGTAATATGGATGCAAAACAAGAGTATAGGTTCGCGGTAGACTATCGTAGGCTTAACAAATGCACATTAAGGGCAAAATTTAGTATTCCTAGGATAGATGATGTTTTTGACACAGTTGCTAATTCAAAAGCTGTAATATATTCAGTACTGGATCTCATGAGTGGATTTTTTCAGACACCCTTAGATCCAGAAACAAAACACAAATCTGCATTTGTAACACATCAAGGTATTTACCAATTCAAAAGAATGAGTTTCGGGTTAACAAATGCACCAATGGCTTTTCAAATGCTCATGACAAAAGTTTTAAAAGAATTGAACTGGAAAGTTGCTTTAGTATACATAGACGACATTTTGATTTTTAGTAAAAATTTTGAAGAACATTTAAAACATTTACAATTAGTTTTTGACAAACTAAAACAAGCAAATCTTACACTAAATCCAACAAAATGTCATTTTGCAAAAGAAGAAGGACATTATTTAGGTCATATTTTGTCCAAAAATGGTATTAAAGTAAACCCTGAAAAAACATCTGCTGTGCAAACATAACCAATACCTAAAAATATCAAACAATTACGTAGTTTCTTAGGATTATGCAATTACTACAGAAAATTTGTGCACAATTACTCAAAAATTGTAACTCCACTTACACAATTAACTCAGAAAAATAAGAAATACATCTGGACACAAGATTGTCAAGCAGCTTTCGAAACATTGAAGCACAGCCTTGTCTCAGCTCCAATCTTAGTGTTCCCAGACTTTGAGAAACCATTTGTGTTGTCAGTGGACGCTTCTGATTATGCTATTGGCTATGTCCTTGGACAATTAAATCCAAACACAAAACTTGAACATGTCGTAGCCTATGGTGGTAGATCACTGAATAAAAATGAACAAAAATGGCACATAAACGAAAAAGAAGGGTTAGCACTTAAAGAGGGAATAAAACATTTTAATCCATATTTGGCCTCACACAAATTTACAGTTTATACAGATAATATAACTGTTCGTTGGATAGATACAATTAAAAATATACAAGGGAGACTAGGTAGATGGGCACTTGAACTTCAAGGATATGACTTCGAAATAATGCATAGACCTGGGAAGAAAAATAATGCAGATGCCCTGTCAAGAAGAGAGTATGAAAAGATAGGTCCAGAATATTTTCCGCAGAATGAAATTGAACAAACAGTTGCAGCCATGAGCAATAAGAAGTACGAAATCATAACATTTGATTACAAAGGAGATGACGAACAGCAACCCAACATTCTTACAATAACAGATACTGGTAATGAGGATGATGAAACATTAGAAAACATTGACCCAGAACAGTTTAAGAAGCGTAAAACATTTCGGCACCTTCAAAGACATTGCCCAGATTTTGTTGAAATTTTTAATTACAAATTAGATGGCCAAGTACCTGAGGAAAGACAGAAAGCTAGACAACTGGATGCAAAAGCCTTCCATTACGAAATTGATAATGGTATACTTTATCATTTTTTTAATGCAAGATCTAGAAGCCTACCAAAAGGACAAAACATGGTTAAGCAGCTAGCAATACCAAGAACCCTACGGAAGGAGGTTTTAGAAGCTTTCCATGACAATATTGTTGGATGTCACCAAGGAGAAGAAAGGACATCAAGACATACATTAAGACCTGTGAAATCTGCCAAAGATCTAAAAGAAATACACACAGCCATCCATTGCCATTGAAACCAATGCCAATAGAAGAAGTTTTTTCAAGATGGCACATGGATATTTTAGAACTCCCAGAGACTCCAGAAAAATATCGCTATTTATTGTTGGTGGTTGATAGCGGATCCAAATGGTGTGAAGCTTTTCCCATGAGAACACAAGAAGCAACAGAAGTAGCCAACATCCTGTTTAGAGAGATAATTGCCCGTTTTGGTGCACCACGCTGTATTGTATCTGATCAAGGTGCCAATTTTCTTTCAAAGCTTGTTGCAGCTTTATGTGAGCTTCTCCAAATCAAACGCCACTATACAAGTGCATATCATCCACAAACAAATGCAGCATGTGAACGGATGAACTCATTCATTGTCCAATCTTTGAGAGCTCAACTGGAAAAACAGACAGATTGGCCAAACTATATAGCACCTATAATGATGGCTTATAGAATGACACCAGCTACTCAGTCTACTCAATACTCACCTTTTCACCTTCTCTTTGGACAAGAAATGAGAGCACCTATTGATGTTGCCTTAATTCCAAAGTCAACATTGCCTAAAAACCATAGAGAATACCTCAATAAATTTATTAAGGACCTCCTATTAACAAGGGATGTTGCTGCAGAAAACACGAAAAGAGCACAAGCAAAATACAAAACACAGCATGACAAAAGAGCAGTAAAACCCACATATTTACCTGGTGACAAAGTAATGCTATTTTGTAAAAAGGTTAAAAAAGGTGAAAGTCCAAAATTAAAAGTTAGGTGGACAGGCCCATTTACAATAACAAATCTTGGACCCCCAGACTGTAATACTTTTAAGCTAAGAAGGGACAGCGATAACAAAATCTCAAAGAAATTAGTTAATGCAAGTCGTCTGAAAGTATTCAACAGTAAAACAGACCGCCCTGACTACCTCCTAGATGATAATGATGATCTATTTGAAGAAGATGAGGATGATGAAGATGAAAATCAACAAGTCCAGAATGAAAACACAGAGAATCAAACACAAGACACAATGTCTAATTCTCAACCCAAAAATGCACCCAGGAATAATCAAAACAAAAATAATCAATCTAAGAATTCAAAGCAAAGTAAAAAAGTGCTTCCTGACAATTTAAATGAAAAGCAAAATACAAATAAAACTGCTCAACAAGCTACAACAGAAATACAAATTACACCTGATGATGTTGAAAAGATTATATCATCGGCATGGGTAAACAAGAAACTATGCTACAAAATAAAAATTAAAAACATGTCAAAAACAGAATGGGTACACCAAGATAAAATCCCAGAGAATATGAGAAGAGAATTTCATGAAAACAGAACACATACTGGTAAAAAGAGAAAAAGACCATTACTAGAAAACAAACATAAATTTTTTGAACCTTCAAATGAACCACAAAATGTAACTGCAATAGACCAAAACAATGATGTTAAATATAAACAAAGACCAAAAATAAATTGGGATAAATTTCCAGTGCAAGCTGTAAAACTAGAAAATAACAGATTTTTCGTCAAAACCATATTGAGAAATAATAGGATATCACATTATCAACCATTACACAGAGTAAATGGAGAAGATCAGCATGCTTTTACAAACTTGCTTGATTATTTTTATGGTGACCAGTTTTATAACATTATGCTGACCCTTACAGGCAATTCACAAACAAAAGATATGGGACCAGCATGTTTTGTTACAGGCTCTCACATTACACATTTTAAAATAGAAAATAATGTACCAAAATGTTTCATACACTATGAGGAAAAACATATTTATGATCCAGAGTGGGTACCGTTTGAAACTTGTCCCCCAGGACTTCTTAAAATTTTCCAAAATAAATATGAAAATGAGTGGTTGAGATGTTATAACTTAAAGATATTCAAGTAGTATTATACATGTTATGAGCATACATAAATGCATTGTGACAATATTCTTTTGTATCGTTGAAAAAAATGTTATTTTTGTTCTGAATTTCTGGTTAAAGTACACAATATTCAGATTAGTTATAGTGTCTGTTAATTTAATCCTGCTGGACAAATGTATTGATTACATTAGTAGTTCTTACTATTAGATCCTTAAATATTGCAGGTGGACGGCACATCTACTGATGTACTTTTAAACCAAATTTACTTCAGATTATACAAAATGTACTTTATCAATGATACAAATAGAACTATCAAGTGGTCCCTATACATACATTGTATATAGGCATCACTATTTTTGAGCTGTGTTTTTTTTATTATTATGACTTAAAGATTTTTTACTAAAGAGATAAAATAATTAAGGAGTACTAAATAAGAAAGTACAAAATAAACTGGCGTACAGTTGCTAAATAATTAGAAATAAGAAGAGAAAGTATAGGAAATTAAGATAAAATATAAAAGGAAGAGAATTAGAAATTCTTACATGTAGTATGTTATATATTGTAATGTTTATAAATAGGTAGTTCAGTTACTGACCTAAAATTGTAGTATTCTAGTGAATATTTAAGAGATAAATAAATAAAAATTCCCCAATTCAAATGAATTAATTATGATAAGAGATAAATTAGGGTTAATTGGTGTCATGTATGATTATAATATTGGTTGCACTTACATTGATGAAGTAAAGGACCAATGGTGGACACACAGATAAAGAATTGGTGGACCCATAGATGTATGGTGGACCCATAGATGTGACCTACCAATGGTGAACCCACAAAATGAAGAAATGGTGGACCATAGAAGTGACCAAATAGTGCATTTAAACTTAATGAAAGACAATTTATTTGAAATTATAAAACTTATTAGCAGAGATTTATTGTGACCCGAAGTGACATTTTAATATTAGCAGAGATTTGTGACCTGAAGTGACATTTTAATATTAGCAGAGATTTGTGACCTGAAGTAACATTTTATTAACCAAACATGAATATTGATGAAGAGTAAAAGACAATGTGATATGAAATTTTATGATAATAAACTGTATCTGGAAAATTACTATGACGATCAAACAAAAGAAGAAACCAGGTGGACATGTATCATGATGTATAAACAATATCGTTGAAAACTAGTAACTTTTATTTGACTACCAATGGTGAAAAATGTGAAGATTGTACTGTTGAAAATTAATTGTCTATATTGAATATGTGTACAGAAGACACTTATATTCGCTTATTTAAATGCTTGCTTGTTTTGATAGAGATCATTACTATTGTTTTATTGTTGTTTTAATTATATATTTTCTTTCCAGATTATTCACAGATTAATCATATAAAAATGTATATGTCTAAATATGTTTTATGTTCATTATATAAGAAGATGATATGATGTGAATAATTATGTGTTTAACTTGCAGATGATGACTGATATGGATAATATATTAATAATCTTATATTTCAGCTATATATTGCTATTGTTATGCCCCTTTATGCACCTAGAAATACTTCATGAAGTATGCCAATGAGCTCATTGTCATTAAGTATGTGAGAGTTGGACATGTCAATATTAGTGAACTTCTGAGAACTTCCCTGATATGGACAATCTAAACTTGATCATTCCCCAAACCAAGAACATGTACATGTATATATATTTAGTCATATTTTATTACAGGAATCAGTGAATTAATTAATGTTTTCACCATAATTTTTTTTTTGTTGTTGTATATATTGTAATATCTTATTGACAGGAATCAGTGATTCAATTGTTTCACAATATATTATAATACTTTATAAAATTGACAGGAATCAGTAATTCAATTGTTTCGCAATATATTGTAATATTTCTTTGACAGAAATCAGTAATTCAATTGTTGCTATATGATGTGTGTATAATATTAATTTTTTTTATGATGCATTTTGTATTTTAATTGAAGATTGCAGGAGCAATCTTGGCGACGAAGGGAAGGGTATAACCAGTATATTTTAGATGTCAGAATGTTAAAATGTGGAATTCAAATAATTGTTATAAATTTAGTATTAGTTAAGATATTTAGCACTAGCTTAAGAAATAATTTACTTGATAAATAGTTAATATAAATCTTCACAATTTTAGATAAGTGTAAAGCAAATTATTATGTAATCCCCATAGGTCTAAATGACAATAGAGAATTGAGGATTAGAGAAGTGTTATATATACAAAAGGGATTTCTTACTTTTTAAGATAATTTATGTTATGTCACAAAGACTTGATTTTGAGAAAATAGATAAACTAGCATTATTATGTAAATTAGATATACAATATTAATGTTATGTAAATTGAATAATGAAATACAATATATATATTAGTTGACCATGCAGTTTGGAATACTTGCATTATAGTCACGTATTGGACACTGGTGTTATAGACTTGGATTTATATTAGACATGCTGTTTTATTATGTTTCATGAACTTCTGTGATTATTGTGATTGATAAACTATACTGAATGCTGATTTAATAAACATTATATATTGAACTCTGAATCTGTGTTACGTTAACATGTATTCATATGAAAGCTACCAGCTAGTTCCCCCAACCTAGCAAGATGAATAACCAGGTCAGGAACGTGCAATGTACTGGCCTTGGTTATAAATCAAATAAATGAATTCATCTTCCTCATGCAGAGCTCTGATTTTTATGCATATATTTGGCTATACTTTATGTCCTTTTGGTTTCAATAAATCTGTAATATTGGAAATCGATTTTGGATTAATAAATATTTTTGCTTCAAGCATCACTTAAAAAACTCTTAGTGTCCAAAACAGGCAGCAAGTGGTGCAGCTGTAGATGGCATCATTTACCTTATTAACTTTATAAAGAATCAACACATTTTGTATACGGTACCAATATTTTAATACATCATTCTCATGTAAAACATATAAACATACTTAAACCCATTCATACATATCACAGTCATTTATTTACCAAAATCACCACTCATACTCTGATCATATTTGTTTATAAAGAATATACAAAATTTGATGTGTGCCTTTATTTCTCGATCATTTAAAGGACTCTGAAAAACTTTTAAATTCATTACTATAAAAGACAATGAAATTCGACAATAAGAAAAAACTTGTAGGTATAGCAGATGAAATATTTTTTTTCAATAGGTATTTTCATCAAGGATATTTGAAACCTACAGTTTGTTAGATGTGGTTTAAAATGTGTAATTTCTGAAATAAATTTTGGTAAATAAATCTAAAATTGTTACCAAAGGGAAGTAATTAAAAAATTAAAAAATTTTGAACTATGTAAAAAAAATACTTCTCACAATCAAAATTTGAATAATCAACAAAGGTTCAATCAATGTTTCACCAACTCTGCTGATATAGCTTTAATGTTTTTAAACATTTTAAAATAAGAGACTCCATGATTTTTTTTTATCACAGGAATTCAAGTCCTCAAGAGTAAGAACTGATGTTAGTTTAAGTTATTTCCCTTGGTCCATACAATAATAAAAAAACCTCTATGATTATCATATGAATTTTGGACCTGAGGTTACATTGACTTTCAGTATACATCTTAATGATTTATCTAATGTAAAATAAACTTAAGATCATTTCATGTATGCAGAAACTGAGGTGTGAGTTTTCAGAAATTCTTTTGAGGTTTAAACTGCTCCAAGTTTTCCTTTTTACACATAAAAATTTATCCTGAATTTAGAATAAATAGGAGAGCTTATTTCAAGAAAGAGGATAGGCAAATGGTTCTAGAAAAGATTTTTTTTTAATCGGAACACCTTTATAAACTTGAAATAACAAGTTAAACTCACAGATATATGTTGCTTCTTAAAATAATGTGAAATATATAATCTTCAGAATTTGTCTCGTCAGAATCTAAAGAACTATGGGTAATCTCATTGTTTGTACACCAAAATTTTCATTATTTAGAACGTTTTAAAGCAATTACAATGTTTTGGTGTACGCTTTTGAAAATATTACCCAGAATGCATTAGATTCTGAAACAGCGAATTCATTGACATTAAATTTTATCTCAAATTTAAAGATAAAAAATATATATGGGGTTACATCTAAATTTACAAGCATTTCTGACTTGATCATAATCAATCTCTGGCTCTGTCATGCAGCATATTTCTGATCGTTTGGCAGTTACAAAATACAATATAATATTTAGGTCCTAATCATGATCTTGTAAAAATTGTTCTTCAGCTTCTTGTAGTACTGACTCTGCATTTAATAATTTAACCTGAAAAGGACAATAATATTTATATAACTCTATATGACAATGCTATTTAGATTGAATATATTCAAATTTCTCTTATTGGTAGAGGTTTTGTTATAATCATTATTTTAAAGTGCCTCATCTAATTAAAATCAAAGTAGTAGAGCTAAAGCCTAAACATGATAAGTAATACATGTATCTTTATTGGCAGATCCAAAAGGGGGGTTTGGCCGATCAATGCATTTGAATGGGGACATATAGATGAAGCCCCCCCCCCCTTTGTCCTGGGTTTGGAACCTCCCTTTTTAAAATGGCTGGATTCGCCCCTGAATCTTGTAATACATGTATATTGTTTTGTTGTCATTTGATTTATTTACTGTATGTGTCTGTCCTAAATCATGAGTCTGTAATTCAATGATTGTTGTTAGTTGCTGCCTGTCATATTTATATTTCTTTTATTGTTTTAGTGTAAATTATGACGTTGGTTTTTTTCTTTGCAATTTATTGCTACATGTATTACTACTTTGGGTTTTGCTCATTGTTGAAGGCTTCGTAATGACCTAATTTTTCACATCCTTGACATTGAGTTTCTGATGGATAGTTGTTTCATTGGCGATCATAAAACATCTCATATTTTTTTATACGTTTGTATTAGTATTGATGGTCGTTTGTTTATTGTCTCTGTACCCATTATCTGCTACTTGTCTAGACTTGAAGTCATTGATATTTTGAACATTGTTTGATCGGTGTTTTTAAGCTCTGAATTTCTGGATTGATCAATTTGGGATCCAGGAATTCTTTTTTTGAATTTCTGGATGTCGGTATTTTAAATTTCTTTAAATTCAGCACCTCTGAGGATTTCATGTTTTGAGCCCAAGATTTCAGGAACAGGATTCCTCTAACCCCTCCTCAACTAGAATTTATTATGATAAACACAACAATAATGAAAATACTCAAGAGCTTCGCAATTCCAATCTCTGGTTTTCCTTTCTTGTTTGTTCTATTTATGACAGTGCCAACCCCTAAAAGATCTCAAAAAGTATAAGGCCAAGGCTATTCAAAGATTTGTATAACTTACATCAGGTATAGGGTATTTAGTATATATGGTGCCAAGGATATTTAAAGATTTGTATAACTTACATCAGGTATAGGGTATTTAGTAGGTTCGGGTGCTCCTTCTCGGTCAAAATCTCTCATGTTGCCACACTTAGCAATATCATCTTTCCATACACCTTCATATACCTGTCCTTTTGTCAGGTAGAAAAATTTACCTGGACCATTCTTCTTATCATCTTTCCATGATCCTTCATAACGATTTTCATTTGCTAAAAAATAGAGATTTCAAATATGTTTTAATGATTAATTTACAAGTAAAAGGAATATATATAACAAACACATAATAGAAGATTTAAAGAAGAGGTAAACTGACTTGTAAACTGATTTAAAGTAAAAATTTCGATGTTTGTGAAAGACATTGGGGAGTAGGTGTGTATAGGTGTGTTCAATATTACTTCCATGGTTAAATACACAGTTGACATATCTTATACAAGGAGTGAGTACTTGTTGAAATCTATAAATTTTAAAAAATGCAATATTTTTACAATAGAAAATAAGCCACAGTGCCTACCTCAAAACTCTAAAATTTGGAGCATACATGTACAAGTTAAAGTACAACCTTCAGCTTAAAAATGTTCATTTGTAGTACATGTACATCTTGTTTTTACATATATACATTAATGTGCAATGATCATTCATTAAATTTTTCTGAATTTTATTTTATTCTCCCTATAGAAATTCAAACAAGTATGGACGCAACATTCAAGCTGGATTCAGTTCTAAATTTGGATTGTGATTAAATAGTTGACACAGCATAGGAATGAATGTGGTCTAATGAACTTAAAATAATTTTTTTGTCTTTGAGCAATCACTATGCTGTTGAATATTAATCCTCCCAAAAAAATGTTTGAAGAAATTTTCTTTTTATTTATGAAATCTGAAATGAGAAAAATTAAACCCCCCCCCCCACCATTTTTTTTTTCACATCCCCCTTTCCCTTTTTTCAAAACTGATCTCAATTCAAATTTCTAATGGAGTTTGCAACAATAACTACTCATTTAAATACATCATAAAATATTAAAATGTAACAAAAAGTGCTTGTTATCACTGAATGGTAAAGAGTGTTTTAATTTATCAGTTGGTAGTAAAAGTGAATATACATTGTGCATTGTATAAAACAATGATTTAAGTTGATTCAACTACTATTCTGGACAAAGAAAGATAACTCCAATCAATTGAAAATTTCTTGCTATTGCACAATATTGTGCAATTAGATATTTCTTGCTATTGCGCAATACTGTGCAATTGAAAATATTTGCTATTGCACAATACTGTGCAATTGAAGATTTCTTGCTATTGCACAATACTGTGCAATTGATCATTTTTTGCTATTGCACAATACTGTGCAATTGAAGATTTCTTGCTATTGCTGAATACTGTGCAATTGAAAATTTCTTGCTATTGCACAATACTTAATATAATAATTTTGGATCCTGATTTGAACCAACTTGAAAACTGGGCCCATAATCAAAAATCTAAGTACATGATTAAATTCAGCATATCAAAAAAGCCAAAGAATTCAATTTTTATTAAAATCAAACTTAGTTTAATTTTGGACCCTTTGGTATTTAATGTAGACCAATTTGAAAACGGGACTAAAAATTAAGAATCTACATACACAGTTAGATTTGGCATATCAAAGAACCCCAATTATTCAATTTTTGATGAAATCAAACTTAGTTTAATTTTGACCCTCCAATTTTTTTTTCACATCCCCCTTTCCCTTATTTCAAAACTGATCTCAATTCAAATTTCTAATGAAGTTTGCAACAATAACTACTCATTTAAATACATCATAAAATATTAAAATGTAAAAAAAGTGCTTGTTATCACTGAATGGTAAAGATTGTTTTAATCTATCAGTTGGTAGTAAAAGTGAATATACATTGTATATTGTATAAAACAATGATTTAAGTTGATTCAACTACTATTCTGGACAAAGAAAGATAACTCCAATTGAAATCCAATTGGAATTTTTTGCTATTGCACAATATTGTGCAATTAGATATTTCTTGCTATTGTGCAATACTGTGCAATTGAAAATATTTGCTATTGCACAATACTGTGCAATTGAAGATTTCTTGCTATCGCACAATACTGTGCAACTGAAGATTTCTTGCTATTGCTGAATACTGTGCAATTGAAAATTTCTTGCTATTGCACAATACTTAATATAATAATTTTGGATCCTGATTTGGACCAACTTGAAAACTGGGCCTATAATCAAAAATCTAAGTACATGTTTAGATTCAGCATATCAAAGAGGCCCAAGAATTCAATTTTTGTTAAAATAAAACTTAGTTTAATTTTGGACCCTTTGGACGTTAATGTAAACCAATTTTAAAACGGGACCAAAAATTAAGAATCTACATACACAGTTAAATTTGGCATATCAAAGAACCCCAATTATTCAATTTTTGATGAAATCAAACTTAGTTTAATTTTGGACCCTTTGGTATTTAATGTAGACCAATTTGAAAACGGGACTAAAAATTAAGAATCTACATACACAGTTAGATTTGGCATATCAAAGAACCCCAATTATTCAATTTTTGATTTTTAGTTTAATTTTGGACCCCAATTTGGACCAACTTGAAAACTGGGCCAAAAATCAAAAATCTAAGTACATTTTTAGATTCAGCATATCAAAGAACCCCAAGGATTCAATTTTTGTTAAAATCAAACAAAGTTCAATTTTGGACCCTTTGGGCCCTTATTCCTAAAAACCTGTTGGGACCAAAACTCCCAAAATCAAACCCAACCTTCCTTTATGGTCATAAACCTTGTGTTTAAATTTCAAAGATTTCTATTTACTTATACTAAAGTTATGGTGGGAAAACCAAGAATAATGCTTACTTGGGCCCCTTTTTGGCCCCTAATTCTTAAACTGATCAGACCTCAACTCCCAAAATCAATCCCAACCTTCCTTTTGTGGTCATAAACCTTGTGTCAAAATTTCATAGATTTCTATTTACTTAAACTAAAGTTATAGTGCGAAAACCAAGAAAATGCTTATTTGGGCCCTTTTTGGCCCCTAATTCCTAAAATTTTGGGACCAAAACTCCCAAAATCAATCCCAACCTTCCTTTTGTGGTTATAAACCTTGTGTTAAAATTTCATAGATTTCTATTCACTTTTACTAAAGTTAGAGTGCGAAAACTAAAAGTATTCGGACGACGATGCAAGACGACGCAGGACGACGACGCCAACGTGATAGCAATATACGACTAAAAATTAAAATTTTTGCGGTCGTATAAAAAGTGTTTGTACATAAGTTACAATGCATGTGGATTTATGTGGGAGGTAAGGCTAAAGAAAATATTATGTGTGTTTCCTATTACGTCTTTGAAAAAAATGCATTAGATAGCGATTTTTTTTTTCAATTACAGATTTTTATTACATTCAGTATATGGAAGAGAAATTCTGACTTTAAAGGGGCACTAGCTACGAGATATATAAAAAATCTAAAGTTTGATTTTTTTTTCTGTTCAATCAATAATGAAAGTGAAAAAGTGAAATAACAATTTGCTTTTTGCAGCTAAAAAGACCCATGCATTGTACGTGTACTGGTTATTTTAAGAAAAAGAATTTCAACAATGAAAGTGAAAGTGAAATGTTTTACATTGTTATAAATCAAACATGAGAATTTGAGTCAAATCGGTGACCATGAATTTGACAGCTAGTGCCCCTTTAACATTGCTTATTAAAAAATGAAAAACATAAATAAATTACATGTAGGCTTTTTCTTATTTCTAAGCCTAAAATAAAGGGTAAGTAAGGAAACACATATATATTTTTTTATTTGGCCTAAACTGAAATATCCATCGGCATTAAAATGTTCATCTGTGATCTGCTATTTAAATACATTACAGTTACAAAGCAAAAGCAGATATAAGAACTCCGGTGGAAAGTTGTCACCGTTGGCACCACATCTACAACATCTCCTTATATTTTTTTTATATGATATTAGAATTCAATATATATATTATGGACTCAAAAGTGTCTGATGTCAAGATAACCTTAAAAATATGGAAAATGTGACCCAGTTGATGCCCCTGCTTGCATATAACGTTACAAAGGGGCATAACTCAAGGAAAGTAAATGTGACACCACCAAAATCCAAACTTGATCTGTGTTTTGTTACAGCAATAAGCATTGTGAATAACTTTTTTATATCAATTTTGGTTAAGGCAAACTAAAGTTAGAGAACGTAAACCAATTTAGGGACATATATTCCTACAAGGGGAACACTTAATCCCCCCGCCTCTGTGACGGGGCATAAAAAAAAACTCACTTAATCTAACCATTCCTTGTCCATTTCTTTGATCATCAAACCATTCTCCTTCATAAATTGTTCCATCACTAAAGTACATGCGACCCCATCCACTTCTTTTATCTGCATACCATTCCCCTTCATAGTATTCATTGTCACCATAAAACTGTGTACCATAACCCTGAAAGTCAAATAATCATCACAGTTTATTCAGGGCTACAATTATTAAGGAGTATTGTTTATTTCTTTACTTTGAAAACAAGCATGAAAGAAATTAATTGACAAAATTTTAAAATATGAAATGTAAACATCGTTTCAAGCATTCAAGTGTGGGACAAACAATTCTTGTACTCTTCAAAATTTAATGAATCTGCCGTATCAAAAAAAGGTTGGTTCACAGGAGTGGCTGTGCAGGGGGGTGGGATGGCAAATAAATGCCCCCTTTTCTCCCTCTATTGGAAATTAACATAATGTATATACATGTATGAAATAGTACTCCAAATAATATACATGTATACTGTTTTTTTTTCTGGAATTCAGACCTAAATAAAAAAATACTGGATGTGCTCCAAACTTGTGCCACAAGTTAAAATTCGGTGTGTAGGATACTTTCGAATTCTATAGTACTGTACATATCTTGGGGAGGTATTTTATATTCCCAGCATTCTCTTGTAAAAATGTGATATTTCTACTATTTGTGGCTCATACAGGATGTTCTTGGAAAATCAAATTCTTTAATATTTCTTTGCAAGAAATGGACATTGTTCATGTTTTTCTTATGTCTAGAGGAGATTTCCATGTTAAGTTGCAGTATGTCAGAGAACTTTTTAGCTCAGATTTGTTTTAAGAAAAAATTTGTACTCAATATACATGTACATTTTGTATGTCTCTAGAAGAAATGAAGATGACCATTCACAAATCTTTAAAATTTATTATTTCTTTTTCAGTACATCTGTGTTTGTGAAAATTTGAAAGGCATGCGCAGTATTTCATATGCTAAAATGTCTTTTGTAAAATAGTATATGCCTACATGTCTCATATCATTTTTCCATCCTCCTGAGTATTCTTTTCTATATCCATTATTAGGTTTAGGAACACTGTATGTACCAAACCCGTTCCTCTTTCCTTTCTTCCAATCACCATCGTAGATTGCACCGTTTTCTTTCCACTTGTATGTACCTTTACCTGTAAAATAAATAAATATTGATATCTAGAACAAGAAAGTGTCCATAGTACATGATGCCCCACTCGCACTATGATTTTCTATGTTCAGTGAACTGTGAAATAGGGATAAAAACTATAATTTGGCATTAAAATCAGAAAGATCATAGCATAGGGAACATGTGAACTAAGTTTCAGGTTGATTAGATTCCAACTTTATCAAAAACTGCCTTGACCAAAAACTTTGACCTGAAGCGGGACAGACAGACGTATGAACAATCAAAGGGATGCACAGACTATAAAACAGAATGCCCCTCTACTATTGTACATGTAGGTGGGCCATAAATATGTTGTCAAATAAACATTTCACTTCATTTTGGTTTGTTTGATATAGTTTATCAAATTACTCATTGATAAACTGCAATTGTTTATACTTGGTGACATCAGTATGATTGTATTAAAAGTTCAAGGTGATAACCATCCACTAAAAGTTATCAGATGTTTTCTGTGTCACATATACTTACAGAATGAAGTAACTACCGGTACATGTAGCAGACAGGAATTAGAGTCACTGACAACTTCTTCCTAAGATTTCTAGTTGGCCAGAATTTTTCATAAGGGTATGCTCACTGACTGACCTAAGGAGGGCCACTCCAGTCCTGCTTTTGCGATTCCAAATAATAACAACCAATTTTTTCACCGCATTTTCAGTATTTGTCAATGAGACAGCATTTAATCAAAATCATTATAAAAACAAGTCATATTCAAGAAAAGGAGGCTGATGACACTTAAGGAACAATCAAACAAAGAAGAGATACCAACAGAAAAACACACAAGCAAAGAAGAGACAAACAAGTCTACACAAGTCTTCCTAATTCATTTGAAAAAATACAGCTGGATCCTAATAGCTAATAGACTATTTACTTAAACAGATTAAATAGTTGGCATGTATTTAGTAATGCACGCATATTGTGTATGTATTGGGAATTTTAATTCAAAATTTCAAAATGCATGGTTAATTTCCTGAAGGCTTATTCTGCTTCAAATTAAAACTTTTAACAATGTTCTCCAAATCCATTTATTTTTTATTCTTCTTCCTAGTAAGGAACCAAATTCATAAATAAATGTGTATGGTACCGTGTTATACTAAAAAATAAGCATTCTTCTTCTTCTTTAGTTTTTCAGTAGTCTTTCAATGATCTGAAGATTATTAACTGTTTTGCACAGCGTGGCCTATAAGGAGGGTAGTAATGTCCTTTACCTTCATGAGTTAAAACTTAAACCGTCATTTTCGGTTACGGTAAGCGTCAAAAGAGGTAAAAAAAATACTGTGATTTGTCAAAATATTTATACAGTGATTCGTCAGTGTTCTAAAATAATTATCGATACAGTAATGTTTTTGAAAAAAAATTGGCAAGATTTGTCAAAATCAGCTCGTTTTTTTTATCTACTAGTCTAAAGGAAAGTGTACGTACATTTAACGTCATTTGGAAAGAATTTTAACCGTTTATTTTACATAGACTAATGCATGGCTGTTCTCTGAAAATGTTGACTGTAGTGAAAGCGACTGTATTGTTTGGTATTATAATGGGAGAGTAAGAAGTAACTTGATTAGTACTTGAGTAAATTTTATTTAGAGTCGGGCATGATATATGCAATTCAACAAGGTAAACATGAGCTTATAGATGTTATTTAAATACATACATTCGGTATATTCTATGACTAGCAATAGACCTGTGTAAATGAGGAATAAGCCTGTTATTGTTATCTCACCGTCTTTTTTATTGTCTAGCCATTCTCCAGTAAATTGATCACCATTCACAGAATAAACAGTGTGTCGGATGCCTTTCTTCTGTGCTAAATAATCCCACTCTTTCCATAAAGGTTCTTTCTCTTTCGGCTCCTTCAAATGTGGCATTCTACTGGCTTTGATTGTGGGTTGTAAAATGTAAACAAATAATGTCACCTTTCCATGTGTTGACAAAATTAAATCATCGGGAGTTTACGCGTGTTGTCATGACATTGGCGGAAATGTCCAAGGGAAATTACTCCGAATCGCAGTTACTTCCTTTTTACCGCAAAATGTCAAACGTTGTTCAAAAGAAATAAATAAGTGGTCAAGCTAGAAATACTAAAGTTATTAATTTTAATAAGGCTGGAAGAAAAAATCAGGCTGATTTCCTAATTCAGAATAACTTGATTGATTTTGTGTCACATTACAAATACCAGAGACATATAATAATTATATTGATAGTATTATATGCTCGGGGGGGGCCACTTCAAACTTTTTTGGTAGGGGTGAGTAGCTGAGACATCAAGTACCCCACCCTTTTCATATATTTTGTTTATCAAAAATATATACCTTGTCATATATTAATGAACAAAAAACAGACCTATAGATATATTTGGATATTTTTCATCTTCTTGTACATTAGTATATGCATAAATTTGAGGTCCCGCTCATTTCACGTTCTTGTTAGAGGCAACGCAGTCGCAATAATCACACCTTTCTTTTCCAATAAAATTTGTTACATCTTAAACACTTTCCTCTATTTGCCCCTTTTATATCTTTAATTATGAAGAAATTTCAATCTCAAAAGACAATAAAATATGTTTTGTCAGATAAATGTAGTAACACTTCAGATAGTATCACTTTTACTGAGTTTAACATTAATTATAAACTGATAAAAAGTTACATTTGCCGTTCCCTCTTGAAGGACGCTGACACTATGCTATGGAATTTCTTTAAATGTTTCATGTATACAAACCTTTCAATGTTAATTAGGTGGAAATGTCAAAATGATTGGATTTATTGCATCTATAACTAACCTCAGTGGAAATACCACATTGAATAAATAGAGTTTAATTGGTTTGACAAATAGCTGATGCATTTATGACTGTGGTTTAACCGCATCAAAAATAAATACGAACATTTGATTAGTTTCAGATACTTATGATATAATCCAGCAAGTGATAATATCAACCTATTGATATATTTAATCTAAATTTCTCACCCTTTTCAAATATCATGAAGCATGAAATAGTGACCTATTCCAGCGGCTCATCCATACCAGTCATTACATAGGAAGTGGCCCCCCCCCCCCCCCCCGAGATTATATGTCTCTGCAAATACCAAGGATATACAAATCCTTGCAAATACTTATAAAAAAATAACGTGAAAAAAAAATAGGTGTTCACTTTACTACATCTGGAAGTTTTCATCTAGCTTAACTGACAACTATATAAAGTTAAAAAGGATTTGTCTCCGGGAATAAAATCATGGGTAATCTACATATTTTTGACCATACCCTTAAACCCATTCTGTTTCATGATTCAGAGGTATGGAGAGGTTCTAAATTAATGTTTCATGTAACAAATTACAGTTCTTATTTAATCAGTCTTGAAAACATTCATAATAATTTTCAGTGTGAGAAGCTTCATCTCAAGTTCTCAAAGTTTATACTGGGTTTACACATATGTCAAGCCGTTGTGGAATTTATTCCCTATTTATTAATATTAAAAAAATCATTTTTTAAATATTAATAAATCGGTTTTTTAATATTAAATAAAACACCATTTTTTTAATTTTAATAAATGAATATTTAATATTGAAAAATGATTTATTAATATTAAAAAATCATTTTTTAATATTAAATAATACGCCGATTTTTTAATACTTAAAAGATTATTTATTGCCATATACACAAAAGAAAGTGTACATTTTGCTGTATTATCAGAACTGGGGCGTTTCCCCATACATTATGATATTGTAAAGTCAATTGTTAAATACTGGTATAGTTTTGAAAAGCTTCAGTCTGAATACAGCCTGCTGAAAGATGCCGTTATATATGCAGCAAAGAGCTTCACAAATCTTACAAAACTTCCTGGTTCTCATTTGTTACGAAATTGTTAGATTATTTTGATATAAAACAAGAAGTAAAACATTATGAAAAATATAAATTTTTGAATATATCTTAGTAACAAATTAATTCACACTTAATATATTCACAATTGATATGTTAGCCAAACAATATAGCTTCTGGTGGAAAATTGTTCACTGAATTATTTAAAATTAAAACACAATTTTGGCTATGAGAATTATCTCTCGTTGGTTAAGAACATTGATTTTAGAAGAGCTATTTGTAAATTACGTATATCTGTTCATAAGCTGCAAATTGAATTTGGTCGTTCTTCTAATATTCCACGAAATGAAAGAATTTGCAAAAAATGCTCCTCTGGCTGTGTTGAAGATGAAATTAATTTTTTAACTTCATGTGAATAATTCAAGTCGATCTGATAGAGATCTCTTTGACTTTGTTTGCCATAAAACTCAACTTTACTAAACAATCAGCAAAAGAATATTTATTTATTAAGCTGTGAAGACAACCAGGTTTTTAATGCTGTTGGATAATTTAAGTCAATATGAGTTTATAGATGTATTAATGACTCATATAAATACATTTTGGAATTAAACACATTTATTCTAAAACCAGTTGTTGGCATGACACGGCTTATGTTCTTCTAATATATTTCATGATGGTATAATACTAAACCCCCAACAGGAGAGATTGTGCCTGGTGTTGATATGATGAAGACATAATCTTTCAATCAATCAAGGTCAGATGACACCCGCCAGTTGGATATATACACCTTACAATCCTTCCATACACAAAATATACTAGACTTATTGCTTAAAGTATCTCATATGGACCTAACCCCCAAAGCTAAACCTTGTTCACTGATTCATGAAATGAGGACCGTCGAGGTCAAGTGGAAGCTATCTGACGGGCATGAGGACCTTGCAAGGTACGCACATACCAAATATAGTTATCCTATTACTCATAATAAGAGAGAAATTAACATTACAAAAAATCTTCACTTTTTTTCAAGTAGTCACCGAACCATGAAAATGAGGTCAGGGGCATTGGACATGTGACGGACGGAAACTTCGTAACATGAGGCATCTATATACAAAGTATGAAGCATCAAGGTCTTTCACTTTCTAAAATTTAAAGCTTTTTAAAAGAAGTAAGCTAACGCTGCCGCCGCCGCCAACGCCGCCGGATCACTCCCTATGTCTCGAGTCCTATGTAGAGCTTTCCGTGGGACAAAACTAAACTAAACATTGAACCATGCAAATGAGACCAGGGTCAGATAAACCATGACAGACAGACATTTACAGCTTACGATTCTTCCATATAACAAATATATTTGACCTATAATTTCTTATAGTTTAAGAAAAACAGACCAAAACACAAAAACTTAACACTGAGCAATGAACCGTGAAAATGGTGTCAATGTCAATATGAGACATGTCATACATAATACATGAAATATAATTCATATGCCCGCTCTGATCAGGCAAATTTGAACTTACATGTAAATACATTTGATATTAACAAGTATGTTATATGAGACTTTGACGAATTAAATAGCTTTTCAAGAGGATGATGCACCTGCATAAACCACCATAAAGTGAAAAAAATTGAGAACTGTAAAAATATCAATCTCAACTTTCGAATTGATCTCTTGTGTTATGACTAATAAGCATTGTGTATAACTTTCATAACATTTGTTTTAGGCATCTAAAAGTCAACAACAAAATTGAATATTTCCGTTTTCTATTTATACTGTATATCTTACAAAATTATTTCCATTTGCCTGTGTAGATCTGTGTACATTATTCTATGTGGCGGCTGAAATTGTTTAACATCTAACGCTTTATTTTATTGATTTTGTGAACAGGGACAGGGCCATGGAAATTAGATGTGCCGATGCGAATGCAATTGCATACTAAATATGATTGACCTACCACAGTGCCACTTGTGGTTCACCATAAACTAGACCTAATCACCTAATCACAAATAAATACATTGTTGAGGCCACTGTCGCCACAGACGCTAAAACAGCATACTCTTAATAGGCGGATCTAGAGGGCCCTGCCCCCTCCATTTGTTGGAAAAATTTGGTATATTAAATAGGGAATCATTGAAGCATGAATGGAGCGGGGCCCCCTTGGGTCAGTCAAGGCGAGACAAAAAATAAAAAAGGCTTTATTACTTTCGTGTAATATTTGTAACCTCTTTGCTCATTAAATTGAATTTTAAAAAAGAATGAATATAAAATGCATGAGCATGATGTCCATGATAAGGGAAGCTTCACAAATACAGCAATCCAACAACATAGCTTATACAAAAAAAGAATATTTATATTATCTTTCTTCATTGAAACCCAAGAAACATATTTCTCAGAATAAAACACATTCACTTAATATAAAACAGCATCCCTTTTCATCACCAACCATTTACATAAAATCTATGTACACATCTCGTCATTTCCATATATATATATATCACATCATTTTACTGAGTTTTAAATTCAAATATAAGAATTTAGAAAATAATTGTTCAGGGACTTTACAAAAACACTTGTATCTAGTTTTTCAGCTAGTATTAAGAGAGGCAATTGATCCCAAAAGGACATTTTGTATGTGGCTGTCCCAAGTCTGGAGCCTGAAATCAGTGTATGTCGTTTCTATCAGGATATTATTCATATTTTTCATTCATTGTTTTGTACTTAAATCAGGCTCTCAATTTTTTTTTATTATAATTGTTGTACATTTATCATATTAGGACATTTTATAGCTGACTATGCGGTATAGGTTTTGCTCCTTGTTGAAGGGGTACAGTGATCTATAGTTGTTAAGTTCTATGTCATTTGCTCCTTGTTGAAGGGGTACAGTCATCTATAGTTGTTAAGTTCTATGTCATTTGTCCTTGTTGAAGGGGTACAGTCGTTAAGTTCTATGTCATTTGTCCTTGTTGAAGGGGTACAGTCGTTAAGTTCTATGTCATTTGTCCTTGTTGAAGGGGTACAGTGATCTATAGTTGTTAAGTTCTATGTCATTTGTCCTTGTTGAAGGGGTACAGTGATCTATAGTTGTTAAGTTCTATGTCATTTGTCCTTGTTGAAGGGGTACAGTGATCTATAGTTGTTAAGTTCTATGTCATTTGTCCTTGTTGAAGGGGTACAGTCATCTATAGTTGTTAAGTTCTATGTCATTTGTCCTTGTTGAAGGGGTACAGTGATCTATAGTTGTTAAGTTCTATGTCATTTGTCCTTGTTGAAGGGGTACAGTGATCTATAGTTGTTAAGTTCTATGTCATTTGCTCCTTGTTGAAGGGGTACAGTGATCTATAGTTGTTAAGTTCTATGTCATTTGTCCTTGTTGAAGGGGTGCAGTCATCTATAGTTGTTAAGTTCTATGTCATTTGTCCTTGTTGAAGGGGTACAGTGATTGATAGTTGTTAAGTTCTATGTCATTTGTCCTTGTTGAAGGGGTACAGTCATCTATAGTTGTTAAGTTCTATGTCATTTGCTCCTTGTTGAAGGGGTACAGTCATCTATAGTTGTTAAGTTCTATGTCATTTGTCCTTGTTGAAGGGGTGCAGTCATCTATAGTTGTTAAGTTCTATGTCATTTGTCCTTGTTGAAGGGGTACAGTGATTGATAGTTGTTAAGTTCTATGTCATTTGTCCTTGTTGAAGGGGTACAGTCATCTATAGTTGTTAAGTTCTATGTCATTTGTCCTTGTTGAAGGGGTACAGTGATCTATAGTTGTTAAGTTCTGTTATTTGTCCTTGTTGAAGGGGTACAGTGATCTATAGTTGTTAAGTTCTATGTCATTTGTCCTTGTTGAAGGGGTACAGTGATCTATAGTTGTTAAGTTCTATGTCATTTGTCCTTGTTGAAGGGGTACAGTGATCTATAGTTGTTAAGTTCTATGTCATTTGCTCCTTGTTGAAGGGGTACAGTCATCTATAGTTGTTAAGTTCTATGTCATTTGTCCTTGTTGAAGGGGTACAGTGATCTATAGTTATTAAGTTCTATGTCATTTGTCCTTGTTGAAGGGGTACAGTCATCTATAGTTGTTAAGTTCTATGGCATTTGGTTTCAGGTGGAAAGTTGTTTTATTGGAAATTCAACTAAATCTTCTTACCAGTATTTTTATATTCAAACTGATAAGTTGAAAATAAACTGAATGTAATAAACTTACTGTCATGAAAATCTTTTCTGCATCTATATATATATATTGACACCGTATGTTTGAGGCTTAACATCGTGGCCACAAGTTAATTTTTTTCTGTTTAGTATTAAATTTATGTTAAGATCCATTTTGTTACATCTTGTGATCAATTTTATTTGGCAATCGCCAATGGCAGTCAGCAAGAACATCAGTTGTTCGACCTGTTAGTCAAATGCGTTTTGTTTAAATATACTTTTTCACTTTTTTGGTCTTTTGAAAAATGTTGTTTGTGCTGTTTTTGGGCCCTTCTACAACGAAACTTGTTTTACATGTGTGACAGCGATATTTTCCGCTTTGTTTTATTTTGTGGACATTCAAAACTTTATCTAAAAGCAAGATACTATTGTTCTCAAAATTGTCAGCTTACATGTTAAGAAGTTAATCCATTTTAATCCTAGCATTGTCTATTTCTTGTTATCGTATATATGTTTTTAATTGTATTATTTGTATATAGCATTACGTGACAAATTTCATTAGTACATGTAGTTATGATTAAGTAAGATTACGTAATACATTTTATATCGTTTCTATGTAAATGGGCAGCTGGATACCAGTGGTCAAGCTGTACGGACGCCGTGCATTAACAGTGACATTCGTTGTGTTTAGTATAGAACATTTATAGGAATTACCATTTGTTGTATCTTTCCGGAATATTTACCGTTGAACTTTAATTGTAATTAATGTTTTGCACTATTGAAGAAGTTATATATAAACCATCGTAAAGCTTAACTTAGTTTTGTTGACTTTATCCAGTGACTCATAAATTAAACAACATATAACTACTCATGAACACCTTAAAAAGCGTAGTTCGTTCTTATTTTGTACTGTTATACCACTGTCCCAGCTGGTAAGGGGGAGGGTTGTGTCCTGCTAACATGTTTAACCCTGCCACATTATGTATGTATGTGTCTGTCCCAAGTCAAGAGCCTGTAATTCAGTGGTTGTAGTTTGTTTATGTGTTACATATTTGTTTTACGTTCATTTTTGTACATAAATAAGGCCATTAGTTTTCTTGTATAAATTGTTTTACATTGTCATTTCGGGGCCTTTTATAGCGGACTATGTGGTATGGGCTTTGCTCATTGTTGAAGGCAGTACGGTGACCTTTACCTGTAGTTGTTAATTGCTGCATCATTTTGGTCTGTTGTGGATAGTTGTCTCATTGGCAATCATACCACATCTACTTTCTTTTTTATAGAGAAGTCAAAGTGTGTAAAATGTAAAATTAGTTTTCCAGTTTATTTTTAGTTGCAATTGTCTTGACAAAGTGACAATCTGTTTTTATTATCTGATATATCTTTAGTTAGATCTAATAAACATTAAGTACTTATAAATCTTAATGAAAATGTCCTCTTATCATGGACATGTACATCAATTGACCACTTGAAATATTAACTTTCCCAAACAAATTCTTGATAGAGATTAACTTCAATGATGTTGTCTATAAATTCTTCATTGGGTAAAACTGTGTTAACCTGATGTTCAGTAGTTGTCATTTGTTGATGTGGTTTATAAGACTTTCTCATTTCTTGTTTTTTTTGTATATAGATTAGAGATCTCACAAACATGTTTAACCCCGCCGCATTTTTGCGCCTGTCCCAAGTCAGGAGCCTCTGGCCTTTGTTAGTCTTGTATTATTTTAATTTTAGTTTCTTGTGTACAATTTGGAAATTAGTATGGCGTTCATTATCACTGGACTAGTATATATTTGTTTAGGGGCCAGCTGAAGGACGCCTCCGGGTGCGGGAATTTCTCGCTACATTGAAGACCTGTTGGTGACCCTCTGCTGTTGTTTTTTATTTGGGCGGGTTGTTGTCTCTTTGACACATTCCCCATTTCCATTCTCAATTTTAGATCTACTGTTAGCTCCTTTTTGAATTGTTTTACACTAGTCATTTTGGGCCCTACAAAGCTTGCTGTTTGATGTGTACCAAGGCACCATGTTGAAGACTGTACTTTGACTTATAATGGTTTACATTTACAAATTGTGACATGGATGGAGTGTTTCTCATTTGCACTCATACTACATCTTCTTACATCTATTAACATACCAAATAGATACATACTTTATTTTTGAAATCAAAATCATTTTTTTTTTATCTGTTTTTATTCTAAAAAGGAGACGTTTTTAAATAAATAGATGTGACATGAGAGCATGATACAACCTTCCCTTTTTCAAAGAATAATATTTTATAACTTCTCAGTCATATCAGAAGTTTATATAAATAAAACTTCTCAAATGAAATTTTTTTTTCCTACATTTTTTTCGTAAACAGGAGAAAATTGTAAAAAAAATCATTGTTCAATTGGAAAACACAATTGATATAAAACATTTTAGACAAAAGTAAGATGAATATGATAAAACGAGAATTTTAATGATGTAGCTTAAATCACAGATCTGTCAGAGTTTGCCACGTCCATGACATCTAATGTTAAATATTAGATAAAAGAAAGAAACATGTGAACAAGAATATGCCACCTAATAGGTACAATCTGTCACAGTCAGGATGCTTGTCTTACAGAAAATGTATTAAGACTTGCAAATAAATAATATTTACAACATTTAATAAAATAAATTACAGTTGATGCTATACATACACAAATAATTGTAGAAAAATATTATTTTAAAATATTATTTTAACAGAGAATGACATTGAAAACTAACACCAGTTGTCTCCCATTTGAAGACAGCAAATGATCAATTTCTGGAATGCTTTTTCCTATTAAGGACATTGCACATTGCTATGCTATTTATTTACTGGTGGTAATCCTTCAAAGAGATGCGGATTCAGGGGAGCAGGAGGCACGGGCCGTCTCCCTTTTGTTGATTATATATGAATCACTGTAGCATGACCAATAAAAAGTGTTTCTACTGGTCCTTAAGTCAGGTAAAAAGGAATATATTTTACTATTTACAGATATGAAATTATAAAAAAAGTTCTTCCCACTTGTCATAAACATCTTAAACTCTAAAAAATCAGTGTAATTTGAGTTAGTGCTTTAAAAATGTGTTGGATGTTATAATCAAAGAAAAACACATATACAAACTTAGTGGAAAGTTTGGCAAGCAAAAGGCAATGTCATAATGTTTGAATAAAGATATTAACTTGTTTGCTATAGTAAAACCAGTTGCTTCGCAGGGCGCAGCATTATACGACCGCAGAGGTTGAACCCTGAACGGTTGGGGCAAGTATGGACACAACATTCAAGCTGGATTCAGCTCTAAATTTGGATTGTGATTAAATAGTTGACACAGCATAGGTTTCTGACACAGAATGAATGTGGTCTAATGAACTTAAACAAAAAATTTTGCCTTTGAGCAATTCACTATGCTGTCGAATATTAATCCTCCCAAAAAAATGTTTGAAGAAATTTTCTTTTTATTTATGAAATCTGAAAAGAAAAAAATTGACCCCCCAATTTTTTTTTCACATCCCCCTTTCCCTTATTTCAAAACTGATCTCAATTCAAATTTCTAATGAAGTTTGCAACAATAACTACTCATTTAAATACATCATAAAATATTAAAATGTGAAAAAAGTGCTTGTTATTACTGAATGGTAAAGATTGTTTTAATCTATCAGTTGGTAGTAAAAGTGAATATACATTGTATATTGTATAAAACAATGATTTAAGTTGATTCAACTACTATTCTGGACGAAGAAAGATAACTCCAATTGAAATCCAATTGGAATTTCTTGCTATTGCACAATATTGTGCAATTAGATATTTCTTGCTATTGTGCAATACTGTGCAATTGAAAATATTTGCTATTGCACAATACTGTGCAATTGAAGATTTCTTGCTATTGCACAATACTGTGCAATTGAAGATTTCTTGCTATTGCTGAATACTGTGCAATTAGATATTTCTTGCTATTGTACAATACTGTGCAATTGAAAATATTTGCTATTGCACAATACTGTGCAATTGAAGATTTCTTGCTATTGCACAATACTGTGCAATTGAAGATTTCTTGCTATTGCTGAATACTGTGCAATTGAAAATTTCTTGCTATTGCACAATACTTAATATAATAATTTTGGATCCTGATTTGGACCAACTTGAAAACTCAGCCCATAATCAAAAATCTAAGTACATGTTTAGATTCAGCATATCAAAGAGGCCCAAGAATTCAATTTTTGTTAAAATCAAACTTAGTTTAATTTTGGACCCTTTGGACTTTAATGTAGACCAATTTTAAAACGGGACCAACAATTAAGAATCTACATACACAGTTAGATTTGGCATATCAAAGAACCCCAATTCTTCAATTTTTGATGAAATCAAACAAAGTTTAATTTTGGACCCCGATTTGGACCAACTTGAAAACTGGGCCAATAATCAAAAATCTAAGTACATTTTTAGATTCAGCATATCAAAGAACCCCAAGGATTCAATTTTTGTTAATATCAAACTAAGTTTAATTTTGGACCCTTTGGACCTTAATGTAGACCAATTTGAAAACGGGACCAAAAATTAAGAATCTACATACACAGTTAGATTCGGCATATCAAAGAACCCCAATTCTTCAATTTTTGATGAAATCAAACAAAGTTTAATTTTGGACCCTTTGGGCCCTTTATTCCTAAACTGTTGGGACCAAAACTCCCAAAATCAATACTTCCTTTTATGGTCATAAACCTTGTGTTTAAATTTCATACATTTCTATTTACTTATACTAAAGTTATGGTGCGAAAACCAAGAAAAATGCTTATTTGGGTCCCTTTTTGGCCCCTAATTCCTAAACTGTTGGGACCTCAACTCCTAAAATCAATACCAACCTTCCTTTTGTGGTCATAAACATTGTGTTTAAATTTCATTGATTTCTATTTACTTAAACTAAAGTTATTGTGCGAAAACCAAGAATAATGCTTATTTGGGCCCTTTTTTGGCCCCTAATTCCTAAACTATTGGAACCAAAACTCCCAAAATCAATCCCAACCTTTCTTTTGTGGTCATAAACTTTGTGTCAAAATTTCATAGATTTCTATTAACTTAAACTAAAGTTATAGTGCGAAAACCAAGAAAATGCTTATTTGGGCCCTTTTTGGCCCCTAATTCCTAAAATGTTGGGACCAAAACTCCCAAAATCAATCCCAACCTTCCTTTTGTGGTCATAAACCTTGTGTTAAAATTTCATAGATTTCTATTCAGTTTTACTAAAGTTAGAGTGCGAAAACTAAAAGTATTCGGACGACGACGACGACGACGCCAACGTGATAGCAATATAGCGGTCGTATAAAAATATTTAAAAATTAATCTTCATACTTGAACTATATTTTAACAAAAACGTATATGAGAATAAAATATTTAAAAGGTAAAAAAAAAATGCCTCAACTGACTCAACATCTAACTCCTTCATATAATCGATTAGTATATCACATATATCCTATTTCGTTGTCTCAAATAATTGAGCAAACAGATCATTATCCTTAATATCAATATCTCAATTTGTATTAAATCTTTTTTACAGTTGGAAATTTTAAAAATTGAAAGTCATCATAATTACAAAGTTTTATACATTATCAGTAAAAAAGTATTAAAAATGTCTTCTACATTACCAGGACATTAACATGAAGAATATAGCTAAATGGGAAAATATTTCATGTACAAAATATAACATATTTTTTTACAGAAACTTGAGAAAATAAAATGCACAAAAGACCTGACATTATAATACATGTTAGCCATTTCATGTTAATTTTTAAAAGACATTTTCTAATTTGAGCATATCCAGTATTGAAATACTTGAGATAAATATCATGCAACATTTTTACAAGGTGCTTTTAAATCTGATGGGGAAATGAAGAGCAAAAAAACTTACTGGACATCATTAAAAATTATAACAAAAAAATCCCTAAAACTTTGAGGATTCTAAGAAAGATTCCATCGGAAAAAATACAAACACAAAAACAAATCATTTTTGCACACTGAACTTTTGAAATCTTATTCCTACCAAAAGAACGATTCAGACCTGTTAAAATGGGGAAAAAAGTTATGTAAATGAATAATGCCAAGTACATGTAGTACTATCATACTACACAAATGTAACCATGGCTACAAGGTACCAAACATCTTCAAATAAGGGGAGATAATCATACAATTTTAAACTATGCCTTCTTAAATAAATTTTGCAACAACTAGTAACAAGAACAATATTGATGTTAAATAACAAAATAGATTTAGACAATTTGTATGCCACCACTGTTATGGTTGTTCATATCTATATCATTTGCTAGTCTCGCTAACTCTTCTATGTCTTTAGCTTTCTGTTCAACTTTATGCGAAATTAATTGTCGATAAAAATGGAATGAAAATATTATGAAAATAACTCCCACAGGAATGACCACAGCTGTCGACGCCCATGCTGCACCTTTATTATTTCCGATTTTCTTCACGTCAAACTTGACCCAGCATATTAGCACTATTTCCGTCAAAAACAATAATATTCCAAGTCCCGTTGAAAATGCCCACGCCATTTGAATTAAAATATTCATTTTTTCATGCGGAGATTCGTTGACAGCATTGACATTATGTACATTGCTGACAGCCTCAATGTTTGGTAAGATACATGTACTAATCATCAAGGCCAGGAGATGTACAGAAACAAGTAACGTGGTACACACACTAAACACTATCAGAAGAGCTGGTGATACATCTTCTTCAATCTGTATTTCTACCAAAGCAACCTGAAAATAGAAAAATGCATTTATAAACAAATTGATAAAACTGTAGTGATGTGATGCTACAATAAATTGTCTGTGAAATAATATGAATAATATGAAATTACTGTGTCTAAAGTAAAAAATGTACTAATATTAAACCTCTTAATTGTGCAGGTTTTTTTTTAGCAGGTACATGTAGGTTTGGAGAACAGGGACAGATCCAACTATTTAAAAAAAGGGTCCCAACCCAGGATAAAAGGGGGTGAGGGATGGATGGGGGCAACCATATAATATCCCCATTCAAATGCATTGATCGTCCCAAAAAAAGGGGAATTTCCAACCCCCTGACCCCCAATCCCCCTTTTCTGAATCCACCGTTGGGGGATGTGTGATTTCGGAAGGGTTTAAAGGATAAATTGTGAATCATTAAAGCGTCTCAATACTTAGTATAGTGTACCAAATAATGCATATACTTTTTTGCTTGTCTTGTTTGTTCCCCCCTTCCTTTCCCACCTTTCAAAATCTTGGTACCCTCATTTTCATATTTCCAATGCATGTATTACACTGTTTTACCAGTACTCTTTATAAACCCTATTAAAAAAAAATACAAAATCTATTTACATATAGTTCATATGATACTAATTTAAACTTGGTATAAACAGTAGACATTTTGTAATACCCACTGCTACAATTAATGCTCAATTGATAAAATTTTTAATCTTTTTTAATCTTTTATGAACTCATAATATACATTTAGAAGGCTTCCTCAAATATTCAAAAGAAAAGGGGAGATAATCATACAGTTATTATATCAAAATTCTCTTAGATAAATTAGATAATTGTAATTGAGCTGTGCATTTACATGAGTTCTCCATGTGCAATTTTCGTGCACCATACAATTTTTCAAACTTTTTTTTTCTTCTAATGAATGAACAACTAAAGCATTCATACCAACTACAAATGGATTTAAAAACACCAGGTACTTTTGACAAAACAGTATTATTTTGGGTGACCTATTCTTCACAACATTGAGACCTTTTACAAACAAAATTATTCCTAATTCATTATTATGTACATTGTATATACTATCACCTCTTCACATATACAAAGTAATTAATGAAAAATAATTATTGGCATTAAATTAAAAATGACATACTATTTAAGATCCTGTTAAAATCAAACAAAGAATAAAAGACTACATCAAATCAATGAACAGAATGATGAAATATTGACACAGAGATATGTCTGGCCTGTTAGTAATTCCAATAGTGAAATACAATGCATAAACAACTGGTATGAATGAACTGAGGTGCCATATATATATTCTGGATGGAAATAGAAATGGAAATGTGCCAATACTAATATAGCATGAACTGCATACTAAATATCATTGAAATACTACAAGCTGTTCCTGCTCAGAGTGAATTAAATGCATGGACAATAGAAATGTTGTCCCACACAAAATTTTCCTATAGTCATTTCATATAAAATTAAACACTTTTTTCTTCACACAAATATTTTGAAAGCATTTTTTAGAATCTTAAAAACCAGTTAATGAAGGCAGAATTGTCTGTTTATTTAAATATTATGTTTTTTTTGTCAGTTGTTTTCCTCTGATGTTGAAACACTGGCAAATTATCTCCCTTATTTCATGCAAAAGTATATATATCTTAGGATTCAGTATGATTGCCAATGAGTCAACAATCCACCAAAGTTCAAATATAGTGGATGTAAACAATTGTAGGCACTCTCCACAAAATCATCAGGCCTTTCATTAAGAGGCGGTACCCGATACTTTTACCCTCCTATGCTATTGACAAGTACCGCCTAAATGTAGGAATTTTTATATAAGATATTCATGGAATAAATTGAAAAGTACCACCTAGAAACGTGGAAAGTACCAGTCAACATGAAAGATAATGAAACCCCTGAATCATCAGCCCAGAACAAAATTCTAACTTGATCTGTAACTTTTCATGATAAAACAATAAAGCATGCAGAAAGAAAAAAAACGTGGAAAACTGATTTGCTGTACTTTAATATAAGGATGCATGGACAGACAGACAGAAAGCAAATCTAAAGTCACCTTCAACTTCGTCAGTAGAGGACCAAATATACATTGTATGTGATAACAATTATATGTTAACATTTTATTCTAGTTGGTTTAAGTGAATGTAAAGATTTTGAAACTTTTATAAGATTATTTTGATTTGGCCTTATTGTCTATTCACTCAGTGAAAAACAAAAATGATGTATTTATATGGACAAAGTAATATGTTACTTTAAAAATGTCCAGAGAGGTGACAGTCTGAGTACATTTTCAGGTTCAGGTTGACATTTCCTGTCATATTATTTTATCAGCCTGTCACATGTTTATATTCACATAGAATTAAAAACAATTTGAACTAAACATGTATCAGTCGTACAATTAGTTTGATCAAATTCATCATGGAAAGTCAACATTATATCTGAATAAGTAACTGTCAATTCAGAAATTTTTTCGAGGTTTTCATCAATGTGAATTAAATTATCACTTTGTGATTTTCGCAATAATAAGAAGTCGCATTCTGATGCCTGATGTATATATCTCAATGCAGGTCTTCCTGAAATCGAAATAATTAATCTAGCATTTTTGTCCACTCTTTAAAAATCGCACACAATTATTTCTGAAATTACAGTACTGTACTGACAGTACTCTGCAGTCAGTTAATTAAACTGGATCATCATGGAGGGTCTATTTTCAGATTGTCAACAAATAATGTACCTCACAATGCAGTGGCGGATCCAGCCATTTAAAAAAGGGGGGTTCCCAACCCAGGACAAAGGGGGGGGGGGGGGGTTCCAACTATATGTTCCCATTCAAATGCATTGATCGGCCAAAAAAAGGGGGGTTCCAACCCCGGAACCCCCTGGATCCGCCAATGCAATGATCCCATATATCAAATATAGTTACAGTATAGTATATGTAACATTGAGAATGAAAATGTGGAAAGAGACAACAACCCAACCAAAGACCGAAAAACAGCTGATGGCCACCTGGATAGCTAGTACACAAGTAAATAAGAGAAGAATTCATGAAATTCAGTATTTTAAGGTAATATAAAAAAAAAAAACAATGAGTAATGCAAATGAGGTCAATGATAATGGAAAAATATTACGGTATTCAGAAACTTCATAACATAAGGCATCTGTATTAACCAAGTATAAAGAATCAAGGTATTTAACCCTCTGATATATATATAGCTTAAAACAAATAGTTTAAATGCTTTCAGTGTTATAAGCATCACTTTGTCTCCTATTTTGAGTCAAAAAGACAAAATTGAGATGTCAATCCAATGACAGAACGTAAAAAAAAATACATCTATAAGACAAATCTTCATGTTAGCTTACAGTCTTAACTCATAGCCACAGGTCTAGCAGCCTGTGGTTGTAAAATTGCTTTAGGGCCTTTCAAATGTGAGCTCTACAGCCAGTACAGGCCAACAGAATCTTTCTAAATATTTTAACAATTTTGTAAAACTGGTATATATTTTAGGGCCAAAAAGGGGTCTCCAGGACCGTAACTACATTGAGGCAAATGAGGCAAATGCCTCATCTTTTAAATTTAAAAAAAAAAAAAAAAAAAAAAACTAAAACAAAAGATTGTCTTCATATGATTGTCTTCATATCAAATTGTTTTCACTGAAAGTGTCTTGCAAGAAGCAAGTTCTCTTCACTCTCTGATGTCGCCCCTGCATATTTTTAGTAATCCATGTTTCTATTTTACTTTCAAGTTTCAGAGTTGATGGTCTATTGTTTGTACTTTTGTGTCCAGGGTTTGTTTTTTGTTTATTTATTGTCCTACTTAATGACTAGTTTGAGTGTTGATAAAAACTGTATCATATATCCAAGCGCCTGTGGATAAAACTAGATAGCTGACATGTTTTAAGTGAAAGTAAGACCACCAATTTCCCGGTATCAAAACATTTGTTGAAAAAAAAACATCAATGTATTGCCAAATGACCTTTTACATTAAGTCGTGTTCAGACCATTTAACAGAAAATAAAGGAATATGAAGTACATGTGCACGGGAGCTAATCGAACACAATGTCAATAAAATTGAGAATGGAAATGGGGAATGTGTCAAAGAGACAACAACCCGACCATAGAAAAAACAACAGCAGATGGTCACTATATATGTATAGGAAAAAATACAAATGATCAATGGTCAAAGTTTTTATTCCTGTTCTTCATCTTGATAGTTGCTTGAGGGTCTTCAATAATGAAAGAATCATAAATTCCGTAAAACAAGGTCAATATATGAATATGATCCCTAGTGTCGACTTGAGCAGTACTAGTATTTAACGTATATTACTGCACTAATGACTGTCACTTTATTTAAATCTAGTCATAAAAAATCTCAAGTCTGCACAATACAAGACACGATTTTGCGTTATTTTTCTCAGAGCTTCTGGGGCTTTAAGCGGCCCCAGACCCCTCACCAAAAAAACATGATTTGCGTTTCTATGTAAGAAAGAGTCAGGGAAATGCTCAGAATGCACGATTTTGCGTGATTTTTCTCAGAGCTTCTGGGGGCCTTAAGCGGCCCCAGACCCCTCACCAAAATTTTTTTTCGCATCGCTACACTCGGCGAATATATTTTGCCTCAGTATTAAAAGGGGCTAGTTACGGCCCTGGTCTCACTGGACCTAATCCTTTGAAAGTTCATAATCTGATCATAAAGACTGAGATAACTTTGGAAGGAAAACACAAATTTTTATGCTAGGCAGTGCAAGTTAAATAAATTTGAACAAGGAGTAAGATTGTAATTTTGCAAATTATTAGTGTCATCCCTGCTGAAAAACACAGTAGAAAACTCCCCAAAACTATTTCAAATTAACTTACCAAAGCAAATCCTGCCAAGAGTGAGGATGTATGACTAGAAGCTTTTAGTCTAGCTTTACTATGATGCAAATATAACCAATTTCTTCCTTCTTTAGTTATTCCCATTTTGTCCATTTTATAAAAATCAATTCACAGTTTAAACATTTAATTAAATGTTTTCAATCACAAGACATGAATGAATCCAATCAAAGAGGGTTGTATGACCTCTTTAGTCCAATCAAGTCAAAGTTCAATCTCCTGAGAAATGATTCTTCATTATAATTCCTATTCAAAGTTATAAATGGTAAATTCTAAACCATCTGTCTCGGAATCAATAAGATAAGTTTTTCTTTTGCATGTATTTATCTATTGATATTAGTACATGTACTATGTATGCAAATACATGCTCCAGTAATATTTTATCTACATGACATACATACATATATTTCAACCACTTTCAATATCCGTTTACACTACCAAAACTGTGAATGTTCCATTTATCATGTATATCTATTAAGTAGTTCCTTCCCAAAAAACTGTACAATATTTTTCTGACCAGAGTTTAATTTCCTCAACCAGTTTTTGAGGTACATGTACTGTATTATTCCTTTTAATACAGATGATATGAAATTGGTGCACTGCATATGCATAAAGTTATATCATGTATATTATTAAATATATATTCGTTATAATATTTGATTTTGATGAATAACCTTGTCATTTGTATACAAAATATCCTAATATTTATGATGCACTGTATGCTTTAATTTATTATGTCCGTTTAATATTTGATATTGTTAAATAAACTTTTGATTTGCATAAAAAAAATCCTTCTATTTATCAAAATTACGGCATACAGGTATCATATTTACATATGAATAATTCTCCATCGAGAACCTAGTACACGTACAAGTTCAACAAAGAATACTCCAACATTTTTCTTCCATTTAGTACTTGTCAATTTTAGATAAATTGAGCAGACATATATTTAATCATTTCTTGTTGACATTATATTTGAATTTCCACAAGGCTCTCACAAATTGTTTATAATTTGCACTTGTCAATTAACAGTTAATTAATCACTATACACAATGACAATTTCACTAATTAAAGGTAGGTATAACAGACCCTTGGACAGGTAAATAACACACCTGCAAACACCTGTTCAATGGTCACTTATAACATCAATCCATTCTGTCCTATGTCAATGGTCACTTATAACATCAATCTACTTTGTCCGCCATGCCCTCTGGACATTATGCACAAATCTTTACTTTTATTATAAACATTTTATCTATGACAATATCACTGTCTATAGATGTAGGACAGATTTATTTATCTTTCTGCATATAAATTACCTTTAATATTACCCTACTTTATAATATCAAGTGAATACATTTAAATTTAGAGATTAAGTCCTGCGACTCTACGAATGGTCAAAATTGTATCCCAAACTTAAGTTTATTGTTACGAGATTAGCCGAATTCAATAAAAAATCTATATTTTTTGTACAAGTTGAATATCTTCAGGTTTAAAGATCTGACATTCCCAAAGTAAATATGTTTCCTAGTTTACGATGTAACATGAGTTGTAACATAATATACATGTACATATATATTAGTTAATTTGGATAAATAAATTAAAAGTTTCTGTCTGTAAAGACATGCTTTTATGAAAGCATGAATGTTTACAATAGGCCTACAGCAGCAAATGAAACCTTGAATAGTTTCCAAATATATTGTACATACTTGTATATAAATATGTCATTGAATCTTTTATCAACAGAAGGACATTAACTTTAAAATACTTTTTCTCCCCATGGCAGAAATTATCTTCAAATAAGAAGAGAATAATTGATTGGTCTATACCAGATGGTCTATACCAGATCGTCTATACCAGAGTTAGTCATGGACTTGAATTATAGTTTCGTGACATAAATGTATGAACTGATGAGTTTGATGAAGTCAAAAACATCACAAGGTCTAATGCCAGGGGGAAAAGAATTGAAAGACTTAGTACCAAGATATTCAAAATCTATCTAAACTTGAATGAAATATATAGTTTAGCATCTGCAAGGTTGGGTGTTTCTCAATAATTAATTTTGAACAGAAGTCTCAGTCCAAAGACTAGTTATTTTTCGCCATAGTGAGTCCATTTCAGTCCCCATGACAAAATGGAACAAGGAAATTACATCAAGTTTGTTTATTTTCATACTTTTTTCATTAAAAATGACAACTTTTGTGCGCACTCAGTTGATATAACATTATATTATCTTTCAAAATGATAGTCTAGGCAAATTTTGAACTTGCCTTAGTGACAACCCTGAAGGTTTCACATATTAACTTCACAATGTGAAAGGCTGAAAGCTGTTTTTTTAATGGCCTCTAGGAAAATCAGTTGTATAGCTAACCATGTAAGTCTATTTAAATGAAGTATTATCATTCTTATCTTATTATTATTGTTACAACATTGAGGACACATTTCACATTGATTATGACTGTCCTGACAGCTTTTTCATGAGCTAAGGAAATATAATGATGTCCTCAGTATTGAAACATTCATTTTGTCTCTAGGGGCCCCAGTGATATTGTTGGCTTTTTTCAAAACTACCTCTAACATTTTTTATTGGGAAAATATGCGTCATTTCTATCAAATTGGGAAGTTTATAATAAACCATGAATTTGACTGAAACTACAATTTGCAGACCCCCATTCAAGAGTCAAACCCTGCTTTGAAATAAGACCCCTTTTTGTCTCAGTGATGATACATAAATAGACCATCAAAGCTGCACATATAGTTATTGTAGGCATGACAAATGTATAAATGAGTGTTTTTCAGTTTGTATTCATGCACAATTACTACTGAGACTGCACTGTTTGTGAAAAAAGTTGTCTTTTGGGAAAAATTTAAAGCCATTTTTTTTCAAATTTGGATTTTTCTCCAGGGGAAAAAGCCTTTATTCTCTTTTAATTTAAGGCAAACAAACTGGGGGGAAATACAGATATAGTCTGTTAAAAGAGTTCCAACGACAAGAGACAATGGCTGATGACCAAGGGGTCTGGGCCAATTAATTTCCATGACATTAAGATGGAACAATGCTTATCAATAATCATTGACTTACCCTATTTTTTCAACTTCAATTGAAAAATAAAAATGACCAGATTTCCATATGACACTCATCCTTTGATCAGAGCAATAAAAGAAAACTCTCAAAATTTACATCAAACAAGGACACATTGGGAACAAGAGATAAGTTTAACTAGAGGCTCTCAAGAGCCTGTGTCGCTCACCTTGGTCTAATAATCTATGTGCATATTAACAATGAAAACATAAATTCATGACAAAATGGTGTTTTGGTGATGATAATGTGTTTGTAGATCTTTCTTTACTGAACATTCTTGTTGCTACAATTGTCCACATCTATAATGAACTTGGCCCAGTAGTTACAGTGGAAAATATTTCCTAAAAATTTACATATAAAGGGCAATACATGTAACTCCTTAAGGGGTCAATTGACAATTTTGGTCATGTTGACTTATTTGCAGATCTTATTTTGCTTAACATTATTGCTGTTTATAGTTTGTCTCTATCTATAATAATATTCAAGATAATAACCAAAATCTGCAAAATTTCCTTAAAATTACTAATTTGGGGGCAGCAACCCAACAACAGGTTGTCCGATTTGTCTGAAAGTTTCAGGGCAGATAGATTTTCACTTGATAAACAATTTAACCCCATGTCAGATTTGCTCTAAATGCTTTGGTTTAAGATATATAAGCCAAAATCTACATTTCACCCCTATGTTCTATTTTTAGCCATGGTGGCCATCTTGGTAGGTTGGCCGGGTCACGCCACACATTTTTTAAACTAGATACCCCAAAGATGATTGTGGCCAAGTTTGGTTAAATTTGGCCCAGTAGTTTCAGAGGAGAAGATTTTTATAAAAGATTAATACAAAAATTTACGAAAAATTGGTCAAAATTGACTATAAAGGGCAATAACTCCTTAAGGGGTTCAACTGATAATTTTGGTCATGTTGACTTATTTGTAGATCTTACTTTGCTGAACATTATTGCTGTTTACAGTTTATCTCTTTCTATAATAATATTCAAGATAATAACCAAAATCTGCAAAATTTCCTTCAAATTACTTATTTCGGGGCAGCAACCCAACAACTGGTTGTCTGATTCATTTGAAAGTTTCAGGGCAGATAGATTTTTACTTGATGAACAATTTTACCACTTGTCAGATTTGCTCTAAATGCTTTGGTTTCAGAGATATAAGCAAAAAATCTACATTTTACCCCTATGTTCTATTTTTAGCCATGGTGGCCATCTTGGTTGGTTGGCAGGGTCATGCCACACATTTTTTAAACTAGATACCCCAAAGATAATTGTGGCCAACTTTGGATTAATTTGGCCTAGTAGTTTCAGAGGAAAAGATTTTTGTAATAGATTACTAAGATTTATGAAAAATGGTTAAAAATTGACTATAAAGGGCAATAACTCCTAAAGGGGTCAACTGACCATTTCGGTCATATTGACTTATTTGTAAATCTTACTTTGCTGAACATTATGGCTGTTTACAGTTTATCTCTATCTATAATAATATTCAAAATAATAGCCCAAAAACTATAATTTCCTTAAAATTGCCAATTCCAGGGCAGAAACCCAACAACGGGTTGTCCGATTGGACTGAAAGTTTTAGGGCATATAGATCTTGACCTGTTAACATTTTAACTCCATGTCAGATTTGCTCTAAATGCTTTGGTTTCAGAGTTATAAGCCAAAAACTACATTTTACCCCTATGTTCTATTTTTAGCCATGGCGGCCATCTTGGTTGGTTAGCTGGGTCACGCCACACATTTTTTAAACTAGATACCCCAATGATGATTGTGGCCAAATTTGCTTTAATTTGGCCCAGTAGTTTCAGAGGAGAAGATTTTTGTAAAAGCTAACAACGACGGACGACAACAATGTACGACGCCGGACGCCAGACGCAAAGTGATGAAAAAAGCTCACTTGGCCCTTTGGGTCAGGTGAGCTAAAAATTAACAAATCTTGAAGTTGTTTACTTGCTCAATTTTGTCATGAGGACTAAAATATAAATGATATAGAAACATAATTTCCTCATCTGACTGTTCGGACTCCCCATCAGGCATGGTCAAAAATAAGAAAACTCTCTAAAAAACATCTACAAAGACACATTGTTATAAAAAAATTCATGGGAATACCAGTTTCTTTCATCCAATAAAACATGTGTCACTAAACTAGCAAATTTCTTGATTTCTGATTTTTCCTCTCACAAATTTTAAATTTCTAAAATTCTAACATTATGAGACTACCAGACTGACAGTCAGACACTCTGTCATCAAGGTCATTAAATTAGTTACATGTTTGCACAAACTTCAACAGAAACTAAATATTCTAATTTTTAGACTGTTGGAAGACATTAAGTCTCTCAAAGATTTGGACAAAGGTGAAACTACCAAACGTGGTGCACCTGTTTAATTATGTCAAGAACTAGTAACTCTGTACCAGCATTTATGTACATGTAATTAAATAAGGCTTGCATTGATGTTTACCGTTTTGTGAACATGGTGAAAGAATTCACATTTTCCATGTTTTTTTAATATATATTATATACATGTATCGTGTGGTCTAGCGGGATGGCTACAGTGCAGGCGATTTGGTGTCACGATATCTCAGTAGCATGGGTTCGAATCCCGGTAAGGGAAGAACAAAAAATTTGCGAAAGCAAATTTACAGATCTAACATTGTTGGGTTGATGTTTAGACGAGTTGTACATGCATAATAAATATATATATATAATATATTTCAACATCTCTAATAAACAATTGATAGAAATGTAATCAACTCTATTGAATTAAAATAATAAAGTTAAAACTCAAAGAGACAACAACCTGACCATAGAGAAGACAACAACAGAAGGTCACCAACAGGTCTTCAATGCAGCCAGAAATTCCCGCACCCGGAGGCATTCTTCAGTTGGCCCCTAAACAAATATATATGTATGCACTGGTAAATTCCTTTGTTATCAGAAGAAACCATCATTTAAGCCTCTAGATCTGTGAGGGTACAGTGGAATCTGTGTACACTCCCTTTTGAGTTGATGGAGATGTGTCACTAACATATATATACAACATTTTTTTACTAGGACAATCCCCACCCCAACACAAAGGGAACTTGCTAGGACACCAGGTGTTCTGTTATTTAGGTGGAGGAAGCCGATATACTCGGAGAGAACCACAGGGACAATTGGTGGAACCAGACAAACCACAGAAATATCAGAAGATTGATCTATATGTCAAAGGAGGGAACAACTTTGACCAACTGAGGCTCAAATTACCCAGGTCCCTAGTCCAAATAATTATGACGTCTGGCAAGGCTATTTTATTGTTTTTTTGGACGCCTTCGTAGAGGCTATTTTTTTTCTGGGACGCCTTCGTAGCCTTGCCAGACTTCATAATTAATGGACTAAAAGTACCCATACAAGTTAAAACTCAGGTTTGGGAAGCAGTGAAGTGTATAGGAGGGTAAAAATCAGCCCTGTGTCTGATGTACTGAGATTTCGAGCACCCAACTTCGGGCCAAGGCAGAAACGACACCCTGGACCTTCAGCTCTGTAGCCATCAGTATTAACCACTACACCAGGAACCCACACTAACTGTACTATAATAGACTATCTCTGTACAAGTGCAAGCTTATTCACATAACAGATCATAACACATATTATCTTTGATAAATAATTTTTTAAGTCACATCAGTACAAAATGCAGTTATAACATGTGCCATACGGTAAAGAATCGATTTTCTCATTGAGGTAAAAAAAAAAATCCGTAAAAGCTACAAACATATATATTTTAGTTCCATTCTTACCATTGCGAATCCTGACAGTAATGCTGACGTAGAACTTGATGCTTTGAGCTTGGCCCTGCTGAGGTAGAGTTTCCTCCACGTCGCGGCCTGTCTATTGTGCTGATTTCCACTCATTTGTTTCACATAACTTTTGGCCAACCAGTCTTCATACGATGTCTTGTTGTAATTAACTTGCATATGGCTGGAGATTTAAATGACATTAGATTTTAATCAGCAATCAAAAATATCGAGTGACAGATCAGAAACAACGGGAAACAGTTTATTTGGGGGTTACACTAAAGACCTGAAAGTGGACCTCAAAAGACCTGAAAAGACCTGAAAATATACGATTAAAATTATTCAAATTGCAATAACTTTTTTATTGTTGGATGGAATTTCTCCAAATTGGAATTTTATTAATTCTTAATATCCATATTTAATTAAAATTTAAATGTTTTAAATTAAAAAGAAATTTTTGATGCTAAAAGTTGGACCTGAACGGAGAAATGAAAAGACCTGAAGGGACCTAAAAATCTATGGTCGGACTAATTCTAACTTCAATAACTTTTTTATTATTCAGTGGATTTCTTTCAACTTTTGATTTTGTGAAACAAAGGGTGCAATGTAATGATAATATTAAAAAAAATTATTGAAAACATATTGTTGGGGTGTCAAAACTCGGACCTGAACGGAAAATTAAAAATCTGAATGAGCCTTAAATTCCGCTAAAAAAAAATTTAAACGAAAAATAATAAACATAGACCAAGGATTTGTCTAACTATACAATTCATTGCAAAGACAAAAAATATGGTTGTAAACTTTTCATGTTCGATGTCATTTTGTCTCTTGTGGAGATCTGTCTCATTGCCGGGATCACACCCCATCTTCTTCGGAAGAGAATAAAGAATAAAATTGTTTACTATAGTGTCACATATTGATTGAAACAAGACATTCACAAAATATTCATATACACACAAACAACAATCAATATCCAGCCAAAAAATTACTGAGACACAGATGCTTAAAATCAAACTATTTACAAAATATACTATTTAAACTTGTAAATAATCTCATAAAAGTTATATTCAAAATGGGACAAGTAGCTTAAAATGTAAATAATTCTTAGGTTAAAAAAGATATATGTTAACTATGAAGTATGAAATACTATAAAATTGGGTAAAAATCTTATAAATAAATGCATTGGTAACAAGATATAGTGATAATCCAATTAAAAGATTAAAGTGAAATGTTTATTTAGACTAATGATCCAATTATCAGCTAATATCAATACAAGGTTTGAATTACAATTCCGGCACACGTTCACGTAATTAAAACATTCCAATCGACGAACACGCGTGCCGTCTCTAAATAATATATAGTTTACTGGGGAAGCAATACTATTATTTTCATTTTTATGTTTAAGACCTGCTTTAATATATATTAATGCAGTTTAAGCAGGTTGAATTAGTTTGAATAGAGACATATAATCCTATTTATTATATGTCTCTGGTTTGAATAATTTCAACGGGCAATCTTCTTTTTTTTCATCAACAAAAAGGTATTTTGTATTCAAATATGTTTCTGTATAAATATAAAGTCATTCGTTCTCTTCAATAGACTTTTGTCTAAAATGAAAACAAATAGAAAAAAAACATTGTTGTACGAATTTAAATACATCTACCCCTATGATCTATTCATGTCTTTTACTTCCCCGACAAGGTCCGAATTTTGTAACTCAACCATGATTATAATTTTTTAATTTCGATAAAATTCTTTATCATTTCAATGATATATTATACCTTTCCTATAACAAAGTTCATATTTCAAGGAGATTGATTGAAAACAGTTAAAAAACTTGAATAAATCTGACCACAGGCTTTTCAAGCAAATTTATGTTATTTAATTTTCCGTTCAGGTCCGAGTTTTGACACCTCGACGATATTATTTCAATATTTTGTTTTAATATTATCATTATACTGAATGTTTTGTTTCATAAAATCCAAAGTGTGAAAGATAAACATTGAGCCTTAAAAAAGTTATTGAAGTTAACATTAGTCCGACCATAGATTTTCAGGTCCCTTCAGGTCTTTTCATTTCTCCGTTCAGGTCCAACTTTTAGCATCAAAAAAATGTTTTTGATTTAAAATATTTAAATTTTAATGAAATATGGATATTAGCAATTAATAAAATTTCAACTTGAAGAAATTCTATCCAATAATAAAAAAGTTATTGCGATTTGAATAATTTTAATCGTATATTTTCAGGTCTTTTCAGGTCTTTTCAGGTCCACTTTCAGGTCTTTAGTGTAACCCTTTATTTGGTGCGGTCAATATAAATTACGGATTTTCATAATTTAGTGACGATTTCGAATTCAGTAAAGATTATTATGTCTTAATCATAAATTTCAATATACTATATCAAGAATATAACTTTATATAAATGAATCCAGTGTGACTTGATCTAGGAAATATTTTAGACATATCTGATATTGACAAGCTTTTCTTTAGTTTCGTTTTGACATAAATATTTGGTAATTTCGAATATCGAACTTGCTAAAAATACATCATCCCAAACAGCTCCGTGCGCGATAAATTAAAATTTATGTTATATGAAAAACCCTTAATGACTTGGATTGTAACTTTCTTTCTTTTCTTTTTGATGGCAAAGGATTAAGTTCACAATGGTTTAAATTTGGCCCTTAGAGTTTGATAGTTTTTTTTGTAATCAGGACAACTTGCAACATAATGACCACATTGAAAAAACTATTATTACAAAATATCTTCCTTTTCGCACATCACATAAAAAATAACGACGAAATTACCTCTCAAGTATGCAATATTTGTGTTCAGTGGTTTTGGACACATTTCAGGCCGGGATAATTTTTTACCGTTTTTTACACAATTTACTTTGGCCGCCTAGATGACCCAAAAGGTGTTTGTGGTTAGGGATTCGATATCATCATTGGAAACATTTGGCTACAGAACATTTTGGATCCTAGGTTGCGGCCAAGGATTTCCTCAGATTGTTGGTTAGAAAAATGTGCGAAATCCTTTTTTTTTTTTTTTTTTTTTACAATATATCCAAAATTTACTACTTTGAACATCAAATGAACATGTTGGAATCTAAGGAAAAAAGTAAAATCACAAAAATACTGAACTCCGAGGTGAATTAAAATTAAAAAAGGAAAGTCCCAATGGCAAAATCAAAAGCTCAAACACATCAAACGAATGGATAACAACGGGAACTGTCATATTCCTGACTTGGTACAGTATTTTCTTATGTAGAAACTCGACCGAGGATGGTGGATTAAACCCAAAAATGTGCTTTAATTAATGAAAAAAAATATGTTAAAACTATTTGTCACAAGGCTTTTGAAATACTAGCAGATCCATTACGAATAAAATTATGTTCATTTTGAAGTTTTCTGATGTAGTTGGAATTCATGGCCATGTTTGGCCTAAAGGGAATTTTAACCTTGTCCTTTCTATCAAATAACACTATTTTTTTGTAGAGACGCACACATCGTATATAGCCAAGAAAAGTTGTGAACATGTACAGCCTTAGATTCTTCAAAAGAGTTGTGGCACCCGATTTATACCGCAGAAATAAACCATCAGATATATGCATGACTTCTTGCAACCAATTAAACTATTCAAAGATAAAACATTGGACTTACGGAGCAAACCTTTTTTTCACAGTTATTTCTGCTTTCAATTCGATCTTGCACTTTTAAAAAAATATTTCTAAAAGTATTACTAAATTGCCTCAATGGACTTGAGAAATCAGAGTCATTTGTGATGCCCTTCATGGGGTGTCAAAGTAATCACACAATCACAAATGTTTGCCAATATAATCACATAATCAATAAATTTTTCAAACAAAATAATCAGATAATCACAAAACACAGTTCTTGATTATCAAATAATCATGAAATATTTCGTCTGGTAATCAAATAATCACTATATATAAAAACGGTCAAGTAATCAAATAATCAAAAATCCCATGAGGAGGCCTCATATGTCTCCGGAGAAATAGAGTAACGAAAAACTTATTTTACTCTGCCACGGCTCGATGATGTGATTGTAGAACTGGAGAGTGGTTGTCTGTAGTTTTATCTTGACACTGTCGTCAAGTTTGTTAAATCAGGAAATTTGGTGTCAGCTGGGACATAATATATAGTTCATATTGTGGAACAGATTTTTGGTTGTAGTTACTAACTCACAACGTCCGTATGTTAATTGACGTTTTCCTATAAACAAATTACAAGAAAACAAAAATGGTCCCATTTATCATTACATATTCCGATGTAACTCGATTCAAAGTACAAGTGTGCAATCTAAATCGGAAGATATGTCATTCGATATCGTGTAACCTAACTGACAACGAACCACTGTGTTTTACTGAATCATAAGTGGGAAACACAGGACTCCGTCTGCGAATTTCATTATTGATAAGATATCAAGTTCTATTTCAACAGACAATAGCTAGCCACGTCGTCAGTGAATTGACAAGTCTAAAAAGCAAATAAAATAAGATTTATACTTTAAAATCACATTGTTGTATTAAGTTGGGGCCATAGTCTTAGTATTCAGTTACAAACAATGTATAGTTTTAACACTAATTAAATGTACAATATATTGTAATTACCCGTAAAAATAGTGCATTTCTGTATAGTATTCCTGTCCAGTTATTGAGACAATTTCGGCCAGTAATTGCAAACATGTGGTTATAATCCCGTTACAGCTATAGGTCACTGGAATAGGTCATACAGCACATAACATGTACGTAATCCTCTTATAATTAACCAACCTGCTGCTACGATGTACGTGCTTTGATATTTCATTAATTCGATATGATCAGGATAAGGATAATCATGTTTTAGGGTCTGGTAGTTTATAGGAGGGGGTCCTTCTTAAAAAAAATCGATTATTTATAGTTTTTGCTCATTATTAACTTTTTTAATAATTTTAGCACTCAATTACTCTCTATTTTTTTTAACCTAATTTGTCTTTCCTTTATTTATTTTTTTATTTTTTATAGTACTAGTATAACCCCGGGCCATTAATTATTCTCTATTAAGACCCCATCTAGACCCTCGTGTGCCTTTTCCACAATTTTAAGATTGGATTATGAGGATGACGAGCAAGAGTCACTTTCTTTTTGTACGAATGTGTGCTATCTACAATGTATTTATATCTACTAATTCATGTTTGTGTCGCTTATATAATCATCTGCAGTCTTCGGAGGTTACCTCGATAGTTAATTAGATGAGGTCTAGACTAAAATACACACGAAATCATGATACATATCAATCCCATGCCATTTATATTGTTTCTTTTAGACTTTTCAATATTTGGATATACGTTTTAGCATGTTAGAAATCAAATATAAGAATTCGAACCATATCGGTGACCATGCATCCGACAGCCAATGCCCTTTAAACATAACCAAATGACTGCCGTATTAAGAAAAAAAGTTAGAAAAAAGATTGGAAACACAACTGTAAAGTGGGGGCTTTTGAATCAGACTGGTTTTTGTTTATATTTGCTTCCATTTTTTTTTTTTTTTTGCTATACTATTCACGAGGAGAAGGCATAACAGACATATTAACTTGGCGGACATTTTTCTTTTGATAGGCCCCTTTATGCCATGAAGATCTAAACGAGTCGACCATCGGTTGTTTATACATCCCTACCTTTACAAATATAAAACGTTCCTGATGAAAACAAAACAAGAAAAGCGCTTTGGAGTGTTATATTATTTTCCATATTCTTTATTTACTATATTCTCAATTCTTCCTATCTAAGCCCCTCCTTATTCTCGATTCTTTCTATTTCATCACCTCGTTATTCTCAATTCTTTCTATTTTATCACCTCGTTATTTTCAATTCTTTCTATTTCAGCACCTCGTTATTCTCAATTTTTCCTATCTAATATAAGCACATCGTTATTCTCAATTCTTTCTATCTAAGCACCTCGTTGTTATCATTTCTTTCTATTTCAGCACCTCGTTATTCTCAACTTTCCTATCTAATATAAGCACATCGTTATTCTCTATTCTTCCTATTTAAGCACCTTGTTATTCTCATTTCTTTCTATTTAAGCCTCTCGTTATTCTCAATTCTTTCTATCTAAGCACATCGTTATTCTCAATTCTGTCTATTTAAGCCCCTCGTTTTTCTCAATTCTTCCTACCTAAGCACATTGTTATTTCCATTTCTTTCTATTTAAGCCCCTCGTTATTCTCAATTCTTTCTATCTAAGTACCTCGTTATTCATAGTTCTTTTTATCTAAGTACCTCGTTATTCTCAATTCTTTCTATCTAAGGACCTCGTTATTCTCATTTCGTTCTATTTAAGCCTCTCGTTATTCTCAATTCTTTCTATCTAAGCACCTCCTTATTCTCAATTTTTTCTATTTGAGCACCTCGTTATTCTCAATTCTTTCAAACTAAGCACCTCGTATTCTCAGTTCTTCCAAACTGAGCAGCTCGTGTTCTTAATTCTTGTTATACATCTAAGCACATCATTATTCTCATTTCTTTCTATCTAAGACCCTCGTTATTCTCAATTCTTTCTATCTAAGTACCTCGTTATTCTTAGTTCTTTCTATCTAAGCACCTCGTTATTTTCAATTCTTTCTATCTAAGCACCTCGTTATTCTCAATTCTTTCTATCTAAGCACCTCGTTATTCTCATTTCGTTTTATTTAAGCCTCTTGTTATTCTCAATTCTTCCTATCTAAGCACCTCCTTATTCTCAATTTTTTCTATCTAATATAAGCACATCGTTATTCTCAATTCTTCCTATCTAAGCACCTCGTTGTTCTCATTTCTTTCTATTTCAGAACCTCGTTATTCCCAATTTTCCTATCTAATATAAGCACATCGTTATTCTCAATTCTTCCAATATAAGCACATCGTTATTCTCAATTCTTCCAATTTAAGCACCTTGTTATTCTCATTTCTTTCTATTTAAGCCTCTCGTTTTTCTCAATTCTTTCTATCTAAGCACCTCGTTATTCTCAATTCTGTCTATTTAAGCTCCTCGGTTTTCTCAATTCTTCCAACCTAAGCACCTCGTTATTTCCATTTCTTTCTATTTAAGCCCCTCGTTATTCTCAATTCTTTCTATCTTAGTACCTCGTTATTCATAGTTCTTTCTACCTAAGCACCTCGTTATTCTCATTTCGTTCTATTTACGCCTCTCGTTATTCTCAATTCTTTCTATCTAAGCACCTCCTTATTCTCAATTTTTTTCTATTTAAGCACCTCGTTATTCTCAATTCTTCCAAACTAAGCACCTCGTATTCTCAGTTCTTCCAAACTGAGCACCTCGTGTTCTTTATTCTTGTTATACATCTAAGCACATCATTATTCTCATTTCTTTCTATCTAAGCCCCTCGTTATTCTCAATTCTTTCTATCTAAGTACCTCGTTATTCTTAGTTCTTTCTATCTAAGCACCTCGTTATTCTCAATTCTTTCTATCTAAGCACCTCGTTATTCTCATTTCGTTTTATTTAAGCCTCTCGTTATTCTCAATTCTTCCTATCTAAGCACCTCCTTATTCTCAATTCTTTCTATTTAAGCACCTCCTTATTCTCAATTCTTCCAAACTAATTACCTCGTCTTCTCAATTCTTCCAAACTAAGCACCTCGTATTTTCAATTCTTTTTATACAACTAAGCTACAATAACACATGGTACTTAATGCTCAAGTTTTCTGTATTTTTTCTCCATCAAACACCTTTATTATTTTATATATATAAATTCATTATATTAAAAAAAAATAGATCTTTTTTTCAATAATTAAGCAAAGTAGATTCAAATATTTTGGTATGCAAATAAACTCATCATCAAAGCATTCTAGTTTTCAACGAGACTCAATCTAATAAATTTCTGCTCTAAAAATATTTTTAAAAATCCACACAAGTATAGCTCCTATGTTTTATGCTTCAGTGTTTACATCGTTTATCTCATCCAACAGAATTTTGGACAATCCCGAAATGATCGCCGTTGCAGCTGCTGCATGCTAAAAGAGTCAGACCGTAGCGTTTGGACATACATAGGGAAAACAAACTTGCTATGGCTTTTTCATTTGATATATCTTGATTCCCCTTTTAATGGAAGGGCGCCTGCTCAATCATTTAATTTCAACCTAAATTGTTGTTTTGTAGTATTTTGTTAATCACAGATTCTTTCATCGTTTCCCGTCAATCGTCGGCCGTCCAGTCTTCAACAAGCATGCGCATCCTCTATATATAGTCATGCACGCAACAATGCAGTCGACGTCAGCGTGCAGCAACAGCGAGCATTTCGGGATCGCGCAAAGCTTCATTACACTGAGATTAACGACGAACACACTGAAGAATAAAAAATGGGAGCTACTTGTGGAAAAAAAAAGAAATTCAGACAGAAACCAACAAGGAAAAGAGTTTGCTTTGGCAAGGTTTGTTCTGAGACTGAGATATATATTTAATAAGAACAGAGTTGTACCCTTCAATGAACCAGGATCACGTTCTGTGTCAAGCGTTTTAAGCAACACGGCAATTATTCCAAGAAATAATAAGAATAAGAGCAGACATCTCTCCGCGGAAGAAAGAAATTGCCAAACGGAACTTAACACGCCCTGTGTAGATCAAAATTCAACACCACTTCTCGATAATGTTGAGTTCAACAACGAGGACTTACCTTCCGCAAGAGATAAATCGAATCGTAAACACGACATTCAGAGAACAGGAGAAGAAACAAAAGATGCAAAAGAAAACCAGTCCATCATAGGTATACAGACATGTGTTGCTAAATTTGAAAAAGACGCTGATAAACTGTTGTCTGGTAACAGAAAACGGAGACACAACAAAGCATCGAAGGGTGTGAGAACAAATATGTCTATAATGTTTGCAGCCACCTCAAACATGGATGTTAGTTTACCGGGTGAAGTAATCCCATCCGCAGGCGCATCAAATGTTACAAGACCACAGTTGACAGTCCCTGAGATACATACTAAAGAAAAAAAATATTTGGACAGTTGGATGGTACGTCAAATCAAGAAAGATAATTTGAAAAAATAAAATGCATACTCTTTTTCCTTGTTTCAATAAAAAAAATATGAAATAACAAAATATATTATTCTGCCATATTTGACATTAAATTAGAATCCTCTCTGTTTGATGTTTTTATCACCCCCAATTTTTGGTGGGGTTCGTGTTGCTTAGTCTTTAAGTTTTCTATGTTGTGTCTTTATAATGTACTATTATATTTGTCTCTTTGTCTTTTTCTTTTTTAGCCACATGTGGCGTTGTCTGTCAGTTTATTATCGATCTATGAGTTTGAATGTCCATCTGGTATCTTTCGCCCTTCTTTTAACTGATACATGTCTCGTCCTCAGCTGATTCAACCTTATAACTCGTTTTAGTTAGGAGCAGAGAATACCCACACGAAGGTGACGTATAGACCGACACATTTCTACTGTATTTCCATCCGTGTACTTGGTGAGAGTTTTAATGGTCTAGATATCACAATGGTCGGTTTGCTGCTATGTCGTTTGTATGTTTTTTATCAATAAAATTGAGAATGGAAATTGGGAATGTGTCAAAGAGACAACAACCCGACCATAGAACAGACAACAGCAGAAGGTCACCAACAGGTCTTCAATGCAGCGAGAAATTCTCGTACCCGGAGTCGTCCTTCAGCTGGTCCCTAAACAAATATATATACTAGTTCAGTGATAACGAACGCCATTCTAAACTCCAAATTGTACACAAGAAACTAAAATTAAAAATAATGCAAGACTAACAAAGGCCAGAGGCTCCTTACTTGGGACAGGCGCAAAAATGCGGCGTTGTTAAACATGTTATGAGATCTCAACCCCCCTATACCTCAAGTCAATGCAGAAAAGTAAGCGCATAACAATAACAATAACAATTGCTATCAACAAATGCATGCGATAACCTACTCGGCGATCCAGTACTGTTCGTGTGCTTGTGTTATTTATTGACGGGTCTTTTGGCTGACAAGCGTTGATTTATATATACCCGTGTATAGCGGGTCCGTTATTGAACTAAAGTGTATAGCTAAATGTCAACTTAGCATGATAATTATCTTGTGTAGTCGACTTGATAATGAAAATATCATGATAAATTAACTTGCTATCTTGTTAAGTCGATGTCACTTACATGCCACCATAGAATATGATCAAGAGAAAAAGATTACAGAAAAAAGATTTGAAACACAAGTGTATGGTGGGGGCTGGTTTTAATCAGACTGGTTTTTGTCTTTATTTGTTCATAATTACATTAGAAGTATGTTTCGTTATAATACGTTATTATGATTGGCTAACTACACATCACGTGTTATTCCTTACACAATTGCATTACACAATAAAACTTATCAATCATGATAACACGAGGTTCCACAATAAAGTGCATAGGTTGTTTAAATAAAAAAAAATTATAAATGATAAAATTCGTGTTTTCATGATCCTAGTAGCTAAAAAATGTAATAACAAGTATTGAATGTTTCTTTTTGTAACTTCATAGGGTTGTAAAAGCGTTGACCGTGCGCACATTATTAGAATGAAGCGCGGAAGCGCTTCATACAAAATGTACTTCGGTCAACGCTTTTACATCACAAAAAAGTTACAAAAAAAGCATTCATTTCTTAACAATTTTAATACGTTTTTGCTATATACATCTATGATCTATGAGACGGCAAACGATTCGCAAACCAGCCGAACCAACAAATATGAAGAACACCTTTTTATATAGGCCCCTTTATGTCATAAAGCTCTAATAATCTTATAATCCTGGTACCTTTGATAACTATCTATAAGAGTTTGTAACCGGTTATTTAAACATCCCTTGATTTACAAAAATATTTTGGTTTAAACCTTCTTGGTGAAGAAGAATCAAGAAAAAGCTTTATAATTATATAAATTATGCCATATATTCTCAATATTTCCTATGTAAACACCCCGTTATTCTCGATTCTTCCTATCTAAGCACCTAGTTTTGTCTCAATTCTTCCTATCTAAGCACCTCGTTAGTCTCCATCCTTCCTATCTAAGCATCTCGTTATTCTCAATTCTTTCAATCTAAGCACCTCGTTATTCTCTATTCTTCCTAACTAAGCACCTCGTTATTCTCAATCCTTCCTATCTAAGCACCTCTTCCTATCTAAACACATCGTTTTTCTCAATTCTTCCTATCTAAGCACCTCGTTATTCTCTATTCTTCCTATCTACGCACCTCGTTATTCTCAATCCTTCCTATCTAAGCACCTCTTCCTATCTAAACACATCGTTTTTCTCAATTCTTCCTCTCTAAGCTACTCGTTTTTCTCAATTCTTCCTATCTAAGCACCTCGTTATTCTCTATTCTTCCTATCTAAGCACCTCGTTTTTCTCAATTCGTCCTATCTAAGCACCCCTTCCCATCTAAACACATCTTTTTTCTCAATTCTTCCTATCTAAGCACCTCGTTTTTCTCAATTCTTCCTATCTAAGCACCTCGTTATTCTCTATTCTTCTTATCTAAGCACCTCGTTATTTTCAATCCTTCCTATCTAAGCACCTCTTCCTATCTAAACACATCGTTTTTCTCAATTCTTCCTATCTAAGCACCTCGTTTTTTTTCAATTCTTCCTATTTAAGCACCTTGTTACTCTCAATTCTTCCTATCTCAGCACCTCTTCCTATCTAAGCACTTCGTTATTCTCAATTCTTCATATCTAAGCACCTAGTTTTGTCTGAATTCTTCTTATCTAAGCACCTCATTATTCTGAATCCTTACTGTCTAAGCACCTCGTTTTTCACAAAACTTTCTATCAAAGCACTTCGTTATTCTCTAATCTTTCTGTATATATATTTGAGCACCTCTTTAATCGCAATTCTTTCTATTTGGGGACCTCGTTATTCTCTATTCTTCATATTTAAGCACTTCGTTTTTCTCAAAACTTTCTATCTAAGCACTTCGTTATTCTCTATTCTTCCTATATATATATTTGAGCACCTCGTTAATCTCAATTCCTTCTATTTGGGAACCTCGTCATTCTCTATTCTTCTTATTTGAGAACCTTGTTATTTTCTATTCTTCCTATTTAAGCACCTCTTATTCTCAAAATTTCATATCTAAGTACCTCGTTAATCTTAATTCTTCCTATTTAAGCACTTAGTTTTTCTCAATTCTTCCTATCTAAGCACCTCGTTATTCTCTATTCTTCCTATCTAAGCACCTAGTTTTTCTCAATTCGTCGTATCTAAGCACCTCTTCCTATCTAAACACATCTTTTTTCTCAATTCTTCCTATATAAGCACCTTGTTTTTCTCAATTCTTCCTATTTAAGCACCTCGTTATTCTCTATTCTTCCTATCTAAGCACCTCGTTATTCTCAATCCTTCCTATCTAAACATCTCTTCCTATCTAAACACATCGTTTTTCTCAATTCTTCCTATTTAAGCACCTCGTTTTTCTCAATTCTTCATATCTAAGCACCTCGTTTCTCTCAATTCTTCCTATCTCAGCACCTCTTCCTATCTAAGCACTTTGTTATTCTCAATTCTTCCTATCTAAGCACCTAGTTTTGTCTGAATTCTTCTTATCTAAGCACCTCATTATTCTGAATCCTTACTGTCTAAGCACCTCGTTTTTATCAAAACTTTCTATCTAAGCACTTCGTTATTCTCTATTCTTCCTATATATATATTTGAGCACCTCGTTAATCTCAATTCCTTCTATTTGGGGACCTCGTCATTCTCTATTCTTCTTATTTGAGAACCTCGTTATTTTCTATTCTTCCTATTTAAGCACCTCGTTATTCTTTATACTTTATATATTTAAGCACCTCTTATTCTCAAAATTTCATATCTAAGTACCTCGTTATTCTTAATTCTTCCTTTTTAATCACTTAGTTTTTCTCAATTCTTCCTATCTAAGCACCTCGTTATTCTCAATTTTTCCAATCAAAGAGAACATCGTTATTCTCAATTATTTCTATCTAAGCTCTTCGTTATTCTCAAGTCTTCCTATCTAAGACCCTTGTTTTTTCTAAATTCTTCTGATCTAAGCACTTCATTATTCTGCATTCTTTCTATTTAATCACCTCGTTAATCTCAATTCCTTCTATTTGAGTATCTCGTTATTCTCTATTCTTCCTATTTAAGCACCTCGTTATTATCAATTTTTCCTATCTAAGCACCTCGTTATTCTTCATTCTTTCTGTTTATAAACATCTCCTTTTTCTCAATTCTTTCTTATAAAGAACATCGTTATAATGTATTTTTAATTCAATTCTTTCTATCTAGGCACCTCGTTATTCTCAATTCTTCCTATACATCTAAGCACATGATTATTCTCGATTCTTAACTAAGCATCTCGTTATTCTTAATTCTTAATATATATCTAAGCATATCATTATTCTCAATTCTTTTTATTTTAAAAGCACCTCGTTATTCTCAATTCTACCTATTTAAGAACATCGTTATTCTCAATTCTTCCTATCTAAACACCACTTTTTTTCTCATTCTTCCAATTTCAGCACCTCTTCCTAACTTAGCACCTCGTTATTCTCAATTCTTTACAATTAAGCACATTGATTTTCTCAATTCTTCCTATTTAAGCACATCGTTATTCTCAATTCTTCAAATCTAAGAGAACATCGTTATTCTCAATTATTTCTATCTAAGCACTTCGTTATTCTCAATTATTCCTCTCTAAGCACCTATTTTTTTCTGAATTCTTATCTAAGCACCTCGTTTTTCTCAATTCTTCCTATTTCAGCACCTCTTTTTTCTAAGCACCTCGTTTTTCTCAATTCTTTCTATTTTAGCACCTCTTTCTATCTAACCACCTCGTTTTTATCAATTCTGATATTTTCCTCTATTTGTAGTATTGACCAATTTTTCTCTCTTCTTTTAGTTCAAACCCCATCCAGACCCTCCCACTATATACTTCAATGTACATCATATATCTTATAACTGCACTAGTTTCTCTATAACAGGATACACAAATATATCAAAAGCAAATTAAGAATAGACTAATTAATATGGAATAAATTAAAAAAGTAAAGAAATGAATACTAGTACACACTTCCTCTGTTTGGGTTAGTCCCTCATAAATGTAAGCTACAACAACACATGGTACGTTATGCCGAAGTTTTCTGTATTTTTTCCATCAAACATCTTTATTATTTTTTATTTATTATATTAAAAAAAAATTGATTTTTTTTTCAATCATTAAGCAAAGTTGACTCACATATTTTTGTATGCAAATAAACTCATCATCAATCAGTCTGGTATCTAACGAGACTCAATCTAGTAAATTTCTGCTTTAAAAATTAAAAAACAAATCCACACAAGTATAGCTCCTATGTTTTATGCTTCAGTGTTTACATCGTTAATCTCATGCAACAGAATTTTGGACAATCCAGAAATGATCGCCGTTTCAGCTACGGGGAGCCGAATGGGGCTCTTGTGGTTTTGTACAAAATTCAATTCGGTCATTACAAAATCATTTTTGTCATACAAAACTATGTGATACATGTACCGACTTGCTTTATGAGAACTTCAATTTTGTGATGACAAAATTCATTTATGCCAAAATTCCAAAATTCATTTTTGTCATGACAAAGTCAATTTTGTCAAAAAGGTATGCAAATATAAACTTATTTGCAAACAAAATTGACTTTTGTTACCTGATATGGAAATTAAAACACAAAGGTCAATTGTGTGAGACAAGATTCGAGACAAAATTGACTTTTGTGAGACAAAATTGACAAAATTGAATTTTGTCTCACAAAAGTCAATTTTGTGTAACAAAAGTCGATTTTGTATGCAAATTAGTGCACAGAATCCAAACTAAACTAATTTGCATACAAAATTTACTTTTGTCGCGCAATTTTCAAATTAGGTAACAAAAGTCAAGTCTGTGTAACAAAAATGAATTTGTCATGACAAAAGTGACTTTTGTCCACTAAAAGATAATTTTGTATGACAAAATTTTAAATTTGTTATATGCTACAAATTTTGTTAAACTGAACTCTCACTTTTTCCGTATAAAATTGGGCCAAAATTGAATTTCGAGTACAAAACCACAATAGTCCCATTCGGTGCCACGTAGCATGGTAGCAGCTGCTGAGTGCTAAAAGAGTCAGACCGTAGCGTTTGGACATACATAGGGAAAACAAACTTGATATGGCTTTTTAATATGATATATCTTTTAATGGACCGGCGCCTGCTCAATCCTTTAATGGACCGGCGCCTGCTCAATCCTTTAATGGACCGGCGCCTGCTCAATCTTTTAATGGACCGGCGCCTGTTCAATCCTTTAATGGACCGGCGCCTGCTCAATCCTTTAATGGACCGGCGCCTGCTCAATCCTTTAATGGACCGGCGCCTGTTCAATCCTTTAATGGACCGGCGCCTGCTCAATCCTTTAATGGACCGGCGCCTGCTCAATCCTTTAATGGACCGGCGCCTGCTCAATCCTTTAATGGACCGGCGCCTGCTCAATCCTTTAATGGACCGGCGCCTGCTCAATCCTTTAATGGACCGGCGCCTGCTCAATCTTTTAATGGACCGGCGCCTGCTCAATCCTTTAATTTCCATCTTATGTTTGATTTGTAGTATTTGGTTAATTAAAGAATCTTTCATCGTTTCTCGTCAGTCGTCCTCCGTCCAGTCTTCAACAAGCATGCGCATCCTCTATAGCCATGCACGCAACAATGCGGTCGACGTCAGCGTGCAGCAACAGCGAGCATTTCGGGATCGCGCAAAGCTTCATTATACTGAGATTAACGACGAACACACTGAAGAATAAAAAATGGGAGCTACTTGTGGCAAAAAAAGAAATTCAGACAGAAACCAACAAGGAAAAGAGTTTGCTTTGGCAAGGTTTGTTCTGAGACTGAGATATATATTTAATAAGAACAGAGTTGTACCTTCAATGAACCAGGATCACGTTCTGTGTCAAGCGTTTTAAGCAACACGGCAATTATTCCAAGAAATAATAAGAATAAGAGCAGACATCTCTCCGCGGAAGAAAGAAATTGCCAAACGGAACTTAACACGCCCTGTGTAGATCAAAATTCAACACCACTTCTCGATATTGTTGAGTTCAACAACGAGGACTTACCTTCCGCCAGAGATAAATCTAATCGTAAACACGACATTCAGAGAACAGGAGAAGAAACAAAAGATGTAAAAGAAAAGCAGACCATCATAGGTATACAGACATGTGTTTCTAAATTTGAAAAAGACGCTGATAAACTGTTGTCTGGTAACAGAAAACGGAGACACAACAAAGCATCGAAGGGTGTGAGAACAAATATGTCTATAATGTTTGCAGTCACCTCAAACATGGATGTTAGTTTACCGGGTGAAGTAATCCCATCCGCAGGCGCTTCAAATGTTACAAGACCACAGTTGATAGTCCCTGAGATACATACTCAAGAAAAAAAATATTTGGACCGTTGGATGGTTCGCCAAATCAAGAAAGACAATTTGAAAAAATAAAATGTATGCTCTTTTTCCTTTTTTCAATAAAAAAAAATGAAATAACAAAATATATTATTCTGCCATATTTGACATTAAATTAGAATCCTCTCTGTTTGATGTTTTGATCACCCCTAATTTTTGGTGGGGTTCGTGTTGCTTAGTCTTAAGTTTTCTATGTTTTGTCTTATGTACTATTATATTTGTCTCTTTGTCTTTTTCTTTTTTAGCCATGGCGTTGTACATGTCTGTCAGTTTATTATCGATCTATGAGTTTGAATGTCCCTCTGGTATCTTTCGCCCCTCTTTTAACTGATACGTGTCCGTCCTCAGCCGAATCAACCTTATAACTTGTTATTGGTGGGAGTATAGAGAATACCCACACGAAGGTGACGTATAAGGCCGACTCATTTCTACTGTATTTCCATCCGTGTACTTGGTGAGAGTTTTAATGGTCAAGATATCACAAAGGTATCTTTCGCCCCTCTTTTAACTGATACGTGTCCGTCCTCAGCCGAATCAACCTTATAACTTGTTATTGGTGGGAGTATAGAGAATACCCATATGATGGGTAAGTATAGGCCGACACATTTCTGCTATATTTCCATCCTTGTACTTGGTGAGAGATTAAGTGATCAAGAGGCCCACAATGATCGGTTTGCTGTTTTATCACTGGCAATAAACAAATACAGGCAATTACCTACTCGGCGATTTTTTTTCGTTTCGGCATTATTACAGCAATGAAGCCATTTATCATCTATGCGTTTGGAAATAACGTGAAATTGTACACAAACAAAACAACAAAATGGTATCTGTATACTCTTTATTCTGACGAAACACAAGCATCACAGATAGATGTCATCAAATAAAACAGTCAGATATGTTTCAGTTTTTTGTCAATGCAAATTTCGATATTAAACTAAACTATAATAGACAGGATCTTCTTTTTATTAAGAATGATTGATTCTTGTTTTGAAATCTGAAAATGGTTGATGTACACTTTTTGAGGGAGGGTGGGGGTCTGAAAAAGTGTATGTTTTGTACACTTTGGAAAGTGGTTGACAATTATGGATGACCCCTTAATCACAGAATCTTTCATGTTTCCGGGCAATCGTCGGCCGTCCAGTCTTCAACAAGCATGCGCATCCTCTGTATATAGTCATGCACGCAACAATGCAAGGGTTTGCTGTTTTATCATTGGCAATAAACAAATACAGGCAATTAGCTACTCGGTGATCCATTACTGTTCATTTGATTGTCGTCGCTGGGCTTCTTATACGTTGTAAATTATAAATTTTTCAAGAATAAGAATTCTTACAAACAGGCTTTGAAAATTTTGGCAAAATACATGCTTCCAAAATGTCGTATGTGAACTTGAACATTTTGTAAATAGCAGTGAAATAAAAACTTTGACATTTCTGGATTATCCAAGAACTTAAATTATTTTCACAGAAATGAAGAAATGTACAATTATTTTTCCCAAAGCCATTCTACAACGATTTTCAAGTTTTCATACAACATTTTGAAAGCAAGCTTTACAAACAACTGACATTGGCAATTTTGTAATATGTCTTTTTTCACACATTTTCAGTGGTCTAAATTTATGCTGTTTTGTAAGATTTCCTCCCGTTGGTGTGAAAAAGTATTTTTAGCCCAAAAAGTCATATACGACATTTTAGAAGCCCAGCGACGTTGTGCTATTTATTGGCGGATCTTTTGTGAATCCATGCAGAGGCTGACAAGCGTTGGTTTATATATATGTGTGTCATTCGTGTCGAATATTAGTCATTTAGTGGTAATGTGCAATATCGGAAATCGGTACTATTCTGTGTTCAACTACATATAAAGGATTCCTTTCTTCCTTTAGTCTACATAAGACGAGTTAATTCTGAGGTTGACAAAGAATGACTCGTTTTTACAATTGCATTCTTAGTTGTTATGGACAGTAACTGCAGGAATTCTGATGCTAGGTTAAATTCTTTCGTCTTTCTCACTTATTTTTAATTGATTGTACTCAAATTGAGTGTATTTGTTTTAACTATCAATCCTTTTGCTTTCAGGCACTTTTAAAAATGGAAATGAAATATTTTTTTTGCCCCAGGGATTATTTTTTACCCTGGTGGGGGAGAGGAAACACACATACTTTTAATTTTGGTCGCGGCCTTGTTATAGCCGAGTATAAGAACTGTATTGGAATTTGCATTGTTTACGGGGTTTAATATGGTAGCCTACTTCATTTGAACTTTGATGGATAGTTAGAGTTGTCTCATTGGCAACCATACCACATCTCTTTGTCATTAGATTACCTCTATGAATTGAAATACTTTTCCCGACAATTCACGCAAAAACTATATATTTGGTCCTCAATGCTCTTCAACTTCCTCCTTTATTTGGTCTTTTTCAAACTTTTTGGATTCGAAAGTCAATGATGAGTCTTTTGTAGACTAGCGTAAATACAGCATTTTATCCTGGTATCTATGATGAGTTTATTTACAACCACTGTGTGGAGTTTTAATTCCCCGAGGGTATCCAATAGTCAGCAGCTTCTGTGCTGACATAAATGATCATTGATATGGTCAAAATAAATTAATTGAAATACTTAGGCGTTTCTACCTCAGGAATAGATAACCTTAACTGTATTTTCCAAAACTTTTAGGAATTTAGGTCCTCAATGCTCTTCAACTTCTTACTTAATTTGGCCTTTTTAACTTTTTTTGGATTCGAGCGTCACTGATGAGTCTTTTTTTCAAAGTTTTGTTGACGAAACGCGCGTCTGGCATAAATACAAAAATTAATCCTGGTATTGGTGTTGCTTAGGGTTGAACATACAATGATGTTAAATTGGTAATGTCTTAGGGTTAGATAAGATATGTTAAAATGGCGATCTTTTATGGTAATATTCTTTACAAAGCACAAAAATGTCAGTTTTCACCTCAGAAGCTGACAAAACTTTTAAACATACTTATTAAGAAGGGATATAGTTACGATACTGTTTTCATGTCATTAAAGATTGCATATTTTGGCTTTAAAATTGATTCACTTATAGGGTCTTTGTATCGGAATTAAACACATTTATTTAAAAACCAGTTGTTCGCATGACATGGATTCTTCTCATATATTTCATGATGGTATAATACTAAACCCCTAACGGGAGGGATTGTGCCTGATATTCATACGATGGAGAAATAAGTTTTCAATCAGTTTAATTGAGGTCTGAGGCTGGCATGTCAGTAATTGCTGGTAGTTTGTTGTTATTTATGTATTATTGTCATTTTGTTTATTTTCTTTTGACATCGGACTCGGACTTCTCTTGAACTGAATGTTACTGTGCGTATTGTTATGCGTTTACTTTCTACATTAGCTAGAGGTATAGGGAGAGGGTTGAGATTTCATAAAACATGTTTAACCCCGCCGCATTTTTGCGCCTGTCCCAAGTCAGGAGCACATGGCCTTTATTGTTCGTCTTGCATGATTTTTAATTTTAGTTTCTAGTGTATAATTTGGAGCTTAATATGAAGTCCATTATCACTGAACTAGTATAGAAATTTTAGTTAGGGGCCACGAAGGACGCCTCCGGGTGCGGGAGTTTATCGCTGCATTGAAGACCTATTGGTGACCTTCTGCTGTTGTCTGTTTTATGGTCGGGTTGTTGTCTCTTTGACATATTGCCCATTTCCATTCTCAATTTTATGTTTTAGGGTTAGATGAGAGGCTTTCATTTTTTTTATATCTTTGGGTAAGACCAGAGATGTTAAATTGGTGGTGACTCAGAGTAAGACCAGATGGTTTCAAATTGATGATGACACTGTTGTTCGTCTTTTCCTCGTTTTTTTTTTTTCTTTTTCTATTATAAGAAAGTTGGACTAAATACATCCGATTTGCAATTATTCAAATAATGAGCAAAACTGTAATTAAATGAAAGTCAAATGTTATGAACCATGTCACCCCAAATGAAAAAATAGACGTTGCATTGTTCTCGTTTTATTCTTGGTAAAAGTTTAAAGAGGCATCTTATTGAAACTACGTCACGTCCTGAACATATTTGAAATATTTGCCACTGGACGCTCAGCAACCAACAATCCAACCATTTATCAATACTACGCCATTGGAGACGGTCATACGATATAACTGCTCCCATTCAATCCTGCATGCAACTGCATGTTATTAAAATTGATACAGTTATTTCATCAGACCTGTTCTATCTAAATACTCTAAAAGATATCAAAATTATCTCCCCTTGACCACTGATTCTTTCCTCATGCATTTGAATTAGTATTTGATGTTTCTTTAATCACTCTGTAATGTTTATGTCATGTTGTTATGCCCCACCTACGATAGTAGAGGGGCATTATGTTTTCTGGTCTGTGCGTCCGTTCGTCTGTCCGTCCGTCCGTCTGTCCGTCCGTCCGTCCGTCTGTCCCGCTTCAGGTTAAAGTTTTTGGTCAAGGTAGTTTTTGATGAAGTTGAAGTCCAATCGACTTCAAACTTGGTACACATGTTCCCTATGATATGATCTTTCTAATTTTAATGCCAAATTAGAGATATTACTCCAATTTCACGGTCCTATGAACATAGAAAATGATAGTGCGAGTGGGGCATTCGTGTACTGAGGACACATTCTTGTTATTAATGTTATGCTCTTAATGGGCCCTTTAATTTGGAAAATAAAAATATTGTATTGTATTGTATTGTAAAGAGGGATAACTCTAATATTTCTTGAATTTTACAATGAAAAAATATAATAATCAAATTTACATAAATTACTAATAGCCAGATTTAACTTTTGTCATACTGAGTATATATTTACCCGTTATCCGTGTCTTTTGAGCATATAAGGTTTCTTTATCGTGTAGGCAGTGAATATGTGTCTTTATTGAGTGAAGGGGTATTTAAAATTATTATTTTTATTGAATTCTACATTTCTAAATAAGACAAAAATTGTGATAAATTATTTGAAAACCACGCATATAAAAAGATTATTAATGTCTCTTGAAGTTTAATTTGAAACAGAACGCACACAATAATTAGTCGGTAGTATTGGCTGACATCTGGGGCACTATCATGATATAAAGGTTTTATATGTATTTTATCAGAGATAAGTGACTTTGGATATAAATCCCTTAAAAGAAACCACTTGTAGTAAAAAGATGACAAAATTAAAAGTCCGAGATAATGATTGTAACAAAGTAATACCTGTCTCAAGTCTAATTTAACTTCAAACCTTACTGTTGCCCACCTCTCGGGGTGCCTAAACTGGGTACTATGTGTGCCTCTTTCAGTTGATATATAAAGACAAATGTTAATGATTCATTGATAAAAAAAAAATACCAGCTGGTTTGGAAAGGTTGAAAGAATGACTCATGATATCTTTAGCAGAAGACCTGTTTAAATTAATATTGTTTATTTGACAGTTTTCTACACTGTCCTGTTGTCAACGTATATTTGCTCCGCCTAACAGAAGTTCCAAAGGAAACTTTGTTATAAAATTGTCATAATATCTTTTCCTGTTGGAACAAATATTCTATATTATTTATTCCGTTAGTAACATATACTGTAATATTTATTCCTGTAATAAAATTATTCCAGAGTATTTTTTTTTCCTTTTGGAACTTATATTATGAAGGAACTTCTATTCCGTGACACTGTGTCGTTAGAGTTTAAAATTGTACTTCCTTGTATATCATTTTTTCTTTCTATCGTATTCTTTTATTTTTTTTGACAAAACCCACCTCATTACACTACGAAATCAAGGGTTTAAAATTCACCAGTTTATTTATAAAAGGGAGCGGATACGGAACGTAGTACATCTTTTATAACATAAACAAACTGACAAAGTCGATCAATAATTGGATGACCTCAAGGGCATCTGTCACGTGATAAATGTTTTTATTTTTAATTCGCCGTGACGTCACTACTTTGTCTCCGGCAATATCGCTTAGTGTAAGGAATCCCCCATTTCTCTGTATCTGGATATACTTCCCTAAAAAACTAAATGTGCAATTTGCAAGATGAATGACCAAAGTGACGAATGCCGTATTTTGGTAGGTTGGAAGTTTTATTCATGAATTTAGGACTTATTGCAATGTGACTACGAGCAGCCATTTTGAGCTCTTTACTGCAGAGCGGGTGAAAACTTGACATAAGAACAAAAGAATAAAATGTTCAAAGACGTCCTATTTTCATTATATTTTACTCTTAAAAGTTCTATGAATAAATTGTCTTACTTTCTATATACTTTTTACGAAATTTTATTCGCATGAAAAGGTAAAAAATCAACTTTTTCCTGCGATACCCACGTGGAAATATTGACCATAAGGAAAAATTCGTGATTTCAATCCGAAAAACTATGAATAAATCAGTATTTCTAAGCAACTTCGTATTTTTATCTTTTCGGTTACTTACAACAGTATATTTTCAAAGTTTTCAACCAGTTTTTACTGAGAATTTAATACAAATATCAGTTATTAAGTTATTTTTTATACAGTCGCCAAGACAAAGGATTTAGAGTGATTTCAACTCAAGTGATGAAAAAAACTAGATATTTGAGGATTATCTTGCGCGTATTTCGGTTTTGTAAAAACCATTTGAACTAATAATCTGTTAGAAAAGTTTTACAATTTCAAATACAGGCTCCTGATAGTAAACGAAAATGATTTTGAAGCAATTTCTGAAGAGCTGTCTTATAGTTTGACTGCCTACGTGCAATTTTTCAGTCATTGATGGCGAAAAAACGGTAGATTTTTAGAGGGAGGGTTTACAAAAAATGTACCAGATTTCCCTAGAATAATCATTATATTGAAGTAAGATTCGTTTGGGAATAGAAACAATACTTAGAGAGTTTATGTCACGATTTTCCCAGTGTATTTTATTAGTTATATGTATAATCTGTTTGTTTGGTCATGTAGTGAAGATGTGTATGTATTTTTTGTATTTTATTTGAGTAAAAAACTCAATTTGTTGGGAAAGTAGCTGGTAAGTATAAATGATGATGAATTAGTGAGTAAATCTCAGCAATTATGGTAAAAAAGTCTTTCGATATAAGTAAACACAGTTGCAGGAAATAAATTTACAATGGTTGCCTTATGTGCAGTTTACAGTAGAAATTTGTTTGAAACAGAGAACAGGTCGTATTTGTTTGGATTAAAAAATATTTACAAATTTTGTGTGATGGGGTAGGTATTCTTGAACAGTTTAAGTGCAAGTAATTGTTCATGGATTGATAAATGTGTTATTGTATTCGTTCACAATGTTAACCATTTGTCGGACCAAAACATTTTTTTTTTTTTTTTTTTTTTAATATTTTGAAAAGTAAAGGGGTGGTATCGGTATCGTATATATGCTTGTGTTGTTTATGAGCAGGAACATGTTGTACAAAGCAGCAATATAACCTAAAAAAAAAAGTAGCACAAAATTTTGCGACAGGATGTTTTATGCTTATCGTCGTAGGCGTTACAGTAACCTGGAATTGTCATCTTCTTTGGTCGTTGGGTCTGAATGGATATATTTGTCTCATCGGAAATCATCATTACTTTATCATGTGCTGGTTGATATCTCTTGCAGTTGAGCATAGTAAAAACTTTTCCATTAGGATGCATCATTTTGTACTGACCAAAATGAAAATATGTCTTTATTTTTGTCTCTGAAACTCGAATTTTGAGTGTTGCTTACTTTTTAATTAAAACATGTAAAACTAGTTTGATTATTACGAAAATAAACGATTCTTTCAGATAATCCATATTTCATAAGTTTTTTTTCCCCAATTCACCTGGAGTTTAATTTTCTATACTGATTACTTTTTGACCTCCGAAAGTCGAATTAATTTTTATATAGGGAAACAGGTACATGCCCCAGTCCATAATTTTTCCTGATTTCGAAGATGGATGGCCTTTATGCCCCTACAGGCGCTAATTGGTTCTTATCTTTACAATCTTGCAATAACCGGTTTATACACGTGTTGCAAGAACACACAAAATAAGAAAAAAATAAGTTAAAATATTAAAGTGAAATTAGTAAAAATCTGTATACAATAAATTTATGAGGCGTCCATGCCCATGTCAAAAACTGCTTGTAATTATAAGTTTATTGTGCATGATTCGTCTCAGACTTATTCAGCATATATGTTGTTCCAATGTTGATTGAAGTTGACCGACTTTGACGGACTACGTACTCTGAGTATAACAATGCAGTATATCAATATTATTACATTTTCCTGGTAGCTTAAACTTTGCATGATGTACAAATGGAAATATCTTACGCCTCGTTGCCTTTTATAAAATCTTTATTATTTATTATAATATTAAACAATGGTTAAGACCATTTCCTTTTTTTGTGGGGCTATGGTTAGGGATTAACCGAACTGTTCACTTGCAATGACTTGGGAGAATTTTTAGTCCGACACGTCAATGCAGTGTATCCCAAACTATGTCTTACCGAAAAAATGTTAGACAAAAATCTATCGGTCAGACGGAAAAGTTAATATTTTTTAGTTGATAATATATTTCAAAAAGTCAAATTTCTTCTTCGGTCATACAAACCCGTAAAAACAGTTTTCGGCAGACTGCAATGCATATATTTTTGCTGAATGTATAATAATTTGATAACAGACCAGTAAATCCGAGTAGAATGAAAGAAACTCCATGGATTTACAGTACCCCTTAAATTTTTTTACAATATGATGAAATATTTAATCACTTGTTTCCATTATGTTTCCAGTCCGATGTGTATAGGTGTAACATGTTACAATTATTTACTGCAAGTATATGTCAATTTTGAAATTTTAATTGAATTCACGGGTATTTTTACTCATGTTCATGAAAAATAAGATTAACTGAAAAACTAGAATAACCGTCGTGGAGGTCCTATAAGTTCTATGGTATTTCGTTGTCCTCTACTCCTACAATGAATATATATTTATTGTTAGATTGAAGGGGGTCTCATGATGGGGGAGGGGGTGGGGGAGGTTCTGATCCCGGATCCCGCTTAATGTTTTTTTTAGATTTCCGTATCCCGCTTACACTATGTACGTAAGTAGTTCTCAATTTTTCGTAATTTCCCGGGTCCCGCTAGACTTCATTTCCCGTTTGCACGGTACAATAATTTGACTTTCATCTGTCGCGCTTACAAAAAATCGTCAATTCCGTGTCACGCTTAGACCCCAATGAGACCCACATTGAATAAGGGGGGGGGGGGGGGGGGACAGAAAGCATGAAATAAGGGAAATAAGCTGAAATGTGAAAGACAAATTTTACAAAATTCTTAACAATCCAAAAGCAAAAAAATAGGGGGAGGGGATTTTTATACCCCTGGCGCATGTAGATAAGGGGGCAACCATTTAACTTCAAATAGAGGATAATGATTTATGAGTCAAAACATTATTATTTAGTTTTTCAACGTTATCAATCAATCTTTTTTTTCCGTTATCAATCAATTTTTTTTTTAATTTAACACTAAATTAATATATATAAGGTATGCGGTCAATCTGGATTCAGAATTTTTTTTTTTGTCATTTGCTTGATTAGATTTTTTTTTAATCAAATAACGGATCAGAATATATTCTTTTGAAAAATATCATAACCCCCTTGAAGTTAAATTGTCGTTCCCTCAGAACAAAAATAGCTCGGACTATGACGGACAATATACTTTGAGTAACAAATGCATGCATGCAAGTGCCGATGCCAATGTTTTTCAATCTTATTACATTTTCATAATTTTACTCCTCGAGGCTCGTCGCCAGTCATAAAGACATGCATGAATGGGTGCGGGGAGACATTCACTTAACAATACGATATTGTAAAAAGAAATTAAAATATATCATATATTATAAAAGTATAAAAGTTACTGAAAAATAAGACGAAACCATGACATTCGTACTATTTTACTCCACAAAAAGTCCTGTAAAAGTAAAAGCATGTTGGTGTGCTGCCTATACAATATAACAGGGGACAGCACGTATAAACTTCATTACTCAGATTGCAAGAATTATATATATAGAACAAGAACACATTTTGCATCTTAGAATAGGTTGAAATTCTTGAAGAAAATGAAAAAAAAATCGTTAATAATTTATTTTTTTCAAATATGGAGAGGAAGGGGGGCATGTTTCCTAAACTGCTTCTAATTTATTTATTTAATGTCCTGGCACCGGCTTTCAGTCGGACTATTTCAGCATAGTGAACCATGGGACTATTTAAGCATAGCGAATGCATTTGTACCATGTAGATTAAACAATAGCTTGAACTAAGCCCGACTACACGCTTGGGGTAACAATGCATGTCCATTGTATGTTTGTCAATATTATATATTTGTGCATGGTCATGGTTAAGGCCAGCGTTAACCTTTTGCATCATGATAAGAACTTGCACATCTTCACCAACTCGTTTTATTTGTTTTATGATATTAAAACTACTTCCTATTTTTGACCTAAGGATTGAATAGGAAATAGCAATATGGTCATCCTTTGGTCATCTTCCGTTCCTCTAATTATTACTGAAGTGGGGCGTCCGTTTAGCTGTGCGGGATGTTTAAATACACAAATCACGTACAGCATTAACCTTTTGCATCATGATTAGCTACTTGCTCATCTTCACCATTTCGTTTTATTTGTTTATGATATTAAAACTACTTCCTATTTCGAACCAAAGGTCGACTGCATGGGGTATAGCAATATATGGTCATGCTTTGCCCTTTGGTCATCTCCCGTTCCTCTAATTCTTACTGAAGTGGGGCGTCCGTTTAGCTGTGCGGGATGTTTAAATACACAATCACGTACAGTTTGAATGTGGACGTTCATCTGATGATTAGTGTAGTAATATTAAGCGGGCCACGCTTAACATGCTGCCTGTTGCAAGAAAATCGTTCAATATCGCCTTCCAACATGCCTGCGTTTTCAAGCGGCTGACCCAATGTCCCGCCCTAAATCCCTGCGTTCTATAGAGGCTGACCAAATGTCCCGCCCTACCTACCAACCTTGCATGTAAACGCAATATTTAAAACTCGCATTTTGAAATATTTTATATGAATTAAACAGAATTTATTAAATCGTAAAAATTAAATTCGCATTTAAGTCTTAAATGAAAAAATCGCAATAATAAATGCACGCAATAATTTCTGAATTTACAGTATTGTGTTCTGAAAATGCATTTTTTTTTGGTGCAGGAATGGATTGACGGAAATGTTACGACTCTACATCTTTTACTGATGCCAAAGACTCGTGTAAGTTTGCTAAATGCAATCATTTGAAAGTCCGGGCAGATCCAGCCATTTAAAAAAGGGGGAGGAGGGTTCCCAACCCAGTACAAAGGAGGGGTTCCAACCACATGTCCCAATTCAAATCCATTGGTCGTCCAAAAAAAGGGGGGTCCAACCCCCGGACACCCCCTGGATCCGGGCAGAATGAAAGGGAATCGAGGGCTGCTATGTCCCTTAATTTAATAAAATGATTCAACCACTTTATCATTTACTTTCCCCCCATTTTTCTTAGGCTATTTCGTAGAACACAAAAAAAAATATAGAATTTAATATCAAACCACCTGTAAAAATGATAAAAAAATAAACGATTTTTATCGTACATGTAGGTTCATGGATCGTGAAAAGGATAGATTTTGACCGTATGATGACTTATGTGAAATGAAGACGAACTCAAATTTAAGAAATCGACTTATCGTTAATAGGCTCTAAAAGATGAATATGATAGAACACGAATCGTAAGGACCTTGACATATTAACATCTGACTTGACTATTAACACATACTGTTTTAAAGTGTTTTACACTTCAGTTTTCTTCTTCCTCTCATACCTTCTGTGAGATATCTTTCGTATCTCTTGACAGTTTTATTTATGTTTGGGATGGTCATTATAGAATTGTCAATACCGTCATTATACCTTGACTTTTGACCGCACGGTCAAATATATTTTGTGGGGGTGGGGGGTTGGCCATTAAGTAAAACCCTCGTCTACACTTCCGTCCGTACGTCCGGATATTGGGTTCCATTCTGTTATGAATCTTATACACAGTGCTTATTACCACCAAACACGAATCAAGATTGATTTTGGTGGCGTTACTTTTATCTTTCTAGAGTAATGCCCCTTTACAAAACGAAAAATTGCTGATTTTTAGTTTACTATCGTTTCGTTCGTTTGCCTTAGGTAGTAATACACAGTTAGGAAAAAAACTTAAAATTGACACTCATAATTTTTAAACACCCTCTTTTCCTTCCTTTCTAACAAGTAAGGCTAAATATTTGTGTTATGCATGTGTATATTTATAGAAAGAGAATCTTCAATAGATTTGATTTCCAATAGTGATAATGGTAAAATATAATCTCTTTTTGACGTAACCATGGCTACAATCTGCATTCAATTGATACTAGAGGGGGGGAATGAACATGTCACGAAAGTCTCCAAAATTTGGTCCAAAGGAAAATTTCAATCAATTAGAGTGATACCTTTCTTGAAACTTTACACATTCATCTATAAACGGGTAAAAAAAAATTATATGCATTTTAGCTTGTTTTTCCATAAAATTGAATTGAAAAGATCGAGCGTCAAATGTTGGTTGATAAACACGACAATAATTTCTGAAAATACGGACTGTCAAATAGACAAATGGCCTATAAAACATGCTAAAACAATCTAAATGTTCATATAAACCCACTAAGAAGGCTATATTATCCTTCAACTATCTAAAAATCAATTTTATTGTACAAAAACTTTCATATTTAAAAAAATCACCATGGCCGTAATGCGAAACTAAACTTCTAACTGTGTATTGCTACCGTAATCAAATGTTATGAACTTCAATCTTGTACTCAATACTTACCACAAAACACATATCAAGTTTCAATTTTGGTGGTGTCACTTTAACCGTTCTAGAGTGACGCTTTACAAATGGTAAATTGCTGAATTTTTCGTTTCATCTCGAACTAAGTTCCCCTCAACCAAATGTAGCGAATCTTATACACAATGCTTTATATTACTACAAATCATGGAAGTAATATTTAGATATTACATTTTTTTTAAATATTACTTCTATGCACAAATCAATATAAAGTAAAAATTTGGGTAGCGCCACTATTACCGTTTTTGAGTTATGTCCCGTTATAACCTTATTTGGACGCGGGGGCATCATCTGTGTTCCATGGTGGACATATTCCACATTTATTTAGAAACAGTTGCGATCAGACCTGATAAACTTTTTGGGGTCAAATTAATTTGACCTGTCAGCCAGGTTAGCATGGGTTATAACTCTACTATCTTTTGATGTAGAATAATGATATTCGACCTGTGACTGGACTAACATGTATAAGACTTATGTCGCATACCACGGACTAAAATATGGCTTTGACCATGCACCAATATATGACATTGACCACTAATATATGGCATTGACCCCAATATATGACATTGACCACTAATATATGACATTGACTTCCAATATATGACATTAACCCCAAAATATGACATTGACCATGTACCAATATATGACATTGACCTTGCATGACCTGGAGGTCAAAATAATGAATTGAATGATCTGTGGGTTTCAATTCAAAGAATCAGAAATTTAAAAAATACTTTCAACCATATGATATCAATGAAGAGTTAAATTTAATAACATATTGTTACATCTAGAGTTCATGACGATCTTCAACAATATAGACCCATGCCTATATACTTTTGTAATTTCCTCAAGTTGCTCCTTATCTATAAGAAAAGTTTGCAAAAAATCAACATAGATTACCAAAGATCGGCCATCACAATCAAAGGTTTTAAAAGTACAAAAACACCAAATTCTATCACAACCGAAAAAACTAAAATATATTCACTGTATACATGTTCAAGAATACTCGAAATTACTCGAAAAGCAAGCTCAAAGTATACGTAACCTATTAGATAATTGGTGTAAAAAATATTAAATTGAATTACAATTTCAATACTAATGTAAAGATGATTAAACCTTACTGGACTCGACTTAGTGTGCTCTGTTCAGGATCATAGCAGAGTAGAGGACTCGGTTTCGATTTGACTTTTTATGACTACTTTTTCTACCATTTTCTTCAGTTGCATAGAAGTAGAGGAATCGGTTTCGATATGACTACTTATCAACCCCAAGAAATTTGAAGAAAAAAATGTCATTGTCTGTTTTATTTTCTCATGCTCGTCTAAGGTCAGTGAACTTACCCAGGAAAATTTAAGTTAGAAGCTCGATTTGGATTGATCGATATTCCATCCATTCATCCGCCAGTCTGTCCATCCGTCCAATAAATGTGTTTCAACGCAGCTTTCTCAGGAACAACATTACAAAGATTTCTGAAATTTGGTTTTAGTTTTTATATGAGTCAGATAAGAATGTACAACTTGTTTTTGCTCAAGAGTTTCTTCTCAATGGTTTAAGAATTATAATTCTCTGTACATATGGAGCCAAGCTATATGTGCAAATTCTCTGTAGAGCCAAGCTTTATGCGCACATTCTCAGTAGAGCGAAACTGTATGTGCAAATTCTCTGTAGAACAAAACTTGATGTGCCTGATTTTTCGCAAAACAGTTTTCCCGCCTGCAAACCCTTTAAAATTTTTCTGTGTAGGGGAAACCAACATTCAATCTAGTTTTCATGGCATTAAAAAACTGTTTTTTATGCCCCACCTACGATAGAATGTTTAGTATGTGTATCCGTTCGTCCGTCCGTCTGTTCGTTCATCAGTCTGTCTTGCTGCAGGTTACAGTTTTTATTGAAGGTTGTTTTGGGTGAAGTTGATTTCCAATCAACTTGAAACTTAGTACAAATGTTCCTTATAATATGATCTTTCAAATTTTAATGGCAAATTAGAGTTTTGACCCCCAATTCCGCCGTCCACTTAACATAGAAAATGATAGTGCGAGTGGGGCATCTATGTACTATAGACACATTCTTGTTGAAACATATAGTTCTGCGTATATGGCTCATCATTAGAAAATGATTTACCCGCGGGGTCAGGTGAGATACAGATTTGATGGAACCTTTGTCAGCTATAGAAATAAATGTCGCTCAAAGTGAGACAAAAACTTTCATCACCGAGCAAACGTATATAAAGTTCGCACAGAGATGTCTTCATCCTTAGAAATCAGGATGGTGACTACATGAAATTAAAGGTAAGTAACGTTGTCTATGAAAGAAAAAACATTTTATTAAAACTGCCCTTCGATTCCATCAGTTAAGTTTTTTCAGAAATATAGGACAACAGCTAGAGTATCATTGAACCGATAGTAAGCTACAATGATATTGTTTGCCTTAAATTACCGGAGAATAAAGGCTTTTTCTTTTTCCCCTGGAGAAGATTCCCAATTTGAAAAAAATGGCTTAAAATTATTTCCCCAAACAGTGCAGTCTCAGTAGTAATTGTGCATGAATACAAACTGAAAAACACTCATTTAAACATTTTTCATGCCTATATGTGCATATATATTTGATGGTCTTTTTATGTATCATCACTGACAATAAGGGGTCTTATTTCAAATGAGGGTTTACTTCTTAAAAGGGGTCTGCAAAGAAGTTCCTCTCAAATTTATGGTTTGTTATAAATTTCCAAATTTGATAAAAACGACGCATATTTTCCCAATAATAGCGGTAGTTTTGAAAAAAGCCAACAATATCACTGAGCTAACAAAAATATCACGGCGAAATAATCGAATATATTTGGATAGATACTTTGTGTGGTTCACTTATGTTTCTTTTCAACAGTAAGACAAGGAGTAAGTCGGTAACTATATAAAAAGTGAATAAAGAACAGTTTTATTTTTTTAAATCCGATGTATGCATGGCATTTCTGTGCAGGCTCCACACTAAGTATGAACTGATGTTATCGTCCAGTTACTTTTGGGAAGAGCAGTCTTGAAAGCATCTACATATCGGATAATCTATATTGATTACTATAAAAAAAAATCATATCAATTGTGTTACAATCGTAGAATTCTATTCCTATCAAAACTATAAATGCTTAAAGGTAGCCCCAAGCTATAATCTTGAAAGATTCGTGCAATTTTTTTTTTATCGTTTATGCAAAAGTGAATAATATGGAAATTATTTTTAACCAACCATTCTGTCCGAATTAAATGCAGGGCGGATCTAGCAATTTTTAAAAGGGGGTCCCAACCCAGGAAAAAGGGAGGGGTTTCCAACCATATTTCCCTATTCAAATTTAATGCATTGATTGTCAAGAAAAAGAGGGGTTTCCAACACCCGGACACCCCTTTTTTCCTATGGATCCGCCACTGATTTGTGTTCCAGATGCGAAATAATTTAGTTCGTTTATGAATGTCATTATATAACATGCACATAATTTTTTTCGTATCAAAATTGTCTTCAATCGGAATCTTTATCATAAAGACCATAACAAATTTTATTTTATTTTATGGGAATCTGGGACCACAGGCGCTTGGGTATATATGATAAAGATAAAACAAATGTTTATTATTTGTTGATTAAAATATTCCATTTTCTATATTTATGATACATATCTCTCTCTTCTGTGCATGCCTCACCTAGTTTCGAGTGATTTCAACGTTTCAGAGTATACCCAATTTTACTTTCCTAGTATGGATAGTAAAATTTGGTATTTTCTCTGAGTCGTTGAAATCACTCGAAACTAGTTGAGACATGCACAGAATTGATTGATATGTATTATAAATATAGAAAATTAAATATTTTAATCAATAACAAAAAATTAAAAAAAATATTTCTGTATCATATACCCAAGCCATAGGCGGATCCGGGGGGGGGGGGGGGGGTCAGGTCAGTCAGCGCCCCCCATCCCCCCTCTTTAGGAAAAGTTCTGGATCCGCCACTGCAAGTTGAAGTTGAAGCGCCTGTGTCTTGGACCCGTCAATAAGTATGTTCCTGGGGGGTATATATAAATATAAGAAAAGAATTGAGACGTATATTTTTTAAGTATGTATTGCATTTAATCAATTAAACTCTAATAATCAGCTTTCTAATTTTAACCCCGTGAATAAACCGAATTCAGGAGACTTAGTTTAGTTAAAATTAAAAATCTCTTATAATTGTCAAAAACAATTACCAGGCATACACATGCATAGGTTACAAGAGGGAACTTTTTCGTAATGCAGCTTCCATCTTATAGGGTACAATACATTTTATGGCTCGTACGTGCATAAATTGAATATATTCTCTGCACTTTTTTTTCTAGATTTAAAAATAATAAACCCATAAGCTTTCGACTTAATATAATTACAAACCCGTATCATACAATACAAAAGATGTACAAGATTTTATACTGAACACCATGACCACATAAATATTTGTATACTGGTAAAACCTAAGGTCGGCCAAGCAGTTCACTGAATGTAGTATTAATGAATATTTTTTTTATGAAAATCGAATGTATTACGGCATTATATGTGATTTTTGGCGTACAATATGAATTTTTGAAATTTAATTGGATTGTAAATGCTTATAAATGGTACATATATATGCCATTTTATAGATATATAATGTCGACATCATATGCATCACATTATAGAAATAATTAGGGACTAAATTCTATCAACAATAAGAATAAAAATGACAAAAAACAATGATTTAGGATCTGGCCAGTAACCTTCACGATTTTTTAAAAGTATATTCATTAAACTTGCGTTCAGTTTTTCTTTGACCATTACTTTTGATTACCACTTCCGTGTTTTCTCGCCTTTTTAAAAATACAAGGTTGAATATTTTGGATTGAGTTTTTGTTTTAAATAAAAACAAGTAGGTCTCGGAGCTTTTTGCTTTAATTTGGTGTGCTATCGAAGAAATTCTTCTATACAATTTCCCTTGTTAATGCATTCTTTTAGTGAATTTCAAAATTGAATATTTACATTATATAGCCAAGTAAAAAAAAACACTTTAACTGTTTCTCGTTTTTTTGTATATATTATACCGTTCGTTTCCACGTTTGAATGTCTTTACACTAGTAATTTTTTGGGGCCCTTTATTGCTTGCTGTTCAGTGTGAGCCAAGGCTCCGTGTTGAAGGCCGTACCTTGACCTATAATGGTTTACTTTTTATAAATTGTTACTTGGATGGAGAGTTGTCTCATTGGCACTCATACCACATCTTCCTATATCTATGTAAAGCAACTTGATCACTTAACATCGATTAAAACTAAAGTCAAGCTAAGACTTTCTCCCGACACCGTATGCTTGGATTCTGGCCCAACCTCATCGCGTCATTCAGCCATGATCCCAGGCTGATGACTTCGCACCAGTTGAACATCACTCCGGTATCCCTGTTTAAATCAAAATGATGAACAGGACTAAGGGCGAACCCAAGGTCATTGCTACAAAAATATATGTCTCGTGTCTCTACTTTTGGGAATCGATTTATAGATACTTCTTGAATATACGAGTTTCTAGTAGGATACCATCAGTTTTTAAAAACGATATTCAGATATTACATTTTTCTGTGTTGTTGCTCTCGCTGAAAAGTTGTCAGATCCTATTGAAAATTGAATGTTAAACTGTCTATATCATAGTTGGAATACTTTTTCACAATTTTGCATATCTTTTATATATTTATAAAATCAATAATTTATTCAGCGGTATGCATAAATTGCTATTTATAATTTGTAGGCGTTGCAAACGTCATATTTTTTTGTCAAATTTGCATCGGCGGACATCTCCACCAAGAATGAATAAATTGGCATCCGGAAGACTATCTATAGCTTTTCCTCAAACATGTCCAATATAATTTTAGTTTTGTTACACATCTTGGGGGAAAATATGTATATTATTCAACACAAATTTTGCCAAAATATCTTAAAGTATAGTCTTTGGCATGTTTCATGCGTTTATAATTTGCAGGCGCGGATCAAGCCATTTTAATTGAAAAGGGATTTCAACCATCGGAACGCTATGAAACGTTCACCTAAATAAAAAATCGGAAAACCCGCGGACTGGAATCGCCAATGATATAATAACCTGTTCAGGAAGATTTTAACCCGATATACTCTCATAGAACATTAAAGTACACTTAGGTCTTTCAATGAAGATTTTTTAAATTTTAGACAGAACATTAATTTATAAGCAGATATAAACAGCACACGTGTACGCGAATCTTTGATACTTTATTTTTTTTATTGCAAAATTACACTGACCCATAAGGGTCAAGCAATACCATCAAACAATTTTATACAATGCAATAAACTTAGGCAATGGCCCGAGTAACAATTTATCAAGGAAATCGGTTTTCAACTTGTAAGAATCCATAAAATCCTCTAGCAATTGCAAGACTGTTTGTTGGTGTTTGTTACTGTTCTTTGGAAATTGATATCGTTACATTAAAAAGAACATATTGATGTTCACCAATTTCAGCTGTGTAGAGAAAATATATAATATTCAAAGGCACAATTGCATAAATTTACCAATTATCGTTTTCTCAGTGATTTTTTAACATTACGATACATGTTTTTAAGCAATGTCCACAATGATATTTTGGTGTTGAAGGAACACACGGAAAACATTAAATTTCTGTATTGTTCAGTGATATAAGGAAAAAGAATACTGTCTAAAAAACTACACACAAAATAAAAAAAAATACACAACTGCATAAACATAGTTTTACTTTATACTACAGCAGGAACATCTAAATAATAATTATTTATTGTCATCTAAAATAATTTTTCAGGTTTATTTATTTTTTTTGAGCCATTTCGGTTTATGAACGCATGAACACATTTTGTTGCTAAACATACATTTCGTTTGGGGCTTCTATTTACATATTTGCCGCCGAATTACATTGATTGAACATTTACCATAATTATATTTTACATTTCTCAACTGCTTGAAAAATGTAGATTATTTTGGGGGCTCGAAATGTGTAAACCGTACTACATTGTTACTGTTATTCTGAATTATTTGTATAATAAAAAATGATATATGTTTGAATATGAGTGTTGTCAACTTAAAAGTCTACGAACTTGCTTACCGTATAATACAATTTTCTTTGTTGAAGGCCGTACGGTGACTGAAAGTTATTAATTTCTGTGTCATGTTGGTCTCAATCACACCACATCTTCTTTTTTATATATAAAATGTTTACTTACATTTAAATCGTTTTCATTTTAAAACAATGCCTTTTTTCTAAATCTATGAAAGCCTACTCTCTCCCAACATATGCCCAAGATGGAGTGAATAAACTTTTGTTTTCTGCTCTCATTTATTGTGAATATATTTGGTAAATATTTATTTACAAATATTATATATCTGCTCTATTTTATTAAGGCATATTAAATAGATAAATGGTATATTTTTAATTCAGATAATTTTGTGATAAGATTGACCCTGCTGTCGAATTAGGGAATCTACTTAATAACAAACTATTGGATTTCTATTTCTTGATATTGGTGATTTGTGAAATTAATGTGTAGTTTCGAATACACAAACGCGAAAGAGTATGCTTGAATACACATAACGTATTGATTTATTGTGTATTACCTGTGTACATTAAATTAGGTCACCATTTATTATACACATCAGACGTAAACAAATTGCACAGTGCATGCTGAATGTGCATTGCTGCACATGGTGTGCGCATACAGTACAAATACATGCAAACTATCTACCGAACTCTGATGTATAAATCATATATCGTACATATTTCAGTCGTATAAATATGACACAAAGACTAAATATTGAATAAGCGATATTGGAATTTTTGAGGGTGTAAAAGATGTTTAATGAAACTACAGTTACAGAGGGCTCAAAGGTTTGATTTTAAAATCATATTATAACGTTGTTGATTTGAATATTGACCCTTTAATGGATCGTGATTTTGACTCCGAGTATTTGACCTACATTTTAAAGATAAATATGTATGTAATATGTAAACATTTAAATTTGATCAAAACATGTTTTCAAATATAAATAGATAATGTACATAACTGAGCTTTCTTCGAGAAATTGCAACGTGTATGTACGATCAAGGATTTGTAACTACCATACAAATCCTTGGTACAGTGTAACATAATTTGTAAATTTTACGTTATTAACATAAATTGTGAACAAAACGTGTTACCATGTTTTATGCAGCCTCGGGAATATGACTGATATGAAATAATCAATTATGAAATGACAAGATAATTTTTTAAAACCATATAAACAAGTAGCTGGTGATGGAGCTCAGTAAACTTTGATACAAAGATGATTTTCTTTGACACTCTCAAAGCATCGACATGTACAATTCTAGAAATGCTAAAATATTGAGTACTAAATAAGTTTGTGGTACATGTACCGACTCCTCATATATGTACAATGTTTATAAATGTGATCAGATATATATGTTTGTATGTTTGTGTATAACCAACGTGTATCAGGTGTTTTGTCTTGGTATAAATCCTGTAATTTTGGATTTTAGACCAATAAAATATCTTATCTTATTTTATCAAAGCACACGGCCCCTTGTTCATGTTGTTTTATTTTTTGATTTTTTAGTCAAAACCCAATATTTAGGATCATATACATATGTAGGTGACCTCGTATATAACCAGAAATATATAATACAAATATATATATATAATTTAAGGTAGATAAGAAAGGAAAAGGAATAATTATCTTAGTGTTTACCAAGTCATCATAAATTATACTGTACTTTACTTATCTTACCTTGTTTTTGTTTTTTTTAAAGTTAAATTGTGCATTTCTTAATTTAACTCAAGTATTTTTTTTCAAGAGATCTTCTTTTATTCCTACCTCCATGACTCTTTGTCTCATGTACATTCACCCTAAAGATATTGTAATTGGAAATAATAGCTGAGCAAAGTAAACCGACATTTACTTCTTTAAAATAATGCAATGCTGTATACATTTTAATGACAGAGAAATTTTGATGCTGCTGGAAAGTTTCAGTTAAAAAAATCTGATTAATTGTTGGATTTTTGGTTGCTTAATGTTCAGTGGCAAACATTTCATTCATGTTCTGGACAAAAAAAATTGTGTCATGGGTGGTACAAGTAAGTCACTGTTAAATAATGTTTTGTAAACCGTCATGAAACCAAAAGAAAAAGAAAAAAAGTTTTAGTTTTACAGAGAGTTGAAGGAAGTTGTTCAGAATTATCTTTTTAGTATTATGTATTTATCTCCCTTTGACAGAGATGAAAACTAGAATTCTGAAGATCTAGGAGATTTTCAACAGTAATCTTTAATAATATTTTTCTCTTTTTCCAGAGAGTGAAAGAAAAGAAGATTTATTCAGAGGAAGGTATTGACGATGATGAAATTGAAGGTAAAAGAACATACAGTGTGGAGGAAAAACTTAAATCCACAAAATACAACAAAGAATTTGTCAAAATATTGAAAGGGGAAGGTTAGTATACTGTATGGAGAACAAAGTATGTACAAGGGGAGGTAACTCTCATTGCAATCAAGTGTTCATGTCTTGTTCTTGAGTTGTATCTCCTTGTTTCATTCTTGTTGGGTTTCTTTCTAGATGTGGTTTGTGCAGGAGATGCTATAGATACAAGATGTGGTATGAGACTATTAGTGCCAATGAGACAATTCTCCATCCAAGTCACAATTAATAAAAGTAATTCATTATAGGTCAAAGTACGTTTCCAACACAACAAAAAGAGCAAGCTAATAATTAAAAATTACTAGTGTAAAACCATTCAAATGTGAAAAACAATGGTTTTATCTATGTAAAAATCGAGAAACAAGAAACACTTACGAACCACATTTACAACCACAGCAATTGAACATCAGATTCCTGACTAAGGGCAGGTGCAAACAATTGCAATTGGGTTTAATGTTTTAATGGTACCAAACACTCACCCTTAACTGAAATAATAGACTAAGTGTAGCATTACAACATAGAAAGACACATTATGAAATATCAATTGAAATGGCTTAACTCAATCAAAAGACATATTAAGGAGATGCTATGTTTGAGCTTGATAACAATAAATTATTACACTGACAACAAAGCACCTTTTGCCAAAATTTGTTTGTTGTCAATAAAATCTACAATGTATAAAAATGTGTTATAGTTCAGAAAGGTGTTTGTAAATGGTGAGAATTAGAAATTAAATCCACAATGTGAAACAAAAACTATGTAAAAATTCCAACAATAGAAGTTTAGTTTTCAGTGTGGTTAACAAACTTAATTCACATCCTTGCACATACATTAACAAGTCCAACAAATGATATTTCCAGTCTGGTTGTGGCGAGCCCTAAAGGGATATGTAACCTAGGTTTGCCATGACACAATTAAGTAACTGAGGATATCAAATTAAATCCACTAAAAAAACAATAATCAAATTGTGTAATGAGGAACTAGGTAAGTAAATGAAAAAAAATATTAATAAAAATAAAAGCAAGTCTTGTTGTTTTGAAAAGCAGAAGGTTGGAACTTATGTAGATACTTTGAACAGATAAGTATAAACTTGGTGGATAGTGGATGCAATCTATCTTTTATTTTTCAGATTTTACTGTAAAGTATCTACAAGAACATGGGTTAGAGACACCAATTGTTTTCCATGAAAAGAGTGGTCTAGGTTTACGGTGGGTATAAATTAACATATATATATATGCAAATTGGGCAAGGCCATAAGAAAAAATAGGTTTGTTTGCCCAAACGCTACCTACCCAGAAAAAAGCTGCCTACTCAAAATCTTTTATTTTCCTGATTTGAAGAAGTTTTTTTTTAATCAGATAGCCATGAAGACTTATAAACCATAGATACTATAAATTCTTTTTGTTGTAAAAAAAAAAAAGAAAATGCCTACCTACCTACCCACTGTCTCAACCTATGGGTAGGGTTTGGGCAAACCAAAATATTTTTAATTGTGCATGGCCCAACTATCCATCAAATTTATGCTAGATCACAGGACAAAGATAAAAATTACAGGTCCCTTTACGACCTTCAACAATTAGCAAAACCCATACTGTATCATATGTTATAAGGTATAAAAAGAAATGGTATGAAAAAGTGTGAAATAATTCAGAAGAGAAAACCAAGGTCTAATTGTTAATGTATATTGACTTGTAAAAGAGTTAGTTGGCCACCCAACAACACAACTTGACCAATATAAGGCATTAACATATACAACTTTCTTTTAATCTGACATTAAAATTTGACAGTTGATAATATTATTACATTTGTCATTGTATATTTTGTATTTTCAGGGTACCAAGTGAGAACTTTAAAGTCAGTGATGTCAAGCAGTGTGTGGGTATGTACTCTATTCCTTTATTCCTTCATGAAAAAAAAAATTATGAATTTTTTGCCTGTGCAAAATCCTTAAAATACTGTAATATTTCTCGATGTTGAATAAAAGGTCATGTAGTCTTTAAAACTATCTTTTCCTTGTTTAAGCTGAAAATTTATCAGAGTTATCTACCTTATGACAAACAAAATATTTGGACCTGAAGTTGACAATATTACTGACCAGCTAAACATTTATTTTCATGTAAAACTAATATTTTGTGTAAAATAAAGAAAAAAAATCGAATTTATATACTGCTGATGGAGAAAACTGTCCTTTTACACTGGTTTCAGAGTCTTCCTTTGAAAAAGTAAAAAAAACACTGAGATATGTTTGACCTGTATAATTTATAGTCAAAGCAATTGTCGAAGCGGCCGATTCAATGCACATTTATTATGTTTACAGATAGCCTTTAAGATTAACTTAAAAAAAAGATAATTTACGAGAAAGATTGAGCCATTGCATTAAAACAGGAGTAGGGATAAAGAATTTTAATATTGTCTTTCATCAGTCAGAGATTTTACACAATATCTTTGTACAGGTAATCAATGTTAGACCATAAAAATGAACAGTTTATGTGTACCTGTAAAAAAAATACAGGTATTTCTAAATTCACACATTTTGAAATCTACTGATTATTATATATTTGCAGGGAGTCGGAGGATGCTTGATGTTATGGATGTTAATACTCAGAAAGGGATTGAGATGTCCATGAGAGACTGGGTCCAGTATTATGAGAATACAGAAAGGTCAAGGTTACTGAATGTCATCAGTTTAGAATTTAGTCACACCAAGTTAGAGAATTATGTTGAATCACCAGCTCTGGTAAGTTAAAAGTCTGTTAACGGTACATTAAAGTCTATATAACAGCTACTAAATCATGTGAGTTAGTAGCCGTTTTTGTCTCACCTGCGACTGCAAGACATAGGGATAATAATCCTGTAGTGGATGTGACGGCTTGAATTTTTGTCAAGCCAACTTTTGTTGCAGAAAGCTCGACATAGTGATAGTGATCCGGCAGTGGCGGTGTTAGCTTACTTCTTAAAAGCTATATATTTAAGAAGGTGGAAGACCTGGATGCTTCATACTTTGTATATAGATGCCTCATGTTACGAAGTTTCCGTCAGTCACATGTCCAATGTCCTTGACCTCATTTTCATGGTTCAGTGACTACTTGAAAAAAAGTTAGGATTTATTGTAATGTTAAATTCTCTCTTATTATAAGTGATAGGATAGTTATATTTGGTATGTGCGTACCTTGTCAGGTCCTCATGCCCCACAGTTTTCACTTGACCTCGACCTCATTTCATGGATCAGTGAAAAAGGTTAAGTTTTGGTGGTCAAGTCCATATCTTAGATACTATAAGCAATAGGACTAGTATATTCTGTGTATGGAAGTACTATAAGGTGTACATGTCCAACTGGCAGGTGTCATCTGACCTTGACCTCATTTTCATGGTTCAGTGGTTATAGTTAAGATTTTGTGTTTTGGTCTGTTTTTCTTATACTTTATGTAATAGGTCTACTATATTTGGTGTATGGAATGATTGTAAGGTGTACATGTCTAGCTGGCAGTGGTCATCTGACCGACCCTGACCTCATTTTCATGGTTCAGTGGTCAAAATTAAGTTTTTGAGTTTTGGTCTGTTTTTCTTATACTTTATGCAAAAGGTCAACTATATTTGGTGTATGGAAATATTTTATGATCTATATGTCAGTCGCACATGTTTTAATTGACCTTGACCTTAATTTCATGCTTCATTGCTCAGTGTTAAGTTTTGTGTTTAGGTCTGTTTTTTTTAAAACAATAAGCAATAGGGCAACTTTATCTGTTGTATGGAAGAATTGTTACCTGTGCATGTCTGCCTGGCATGGTTCATCTGACCTTGACCTCATTTTCATGGTTTATTGGTCAGTGCTTAGTTTTCTTGGTTAATTATAAGTTTTTGTGACACTTGTAATAAGGCTTTATATTTAGGACTATCAACATTGTATCAATGATTAGTAAAGAAGAGAGACATTTCAGCGTGTGCACTCTTGTTAGTATAAAGCTTAAATATTTCAGATGGTAAAAGACATTGATGCTTAATAACTTGTATGCAGATACCTTATTTTACGAAGTTCCTCAGTCATTTGTTCATTGACATCTTTTTCAGGGTTCAGTAATGGCTTGGAATTTGGGGATGTGAATTTCTCACTTGTTATGAGTAATATACTCTATACATCTATACATCTATCAGACATGGTTCACCTGACCTTATCTCCATTTCATAGATGAGTGATGAAGGTTAAAGTTTGGTGGTCAAGTCTGTATCCCAGATACTGTAGTATAGGCAATAGGTCATATATATCTGACGTAAAGAAGGATTTAATGTGTTTCATCTGACCTTTACCATTATTTTATGGTTCATTCGACAATGTTTAGGTTTGTGGTTTAGTCTTTTTCTGGTGTACCATAAGCAATGGAATTATTGTAAGGTGTACATGTCTGTCTGTCTGTCTGTCTGTTTGGCAGGTTTCATATGACCTTGACCTCATTTTTATGGTTCAGTGGTCAATGTTACTTTTTTCATGTTTTTTCCCCCCTGAGTTTATCAGGCACATTAAGCAGCTGGTCATCTTTATTAAGGTCTTTCCTCTTCCCGAGGAAAGACCTTATTGTTTTTCTAATGTTTTTTTTTAAGGTCTTTCCCTTACATGGGAAAGACCTTATTGTTTTTCTAATGTTTTTTAAGGTCTTTCCTCTCCGCGAGGAAAGACCTTATTGTTTTTCTAATGTTTTTTTTTTTCTTTTTTTTCTTTTTTTTCTTCCAACATTTTTTTGACATGCCCGCCCCTTCTTTCTGTTAAAGTTACCAAGATCAAATATGGACCATTGATAGACCTCATCATGCAGTTTTACCAAATGACCCTGTTAAGGATTTCATCATCCACTTTAGAAGTTATCTCCCTTTAATTGATTTTTTTCAACACGGCACCCCCTCGTTGTTTTTAAAGATATCTTGACATTATTTGGACAATAGGTAGATCTCATCATGATTTATTACCATATGAGGTTGAATAGGATTTCATTGTCCCCTATGAGAGTTATATCCCCTTCAAACAATTTCTTTCCTTTGCATTTTTCTCAAAAAGTATAAGAGATAGAATTGATTTGAAAACGGCAACATGTACAGGAACAGATGGCAATGTTAATGAACATATACAATCATTTTGTTATTAACCCTTATAAGGAGTTATTCCCCTTGAAAAATTGTGTACAATTTTAGAAAAATTGTATTTCCAGAACCGGAAGTCGTAGAGACTTGGGACCTTCACCAAAAATCTTTAATTCATGTGACCTTTAATATGCACCCAAGGTCAAAGGTCACAGAGTGCAAAATAAAATTACGCTGCAATTTCAAGATTACATATTAGGAAAACGATAATACTTTGCTGCATACATACAGCGTATAAATTGTTCCTCTCCACGAGGTCTACATTTTTTATAATAAGCCCAAAAATGTCCGACCGTCTGTTAAAAAGTTACAACGGGATGATTCTTAAAAGTATAGTATTTTGTGTATATCTTTTTAAAGGTAACAGATATCAACCTACTATAAACTGCAAAGATGATCAGTAAAGACCTTCAATTTGAGGTCAATGTCAGGTCATGATGAAATTTCACCTTGACCTTCACATTATACTATGACCTTGACCTTGTGATATTTGAAAGGTCAAGTGGTCCTGAGTTGAATGGTGATAGTCCCATGTCTCTACGACTTCCGGTTCTCAAGTTTGGTATTGCATCATATATTTGATGATTAATTGTGACCTTGGTGAACTTTGAAATTGTCCCAATTCTTTTTCTATAATGTTGTCCTTTAACTGTAGATCATTTACCATTTAACAGATTTGAGATATCTATTGTCGTTTTAGAGATAATGCAGTTTGAAATTTTGCGAGCGGCGGCATGTATTTCTGAATCATCAACAGCTTACCCCTTAAAATGTTTTAGAAATTGAAGAAGTTAACATAGTTATATCTTTGACCAAATACCAAAAACATTCCATTGAAAAAAACACCAAAAAAATCATTTCGAAATTTTCATGTTTTGCATTGACTTTGTAAGTTTCATAACTTCTATTTATATAATTGATATTGCATCATTTTTTGCACTTTGTCAAATGGGGTCATCTGATATATCAAATTGAAGGTCTCAATAAACTCTACTTAAAAACAAAAATTTTAAACCTCTTTTTCATCCCAGGTGGAAGGGTGGGGTCATTTAGTACAAAAATTCAAACTTCTTAGATGGTAAGGTTGTCGCATATCAAATGAAAGAACATAAAGCGTACATTTCAAATTTCAAATTGACGTCTCTCGAAAATTGGTTAGATGGGGTCATTGAGTGCAAAAAATAAATTTTCTTTACGATAGGTTTGTTGTATATCAAATGAAAGGTCATGATGTGAACATTTGAAATATCGAATTCCCAACCTCCAAAAATTGGTTGGATGGGGTTATTAAGTGCAATAATCAAACTTTTTAGAACACGGCGTTGTCGCATATCAAATGACAACTCATCTACTCTGTGTTACATATATCATACTTCCGATCTCAAAAATGAAGGCGAATGAGGTCATTAAGAGTAAAAAGCGAAAAGTTTCAGAAGGTATGCTTGTCGTATATCAAACGAAAGGTCGTACAAAGTACATTACGAAAACATCACTTTTACAGGAAAGACCTTTCAATTGTTTTACAAACAATTGAGATACTAGTTTGGTTTATTAATTTTTTTTAAGGTCTGCTTGTCTGCCAGGCAGGGTTCATCTGACCTTGACCTCATTTTCATGGATCATTGGTAAATTTTCAGTTTTCATTATTTTATCAGTTAATCATATACTTTAAGCAGTAGGTAAACCATTACTTGTGTATGCAACAATTGTAAAATGCAAATCTCTGTCTTGCAGGGTTCACATGATCTTGACCTTTTTTTCATAGGTCATTTGTCATTGTTATTTTTAGCTCACCTGGCCCAGAGGGCCAAGTGAGCTTTTCCCATCACTTTGCGTCCGTCGTCCGTCGTCGTTAACTTTTACAAAAATCTTCTCCTCTGAAACTACTGGGCCAAATTAAACCAAACTTGGCCACAATCATCATTGGGGTATCTTGTTTAAAAAATGTGTCCGGTGACCCAGCCAACCAACCAAGATGGCCGCCATGGCTAAAAATAGAACATAGGGGTAAAATGCAGTTTTTGGCTTATAACTCAAAAACCAAAGCATTTAGAGCAAATCTGACATGAAGTAAAATTGTTTATCAGGTCAAAATCTATCTGCCCTGAAATTTTCAGATGAATCGGACAACCCGTTGTTGGGTTGCTGCCCCTAAAATGGCAATTTTAAGGAAATTTTATTGTTTTTATATGACCGCAAAATTTGAAAAATTTTTCGTCGTATATTGCTATCACGTTGGCGTCGTCGTCTGCGTCGTCGTCGTCCGAATACTTTTAGTTTTCGCACTCTAACTTTAGTAAAAGTGAATTGAAATCTATGAAATTTTAACACAAGGTTTATGACCACAAAAGGAAGGTTGGTATTGATTTTGGGAGTTTTGGTCCCAACATTTTAGGAATTAGGGGCCAAAAAGGGCCCAAATAAGCATTTTCTTGGTTTTCGCACTATAACTTTAGTTTAAGTTAATAGAAATCTATGAAATTTCGACACAAGGTTTATGACCACAAAAGAACGGTTGGGATTGATTTTGGGAGTTTTTGTTTCAACTGTTTAGGAATTAGGGGCCAAAAAAGGGCCCAAATAAGCATTATTCTTGGTTTTCGCACAATAACTTTAGTTTAAGTAAATAGAAATCAATGAAATTTAGACACAATGTTAATGACTACAAAAGGAAGGTTGGTATTGATTTTGGGAGTTTATAGGTCCCAACAGTTTAGCAATTAGGGGCCAAAAAGGGACCCAAATAAGCATTTTTCTTGGTTTTCGCACCATAACGTTAGTATAAGTAAATAGAAATCTACGAAATTTAAACACAAGGTTTATGACCATAAAAGGAAGGTTGGTATTGATTTTGGGAGTTTTGGTCCCAACAGAATAAGGGGCCCAAATTAAACTTTGTTTGATTTCATCAAAATTGAATATTTGGGGTTCTTTGATATGCCGAATCTAACTGTCATGACTGTGTATGTAGATTCTTAACTTTTGGTCCCGTTTTCAAATTGGTCTACATTAAGGTCCAAAGGGTCCAAAATTAAACTTAGTTTGATTTTGACAAAAAATGAATCAGTTAGGTTCTTTGATATGCTGAATCTAAAAATGTACTTAGATTCTTGATTATTGGCCCAGTTTTCAAGTTGGTTCAAATCGGAGTCCAAAATTAAACTTTGTTTGATTTCATCAAAAATTGAATAAATGGGGTTCTTTGATATACCAAATCTAACTGTGTATGTAGATTCTTCATTTTTGGTCCTGTTTTCAAATTGGTCTACACTAAAGTCCAAAGGGTCCAAAATTAAACTTAGTCTGATTTTAACAAAAATTGAAATCTTGGGGTTCTTTGATATGCTGAATCCAAAAATGTACTTAGATTTTTTATTATGGGCCCAGTTTTCAAGTTGGTCCAAATCAGGATCTAAAATTATTATATTAAGTATTGTGCAATAGCAAGTCTTTTCAATTACACAGTATTGCGCAATGGCAAGAAATATCTAATTGCACAATATTGTGAAATAGCAAATTTTTTTTTAATTAGAGTTATCTTTCTTTGTCCAGAATAGTAAGCAAGAAATATCTAATTGCAAAATATTGTGCAATAGCAAGATTTTTTTGGAAAGATTAGAACTTGTTCTAAATCTTTACTTAGGCACTGGCCTCCCTAACAACAGGACAGGTTAGCTACTGTTACTAAATGTATTCACACTGAAATATAGTTCCCTATGGTTCTCATGTATGTGCACATAATACACATATAAACTGATAAAAACTGGGTATATTATTGGAGCAGTTCATTCAAGAATGTATGTCATTAAGGTGTGTTGATGTGCAGGCTTTTTAAAAAACATTTTGATTAGGTAACTGGGTATTGATTCAACTAGTATGATTGACAACTGTCATTATCACTAAACAATCAGAGACAAGGTGGACCTTTAATTACAATGCCCCACCTCCTAAACTGCCAATCAAATTGACCACATTACCTATCAACCTCAGTCTTACATAATTATACAGACCACTCTATACATATAATTCTTAATACACAAGTATTTGACCTCATAATTGAATACACAAATGTGTATATTAGATGTTTGATATTTATAAGGATGATGGATTTATTTATTGCCAATTGCTTTTGATCTTACATTACATAAAGTGATTCTGTAAATTATATATGAAAGATAAATGATTAATGGATTAACAAGATCTAAAAAAAAAATGAAATATGAATATAAATATGACGCGAATAAATAAAAGGTATTCAAGTTAGGCCAATAATCATCTGTAATTAATCAACAATTAAATTAGTACACTTTTTTTTATCAGGAATTGGCTTGAAACAGTTTAAAAAATTTAAAACTTTTAATTATAACAAACCATTGTTTATTAGTTTATTTCCCATCAATCATTATGTCTATTTTAGTCATTTAAATTTTGATAAGAAGTGACTATATATTTTTGCAATCAAGAAAGAATCCACATTTCAATAAGATAAGTTTTTCAATTGGTTTACGTTGAAAAAGTACATTTTCAATGCCCTCTGTTGAAAAATACTTTAAAAATTGATAAAAAGGCACTCTAAAACTTTTAATCTTCAATGCCATATAACCTCTGTTTCAACTTACAAAATGCCCCAAAACAACATTTTTCAATTTTTTTTGTTGACACTTTAAAGTTTTAAGCTGTTGGTCCAGATTTATGTCTTACAAGGATAGTTGGTAACATTTACTAAAGAATTTTTGCGTTTTTTTGAAACATGTTCAGAACCGGCAACATAATTTCGATAAGATATAAACTGCAGTTTAAATAAAATTGTGCAAATTAAGAGACCCATATTAATTAATTTGAGTTCATTTTTATCCTTATACTGGAAATGCAAGTTTCCTTCTAAAGACCTCCTGTAAATGCAATTTCAGCAATAGTGCTTTATAAATGTTCATTTTTCCCCACCATACCTTAATATGAAATAATTCAAACTACTCTTTCTAATCTTTCCATGAGTGATTTCCATCACTTTGATTTTAATTGGAGTTATCTTTCTTTGTCCAGAATCAACTTAAATCTTTCACTTTTTACTACCAACTGATAAATTAAAATAATCTTTACCATTCAGTGATAACAAGCAGTTTTTTTTACATCTTAATATTTTAAGATGTATTTAAATGAGTAGTTATTGTTGCAAACTCCATTAGAAATTTTAATTGAGATTAGTTTTGGAATAAGGGAACGGGGGATGTGATTAAAAAAATTGGGTTCAATTTTTCTCATTTGAAATTTCATAAATAAAAAAGAAAATTTCTTCAAACATTTTTTTGAGAGGATTAATATTCAACAGCATAGTGAATTGTTCTAAGAGAAAACAAAAATTTTAAGTTCATTAGAACACATTCATTCTGTGTCAGAAACCTATGCTGTGTCAACTATTTAATCACAATCCAAATTTAGAGCTGAATCCAGCTTGAATGTTGTGTCCATACTTGCCCCAACCGTTCAGGGTTCAACCTCTGCGGTCGTATAAAGCTACGCCCTGCGGAGCATCTGGTTGGTTATTATCTTGAATATTATTATAGATAGAGATAAACTGTCAACAGCAATAATGTTCATGAGCAAAGTAAGATTTACAAATAAGTCAACATGACCGAAATGGTCAATTGACCCCTATAGGAGTTATTGCCCTTTATAATCAATTAATACCATTTTTCGTAAATCTTAGTTATCTTTTACAAAAATCTTCTCCTCTGAAACTACTGGGCCAAATTAATCCAAACTTGACCACAATCATCTTTTGGGTATCTAGTTAAAAAAATGTGTCCGGTGACCCGGCCAACCATCTAAGATGGCCGCCATGGCTAAAAATAGAATATAGGGGTAAAATGCAGTTTTTGGCTTATAACTCAAAAACCAAAGCATTTAGAGCAAATCTGACAGGGTAAAATTGTTTATCAGGTGAAGATTTATCTGCCCTGAAATTTTCAGATGAATCGAACAACCTGTTGTTGGGTTGCTGCCCTAGGCCTGAATCTGTAATTTTAAGGAAATTTTGCTGTTTTTAACCGGATTTTTGTGACAAAAATGTCGGTTATTGATTTGGGGATGTACGGCGGACGGATGGGTGGCCAGGCGGGCGGCAATCAAATGTTGTCCGTGCATTAACTCATGAACTGTTCAACCAAAGCTTTTAAAATTTTAATATGTTGTTACTGATGACAAAATGGAGGTCAAGTTCAATAATGACGATTTTGACTTTTACCGTTCAGGAGTTATGGTTCTTGAAAGATTGAAAAATGGTGTTTCCAGTCGTGTCCGTGCATTTTCTCATGAACCATTCAACCAAAGCTTTTGAAATTTTTATATGTTGTTACTGATGACAAAATAGAGGTCAAGTTCAATAATGACGATTTTGACTTTTACCGTTCAGGAGTTATGGTTCTTGAAAGATCGTAAAATGGCGTTTCCATTCACTTTATTGCATTTTCTCATGAACCATTCAACCAAAGCTTTTCAAATTTTAATATATTGTTACTGATGACAAAATGGAGGTCAAGTTAATTAATGACGATTTTGACTTTTACCGTTCAGGAGTTATGGTTCTTGAAAGATCGTAAAATGGCGTTTCCATTCACGTTGTTGCATTTACTAATGAACCCTTCAATCTAAGCTTTTCAAATTTTAATATGTTGATACTGACTACAAAATGGAGGTCAAATTTGATATTGACGATATGCATTTTCTCATGAACCATTCAACCAAAGCTTTTGAAATTTTAATATATTGTTACTGATGACAAAATGGAGGTCAATGGAATGTTTGTACGGTATGTCTGTATGGCAGGGTTCACTTGACCTTCACCCCCTCATTATTACTTGATTTTGAGAAAAAGCAGGCAACTTTGATTGATAATTGTCTCATTATATCATACCACATCTCCTTAATTTATAAGACATTTCAGGGTGGCCAAACTTGTTTAAACCTAAAGGACAAGAATTACTAGGATGTTTTAGCCTACATTTTATGTATTCGCATTATCATCTGATTCAGTCATGAATGCAATTATAAGGTGCACAGTTTTCTATGCTTTCAAACTACTGTTTGAATCCATCCTGGTTTTCTTACTACAACTGAAAACTTCATGTGACATATACGATGTGAACTATTGGTGACATATAGAAAATTGACCTCCCTAAAATTTGAAGCTGGGTCAATTTTCCAACTAGGGGTCAAATGTGGAAAATAATAGGACGGGAGTGGTGTTATTTTTAATCAACGCCATTGTCCTACATTATTCATATTTAACATTGAATCCTTTGATTCTTTGTTTTAACATCATACCAGCTATCAATTGTACCTCAAAATTTTAGAATTATAGATGTTTAAAATTATGAACATGATTTAGTGATCTAACACAGGATATGTTCCAAAATAACTGATACCAGACTCAACTTGTATAAAAAATTAGATGATTGCCAAGGGGACAACTCTCCACAAGAGATCAAAATAACACAGAAATCTACAACTATAGGTCACCGTACGGCCTTTAACAATGAGAAAAGCCCATACCGCATAGTCAGCTATAAAAGGCCCCGAAATGACAATTTAAAACAATTCAAACGAGAAAACTAGGGCCTAATTTATGTAAAAATTGAACAAAAAACAAATAAGTTTACTGATTCTGTATGATACTAAATAAATAGACATAGCAAGTTGTTATTTGTAGTACATGTATTAAAGTCAGGTAAAATCATTTGACTGCTTAGTGTATATTTTATCCAGAAGATAAATTGAATTTTGTCAAGTCTTTGCCACTGTAATCACATATAAAACCTGAAGACTCATTTTGTTTCAAACAAATACATCTAGGAAGCTTCAGTCCATCACTAAGTAGTACTTTACTCTCCTTTCCATCTTTTGATATAACTATTATTCTATGAGATCCCTCATCTGCTACAATAATGTTACCATAAGTATCTGTACAAAGTCCATATGGTCCTGATAAATCCTGTTTATATTGCCAGATCTGTTTACCTGATTGATCAACACAGTATACTGCTTTACCTTGATAGTCACTATAGATTACTCTGTCATTACAGTAAACCAGGTACTCCAGGTCTGATTCACTCTTAACTTGTATTGACTTCAGTGTATTTCCTTCCAAGTCTATAATACGGATTTCATGATCAATCAAACCTACAACAAGAGAATTATCTGATGATGATAATCCCCAGCAATATTTGTCTAATGTGATAACTTTGGTTACTGTTTCATTCTCCATATTGAAGATCTTAATGGATTTCTCATTAGGATAAGTTACGGCAATAGTGTCCTGATTGATCTGTGTAACACTCCAGGCTTCACCACGTATAGGTAACTGTTTCAGTAGTTTGCCATCAGGAGTAAGTAGGTTAACTTTGTCATAATATTCCACTATTATAAGTCTTCCATCCATCAGACAAATCATGTCGCTTATGATGGTCTTATTAATTTTGATCTTTATCTTTTTCTCAATATTGATAGTCATGTTGTTTATGTTTGTTTGATTGATTGATTCTACTTGTGCTTCCCTCCTCACACTTGTCTCTCTCTTCAAATCCATATCTGTTTTAACAACAGTTAATTCTCCTAAGGATCCAAACTTTTTTATTATCTTTTCTACTTCATTATTTTCCTCCATTTTGATGGTAAATTCTTTTGCCCTGTCGTCTTTGTCCAGATCATCTATGTATCGTTGACATTGATGTACTTGTTGTTCAATCTGATGTATGCCTAGAAATGATTGGAGTTTGGAGGCATGTGGTATGACTGTATGTAGTTGGTCTTGCATTTTCTTTAAGTTTTTCTGTTTTTCTGCAATTGCAGCAATTAAATCTGTGGCTTTTGATTTTTCTTCATTCAAGATGGTATCTGCCTCATTGCATATCTTCTTCTCTAGGTGGGTTAAATGTTTATCTATTTCATTGCGTATTTTCACAATGAATTCTTTAATGCTTTTATATTCTTGTTCTCCTCTTTTAATGTTTTGTGATTTGTTATTTACAATTTTACCTAAGAGTTGTAAGATGGAGTTGATATCTTTCTCTATGGATTCTTTAGATTTTTCAATCTTGGTTTTCTCCACAATACTGGCTAAACTTTTTATTCCGGTACACTTTGAATGACTAATGGATATACATTCATCACAGCAAGGCATTAAATGACTGGGACAATACAAGTTAAGCTGTTGACCATGTTTGTCACATTCTGTTCTAATAGCTTGGACAGATGGTTTATAATTTTTGATATCAATAATCTTATGATCACGTGACAACTTAGATCTTTTGTGATGACCAGAACATGTTGAGCATAATCCTTCATCACAGTTGTAACACCAGATATCAGCTTTAGTGTTTACTTTTCCTGCTATACAAGGTCCACATGGAATAGGTTTACTGGATGCCATGACCTGGAAATGTCCAAGATAAAAGTTATATCACTTTATTGTCAAGGTCCAAATAGTTAATGGTGAATGGATGGTGAGTTTTGGCAAAATGACAAATGTAAAAAAAATTCAAAGGAGAAAACTAACCCACTGATTTATGGACATAACAATGAACCAAAGCAAATATAATGTACAACAAACTCCAGTCACTTAATTACAGGCTCCTGACTAGGGACAGGGACTTGTTGAATGATTCAATGTTTGTCATTTGTTGCTATATATTTTATTTGTTTATCTTGCATTGATTCACCCTGTTGTATTGGCCACTAGCTGTGCTTCTTGTTGATTACATAAAACAAAATTGATTTGAATATTAAATAATAATTCTCAATCACACAGGTAAAAATGATGGATGACATTGTTGATTATAAAAGAGTTAGTTCAGTAAAGGCCATATTTGGCCTTGATTATAAAGTTCAATGTTACAAGACAAAAAATGTTTTAAGTTGACTTAGAGACATGTGAGAAATTTAAATAGAACTATTTTTGTCAAAGTTTAATTCTAACACGTTGATTTTTACATTCCAAAAGGTTAAGATAAGAGATTTTGGTGAAAATCTGCTGGATTTTAACACCATTAAGGACCAGGAAACATAGAGCGCAGGCGTCGACAAAATAAATATTCAAATAAGACATGAAATGCCTTACACACATTATTTTAAAAGATCTTTGTTGTCGATGTATGCGCTCTATGTTTCCTGTCCAATAATCTATGGAAATTTGCCTATTTCCATTGATTTTTTCGTCGAAATATAATATGAGTACAACTTGTGACATCATAATAAATTGCAGGAACGTAAATTTTCAACAAAATGGCTTATTTCCTATCTAATCACTGTATTAGCTATAACTTCTTGTGATATTGCTCAATAAAACCTAACTTGAAATTTACGCTAAAAAAGGGGGCCATTTTAGGACCTTACCGAACTCACTCCTTTGAACAATAAGACATATTTTTTACAATGTATGGACATGGTTACATACACATTACTCTGCGTTTTATACCTAGTCATTAAATAAAATAACTAATAATTTAACCAAATACCTGTTGCTGTTGTTATGACAAAAGTTTAGTTCTCTATCACCATTTCTTCAATGTCAACCAACCAGGAAGGTATTTAGGACATGTCTATACCTGATTCAGCTAATTATTAAATATTTAAATGACATAGAAAATAACTGACCCAAATTATAAAAGTTCAAAATAATTTTTTGTCATAAAGACATTTACAGGATTTAAATTTTCTAATAAAGAAAAATGGTGTATGTAAACTGGGACTATTATACAAACAGATGTTAATAATGTTTCTAAATAGTATTTAATACAGAAATATTCTTTTTGAAGAATCTTGATATATTTTGTTTCTCATCTTATCTGTAGGATGACAAAATATTTGCTATTTGTGTTATACAGGCCCCTTGCCAAGAATTTCCAAGGGGGGGGGGGGGGGGGGGGGTATTTGGACTCACAAACTCGACTTTAACAATCACAATTCGAATAAAGCATTGACTTTAACAGTGCTTATTTGTTTTTAAGGGGGGGGGGGTTAGTCCGAAACACCCGAACCCCCCTGGCTACGGGTATGTTATAGTGTAATTTTGCTATAATTATAACCTTGTCAATATGTAGAAACAATGTTTTCTATACAATAACAATTGTTTCAGTTTAGGAATCATCCTGACAATACATATCTCAATGAGCCTCACTATAATAAAACCAAATAATTTTTTGTTAAGGTGGTACCTAACACTACAGGGAGATAACTCTGTAATATCAGCTAAACATTTTAATTACGTTGCCTTGTGAAGGCAATATAAAGCTTCACAATGATCAAAATTAGTGTTTGTCAAACTGCTATATAACCAGTGTAATTTTTCTGATAAAATGCTTGGTTCAAATTTTTTGATTTTTTTTATATTTTTGTAAAAGGGTCAAAGTAAATAATTTGTCGAAATTTTATGAAAATTAAATTAGCCAAATTATTTTTGGTGAAAGTGTTGGGTACCACCTTAAATGACTACATTTGGCTTCAACACAAAGTCTAATGTCTAATCTAATGTCTTTACTAATCTATAAACAAAACACACCAGCAACATGTACCTGAAAATAATAGAAACAAAATAATAGAAAACACAATAGTTAAAATTTTTGCCCTACCTGCCACAAAGGTCATTGTATGCGAAACAAAGGGATTAATATCTGGAGTCAGCATAAACTATATGTAAATTTATCAAGCTGAATATTTCAAAATGTAGAAGACCAGGATGCTTCGTACCTTGTATGCCTATTCTGTATTTTACAAAGATTCTGTCTTTCATTTATCCATTGTCAATGCCTCATTTTCAAGATTCAGTGACTGCTTAAGGTTAAAGTTACATGACTATATAATTAAAAGGTAAACTATATGTGGTGTAAGGATTGATTTTATATGAAAAACATGTGTAATAACCCATGGTCATTGTAAAGGGTCTAGCTCCTTCAGGGGCACATCCAGCCATTTAAAAAAAGGGGGGGTGTTCCAACTATATGCCCCCATTCAAATGCAGTGATCGTCCAAAAAAAGGGGGGGTTGCAACCCAAGGAAACAACCCCACTGTACTGGTTAGATGATACGATACTGCTTGATGAAAGGGTCAACTAAAGTTATTTATTATTTCTTTGTAGGTCAGACAAGTGGATTGGGTGGATACAGTATGGCCAAGACACTACAAAGATTGTCAGACAGAATCCACTAACATAATTGACAAGATGAAATACCCAAAAGTTCAAAAGTAGGTTTAAATCTGAGGCAACCTTTCTACCATCAAGATTTTAGTATATGACATTACTTCCACAGGCGCTCATCTCAATAAAATAGTTTCGGTATATAGGGAAATAAAATTCTAAGACAAGTGCCTGTGGTTAATTCATCTAGTGTTCTGGTCAATGGCTAGACTAGCTGCTCTGTTAGAATGCATAACAATGATGTTTAGCTACAAAAAGAGAAGTGGGATTTCTAGCATTAAAAAAAATAATTTAAGTTTTCTATTTCTAAAAAAATGAGCATGTGGACCAACATTTGTTTCTTTTGATACCTACTATGTACGACTTAAGAAAGTTACAATTGTTTTTGTCGAGTCTGTGATTTTTGTCACAGAAAGCTCGACATAGGGTTAGTGATCTGGCAGCAGCTTCATATTTTAGAAGGTGGAAGACCTGGATGCTTCATACTTTGTATATGGATGCCTCATGTTATGAAGTTTTCGTCAGTCACTTGTCCAATGTCCAATATCCTTAACCTCATTTTCATGGTTCAGTGACTACTTGAAAAAAAAAAATATTTTTTGTAATGTTAAATTCTCTCTTATTATAAGTAATAGGACAACTATATTTGGTATGTGCGTACCTTGCATAGTTCTCATCCCGTCAGACAGTTTACACTTGACCTCGACCTCATTTCATGGATCAGTGAACAAGGTTAAGTTTTGGTGGTCATGTCCATATCTCAGATACATGTACTATAAGCAATAGGTCTAGTATATTCAGTGTATTGAAGGACTGTAAGGTGAACATGTTCAACTGACAGGTGTCATCTGACCTTGACCTCATTTTCATGGTTCAGTAGTTATAGTTAAGTTTTTGTGTTTTAGTCTTTTTTTTCTTAAACTTTTAAGCAATTGGTCAACTATATTTGTTGTAAGGAAGAATTGTTAGCTGTACATGCCTGCCTGGCATGGTTCATCTGACCTTGACCTCATTTTCATGGTTCATTGGTGAATGTTTAGTTTTCTTTGTTAATGTTAAGTTTATGAGACAGTTGTCATAAAGCTTTATATTGAGGACTATCAACATAATATCAATGATTAGTAAAAGGCGAGACATTTCAGTGTGTGCACTCTTGTTGTCAAGAGCTTTTGATTTTGCCATTTGATTATCATTAGGGACATTACGTTTTGAATTTTGCTCAAAGTTTGGTATATTTTCTCATAGATATAAGAAGATGTGGAATGAGTGCCAATGAGACACCTCTCCATCCAAGTCACAATTTATAAAAGTAAACCAGTATAGGTCAAAGTACATGTATACAGGGTTCGTACGGGGCATGGAATCCTGGAAAAGTCATGGATTTTTATTTAGGGGGGGTGAAAGGCCTTTAAAAGTCATGGAAAGCTATATTTTAGTGACAAGTCCTTGAATAGTCATGGAAAATGATTATTTGCACTGTAATCTTTATTGCATGTCTTCAAACATCTAAAATTAAATGATCTCCGTAGTTTTTGTCGAAACTGTCTCTTTTTCGAATGCTAGAAACAAGGCCCCAGTTATGGTAAGTGTAAAATGAGAATTTAAAATTCGTTTCTTCAAAATTGTTTATAAAAATATGCAACCGCATCTGGTTCCCTTCATAGTGCAATTTGCTTTAACAGTATTGAAATAAGAAACCAGCTATCGGAATATTCGAAAACGAAGTTATTGCTACCAAACAGCCGTTGAAAAACACTTTTAATGATAATGTAGGGATAGAGGAGCTGAAATGATAAGAGTCCTACATATAGTAAAGAGCAATTTTTCATACAAAAGTTGTGAGGATATCGTCTCAGTATTTAAGAATATGTTTCTGGATAGTAGACAAATGTCACTTCTGAAATGGCAATGATGCCTCTAAGTAAGAAGGTGATAGTTTTTTGTCTACAATGTATTATCTGTTTGATGAAAGTCCAACCAGTCAAGAGGATTATGCCAAATAACCTTTTCTAATACTTTGTTTATTAAAATACTTCAAAATTTGTATATATTCTTTTATACTGTAAAAAGAGGCAGAACATATACCAAAGGGGACATTCAAATGAGTGTGTAGGTCATACTCTTTCATAGAATCTTTGATAACAAGTAGGTCTACATCATTGTTAGCAAACTTAACTCAGTATTATCATTCATAAATATGTTGGTATTTCTCATTGTGTTTCAGTGCAATTGTGTCATTATTGGATGTTAAAAAGATTGTTTATTTAGTTGCATGGAAAGGACACAAAAGCATGTTTATAGCATTAGGGATGGCTTTTTGGTCTATAGTTTTGGGGTATGGAAATTTCATAAAACATCCTTGAAAAGTCATGGAAAAGTCATGGAAAAATGGAACTAAAAAGGTGTATGAACCCTGATGTATAAGTTTGTGATTAGGTCAGTTTAAGGGGGAACCATTAGTGGTAGGCCAATGTTGATTAGTATACAGTTGCATAAGCATTAACACATCTTAGTTCCATTGCTAATATTTGGCCCTGCCCTCTCAGTCATGGTCTATTGACTTTGAATCTTTTGCTTAGTTTTCATGTATTAGTTTGTGATTAGATTAGTTTAAAATGAAATGCTAATGTTAAGTGAATGATATTTGGTATGCAAATTTTTTTGGCATTTGCAAGTATCATTTCCATGGGGATCATATAGCCCCACCCCCTCATCATTGTTCATTGACTGACACTTTTACATAGTATACAAGTTTGTGTTTAGGTTTGTTGAAAGGGAAAGACTTATGATAAGTCAATGGTTTTTGGTATGCAGTTGTATTGGCATTGGCATATCTCATTTCCATGAAGATTGTGTAGCCATGTACCTTCAGTCATGGTTTATCAACTTTGATTATTCACAAAACTTACATGTTAAAGTATTGCTATTTTAATTTCAACATTTGCAATATTAAAATAACAAAAAGGCAAGACATATCTCTGTGATAACATTCTATATTATATATATATTAACATTTTTTATCATGATTTTAGGTATTGTTTAATGAGTGTGAAGGGATGTTATACAGATTTCCATGTAGACTTTGGGGGGACATCTGTATGGTATCATATACTACATGGGAAAAAAGTAAGTGCAAGTTGTATAGATCTAAGAAGATGTGGTATGCGTGCCAATGAGATAACTCTCAATCGGAATCACAATTTGTAAAAAATGTAAATCAATATTATAAGTTATATTGTTTGCTACTGACCCCCTACGGATCCATAGAGGGTTAGTAAAATCCATAGGGGGTGAGGCCGGAGGCCGAGTCCCCTATGCATTTTATTCACCCTCTATGGATCCGTAGGGGGTGAGTAGTTAACTGTGTAACGAATTTATCGGACGCTAGACTTTTTCTGCGGCGTTTTGTTGAAAAATAAATAATGAAACACAACAACATTAATAGATGACGTCGCCATTAACGCGTCATGAACCCCATATGAAACTTACTAACCCCATACGGTCTCATAGGGGGTCACCACGTGACGGCGTTTAACCAATCACAACGTGATAATTCATCTGTGGTCCGATAATCGTCAATGAATGGTCTTTAACATAACCTTGGTTCACACTAAACAGCAATTCTATAAAGGGCCCCAAAAATGACATGTGTAAAACCATTCGAACAGGGAAACCAATGGTGTAATCTACACAAAAATGAGAAACGCAAATGAATCACATTAACACACAACAACTACTGAACATCAGATCACTGAATTAGGACAGGTGCAAACAAATGCAGCAGGTTGAAACGTTTTAATAGGTACAAAGCTTATGCTGTAATATACCATAAGATACCATAATATTCATAATATTGTAAATTTAATCTTTTTTTACTTAAAAGCCCATGATCAGTGTAATAAAATGATGTAAATCTGAATCTAGTCATACCGGTACTTTATAAAAAAACATGTTATTAAAAATTTCGTATTTTTAAAAGTTGCAGATCTATTCAGTATAAGGTGTATGAATGAATCTTAAGTGTTATGTACAAAGGGAAATAACTCTAGTTGAATTGTTTTTTTTGTCTAAAATTGTTCCATTGCTTTAATATTAAATACAATTCAGTTCAAACTGTCAAATAATAGCAATCAAAAGCACTTTGAATTTTATATTAAGATTTTCTTCACAATTTTGGCTAACAGTGTTTTGTCTATTAGCTCATATACATAATTTTGTCATATGACTGTGACGTCATCAACATATTTTCATGATTTACTCTGGCTTAAAATGGAATTAAGAATTGAATTATAAGGAATTATAAGCTACACAGGTTATTAAGTGTGCACCACATTTTTTGTGTTAGTTCTTCAGAGACAGAAAAAATATTACAGTTTTTCCTTAAATAAAATTGAAAAAAGAAACAGCATAGAAACAGCATATACAAAGTAGATTAAGATAATTTTGTTTTCAGGTATTTTGGTTAATTCCACCAACACCCAAAAACATGGAAATCTACTTAACCTGGGTGTTGTCAGGGAAACAAGGTGACATTTTCTTGGCAGACAAGGTTGAGGGATGTGAAAGAATTACATTGCATGCTGGGTACACTTTCATCATACCATCAGGTAAGTAGTTACCATGGAAACTGAAACTATATGTGTATTTCAGTTAATGGTTTTAAATGGTAGACAATTTATTGCAAGTAAGACAGTAGTGTTTTAGAAAAAAGAAAATTAATTTTGTAAAAGGAAAAAAGAGTTCAAACAGTTTGTTTCAAGATATCTTTCCCAGAAAAATTCACAATGGATATCTGTTTTAAAAAAAAACAGCTGAAAAGAGTTCAGTTTATGTTGGTTGAGAAAGACCATTCATAATCAAAGAAAGATCATCTACCAGCGGTAAGATTGATTGATTGGTTGTTGATTGCAAACTGACTATCATAGAAAAGTCAGATTGGAGTCTGTCTTTTGGTGACAAAACACAGATTGGAGTCTGTCTTTCGGTGACAAACCACAGATTGGAGTCTGTCTTTTGGTGACAAACCACTGTGCCATGAGATGCACTACCTAGACCATTTAGATGTTGGGGCCCTTCAAGATGTTGGAACCTTAGTGAATATTAAAAACTTTAGACACATGCTTCATCTTGTATTTTTTTAAGATTGAAACATACATTAATTTTTTTCCTCCCTCATTTGTCAAAATTTTATATTTAAATATATAGATATTTTACTGACGTATTGATAATGGTATGAATGAAATAAATATAAAACTTGAGATCAATATAACCTATAATACTTATTATGTGTTTTTAGGTTGGATTCATGGAGTTTATACACCTGAAGACTCTCTAGTGTTTGGAGGTAATTTTCTTCACAATTACAACATGGAGACCCAGTTAACCGTGTCTGATATTGAGGACAGAACACATGTAAGCAATTTTTAGTGGATTTTGTGGGTATAAATGAATCGCAAAATTAAATGTTCATCAAATGACACATTCCCTTTTTGTATGCAAACTTGTGCAAAACCACTTAATTAAATATCCACCAATTTGCAAGTTTTCCACGAAAATAACTAAATCCACAGTATCACATGTTTAATAAAATTGATATCAAAAGTTTGAATCGGCAAGATTTTTTATGAGTTCAAAAGTCAGCATTGATCAACTATTGTACATGATCTTATGTTTGATATATATATACCGTTAACTCTCGTTGTTTCGAACTCGGTTGACTCGAAATTTCGGATGAGTCGAAGTTTTCACGTGGTCCCGAACTTTATTCCATACAAAAGTATGTAATTCGACTCCTGATGAGTCGAAATTGGATGAGTCGAAATTTCGGTTGAGTCGAACTAAATAAACGGTCCCAAGGTTAACAAAAGCATTCAAAATTCATTTTTTATCTCGAACTAATACACAATTGTCAAAACATGACCTCCGGCATTTAAATGAATTGAATAGTTAATCTGACAATACACGTGTAATTAAATTTCCGGTCACTGACCACGGTATTGATTTATGACATGCAATTTCCATGAGTGTTTACCTAAGATTGTCTTTTAAAGAATTTTGACAAATAATTAGTGATACATTGTTAATGTTCATGAAAAAGTATTTAAAATGTTTACAAAACAATTAATTTGTGATTAACACTAATGAGCTTGGGTGTGTATAAAGTGAGGACTATGGCTTCCGTTGATGATCACCTAAAAACTACTCGAACGGCGTGTTTAATCTTGTTATATTTTCTTTTGAAAAGAAAGAGTGAGATAAAACAAAATGAATAGAAATCAAAATTTTCTTACATCTCTTGTATCCGAAAATAAACAATTTTGTCAGCTATAAACGACCTGAATAACGAAACTATCGATTGAAAATTACTCTCTTGGAAAAGCCATAGGATTTTTTTTTTAATTGAAAAAATTGAATAAATAAAAAAAATGTCATCATAATAATAAAAGACTGTGACATACAAATACATCAATCTGATACTAGAATATCGATCCCTTGCCATATTCACCCGGATTTATTTTAGCTTTACCAAGCTAAGCAAGAGTTGTGTTCCTTAGATTGTCGAACTTCCGGTGTTCGTTTGAGTCGAACTATGTGTATCTCGAAATATTTCTCTGGTCCGTCTGACTTCGACATAACGAGAGTCGACTGTATATACTTTTAATTAGTATAACAGTAAACATTTCAGATAATCCTGCAATAATTGCTTAAAAGTTAACTCCCTTTATAATTCCTTATTTCCTTATCTGAAATTACAAATGGCCACCATCATACCTGCAAACTTTTCAAAATGCCCATGGGGGTTTTGCGTGCAAGATGGCTCTCATAGTCCTACAAAACCTTTAAGGGGGCCTTCAAATATATTTTGAAGTTGTTTTTTGGCTTCTTCATACTTTTTATACGACCGCAAAATTTGAAAAATTTTTCGTCGTATATTGCTATCACGTTGGCGTCGTCGTCTGCGTCGTCGTCATCGTTGTTGTCGTCCGAATACTTTTAGTTTTCACACTCTAACTTTAGTAAAAGGGAATGGAAATCTATGAAATTTTAACACAAGGTTTATGACCACAAAAGGAAGGTTGGTATTGATTTTGGGAGTTTTGGTCCCAACATTTTAGGAATTAGGGGCCAAAAAGGGCCCAAATAAGCATTTTCTTGGTTTTCGCACTATAACTTTAGTTTAAGTTAATAGAAATCTATGAAATTTTGACACAAGGTTTACGACCACAAAAGAATGGTTGGGATTGATTTTGGGAGTTTTGGTTTCAACAGTTTAGGAATTAGGGGCAAAAAAAGGGCCCAAATAAGCATTATTCTTGGTTTTCGCACAATAACTTTAGTTTAAGTAAATAGAAATCAATGAAATTTAAACACAATGTTAATGACTACAAAAGGAAGGTTGGTATTGATTTTGGGAGTTTAGGTCCCAACAGTTTAGGAATTGGGGGCCAAAAAGGGACCCAAATAAGCATTTTTCTTGGTTTTCGCACCATAACGTTAGTATAAGTAAATAGAAATCTATGAAATTTAAACACAAGGTTTATGACCATAAAAGGAAGGTTGGTATTGATTTTGGGAGTTTTGGTCCCAACAGAATAAGGGGCCCAAAGGGTCCAAAATTAAACTTTGTTTGATTTCATCAAAATTGAATAATTGGGGTTCTTTGATATGCCGAATCTAACTGTCATGACTGTGTATGTAGATTCTTAACTTTTGGTCCCGTTTTCAAATTGGTCTACATTAAGGTCCAAAGGGTCCAAAATTAAACTTAGTTTGATTTTGACAAAAAATGAATCAGTTAGGTTCTTTGATATGCTGAATCTACAAATGTACTTAGATTCTTGATTATTGGCCCAGTTTTCAAGTTGGTCCAAATCGGGGTCCAAAATTAAACTTTGTTTGATTTCATCAAAAATTTAATAAATGGGGTTCTTTGATATACCAAATCTAACTGTGTATGTAGATTCTTCATTTTTGGTCCTGTTTTCAAATTGGTCTACACTAAAGTCCAAAGGGTCCAAAATTAAACTTAGTCTGATTTTAACAAAAATTGAAATCTTGGGGTTCTTTGATATGCTGAATCCAAAAATGTACTTAGATTTTTGATTATGGGCCCAGTTTTCAAGTTGGTCCAAATCAGGATCTAAAATTATTATATTAAGTATTGTGCAATAGCAAGTCTTTTCAATTGCACAGTATTGCACAATGGCAAGAAATATCTAATTGCACAATATTGTGAAATAGCAAATTTTTTTTAAATTAGAGTTATCTTTCTTTGTCCAAAATAGTAAGCAAGAAATATCTAATTGCAAAATATTGTGCAATAGCAAGATTTTTTTTTAATTGGAGTTATCTTTCTTTGTCCAGAATCAACTTAAATCTTTGTTATATACAATATACAATGTATATTCACTTTTTACTACCAACTGATAAATTAAAATAATCTTTACCATTCAGTGATAACAAGCAGTTTTTTTACATCTTAATATTTTATGATGTATTTAAATGAGTAGTTATTGTTGCAAACTCCATTAGAAATTTTAATTGAGATTAGTTTTGGAATAAGGGAAAGGGGGATGTGATTAAAAAAATTGGGTTCAATTTTTCTCATTTGAAATTTCATAAATAAAAAAGAAAATTTCTTCAAACATTTTTTTGAGAGGATTAATATTCAACAGCATAGTGAATTGCTCTAAGAGAAAACAAAAATTTTAAGTTCATTAGAACACATTCATTCTGTGTCAGAAACCTATGCTGTGTCAACTATTTAATCACAATCCAAATTAAGAGCTGAATCCAGCTTGAATGTTGTGTCCATACTTGCCCCAACCGTTCAGGGTTCAACCTCTGCGGTCGTATAAAGCTACGCCCTGCGGAGCATCTGGTTGAAGTCTATAGCCATTGTAAAATTAATTGTTTTGTTTAAATTGTGGACACAATTGCTCTTTTAAAATTTCCATTTGGGACCTCCATGGGGGGAAATCCTCCCACCAATAGTGACAGTTGGCAGGTATGCACCATCTGAGGTCACATTTGACATTTAAACTCTCTAGGAAATGGCAGGTTTTTTTCAATAGTAGATAAAGTAAATTGAAAACAAATCATGTCCTAGAAGGTACTTACCAAATGTTGTTACTTTGACTTTAGCTGGCAAAAAAAATAGAGGCCAATTAGTTTGATTTTCCAAGATCATTTCTAGAATCACTAAACAAAGTGAAACCAAACTTATTTTCAAAGATCTTTTCTAGAATCACTAAACAAAGTGAAACCAAACTTATTTTCAAAGATCATTTCTAGAATCACTAAACAAAGTGAAACCAAACTTATTTTCAAAGATCTTTTCTAGAATCACTAAACAAAGTGAAACCAAACTTATTTTCAAAGATCTTTTCTAGAATCACTAAACAAAGTGAAACCAAACTTATTTTCAAAGATCTTTTCTACATGTTCTAGAATCACTAAACAAAGTGAAACCAAACTTATTTTCAAAGATCTTTTCTAGAATCACTAAACAAAGTGAAACCAAACTTATTTTCAAAGATCTTTTCTAGAATCACTAAACAAAGTGAAACCAAACTTGCTACATATGTTTTATGTTTTGATTTATGTACTGATAAAAAGCTTATTTTAAGGCTATTTTGACAAAATAAATAAAAGTGATCAATTCAGGCACCTTGCATCCTCTGATTTTGTCATGTTCAGGTCAGGATGATAGATGAAAACAATTATTGTGAATAATGGTTACACACTAAATGGGGGTCTCATTGGGGAGTTCCTATTCCGGATCCCGCTCACTGTTTTGTCAGATTCCTGTATCCCGCTTACACTATGTACGTAAGCAATTCTCATATTTTTGTCATTTCCCGGGTCCCACTAGACCTCATTTCCCGTTTTCACGACACAATAATTTGACTTTCATAAGTCACGCTTACAAAAAAACGGCAATCCTGCGACCCACCTAAATGTGTGGATTGATTTCTTATTATTTAAATATAAGGAAAATAATACCTTCATCATTTTAAATCGCAGTCATTTGTATATCCTGACATGATTCAAACGCCAAAAATAAGAACACCTGAATTTGTTGTAACAAATCAAATTGATACTTTTATACCATGTACTTAAACAAGTTTGGCAACCATACCTGTGATTCTGATTATGACAGATTTATTTCTATTTACAGGTGCCTCATAAATTTCGATATCCATTTTATGCCGAAATAGCATGGTATGTTTTGGCTCAATACTTGTGCTGTCTGACAGGGAAGCAGTGCATTGAACTTCCATCTGAGAATCAGGAGGACGAGAAACCAGATTGTCAAGATGATTCTAGACCCTCGTCAAGATGTTCACAAGAAAATGGACAAATGGAATCAAAAAATTCACCTGAAATTGGAACTTCAAATATTTCAAAAAGTATCAAAATAGAACTCACTAGAATAGACCACCAAAGTGTGAAAAAATCTCCTTCCGCTGATGATGAAAAATCGGCAATAAAGTTGAAACAATCACCTCGGAAATCTACATCTGATAGTTGTAGTTCTGCAGACACTGAAATATACGAGAGACCAGATGATATTGCTGGTCACCATGGTGATATTGATTTTTCAAATGTATCAAAAGAAATAACTTCCAAAGCAAGCAAATTGAAAATGAATGAGGATTCAAATAGTTCATCAGGATCCATCGAAATCAGACGAATGAAAAGAGAACGTAAGAATGTTCATTTAACGAAGTGGGAGATAAAAGGATTGAAAAAAATGATTGAATGGTTGGAAGACTTACCTCCATCTAAGAAAGGTATCCCTAAAGACCTGATTGATCCTGAGGGTGTACTCAGAGAGGCAAAGGTAAGTTACTAAGAAAACAGAATATCAAGATACAGTGAAACCTACTATAAAGGGGTCTCATTGTGGGGTTTTGATCCAGGATCCCGCTTACTGTTTTGTCAGATTATCGTATCCCGCTTACACTATGTATGTAAGCAATTCTCAATTTTTTGTAATTTCCTTTGTCCCTATAGACTTCATTTCCCGTTTTCATGGGACAATAGTTTGACTTTCACATGTCACACTTACAAAAAATCAGCAATTCTGCGTCACACTTAGACCTCAATGAGACCCACTATAAAAGTCACTTCTTTTGCATACAGTCAAACCTGCAATAAAGGTATTTTCTATAACATGTAGCCCTATTTTGTCATGTCAATTTCTTCTTTTCCCACTGTAGAGAAATGTTTGAATTACAAACCTCAATTCAAAGTTTACATTTGATAATGTCAGTTTTCTCTGTGTCTGAAGACGATCTTTTTATGCAGGTTTACGCAACATCAATTCCAGAAAATCCATTACCCTCATATTGTCATGGCTAGTTAAAAACTTGACCAAAAGACGACTGATTTGTTTTGTGTTTATTTCAATAAGACCAATATATGATTTAAACTATATTGAATTAAATATAAATAAAATAAAATTAAGTATAACATATAAATTTTCTTTACAAGTGACTTTTTAAGTTATCAGGTTGCTGTTTCATTAATTATTGTTATACCTTCATTATAAAGTTTTAATGCATTAAATTAACTGTTGTTCTTTTTATGAAGATTATATTTTCATAAAGGGAGATAATTTTGCAGGTTTTTCGGAAAAGAAATTGTATTTTTTTCAAATAAAGGTAGTTAATGAAAGCTTGTCATCTTGATTATTTTTGACAAAGAGGAGAACAAATTTTGAACATTTTCTTGTTAAACTTAAAAGTTTTTGAAGCTTTTAAACTATCCAAGTTAATTAGTAATGTGTGTTGTTGCAGCAATTGGTAATAGACCATCTTCAGGACAATGCACAGCTTGCAATCACAGGAGAGGCAATTACTTATTGGCCACCATCAAAAAAGGTGAGAGTATATATGATGGAAATTACATAAGATCTTAAGTGGTTAAATAAAAATTCTACTAAATTCTACCGTCCATACTTGCGTCTCAAAATTGGTTTCTGTTCTCTAACTTTAAATAGAACATAGGGGTAAAATGTGGTTTTTGGCTTATAACTCAAAAACCAAAGCATTTAGAGCAAATCTGACATGGGGTAAAATTAATATTGTTAATCAGGTGAAGATCTATCTGCCCTGAAATTTTCAGATGAATTGGACAACCCATTGTTGGGTTGCTGCCCCTGAATTTGTAATTTTAAGGAAATTTTGCTGTTTTTGGTTATTATCTTGAATATTATTATAGATAGAGATTAACTGTAAACAGCAATAATGTTCAGCAAAGTAAGATTTACAAATAAGTCAACATGATTGAAATGGTCAATTGACCCCCTAAGGAGTTATTGTCCTTTATAGTCAATTTTTAACAATTTTCATAAACTTTGTAAATTTTAATAACATTTTCCACTGAAACTACTGGGCCAATATTCATTATAGATAGAGATAATTGTTAGCAGCAAGAATGTTCAGTAAAGTAAGATCTACAAACACATTGCCATCACCAAAACACAATTTTGTCATGAATCCATCTGTGTCCTTTGTTTAATATTCACATAGACCAAGGTGAGCGACACAGGCTCTTTAGAGCCTCTAGTTTTACAATACCAAACTGTAAGAAAAAGGGGGTCCTTAGAAGGGTTTCTAACTTTATATGCAACAATTAATATTGTTATAATGTTGTTTAATTAAAATATAAGATTACAGTATTAATTTATCTGTATTGTCTGCTACAGGTTATCAAACCAAAAAAGCAGTATACTTCTACTGGACAGAAAGCACCCAAGGCTACAAAGGGAAAACTACAGAAGTCAGAGGTTGTGCGTCGTCGGAGAACAAGATGTAAGAAATGTGAACCATGTACACGGTCAGATTGTGGGGAATGTAATTTCTGTAAAGATATGAAAAAGTTTGGTGGATCAGGCAGAATGAAGCAATGTTGTAAAAGCAAGCAGTGTCTTTCTGTAAGTATAGCGAAAGCTGATCAAATGTGTTTAAGTTTAGTGGAAACAGTTTAAAGGAAACTATAAAGATTTTTTAAAGTGCTATAACACTTTGATTAAATTGTAAACTGGAAACAATAAATGACAGCATTGATTCATCCAATCAAGTTAAAATGGCCTAAATTTTATGTAGTTCAAATTTTATGATTTCAAGGACAAAATCTGACTTATATTTCATTTTTTAGCATTCTTATTTCGTGATTCCTTTCATTCACAAAATTAGCAAAAATTAAAGTCATTACCCAAATTTGCCGCTATATATTAAAAAAAGGCCTCTTCAGCTATTATTTTTAAATGTTACAGCCTGTATTACCACACAATGCCACCTGTTTGATTTGTAATAGCTATTATTTTTACATGTTACAGCCTGTATTACCACACAATGCCACCTGTTTGATTTGTAATAGCTATTATTTTTACATGTTACAGCCTGTATTACCACACAATGCCACCTCTCTGATTTGTAATAGCTATTATTTTTACATGTTACAGCCTGTATTACCACACAATGCCATCTCTCTGATTTGTAATAGCTATTATTTTTACATGTTACAGCCTGTATTACCACACAATGCCACCTCTCTGATTTGTAATAGCTATTATTTTTTACATGTTACAGCCTGTATTACCACACAATGCCACCTCTCTGATTTGTAATAGCTATTATTTTTACATGTTACAGCCTGTATTACCACACAATGCCACCTCTCTGATTTGTAATAGCTATTATTTTTACATGTTACAGCCTGTATTACCACACAATGCCACCTCTCTGATTTGTAATAGCTATTATTAGCTCACCTGGCCCGAAGGGCCAAGTGAGCTTTTCTCATCACTTGGCGTCCGTCGTCCGTCGTCGTCCGTCGTCCGTCGTCGTCGTCGTCGTCCGTCGTCGTTAACTTTTACAAAAATCTTCTCCTCTGAAACTACTGGGCCAAATCAAACCAAACTTGGCCACAATCATCATTGGGGTATCTAGTTTAAAAAATGTGTGGCGTGACCCGGTCAACCAACCAAGATGGCCGCCACGGCTAAAAATAGAACATAGGGGTAAAATGCAGTTTTTGGCTTATAACTCAAAAACCAAAGCATTTAGAGCAAATCTGACATGGGGTAAAAATGTTTATCAGGTCAAGATCTATCTGCCCTGAAATTTTCAGATGAATCGGTCAATCGGTTGTTGGGTTGCTGCCCCTGAATTGGTAATTTTGAGGAAATTTTGCTGTTTTTGGTTATTATCTTGAATATTATTATAGATAGAGATAAACTGTAAACAGCAATAATGTTCAGCAAAGTAAGATCTACAAATAAGTCAACATGACCAAAATGGTCAGTTGACCCGTTTAGGAGTTATTGCCCTTTATAGTCAATTTTTAACCATTTTTCGTTAATTAAAGTAATCTTTTACAAAAATCTTCTCCTCTGAAACTACTGGGCCAAATTAATCCAAACTTGGCCACAATCATCTTTGGGGTATTTAGTTTAAAAAATGTGTGGCGTGACCTGGTCAACCAACCAAGATGGCCGCCACCGCTAAAAATAGAACATAGGGGTAAAATGCAGTTTTTGGCTTATAACTCAAAAACCAAAGCATTTTGAGGAAATCTGACAGGATAAAAATGTTTATCAGGTCAAGATCTGTCTGCCCTGAAATTTTCAGATGAATCAGTCAATCGGTTGTTGGGTTGCTGCCCCTGAATTGGTAATTTTGAGGAAATTTTGCTGTTTTTGGTTATTATCTTGAATATTATTATAGATAGAGATAAACTGTAAACAGCAATAATGTTCAGCAAAGTAAGATCTACAAATAAGTCAACATGACCAAAATGGTCAGTTGACCCGTTTAGGAGTTATTGCCCTTTATAGTCAATTTTAACCATTTTTCATAAATTAAATTAATCTTTTACAAAAATCTTCTCCTCTGAAACTACTGGGCCAAATTAATCCAAACTTGGCCACAATCATCTTTGGGGTATCTAGTTTAAAAAATGTGTGGCGTGACCTGGTCAACCAACCAAGATGGCCGCCACCGCTAAAAATAGAACATAGGGGTAAAATGCAGTTTTTGGCTTATAACTCAAAAACCAAAGCATTTTGAGGAAATCTGACATGGGATAAAAATGTTTATCAGGTCAAGATCTATCTGCCCTGAAATTTTTAGATGAATCGGTCAATCGGTTGTTGGGTTGCTGCCCCTGAATTGGTAATTTTGAGGAAATTTTGCTGTTTTTGGTTATTATCTTGAATATTATTATAGATAGAGATAAACTGTAAACAGCAATAATGTTCAGCAAAGTAAGATCTACAAATAAGTCAACATGACCAAAATGGTCAGTTGACCCGTTTAGGAGTTATTGCCCTTTATAGTCAATTTTAACCATTTTTCATAAATTAAATTAATCTTTTACAAAAATCTTCTCCTCTGAAACTACTGGGCCAAATTAATCCAAACTTGGCCACAATCATCTTTGGGGTATTTAGTTTAAAAAATGTGTGGCGTGACCTGGTCAACCAACCAAGATGGCCGCCACCGCTAAAAATAGAACATAGGGGTAAAATGCAGTTTTTGGCTTATAACTCAAAAACCAAAGCATTTTGAGGAAATCTGACAGGATAAAAATGTTTATCAGGTCAAGATCTGTCTGCCCTGAAATTTTCAGATGAATCAGTCAATCGGTTGTTGGGTTGCTGCCCCTGAATTGGTAATTTTGAGGAAATTTTGCTGTTTTTGGTTATTATCTTGAATATTATTATAGATAGAGATAAACTGTAAACAGCAATAATGTTCAGCAAAGTAAGATCTACAAATAAGTCAACATGACCAAAATGGTCAGTTGACCCGTTTAGGAGTTATTGCCCTTTATAGTCAATTTTAACCATTTTTCATAAATTAAATTAATCTTTTACAAAAATCTTCTCCTCTGAAACTACTGGGCCAAATTAATCCAAACTTGGCCACAATCATCTTTGGGGTATCTAGTTTAAAAAATGTGTGGCGTGACCTGGTCAACCAACCAAGATGGCCGCCACCGCTAAAAATAGAACATAGGGGTAAAATGCAGTTTTTGGCTTATAACTCAAAAACCAAAGCATTTTGAGGAAATCTGACATGGGATAAAAATGTTTATCAGGTCAAGATCTATCTGCCCTGAAATTTTTAGATGAATCGGTCAATCGGTTGTTGGGTTGCTGCCCCTGAATTGGTAATTTTGAGGAAATTTTGCTGTTTTTGGTTATTATCTTGAATATTATTATAGATAGAGATAAATTGTAAACAGCAATAATGTTCAGCAAAGTAAGATCTACAAATAAGTCAACATGACCAAAATGGTCAGTTGACCCCTTTAGGAGTTATTGCCCTTTATAGTCAATCTTTAACCATTTTTCATAAATCTAAGTAATCTTTTACAAAATCTCCACTGAAACTACTAGGCCACAATCATCTTTGGGGTATCTAGTTTGAAAAATGTGTCCGATGACCTGGCCATTCAACCAAGATGGCCGCCACGGCTAAAAATAGAACATAGGGGTAAAATGCAGTTTTTGGCTTATAACTATGAATTCAAAGCATCTAGAGCAAATCTGACAAGAAGTTAAATTGTTAATCAAGTCAATATCTATCTGCCCTGAATTTTTCAGATGAATTGGACAACTGGTTGTTGGGTTGCTGCCCTCCAATTGGTAATTTTTAAAGAAATTTTGCCGTTTTTGGTTATCTTGAATACTATTATAGATAGCGATAAACTGTAAACAGCAATAATGTTCAGCAAAGTAAGATCTACAAATAAGTCAACATGACCTAAATGGTCAATTGACCCCTTAAGGAGTTATTGCCCTTTATAGTCAATTTTTAACAATTTTCATTAATTTGGTAAATATATGTAAATTTTTACCAAATATAGTTCTCTGATATAATTGTAAGAAGCAAAATCGTTCAGTAAAGTAAGAACTTCAAACACATCACCATCACCAAAATACAATTTTGTCATGAATCCATTTGTGTCCTTTGTTTAATATGCACATAGACCAAGGTGAGCGACACAGGCTCTTTAGAGCCTCTAGTTTTTACATGTTACAGCCTGTATTACCACACAATGCCACCTCTCTGATTTGTAATAGCTATTATTTTTACATGTTACAGCCTGTATTACCACACAATGCCACCTGTTTGATTTGTAATAGCTATTATTTTTACATGTTACAGCCTGTATTACCACACAATGCCACCTGTTTGATTTGTAATAGCTATTATTTTTACATGTTACAGCCTGTATTACCACACAATGCCACCTCTCTGATTTGTAATAGCTATTATTTTTACATGTTACAGCCTGTATTACCACACAATGCCACCTCTCTGATTTGTAATAGCTATTATTTTTACATGTTACAGCCTGTATTACCACACAATGCCACCTCTCTGATTTGTAATAGCTATTATTTTTACATGTTACAGCCTGTATTACCACACAATGCCACCTCTCTGATTTGTAATAGCTATTATTTTTATACGACCGCAAAATTTGAAAAATTTTTCGTCGTATATTGCTATCACGTTGGCGTCTGCGTCGTCGTCGTCGTCGTCGTCGTCGTCCGAATACTTTTAGTTTTCGCACTCTAACTTTAGTAAAAGTGAATAGAAATCAATGAAATTTTAACACAAGGTTTATGACCACAAAAGGAAGGTTGGGATTGATTTTGGGAGTTTTGGTCCCAACATTTTAGGTATTAGGGGCCAAAAAGGGCCCAAATAAGCATTTTCTTGGTTTTCGCACTATAACTTTAGTGTAAGTGAATAGAAATCTATGAAATTTTGACACAAGGTTTATGACCACAAAAGGAAGGTTGGGATTGATTTTGGGAGTTTTGGTTCCAACAGTTTAGGAATTAAGGGCCAAAAAAGGGCCCAAATAAGCATTATTCTTGGTTTTCGCACAATAACTTTAGTATAAGTAAATAGAAATTGATGAAATTTTAACACAAGGTTTATGACCACAAAAGGAAGGTTGGGATTGATTTTTGGAGTTGAGGTCACAACAGTTTATGAATTAGGGGCCAAAAAGGGGCCCAAATAAGCATTATTTTTGGTTTTTGCACCATAACTTTAGTATAAGTAAATAGAAATCTATGAAATTTAAACACAAGGTTTATGACCATAAAAGGAAGGTTGGGTTTGATTTTGGGAGTTTTGGTCCTAACAGTTTAGGAATAAGGGGCCCAAAGTGTCCAAAATTGAACTTTGTGTGATTTCATCAAAAATTGAATAATTGGGGTTCTTTGATATGCCGAATCTAACTATGTATGTAGATTCTTAATTTTTGGTCCCGTTTTCAAATTGGTCTACATTAAGGTCCATAGGGTCCAAAATTAAACTTAGTTTGATTTTAACAAAAATTGAATCCTTGGGGTTCTTTGATATGCTGAATTTAAAAATGTACTTAGATTTTTAATTATTGGCCTAGTTTTCAAGTTGGTCCAAATGGGGGTCCAAAATTAAACTTTGTTTGATTTCATCAAAAATTGAATAAATGGGTTCTTTGATATGCCAAATCTAACTGTGTATGTAGATTCTTAATTTTTGGTCCAGTTTTCAAATTGGTCTACATTAAGGTCCAAAGGGTCCAAAATTAAACTAAGTTTGATTTGAACAAAAATTAAATTCTTGGGCTTATTTGATATGCTTTATCTAAATATGTACTTTGATTTTTGATTATGGGCCCAGTTTTCAAGTTGGTCCAAATCAGGATTCCATATCAAGTATTGTGCAATAGCAAGAAATTTTCAATTGCACATTATTGCACAATAGCAAGAAATATCTAATTGCACAATATTGTGCAATAGCAATTAATTTTCAATTGGAGTTATCTTTCTTTGTATAGAATAGTAGTTGATAATATATATGGGAAATTTGCCAGACATGACTATGATGTCATTTTCTATTTTTATTTGCCAATTACTTTATGTAAATAACTTCATTGGAAATTTGCCAATATAAAATGTTGCTGATGAAGCTTTTTTTCCTTATCTTATCTAAAATGTTTTTAGATAATGTATGTTGGACATTTGCCAGACATGACTATGATGTCATTTTCTATTTTTATTTGCCAATAACTTTATGTAAATAACTTCATTGGAAATTTGCCAATATAAAATGTTGCTGATGAAGTTTTTTTTATTGTTTTATACAATAAACAATGTATATTCACTTTTACTACCAACCAATCTTTACCATTCAGTGATAACAAGCACTTTATTTTACATTTTAATATTTTATGATGTATTTAAAAGAGTAGTTATTGTTGCAAACTCCATTAGAAATTTGAATTGATATCAGTTTTGGAAAAAGGGAAACGGGGATGTGAAAAAAAAGGGGGGGGGGGGTGTTTAAATTTTTCTCATTTCAGATTTCATAAATAAAAAGAAAATTTCTTCAAACATTTTTTTGAGAGGATTAATATTCAACAGCATAGTGAATTGCTCAAAGGCAAAAAAAAACTTTTTAAGTTCATTAGACCACATTCATTCTGTGTCAGAAACCTATGCTGTGTCAACTATTTAATTTTAGATTTAAAAAGTTTGAAGAAATCTTTAATTGATTTGTAAAATCTTGACATTTGTTTTGTGTAAAAAAAAACCATGTAATGTCAAAAATTTTATCACAATCCAAATTCAGAGCTGTATCACGCTTGAATGTTTTGTCCATACTTGCCCCAACTGTTCAGGGTTCGACCTCTGCGGTCGTATAAAGCTGCGCCCTGCGGAGCACCTGGTTACATGTTACAGCCCGTATTACCACACAATGCCACCTGTTTGATTTGTAATAGCTATTATTTTTACATGTTACAGCCTGTATTACCACACAATGCCACCTGTTTGATTTGTAATAGCTATTATTTTTACATGTTACAGCCTGTATTACCACACAATGCCACCTGTTTGATTTGTAATAGCTATTATTTTTACATGTTACAGCCTGTATTACCACACAATGCCACCTGTTTGATTTGTAATAGCTATTATTTTTACATGTTACAGCCTGTATTACCACACAATGCCACCTCTCTGATTTGTAATAGCTATTATTTTTACATGTTACAGCCTGTATTACCACACAATGCCACCTCTCTGATTTGTAATAGCTATTATTTTTACATGTTACAGCCTGTATTACCACACAATGCCACCTGTTTGATTTGTAATAGCTATTATTTTTACATGTTACAGCCTGTATTACCACACAATGCCACCTGTTTGATTTGTAATAGCTATTATTTTTACATGTTACAGCCTGTATTACCACACAATGCCACCTGTTTGATTTGTAATAGCTATTATTTTAACATGTTACAGCCTGTATTACCACACAATGCCACCTGTTTGATTTGTAATAGCTATTATTTTTACATGTTACAGCCTGTATTACCACACAATGCCACCTCTCTGATTTGTAATAGCTATTATTTTTACATGTTACAGCCTGTATTACCACACAATGCCACCTCTCTGATTTGTAATAGCTATTATTATACGACCGCAAATTTTGAAAAAATTTTCGTCGTATATTGCTATCACGTTGGCGTCTGCGTCGTCGTCGTCGTCGTCGTCGTCGTCGTCCGTCGTCCGAATACTTTTAGTTTTCGCACTCTAACTGTAGTAAAAGTGAATAGAAATCTATGAAATTTTAACACAAGGTTTATGACCATAAAAGGAAGGTTGGTATTGATTTTGGGAGTTTTGGTCACAACATTTTAGGAATTAGGGGCCAAAAAGGGCCCAAATAAGCATTTTCTTGGTTTTCGCACCATAACTTTAGTTTAAGTTAATAGAAATCTATGAAATTTTGACACAAGGTTTATGACCACAAAAGAAAGATTGGGATTGATTTTGGGAGTTTTGGTTTCAATAGTTTAGGAATAAGGGGCCAATAAAGGGCCCAAATAAGCATTTTTCTTGGTTTTTGCACAATAACCTTAGGTTAAGTAAATAGAAATCTATGAAATTTAAACACAATGTTTATGACCACAAAAGGAAGGTTGGTATTGATTTTGGGAGTTTAGGACCCAACAGTTTAGGAATTAGGGGCCAAAAAGGGACCCAAATAAGCATTTTTCTTGGTTTTCGCACCATAACGTTAGTATAAGTAAATACAAATCTATGAAATTTAAACACAAGGCTTATGACCATAAAAGGAAGGTTGGTATTGATTTTGGGAGTTTTGGTCCCAACAGTTTAGGAAAAAGGGGCCCAAAGGGTCCAAAATTAAACTTTGTTTGATTTCATCAAAATTGAATAATTGGGGTTCTTTGATATGCCAAATCTAACTGTATATGTAGATTCTCAACTTTTGGTCCCGTTTTCAAATTGGTCTACATTAAGGTCCAAAGGGTCCAAAATTAAACTTAGTTTGATTTTGACAAAAAATGAATCGGTTGGGTTCTTTGATATGTTGAATCTAAAAATGTACTTAGATTCTTGATTATTGAAGTTTTTTGGTCCAGTTTTCAAATTGGTCTACATTAAGGTCCAAAGGGTCCAAAATTAAACTTTGTTTGATTTCATCAAAAATTGAATCCTTGGGGTTCTTTGATATGCCAAATCTAACTGTGTATGTAGATTCTTCATTTTTGGTCCTGTTTTCAAATTTCAAATTCTACATTAAAGTCCAAAGGGTCCAAAATTAAACTAAGTTTGATTTTAACAAAAATTAAATTCTTGGGCCTCTTTGATATGCTGAATCTAAACATGTACTTAGATTTTTGATTATGGGCCCAGTTTTCAAGTTGGTCCAAATCAGGATCTAAAATTATTATATTAAGTATTGTGCAATAGCAAGTCTTTTCAATTGCACAGTAGTGTGCAATGGCAAGAAATATCTAATTGCACAATATTGTGAAATAGCAAATTTTTTTTTAATTAGAGTTATCTTTCTTTGTCCAGAATAGTAAGCAAGAAATATCCTATTGCACAATTGCAATAGCAAGATTTTTTTTTAATTGGAGTTATCTTTCTTTGTCCAGAATCAACTTAAATCTTTGTTATATACAATATACAATGTATATACACTTTTTACTACCAACTGATAAATTTAAATAATCTTTACCATTCAGTGATAACAAGCAGTTTTTTTACATCTTAATATTTTATGATGTATTTAAATGAGTAGTTATTGTTGCAAACTCCATTAGAAATTTGAATTGATATCAGTTTTGAAAAAGGGAAACGGGGATGTGAAAAAAAAAGGGGGGGGGGGGTTAAATTTTTCTCATTTCAGATTTCATAAATAAAAAGAAAATTTCTTCAAACATTTTTTTGAGAGGATTAATATTCAACAGCATAGTGAATTGCTCAAAGGCAAAAAAAAAACCTTTTAAGTTCATTAGACCACATTCATTCTGTGTCAGAAACCTATGCTGTGTCAACTATTTAATTTTAGATTTAAAAAGTTTGAAGAAGAAATCTTTAATTGATTTGTAAAATCTTGGCATTTGTTTTGTGTAAAAAAAACCCATGTAATGTCAAAAATTTGATCACAATCCAAATTCAGAGCTGTATCATGCTTGAATGTTTTGTCCATACTTGCCCCAACTGTTCAGGGTTCGACCTCTGCGGTCGTATAAAGCTGCGCCCTGCGGAGCACCTGGTTTTTACATGTTACAGCCTGTATTACCACACAATGCCACCTCTCTGATTTGTAATAGCTATTATTTTTACATGTTACAGCCTGTATTACCACACAATGCCACCTCTCTGATTTGTAATAGCTATTATTTTTACATGTTACAGCCTGTATTACCACACAATGCCACCTGTTTGATTTGTAATAGCTATTATTTTTACATGTTATAGCCTGTATTACCACACAATGCCACCTCTCTGATTTGTAATAGCTATTATTTTTAGCTCACCTGGCCCGAAGGGCCAAGTGAGCTATTCCCATCACTTTGTGTCCGGCGTCCGTCGTCGTCGTCCGTCGTCGTCGTCCGTCGTCGTTAACTTTTACAAAAATCTTCTCCTCTGAAACTACTGGGCCAAATCAAACCAAACTTGGCCACAATCATCATTGGGGTATCTAGTTTGAAAAATGTGTGGCGTGACCCGGTCAACCAACCAAGATGGCCGCCACGGCTAAAAATAGAACATAGGGGTAAAATGCAGTTTTTGGCTTATAACTCAAAAACCAAAGCATTTAGAGCAAATCTGACATGGGGTAAAAATGTTTATCAGGTCAAGATCTATCTGCCCTGAAATTTTCAGATGAATCGGTCAATCGGTTGTTGGGTTGCTGCCCCTGAATTGGTAATTTTGAGGAAATTATGCTGTTTTTGGTTATTATCTTGAATATTATTATAGATAGAGATAAACTGTAAACAGCAATAATGTTCAGCAAAGTAAGATCTACAAATAAGTCAACATGACCAAAATGGTCAGTTGACCCGTTTAGGAGTTATTGCCCTTTATAGTCAATTTTTAACCATTTTTCGTTAATTAAGGTAATCTTTTACAAAAATCTTCTCCTCTGAAACTACTGGGCCAAATTAATCCAAACTTGGCCACAATCATCTGTGGGGTATCTAGTTTAAAAAATGTGTGGCGTTACCTGGTCAACCAACCAAGATGCCCGCCATGGCTAAAAATAGAAAAAAGGGGTAAAATGCAGTTTTTGGCTTATAACTCAAAAACCAAAGCATTTTGAGGAAATCTGACAGGGATAAAAATGTTTATCAGGTCAAGATCTATCTGCCCTGAAATTTTCAGATGAATCGGTCAATCGGTTGTTGGGTTGCTGCCCCTGAATTGGTAATTTTGAGGAAATTTTGCTGTTTTTGGTTATTATCTTGAATATTATTATAGATAGAGATAAACTGTAAACAGCAATAATGTTCAGCAAAGTAAGATCTACAAATAAGTCAACATGACCAAAATGGTCAGTTGACCCGTTTAGGAGTTATTGCCCTTTATAGTCAATTTTTAACCTTTTTTCGTAAATTAAAGTAATCTTTTACAAAAATCTTCTTCTGAAACTACTGGGCCAAATTAATCCAAACTTGGCCACAATCATCTTTGGGGTATCTAGTTTAAAAAATGTGTGGCGTGACCTGGTCAACCAACCAAGATGGCTGCCACCGCTAAAAATAGAACATAGGGGTAAAATGCAGTTTTTGGCTTATAACTCAAAAACCAAAGCATTTTGAGGAAATCTGACATGGGATAAAAATGTTTATATCAGGTCAAGATCTATCTGCCCTGAAATTATCAGATGAATCGGTCAATCGGTTGTTGGGTTGCTGCCCCTGAATTGGTAATTTTGAGGAAATTTTGCTGTTTTTGGTTATTATCTTGAATATTATTATAGATAGAGATAAATTGTAAACAGCAATAATGTTCAGCAAAGTAAGATCTACAAATTAGTCAACATCACCAAAATGGTCAATGACCCGTTTAGGAGTTATTGCCCTTTATAGTCAATCTTTAACCATTTTTCATAAATCTAAGTAATCTTTTACAAAATCTCCACTGAAACTACTAGGCCACAATCATCTTTGGGGTATCTAGTTTGAAAAATGTGTCCGATGACCTGGCCATTCAACCAAGATGGCCGCCACGGCTAAAAATAGAACATAGGGGTAAAATGCAGTTTTGGGCTTATAACTATGAAACCAAAGCATCTAGAGCAAATCTGACAAGAAGTAAAATTGTTAATCAAGTCAATATCTATCTGCCCTGAATTTTTCAGATGAATTGGACAACTGGTTGTTGGGTTGCTGCCCTCCAATTGGTAATTTTTAAAGAAATTTTGCCGTTTTTGGTTATCTTGAATACTATTATAGATAGCGATAAACTGTAAACAGCAATAATGTTCAGCAAAGTAAGATCTACAAATAAGTCAACATGACCTAAATGGTCAATTGACCCCTTAAGGAGTTATTGCCCTTTATAGTCAATTTTTAACAATTTTCATTAATTTGGTAAATTTATGTAAATTTTAACCAAATATAGTTCTCTGTTACTAATGGGCAAAGTTCATTATAGATATAATTGTAAGAAGCAAAATCGTTCAGTAAAGTAAGAACTTCAAACACATCACCATCACCAAAATACAATTTTGTCATGAATCCATTTGTGTCCTTTGTTTAATATGCACATAGACCAAGGTGAGCGACACAGGCTCTTTAGAGCCTCTAGTTACATGTTACCACACAATGCCACCTCTCTGATTTGTAATAGCTATTATTTTTACATGTTACAGCCTGTATCACCACACAATGCCACCTCTCTGATTTGTAATAGCTATTATTTTTACATGTTACAGCCTGTATCACCACACAATGCCACCTCTCTGATTTGTAATAGCTATTATTTTTACATGTTACAGCCTGTATTACCACACAATGCCACCTGTCTGATTTGTAATAGCTATTATTTTTACATGTTACAGCCTGTACTACCACACAATGCCACCTGTTTGATTTGTAATAGCTATTATTTTTACATGTTACAGCCTGTACTACCACACAATGCCACCTGTTTGATTTGTAATAGCTATTATTTTTACATGTTACAGCCTGTACTACCACACAATGCCACCTGTTTGATTTGTAATAGCTATTATTTTTACATGTTACAGCCTGTATTACCACACAATGCCACCTGTTTGATTTGTAATAGCTATTATTTTTACATGTTACAGCCTGTACTACCACACAATGCCACCTGTTTGATTTGTAATAAAGCCGACCAACCAGAACCAAACCAGTTAATGGAGTGCAGTTTGTGTTGGGAGATTATCCACGTTCCTTGTTTACATCAGAAGTACGAGAACTTAAACAGTGAGGGTGTTGTTAACGAAGATATCCGACAACAATGGGAATGTCCCAAGTGTTTACATGACACAACAAAGGGACCACTACAGGTAGAGATTTGTGTACTTTTAATGTGTAACCACACAAATATGTACTTGCACACATACATTCTACCACAATAGAATTGTTTGAATATGTTTACAGGATTCTTAAAGGGATCATTAAATGAAATTACGTACAGAAAAATCAGTGTTAGATTCTAAGGGAAATGTGTACAAAAATGTCAATTGTAATGTCATAAATAGTTGTCGCAGTTAGAAATGGTCACTCTTGTATATGAAATGGCTTTAAAACTTCTATAATACTAATGATAGGTGAACAGAATTTTATTACTGATATTGTATAGTAAGCTATCAAAGACCCTGAAATGACATTTGTTACACAATCCAAACAAGAAAACTAACAGTCTAATTTACTGGGTATGTATAAAACAAGAAACGAAAAACAAACAAAAACAATTGACAACCACTGAATTGGAGGCTCCTGACTTGGGACAGGCACATACAGAATATTGCGAGGTTAAACATGTTTGCTGGGGCGAAACCCTCCCGCTAACCTTGGACAGTTGTGTAACAGTACAATATCAGAACAAACATAAAAATCACTTGAAAAGGGCCAAACTCATCAGATCAATGCAAATCACACAAAAAATAAAACACCTAAGAAAAACAAAAAAGGACATTAAAGACCGATCTATTTGATACAGATGCATTTGTTGTAGAAATTTGTTAACTTGAGTAATATTAGTGGAAAATACTCTTGTTGACTTTCTACAAAATAAAATACAATGTAATTAAATAAAACAGTACTATAAAAGTACTTTACAAAATCACTGAAAAGATACTTTGAAGTTTACAACCTCAACCCTGATGGATCAACTGAAACTTTTTCATTACACTTTTCTCAGAAAGACGTCATATTTGGTCATCAGCTCAAAAGTCATGTGTGTGAACTTTTGGGACATGTCCGACATTTATTTGTCTGACACTTTGAATTACAAGTAGGGATATGCTTAGCACAACAACACATGCAATCTTGTTCACCGGTAAATTTTTATCAACCAATTTTAAAAATTTCAATAGAATACCTAATTTAAATTATGTAATGTCTGTTGTAGCTTAGGGTTAAAACTGAAGTAAAAAATGAGGATCCAATAGCAGTACCAGCAGTATCGATACCTGATGTCAAAAATATACCAAAGGAAACTGAAGGAAAACGTGTTACAGTCAAAGAACAGATGGTAAAATAGGACTTAAAATCATATTGATTATTCTGGTTCAATTATTTTGAATCAATGGTGCTGATAGAATGACGATCAGTGTACAATTCTTCTTCTAACTGTCTTGGGTGTATCTAAGAGAATTGTCATTTTAAATTCCTAAATTTTGACATGTAATTTCTCCAAGATAAGCAAAAATTACATTTTGCAGCTAGAAATCAACTTGCTTGTAAATTTTATTACATTTTGAGGTGTGCGTGAAGCTATGAAATGTCCAGTGTTTACCTATCATACGCCCAACATACTTATGACATCAACTAGCTGTACTGTCAAAGAAAACATTTCTCCAAAATATTCATTTACCTGTTACCCCTACATGTCACCAGGTAAACTTAATTTTTGACAGTAAAACTACAGATTGAGTCTGCGATTCTTCAGGGCTCTCCTTTTCTGGGAAAAAATTTGGTTGATTATAAATGGAATCACTGAAGCATGACCAGAGCTGGTCCCCTCTTTGGCAGTTAGTAGGTCCACTCATAAAAATTTCTGGATCTGCCACTGGTATGTACTTTTAATAGATTTTAAATTTGTTTCCAGCACTCTCCAATATCCTATGCCAGTGAAACAGATTTAGACGAGGTGGCTTTAGAAATGGAATGTTACGATGATGCAGCTGTATCACCGCAAAAAGTAACAACAGACAACCAGGAACCAATCAAAGGGAAGAAAGATGGTCTGAAAAAGAAGTTGACAGCAAAAAGGAAAATAACTGATGGAATCAAAGAAAAAAAGTCATCACCGGCAATGTCTAAACAGAGATCTCCTCTTAAAATGGTAAAAAATTGTTGAAAATTATTTAATTTGTTTGAACAATGGATTAAAATGAAGCAAAATAATTGAAAAATTTAAGGAAGTAGACCTAGGTTAAGGGAAATAACTCTTAAAATCATCCGTATGTTTATGTCAACCATTTTTTAAAATATATTCGAAGCTTCTAGGTTACATAGATTATTTTCAATCTGTTTCAGGTAAATGCTTAAAATACATTGATGAACTTTACTTTTACAAACGTACTGATGATTTAAAGTACTGTGGATTTATTTATTTTTATGGGTTTAATTTTCATGGATATAGGAAAACTTTTACAGTGACTTGACTTAGTGTTGCTCTCCACCAATTGCAATGCATTCCAAATTTTGACCAAATTTCAATTTGTTTTATTAAATCAAATTGTTCAACTGGTCAGAATATTGAACAAATTGTTCAGACAAATGTGAAAGTGCAAAGTGACATAAAATCAAACATACTTATATTTGTTTAGGGGCCAGCTGAAGGACGCCTCCCGGTGCGAGAATTTCTCGTTGCATTGAAGACCTGTTGGTCACCTTCTGCTGTTGTCTGCTCTATGGTTGGGTTGTTGCCTCTTCGACACATTCCCCATTTCCATTCTCAATTTTATTACAATCCTATAAGATTTTAACTCCACTTTCATGATGTTGTGACAAAATTAGTCTATCAGTTTGTATAGGTATATTATAGTCATTTCCATGCTGAAGGAACTGTTATTATTTTGAATTGCTATAAAAATGTCAATTCTAAGCTTTCATATAGATTTTCTTTCTAAAAGTATTCTATATTCATAAGAATTTGCTCTTTATAGTCAATTTTTGACAATTTTCACCATAAAGTTTTGTAAATTTTTTACAAAATATTTTCCACTGTATTTCTGGGCCAAGTTCATTAAAGATAAAGATAAAGTTCAGTAAAATAAGATCTACAAACACATCACCATCAACAAAACACAATTTTGTCATGAATTTATTTGTGTCCATTGTTTAATATGCACATAGACCAAGGTGAGCGACACAGCCTCTTGAGAGCCTCTAGTTACAACTTTCTCCAATATAAATCATCGTGAAAATTTAAAGCTACATCAAGTAAATATGAAAATAACAAAATTAAGTCGCCAAGTATTGGGAAACAAAAGGCTAAATGCAAAATGAAGCAAAATAAGTTGGTTTTCAGAAGCTGGAATTGAGCATGCATTCTAACTGTATATTTAATCTATTGTAGAAGAAGTCCATAACAAATGTCAAAGCTTCTCCGTTAAAGAAAACCATCAAACCTGACGATCATGGTGATGTTATTGATAACCCTCTACCAACATCAGAGGAAGTACAAGGGACACCCAAGGGAGATAACCCAAAAACAAATGGAGTTGCAAAAACACCAGAGTCTGTCAAAACAAGATCTGGACGAACCATAAAAAGGTCACCGACTCTGAGCGATGAAAACATGACGTCAGATCACATGGCTAAGCGACCGAGACGTGAGGTAGTTACACCTCGTAGATTTTTGGACTACTGTTGATATTCGTTATTCATGTTCATAGTTTTTTTCAGGGGATATTCAAAACTTGCCGTGTATCATTGCTCAAATCTGTTGTACTTTTCTTTTTTTCTCGGTGTATATAATTTTATAAAGGCCAGTATGGGTAAAAGAAAATGACTGTTTAATCTTTGGTACATCTAGGATGTTGAAAAATAAAAGTGGGGAACCAAAAAGTATATTTAACTTCCTTAATATTTTTAATTTACAAACAAGATAAAAAGGAGCAATGGATTTTTAATTTTTTTCTAAATTGCTAATGTTTGTATTAGATATAGGGCAATATACTAAAAAGATTTATGGCGGTTGAAATAATTTCTGTTCACGTCATCATCATTACTTTTGTGTAATCAGCTGATTTTTATCTTATTTTTTTTATTTTGATACTGATTTAGATTATTAATTGTTTTTTTTTTAAAGTATAATGAATTAGTCCAATGATCTCAATTCCCAATATGTTTAATTTATTTTCTATATGTTTTGTTTTGTTCCACGATTTCATTTTAATTAAAAAAAAATTTTATTTTTTTTTTTGGGGGGGGGGGGGGGGTGGAGGTAAGGTATTGCAGTGACAAGTTTTATTGAATAAATAAATGACAAAATAAAAAGATAAAATTCATGAAATTAATGAAATGATCAGAAAACTAATTATACCTGTTCAGTAAAGTAAGCTTTTTTTTAATTTTTCCTCGAAAACAGTGGATATTGGACAAATTATGAGCATAATATACATAACATAAAATTAAATGACCATTCATACATTCTATAATATCATGATACTGTAATATAGATATCAAAATTTCTTCAACTTAAAAATGCACCTACTGAGACGGGAGTAAATAATTATAATAAGAAAAAGGATAATAAACTGTACTAAAACTAAAAGAATAATAAAGTTCTGAGGTTTTATAAAAGTAGATCAGTTTGAAAATTATCCCAATTTATGCTCTTGCGATCCAATATTCCAAATTGACATTACTAGGGTTGTATACAAATCCTTATGTATATATATATATTGAAGAACATTTTGTTAATGAATATCTGAATGTGCCAATTTTGTTATTACATATCGAAAAAAAGAAGAGAAATTGTGATTATTGTTAATATAATGTAATTAGATAATTTTTAAAGGTAAGTTAATTTTAGTTTCATCATTTCGAAAGGAAGTATGAATGTTTAATCAACCATTACAAATTCTTTATTGGTTGCCTTATTATATGTTGTAAAAGTTCACAAATTGTTATAAATTGACTGATTTTGTTTTCCTGTAAAAATTTTCCTGTTTTATTTTTTTCAATGATTAATTTTAAGAAAAACAAGTGTTATCCCCAATAATGAATACTCAACTTATTCATATTTAAATCTAAAATCAAAATAACAAATTTGCTTTTCCTAACATTAAAATTTTGAATTCATTAATGAAATGTGGGAGAGATATCAGTAAATTTTTTTTTTATGAATGTGATATTTCAACAAATTTTTGACACACTTTAGTTAATTTTTTAAAATTGTTTTTTTTTTATTCTAACACCTAGTGATACTAATTTTTGCCAAAAAACTAATTTTTAAATTTCTTGAAAAAAATCCTCATATTTTCAACAAACAAACACTTCTGTCAGATCCTTCATATATTTCTGTATGTTGAATATTTTATGACTGAATTAGATAGCAGACAAGGAGTGTTCCATTCTTTATCATTGCATTTTCTAGAGAAGGTGAATCATTCCTTTTTTAATGGGCTTTTGGGGCAATGAAAGGTATTAGAAAATGGCTTTTTTTATTAGGTATCCTGTTTTTACGTTTATATAAATAAATAATATGTTTGTTTTAATGGACTGTGGATTCATTATTGTTCGTGGGATACCAACTATCGTGAATAAGCCTAAAGTAGGAATTCAGATATTGGACAAAGTACAAATTTCTATAGGCCTCATTATAGACTTTGGAAAAGCCTTGAAATTAAATATCCACTAAATACTCTGTTTCTCAAACTCCGACTATTGGTACCCACAAAAATAAATGAATCAACAGTAATCGTCTTAAATTCACACAACGCTACCTCTTCATTTAGTATGATTGTTTATGTAATATTATTGAGGGAAATATATGAGGGACAGTTTACATAAATCACATAGCATATTACTTCATTGGTAATTTTGTAGTATAATGCCATACTATCAGGTTTAAGTTATGTATATAGGTTATTAAAATTTTATTCATTTTTTTGTATATTAAATAATATTGGAAGTAAATCAACTCATTTTAAAATACTGTAAATTCAGAAATTGCTGTGTACATTTTTTATTAAGACTGTTGAAGAATGGATAAAAATGTGAGATTATATGTAATTATTTCAGGAATGGCTCCATACAAATAATGCCGTCAGAATTTTAAAATGCAAGTTTTTTAATTTTCAAGATATCTTTAACTTCCTATCCTTAGTTTCAGGATAATAGAAACTTCACAAAATTTCTGAATTTACAGTACTCAATTATTAAATTAATTTGATTTCTTTGAATCGCAAAAAAAAGAAGAAACAAACCAATTTGTTTTTTAAATTGTTACATCATCAAAATGAAAAAGTTCTCTGAAATTTGTTTTTCTTATAATGTATAGGAAGTACTGGATAAAAAAGACCAAGCTATTCTTTTGTACCTTTTTGGTATTCAATCACAGCAAAATTTATGGAACAATCACAAATTTCATTTTTGTGAGTCCAAAAATCGAAATTTAATAGAATTTTCCATTGCACTATACTTTTAAGATCATTAATCAGAAGATCAATATTTCATTCTGATGTTTCTTTTAATTGATTGTTTGATATGTTTTTGAATGAAATAAATTTTATATAGTTCAAACTGAATTTGTGTTGTTCTTCCTCCCAACCTTTGACCTTGAGAACTGAAAATGGTGTAAAAAAAGCCAAAAAAAGTTGATAAATAAAAAATCTTGAATTAACATTTTCCTTCTAGCTGTTTCTTGAACAGAGAAGATCCAACACAAATTCAGACCAGGAACTAGTTTGTGAACTTTGAAATTGGAACATCAGTGTCCTTAACTCCACATCTTTGTACTTATAGGCACTTACATCACCAAGGGGAAGACGTCTTTATGGATTCAAAAAGTTCAGGAGGTCTGCTGGGTCAAAGGTCAGAAAGAAATTGTCAACAGAGGCATTAGATTTAGTTGAAAATGTTATGGACATTGATGTTCCATCTACTTCATACGTCGAACATGGAGCCAATCACACACCTTCAAAGTCAGGTTTCAGAGGTCAAGGTCAAGGCAAAAAGAGAAAAAAACTGATTGAGAGTGCACCAAATAATACTAATGATTTGCAGAAACCAAATAAACTGTTTGCACCTGGAAGAGGGGACATAACTCCAGAAATAATTGCACCACTAAAAATAGAACCTCTGAAAGATATAAAGCGATATGTGATACGTCCCCCACCCCCACCTCCACCAGCAGACTATTTTGTAATGAACAATGGTAAAAATCATCCACTCTGTAGAGAAATATGGATGAAAATATTTGCTCATCTAAATCCAACATCCTTGGTTAAAAGTTTGGGATGCTGTAAGACTTGGAATCGATGGTGCATGCATCATACATTATGGAAAACTATAAATCTCAGCGGAAAATACATTTATCAAGTTCATTTGATTGGTATTGTGAAACGACAACCGTCAACATTAATTCTTAAATCATCAAAACTTACACACAAACAATTAGCTTGGTTGTTAGCTAGAATTCCTCAGCTGAAAACTCTTTCTTTGTCGTCATGTTCATGGGCCGTTGTTAGTGCATTAGGATTTGCTGTTTGTCCTCTTTTGTATTCTCTTGACATCAGCTGGATTACGATGTCCGACGAACAGTTTCGGGACATAATTCGTCCCCCAGCAGACAGACACCCAGGGATGGTAGATATAAGTCGTCTGCATAAATTAAAACATCTTTCGGTAGCAGGGACAGAAATTTCGAATACATCACTATCAGAAATTCCCAACCATTTAATATCACTAGAAAAATTAGACATCAGCTACTGTCCAAGGATGACTGACGATGGTATCCGACAGTTACTGTTGCCAGGCAACTCTGTGACTCAGTCTTTGATTGCTTTGGATATAAGTGGATGCACAAAGATCACAGATCGTGCAGGAGATTCATTCCAACATTGTACACAATTACAAACAGTTAAGATGGCTTCCTCTCCGCATATCTCTGCTAAGATACGGAAGAAATGTCCTGTGGTCTCGTTTATCACACAATCCTCATTCCAGATCACATGACTTGTCACATGATATGAGTTGCCTCAGGTACAAATTGACCTTATGCAAGTCCTCCTGTACGTGTACATGTATAAGATGTTGACCAAGTTTCAAACTTAAAGTAATAGATTAACTTTGGTCTGTGTTGTAGGGTTTTTATGTCACTAAATTTGTAAACAGTTACAAAATTTGAATACTAGTAAGAATTTCTTTCAACCCGAAACAATGTTAAAAAAAATATGTATTGATATTCAATTGATAATCATTTGCAGATGTTGATTTCTATCCGAAACAGGTCATATTTTGATTTTGATAGTGCTTAGCAAAATAGGATAGATTAGTACTTAGGTATTGTTGTTTTCGAAATTACTTTCAGAAGTAATTGGAGTCGTTAAAGCATTTACAGGCATACTACTATACATACACACATATATATACAAGAATATCAGCAGAATGTTATCATTTTGTTTTAATTGACCACAACTGCTAAGCAAAGAGAGTTGAAGTTTATCAAACAAAGTTTAGAGGATGTGACCTTATGAAATAGAAGGTTAAGTTAATTATATCAGTTAGCCATTACCGGTACCCATATTGGCATTGCCATGAACAATAAGTACAAAGGTTAAAATTAAAGTGGCATCAGAAAAATGAGTAAAGCTAAACTAAATGTTATCACCTTAAACAAAGTGTTTAATGCCTATTAGAAGTGTCGCTTTTTTCTGACCATATTGCCTGTTTTCTTTGACTTGACAGCATAATTTACCATATTTAAGTTCCAGCATAAAACCGTGTGTAAGATTTATAAAGGGTAACATTTACCTTATGTATGTAAGTTATCATGCGACAATTTTGTATACTTTTGAAATCATGTTATATATTTTTATGATTACTTTTTGTAGTGTTTTCCAATTGTTAAGTGTTTCTGTCCACAATTGTGTGCATAGTTTTCTATCTTGACCCAAAGAGGTTATATAAATACGCAAGTTAAATTAAGCTAAAGTAACCTATATTTCATTTCAATATTCATACCTATGGTTATGCAATCAGTTCATCTTTATGAATAGATTGGTTTCGATTGATATACTCTGAGTTTCATGTTTAAGTTGTTTCCCTTGGTCGCCATTTTAGACGGATTGATGGTTTAATTTCTTGTTTGACTAACCAAAATGCAACATGCTATACATCGATTGATTGATTGGCGTTTAAAGCCACTTTCAACAGTATTGTGCTATTTCGTGGCAGTCACATGCAGTTTTTATAGGTTGAGGAAGCTGGAGAAAACCAGCTACATGCTATACAACCAAGTCTAATAAGAGATCCTTATTATGGGATAAGGATGAATTAAAAGCAAGGCTATACAAAATTTAAATTGTTCAGAAATTTATTTTTTTACTCAAGTCTAGCGGTCTGTATAACAGTTGAATTTGACTAATCTATGCAAGATTCTTTAAAAGAGTTTGTGCACTTAAACCTCCAAAATGGTACCGTAAGGGAAGTAACTCTTGCTGAATTTGTATCAATTGAAAGGTATACATACAGTATGAAATATAAGTCAACAGGACATGTTTTGGGTTTACAATCTTTAATATCAAATTATTTATAGTCATTTCATTTTGATGGAGGCAGGTCTTCCTTATTTTTCATTCCAGTTTAATAGAACATGTTATGTTTTGATATTCTTGAATATTTTTATAGACATCAATAATCAAAGGTTTTAGTTGTGACTGTATAGTTGATGATGATGATTTAACTTTTATGGTTTTTAGTTGTACAAATGTATTTTGTAAACATACTTTTTCTACCTCCTTTTTCAATTCATTGCCACAAGTATCAAAAGTCTTATGTCTTGCATGCCACATCTCCGTGCTATTATGCAAACTTTTTTTAAGCATTGCTGGTCCTGAAATGGCTATAGTTTCAAGAATGCAATGTCAGGATCCTGGAAAAAGTCTATTTTATCTAATGTTTACAAGCATGGTTCTTGTACGTTGTTTTATGTTAATTGTATGAAGTTTTTTTGATAGTTTATTTGTAGCTTGTTTACTTAGAATTTAGCTTGTTTTTTTATATATGAAGTACAATTTCCTTCAGTTCCAAAAGCTTTTATTCAATAAGAATGACATTGCTTGGAAAACCATTTTTAGAGTTTAAACCAAAGTCATTCAGTTGAAGTAAGAGTAAATGATAGTTTCTTCCTGCCATATCTTATTCAATACAATCCTTGAAAATAGGTCTTGAAGAAATCTTAGAAAAATCCTTGGAATTTTTGTAAAAAATCAGATATGAAAATGTCTTTGAAGTTGAGGACGAATCTGTGACAATTGTCAGATAAAATTTTGCACTGTAAGTATTATGAGGGTGGTAAAGGAGGGGTGCTTGCACGAAAAAAACGTGAAATAAGACATAATTTTACGTTGAACGTGAAATAATTTCTGTAATGAACGTTGCATGAAAAATAAATACTTTTATTTGAACCTTTTGTGACTGAGTCACTGTCTTCTTGTATATATTAACTCTTTGTTTTACTTGATATTCCCGATTTTGTATACACATTTATGATATAATTGGTTTACGGCTTTTAAAAAAGTATTTCTTGACGATCCCTGCCAAGTGTTTGAATTTTATTTGAAAAATACCGAGCACGCAAAATAAGACTTTGAAAATCACGATGCACGTAAAATTAAATAAGCAGAACACGTTGAACGAGGCACCCGTCTTGCACGACTGGACGTCAAATAAAAAAGTAAAAACACGTTGAACATGAAATAAAAAACGGCGATCACGTTGCACGAAAATAACCCTTTACCACCCTCTATTATGGTTTGCTACTGACCCCCAACCGATCCATAGAGGGTTAGTAAAATCCATAGGGGGTGAGGATGGAGGCTGAATCCCCTTTTGATTTTATTCACCCTCTATGGTCAGTAGGGGGTCAGTAATTAACTGTATAACAAATTTATGGCACGCTGGAATTTTTCTGCTGTTTACTTGAAAAATAAACAATGAAACACAACAACATTAACAGATGACGTCATCATTAACAGTAGACATGACGACACGAACCCCCTATAAAACTCACAAATCGAATGTATTTGCAGAAGTCATATTAAAAAGTTCATCATTTTGTTTACATTGTAGAATTCTGCTGTTTTGTGACTTTAAATATAGAAGTAGAGATCTTGATATGTATATGTTTACTGGTAGTATTTATAGTTTATTTGTTATTATTGGTCTGTGATAATAAGACGCCTCAATTCACATAAAATAAAACATATAACACAACATTTCATGTTTGATATTACTCAAAGTAAGTTATAGTTAGTGAAACTGGACTATGGGCTTTGTTTGCTCATTGTTGAAGTCTGCACAGTGACTAATAGTTGTTAATTTAATTATTAAAGTATCATTTGGTCTCTTGTGAAGAGATGTCTCATAAGCAATCACACCTGCATCTTGTTTTTTAAGCCCCACCTTCGATAGTAGAGGGGCTTATGTTTTCTGGTCTGTGTGTCTGTTCGTCCATCTGTTTGTGTATTCTTCTGTTCATCCATCTGTCCTGCTTCAGGTTAAAGTATTTGGTCAAGGTAAGTTTGATGAAGTTGAAGTCCAATCAATTTGAAACTTAGAATACTTGTTCCCTATGATATGATCTTTCTAATTTAATTGCCAGATTAGAGTTTTTATCCTAATTTCATGGTCGACTTAACATAGAAAATGATAGTGTGAGTAAGGCATCCATGTACCATGGACACATTCATGTTATATCTCTAGATAGAGTGGGTAAAAACTGGCATACTCCGTTTGAGCTAGGAATGTTGCACCAATGCAAGCCTCCAAGGACATATCATTCTATTTGTAACTCCCAGTCTTTTTCCTAAATGTCAGATGCTTTGTTGAAGAAGCAACAAATACCATTTTTAAACTTGTTTGGCTTGACCCAAAAAGGGATGAAACTTAACGACTACTATACACTACAACATGGAAACCTGAGGCAATTCCTATTAATTTAAAATACTGTAAATTCAGAAATTATTGCGTGCATTTATTATCGCGATTTTGTCATTTTAGACTTGTATGTAATTTTGAGAAAAATCCTGTTTATTTTATATAAAATATCTCAAAATGAGTGTTTAAATTATTGCGTTTACAACTCGGTCGCATTTTTCGCAATAATTTCTGAATTTACAGAAATGACAGAGGAAGAAATATAAAGAATCCAATACATTAGAGCTATTTTTCTAAGATCTTCTAATGCTTGCAGTTTAAAAACTTGGCTTGCTTGCTTGCTTTGTTTGTATAAAATTGAGAATGGAAATGGGGAATGTTTCAAAGAGACAACAACCAGACCATAGAACAGACAATAGTGAAGGCTACTATTGGGTGTATATAAAAAGGTATACATGTATGTTCAAGCCCTGTAATTAAGACGGACATCTGAAATTGAAAGATAGCCAGGGCTTCTGATTTTGTATACATTATATTCTGCATTATACTTAGCATCCAACAACATTCAAGTACACAAACTGAAGCCCTGCCTATCTTTTGATTGCATTTGTTGCTCTTAATTACAATGCTAAAAGCAAACATTTATACAAGCAAAGCAACAAAAAATTGAGAACAAAGGTTTTGGCAAACAGGAAAAGAATTAGAAGTGAATTTTTGATAATATGATGACCAGTACACCACAAGGCCTCTCTTCTGCTCTCAACTGCAAGTACTATAATTTTCAAGTCTTTCCTTGGGTATACAACAACAAGGAAAACTAAGGCATTTCCTATTAAGATATTAACAGAGGAAGAAATATAATGAATGCGACAAATTAGAGCTATTTTATTCTAAGATCTACTAATGCTTGCAGTTTAAAGGTTTGGTATGCTGGCTTGCTTTGTTTGTATTAATGTTTGTTCTTCTTAGCACTTTAAATAAGAGTTTACATCTGCAATCAAAAGATAGGCGGGGTTTCAGCTTGCATACATTATATTCTGCAATATACTTAGCATTCAACAACATTCAAGTACATGTAGTGTATACAAGCTAAAGACCTGCCTATCTATTGATTGCAGATGTCATTCTTACTTACAATGTTAAAAGCAAACATTTATACACACAAAGCAACCAAACAAACTTTTAAATTACATGCATTAGTGAAATATCCCTAATGAGAACAGAGATTTGGGCATACAGGAAACAGATAAGAATTATATTTTTGATAACGTGCATGACCAGTACATCACAGGGCCTCTCTACTGCTCTCTACTGCAAGCTCTATAATTTTCAAGTCTTTGCTTTGATCTTGTCAATGTTGAACGCATGATCAAGGTGAACATCATCAAAACCTTTAAGACAGTATGTAGTAGCTTTCTTGTTTGAATTGTTTTACATTGTCATTCCTGGGCCTTCTACAGCTGACAATGCCATATGGGCTTTTCTTATTGTTGAAGGCCATACAGTGACCTATAGTTGTTAATTTCTGTGTCATTTTGGTCTCTTGTGGAGAGTTGTCTCATTGGCAATCATACCACATCTTCTTTTTTATATACAGAAAAACAACAGTGAAGAAGTGAAATGAAGTTTATTCATACCTAAAGATTCCATATGTCCCTCGTACCTCAGACAATTAACAAACAAAGAAACATTACATATCAGGCTTAACATATAAACATGTTCTATCATTACAAATTCTTAAATTCATAGGCAAATTTTCAAAAAGTCCTGTCCATTTCACTGAACAGATTCAAGGTATCATATAATAACAAGTCCGCATCTACGTCACGCGTTTTCACACGCTTTTTGACATATCATGTCATGTCATGACATGATTTCCCATTGTCAGAGGTTGACATGTATGATTCATATTACAACTTCTTTCAAATGTCGAGTTGACACAATTTGTCCTTTTTTCCATCTACAGTGTCAATCCCCCCTTCACACAAGTCTTGGCATTATTTTAACAATAACATCACAATATCATATGGTTTCTTTTTTGTGTCCAGTAGTTTTATGTGAATTTTAATGCCCACATCTATATGCATGGCCAATCAAAATCTACATTCATAATAAACTGGCCAATCAAAATCTACATTCATGGCCAATCAAAATCTACATTCATAATAAACTTAAAACAAATTGACAATATGCCAACATTGAAAATTCATAAAATATAACATACACAAATCAATGTCAGTCATATAGAAATACAACAAATACCATAAATATCATCAAAGATCAATGTTGACATTAACATGTATACAATAAATGAAATTCATCTTCAATGTCAAAGCAAAGCAAGTAAATGTAAAGCACATATTTCCTGTGTAAATCTACAGGAAAATAATTCATTTATGTAAAGATATAAATAAAGTTTGTTATGCCAGCAAAAATAAAAGTTATAAGACATACTAAATGATGAAATACACAAGCCCAATGCATACTAAGATAAAAGAGTATTCATGGCATATGTATGATTTAGAATGAAAATATAAGTTACTGCTTCATAACATGAAATGAAATTTATCTTCAATGCTAATTTTATTCAAAATCTCAACAAAAGTTTTAATTTGACTGATTGATTATATTCAATACGACTAGTATTCTTATTTCTCCATGACGTTATATTTATTAATGTGAAATAAATATATATAAACTTTTATACAATCATTGCATCTAACATGTTTAACTTTAAACAAACAACTTCAGTAAATCTACATAAACTCCAGAGAATCCATACACATTAATTAAGGATCAAAACATCTTTTCTGGGGAAAAAAAATTGTGATTATTAACAGTTTAAGTTCATCATGTATCAAACAAAGCACCTAACTTTTGAACACGGATGTAAAATCTAGTACTATTTAAAAGCACTATATCAGGATGTCCTTGTAAAAACTAGTACAATTCAACAGCACTATTAGGCTATCATTTTAAAAAAAAACATGCCAACTTCATCAGGAAATAAATAGAAAATTTAATTTATAAGGATAAAGCTATTCACATGTTTAGAAAGTTAAATTAAATCATGTGTCTATTAAGGGGAGAAGACCTTCTAACATTAAAATAGGATAAATTGAGAAATTGTCATGTGACTTGCCTCATGCTAAATTATATCATGTGTCTACAGGGGAGACAACCTTCTTAATTGAAACCAGATAAATTTAGAAATCTGTGATGTGACTTGCCTCATGTTAAAAAATTATGAATAATTTAAATATATAGTGGCATAAAAAAATTAATGAAAGTTAGAAAGGTATATAAATATATTTCAGGTAAACAACAAAATAAGCTCAATAAATACTTTTCTGATTTACAAAATTATTTTCAATATTAAGCTTCTGAACTTTGTTTAATGAGATTTGTGAATAAATCCTTGAGATTCCTTTTTTTCGCTGAATTTGGACGGAAATAATAACACTGATCAATAAGTTACCAATCTTCAAAGTTATAATTAGATTTTTATTAACAACACGAAATATACCAGTATTTAAACCATTTTAAATTACTTTCTGACCTAGACAGAAAAAGTAAAGAACAAAACATGGTTTAAAGTTTTGAAAGGAACATTTTTACAAATGACCATATATGACAAGTATTTCTAGATAATTCTTTGATTCAAATCCAGGAGATAACATTGCATTAGACATATTCTTCACACATAAACTAATCAGGACTAGCTTCATTATAATATCCATACACACTAAACTTAAGGAATCAATAAATTGAACAAATATTACAATTATTCGAAAACTTTTTGTTCCTAATGCTTTTTTTATAATATACAATCTATATGAAATAATTGACAATGAACCATTTATGAACAAAATTCGCATGAACAAAAAATTATACAGCAGTAATATTAAATGTGTTCCCATGGTTACCAAGAATGTGAAAAGCATGATGTGATTAAATATTTATATTCTGAACGGTTCCTGATGTCCGCTGTCTCTGTCTCCATCAATGTGAGGTAACCGTAGATACACGTCAGTACCGATTCCCTGCATGGTCTCTATTGTTAGGGATCCTCCCAAGAACTCTACATAAGCTTTGGAGCCTGGTAACCCAAATCCATATCTAAAATAATCAATAATATGAAGTCAATCACCTGTTAAAATTTTACACGACTTCTTTTAAAGAAACAAGTTTTCCTGTGAACCACTTATATAACACAGACTTTATAATATATTACTGTAGATTCATTTATTTTCGTGGGTACAACTTTTTGTGGATCATGAAAAACTTAGATGTTTGTTAATATTTAATTTTGTGGTTTGTCGAGGCGTATATATAAGCCGTTATAAAATTTGTATAGGAAGTGGTTTGCCTGTACCCACAAAATCCACGAAAATTGGTATCCAACGAATAATAATGAATCCACAGTACCTTACGTTAAGCCCTTTCTAGCTCACATATGGTAGTGTTAAATTTTAGAGATTTCCTTGATGTGTCTATTTAAAGGCAGTTTCAACTTTGACATTTTCATATTCATTATCAACTTTCTTTAAAAAAAATCTCGTCACAACTAATTGGTTTACAACAAAAATTGGTTCATTATAACTGTAAAATATGTTTCATATAATAACCCAAATTGTTCTATAGTTTATGTTGTAACTCCTTACTGCAAAGTGGAAGCTTTGTCTGGTCTTTTTTTTAAGGCCACTTTGGTGATCTAGTTTTTTCAGGACCAAAATCACTGATGTGTAATGGCCTTATGATACCTACCCATGCATTCTGCCAGGAGCAGATCCACTCATGTGTTGAGGACTTGTAATCTCATCAAACAGTCCAGTGCTGACCCTCTCGTCTGTTCCAGATGTAGTGAAGTTATAGTCCCACACTTGTTTTACAATGTCATGAGGGATACCTCCACCTTTATCTGATATTCTGGAATGGAACAAACATATAAAACCTTAAACTATTCTGGAATGACACACACAAGTTAAACCTTAACCTGATATTCTGGAAAGACACAAACAATTTATTCTGGAAAGACACACACAAATTAAACCTTAACCTGATATTCTGGAATGACACAAACAATTTATTCTGGAAAGACACACACAAATTAAACCTTAACCTGATATTCTGGAAAGACACAAACAATTTATTCTGGAAAGACAAATTAAACCTTAACCTGATATTCTGGAAAGACACAAACAATTTATTCTGGAATGACACACACAAATTAAACCTTAACCTGATATTCTGGAATGACACACACAAATTAAACCTTAACCTGATATTCTGGAATGACACACACAAATTAAACCTTAACCTGATATTCTGGAATGACACAAACAATTTTTTCTGAAAAGACACACACAAATTAAACCTTAACCTTATATTCTGGAATGACACACACAAATTAAACCTTAACCTGATATTCTGGAAAGACACAAACAATTTATTCTGGAATGACACACACAAATTAAACCTTAACCTGATATTCTGGAGTGACAAAAACAAATTAACCATAACCTGGTATTCTGGAATTAAACAAATTAAACTTTAACCTGATATTCTGGACTGGCACAAACAAATAAACCTAAACCTAGCTGATATTCTGGAAAGACACAAACAAATTAAACCTTAACCTTATATTCTGGAATGACACAAACAAATTAAACCTTAACCTGATATTCTAGAATGACACAAACAAATTAAACCTTAACCTGATATTCTAGAATGACACAAACAAATTAAACCTTAACCTTATATTCTGGAATGACACAAACAAATTAAACCTTAACCTGATATTCTAGAATGACACAAACAAATTAAACCTTAACCTGATATTTTGGAGTGACACAAACAAATTAAACCTTAACCTGATATTCTAGAATGACACAAACAAATTAAACCTTAACCTGATATTCTGGAGTGACACAAACAAATTAAACCTTAACCTGATATTCTGGAAAGACACAAACAAATTAAACCTTAACCTTATATTCTGGAATGACACAAACAAATTAAACCTTAACCTGATATTCTGGAGTGACACAAACAAATTAAACCTTAACCTGATATTCTGGAGTGACACAAACAAATTAAACCTTAACCTGATATTCTGGAAAGACACAAACAAATTAAACCTTAACCTGATATTCTGGAAAGACACAAACAAATTAAACCTTAACCTGATATTCTGGAGTGACACAAACAAATTAAACCTTAACCTGATATTCTGGAAAGACACAAACAAATTAAACCTTAACCTGATATTCTGGAAAGACACAAACAAATTAAACCTTAACCTGATATTCTGGAAAGACACAAACAAATTAAACCTTAACCTGATAATCTGGAAAGACACAAACAAATTAAACCTTAACCTGATATTCTAGAATGACACAAACAAATTAAACCTTAACCTGATATTCTGGAAAGACACAAACAAATTAAACCTTAACATTATATTCTGGAATGGAACAAACAAATTAAACCTTAACTTGATATTCTGGAATGACAGAAACACATTAAACCTTAACCTGATATTCTGGAATGACACAAACAAATTAAACCTTGACCTGATTTTCTGGAATGACACAAACACATTAAACCTTAACCTGATATTCTGGAGTAAAACAAACAAACTAAAACCTTATCTGGCATTCTTGAATGACAAGAACAAATTAAACCATAACCTGATATTCTGGAATGACACAAACAAATTAAACCTTAACCTGATATTCTGGAGTAACACAAACAAATTAAAACCTTATCTCATATTCTGGAATGACACGAACAACTTTTACAATTAGGCAAATATTCTAGAAAAACAAATTAAAAATGAATGTTGGTTAAAAATTGAAAAAAAAATGTTCACACCATGATAAGATAGAAATATCATCAATGACACTGGCTTTATATCTTGTTGCTGCAGTCAAAAATACAGTGATGTTCTTGAAATGTGGGCACCAAATAAATGTGGGACCTTTGTGTAGAAAATTATAAAGGAACATACTGGCAAAGTAGGGCTTCTAAGAAAATACCCAAAGAAATAATCTACATTATAAAATAAATTACCCAATTTTTATTCATTGGATAAATTTAAGAATAAAATTTGGACCTCACAAAAATAAAACCTTACTCTATTCTGTCATTTTAAAAACAAAACTTTTTAATCAGCTGTGAATAATAAAATGGCCACCTCAATGAATGAAAAACTGGACCCAAGTTTATTTAGTTTGAATTAAAAGTCACAAATAAAAAGTTTGATATATATTGTATATATATTAAGTAAATAAACAGTTTATATACAAAAGAAACATACAAATGTTTACATCTGGTTTTATGTACCCTAATTTACAAAATAAACTAATTGTTGACCTTTCAAAAAGTGATAGATTAAAAGTTAACAATTCACTCAGCAGGAGATTTATAAATGAAAAGTTGCTGTACGTATATTTTGTTATTGTTTATTCCCCTTTTACGCCAACTTAATAAAAGCTAGGAAATTGCTTTAAGGATGATTATATGACTAGTGGCATTATTGAATGCATATGTACAAGACAATCATTTTAATCAGATATGAACACACCCTGCTTTATACTACACTGACGTGCTGAGCTGGACTTTTAATGTGCTAGCTCACAAGTATTGAAGTAAAAGAAAGGCAAAAGTGGGAAAAGTGGGACGAAAGATACCAAAGGGACAGTCAAACTCATAAATCTAAAACAAACTGACAGCGCCATGGCTAAAAATGAAAAGGACAAACAAACAACAGCACACACGACACAACATAGAAAACTAAAGAAAAAACAACACGAACCCCACCAAAAAACTAGGGGTGATCTCAGGTGCTCTGGAAGGGTAAGCAGATCCTGCTCCACATGTGGCACCCGTCGTGTTGCTTATGGGATAACAAAAGATATCAAAGGGACATTCAAAATTATAAGTCGAAAATAAATCCCATGGCTTAAAAAAAACCCAGACAAACAGAAGTACACAAAATGCAACATAGAATACTAAAGACTAAGCAATATGAACCCTACCTATAATTTGGGAGTGATCTCAGGTGTTTCTAAATGGAAAACTGATCCTGCTCTATATGTGGCACCCGTCGTGTAACAGTCAGCAGTAAGACTGGACACTTATAGTGACTCTTGACACCGCTAGTCTTTGCTCTTATTGCGAAATACTGCATACATGGAGGAGACCCAGGAAATAGCAACAGCATGCTACCAACAGACCACAAAGACAGCAATGAAAGATTTGTTCTTTAGATTAATGATTATTTGCTAGTACATGTATATTTTACTTTCATTGTGCGACTTTATAATTTTTTTTAGTCTTAAGTTGGTTCAACCCATTTTCTCTGTGTCCAGTAAAATATACATCTTTTGTTGCCCTGATTTGCTTCTAGTTCATATATGTAAGACAGTAGATTATATTTTTTGCTGTCATAAGAAAATAAATTAGAATATTACATAATTTTGGCACAATTTTGTACTTTTTGAACTTCGATCATATTCCATAATAAATTGACAAAGGGAAGTCAATCTATAATATTACAGATCCAAAAGCAAATATTATTCAATTATTCATTTGACATCCATAATTAACCAGCATGCACTTTGTTTTCTGCCAAACTCACAGACTACAATAGTATTTACTTGATTAGTCTGCAAGTATGTCAGAAAAAAGTTTCCTGTGAATCTATTAACCTGTGAGATAATATAAAATTGAGAATGGAAATGGGGAATATCATATGTCTAAGAGACAACAACCGAACCACAAGAGCAGAATTAACAGCCGAAGGCAACCAATAGGTCTTTAACGAAGTGAGAAAATCCCACACCTGGAGGTGGGATTAAGCTGGCCCCTAAATAAAAATGTGTACTAGTTCAGTGAAATGGAGGTCATACTAAACTCCAAAACATATAAATGAACTCAAATCAAAAAACATACAAGACTAAGAAGACTAACCTGTGAGATAATTAGTAGTAATAGAAAGGGGAAAGACACCAAAGTCATAAGTTGAAAAAATAAACTGACAACAAACGCCATGTCAGATGTTGAAAATCTGTGAAGTAATATTTTATAGGCAAACATATAAAAATATACATTTTCAATTTTTTTAATGTGATCTATATGCTATAGGTGTTTGTTTTTTCTGCTTCACTGATAGCCCCCCCCCCCCCTTTTTATTCATAGCATAACTTCAAAGTTAACTATCCTGGTACCATGTTTAATATCAATAACTGTTAATTACTCTGGATTAAGGCAGATTATCTATAAGATCATGTATATATATAGCCTTTTAAAAGACTCCCACATAAAAACACTTATTGTTTATTCCATGGGCTACAAATATTGAGCTGATCATATGGGACTATTTTATTGTATCATGAATCTGGAACATACATAGAATTTTGACATTCTTTTTGCAATGTTGTTTTCTACATTTGATCAATTATCAGCAAAAAGTTCAGGGGTTGAAGTAATAAACTTTGCTCAGTGCTCGGAGCACAAAAATCATGCTCGAAACATGAAATCCAGTATTTTGATTGGTTGATTCTTGAGTCTGAGTACAAAAAACGTGCTCGAAAGTTTTATGACAGCAAGGCCAGGTTTTGGCAATCAAACCAGAAAAAGAGGAAATATATAGTAAATACATGTACAATGTACCCCCCTTCTATGAAATAGGGTATGATAAGCTTACAACATTTTTGAACTGATCTTTTTCACAAATATTAATATGAACATGTGTATATAAAGTAAACAGATTTAGTTGAAATAAAACAGTACTTATAAATCCAAATGTTTTTAGAACTAATTTTCAATATATATTTCTATCTAATATAATATAAATTTTGAACTTTAAATGAACTTTCCAAAGATTTACTTAAAGTAACACTGATAAATAATAAATTAAGGCCACCAGTACGTACATCAATAAGAAAAAGAAATGTTTATCTTGCTAATTTTTTATCTACTAACCAAGGTTATTGTAGAACTTTATACCATAAGGGAAACCATGTAGAACTTTTCTGCAATGTATATGTATGGCCCACCCTCAATCATTGGTATGAACAAATCAGACCTATTACATGCACCATGAATTTTAAATGGAGATAAAATTCCCTTAAAATTCTCATTATGGTAAATGAATGATTTAAAACAATAGAACCTTTTCATTCATTAGGAATTGGTTACAAATTCTAAAGGGATATCTGGTAAATATAATTTATAAACAATCTAAGATACCATGTACTTGGCGACACTATCTAATAAATACTTAAATCTAGACCAAGTGACCTGTCTTAATAAGTCAGGAAACTGATGTTCAGTGGTCGTCGTTTGTTGATGTTGTTCATAAGTGTTTCATGTTTCCTTGGCAAGGTTCGGATGGATATCTAGAGTAGATGGGATCGACATGGTCATATATAACACCTGTTATGATTGGATATAGCTTTCCCGCCATTAGAACTCAATGAGCCCTGGGTTGTGGCAGGGTTACTAGAGATCGACTCGATATCCCGGATGTTATGACGTCGATCCAATCAAATTTATATGTAAACATATTCAGAGTTAAGAGGCCTTGTATTTCCGGTAATCTAGAGTCCTCACTCTTCAAAATTATTTACCGTTTATATGGAACTAGAGACAGTACTCGAGTTCCATCCGAACTTGGCCCTTGTTTTTTATATAATATATATAGAACGTTGGATTTCCTGTTTGAATGGTTTTACACTATAGTCACTTTTTGGAGCCCTAATTATAGCTTGCTGTTTGGTGTGAGCCGAGGCCCCGTGTTGAAGACCGTACTTTGGCCTATAAAGGTTTACTTTTACAAAATGTGACTTGAATGGAGAGTATATCTCATTGGCACTCATACCACAAAGTGAATTATGTATAAACAAAACAATTAGATTTCAAGTTTAAACAAGGAATTATTTGAATCTGAAATAATTTTGAGTTCTAGAAAATTGATAAGAAATTGCATTATAAAAACTAACTAAATTAAGGAGAGTTAGCAATGCATGCATGTCTAAGGTTCCGGGTACTTTATGTCATCATGAGCTCACCCCTCCCCCTAGTACAAACTATAATTAATACACTGGTGTAAAATTTATACTAATTAACTGTATTGTTTAAAGTAATAAAGAATTGAAGAATAATTGAACAGTTTTTTCTTAATGTCAGATTGTCCAGTGGCAAATATTTTATGAGTATACTCATGATAAAAATAATGTGATACCAGTGTAGTGATATGTAAGGTAAGTACAGTAAGACCACTTTGCCATTAATTTAAGGACATGTGTTAGCACACTATCAACCCGAATAATCCAGTCATTATATTAAGCTTACTACATTAAAAGTTTCCTCGAAATGAGAGAATCAGAGATGATAAGGGCTTGAATTATTCGAGTTAGAACACTATATGACTGTTTCAATATTACAGATTGTATCATTACAAGACACCACTATAATCCCAAAAGGTCTACTCAAGGGTATTTATAAGGTGAGGGTTGCTACAGTGTGTGATATTGAAAAAGTCATAGCTTATTATACTGTGGATTCCTTTATTTTCGTGGATACCAATTTTTCATCGATTGAGGAAAATTTTCATTTTTGTGGATATCTTATTTCATGGTTTTGGCAAACTCTGCATACATTCCTATGTAAAGTTTGTAATTCGTTGGCCATTGAAATTCGTGGTTCCAAGGTAACCACGAAATCTACGAAAATTGGTATTCAACGAAGAATAATGAATCTACAGTACCACAAATTATTATATACCTCAATTAGATGTGACATGACGTAATAGAGATTAGGAGTTTGATAAAGCATTTCAAACATGACTGATATTGATATCAACAGGGGAGCCTGATACAGAACAATTGCCATTAATTCTATTACGCAAGCATTGCTTTTATGTATTTATAAGTGTATAATAAATTCTACTATCAAAGTCTAATAAACCATTTTGATCACCAAAATACACAGAACAAACAGTTTCTTGTTCCAATTTGAGTCAATTTAATCCAATGTTGTTTAATGCTTTATAAATAGTCACGGCCAGTTAAAGTTAAATGTTATATTAATTATTGCATAAATATAATTCCGGTACATGTTGCAAGTTTTTGTTACATAAGAGGTTAAAAAAAATCACACAAGATTAAGAATGTACCTTTACTCATTTTAAAAGAATTTTTTCCTACTTTCAGATATACATTATTTTATCCTTAAGTTAAATATCCTTTAAAGAAAATTATAGAATGAGTTTGAACTAATATAGTAGTTGAGTTTGAACTGACATAGAAGTCAGTATAAAATTTATCTCACTGGCTATTATTTGCAATAATTAAAACATCATAATACTGAAATTTTCTTTGCATTTGCATATAGTTTTTCTGTTATACCCAAAAAAAATCAGCCATACACAATGATAAAAAAAACTCAACCCCACTTTGCTAGCAAAATAAACTTAATGATTACATGTATATCTGAGAACTTCCAAGAAAATGAGAAATCTGAATTGATTATTCAGTTCAAAATCGTAAAACATAAAAATAATTTTAGTCTGACATATCCTTTTTCAAAAGAATGCGAACATGCAGGCAGAACAAGCTTTAAATTATTCATAATTAAACCATTTCTGAAGACAGTAAATATATGACATAATATTCACATCTGAAAAAAAATATTATGCTAATACTCCCCATAACAGAACCATTGCTATAACACGGGTAGTTAGTTATTTATGCACTAAATAGTCAAAGCGTTTCTAAAATCTACCATAACATTTAAATGGTGACAAGATTATTTATTTGTGTGTGTCTAATCAGACGGAAAGCTAGTAGAAAAAGTAAAGCATTAGTTCTAATCCACTATTGGTGTAAAATTAGAAAGGATTTCAAAAGGATCAATAATTTTTGATAAACACTTTGGAATGTTGATGATCGTTCAAGAAATTATCAATTAAAAATGCTGACCATAAACTCTTATTTTGGATATATTTGGATTAATATGACACTTTGTAAGTATTCAATATTGTGAGTTTCTCACATGATAACTTTTTTTTTTTAAATTTGATAAAAATATGAGAATGTTTATCACATGAAATTTAGTACACATGTTGATCTTGAAATGGTCACCATACTGCCTTTGCCAACGATCAAAACCATATTCACATAGACAGAAATTAGGGGGAAAAAAACACCATTGTTTATACTTACGAGAAGAGAAAATCATACGATAAAATTGACAATTTTTTAATTTGTTTCATGTTTGATTTATTGTGTCAAACAGGCAAAAATTATACAAGTTAAGTATACAGATTTAGTCCGCATATCTTTACAAAAGATTTTATGTTCTTCAGACATATTACATATTTTTTTCTTCAAATATTTGGATATTAACTGAACTATATAATACAACCCTACACAGATTTCTTTTTGTGTGCAGAACACTGAATGTTTAGATGACAAATTATCTTTTTCCATTATGATATCACACATAGGAACTATAGGAACCTGATGTTTAGTGGTTGCCGTTTATTGATGTGGTTCATAAGTGTTTTCGCTTTTTTTCTTCTCTATTCTATAAAGATTAGAAATTTGGTTTTCCTGTATGAATTGTTTTACACTAGACATTTTAGGGGCCCTTTAAAGCTTGCTGTTCTGTGTGACCTAAGGCTCTGTGTTGAAGACCTTACTTTGATCTATAATGTTGTTTTTTTTACAAATTGTGACTTGGATGTAGAGTTGTCTCATTGGCACACATACCACATCTTCTTATATCTAATGACTGTTGATGGCATTCACAAATCAATTCTTCAAGGGGATCAAATTGAAACTGGATCTTTTTTTCTGAACTGGATTTTCTTTTTATATTAATTATTGTCCTATACTGAATATTATGCATTGAATCAAAGGCATGAATACCTAACATAGAAAAAGAGTATTACCAGACAGATTATTATGGTAATATTGATTCTAATATATATGTTCTGCATGTGATGTTAAAGTTGTAGAAATAACAGATAAGTTGCAATAGCCCACTAGGCCATTTAGGTGAACACAAGGATATACAATTTATTTTCTTCATATTCCACAAAATAAGCTGAACGTGAGGTACAGGTTTACAAGATTAAATTGTTATGTTTACCTCTGAAATTATCAAACATTTAAAATTGCATAATTATATAGTTCATATAAACTTTTAACCTTTGACTACCTGTATTTTACCTGTGTACAGTGACTATACATGATAACTACCTGTATTTTACCTGTGTACAGTGACTATACATGATTTTAGTTAAATCTTCCTTTCCTCAAGTTATATTATCAAACAAAAAAGACAATCATTTATAGATAATTACTGACGTCAATGTTAATTTGAATGGCACTAATTAAAATGTGTCCTTTTAAAAGAGGCTCAAGAGTTTTAAACCACATTAAAGTTATTTGACCAAATCCAAATGTTAATCCCTCTTTAACATTTATCCCCCATCTGGTAACATTATAAGAATCAACTCAGGGTGGTCATTATCTCATGGCATCATCAGAGGTCATTGTTAAATGTTTACCTGACCAAAATCTTTCTTATTTATGACTATAAACAGAAAGAACTGGAGAATACTTCTGATAAAAACAGGTTATTTAATCATTAATTAATAGTTATCCCATAAGGACGCGGTGTGTCAGTGTAAGATCACCCCGATGGCCGGAGGCAAAGGAAAGCATACATAACAAAGAAACTCAAACTGGGGTGATCTGGTAGGGGTGATCCGGCTCAGATCACCCCTGTTAGAACAAAGGAGCTGGGATGTAACTATAAGGACCAATCATTTATTTATTTACTTTTTTGTTTCTAAAGGATTCATCAGAAAATCAAACAGATAAGCACCAGCTCACACTTACAGATAAATAAACAAGAATAAAACCAACAAAAGAGAACTTGCAGATTGTCTTATAATTATCTTCAAAAATACCTCCATGGCCTGGTCAATATATTATGTGTAAACTAGCTGTGGATTCACTTATTTTCATGTGTACCAATTTTAATGGATTAAGGAAAATTGTCATTATTATGGACATTTGATTTCCTGGTTGATAGAAGTCTGCATACACTGGTCTATAGAAAATTTGTGAACATTTAAATTTGTGGTACACCCGCACTGATAATATCCGCCAATAATAATGAATACACAGAAGTTTTTTGCAGTTTAGTGTAGAGCCTCTATTTAAAACCTAAATGACTCAAACTTTAACAAGTCAAAGGATATCATTGATCAAATATCAGTAAAAAATCTGTACAAAGAATATGTTAGCACATACTTATTTATCATGATAAAACTTTTCTAAAGACTTCAAACTTGTATCTGTAGTCTTTAGGACAAGTTCCAAAATAAGCTTTAGAGATAAGATTTAACATGGTATAAACTACGCAATATAACAAAGTACTTGTTCAAGTTATTAAATTTAAGGTAGGAAATTATGTTTTTTTATAGTTGTTTAATTACTTTTTTAAAAATATTAGTACTTTTGAATATTTATTGCCATCTTTTAAGTAATCTCAAGTTGACAATTTATAATAGGTTAACATGAAATCAAGTGTTTTTATGATATAAATTGGGCTCTGGTGCAGTATAAGTAATAAAATGTGGCTTTTAAAAGATTCTTTTAACATTATAATACAAAAATACAAATCTCACGAATCTGATTATAGAAATATGATAAATCAACTAAATTATGTTCTTTTGACCGAATCTATTTGTGATCCTGTTCATTGTGATACTTTTTATAAAATTGATTTTAAAACATTGCAAAATATTTCCTCAAAGAACCTATTCAAAAAAAATTAATAAACACATTTTACCCTTCATAAAATCCCTCAAACTTGACAAATAAGAACATAAAAAGTTTAACAATCTTCTATTTAAATGTTTACCATTCAAACTATAAAATACAACACATTTCACTCTCTAAAAAGATTTATAAGACCTTGTCGATAAATGACAAAGAGTTAGGGGAAAGTGAACTGAACAATATAAGATATGTAACGGAAACATTAAACTATCTCGATTACCTAAGCTATAACCCTATTGATTAGATCTCCCGGATTAATTTGTTTATCGAGTGTCACTATCCATTGTAACTATCCACAAGTAAACAGCCGGGTCATCAATTATTTATGTGCTAATTATTTTAATTTCAGGTTGTTATTGAATGGCTGACATGGGACAAATTTAATCTGAAACAGGTGCTTTTACAGTGAACAATATAAGTGGAAAACACTAAATGGATTAATTGGTGGATCAACAGAATTTAGTTTGATCATCAAATGACATGTTGTTAAGATTCAACAAAAGATAAAAATATCACAATATTTTCCAAAGGATGTGTTACGTAACGTAACGTGAACAAAATAAAATAAAGTGGATATTTTCAACTCTCGTCTTTATGGTTTTGAATAAAACTACATTTGGAAATATTAATTTATAAGCTCTACAAGATTTGTATGCTTATAAATCAATTCAGAAGTTGTTACCATCATTCAAAGAATGATTTAGCACAATTTTTTTGTGCTACAATTAAGTGATAAGATTTGCCAAATTTACAAACAGACTGAAATAGTTGTTGAAGTGTACTTTTATAAACTGAAGGATTTTTAACATGTAATATATCAAAAATTTAGTTTTTTCCACAAATTATGCATCTAACAATGTGCACCATGGCCGATTCCAAGGTCAGTTCTTTGGACGACAACGAAAACATTAAAATGAAAGGTGATAACGATGCCTTAATTACGCCACGCAATTTGCAACTGGACACGATTAATGAGGATAATAATCATATTAATGATTCCATAGATTCTGATGATCTGGATCTTGTGAATGCTGACGGTAGACATTCATCTACAACTTACGTAATACAGATGGATAACCGATGTGAAGATCTTGTGGACTTAGACGCTGAGGAGCGCGAGAGGTTAGCACTTGAGCACTGTGATGTCGGGGATGAGGATGATCTAAGTGATGGAGATGGGGAATTAGATTGTTACACGTCGCACATACCTCTTGATCCTGAAAATGAAATGCTCGGAGAAAGTCCATACAGTAACGAACACTTTGGAGCCCCCGTTCCAACGCCCATTCAACTGGGAATAAAAGACATTTTACGAGAAGACCAAGAACAGTTCCAAGACATTGCACAAAAAAAATATCCTGTCCTTCCGTCAATTGGAAAGGCATTGGAAGAAAGTAAACCAGAAGAAGATGAGGAGGAAGACGAGGACGACCCAACATTAAATCAACTGGATTATACGAGAGAAAGAATGGAAGGAGAGGCAGACTTCTTTGCAGACTATCGAGTCAATACAAGTGTTGTCAAACCGACACCAAGAAATGTGCCACTACCACCAATTGGTCAAACATTTACTCCCAGAACACCATCTCAATAATGACTGGCACTGCCACTGATCAGTCAAACATTTACTTTACGAACATCATCTCAATAACTATTGGAATATGTGAATGATCTTACTTTTCTATGGATAAAAATACGGAAATTGGAATAAGTATTATCAGTTTATATGTTATAATTAAATTGAAAATGAAAAAAAGCCAAAAAATGAACTTTATATTTTTTTGATGGATTATACATCATTTCAACATACTGTGATAAATATTTCAAGCTTAGTTCTACTAATATAAGAACTTCATTATTCATTGTATAATTTACATTAAAAAGTTATATATATATGGCTATTGATTTAATATATTTACATTAGACATGGTTTTATATAAATAGCCTCATTAAAATTAATATTCACATCAAATACAAACCTTACTGCATGGAAATAAATTCAAATAAAATAGAGAACGGAAATGAGAAATGTGACAAAGAGTCAAGTTTAAGATTAAAATTAAAGTCAGTTTAGTTTTAAGACCAAGTTACTTTTGAGGCAAAATCTGGAAAGATGTAGTGCAGGCCTTTTAGAATTAGTTAGACTATGAACAATTATGGTTTAATGTGTACAGTATCTGGGAAAGCATTACAAAACTAGGTCACTGTGACCCATTTATGTAGATGTCAACAAGCAATGGGACAACTTAGCTTCAAGGTCTCTCCTCATTGTACATTTAAATATTCAGTGTGAGAGAGAATGCCAGTTTTATGCAAGTTGTAATCGTTGGACAATGTATAAATCTAACATATCAATCGTGTTTGATCAATCTAAAATATCTGTTGTGTTTGATCAATTTATTAAAGTATTAGCAGCTTATCCTATCCATCTGTTCTGCATGTTTTTATAATCTTCTCTGCACTTTTGGTAAACAATACAAATTCCACAAGATTTATGTTGATCGTGGATTTATCCTATTTGACAATGTTCATGACAATGTACACATGTGTTTAAGGGACAAACATCAAAGAAGATTACTTACAAGGCTGACACGGGTTTTCAATGCCCCTTTCAGCAATATTGGCTAAATTGTTGAGGTCAGATTTTATTGATAGTGGAACCCACAGATATTTGTTTTCATGGTTTTGCAAAAGTAAAGTTTATTGTCTTTGTCACTATTATCTATTCATTGTTACGCTTAGACTTTAGAAGAATAGTTTATAGTAATAATATTCATTGCTAAACTTTTTATACTCAGTATACATACTGTCTGAAATGTAAGAAAGATTGACTGACATGTATTTAAGATGAGAGCTTAGTGTGAATCATCTGCCAATATTTATCAGAAGTAACATGTCACAATAGAATGTCGAATGATATACAACCTTGTCAAATCAAGCATTTCTGCATGTTTTTTATAATCTGTTTTCACAGCATTTGTAAATATCTTTGAGTCCATAGGATTATACTGGGTTTGTAATAATCAATATTCTTTTCTTTATAAATCAGACATTGTGTGATGTACAGAATGGGATAATAGTCATTCTTTTTAATTTTTTCCTTAAGTATTTTATACCAAAAAAAGTTATCATATACTGTAAATTCAGAAATTATTGCGAGGTTTTTATTATTGTGAAAAATGCGACAGAGTTGTAAACACAATAATTTAAACTCGCATTTTGAAATATTTTATATGATTTAAACAGGATTTCCTAAATATCGTAAAAATCAAAATTGCATTTAAGGTGGTACCCAACACTACAGGGAGATAACTCTGTAAAATCAGCAAAACGTTTTAATGATGAACTTGTTCTCAATGATCAAAATAAATTTTGCTCAAACTGCTATATTAACAGTGTAATTTTTCTGATTAAATGGTTGGTTCAAATTTTTTTAAATTTTTATATTTTTGTCAAAGGGCCAAAGTAAATACTTTGTCAAAATTTTCAGAAAATTAAACGAGCCAAATTAATCTTAGTTCAGGTGTTGGGTACCACCTTAAGTCTAAAATGACAAAATTGCAATAATAAATGCACGCAATAATTTCTAAATTTACAGTAGGCTACAAGAAGGGGTAGCAAGGGGTCTCATCCTCAATTCCTTAGAAAATAATGTCAAATCCCAAATTCCTGTGAAAATAATAAGTCCATTCCTGCCTCACGATAATATAATTCAATCCCAAATTGCCTAAATCAGTCAAAATAACTGGCTTTTCACAAATTCCCTAGATTTAAATGGCTTAATCTTGAATTCACAAAAAAGGTTCTTTTGCCACTCCTATGTATTGCTTACTTGTTATCTATTTATAATATTGAATTATGTTCCTGTAGGATGTTAAAAAGCGCATGGTGCTATAACAGTTTAGGGAGACTTAAACATGACGTAACATCTCCTTTGAAACTTTATTTAAAATTGTTTTAACAGAGGTTTATCCGTTAGTGTTCATCAAATCTATCATGTGATTTCGGGAAATTCCTCAAACAAATACACTATCAAAATATAATATAATGCAAGTTTTTATTTCGGCAAAAACTATCATGTCACAATTTTTGAATGTAAAAATATGAAAACAAATGTAAAAATTTCTGAATTAACAGTATTTGATCCTACTATTATCATTTATAAACAATTAAATAAGCAAGTAGATTTTCTAAAAAGAAAAAGCCTAGAAATGACCTGCTGATTATAACACACTGGGGTAATTGAGTTAATATTTCAATCAAAGAGCTGATAGCTCTGAGGTGGAAGAAGGTGAATAAAAGGTAACTTGAATTACCATAAAAGCAGCCCCACTAACCCAGCCTGCTTTGTTCCATTATCGTAATTACATATTTTTTTTTTCTTCAAAAAATAATGTGTCATAAGTACATGGATTTCCCATCCGTACAATCATTTTCTATGTTCAGAGGACTGTGAAAATTAGGTAAAATCTTTAATTTGGCAGTAAAATTATAAAGATCATATCATAAGGAACACATGTGTACTAAGTTTCAAGTTGATTGGATTTCAACTTCATCAAAAACTACCTTGACCATAAACTTAAACCTGAAGCAGGACGGATGGACAGATCAGAAAACAATGCCCATCAATGGGACAAAAAAATAGTAAGACTTGTTGCATACCCGCCAACTTTTGAAAGTTCCCATGGGGGTTTTTAGTGCGCGACAACAATTTTAAAGGTTACAATTTTTAGCGAGGTATTTTGCACGATCTGGATTGTCTAGAAAAAGTGTCATATTAGTATGATGAACTTACATGCCTTTTTCTTAAGTCTGTTTGCATGATTGTAGTTATTAAATTGGTAGAAAAGATGAACATGTAGCTAGCAGACCAGAGTTTATTTTATTGTGTAAGAATATTAGATGCTTGTTGAAATTTCCAATTTTGAATTATGCACAAAGATGGACCTCTAACAGGTTGGGAACAACACTCCAAATGAGGGGTTACCCTCATTGCAAAAACATCACAATCCACTGTAAAAAATGAGCACCTTTATATTCATATTATTTGAAGAAATTTTCCCCCAAGAACTATGCATCTATCAAGTATTAAATGGTCAAAACATGTCAAAAGAATTTTGTAATATTTCTAAAAAAACTTGTATCTTCTTTATTAATTTTCTTTTTTTTTTTCTTTTTCAACAGCAAAATGACCACTTGTTTTAGGGACAGTCCCTCATTTAAGGGACACCACTCATAAATAGGTCCCAACCTGTTTGTTGGTTTTTGTGAAAAAAGAATAGATGATTTGATTGAATACAAAAATAAAATATGTTACAACAAGTATTATGTCAATAAATTAGTGAAAAAAAATACTATTTTATTCTTTATGGTAGTACTGCATCATTGAATTTTGTCAATCAGCCATGCTTTTATCCTTAAGCTGTGTAAGAACCTCCTTGCAGATGAAAATTCACCTGCCATGTTAACGATTTTACAACTAGATGAAAACAACACAAGTTCAAAATCTAGCATGTTAAAATAATCTTCAGAGAAAACGTTTTTGATTGGCTTATTAATTGATCATGAGAAACACAGAATTTGATTGGCTGAACAAGATTGTCCAACAGATGATTTTCACTAAATCGTGTTTTAGAGTTTTTTAACGATACCCTTAACCAAGGGCGAACATGTAAACAGGGAGAGTTGTCCCGATAACAAATTCATGCATGCGTACTACAAATATCTACAGTAAAAACATCCAGTTACAAGTAAACAAATAAGGTTCATGTAGATGAGATGAAATCTAATAATTTACATAAATAAAAGGGTACATATTTACGATAGTGATTGTTTTTCAATCCTAATTTACAAATTAAATGATTCAGATGCTTAATCATGTGTAAAAATCGGTGTCAGGAATCGGAAGTTGTTATGAAATTGTAATACACAGAAACGAATGCGGCATACGGAGGTTCAATGATTTTAAATTTGGCACCATAGGCCTTCAGAAGACTTGGTCTTCTTCCACCAAAAACAGAATATTTTGATAAAATGGATTGTAATATTTAGTCAGAGAAAATGTCTTACTTACTGAGTTCTGTTCTGAACAGAAAATAACTGATTGCATGAAAATTTCTACTAATCAATGTCAATATATAAAGTCTTGTACCCATATTTTTATAACATGAACATCATAAAATGACAGAGCCTCATTGACCAAGTTTTCTAAGTAGTTCATCAGAGACCACTAGCGTGTACAGTTTGAGCCACTCTGGTGGCGAGGTGCTTTGGACTAGGATTGACAGCTTTCTTGCTGAAAATCTCTCTGCAGATTTTGGTTTCTTCCAACAATAAAAACAGACTGCCATGAAAAATAAAGCAAAGTGTGCTAAAAAAGGGGTCCAACACGAACCATCAATCAAACAATTTAAGCAATGTCCAGGTATCTAATATACCCATATTTTACAACATGAACATCAGAAATTTAGAAAATTTCTCACCTGATAATGAAGTCTCTGTCATTATTTGCTATAGTTATATTGATATCTGGTAAGTTATTTCTGTTTTCCATGTGGCTTTCTGCTACAGCTCTGGAAACAGACAAAACATCAATGTTATATTTGTTATTCTCTCTTTCTTTTGATATTTAAGTGAACTTTCTATATAAAAAAATATGTTTATCACAAAAACATAATTGCTTATAGCTAGCAGTACTAGTAATAGATATTAAAAAAAAGTGTATGATATCAAATACACTTAGCAAGTCATGACAATAATTTTCATATATTATCATCGCTTTAAAAAATTCCACCTTGAGTCAAAGAAAGATAACTCTAAAACTTAACACAAATATTTTGAATAAAAATAAATCCTTCGTTTGTCTGCTTTGCATTATCCAAACATTTACAGCAGTATATTATCAATCTGCTAGGCAGTATCCAACTTATAGAGCAGCATTATTTTTGTGCACATTTAGAGCAGTATATTTTTAATCTTCTAGGCAGTATCCAACTTATAGAGCAGTATATTTTTTCAGCCTTTTAGTATTCAAACTTCTAGAGCAGTATAAATGTATATGCCTTAAGCTTGGAGTTTCAACACCTTTAAAGCAGAGAATTTTTATGTGCCATAAAGATAAAAAAAACTTATGCAAGCAGCATTATTGTTATATTTAACTTATTTGTGATAAAATCTTTACCTAAATGCATTCTTTAGAAGTTCCCCCAATATATATTCTAATGGTGGAGCAATGTATGGAAAATTAGCATGAACGTGTCCTGTCACTCTGAACTCAGGGGCATGTCCATACTTATTTTGACAAACATCTCTGAAAACAAAAAAGCAATCAGTCAAAATCACATAACAACAGGTTATAAAAATAAAATAAAAGCATAACAACATTCAAAATCATGCAGAATCATAGACAAATAGAAAAATGCTAAAGAATGGCATTTCTCAAATCATGACATTCCAAAAAATTTCCAACTATATATATTGCCATTTGTTCACAGTTGGCAACACAATCATACAATAGATGCCCAGTGACAGCTATATCCTTTTGTCCAACGAAAACTTGTGGTTTGTTGAAGAAATATTTTCATGACAACACACACATGTATTTTCACTTGAATTCATCATGACATATCATTCTTGTATACAAATACACAGGGAAAGAGCTTGAAATGTAATTATTATAATGAACATGTATATTAAGTCTTAATTGATGTGAACAGAACTTAATTGTAAATTCCCTTTGACCAAAACCGTAACCAAATACGGAAATGGTGAACTAATGGGTGGACACACAGACAGGAAATCATAATGTCCCTCTACTTTCATAGGTGGGGCATAAAAATGTGTATTAATGGCCAAATCAAATTATAATAATTAAATATGAAAACAGTCAGTCCCCATTGTTTCTTTATATTCCATTTTTTATTTCAGCCAAAAATCTATTATGGATTTTATTACCAAGACTTAATTCTGGTACATATAAGAAGATTTCATGAAAACATACATTTAAAAGAAAACCCATTGTATTATTTGCAATTCATACAATATTTTGTAAAATCTGGTATGTGTTTGATGATCTTTTTATTCCCTTTTTTGTAACAGAGTATTTGTAGGGAAAAGCCAAAGGGTTTGTAAAATATAAAGAGAAGACAAATCCTTAAATATATTGATTGAATGATGAATGCTTAACGTTGTGTTTCTCTCGCACATTAAACCCTTTTGCAAACTGCACTGATTACCAAAATATCCTCATCCAACAAAGAAAACATACATACAAAATCTAGGGATAGCCTGGTTTGGTATAGATCAAAATGATTGCCATGCCATATATTTTTCTTTGTAAATTCTGACAATGTTAAAATGTTTTCTAGCATCAAAAACCGTCTTTTGTTGTGTGTATAGTGCACATTTTTGTATAGTGTGCACCCCCTTTGTGGTCCAAGAAACGAGAGAAAAAAAGTTTACTGGTCAATATAATACTCCTAGACATTTTCGGAAAAGTTACAGCTCCAAAATCGGCAAACAGGAAGTTTATCGGTAAACAGGAAGTTTTTTAAATGGTAGTCTCTTTTCATTTGAATTCAGATCTTCTACAATAAATATACTGTGGATTCATTTATGTTAAGTTGATACCAATTTCCTTGGATTTAGGATAAAATTGTTTTTATGTGAAGATTTGATTTCATGGTTTTGCAAAAGTATGCTATACAAGCCTATCGAAAATTTGTACTTCGTTGAACAATTATATTCAAGCTAAAAAAAACCATGAAATCCACAAAAATTGGTATCCCACAAATAATACAGAGTCCACAATATTTGAGGCTTCATCCTCGAAGATTGCACTTTACAGAATTCTGTAGTTTTAATAGCATATTCCTCAAAATGTAATGCCTTTTTTTCCCCCTGTAACAAACAATGGTTACAATGGTTTAAATACTCTGTCATCAAAAGTCATACACTAAACCAAGGCTTCCAAAATGGTCATATATTCCGGTCATTTGTATAATGTCCGGTAAAAGTCCGGCTGGGCAAAGCATGAAACGGTCATATACTTTTTAGTTTCAATGCTTTTTCGGTCATTTTTACATAATTCACGATCTTTTTGACCCAACCTTTTGCCTTTTAACATCAACACATTTCCGGTCATAAATGTGACATGATGATTAATTACTATCAAAACAACACCTACTTCAATACTTTCTAATTTTAATCAAGGCTAATTAGTAGTTGAACAGCTGAAATCTACCTGTTCAGGTGACAGGTGAACTATGTTCAGTACCGGACATCGTATAAATTGATAGGTTTATTCACAATTATTTTCTTACATTTCAGCGGTTTGTATCTAATTGATTTAGTCCAAAAGATTAAAATTATTAGAAATTAGTTTATCAACATGATTTGATGAAAAATTTTATAAAAAGGTTTTAAATAAAAAATCGTCAGAACTACGTCGTATGAACTAGAAAACGTGTGCGCATGTACACAGATGAGAAATTAAATAATGCATCCTACATTTCTTTAAAAATGCTAAAATTATCATTGATACCTGTATCTAACGTTCAATTAAAGTATTTTGTTGAAGAAATAACGTGGAAAGAGCTTCTTCTCTCAGTTGTGCTTTGTAAACGTACACGGATATTGCGTATCCGTTTATGGTCCATGTTTTACCATTGTCAAGTCAACATCCGGTTGAAAACGAAAGTAAAGTTTTTGACAATGTCATTTTGCACAAATAAAAAGTCTAAGGCAGATAGGAGCACGCTGATGTGCACACTTTGAATGATGCACTGCCAATTTAACAGTAACATCCGAACATCAAATTCATATCATATCAAAGTAAAGTTTAAAATCGTTTTTTTTTAATGTAATGTCAATCATTGGAATGGCCGTCTGATTACCATACTATTGCCTTTTGTGACTAAGTCTTAAGGGATTAAAATCGGGATCAGATATGAAATGTCCGGCTGGCTCAAATATTTTTTGGAAGCCTTGCACTAAACTTCAGTTTGACATACATTAAGATATAGCCCTGTTGACATTCAGTTCCAACCTTAATGAGAAACTATTAATAAAAGTCCCTGTTTTGTTTGATTTTCTGATTAAAGTCCTCTAAGCCTATTTATTACCTCTTTAAGAGAATCTATTTAATTTTGTTACCAATTTTTTTTTATTTCATAAAAAAAATTATATATATGTATCTAGATAAGTCCAACATACCAGGATGTTTATTACATTACCTTACAAACTCAGCTTTCTGTGTGACTAGCGAGCGAGGTGAGAATGATGCAGTGACTATCCCAACATGGTTTGGCTGTAGAGAATATCGGAACATGTGCAAATATACAATGGGACAATGAAGAAATAAATGTATCTCATCTTCAATGCACAAATGTCTCATTTATAAATATATGTAAAACAAAATTCATTTTATCAGCTGATGTATAACTGAGAAAGAAAAAACATTTCAGCATATACTTCACTTAATATTATTGGAATTTATTTGGTCACTTGAAGAGACTTTGTTTTTGCTCCAATATTCATTTTCATTTTTGACTTTGTGCATTTTGGTTCTACATTTATTTCATCTCATACAGAAATTATCATTGAAAATAAATAGAATAATTCATTTATATGATGTCAACATATAATAATATAACATCTTAGGACTCAAGTTTTCAAAAAATGATAAAGAAATATGTTCAATATTTTGATACTCAGAAATACAAATGTTCCCTGTATTCTTGAGTTGTAGTTTACCAACTAAAATCTAATGCAGTCTCAAGAAAAATTTCACCACAGGCAATATATCACAAGTTAAGATATAATCTGGACATGACATTCATTTTTTTTTCTAAACTTGCAGCGGAACTTCTGTCAGTACAGTTCAAGAATTCAACTGCATGGGAATCATTTAATAAACTTCAAGAACAAAAACAGAAAAAAATTACTAAAACAGAAAATTGCTTTTCAATGAAAAAATACTGTAAACCAACTAATTCTTAGGGATGATTTATCACTACTATGGTGGTACCTAACACTACAGGGAGATAACTCTGTAAAATCAGCTAAACGTTTTAAATACGTTGTGTTTTAAAAGGAATATTAAGCTTCTCAATGATCAAAATTGGTGTTTGTCAAATTGCTATATAACCAGTGTACATTTTCTAACAAAACGGTTGGTTCAAAAATTTTAATATCTTAATATTTTTGTTAAAGGGTCAAAGTAAATACTTTGACAAAATTTTATGAAAATTAAACGAGCCAAATTAATTTTAGTGAAAGTGTTGGGTACCACCTTAAGGCCACTTTTGTGAGTATAAAAATAATTAGAAAATGTCCAAATTGGATATCTCTTATATATATAAATCAACAAAGTTAAAAAAAAAAAAAAAAATGTGAAAATAAATAGTTGTGAAGTTGGCTGGAAAACTTGTGCAAAAAGCGTAAAAAAAATCAGCTATATAAGTTGGTTTATAGTAAGCTGTTCTAACCATGTTAATCTAAATATAATATAATGTACTTAAACAAATATTTAAAAGAGGGAGAAGAAACAATTTAAGGGAAAATCAAAAATATAAAAGTTGAACAAAACAGATCCTGCTCCACTAGTGGCATCCATCATGTTTTTCCTGGTAAAAGGATAAGTTCTATACAGTGATAAGAAATCACACAATAGCACAGATCCTAACCCTAAGACATCACCAAATTCATAAACCCTGAGTTTCAAACCTACTGACAAATACTGTAAAATGACTAATAAATGTCTACATTATGTTGGTAACATTTCAGATTAAACAAATTCCACTGACTACTTAATTTTGCAAGAAAAATTCATTAAGGTATTAAAATAATCAATTCAACTTAATACCATGGTACTAATATAAGTTTTGCCATTGTAATTCTCATTAAATCTTTAAATTTCAGTAATAAAAAATAAATTTTCCAATTGTAGACCAAAACTCCCAAAATCAATCCCAACCTTCCTTTTGTGGTCATAAACCTTGTGTTTAAATTTCATAGATTTCTTTTTACTTATACTAAAGCTATTGTGCAAAAACCAAATGTCTTCGGACAACGACAACGTGATACCAATATACAGACCAATTTCTTTTTTACTGTCGTATAAAAATTTACATAACAAATTTATTAAATATCAGGTAAATTTGAAGTATGAAAATGAAGTGGGCACAATAAAGTTTGTTTCTTAAGGACAAAAAATAAATCAATCCTCCAACTTAAGGCTGTTCCATTAAAACATTCATGGTACCAAGGGTAGGCACTTTGAAATTGGGTAACTCTTAGAGGCAATTATAGAATTTTTTTACACTTTCACTGTTCCAAATACAACCTCCAATAGTTGAGATTTGGGAGTATCTCATCCAGGGCCCATGTGTTTTATGGAACAAATTTGAGCAAATATAAATTCAATGAAGTAAAAAAAAACAATAACAAGAACTAAGCATCAACAATGAATCATACTCATCTACCCTGGCATTATAGTTTTTATTCTTTTAAATATATAATATTAAACTGTTAAATAGTTATCTCCCCTTAAATGTTCATTATTCAAATTTTTCTTGTTTGATTTGATTTTTTTTTTAAATCTGCCATTTTCAAATTGCCATTTCAGAAACTAATGCATTCTGGGTGATTTATTTTGAAAGCCTACACCATAATGTTGTGATTGGCTCAACCAATGATGTGACATTATCTTTGTTCTAGTGTACAAACAATGGAATGTAGATTCTGACAAGGCTAATGGTTTCATTTTAAAGCTTTTAATATACATGATATAGTGTGTTACTATCTAATTATTACTTGTAAGAATTTCAAACCAAGTAATGTCTCAGTGAAAAAATAACAATCAAAACAAACGTTTTTTTAATTTGTATTAAATGGACGAAGGGTTTCACCAATTGTAATTAATTTTTTTACAAATAGTGGCATGAAATAAATGATTCAGAAAACTATCTATTTCCAGGACAATTAAAAATCTTGACATATGATTTTGTTTGACAAAAGCAAACTTCGGTGTGAAATAACCTTGAGAAAGCTAGGACTAACACATATATAGAGGTCCCAGGAAAAATGATAGACAGTTGTATATAGAAAATTAAACTTTATACAGAACATTTACTTTATCCAGAACATATACTTTACACAATATATATTCTGAATAAAGAAACCTATTTCTGACCATTACTATACAATAACCATACTAATAAATAATAGTAATAATAGAAATTAATTATCCGAATTAATCAACTTTGTATTAAGATATATACCATTCACTTATGGTTTAACCTATAACCACATAACATAAAACCAACAACCCACCTTTTCACTGTGTAAGGCTAAATGATGTTCTGCTAACATTCGTATACCAAGTCTTGACTTCAATGTTCTGTCTAAGAAAGCTTTAATCATTCCTTCATTCTACAAAAAAAATGATTCAGAAACTAATGCATTCTGGGTGATTTATTTTGAAAGCCTACACCAAAATGTTGTGATTGGCTATGAATGTCACATTCCGTGTGATTTCATATTAAAACACACGAAAATATTTTTTACAACACAAATTGACAATAACACATATGTAGACTATGGTTTAATGACAACATCTACCCATAAAGATCATTTGAAACTAAAATCACAAAAGTAATAATTTTGCTTTATAATGTACTTTAACTAAAGGTACTGTGATCAAGGGGAGGGGAGGACATATTATTTTCTGGAACAACCCTCAATTAATTAAAGAAAAAGATAAAATTATTTAGGATGATGATGGATGGTTGCTCAATGTCAAATGGCAAATTAATATTCAGGACGAGAACATGTTCAGGTAATATGAATATTAACCCTGCTTTTAACGTGCTAGTTCATAGGGTAATAGCCCGCAGGAAGACAAGTTATCTTACCTAGAAACATTATTGACTCTGAGCAATGCAGTCTTTGCTCCTACTCCTTAATGCTTAGACTGCATTAGATTTTAATGCCCCACCTATGATAGTAGAGGAGCATTATGTTTTACAGTCTGTGTATCTGTTAGTTTTGTCCGTCCGTCCGTCTGTCCCACTTCAGGTTAATGGAGAAGCAACAAATACCAATTTTGAAGTCTTTGGTTTGACCCAGTCAGGGTTCAACCTCCCGCACTCGAGGTGGAAATGTAACCACGACACAACAGAGGCAGTTAAATTATCATGGAGGGCATACTTTAATAACCCTCCAAGCATCAACATACCATGGATTCATAAATATACATGGATAATAATGTTAGAGGCTTTAAGAAAAATTGTATTTTTATGGATTTCTTAGTTTCAACATATCTGAGTTTAAGCCTATAAAAAGTTTGTATTTTGTTCAACACTTGAATTAGTGGTTAACCCATTTACTGTAAATTCAGAAATTATTGCGATATTTTTATTATTGCAAAAAAAATGTGACGGGGATTATAATCGCAATAATTTAAACTCACATTTTGAAATTTTTTATATGAATTAAGCAGTATTTTTCTCAATATCGCAAAGATAAAAATCTCATTTTAGTCTAAAATGACAAAATCGCAATAATAAATGCACACAATAATTTCTGAATTTACAGTAATCAATGAAAGTAATTTCTCCTTAAATAATAATGAATTCACACTGTGCTTAATATAGCTAAAGAAATAAACCTGTAAATGTTTTCTACACTCTGAGAATCCTTCGGCTAACAATGTAACTACATCTTTATGCTCGTCCAGAAGTTGTTTTAATGTCTCTGTGTATGTCTCTTCTGATCTTAAATCTATCACCTGTAATTACATGTAAGTCATAAAATTATTTAGAAACACTGCATATTGTAAATACAAAATTGACTTGCCAGAATTTTCAAATAGCACCATGGAAATTAACATAGTACATAGCTCTGGTTTTCAAAAAAACATAGCCCCATGACCCCTTTACATTCTATTATAAAATCATCCAAGATAGCACCATCATCCATGGTAAAAAATATAGCACCAATTCTTCAAGGCCTTGAGGAGAACATCCATTTATTATTGTCAATGTTTAAGGAATGACACAAAATTTTCTTATGCAATCTATGTATCTGAGACTTGTCACTACTATAGAAGGGAATTTCCAGAAATACACAAATGGACTTATACACTGCCACATCCAATCTCTTTTTCTGTTACCCGTAGATGTATTTCTATTTGGATCGATCTGATGAATTAAGCCTTTTTCAACTGATTTTTATAGTTTTTTCTTATGTTGTACTGTTTCACCACCGTCTCAGATTAGGAGAAGGTTGTCAGCTTCAAACTAGTTTAACCCCGACACATTATGTGTGTGTCTGTCCCAAGTCAGGATCCTGTATTTCAGTGGTTGTTGATTGTTTCTGTGTATCATGTTTGTTTTCCTTTATTATTTTGTATATAAAGAAATCACAAACTATCTTGTTTAAATAGTTTTACATTTGTCATTTCAGGGCATTTTATAGCGGACTATGTGGTATGGGTTTTTCAAATTGTTGAAGGTTAGACAGTGACCTATAGTTTTTAATTTCTGTGTCATTTGGTCTTTGTCTGTTGTGGAAAGTAGTCTCACTGACAATCATACCACATCTTGTTTTAATAATTATAGTTAGGGAATGACACTTGTATGAATTTGTGCAGAAAACATCTGGAATGCTGTCACACTTCAAGCCATGCTCATAGTATGCCTAAGTATCTAACTTTTTATCTGATTTTGAAATAATATATGATTTAACCTCACACCATAATGAACATTTTATCCTGTTGATAAACAAGACAAAACTGTGCCATCATACTTTCACTTACATACAAGTCCTGCCCTATTGAAATCATTGTAGTTGATCATGTTTGATACAAAGTCTAGTGATAATCTGCTACAAAACATGATATTTAATTTGCCAATGTTTTTTTTTTGTGTTTTACATTCGTGACCTTGAACTTTGATCTCAGAATGAAAAGCTCAATGACACAAAATATGAACTGTTACTTCTGCTGTGTGGATGCAGTAGAATGTATCCCCGTGCTTGTAGTGTATGCCCTTATATTGCCTGTGAGAGAGCTTTCACATGTTTAAATCTTTATTGTTTATTCAATATTATGACGTTTGGATGTATTGATACTCATCCACGCCTGCTATTTTTTTATTATTGCCCCCTGCTATGGTTTTACTAAGATTTCTTACAACCTCTGTTATTGCCCTGTGTTTGTTATATATGTCAGTTTTGTTATATTTAAGTCTTTACAGTATACGTCGGGCCTTTTATAACAGTTTTTGTAAGAGTTCTTTACTGCACTCCTTTTTACTTCCTATTCAGTAACTGTACACTAGTAATTTTGGGGCCCTTTATAGCTTGTTGTTCGGTGTGAGCCAAGGCTCCGTGTTGAAGGCAGTACATTGACCTATAATGGTTAACTTTTTTTAAATTGTTATTTGGATGGAGAGTTGTCTCATTGGCACTCACACCAAATCTTCCTATATCTATAATCTATTATTGAAAACTTTTGGTGTTTTACAGCGTTGCTAGATTGCTGTCTTATTGCTCTAACTTACTGGAGGATGTTTAAACAGGATGTGGAAGGCTCTGATGTACATCTCATGCTGAAATAGAACAATAACAATTATAGTACAGTACATGTCTTATCATTTTACTACCACTTCAGTCAAATTAAAACAAATTCCCAGAATGCTTGTATGAAATAGCTAATATAAAAATATGAAAGGTGTTATTTTTTCCTGTGTAATGAAGGTTTTTATATAACATGGCCAGCTCCTTTGGAAATGATTCTAGGGCCATCTCTCTTTCTAATACATTGTAGTACTTCCTTTGTCTTGATATCTTTTAAATGACAAAGTAAAAGCTATTTAAGGATGTATTCTTCTGACTTTTCTGTCTTGTTCAGTCTCGTTGAAATCTCGTTCTTGAATTATTTTCAAAACATGTGATACAAGTGGAAAATATCAATGAATTTTAAAAATATTATAATCAAACATACCTCTGTGAAAAAATTGTGTATTTACAATGAATGATTTTTGAGTAATCCAGTTTTCAAATTTTACGACCAATCAAGTCAGTATTTTTAGCCAAAATTATGAGAAAATGGGTGAGGGATACAAAAAATTATTTCACAAGAATCATGTACATCCCATATCATTTTGGTCTTTTCAAATTTCCTAGATATGTATTTTTTCAATCATTTATAACAAAAAAAGTTGAAATAATATGCATTCTATTCTTAAAACTGAGAAACATCACAAAAATACAAAATTGACAGTATGGTAAATTTTACACAAAAAAAACGTCAAAATATGATAAAACTTTCTTATATTAACACCTACCTATAGTTTTTTTAAGTAAAATTTATTCAGATTGGTCCACTCCATCTTTATAGAAAGTATGAAAAAAAGTTTAATTGTGGATCTGTGATTTTTTTCACGATAATAGCCCAAAAATAGGTAAAAATCGATGAAAAATGGGAAAATCATCAAAATTGGGCATTTTCAGAGGGTCGTAGCAAAAAAAGAAGTGCACCACCATATGATTTTTTCTTCGCCAATTATTTTGTTACATTCTTATAAACTCAAAAATCAGGTTAAGAAAAAAAGTTTAATTCTAGAAATTTTTGGCTCCTCAGAGGTGTACATCCTTAAATATGATCACCATGATAAATATTGATCACTATGGCAATTTACAAATTCATAGATTGTAGTGTAAACACTACTAGTAAACAAACGTGCAGGATAGGTTTTGCTCATTGTTGAAGGCTGTACAGTGACTTATAGTTGCTAACTTCTACAGCATTTATTGGTGTCCAAGTGGTCTAAGAAGTTGAACTACTATATCACTAGCCCAAGGTTGTGAGTCTGAATCCTGCATGTTGAAGGTGCACTCGACTTCAATCTAAATTGACTAGGATTGTCAGTTTTCTCCTGGCACTCCCCCTTCCTCCACCAATTAAAACTGACCGCCACAAAAAAAGCACATTAGTGCTGAACGTAGGGTTTAAAACCAATTAATCAATCTAGGCCATTCAGTTTCAGGTAGATAATTGTCTTATTGGCAATCATACCACATATTTGAATAAGATGTACTTTATTACTGATCATCAATGATCTCAGTATGTGCTGTTGTAGTTAAAAGTTGTTTTTGCTGTGCTACATAAATAAACAGTATACAGAAGCTTTATAGCTAGATTAATTATGCTATTGCCACTTAAACTATGTACAAATGGACATGGATTGGGTAACATAACTTGTTTTATCCACCTAGATTACCCTAGGCCCATACTATATGCTGTACATGATTTAGTTTTTGAATTACTCCTACTGTATAATATAGTCATTATTATACTAAAAAATCTTCAATTAAGTCATATTGTTAGTTTAACATATGTTTTAAATTGATAGAAAACTTATAATAAAATCTATTTTAAATAATATAAAAACATTGTTATTTTAACCATGTAAACATCAATTTTGATGCTCAATGACTGCATTTTTAATATGTAGAAGTTTTTGTTTACATATTGTTTTTAATACTGATATATTTTCTCAGTGCATGAAACAAAAACAGTCTTCTGATTCTAATAAAAGGTGGTAAAACTTGGCTCAGTAATAGTACTTTATTTTCAAATGTCTATAAAGCAACCCATTTACTTCATTCAAAGACATTTATTAGGTAATCAAACAACTGGATGCATCATCTATTTATAGAATATAAACAAAATAACATGATGTAACAGTTGTTGTGTTCTGAATTATTACAAATCCTTGGTAGCACACAACATGTTAATTTTCATGTACAGGGAATTTACAAAGCCACATAAATCCAAAACGTACTTTTTTTTTTGCTGTTAATCGGCGAGATACTTTTAGCAGAGAAGGTCAACAGAATCAAGATAAATTTTAAATCTGATTTGCCTCTGACTTTTCCCGACAAAAGGTGTTTAAATACAGAATTCATGTTTTTAATTTTGATTTAGGTTGATACAATGTACCACTGCAGTTGGACAGAGTCCAAAAGTGTTATATCTTTTCAGAGATTGCCATTTATATAACAAGCTTCAGCAGTGGTAATTTTATATTTAACATATTTTGATATACCGGTATTCATGGGAGATAAATTTTGCAATTTTTGCACATCAAACTAATTTCTGAAGTCTAGTTATTCTCTTTATGTTCCTTTTGATTATTCTTATCTCATCACTATAATATTCATCTATTTCATTTCAGTTCTGATATTTACGCCTTCATTATGAAGACTACATACAGGTAAATCCAAAAAGAGCTTTGAAAGCAGCAAATCTCATTCATGTTATTGTCGGTATCCTAATTTTAATACTTACAACTTGAAGAATGGTTGGGTTACATCCAACAATAAATGGTAGACCTCTAAATCCCACGATACGATGGGCAATACGGACAGGTAACTCATTATACAGGTACTGAGCACTTTTCTGTAAATAAAAAAGGACGAATGATATTAAAAACTACTAAAGCATCAAAGAACAAGTGTCAGATAACAACAGAATGTGAAAAATAGGTGGAAAGCCGACATTAGGAATTATTTTTAAATGTTGTTCAGGATGCAAAGATTTATTCAAAGCTACATGTACATGTACATACAATTTCTTCTTAAACTTGTTTTATTAAGAAATACAGTTATATGAAATGCACTGTGAAAATTCAATAAAGAAAGATAACTCCCCAATGTGTACCATTGTGTTTGGCACAACTATGTCAAATGGAAGTTCTAATTCTCACTTACAAACATTACAAGGACAGAAGCTGAATTTTAGAATTGGTTTATTGAGCTTAAGGAGGTAGACCTAGGTTAAGGGAAATAACTCTTAAAATCATCAGTACGTTTGTGTCAACCATTTTCAAAAATATATTTTAAGCTTCTAGGTTACATAGATTAATTTCAATCTGTTTCAGGTAAATGCTTAAAATACATTGATGAACTTGACTTTTACAAACGCTTAACTGATTTAAAGAGTTATCTCCCTGAACCAAGGTCTACCACCTTAAATTAGACTTACCAATAAGTGACTGTTGTCAGGACTTTTCCCAGCATACAGGATAGTTGTAGGTGTCAGACGTATGGAAGACTGAAATAAGAATGTTGAATGATAATTGTTTTCAGACAAGAAATTATACTGGTCAGTTAAAGATAATTATTGTCCTCCCAAGCGCCTTAAAGCACCATGGGTCCATGGTGGTATATTTTTCTACCATGGTACTATCTTAGAGGATTTTACAATATAATGCATAGAGGGGCCATGGTGCTATATTTTTTGGAAAACCAGTGATATGTTAGTTTCCATGGTGCTATTTGAAAACTCTTGGGAGAACGTTGTTGAACACTGGCCAAACTACAGTATACCGGTACTTTGTTTCTTCTAAAAAGGTAATTAGTATACTCTTTCAAGACAAAGTAAAATTGAGAATGGAAATGGGGAATGTGCCAAAGAGACAACAACCCGACCATAGAAAAAAACAACAGCAGAAGGTCACCAACAGGTCTTCAATGTAGCGAGAAATTCCTGCACCCGGAGGCGTTCTTCAGCTGGCCCCTAAACAAAAATATACTAGTTCAGCGATAATGAACGCCATACTAATTTCCAAATTGTACACAAGAAACTAAAATTAAAATAATACAAGACTAACAAAGGCCAGAGGCTCCTGACTTGGGACAGGCGCAAAAATGCAAGGGGTTTAAAACATGTTTGTGAGATCTCAACCCTCATGAAAAAGAATGTCTGAATTTTTGCTGAGTTTTGCTGAATAGGTTCTGGACCCTAGCTGAATGCATGCTGAACCAAATTTTGGGATCTGAAAACGTGCTGAAGCACTTTTTCCAAATTCTGAACAAATACTGAAAACTTACTGGAATGTTCAGATTTGCTGAAAAAGTGCTGTAACATTTTCTGAAAAGTTCAGACTGTGCTGAAAAATTCAGACATCGCTGAACTGAAGCTGAAAATAATCTGAACTGTTCAGTTATTGCTGAACTCCTCAGACAAACATCTGAAACTATGCTGAAAATTTATTGATATCTTTGAACAGTGCTGAATTTTTCAGAACAGCCCTGAAAACTATTTTTAGTGAAAGATATATACATGTATGTTAATATAAGAAATTACTCACACAGGAAGCCAATGACATCCACTTGATTACAGGTTCTTGGCTTAGGACACTCACACATTGAATGTTCTTTGTTAACATTTATGAGGGAGATAGGACCTTTTTCTGGACTTCAGGATCTGGTGTTTTTAAGCTCAGGACTTCTTTTTTCCTGTCGGGATTCATGATTTCTTTTATCGAATTTCGGGATGTCAGGATTTAAATTTATTAAAATTCAGGACCTTGGGATTTCGTGTTTTTAAGCTCGGGATTTAGGGATCAGGACCCCCTTCACATTAAATAGATTTCAGAAAAGCAGGCTAATGCTGCTACAAGACAGCACTCCCAAAGTAAATAATTTCTTATATTAACATACATGTATATATCTTTCACTAAAAATACTACTTGTACATATTTCCTTTGATCAGATCGATGTACATGTATAGCAACAAATTCTTCTTGTGTCTTGTTTTTTTGCTGAGTAAACAAATTTCCTCTCTTCTATTGCTGGAGGGGATGAGCTTTTAAATAAATTATGACGGACAGAATTGTTTTGTTCTATATATCATGTATGAATATACATTCTTGTATGTCATGTTGACTGTAGTTTTTGTTTCCTTGATATTGAGATAAAAACAAAACCCTACAGATCTTAATTTTCTACTGTAATCTTACTTTAATGTACCTGTTATGATGTAGCTAAGAATTTATCAATATTTCATACCTGCCAACTGTCACTATTTGCGGGGGGTTTCCCCCATGGAGGCTCCCAAATTGAAATTTTTAAAGAGCAATTATGTCCACAATTTTAACAAAACAAATAATTTTACAATGAATTGAGGCTTATAAAAGTATGAAGAAGCCAAAAAACAGCATTGCACTGTATTTGAAGGCCCCCTTGAAGGTTTTTCAGGACTATGGCAGCCATCTTGGACGCAAAACCCCCATGGGCATTTTGCAAACTTGGCAGGTATGATATTTCAACTAAATTTATCATTTATAAGTTATTATATCATTAATTAATCAGTTGAGTTTCTCCATATGATAATAACAAAAGAAGAGACCCCAAATTAACTATCTTATTGATAAGATAAGTGACCCTTTTCAATCTACTGGTAAGAACAATTGAAAGTAATAAAGGCTTTGTTACCAATAGATGTATGGGACACAGTTCATCACCGGAATTAGTCACAGCAGAGTTCCCGAAAAGTGCACAGTGCATAATTATATGATCATTAGTGTTTTTAATGGATGCATGATATAGTTCATGGGTCATAGTCCTCCGTTTATTCTCAAAAATCATCAGTTTACTAAACGTTTCATCAAAAACACTTCCCAGTAGTTCTCTGATTTACAGACAAATGTCTTAATGTACATGTATTGGCCATGGTCACTTATAAATAAACTAAATAAAATATCAATAGATCCCTGAATTGTTGTTTACAAACTTCCTGGAAGGTTAATAATTCAAGGTCGTGTCAACCAATAGCATGTTAAGTTCACTTGTCTAATGTCCTTGATTCAACAATACATGTTTAAAAAGTCACTGACCCCGTCTTCAGTGTTTTATCATTGTCATCTTAAATTTTGTGTTATAAATAAAAGAACCTATTAAAAACATTAAACAAGCCATCATCATTAACTAAAATTAGGCTATTTCTTTCATTTTAAAATTAATATTATATAAAGATAAATGAAAGGTTTGAACAGTTTTATTATAAGTCTCTTTCAAATTAATGTATGAGGGTTTGGATGGGGTTAAATGATTAAAGAATAATGCCCTTAAAAAATGAAGATTAGAGAATAACGGGCAAAAAAAATGAAGATTATAGAAAAAAGGGGTTAATTTTTTGAAGATTAGAGAAAAAAGGGGTTAATTTTTTGCAGATTATAGAAAAAAGGGGTGAAAATTAAATGTTTACAGAATAACAGACCCCCCCCCCCCCCCATCCAGACCCTCATGTATGATAAATTTTACTCCAGTTTTCTTATAATGGGTGTGTAGCACTCTTTAATCTGAAGCATTATACAGTACGCCCAAGGAGTTTGTAATCCCAAACTCCATACTCCGATATTTTTCCTGGTGTAACACCAGGAAACTCCGACATTCCTCCCAAAATTCTCGGAGAAATTTGGGAGTATTCCCTCCGACTTCCGCGTAAATCCGCTACCTTTTGTTTATTGTATTAGCGACATCTCTCCCAGTCTGGTGTGACGCGGTGTGACACCAGGTAATTAATTGCCCTAATCCGTCTGATCTATGCCGGCACGCGACAGTCAAGGTATGTGAGATTTATAATGTAATTAAACAATTGTATTTCCTGTCTATTGATTATCAGGTTATATCTGATTGCTTGAAACAAATGAAAGATTAAAATAAAAAGCAAAACGTTGTTGTTAATTCTTTCAATTACACTGTACATTTTAATCAAGTTTTTAAACAACTATATTTGATTTTGACTTCCGTTTTTTTATCAGTAAATAAATATTTAATTTACTAAAAGAGATATAATTGTGCAACAATAAACGGAGAATAAATGAGGGCAGTTTAAAGAAAAATTACACGTCTCAAAGTTTTTTATACTACAAGTAAAAAAGAAAATATTATTCACTATCTGTTATGCTAATAATTCTACGCCATTTCCATTTTACGATTACAAAATAAAAGTTTTAAAATCCAAAACGTTGTTGTTAATGCTTTCAATTGCATTAAAGTTTTATAAAAAAAATCTATACTTGATTATGACCTCGTTTTTTATTTATCGGTAATTTATATAACTTACGAAAAGATACATACTTGCGTGAAAATAAACGGAAACTAACGCTGAAGGTATAAAATGTGAGCAGTGAGTTTAAAGAAAATTACGTGTCTTAAAACTTGTATATGCAAGTAAAAAAGAAAATACTATTCACCATTCGTTATGCTTAATAAGTCTACGGCATTTTCTCTTCACGATTAGCATTACTTTAGGATATAATACATTTCGGCTACAACAGGAATACTGCTATAGCTGCATCAACTCGTCGTTGCATAATATTCATTTACGCACAATGAATGTAAACTTTTGTGTTGTATTTAGAACAGTGATCTTTAAATATTTTTAAAACAATTAATTGCCGTGGGAAGACGACACGCATCTCAGTGATCAACAGTGCGTGGTTGAACTTGAACTTGACTTCGCTCACAATATTGAATGCTAAAAATAGTGACATCAATTTTGTCCACGAGATTTTTATTTGGCGGGAAATAGTATCATGTAACAGTAAACTCAGGTGACCTTTCTGGATAACCGTGGGAAAATTCATTGAAGGTTTTAACTTGCTTTGTAATGATTGACATTTGTGTGCGTTAAGATTGAGGCTCTAGAAGGTCCTTTTACAATTGATTAACCGGATTCTAAATTTTATTCCTTTTCTGAATAAACGAACATCAGCCTTTTATTTATACGTTTCTCAGTCAACAGAGGACATAAACCTGGACATTATTTATACTTCCATAGTCAACACTATACATTAATGGTAGATGAAAACAGGATGCATGTCGTTCAGTTCCTGATGGGCGTTGGTGAGATCCTCTGTGAAAATGTGTCGATCGTAAAAATCCGATCCACATTTTTTTTTACATATTTCTTTCTTGTACGATATAATTTCATTTTAATATTCTATAGTATAAATTGTTGAAATACTTCTTTTTATATTTCGCCGAGGACTTTTAACGAGCAGTAAAATACGGATTGCGCCAATCCAATTTTATTTAAAAAAATAAAAGATCAATAACAGATCATAACAGATAAAAAAACACATGATTTTATTTCTTCATATAATTAAATAAGGTTGTGATTATTGTGTTGTGTCTGGGCGGGGAATTATCTCAGTATTTATGAATATAGGGCTGCCACATTGCATACAAAACTATTTGTTTCTTTTTTAAATTCAAATATTTCAAGTCGGTAATCTACCGAGGTAGTGAAACATAATATTTTACATTTCAAAATAAATTGAAAGTAACAGAGTTCACTTGTTGGTCCGATAAATTAACTCTAGGGTTTGATTTAGATTGGACAAATTACCGTAAAAACATCATTTTGTTTTAAGCCAGTTGATATTAATTATATAATATTAAACTATTAATGAACCGGATATTGCTCACTGAGTAGGTCATAAAAGGTTCTAATTGTGGTAAAATCATCTTTGTTGAAACTTTGTTGAAAAAACAAAAATTATGACCTGATCGGACTATAATGAAAATACTAAATAAGTGTTTTATTCGTATTTTTATACGTTTTTACGTTTTATTTCATATGACAATGACATGGGCATATACATACAAGAATAATTATCTTATTTTAAATAAAAATGTCACACTTTTATCTGACAATGAATGGCATTTAAATAACGTATTTTAAAGCACACAGGTGCAATCAAGATCGATTAAATGTACAAAGGTAATAAATCTGGCTAATCCGATTATGTTGTCACGCGTCATTAATTTTCAGTTCAACCGATGGGCAATAAACCAATTAACAGCCACGCGGTGTTGGGAGAGAATCTTTGGAGGAAATTGGGAGTAGAATCCGTGATTCGCGGTGTCACACCGCTACACTCGGAAATCGGTGATAAAAGTTCGCGATTACAAACTCTCTGGGCGTACTGTATACGATTATTTTATGATTGTGATTAAAAAAGTTTCTCTATTTAACACAAGAGTTGCCAGTTTTATACGAAAATACGAAACTTCTGACATATAAATTTTAAAAAAAAGGTGAATCAATACCATGAATACTAAAAGCTACTTTAAACTAGTCTCAATTCACCAACTGTTGTACAATATTGAGGCCAAGGCCATCTTTGAAAAAAGCAAGTGAAAAGATAGAACTAAATCTAAACATAGTGTCTAAAAATATCAACAATTTCAATCTCTCTTACATTTGTATATATATTCTATACTTTAATCCTTGTTTCTAACTCCAACTAAATACATGTACATCTATATGCATAATTTTTACATTACTAGTAATAAATGTTTCAGTTTCATTCAGTTTTTTGTTTATTTCAATGAAAGGGGGGGCAATACTTTTTTGTGCTAACCTGTTATGGCCCTTTTCAAGGTGTTGATGAGATCAATTTAAGGTTAACTGTTTTCAACCCATTTTGTTAACTGTTATCAGCATTTTTGCATTTTTTGTTAACTGTTTTTGCCAAAATCGAGGTGTTGTTAACATGTTAACGGACCCCCTATTGCCCCCCCCTTTTCAATACCTGGCTATCAAGAAAAGCAGGTCAAAAATACATGTACATGTGTAAATACAGAAGAATGGTTTTTGAAGTACACTTAAATAACATTTACAGCCCATATACAACCTATTCATGTCATGTTACAAGTAATTACATCATACACCTGTACCTAATTGATTAAGTAGGTCGCAGGCAGGCAAAATGTACTTTTATCCAATTTATTTACTGCTGCTACAGGAGAAAAGCCAAATTACTGTCTTGTATTTTCTATAATAAAGACACTGCTTGATAAATGATTCTTTGTGTATATGATGTATATGGTTTATACTGTTTATAAATAAAGTGCATGTGCCTTGTTGTCTGGAGTATTTAAAGGTTATTACCCCCATGTTATTAGTATGTTAAACTCACTGCAGAAAGATATTATTTTATTTTTTCGTCAAAACAGCAAATTTAAGTGAATGTGGGCTTAAATAAATGTGTTAGTATCTTTTTAAAGAGTTGCAAAAGGATTGACACTACATATTTGTTTTTCTATTATTCAAGTCATGTTTCACATTTTCATGTCAGGGACTTTTATAACTAAAATAAATAGTACGGGGTTTTCTCATTGTTCATGTTGTTGAATGAATTGTTTATTTGCAAGAAGCATATACATGCTATGGCAGACGAAAATATATACAACATATGAAGGCTTTGACAAACTGTTGCAACCCAATTACAATCATCACAATGCATAAACTATTGGAAATCTATTGGTGTCATTATTTGTCTTTAGATAAATAAAAGTTTGGTTACAGATAGATAAATCCATCCAAATAATCAATAATCTTATTCTGATAAAAGTTTGACCTATATCCGAAGGATTATCTACAAATATGTAATTATCTCATGTTTGACCTATATCTGAAGGTCATCCACAAATATGTAATTATCTCATAATAACAGAAAGATTATACACTGAAAAGTTGTTTTGAATATACATGTACATTTAGCAAACTCTCATGAAATCAGTCTATCGATTATTTTTTTGATAATTTGAAATTCCAGTTCTTCATGAAATTCTTAAGTATATTCCTTAAATTTATATTGCTTGTGAAGTTAGTTTTTTCAGGATTTTATTTTCTGGTCTGAAATCATTTTTACTGTTCAATTAAGGGCCTTATAAGGTTTGGGTAAATCATGAATACCTTGAAATACGTTTGGAAAGAACCAATATACCCAAATAACATCTATAACCTATTATTTCTGTTCTTTATTCTGTGTCGCTTGCTGGAAAGAATTCAATGATGAATTCTTAAGTTCAAACTTTACACGAATAAAGATTTAAAGGGAAACTTCGCAAAAAAATCAAAAATTGATATTATGTTCATTCTGTATAAAAATGCTCAAATTCATAGATATTAAAGTTTTATTCCGCTAGATAAGCGATCACCATCGATTTTAAATTTAGAGTATCAATTCTCTGCGATCCGCCATTTTGTCTTCTTTCCCGATTAATAAAAACGATATGTCTATAAACCACAAAGAAACAAAACTACAGTAACCGATGTAGTCGTAATTGCGTGTCGATATCTTGTCAATCGTACGGTTGTTTTATCCGACTAACTAACTTGATACGAAAAATATTCTTACTTTTTTTAAATTACCATGGTGTTGTTTTTAAACTGTTGATATTGGAATTAGGTGAAAAGTCAAAGTTGAAATCATAAATAAGTGTTCCGTGAAAATTGTTTTCGAAAATCTAATTTGTTCATAATTCTTTAAAGTAATAACAGGGCTCGACATTAACGCTTGTCCGATTGTCCGGGACAAGTGGACACAGGTGTCGGGCAAGTAGATTCACCATACTACTTGTCCGATGGGACAAGTGAAAAATCAAGGTCAGATAAAAAATAGATCAAATTCAAGACTTATACATTCCCAAAAATATAATGATTGTTTTATTGATGATACTAAATGAAATAATTATTCATTGATTGAACTAGAGACATATAAAACTTGTATAATATGTCTCTGATTTGGAGTATTTGAACATGCTGGCAGCCATTGACCAGGGGGATATAAGTAAGGCGAAAGAAACCAATGTTAATGTATCTTCTTAGTATAAGCTTTTTTGAATTAGGAGCACCTCCATATGGAGTTTTACCTAAACTTTAAAATATTAAATTAAAGTATGTTTCATTTGATTTTGCTTTTATGCATAACAATACATTAAAAGAGGTTTTATGTGATAAGATCTATGATATAAAAATTTAAGATGAAAAAAAATAAATGAAATCTAAAAAGGCAGATTTTTTAGTGAAATGTGTATGTAATTCATGATCATATATCAATGTATATACAAATCAAAATAAATTGTAAAAGCTTGTTTTGACATCATCAATAAATTAAAAAGGTTTACTCATATGCATGTTCAAGGTGGCCAGGTGTATATACATCCTTCGTTTAACCCATACCGCTACTAAAGAATGAATAGGTCCATAGGGGAACGTAGTAGTGTGGGAAGAAATGATGATTTAATGATTGACAAATGATAGTGACATTGAGTCAGAGAACACAGTCTTGCAAAAAAACTTTCATTCTGAAATAATGAAATGTATTTTGATGTGGTATTCATATAACATTACAAAATGCTCTTTTTATTAGGTACAATCAAAGCCCAAGTGTTATTATTGCATAAATCATCAATATGTTAGATTTTCAATTATGAATTCGGACAAGTGAGTTAAGAGTTCGGACAAGTTGATTTTCTTGCCACTTGTCCGACGGGACAAGTTAGAAAAAATGTTAATGTAGAGGCCTGAATAAACAAATATATTTTGATCTTCCCTCATCTGATCACCAGCATGGCTAAAGGTATTACTTCCAAAGGTATTGTGAGGGGTGTGAGGTGACACGTCCAGGTATTCAAGCGATTTCCTGTCGGGCTTGCAAGTTCATGCATCGTTTCACTTCTGCAGGTATTGATCAGTGTACACGGCTGATAACTTATAACTTATAACTTTCCATTTTGAACTATCAGATGAATAATATACAACTCTGTCTTACTTGTCATTACTAAACTCATACGCTTGTTTATAAATAACATTTCTGGTGTAAAGAATATAATTCATAAACATATAAATAATACCCAAAAAATAAGATTTGATGAAATTAAAATCTATTTAAATATTTTTTCCAAGGGTGAATTTGGGAAAATGTAATATATAGTCATTGTCAATAGTGAAGGACAGATTGGAACAGACCAGAAATATTGATTTAAAAAAATGTACGCACTTGCCGACGATTCGTTTATACGACTGGATAGAAAGTTACGGAACTATAGCGCAATTTAAAATATATACATGTATACATTGAACATAAGAAAAAAACATATATTTTGAATAAATAGGGGTAAAAGTGTTGTAAATAGACTAGTCCACGTATGCCAACAGTATGTAATCATCGAATGTCGATAGACTATTGTATACCAGAAGAAGAAGAGAACCAATTTGATTTAAATACAGGTCGATGTATAACTTTTGCTTTGGTTCATTGAAGCTGTGGACCTAGTAAAATCACAGATTTATATTTCAATAAGATTGTTCTCGAACAAAGGAAGTAATTCGTCATCACAATTGTTATATATGCCACTGGACGAACACTAATTATCCCCAGGGAATGTGAATATTTTGCTGGGAAACTTTTGAGTATCAAAGTTTCAAATTAATTTCGGGATTTATTTTCTTTCTTGGTATTCAATAACAGAAAAAAGAATAAATTACTTGTTCGCTAAATAGGGGTATTCTTGTCAGATAAAAGACTTTTAGTTATATTTAAAAAATAGGGAAATATGACATTAAATTGGTTCTGTCTTTTTTTTAAACATCGTTAAAAAGATGTGTGTCTAAGGTGAACGCCACAAGAACCCTGTAATACTAGTACAAGAGTATAGCATGTAAACATTCCTTCTCAATAATATGGTTGTATTGGAAATCTTTTCATACAGATTGACAACTCATTGTCCGATATGCATGTAATATTTGCCACATGACCCCATAGTTCTTTCTACCATCATCATCTTATTCTGTGATATTGCTGTAAACATCGATGGTTCACACCCAAACAAAACGGGAGTAATGGACCTTCAGAGCTTCTCCGTGTTATACACTTGTGAAATATATAGACGAAATTTCTGTATTGAAATGAATCTACATCTCACAAACAGGATTTTCAAATAACGATTGTGAGTAATCACCTTACAAACCAATATAAACGTATGGCAAGATATAACCATGAAGGAATTTAGTTTTTGTCAGACGCAAGAACTCATCACTATATATATCATAAACGTATACGTATATATATGCATACAGTTTCAAATATTAAGAACAAGCGGTCGATGTCGATAGTCTGTTTTCTAACTGTTCAGAGTTAGACATGTCACTTGTTCATTCTTGGAAGCCTTCATATTCCCCGTCTAACGATGGGAACTCTTTCTGATTGTGTTGACTATAAATGCTTGTATGGTAATTCTGTCGTTTATCTGTACAAGCGGTTGCATTTCCTCTCCTTTCCCAACAAACAAACTAGTCTGATTTCTCTGGAGCTCATCCTCAATGGCTCTTATACGTCAGGAAACTTACATGTATACTAATAATGATTGTTTCAAGAACAACGATGTATGGACGAACTATTATAAATTCGTCAATATCAGTTATGCATGACTAAAATATAACTTTTATTACAACTACTGTATTACTTATTTGGATTAATGACGGCTATCATGTTCAACATTGCACAAATATTATCATAGAATTTTAAAAAAAATCCTCAAAAATCCTCATAATAAAATAATGCCTTAGCTTAGATAATTGATATTCTTTTCACAAAAAGTTCGTGTAAATGATTGTCAAATGAATTTAATTATGTAAGAATAAAATGTTAAAAAGAAACTAAAAAAAAATCATGCATGTTGTATGTTGTATTTTTTTGTCAATTAAAAACTTTAAAATTGCAATAGTTTTATTAGCATTTAAACACAGCCAGATTTGAATACAAGTTAAGAAATTCCGGTAAAGTCAATGATATCAAACAGATGTACAATGGTATATCAAATTGGGTAATATTGCATTTAGTTTTTATAAAAGATTAAAACTACTATTTTTTGCTTCATATTTGAATCTTTACGCCAATTGCCGCTAAGAAAGTAATCAAAAATTGTTTCCTTTTATTTTTATACACTTTCGGAATTACGAATCTGAATTTTATTTTCAATTAATTTACACAATTTAATTATTGTATCTTTATTCTCATCGTGTATTAAATCTTAGTGTATTAACATCGTGACAGCATACTCTTTCTAATCCTTTCTGTTTATCCTTTCCAAATAACAACATTTATACCTGTGTACGCTTGAACTCACACCTGCGGCTAAATAGCTACAAGGTAAACGAATTGACCTCAAGCCGAGAAATATACAGTGACCTTTACAAAATAATATACACACTCTGCTTACACATTAGTTGCATTGAAATGATTATCAAAACAATAACGGTAAATAGAACTGAAATATTTTCAGTTCAATATCAGTAAAAATGTTCAATAAATATTTTATGAAAAAAATCTCAACAATAATTAATTAAATTTATTCAAAAACATTTACTAGAGATAATTTTATAGGAGTTTAATTCAATCAATACAAAACGGTATATGCATATTCATTTTCGTTCATTCTTATATTGTGGTTCATAACTTCGACCATTCGTCAGCTGTGCGCTTTTAATTACGTATATTGTCGATAAGCTATAAGAGTTAAACAGATTTTATTTTTTCCCAGAATTCAATAAATCGGGCTAATACGTCACGACCCACTCGAGAATTCAACCAAAAAAGTTACAAATACTTGATTTTCTCCGTTATTAGAAGGAATATAAATTTTAAACTTTGCAAATGTGTTTTTTATGTTAAGATGAACATAATTAGATGATAAGTAAAAAATCGCGGAATTTCCCTTTAAGACTTAAAGATCACAAGGCATCATAAATACCTTTTCTTATATAAAATGAATTTTGTTCATATTGTTATTCAACACTACTGGAATTATTATTACATGTATCTCTAATTTTAGCTTTATACACTTTAAACAACTCACACCACATCTTCCTATACATGTATCTATTAAATAATTACAATTCTTTAGCCATTACATACATGTTGCAACCATTAACAATTAATCTATAGATATTTTAGTTGAAAATTCAATAGTACATTTGTTCATCATGTTCATGAATGAATAATTTATTGAAAGTGTATAAATAAATAAACTATTTGAGATATCAGAACTGGACAAAATTAAAACTTAAATATTTTTAGATAACTTTCACATGATTATAAATTATTGTAATCAAACGGTATTTAAATCCTCAGAGACATATTTATAGCTGACTTTTTAGTTCTTAGTTAATCTTCAGAATTTCAAACAAAATTCCTTCAAGCATGACAAGTGTGAACAATTAAAATGCATAACAGATGATTAAACTCCTACACTTAATGTACTTCATGGTCTTTTTAAACCTACACATGTAAACAAGTCTGCACCCATTTAATAAATATTAATTCACTGGACATCCACAATACACTGTCATGACTGTATCTGCAATAAGCATGTACATATTGTACATGTACATGTAGTATTAAGATTACCAATATAAATATACAGTACCCATTCAGAGACAATAAATTTAAGATTCCATAGTGTTCAAATTGACTTCCTTTTTTAACTCAAATATTATATATGTGTACATGTACATGTATGCTTAAAAAAATTTGCAGAATAATTCTACAGAAAATTCAAAAGAAGTGTTGTATGCATTCATACAATGTACATTTTTTGTACATGTATGTACATGAATGATAATAAAAGTCAGACATTAATAAACAAAATGAATTCGGCATGCATGCAGTCAACATGGTCTATTTACATATATAAAAGATATGGAGATGTGGTACATTCATCATTAACACTATCCGTAGAGACAAAAGGTCAAAAGGATGAAAGAAGTTAGGAAGCTCAGATCTAAGAGTGCCCAGAGAAAACAATCACTAAACTCAAAATCTCTCAGGCTCTTTGTTGCAGTCCAGAAGTTTAACTTACCCACTGAGGTCTCCTCCATAAATAATGTAAACAAGAGTTTTTTTGGGCCCTTTATAGCTTGCTGTTCGGTGTGAGCCAAGGCTCTGTGTTGAAGACCGTACTTTGACCTACATGTATAATGGTTTACTTTTATAAGTTGTGACTTGGATGGAGAGTTGTCTCTTTGGCACTCATACCACATGTACATCTTTCTTTTATTGAACACTGCTACCTGTTATTTGAAAAACCTTTGTGGGATTTGTTTAACAGATAATAGAATCTCACTGAAAACACTTTATAATTGGTTGTAAAAAAATACGTTATTAGATGGATACAGCTGTGGATTTTGGATTTTTCCATTTTTTGTATCATGGCAATTTAAGGTCAATCAGTGTATATGGAGTAATGGAACAACATACTCTTTCTGTGAACTTTGTGATACAAGAAGGCATCATGGGTTTCATAAAGATGACAAACCCACTCTATATTTATTAACATGTAAATTGAAATTTTATGAATTTGAAAGTCGTCTTTCTTTTTCACCTTTTTTTTACTGTTGTTATTTGAGAACCTGTCATGCCTGGGACACATTTGAGACATCAAACTTTTACTTGAACATATAACTTTTGAGTAATGGCAGGAAAAAGTAATAATACATTTTTACATGTATTTGTGTAATGCAATTATTTTACATGTACATTGTATTTTGGCACCCACATCAACAGTTGGATGCAGGTGGACCTGGAGAGGGTTAGTTTTGTAAATGTTATTTCACATGTTGTCATGCTTGAAGCTCATTATAAAGTGTTTCATGCAAATTCACAAAATGACTTATTTTTGTTTTTATTGTGCAATCAGGCCATTTACAATTTACATCTTATTTTAAGTTATTCTATACACAAACACCCTTTACTACCCTTGCTAATACACTATATATATATGAAGAAAAAAAACATGAATGCGGTCTACTGTGTGCCAAAAAATGCATGATCAACACATGTATGCAATGTTAAACTGTTAAGAGGGATCCTTCTTATTGTTTAGTGAGAATCCTGACAGCCAGGTATTGAACCTCGTTGCCATAATCATGATAAAAGCGCATGTAATTTCTGCGGGACTTCCTTTTCCCTTTTCAGGCTTAATTATTCGGCTTTCATGTGTCAAGCTTAAAAAAATCTGCCGATCCCTCGTCACGCTTAGACCCCAATGAGACCCAATTTAAATGCATTGAAAACTCATGAAAGGGAGTGTACACGGATTCCACTGTATCCTTGCAGCTCTCAAGGGGTGCTCCAAATAACGGAGGAATCTACCAGTAGTACATACAGTTGTCAATACAAATGCCTACCTTTGCTGCAATGTTGTCTATTGCACTTTGGTTGTAAAAAGATGTCACAGAGGTTGATCTTTCTCTGTATTCAGTAGACCTATAATACACATCATCAGACCATGATCTTTTCTGTGAATAACCTGACAGATGTCGAAAACTTAAGAGAGGAAGTCTCGAACAGCTGATCACAACAGAAGACATTGTTGTTACTTTTACAGTACACACACTTAATTAACATAAGATCCCTTTCAAACGAAATTTCAGTCCATTATTATCTAAACTATTAACAATTCCAACTTTCAGACTGTTTTTTGTGTCTATATATTGAATACATTCTAAGAAACTGCTGCAGGTATTCGCTGCCCATCGTTTTTTGCAGTCACGCTACAGATGAAAGACCGAACTTTGGCCTTGACCCTTTAAATTATGAATGTCAGAAAAATAAGTCAGCAAATCCGATCTCGAACCGAATAACAAAACAAAAACTTAATATAAACAAAAATTGCTATGTGACATAGATTGTTATAATATATAAATACTTAAAATTTTGCTATGTTCACATTCTTTGTTAATTCATTTAACGATTTTTTTCTATGTCAGTCAACAACACAGTAAACTAAACAGTGGAGACTTTTTTTTTTAAATGTATACCTTATATATATTTTGAGATAAGCATGTAAACATATTTAAAAATACCATCTTGAAATTTATGTCTAGTATCTCAGTCAATAAATCAATCAGTTAGAAATTAGTCAAAAGCATTAATCAATTAATCAGTTTACCAATTAAAAACAGTTTTAAATTAGTTTATCAAACTTTTCAATTCAAATCAATTAATCAATTAATCAATTAATCATTTAAAATCAATTAATCAATTAAAATCAATTGATCAATTAAAATCAATTAATCAATTAATCAATTAATCAATTAATCAATTAATCAATTAAAATCAATTAACCAATTAAAATCAATTAATCAACTAAAACCAATTCATCAATTAGAATCGATTTATCAATTAAAATCGATTAATCAGTTTATCAATTGAACAGTAGTCTATATATGTGAGCACCATATTGAATTGACCAATACAAAATTGTTCATTTATGTGTTAGATAAAAAAATCAAATGTTTGGCATGAAACCATCTATATATATCTAGCTTTGAAATAAGCAAAATTTGACACAGGAATGAATTTCTTTTGTAGGACGTTTATCTAAATGCTGATAATTGTCTAATTTTATATTAATTTATTATTATGACTGGTTTTACATTACCATTACCAAGGATTTGTATAATACACAAACAAATAACTGATTAAATAATTAACTAATCAAATAACTGATTAAATCATAAACTAATCAGTTGACTAATCAATCTAATCTGTTGACTAACCAATTTACTAATCAATCAATCAAATCAATTCACTAATCAATCAATCAATTTAATCAAGTAATTTGATCAATTAACTAACTAATTGGGTTGCAGTATTGAATTTTGTCGTTTAGATAAAATTTTAAAGACCACATATTTTATTACAATTTTTTTATTTTTTGCTTGAGCCAAGCATTTGTATAGTGAGCCTATTGAAATAAATATAAATATATTAGATATTCACTTTAACCCGTAAGTTAAAACTTATTTCAACACTTCACTGTAAGTGATATTTAAAGAACGATAACTCTATGTAAACAATTGATCCTGGATCCTGTTATCAAAAGTCAACATGTGATAAAAGTTAACCAAATTTGATCTTACTAGGTCAAAATTGAAAATGACAGTTGTAAAAAGTAAAACTGAGGTGTCCAGGACATCTAGTAAGATAGGATGTGCAAAGATATGTATAGCAGCAATAATGTTTTTGGCGTTTTACATTGTATCAGAATTGAGGTCTTCAGATAGTCACACTGTAGTAAAGTTGGACCCAAACCACCTGCAGCATAGTAAATTCTCTATGAGAAGTTTAATGGGAGATAATGATACTGAGGTACTAGTTGCTTACACTTTTTATGTAAAATTGTAAATATATTTTATTGTATAATTTATATTAGGGGGAGGGGGAATATATTTTATTGTATAATTTATATTAGGGGGAGGGGGGGGGTAGGAGGGGTCCTGATCCCGATATCCTGGGCTTAAAAACACGAAATCCCGAGGTCCCGAATTTAAATAAAGTTAAATCCCGGATCCCGAAATTTGAAAAAAAGATTTCCTGGATCCCGAAGGTATAAATCCCGAAATCCCGAGCTTAAAAACACCCGATCCCGGAGTCCCGATAAAGGTACTATCCCCCCTCATATTAGGGGTCATCCATAATTGTCAACCATTTTCCAAAGTGTACAAAACGTACACTTGGGGGGAGGGGGTTTAAAAATCAAAATTTTTACCGTACGCTTTTTTTTATTTCCGAAATTTATTTCGTTTCCGTAGGGAAGGTTGATGTATAAAATAGAGAATTGGCTTGGTTGTGTTTCTCTCCTTATTTCTTCTTTATTATTTTCACTTGATAATATTTATTTCGATATCATAATTCTCCTCAATCCGGATTGAACGATTAAAAGATCAAATCATATGAAATCTAAATCTTTCAAAAATGTGAACTAGTAAAATTATTTAAACAAAAAGTTTGCAAGCATTTCTCAGTACCCTCGATTGTCAATTTCACCTGCTTTATTATAGATCGTTATCGTTTCACTCTGTTTAATAAACAAAATCGATGGAAACACTAAATTCTTTGAATGTTTTGATTTTGACAAGACACCATTTTGTGAAAAGATTTTAAACTGGTCCTTCGATTAATTTCCTTGTAATGCATTCCAAAATAGTAAACCGGAAGTAAACTTATTTTTCTTAGTACAAAAATGTATAAGCCTTCTTTAATTAGGAGCATCTTCATATGAAGTTTAACTTTAACTTAAAAAATATCCAATATATGTACACGTTACAGTATATATATCTAAACGATAATAGTGCCATGAATGGCAAATTTACAGGGACCTTTTAAATAGAAATACTGGCGGGAAATTTAAAAACTTAAAATGTTTTAAAACATTACACTTTTATTGATTGCTGTCTTGAGCTCGGATTTCATCAACAACTGTCAGTCCATACTTTACCAATGCAATATAACCATGCATTTCCCTTTCTTTGATTCTTAGCATAATTTATGTGCCCTTTTGTTAATCTTTTGCATGCTCTATGTGCCCCTTTTCATTGGAGTTACCATTCCCACTGTGTGATAGGGGAAACACTAATCTTTGTACTCCTTATTCTGACTAAACACAAGCATCACAGATAGATGTCATCAAATAAAACAGTTAGATATGTTTTAGTTTATATTCAATGCAAATTTCTATATTAAACTAAAATATAATAAACAGGATCTTCTTTTTATTACGAATGATTGATTCCTCTCTGGAAATCTGAAAATGGTTGATGTACACTTTTTTGAGGGAGAGTGGGGGGTCTGAAAAAGTGTATGTTTTGTACACTTTGGAAAATGGTTGACAATTATGGATGACCCCTTACAGATTATTCAGTGCTTTTGATGCTTAACCCTCTTGCTGCCGGTAGTTTTTCATGGTTGCATTTCATGTGCCAGAAAATAAGACAGCTTGACGTCACAGACGTTATATGGCCAAAAATGATGTAATTCAATCATTCAATATATTATGTCATAGCCTATTGACGTCACATTTGGGAACCATTGAAGAAAATATTATCCTGTTTTTAAAACTTCGATATTGAATATATATGTTGATACAGCAGTGAGGAGAAACTTGCATAAATTAAAACATGAACATATGTGTTCCTCTGGCACAGCTGGTATGGACACATACAACTGACAATGTCCCTCCGGCATCAAGAGAGTTAAATTAATTTACTGCACTGATGATTATTTACTTTTCAATTGTTAATTCAGTTCAATTGTCAGAAGTTCTCACAACATGTACAAGTTCAGCATAACTTTTCAAGAACTTTGTACATAGATTCAATCATTTTGTAATACATGTAATAGGAATTAAGTTATAAAAATTGTTTTTGAGGAAGTTTTTGACAGAAAAAATACTTCAATTTACAGGTTGAGAAATAAACAGATAAAAGTAAGGACAATGAATATAAATTAAAAGGTGCCCAATTAAAAAGGCCATTGGAATGTTTGAGGAATACATGTATATAAATGAAACAATAGGTTTCAGCAATCTATTAGAAATGTTGGACTTTGGACCACAGGCACTTGTTTCTATCCATGGGAAGACCCACTATCAACGTATATTTACGAGAAATGTGTGGCAGAGTAAAAACATGTACTTCTTACATGCTGTGAAATTACAGCAGATTTGCAGACTCAAATGGCATTTTTTGCAGATAATGATTTTTATCTAAGTTCAGGTGTTAGTTTTAGTGTTAATCTTGCTTTTCAGCCTGAAAATTTCTTTTTTAATATTTATTTTGGTGTTATTTTATTTATTTGATGTATTACAGTGTAGAGAAGTAAGAAAGACCAACCATAGTGACCAATGTGATTTTATCAAGAACACAGATGATTGTGCCTTGGACGAGGGTTTTATTGATTATCTAAAATTTACATATTGCAACTTTAATTCTTCTCTTAGACCGCTGGCATTAATTATTTTGGTAAGTACTTGTACAACCCTGAAAATTTTAAACTTTCGAATATATATAGGACATTATAAATGTATTTAAAGGGTACAAAATGAAGCATAAGAGACTATTATGGGGATTAAGCCATAGAGACCAATGAAGACAGCAACCCAGCAACAAAATTAACCAAAAACTCAAGGAGAGCAACAAATGGACTTCAATGACAAACAGGTTTCAACTTTCAAGTTATAAATCAGTTTAAATCTCTAAAAGCTGTGAATGAATTAAAATGTTAATCAGACAGTAACAATCTAAAATAAAAATAAAGAAAGGTGGTATCATTCATATTGATTGCCTGTATTAAATTAGAAATATCCAATAAAATTCAAAATTGAAACAAATTTAAGCAACCACAGGCCACCATAAGGCCAGACTGCCTTCAACAATGAAAAAAGTCATAGTGTTATGTGTAATCAGCTAATCCCATCAAAATTTGAGACAAATTAAGCTAAAATGAAATATTGGATTGTTGTACATTTTTTTTGTATTTCTTTTTCAGAATAAATTACTATGATTGAACATTGTCAAACTTTCAGTCCTATGCTGCTATTTTTTTTAATTAATAAATATTAATTTTTTAGTTTGTGTGGTGGGTTTTCTTATTCATTGGACTTGCTGTCACTGCAGATGATTAGTAAGTAGTCCATTATATATTAATAGATATGAGAAGATGTGGTATGGGTTTCAATGAGACAACTCTCCTCCAAGTCACAATTTGTAAAAGTAAACCATTTTTATTGTCAAAGTACTACCTTCAACACAGAGCCTTGACTCACGTTGAACAGCAAGCTATAAAGGGCTCCAAAAAATGACTTGTGTAAAACCATTCAAACAGGAAAACTAATGGTGACAATAAGAAACGAGAAACACGTATGAACCACATCAATAAACAACAACTACTGCATAAACAACAGATTCCCGACTTATGACAGGTGCAAACAAATGCAGCGGGTTTTAAGGTTTTGATAGGTACCAACCTTCGTCCTTATCTGAAACATCACAACATAAATGCACACAAATATAAAGATAAGGAGATGTGGTATGGTTTCCATTGAGAAAAATATCCCCAAAAGTTCAAATGAAGTGAATTTAAGCAATTATAGTCAACATTACTGCCTTCAACAATCCGAAAAAAAAAAATTCTGTATAGTTGATTATACATTTACATGTATCAACAGGCTGGACATAAAAATATAAAACAATTCAATTGAGAAAACTAATGACCTAATTTATAAAAAAAATAATTTACCTAAAACAAATATGACAGACATGAACCAAGGACAACCACTGAAGTCCAGGTTGTTGTCTTGAAACAAGCAGACAAGACTAAGTTTGTTTACAGTAAGAAAATTGATATTAATAAAAAGACAAATACAAGCTGTAATTATATGTTTAATAAAAACTACAGTACTGTGGATTCATAAATTTTTCGTTGAATACTAATTTTTGTGGATTTTGTGGTAAAAGGAAAACCATGAATTTAAAGGTCTAATGAATTACAATTTTTGTATAGTAATGTATGTAGACTTTGTCAAAACCATGAATATAGATATCCACAAAAATGCAAGTTTTCCCCAATCCACGAAAATTGGTATCCACGAAAATAAATGAATCCACAGTATATAATCACATCCTTTATTAAAACATTTATCAACTTTATTTTATTTTTTTCAGCTTTTGTCCGTCATTAACAGTTATATCAAAGACCCTTCATCTGAGTCACAATATAGCAGTATCTTTTCTTAAAAATCTGTAGCTTTTGTGTTTCATATCATATTGCATTGAATACATACTTAATTGCAAAAATTGTTTGACCCTAGCTTTACTTGTAGCTTATCGCAAAAAATTGTAATAGAATCTAAACAGCAACACTAACTAATCCAGAGCTATATACAGAAAGAATATTGTTAATTGACTTTAATATATATTGAATAAATATTTTTCATAAATCTAAATCAAAAGCCATATTATTATAGCACCTTGTGAAAAGTCTAAAAATGAAAATCTCTGTTTGATTTTGATGTACAAATCAAGAAAATTTTTAAATGATTTTTTTATATTACCGTTAATCATCTATTAATATTTCCTTAAACACACATAGGGTGTAACATTTTTAGCGTTTGGAAATGGTGCTCCCGATATATTTTCTGCCATAGCTGCTGTTGGTAATGCTAAGAATGGGGATGCAGGTCTGGCTTTTGGTGCTTTACTCGGTAAGACTATTGATCAAAATTGGAAAATGTAATTTTACACATGTTATACAATTTCTACTTTAATATCTATTTATAAAAATGAATTGTAAACTTTTGGGTAAATTGACATAATTTTTTGAGAAATTATCAAATGCTAAACACAGATATTACTATCAAAATAAAAAATGTAATCTATATTTGACAGCAATTTTTATTTTGCGTATGTATAATGCTAAAATGTTGTTGTCAACGTCATCTGAAGACACATTTATTTTTAGGAAAATAAATTTAGTTCAAGTGAATTGATCTCTATGAAATTTTACCAGAAGGTTCTAACCTTGAATAACTATTTTGGATATTGGACCCCATTTCTATATTGGTCTATTCAGGTCAAAAGGACTCAAAAATAAACTTTGTTTGATTTCATAAAAAACTGAAATATTGTGGCTGTATTATACATGTTATATGCTAAATATTATTGTGCATTTAGATTTTCATATTGGGCCCTGTTTTCAAATTAGTCCATATTACGGTTTGAAGGGTCCAAAAATGAAACTTTGTTTGATTCCAACTAAAATTAAATTTTTGGTGTTTGTTATATGCTGATTTTAACCATGTTGTTAGATTTTGGATATTAGACTATTCTAGGTAAATTAAATGTCCCATTTCAAATTTTAAAAATCTTTGACCACATTTATTTTGTGCCAGAAATTTTATATATTATGTCAAAAGTTTTGTCACAATCCTAATTCAGACATTATCAAGCTTGAGTATTATGTCCAAACTTGCACCAACTGTTCAGGGTTCGACCTCTGTGGTGGCATCAGGCTGCACTCAGCAAAGCATTTTATTTTTTTTTGCAAAACCGATCTGATTTCAATTTTTGCAATGCTTCGATTTATTACAATTTTTTTTGGAATTTACAGTTATTATTGTAACCTCCAATTCAAATAGTTGACATTATGATAATATGAACAAATGGAGATGCAGAGAATATGTGATAGCAACCCAACAATTCAAATAATCAAAGGAATTGTTAAAAAAAACTTGTTTATAAGTAAATATCAATATCTGAATCAATCCAGGTCTTAAAAGCTGAGAATAAATTAAGCATAGACATTTCAAAGATCTGCCATTTAAACACCAAGTTCTGCAAATATAAAAAAAAAGTTTTTAATTATTTACATGCATGTGAAACAAAAGATTTTTAAAGCAGGCAGAAATAATATACAACTTTACAACTATACATGATCACTCTGACACATTACATAAGTGTACAAGAACATAATAAGAGGAATACAATTTTTACATATACCGGCGTTTTACGTTTCCGCAATTTGTCACTACATTTCCGCATTTTTCATGACACATATTGAACAGATAATTGTTTTTACTATTTTAGGTGCTGGTGTATTTGTGACTACTGTAGTTGCAGGAACAATAGCAATCATCTGCCCATTTGATGCCATGCAGAGACCATTTCTACGGGATGTCATATTTTATTTATTAGCTACGTTTCTCACATTTACAGTCTTATGGCAAAAAGAAATCGGAAAAATTGAAGCCATAGGTAATGACACAATGGGTCCCCATTTAAAAAAGTTTCTTAAAATTTGGATGAGGTAGTTGAAGTTAAAAAATAGTCGATTATGATCAATAACTTCTAAATACTAAATATTAACATGTGAAGCTTAGGATTGTACCATTAAGGTGGTATAGAGGAATACAATTTTTCAACCTTGTATACAACCATTCCCCATGTGAAATTGAAAACCCGTCTAAAAGAAATAATTCACAATGCTTTTCATCATAAAAATGGTAGCATACGCTATAAATTTATCACTTTGGGATACCATAAGGCATATTTTGTTAATAAGGAACAAAAGGGTAAAACATACTACACAGAGGAACAAGTGATCAGTATGCTGGAGTTTCTTATTGACAACATATTTTTAGATATTGGAGGTAGACTTTTTCAACAAATTGTCGGCATTCCTATGGGAACGAACTGTGCGCCTCTCCTTGCCGACCTCTTCTTATTTTCATATGAATCGGAGTTCCTTCAGACACTTGTCAAAAACAAGAAGATCAAAGAAGCCAGGTTATTTAATTTCACTTTCAGATATATTGATGATGTTCTTTCCATTAACAATCCGAACTTTTCTGATTGGATTCCATTAATATACCCACCAGAACTAGAAATTAAAGAGACCACAGACACGGCTTCCTCTGCCTCATTTTTAGACTTATACCTCGAATTTGACATACACAGTCATCTCAGTACCAGAATCTATGACAAACGAGACGATTTTAATTTTGAAATTATCAATTTCCCCCACCTTAGTAGTAATATACCAACTTCACCTGCATATGGAATATACATTTCCCAACTTATTAGGTATTCAAGAGCTTGCAGCTCCTATTCAGACTTTGTAAAACGTCACCAGTGTCTGAGCAGAAAATTGATGAACAAGGGGTATGTCAAAGAACGTCTCGTCCTTTTTCTTAAAAAGTTCATCGGAAGATACCCAGAACTTGTTGATAAATATTCCGTATCAACTTCACAAATATTACAAGATGGTCTTGAAGTATAGATTTTGCGTACTGACGTTTGTTAGCATCTTAATTACGTATTATAGTATTCTTTTATATGTCTTTTTTAGATATTCATTTGAAGTGACTCTGTGGTTACGTAAAACCACATACTTTGAACGGCAAAATTATTTCATTTATTGATATTACTTTTACTTAAGGATCTTGACATACTATGAATGACTAAACTATTTTATTCAATAAGACTACTTTTTCTGTTTAGTCTGTTTTTTATGATATACATTTGACGTGAAACTGTACTTATGTATCCCGTCATACTTTGAACCACACCATTATTTTATTTATTATTATTACTTTTACTGTTAAATCTGGTTTTTGTTATATCTACTTTACGTGAGTCTGCATTTATGTATGCCGTCATACGACAAAATTATTTTTATGTCTACCTGTGCGAATGTCAAACGCGCAATTTTACACCAGTAATGAAAACCTTCTATCATTTATGGGTAGACTTTACATAGATAAATTCAGCCGTATTTGACGTGAAACTGTACTTATGTGTCCCGTCATACTTTGAACCAAACCATTATTTTATTTATTATTTTTACTGTAAGTCTGTTTTTTGTTATATCTACTTTACGTGAGTCTGCATTTATGTATGCCGTCATACGACAAAATTATTTTTATGTCTACCTGTGCGAATTTCAAACGCGCAATTTTACACCAGTAATGAAAACCTTCTTTCATTTATGGGTAGACTTTACATAGATAAATTCAGCCGTATAAGAAAAGCAAAATGAGAATGTTAAATTTGATGTATGCCTTTTTGTGCTACTTTGTTACATTTGTTGTTTATGTAGTGATATTAAGATGATAACACAATATTGACTGTTATACCCCTATTTTTGACATTTTTACTCTTTGAGTATGTTTGTTTTGTTCATGCATCGTTGACAATGTAATGGAATTTGATGCGACTGTCATACAAGTGAGAGGTTTAGCTAGCTATAAAACCAGGTTCAATGCACCATTTTCTACATTAGAAAATGCCTGTACCAAGTCAGGAATATGACAGTTGTTATCCATTCGTTTGATGTGTTTGGACTTTTGATTTTGCCTTTTGATTTTTGATTTTCCTTTTTGAATTTTCCTCGGAGTTCAGTATTTTTGTGTTTTTACTTTTTATAGGAGTCTAAATTAAAAATGATAGAATTTGTTCATACTTTACCAAAACGTAGTATATACTTTGTTTAAAAATATAATAAAAAAAGATAGGTCACTGCACATTTTCTCAAGCTTCATTTTGTATGGATTATACAGGAAAAAAACATCATTATATGATTAGAAACTAAACTAAATGATAGAATTGTAAAATAAAATAAGAGAAGAAAGATTTTAGAAAATGCTTTGAGAATATCAAAAGAAAAGATAGGGTCACTGTGCTGGTTGTTTTGTTGGCTAAAATACAAAATTAAAAAATTCCATGTACCTGGTAGATGCTTAAGCAAACATTTATACAAACAAACCAAATCAAACCTTTAAATTACATGTATTAGGAAAATAGCTCTAAAGATTGGTCCATGACTGTGTATTTGTTTTGCAGGTTATATTTTGCTGTATGTACTCTATGTCCTCATTGTTGTGATTGGTAGATATTTCTACCAAAAGACCAAAAAAACAACAGTTTTGGCAGAAATTACAGTTTGTATGTATAAGCTATTACCTCTGATACAACTACGAAATATCAGTTATTTTGTATTATTTTGTACCCTGAGTCCTAGATATCTTTGAAAGACATGACTTTTACATAAAACATTTCAAATATGGTTGTTTTTGTTCTATAAGATATCTTTTTCAATTTATTTTCATCTTTTTTTCTCTTGTCTTTACAGAGTTATCGAAACTAAGATGTGATTTTTCAAGCTTTGATGTTGTTAGCTTCTATAATTGTTAAAATTTACACGAGGAAAAATCATGAATAGTTGGTACAAAATTTTACAGTAGCGTATGTGATGGCCAGTAAATGCTGACAAATAAGTATATAAATTCCAGAGTTTAATGCAAAGTTTTTATTATTGCACAAACTGTGACAGGGTTATAATCGCAATAATTAAAACTCGCATTTTCAACTTTTTATAAGAATTAAACAGGACTTTTCTCAATATCACAATATTTAAATCGCATTTTAGTCCTAAATTACGAAATCCCAATAATAAATGCAAGCAATAATTTATGAATTTACAGTATAAATGTGTAATCAAATGTAAAAGACAGAAACAATAAAAATATCTAACCAACCACAGTGCTGTGACATCATGTATATACCTTGTCATTATCTTGTTGATATGTACAATATAACATAAACTTTTTATTATTTTACAGCTCCTGAAGATGCAGACAATTACGACGAAAGTTATTCTAATTCTGTAGAGACTAGTCGGGAAGGTAAATTTACTTGTTTTACACTCATAGGATTATTTGAATTAGTCTCTGAGGGGTTAAAACTTCAAGGTGTACATATTGCACGGCCAAATTTTGACCGACTTATTAAAACTACTGTACATAATCATTACCAATGAGAACCAACTACCCGTAAGCCCTCTTGTAGATTTGTTCCAGTATTCTTATGCGACAAACTTCATGTTAAAAAAAATAAAAAGCTGACATTGACATATAATGGTTTACTTTTACAAAAAAATGTGACTAGGATGAGAGAGTTGTCTCGTTGGCACTCATTCCCTATCTTCTTATATCTACTTCCTTTGAACTGCTTCACTGTGAACTGACACATTAAATTAATATGGTAACGACTTATTTCACTAAAATCTTACGAGAAAAAAAACTGCTTATTGGTCAAATATAAAGCAGGGTTGTGTTACATATTTGTTTTTCGATCATTTTTTTTTACATAAATAAGGCTGTTAATTTTCTCGTTTGAATTGTTTTACATTATCTTATCGGGGCCTTTTATAGCTCACTATGCGGTATGGGCTTTGCTCATTGTTGAAGGCCGTACGGTGACCTATAGCTGTTAATGTCTGTGTCATTTTGGTCTTTTGTGGATAGTTGTTTCATTGGCAATCATACCACATCTTTTTTTTTATATTAATACTCATATCATATTAATATATTCTTCACCCTAGATTATGCGTTTGATTTGGACATAACACAAACATCCAACATATTTAGATATTTAGATTTAGGTGAAGGAAAACCATTGCTACCACCAAGAGAAGACAAAGAACCAGGAACCCCATTTGAAGAATTTTTATCAGCCATTAACCCTATAGATGTAGACGAGTGGTCAGACATGAAGTGGTATGCTAAAGGATATGAAGTTTTCAAGGTATTTTGATAATAGACAGGGCTTTTCAGATTTTTACATACACTAGTGTTACCCTTATTGTCCTTCCTTCCATCTTTCCATCTTCTGTTTTTTCTGTATTTCGTTGCAAAGCTTGATCAGGGGCATTTGCGTCCCCAGACACATTCTTCTTTTCATTTTAATCTATTTCCAACATAAAAAGGCTTGATTATTAATTAAGGTTCATTTTTATGTCCAATTTATGGGCATTATGTTTTCTGGTTGGTGCATCCTTTTGTTCGTCTGTGCGTCTGTTCATCTGTCTGTCCCGCTTCAGGTTACAGTTTTTGGTTGAGGTAGTTTTTGATGAATCAATCAATTTGAAACTTAGTACACAAGATCTTTCTAATTTTAATGCCAAATTGGAGTTTTTACCCCATTTTCACGGTCCACTGAACATATAAAATGATAGTGCGGATGGGGCATTCGTGTACTAGGAATACATTCTTGTTCATGAACAAATCACAGATGAAATTTGCGGATGGGGCATCCGTTTACTAGGAATACATTCTTGTTAATGAACAAATCCCAGATGAAATTTAAAAAAATTAGATAAATATACAGCCAAAACTGCTGTTCTTTGACTTAAGGATGTACTTAGGTGAGGTTTTGGAATTTGTGTCAAATGTTCGAACTCCTTGGTGTTTTTCCATACAATACCATGCAAAATATTTTGCCCCATAACACCCATTTATTTTTTCATATAGAACTTTTAAAATAGCTCATGAAAGGTCATTTACCAAAATTTTAGAAGATTCTTGATTTTCTTTCTTTTGTTTTGAGACCCAATAATACCAATGCAAATGTAAGGTAAAAGTCTGAGTCAGCCTTTTCCCGCCATATTTTAAATCTCAAATATCTCGAAAAGGAGGTCCATGACCTATCAATATTTTTAACATATTTTTATTCTTAAGGCCACGGTTTTTTAATTTGTTGGTTTACGGATTTTTCGCATAAAAAAGTCGGGTCGGTCGGTCGGAAAAAAAAAGAAAAAAAATATCTTTCAAAACCGAAAAAATATGCAAAATAAATATATATTTCACCTTACTAACAAAATGTTTATCTTATATGCTGTTTTGTCATCATTTCTTAACATTAAGTTCGATGAAATATTCTTGATCAGTGATCATGAACATCGCATGACATCATTTAATAATTTCCTGTAAAAAAGGGGGGTTGCACGGACAAACACAAAATTAAATCGTCATTTCACAAACAAGAAAAACAGATTCGCGTAGCTCTCAGAAAACTTGGTGAATAATGATCTTCAAGCACAAAAACTGATAAAGAAAAAATATATAAAAACGTCGTACAAAAATAAGTTTCAACACACGTGTCGAAAAACGTAATAGACTCGTCCACTGGAAAAACGACAATATCGGGTTAATCAGTTGTCATGCAATCCGGTTTTTATCCCAATGATCGATATTTTTTGTTATCTATGAAACAAGAAAATTTCAAATGATTTGTTAATATTCAGTACTTTAATTGATGTATTCCACCTGTCCACATTTGGACAAGTCTATTTCTCTGAGATGATGCATCTTACGGACTGATATTTTTAGAAACGTAAATTGGAAGTTTTATTTTTCACAACAGAAAGTGTTATCAACTTTGTTAATGATTAATGCATTTCATTTCATAATAAAGGAAAATTTTAATTATTTTTCAGGGATAATGCATTTATAAGGGTCGACGGGAATAAAAAAGCATGAAAAGTCAATTTTATTTTTATTCTGAAAATCGGCAAAATCGGGTCGGCGGATCCGTAAACCAACAAATAAAAAAACCGTGGCCTAATTGATGCTCTACCAGCTTATAGTATCAATTTTAACTTCTTAATTTATTAATTTTCACCTAACCCCACCGAAGTACATCCTTAAATCAAGGAAATGTAATAATTTCCAAGTTCAAAGCATATGTAGAGAGGATATTTCAGATAATTTTAACAAAAATCCGCTTGCGTTTATCTTTTGAAACAAAAAAGTTGAGTATGAATTTTACAAAAGATAGAAATGTCCAAAAAACCTGAATATTTTCAGTAAATGTCTCAAATTTCAACCCCATATATTTCTAAAAGTAGCACATGAAGGTATAATCTTTCATACATATGGAATTTACCAACAGTCTTCCTGGTGTCCTAGCACTCCCTCTGTGTTGGGGTGGGGATTGTCCTTTTAAATACATTCGTGACACATCTCCATTAATCCCAATAGGGAGTGTACACAGATTCAATTGTAGGGGTGCTCCAAATAACCAAGGAATATAACAGTACATACATACTAGGAGTAGGTGAAAAATAGCTTGGATGCAAACAGGTGTCATAAGTTTACCGTGGGATCCAAACTGAAGTTTCACTTTGCTTTTTTTTTATTAGTTTTACTGTCATTTGTCATGGAGTACCCTATTAGTTTTCCTCCTGATTATAACCATTCCTGTCGTAAATTACAGAGATAAAGTTTCAATCTGTTTTGTTTTCAATTCCAGAGTCCATTAGTTTTCCTCCTGATTATAACTATTCCTGTCGTAGATTACAGAGAGGAGAACCATAACTGGAACAGATATCTAAATTCATTACAGATTTTTACTGGATTTACATTTGGTGCACTTGCGACAAAAGGTTGGTTCGTAATTTCTCGCAATTAAAACTTAATTTAACATATGAAATATGTTACTTTATATGTAACTTTACGTCCAGTATTGATTCATGGTTTTTTTTTCAAAAATAAGAAAACGGCTGTACCATATTTCAACTTCAAGTTAACCTGATTCTAGATTAGATGTAAATAAATACAAGAAATTCTTCAAAATATTTGCCGTCAACAAAAAATGCTTAACTTTTATCTGAATTTATTAATATCTATCGTTAAGGTACATAAATAATGTATACATTTCGTTTAGTTTAGAGACTATCGGAAGTGTTTCCCATTAAAGGTAGTGTTGACTCTTTTACCCTTATTTGTTTATTTTAATGATGTATTTTTATTTCAGTTGGTTTAGAGACTATTGGAGGATCATTCCCATATGAAAATTTTTTATATAAATTAATGTTATATTTTTCAGTTGGTTTAGAGACTATTGGAGGTTTTTTTCCTGTATGTTAATTGTTGAATTATATTTTATGATCTATTTTTCAGTTGGTTTAGAGACTATTGGAGGTTCTTTCCCTGTATGTATATTGTTAATGTAAATTAATGTTATATTTTTCAGTTGGTTTAGATACTATTGGAGGTACATTCCCTATATGGGTACTGTTGATGATAATTGGTTTAATATTATCCATTGCTGTGTTCTGTACGTCAAAGAATGATGTTCAGCCTGTATATCAACCAGTAAGTAGAATCATCATACCTGCCAACTGTCACTATTTGCGGGGCTCCCATATAGAAATTTTGAAAGAGCAATTTTGTCCACAATTTTATACTAAACAATTAATTTTACAGTGGCTATAGGGTTGTAAAAGTATGAAGAAGCCAAAAAAAAACATTAAAATATATTTGAAGGCCCCCTTGAAGGTTTTGTAGAACTATAAGAGCCATCTTGCACGTAAAACCCCCATGGGAATTTTGAAAAAGTTGGCAGGTATGGATAAGTATTTTATACACTGTTTATGGGACATGTTATGGTACACTGTCTGTTTGTTGTCAACATGTTGGGCAATTACTCAAAAACGCTCTAACCAATTTGCATGAAACTTTGGTGAATTGTTTATATCTAATGACTTGAGCTCCCTTTCGTTTTTTATAAACTTTAGATTTTATGTTTCAGATCTAGAGTTATGGGGTTTTATTCTTAAAAAAGAGTGATTTTCCAGTTTTCAGACAATATCTTTTAAGCGTTTTGAAACTTTTGTGACTGGTTTATATCTATGAAAATAACCTCCCTTTAGTTTTTTATAAATTTCTTATATGACATTGAAAAGTTATTTTTTGAAAACACAAGGGGCGTGTCATGTTTTCGTGGCACAGCTGTTTATTTATCAAGACTTTAAAGAATCCAACAACAGCTGTTACATCTACCATTCAGTAGACTATTGAGGGTAGGAACCAGTGTCAAGTGTCCGTTATTTGCTACTGTTAGTGTCAAATGAGCCTTTTTTTGTTACAACCAAAAGCTTCAAAGGAAGTAAAATGTTTATCATAACATTATTTTAACAAATATTTTACTGTCATTTGTCATGTTAAGTACCCGATTCTTATCCTGAATAATAAGGGTGGAATTTCATAATTGTTATGGTTAGGAATGTTGGTGTTTTGTTTTAGCGGTGGTATAGATCTATATCATTAATGTTTATGTTATGTTATTTTATTTATTTACAGGTATTAGCCTACCTGGGTTTTGTGTTAGCAGTTGTATGGATTTATATCATAGCAAATGAAATAGTGAATATATTACAGGTTAGATATGGGAAAATAAAGTTAACCACCTGAAGTTCTATACCCATTCTGTAGGGGGCAGGGGAATTAAGGGTTACCCTTTACCATCTATCTTTCCATCTTTCAGTCTTTTTAGCTCACCTGGCCTAAAAGGCCATGTGAGCTTTTCTCATCACTTGGCGTCCGTCGTCGTCGTCGTCGTCGTCGACGTCGTCGTTAACAATTTTTCAAACATCTTCTCCTCTGAAACTACTGAATGGATTTGAATGAAACTTAGCATGATTGTTCCTTAGATTATCCTGCACAAAGTGTGTGCTTCGATTTTTGATCCGTCAAAAAACATGGCCGCCGTTACTTAAAATAGAACATAGGGGTCAAATGCAGTTTTTGGCTTATATCTGAAAAACGAAAGCATTTAGAGCAAATCTGACATGGGGTAAAAATGTTCATTAGGTCAAGATCTATCAGCCCTGAAATTTTGAGATGAATCAAACAAACCATTGTTGGGTTGCTGCCACTTAATTGGTAATTTTAAGGAAATTTTGCAGTTTTTGGTCATTATCTTGAATATTATTATAGATAAAGATAAACTGTAAACAGCAAAAATGATCAGCAAAGTAAGATCTACAAATAAGTTAATATGACCAAAATTGTCAATTGACCCCTTAAGGGGTTATTGTCCTTTAATGACAATTTTTCACAATTTGTTCATCACATTTGCTAACTTTAAAAAATCTTCTCCTCTGAAACTACTGAATGGATTTGGATGAAACTTAGCATGATTGTTCCTTAGATTATCCTGCACAAAGTGTGTGCTTCGATTTTTGATCCGTCAAAAAACATGGCCGCTGTTACTTAAAATAGAACATAGGGGTCAAATGCAGTTTTTGGCTTATATCTCAAAAACGAAAGCATTTAGAGCAAATCTGACAAGGGGTAAAAATGTTCATTAGGTCAAGATCTATCAGCCCTGAAATTTTCAGATGAATCAAACAAACCATTGTTGGGTTGCTGCCACTTAATTGGTAATTTTAAGGAAATTTTGCAGTTTTTGGTCATTATCTTGAATATTATTATAGATAAAGATAAACTGTAAACAGCAAAAATGATCAGCAAAGTAAGATCCACAAATAAGTTAATATGACCAAAATTGTCAATTGACCCCTTAAGGGGTTATTGTCCTTTAATGACGATTTTTCACAATTTGTTCATCATATTTGCTAACTTTAAAAAATCTTCTCCTCTAAAACTACTAAACCAAATTCAACCAAACTTCAACTGAATGATCAGTAGGGTGTATAAAATAAAGTTTGTGCTTTATTTTTTATTTCGTCAAAAAACACGGCCGTCATGGCTAAAAATAGAACACAGGGTAAAATGCAGTTTTTGGCTTATATCTCAAAAACTCCAGCATTTAGAGCAAATAAGACAAGAAGTTAAAGTATTTATTAGGTCAAGGTCTACCTGTCCTGAAATTTTCAGCCGAATTGGGTAACTGGTTTTTCAGGTATAATGCCCCTGAATTGATGATTTTAAAGAAATTTTGCAGTTTTTGGTTATTATCTTGAATATTATTATAGATACAGATAAACTGTTAATAGCAAAAATGTTAAGCAAAGTAAGATCTACAAATAAGTCAATTTGACCAAAATTGTCAATTGACCCCTTAAGGAGTTATTGCCCTTTAAAGACTTTTTTCACAATTTGTTCATCATGTTGACTTACTTTAAAAAATCTTCTCCTTTGAAACTGCTGTATCAATTTCAGCCAAACTTAGGCTAAATGAGTTTCAGAGTATCTAGTATAAATTTTATATTTCATTTCCTTGTATGTCAGAAACATAGCTCCTATGGCTAAAATAGAACATAGGAGAAAATGATTTTTTTTTTGCTTTTGAAGAAAATAGGACGATTCAAAGAACATTTAAATGAATTGAAAAGCCAAAATAATCATTGATGAGAGATTTAACCAAAAAAATTAAGGTGAGCGATTCAGGCTCTTGAGAGCCTCTTGTTAAAATTGAGAAAGGAAATGGGTAATGTGTCAAAGCGACAACAACCCGACCATAGAGCAAACAACAGCCGAAGGCCACCAATGGGTCTTCAATGTAGCGAGAAACTCCTGCACCCAGAGGCATCCGTCAGTTGGCCCCTTAAAAATTTGTATACTAGTTCAGTGATAATGGACATCATACTAATCTCTGAATTATACACAAGAAACTAACATTAAAAATCATACAAGACTAACATAGGCCAGAGGCTCCTGACTTGGGACAGGCGCCAATTTGCGGCTGGGTAACACATGTTTATGAAATCTCAACCCTCCCCCTTTACCTCTAGCCAATGTAGAAAAGTAAACGCATAACAATACCCAAATTAAAATTCAGTTCAAGAGAAGCCTGAGTCCGATGTCAGAAGATGTAACAAAAGAAAATAAACAAAATGACAATAATACATAAATAACAACAGACTACTAGAGGTTAACTGACATGCCACCTCCAGACCTCAATTAAACTGATTGAAAGATTATGTCTTCATCATATGAATATCAGGCACAATCCCTGTCTATCAATCTGTCAGTTTGTCTCTTTTTCATTTGTTTGAAGCTTAAGCTTGACTTGCATGTAAAAAAAATAATTTAGTTGCAGTTATGCCACCCATAATATTTTTAGTGGCAGTCAGATTGGTATAAGTAGCTCATTCACAGTAAGACTATAGCCTTTCCACACTGAGGTTATCAGTTATCTCCTGGCACTCTAGTTTCCTCCATCAATAAGACCTAGAGGCCCTTTATAGACCAGAGTGCCAAAAGTTGCAATGATAAATTAAAAACAAACAATCAATGGCCCTTTCATTGAAATACAATTTGAGTACTTTTCTATGTCTTGATTAAGTAAACACAAAAATTGGTACAGGATTTACCAAAAATAATTGATTTATATTCAAGAAGAAGAAAAAATTTGACAATTTGATAATTATTTTTTTCTTTTGTGTCTGGAAATTTGCCTCTGAAAAATTGAGGCACAACAAAATACTATATGTTTTAATAAGTAGTCAGTCAGAGTCATAGTTTCATTTATACTTATAATCTCCTGCTATTGAAGTCATAGTTATATAATTCTCCTAAAGTATTGATATTCATGTACTACACAAACGTATTATTTCCTTTCATTTCAGACATTTGGTATTGTGTTCAACATAAGTGATGCCATATTAGGATTAACCTTATTAGCGTGGGGAAATAGTATAGGAGGTATGTATTATTACACAGTATTTTTGTTTTCTTTGTCTCTTCATTGTTGCATATCAAGGGTTTTTTACAAAATAAATATTTGGTAATGAGAAGTCTACCTATTGATACTTAAATCCAAAGGAGTGAACATTCAGTCTTCAACAATATACATGTGTCTTTTCAATATATTAGACTTTTTATGCTACACTGATTTTGCAGAAATTATAGGCTTAACTTTGAAATTTTCTGGAAAATAAGAGTTAAAAAGACTTTTTTTTAAACTTTCACATAATGAGATGTTTAGTTTGTTAGTATATAATATGTTTAGTTAAAAAAAACAGAGTGTGGTTCCGAATTACTAATTTATTTTTGAAATTAGGAGGTTTGGAATTCAAAAATTTTCACCAAAAAAGTGGGGTTTTTTTTACAGTGGGGCTATTTGTGTCTTTCCCTCACAACTAGTTTCTAAATGAATTTTGTTAAGTACAGCATGAAATTTTCAGAGGTTATCAAAGATCTTTATATAGAAGCATTACTCTTGTAAAAGTACATTTAAACTAAATGGTGTTTTATTTTACAGATTTAATAGCCGATACAGTGATGGCCAAGCAAGGTTTCCCAAGAATGGGAATGTCAGCTTGTTTTGGTGGACCTTTGTTTAGTATCCTTTTATAATTTAGTTAATTATTATAATTCAATTTTTTTTTTTAAATTTCCAATAGATATATAAGGCAACACAATTTAATATAAAATGAAAAGCTACATTTTTCCGAAAAATATAAAATTAGAAGATATGGCATGATTCCCAATGATACAATTATCTACCAGAAAGCAAATGACGTAAATGTTACCAACTATAGGTAGCTCTATGGCTTTCAACAATGAGAAAAACCCATACAGCACAGTAAGAAATAAAAAACAAATGTAATCAATTCAAATGAGAAAACAAACAGCCAGATTTGAAAAAAAACATTCTGGTCACTTTGGATGTATTATGATTTTTCATAATTTTATAAAAAAAACAACATTTACAACACAAAAGAAGTTAAGGACAACTTTAACATGGTTCATGATAATTTTTTATTTTATTGTGCAATACTTGACAAAAGATATATATGAAGATGTGGTATGAGTTCCAAGGAGACAACTCTCTATCCAAGTCACAATTTGTTAAAGAAAAACCATTAGAGGTCAAAGTGTGACCTTCAACATGCAGCCATGTTATTTACCATTCCTTCTAAATGCTAAAATTGAGAATGGAAATGGGGAATGTGTCAAAGAGACAACAACCCGACCAAATAAAAAACAACAGCAGAGGGTCACCAACAGGTCTTCAATGTAGCGAGAAATTCCCGCACCAGGAGCGTCCTTCAGCTGGCCCCTAAACAAATACTTGTTTTGAAGCCTAGTAAAGAAAGAGTTATCTTTCCTTGACATATATCAAGATTTATTATTAGGTATTGGTATACCTTTTACCATAGGTACAATTAAAAATGGGGGAACATACAAGGTACATATATATATATATATGATTTTAAAAAAAAGTTATTAAATACTACAGAGGATTCATTTATTATTCTTGGGTACCAATTTTTCAAGGATTCAGAGAAGAAATTGTAATTTTGTAGATATATTTTTTTTATTTTTTTTCTAGTCTGCATACAAAACTTTTCATAATTTATACTTCGCTAAACATCTAAATTCATGATTAATCTGCACCCATGAAATCCATGAAAAAAAAGTGGTATCCCGTAAATAATGATAAATACACAGTTCTTCTTTTATTAAGATGATCTGACAATACTCTAGAAGACTTAATTGAACCTCATAAATTAAAAAAAACTCGTCAATTATGCGCGTCTTTATGACGTCATTTACAAGACAGAGGGGATCGCCTGTATCCTGGTACTATTAACGTTCAACAAGTGTCTTAGTGATTGTCATTTTGCAGGATAAACTAGTAATAATGTTTGTTCTGTAGGTACTTCATCATAAATTCCTAACGACAGCAGTGCTAATGGTCAATTATAAGAATTCAATTTGCCAAATAATTCGTGCAATATAGCATCATAGCTTTCCAACCTCTTGTCTCAACCTTGAAACGGAAGTGACGATGCCCCTAAATGCATGAATGATGTTCACTAAAACCAAAGTTTTTGATGGAAATGCATCAAACTAGAAAGTTGTCTATTAAATTATATCCCAAATCTAAAAGTGGGGCCAATTATGAATAAGAGATCTCAAGCACAACAACATGTGAAGTCTTGTTTTTAATTTACAATGATACATACAAGGGAAAGTAGTTTAGATTCAGGGGATATGCATTTACTTCTTCTGATGCCATGTGACAAGAATAAGATAAATTGTTAGTCTGATTCATTCGCAAGATAAATCATGAAAGGAAATTAAACAAATATTGATAAAAAGAATTTATTCTTGAAAAGAAAAAAATCTGAATATAAGTTTGTTACGTTTTTATTTCAGATAAAGATAACTGTGGAGGAAGTAGTTTTAGTATCGTTTTTAATGTTAAGCCTTCTTACCTCCCTTATCGTGGTGCCATTATCAAAGTTTCGTATGTCCAAGCCATATGGAATACTGTTAATAGTTGTTTACATTGTCTTCCTCGTTGTGGCCATTCTGGCTGAAACAGGAACTATCACTGGTGACATCAATCCATAACAAAGTTTCCATGACAACTATTTAGTTTATTTTCTGACTGTGATAAGAAATTCAGTCGTGACATCTATTTATAGAACTTTTTATTTCCATGACAATGAAACTGCTTATATGCTTACTGTGATATTAGTTTATTGGGTGACATTGTTCCGTACTTCTTTGTAGTTTCTATGACAACAATAATGTATATATGAAATTTGTTTTTTACTATGATATTTCAATGCAAGAGAGTTATATACCTCTGCCTTTCACAAAAGTGCCTTATAGTTCCAAAAGATTGCCTTTATAAGTATGGTGCCAAAATGTACACATTGAATTCCATATATATATTGATGATATACATATAACAAAGGATATGAGTGGTGGTGTTATGTTATGAAATGTTAATGTGCAATATTTATAAAATAGTGTTTTGTTAGTCTCAATATGTTGCAATATTTCTAAGCCTTGCCATAATCATAACCCACAAATTCACTAGGAGGAAAATTTGTTGAAACCATTTTACCAAACACAAAAACTTTCAATATCAACATGCAATGTTGGAATTATTTTAATTGGTCAAACTGAATATATATAGATTATTTGCTCAAAAATGTGGCAAACAAAAATGTGTTTACATTTATATTATTAGAGATTCCTAAATTTAAATCAGTTAAGATACTCAATTGTTTTTTTATTTTTTTTCTCACTTTTGTGAAACATTGGTAACAGCAGCACTAGTAGAAATATTCGACACTGTTTTTATCAAATAGAATTAATTTGAATTTTCTATATATCTGTAAAGAAAGATAACTCTTGATTGAAACAGTGACTTGCGAACAGGATATATGACATTATATGAAGTGAAGTAATATATGACATTCTTTCATTATTTAGATTTGATATTTAAATATTTACTTTTTTAATATCATTTGGTCATTTATTACTGGAACCATATGTTTTTATTCTGTAATTCAAATTGTATGAAATTTAGTATTGTATGAAATTTAGTACATGTATTGTAAAGTCTGTTATGTTCAGACTTTATTTCAAAACCAGATACTATTGACTCTCAGTACTGTGGATTCATTTATTTTTGTGGGTACCAATTTTTCATGGATTGAGGACAACAATTTTTTTGGATACTTGAAATTTTGGTTTTTCCTAAGTCAGCATGAAAGAAGCCCCTAGAAAATTTGTACTTCATTGATAATTAAAATTTGGGGTTTAGGTATCTATGAAAATTAGTACATGTACCAACAATTGATAATGGTTCTACAGTAAGGCATTCCGCAAATTCTGGATAGATTGAAAGGTTGTATTTAATTTTTTTTAATTCAGATGTTGTGCCTTTATAAATACAAATTATTTATACTTTATTCATGTTAATGATTAGAAATAGATTTTTGTATAGCTATTACTGTAAGAACTTTTTTTATTTAACAAGTGTATATTTATAATTTAGGTTATGTATTTCCATGACGATATGAACTGCCTGTGAACAAATTAAAAATAGTGGTAAATTATATTATGATTTTATTTCTATATACAGCTATATTTTTGGTTATTTCATTTTTTTGTAAGTTTTACATGATGTATCTTTGATTAACCACTTATCACCTGTTCATTTCAGTGACAGATCAGTTGGGGGAAAGAAGGCATTGGCAATTGCAAACCCTCCCCTATGATTGCAAAAAAAATATTCTTTGGTTCTCAAGATTTATTTGACTTTTTAACATAAAATCATCCAAGAAATTGTTGCCATGCTCCACTAGGTTGAATATATTCAGATTATTTGAAATACATACCCTTTGAAAAATTCTAGATTTTCCTGTATTTAGTCTATTTAGAATATTTATTGTACTTAGGGTTTTCTATTAAATCACAAGAAAGGAACCTACCCTTTTCAATTTTCAATGTTTAAACACTCTAGATCATTCAGTTTTCAAACCCGCAGCAATTTATTAAAGCATCTCATTTTTTACTATGAAAATGTAACTATCTATATATAAATGCAAGTACACATGTACAAAATTGATACTCATATTAAAATCTATAGGTATAATATTTATTGTTCTTTTACAGGTTTAATTTTTTAAAAATTGTGGATCTTTTTAATGAAAATATGTGTATATATAAAGTGCCCATTGAAATAATAATTCTGTTCAAAGAAACTACAGCAATATGTATGATTGAAAAATTTCTATGATTTTGTTTTTAAAAAAAAAAGTGTTTTCATAATTGGATAGGGTTTGAATCAAAAGGACTGGTTTCCATTTTGCTAGCAAATAAGTTTCTTTTGTAATTACAAATTTATACAGGTATCTATATTAGAATATTTTTAGTGAATTTATTAATGCTTTTGCTAGCTGTTCAGTGTGAGCCAAGACTGTGTTGAAGGCCTATAATTGTTAACTTTTTACACAAAGTCATTGTGACTTGGATGAAGAGTTGTCTCATTGGCACTCATACCACATCTTTTTGTTTCTAATAATTGCTAAATTAACAGTATATTCGTACTTATATAATGTTGTTATTAATTTTTTTTATCTTGTTATATGGTGAAATGTATTTTATTTGTCTTGTTGATTATTTATTGTTTACAATGTTTTACTTAATTATTATTAATCAAATTAGGCAGCAACCATTTGATTTTCTGGGGGGGCTATGGTTTTTTTTGGAAAAAAAAGTTTGTTTCCAGTTTTTGGAGAAAAAAATAATTTGTTTTTGATTCTGAGAAAAAAAAATGTTTGTTTCACCCTCAGCTGCCACTATATGTAATGCTAAAATTGAAAGAAAAAATTTGTTTTCGACTTGTCGCGAAAAAAATAGATTGTTTTTCGCACAGGCGAAAAAAAAACCATAGCCCCCCCAGAAAATCAAATGGTTGCTGCCTTAGTGCTAACCTATTTGCTCCCTATTTATTGTGCAATAACAAGAACATTCCACTTTAAAACATAGTGAAAACTATCATACTGGGATAATTCACTCATCTTTACATCAATACAAATATAAGTTTGTACTGAAACAATAAAATTGAAATATGGATGTTTTCGTATTTGTTGATTAAACCTTATTTCTAGTAAATGTCACAGAGGCAATACAATAATTAGTTTTTTGCACAAGAACACAGATGTTGCAATTTGAATTTCTTTAGTTCCGAGATAGTCGGTTTTAAGATGTCGATTAGGAGTCTGGCCCCCTTTCCATTTTACACACAAATTTCACATGAAAATGTCAGACATTATGTTATGCAGTAATTGGATCACTACAACATCCTCAACACAAACACATTAACATGTGCATGAAGCCTGCCTGTGGATGCAGAATTTTCTCTCTGCTGTGTTGATATAAGACCCATTGGTGGACTTTGGCTGTTTTATTCTCTGGTCTCTTTGACACATTCCCCATTTCTATTCTCAATTTTATGATGTAATTTTAAGATAGGCTTTTATTACGGTGAGGACGTCAAACTTGAACAGTGTTGTCAACATGTTTAAAGGATAATTCTATTTAAATCATAACATTTGCTTAATTTACCTGTGTTAAAAATCTAGACATGTGCATAGATAAATGTCACATGATACGACTTTTTTAATTTCCATATTGAAACAACTGCTCCCTGGACCTCAGCCTTTGGAGTGAAAGCTCAACTCAACTTCTCTTTTTCAAAACTTTTATTATCCTTATTTTCTTTTACCATGATTTAACTGTAACTTATTTGTCTGTATAAAAGTCTAAACATTGTTTCTTTATAAAAGTAAGGAGATGCGGTATTATTGCTATTTCGTGCATTTTTCTTTGATCTTTGTTTGTGATAATTTTCATATGCTATTCGCTTGAGGTGGAAAATTATCCCTAAAAACTTAGGAGCCACATGGCGTTGCTAATGAAATTGACAACGTCGTCATAGGTAAAATAGCGATAAACAGATTATCATTGGTCATCTCAACTTGATTGCTTTTCTCGCTTTCGCCGTGACTGGCTCAAGCGAGAAAAACAATCTCGTTGAGATAACCATCGATAATCTATATTTATTGCCAATGAGACAATTATCCACTTAAGTTCAAAGGAAATGGATGTTAGTAATTATGGGCAACCGTACAGCCTTCAAAAATGAAAATAAATAAATAACATAGTCGGCTATAAAAGGGCTCCACATGAAAAATGTAAGAAAACTAACAGCCTAATGCAGGATTTAATACTGTCAAGCTATCAGACATTTATGACACTTAGAAATTGTTATTAACGTCTGCAAAAGGTATGAAGAAATAGTGTAGAAACCACAGCATATTTATTTTTATGCCCAACCTACGATAGTAGAAGATTAGAGGGGCATTATGTTTTCTGGTCTGTGCGTCCATTTGTCAGTCCATCCGTCCATCCTTCTGTTCGTTCGTTCGTCTGTCCCGCTTCAGGTTAAAGTTTTTGCTCGAGGTAGTTTTTTATGAAGTTGAAGTCCAATCAACCTGAAACTTAGTACACATGTTCCTTATGATAGGATCTTTCTAATTTTAATGCCAAATTAGAGTTCTGACCCCAATTTCACGGTCCACTGAACATAGAAAATGATAGTGCAAGTGGGGCATCCGTGTACTGGGGACACATTCTTGTTTCAGCAAATAATCACCCTACAAAATCTTCAGGAGAGATTTTATTCTTTGCCAGTTTGTAAAATTACCACTTATGTGTTGTTCCAATTCATAGATCATTTTATGTGTTCTGATCGACTTATATATTTATAGCGCTATGAGAGTTTGTACATCAGCCTCATATGAAGTTACCAATTTTTATTTGAGTTGATTGTTCCTGATGAGGGAATTTTTTTGGATGCATCATTCTTAAGTATTTTTTGGGTTGGTTTTTTTTGCAGCAATTATGAAACAGTTTGTGTTTTCATCTGAGAAAAGTTATTTCATTTTGGACAACCAACACCAATTCACTTTTTCCCATTTACTAAACCCTTGTCAACAAATATAAACAAGACAGTTACATTATTGATTATAAAATGCAATATTCCACCATTTTGTTTAGTTTGAAAATGCGTCAATAATAAATAAGTAATGGAAGACCTGTTAGATTTAACAGCTTTATCATAAAATATTTGGACAAATATATCTAACAGTTAAATAAAACATGGTATAACAATAAAAATATGCATATTTATAATGTCATGGTTCAAAATCTACCCTAATTTTACGATGTTTTTATCTTCCTTTATCGAAATTCTAGGTGATTTTTATGAGAAAAAATGTATGCACTTGAAAAATGAATTTTACAAATGGGTTAAGGACAAAATTGATCAATTCAAAGATAAATTTTATCCTTCTTGACCTATTCATTTTCCAGTATGCAAAACAAAGATTAATACCCCTACTATTAATCAGAAAGGTTCATAGTTTGTGTAATGGGCATGACACTGGGTTTCTGTCTGTTTGTCCAATTTTTTACCACTTTTCTATAAAGTTATGTTTTTCAGTTGATTTTTTAATGATGAAAAATAGGGAAATTTGTATGTACAGTGAAATAAATCAAATTTAATTGATTTTCAAATATATCTGATGTCTGAAGAAACCAATAATCTTTCTGCATAACAACGATTTCTAAATTCAAAATCATACACTGAAAAATTATTTACAATTGATAAGTATTTATGAAAAGAACAATTTTGACATTCAATACTTTCCTCAGTATCCTTTAAATAGATGTACATGAAAAACTATTGAAATATTTCAGCAATTATCTTTCTGCATGATTAAATTTTTTAAATAAGAAATCATACACTTAAAAATAAAATTCAATTTAAAAGGAATTCATAAATAGATCAATTTACATATTATTCAAAATTTTCCTCAGTACATTTTATGAAACTATTATTATAACTACATATGTACTATAAATAAGATTGTTTTTACATATGGAAGCTATCATTTGATTTGTATGAAATTTGAAAAAAATGTAGGACAGGAGTTTTGAGTAAAAAGATAAGGCAGGATAAGCAACTTTGCAAATAAATATGGCCAGGATGACAATTTATGTAAAAAAAGTCAGGATAAACTGATAAAAAAGAATGGACCGAATAAAGTGAAAAATATAAAAGCAGGACAGAGATTACAACTAAAAAAATGCAGGACTCAATTTTTCATCCTACCCTACCCCCCCCCCAATCCCCCCTACAAATCAATGGGAAGCTCCCTAGTTAATTTGTGTAAAAAATCCTGAAAATGTGTGTGGTTATGTAGCTGCAAATATGAGTCCCTGAATTCTTGCTTTGTGTAACAGATATGTCTACAATAATGTCTTCACTAAAACTACTGGAGATGGAATGGAAATATAGAAACGTATGCCATAGGGGGATCCAGGGAGGAATTTGTGCAGAGAATTTGGTTGATTATATAGGGAATCACTGAAGCTTGACTGGAACAGCCCCCTCTAACAGCAGTCAGTGGGCCTCCCTAAGAAGAAATTTTTTGATCCGCCTCTGAAAACTTACTTTTTTCACAGATAATATGTACTGCAAATATACAAACTCCCTGTATTTCAATTTAGTGCAAAGTAAAAGTTGGGGATAGTCTAGCAGAGGAATCGTAACTCTAATGGTCCTTTTGGATTATTTTGGACGAAGAATTGTAAAAAAAATATCACAAGGACCTATATTTAAAGAGCTACTGTTCCATCGCTAGGGACAAACATCCTGAAAAAATACCAAAAAAATAACATACAAATTAAACATTACACATTCAAATTTACATAGTTTTTATATAGATTGATATGTTTTTATCTTTTCTTTTTCTCTCCACTGCCAGGTCGTTTCATTGGTGATTCATTCCTACTTTTACTTGATTTGCTTGGAGTTTTCTTGTTATTCTTCTTTGTTCTTGTCTGTGGTCGAGACATGCTGTTCAGTTTTACTGAAAATAATAAAAAATCTTGTGTCATCTAGTGTAAAAAAATAATATGAGAATTCCTCTCTATTTCAAGCGGATCAAACCTATTCTTGTAAAATGCAACTTAACTACTATTAGAGGTATGTATTGCTTTCATTTCTCCCAAAACAAACCAGTATCTTGCAAATGTCATACAAATGAAAAGTTCTTTAAAAAGTACCTTTTTCTGACAGAGGGGCATACCTAACAGCAATTCTACAACATTACAATTGAACTCTAAAATTAAGGAACCAAGGTAAGATATATAGTCCGACCCAAGGGGAGGGACCTGGGGGTCCCATGTCCCCCCTTGCATGGGAATAATTTGGTTGATTTCATAGGGAATCACTGAAGCATGACTGGAGCACCCCCACCTTAGGTCAGTCAGTGCCCCCCTTTTATATAAAGTTCTGGATCAACCACTATAAGATGTGAGCTCAGTCGGACTTCTGGTTTATACTACAGCACAGGTTGCTACATTATACACTTAAAAGATTAAAATTGGGTAATTGAAAAAACACAATCACGCCTGGGAAAATTAACAATAATCCATTTACCAAGTAGATAGGATATGTTGCTCAACACAAACACAAGATTTCTTTTCTTTATCATAGTTAGGGGCGACATCAAAAGTTCAATGTAGGATAAAAAAACTTAATTCACATAGTTTTTTCACGGACACCCCCACCCCTGTCTTAACTTAATTTGGGAAAAATTGATTTACCAATAGGGATATATGTAAAAATCAATTTTAGATATACAAAACTTGTAGAATTTTAACCCCCTCCACCCCAAACTATTTGATTTAAGTTTTTTATCCTACATCGATCTTTTAATGTCGTCCCTTAAAGTGCATAATAGAAATTGATATTTACCCATCAAATCAGAATTATATTCCTCTAGATTATTGAGTAGTGAAGTATACAAAAACTTTCCATCATGACATCCTGAAAAAAGAAGTAATCAATTCAAATCTATTCAACTATACTATATACACAAATCTGTAAAATTACTTAAATCTGCCAATCTTAAAAAAAATAAAAAATATATAAAGATTTTCAATATGTTGTATACGGTAGTACGTGCCATCTGCAAGAAATACTCATGTTAAACTTGACTTAAAATCAATTTTATAGTTTGAATTAAAATTTATTAGGTGTAAATGATAAAATCTATAGATCTTTAAACAGTTAGAAAGACAGGTTTTTTTTTAGACAATTAAACAGCCCAATGACTTAACTTGTCATGCAAATTGGCAGACTATGCTCTGTATGGGTTTTGCTCATTGTTGAAGCCTGTCCGCTAACGTATAGTTCTATTAACTTTAAATATATCAATTGGTGTGGTTGGCAATCATATCACATCGTTCTATTTTATCAAATATTTTGAATTACCATTTATTGGTGAATATATAACAAAGTTCTATAGCTAATAACTGAAGACCTGTATGGGTTTTTTTTTCAATATTCCTTAATTTTATGGACCATCTCCTCTTTTAATGAAAAAGCTTTATCTGAAAAATTCTTCTATATAATCAATTTTTAATGGTATTTGCAGAAAGCAATGTGATTTCTTTAATAATCATTTATTTCTGTAATCAATATATTTTTAACGATTTTTTTTTAAAAACATTATTTATTTCTATAATTCATAGCACCAATTTCTCTAATCTTTATTTACGTTTTACAAATTATTTTTGATTCTGTAAACCCAATCAAGAATCGTTTATTTTATGGTTCAATTTTAAAAATTCTTCAACAAAACGGTTCTAAACAATCAAGGTCAAAATTTTGTACTCCTCACATACAATTCCCAATAAAACTATTTTCAATCTTTAAACGTATAATAAATCAATCTTGTAAGTGTATCGTGAAATGAATATAACAACAATTCATTCAGTTACTTTGAATAAGTTTTTACTTGGAACAACAGCCCTTTTCAGTATCTAGGAAAAAGACTGTTTGTTTTATCTCAAAAAGGCTTTTATGATCTTTAATTTCTTGAAAGTCAAACATAAGATGTTATTTGTTGAAAGGTAGACTAAATATTTGGGTTTTCATTACACCGTCCACTTAAATTTCAAAATAAATTCTGTTACTCTTGAACAAAAAGTTTTTTTCTAGAAATATTTAACACTTTAGTAATTTAAAAATGACTGTATGTTTGTTCTGTTGATAACCTTATAGATTGTTTTTAATGTGATTTTTGACAACTGGATATCAAATAACACTTGCAAAAAATGCATGTTGGTGATTCATTAAATTTTACAAGTTTGTCTGTCAAAATTATAAATGTTACAGGAAAAAAACAATTTGACGCTGCGAATTTCTTATTGTCCGGCAATCTTTAGACAAGACAGTATCCCAACAAAATGTTCTTTTATCGAGTTTAAAAACCTTCGTCTTTTCTGTAAACAAATGAAAACAACCTTGTAAATTTCACGAGTCCAAAGCACTTTTCTGGATTAACCTCATAGCCAAATATTTGAAAGAAACGATAGTTGAAGGGCAAAAAGACTTAAAACCATAGTTTCTTTAACATTTTAAATATCAAAAACGGACAATTTTAGAAAGACTGATTGTTATAAATCATTTGGCATGTCAGTAACGAAGTACTGGGTCTGGACTGATAATGACCTCATTTACATTAAAATGTTACCCTCATTTACATAGAAATGTTACCCTCATTTACATAGAAATGTTACCCTTATTTACATAGATATTTTACCCTCATTTACATAGATATTTTACCCTCATTTACATAGAAATGTTACCCTCATTTACATAGAAATGGTATACCCTCACAGACATAGAAATGTTACCCTTATTTACATAGAAATGTCAAACTAATTTACATAGAAATGTTATCCTCATTTACATAGAAATGGTATACCCTCACATATACATAGAAATGTTACCCTTATTTACATAGAAATGTCAAACTTATTTACATAGAAATGTTATCCTCATTTACATAGAAACATTATACTCTTTACATAGAAATGTCACCTTCATTTACGTATAAGTGTTTAATTGCTCTTCTAAGAACAAGAGAAAATACATATGTATAAAATAATTATTCATTGGTACTATGTAAATCAGATGTACACTGACGCCCCTCTGACATGAGACGATTACATCTAATACACATACGGCCTTACTTACGTTCAACCCGAATAAGTATATAAGTTTCCCGTCCATTCACAACCTCATTTGCGTATTCTTTGCTGCGTCCAGACAGATTCTTTACTTGACCCTCCAAATCAACGAGGTCTATAATTACTGAAAAGAGAGATGAAGAATTATTTTTTTAATATCAGAGAGAGACATATAATGAGTGTATTTAATTTTTTTTTTAAATATGGGACTGTTGTGAATAGAGCCAACGATGATTAGACAATATGATATAAAATATTACCTTAAGCGAATTAAGACAATTAAGCCTCAGTCTGAATCAGAGCCTAAACCATGAAACAAAAAAGAAAACAAAAAAACACATTTATATCGAATAACAGTATCAAGATTCGGGGAAAAAAGAGAGGGTCGTAAATGACGCATTTAAAATTATCGTCGAGCGATATTTTTTTGTTGTCTCTCTTGTAAGCCAAAAAAGACTCTTTTTTTTCGATCAAACGTAGGATATATAAGTAGCTGGACCACAAGCCTGCATGATGGCGCACATTTTGAAAAAAATATATATTATTTTTAGCAAATTATACAAAATTTCAATCGCTTCAAGTTGATTGCCATTAAAACTAAACTAGGTTTCATGCATCATCGCTAGTCAAGGATTACTATCCGGTCCCCTCCTATGTTTGTGGTGGCAAGAGTTACGACCAAGTCCCTCCTCTCATTGTCTCCTTGTAAAGAGGAGGGACTTGGTCGTAATTCCATTGCGGCTAGCGGAGATGGGTTCCATAAAGTACCTTAAGGTCTTCTCTTTATGACAATGTGTTAGATGACTTCTGGGTCTTTAGATTTATTTTTCTGACACCACACGACAAAAAAGGAAATCTTTAATTTAAAAAGTTTTGATGCTTGGCGTTTCTAAGATCAGATTTTAAAATAAAATTTGAAATCGATAAAATCTTCTGAAATGTACTGTTATCATTGAAAACATTCTATCATATGGCTTCCAGTGACACCAAACACTTTTTCTAAACATCTCGTGCGTAGACCAGCTGAAATGCTTGATCCGGAAGCAATTAACCGTCTAATTACCACACTAAATATAATACCAATTCAAATTTTATCAAATAATTATTGAATACGCATAATAAAATAAAAATTTATAATAGGAAAAGTATCAACCTGCCTGTCAAAGTGACATTAAATTATAACCAATTTAGATATTGAATGACTTGTCAAACTTTAGTATTTACGTATTAAGTGCTTCCAAGTACTTTAAACTTGATAAATTTCATAGATAAAATAATATTTTCAATTTTGTTAAATTCTTATCGACTTCTTCGTGTCTCACTTCTTAACGTTTATAAAGGTAGATATGAGAGTCATTTTTATCGTAGATCTTCAACATAAAAAGGGTTATACTAATTATGTACTATCACCAAAATGATCACGCCTACATGTTTAAAATATAAAGTTATTACATCTACTCAAAGTCTTCTTTGGTGTGTGTGTTTTAGAAATAAACACCAGCATTATTAATTTATATTGCAATTAATCAGAGTCACCATGCACAAAACGTACAGATATATTGACTTATCACATTGTCATACATACAAATCCATCACTATGAATCGACCTTAAATTAAGCTTATATAGTTCCTCTTGTTCATTCTGATTCAGTTTTTACATAAATAAGGCCGTTAGTTTTCTCGTTTGAATTGTTTTACATTGTCTTATCTGGTCCTTTTATAGCTGACTATGCGGTATGGGCTTTGCTCATTGTTGAAGGCCGTACGGTGACCTATAGTTGTTAATGTCTGTGTCATTTTGGTCTTTTGTGGATAGTTGTCTCATTGGCAATCATACCACATCTTCTTTTTTATATTTCACCGTTACATCAGAACATTCATCTGATTTAATATCACGTCTACGTATTGAAACTTTCTTGTGTTCAACCCTCGAACTTTTGTATCAATGCTCTCAGCTAACCCACTTTTGCACTATTGTATGATACCAGTGCTTTCATCTAACCAATTATCGCACTATTGTATCAGTGCTTTCATTTAACCCACACTACCCCTATTGTATCAGCGCTTTCATCTAACCCATTATCGCACTATTGTATCAGTGCTTTCATCTAACCCACTCTCGCACTAGTGCATCAGTGCTTTCATCTAACCCACACTCCCACTATTGTATCAAAGCTTTCATCTAGTAACCCGTTCTCCCACTATTGTATCAGTGCTTCATCTAACCCACTACTTTTGCTTTATCGTATCAATGCTCTCATCTATCCCGCTCTCACATTATTGTATCAATGCTTTCATAGAACCCATTCTTGCACTATTGTATCAGTGTTTTCATCTAATACACCCTCGCACCATTGTATCAGTGCTTTCATCTAACCCATTCTCGCACTAATGTATCAATGCTTTCGTCTGACCCGCTGTCGCACTTTATTGTATCAGTGCTTTCTTCTGACCAACCCACGTACATTAGTGTATCAATGCTTTCATAAGATCTAACCCACTCTCGCACATTATTGTATCAGTGTTTTCATTTAACCCATCCTTGCAGTATCAGTGTTCAGTTTCATCCAACCCCAAATACCACGCATTCGTATTAACAATTTCATCTGAACTACAGTCGCACAATCTCCGTTTGAAACCCATTAAACTTTATTTTAAATATGCTGTACCAAAGCTGCATGGGTTGGTTGTTACACCTGCTACTCGTGTGTGTTAATTAACCAATCAGCTTGCAAAAATCTCAAAGGGTACTTACTATCGTCGTCACATCTACACTTTCGTCTAATCCATTCCATCAACGTATGACTAGTACACCAAGGGTTAAATAAAGCTTCCTCACCATCTGAAAAAACACACGGATCATTCATTATAAGTTTTGTAATTAGATATATATGTATACTATATATAGTGGACACCATGACCATAATTGAGGGGGAGGACAGGGGGTATCCTTCTTCCTTCTCCCACCCCTCTTCTCCTTTCTCCTACCCCCGTTCTCCTTTGTCCCATTAGAATAAAACATCTCCTTTTGAGATATTTTTTCTTGAAATATTAGATCAATTTTTAAAAGGAGAGATATTTTATTTTTTCTCCTTTCTCCCAGCCTTCCTCTCCTTTCTCCTACCCCCTTTCTCATTTCTCCCACCCCCTTTCTCCTTTCTCCTACCCCCTTTCTCCCTGTCTCCCTTACCCCTGTCCTCCCCCTCATAATTGAAGAAATTCCCCTAATAACAACACCTTTTCGGGAACTTCTAACATTCATCATTGTTGGATTAAAATGACATTCCAACATTAGCCAATTTTTTTAAAAGAGGGGCGAAAGATATCAGAGGGACAGTCAAGAGGCGAGATTACATACGTGCACACAAGAGGAGGCGGGTGTTCACGTGCTGGTGGTTAATATATGGTCTGTTGTACCATACATGCAGTAATTTTTTAGGCAGTTAAGCTGCCTTATGCGAGCACCCTGGATTTGGGTTCCCCCCAGGAAATTTTTGAAAAAGTGCCATTGCTCTGATCTGGCGGGTCTGGTAGATTCTTTATAACTAATTAGACATTTTTTTCACACTTTTTGTTATAAAAAACAATAAATATAAGAAAGATTACCTTAAATGATCGTCGATTTTCCCAAAACAATTGATGTTCCCCATTTGAAAAAGTGCTAATTAAAAAGTTAAGCATAGCTTTTTATCGTCTGTGCTTTTGATGAAGATGTAAGTGAACTATTGTAAGAATAATTTCATCGCCGAAAATGTTTGTAATGAAGGCATTAAAATTTGCCAAATGACATGAATGGCGCATGAATATTATTTTGCGGCTATTACGCCGTTGAATTTGGTGGATTCCATCCTACTAAAGGTAAATATTTAAAAGCATCGTCTTACTTCCTCTCTGTATAAGTCTTGAATTTGTAAGAATACTTGATTATTTTATTTCTACATTGTATGAAGATATGTATTTTATTTAATTATTTAATGCTAGCTGATGTTATTATTTGTCATCGTGTCTCTCCGTACTTGCTATGTATCGTGTAAACCCCCACACATTATACTCGATCAGGGCCATTGCAATGTCAATCGGGACCTCATTTGAATACGTATTTATAGATTTTGTCGATGTCAATTAAGGTCATTTCAAGATGGTTTCCTTTATCGTGTTTTAGTTAAAAGTAAAATCACAAAAATACTGAACTTAGACGAAAATCTAAAGTTGACATGGTTAATTAATTGCTTTACACACAAACCTGTAAACTCATTCATGTAAGGCTATACACCTGTACAATGTGACCTTTCACCTGGAAATATAGTTTCGTATACAAAATTCCACTTCTTTCAGGTTTACACTTTCAGTATTAATGGTTACAATTTACAATTAAAAAATGTTAGGTCTTGATTTATTTAAGTCGATAAGTTAAGAGTTAAACACAAAAAGTCGGAATACGAAAATTTTGATACTTTAATCACACATATTTAAAATGGCGCATCGTTGTTTACTTTGTACACACGTGAATAACATTAAACGAAATCGATCTTGGGAAGATTTCACTAGGTTTTATCTTGACAAAATGGTTTTACCATTGAAGGGTTCATCTTTTATTGATATTCAGGATTCATGTACACTGTTAAGATGCAATGACACAAATTTTACAGAATCCGAAACAAAGCGGACATTCGATCAAAGGCTGATTTTTATGCAAATTACTAAGTCAACACTGTTAGATTGTTTATTTTATCTAAAAATAATAACAAAGAGTAGTCAAGAATATTTTTATTTCTAAATAATACAAAGAGTTGTCAAGAATACATTATAACATTGACAACACATGATGTTTCTGTTTACTTGGCCAAACCTCGTTCAACATCGTATCCCAACTCTGGAAAAAAAATGTCATGAAATCCTACTGCATAGTCCGCACCCCTTCCATCAATTTCATTCCCAGGGTAAAAAACCGCGGACTATACACCCCTTTCAACTGTATGTAACACATAAACAAACGACAGCTACTGAATTACAGGCTCCTGACTTGGGACAGGAACATGCATAAATAATGTAGTATATATCTCATTACCAGAATATTTAGCCCACCCCCTTTGTCATGGTCTATTGACTAATATGCACAGGCACTTGTCTCAAAATTTTTTTTTCCTATATACCTTAATATAACGTTATATTAAGGTATATAGGGGAAACAAATTTTGAGACAAGTGCCTGTGCTAATATGTATTAGTTTTTGATTAGGTCAGTTATTGAGGAACCACTAGTGAATGGTCAATGATATTTGGTGTGCAGTTGGATAAACTTTGTCACTTTTAATTTCTTGGCTCACACCGAACAACAAGCTATAAAGGGCCAAGAAATTACTAGTCATTCAAACTAGAAAACCAAAGGTTTGTTCAAAAAGGACAACTTATGAAAAGTCAATGGTATTTGGTAAGCAGTTGTATATTCCTCCATGCAGCTTGTAACTATTAGCAAAACCTACATGTATACTGCATAGTAAGCTTTTAAAGACCAGGAATTACAAATGTAAAACAATAAACTAATAAAAATGTTAAAATAAATAATTGGACATAACTTTTGAAAGTGGCGGGATTGGATAGTGAAAATTTTAGGGTACAAACATTATTCAATACTTGAGAAATAGCCGAGATAATATTTTCACCAATTTTTCAACAATATTCGTCTTAACTTCTGCCAAGTTTGCCTCTGCTTAACTGCCTACAGCGCCTTTGGTGCTTTGATTTATCCATTTTATCTCTTTATGTGTAATATAATACATACACATCAAACTTATCACACATTTTATATATTTTCCATGTAAAAAAACAGCGCAAAAATTGCTAACCTGTCATTAACACAGGCAATCTGGACCCTTTTCGGGTTTGTTTTATTCTTTCCATTCGTTAGTTCTCAGTGTTGCTGTTGTTGATATTTTTCCCATGATATGGTGTGTTTAGTTTTGAAAATATAATATCGCCAAAAACTAAGATTAACTTTGAGAAACGTTAAATTGCACTATACTAGTAAGTATAAATAAAGTGTTGTTTTTGTTTAACCTGTAGAACACGTTGAAGATTATTAAAATTTTAAATCGCATCAAGAAAACCTGGGAAAGTTTACTGTAAAAAAATACATATATGCGATTCCGCTTGCCATGCATACCGGTAGTTCATGTTAAAAATCTAATTCCATTCTATTTTCAGTATTCTCTAATCAGCCAAAAGATTATGAAAAATATCTGTGCCTTCTTATGCATGTATTACTGGGACATGTTTTGGACTGAAATTAAACTCTGTGTATAATCCTATTTTGGTTCATTAAGTATGTATAATGCTTTAATTGAATTTAAATAAGATCGATTTAATTCTCCGCATGAAAGATAAACTAAGTCTGGTCAAAGTAAATAATTAAATTAGTGAAAGTACAATTTTAAATGAATCGTATTACGATAAAACTGGACGATTATATATGAACAATAATTGTTTATTGTAATTATTTATGGAATGAGTAGCTAGGAAAATCAATGTCCGTCATTACAGAACAAGAGGGGCTTACTTTCTTGGTTTAGTTCTATGGTCTGTCCATGTTAAGATTCAAAAATAAATGTAACAGCAAAAAGCATAAAGGTCATATCCTAATCGGTAAAATGTGACAAAACAGACAGTGCTAATTTCTAAACATTCTCGTTTGAATTGTTTTACATTATCATTTCGTGGTCTCTTATGGCTGAATTTGCGGTATGGGCTTTGCTCACTGTTCAAGGCCGTACGGTGACCTATAGATATTAATTTGTGTGTTATTGTGGTCTCTTATGGAGACTTGTCTCATTTGCAATCATACCACATCTTCTTTTTTTATATAGAAATGTTTAGCAATGTGCCTGTCATGTGTTGAAAAATGACTATTTGATGAAGATAGCTTTGAAATGTCAATGTGAACGCGATGTAGATAAATAATTGATATTAATCAATGTTTTATGTCTGATAATTACAGTACTAGAAAAATAACGACTAGGATCATTTGGAATACAAAGAACTTGAAGAGTCGATAATAAAGCTGCAGATTTCATTTCCATGTCGAGTTTTCAAAGAATCAATAGAAAATCAGAGCAAGACAACGACAGTCACATGTCACAGTGCCAGTAGCAACATTAGATGTAAAAAATCTTCTAAAACCAGTTTCGAATCCAAGGAGGTGGTAGAAATAGGAATCCCTTTTGGACGAGCAATGCATTTGAATAGAGACATACGGTTGACAACCCCCTTAACCCCCTTTTGAAAATGACTAAAATCCTCTTCTGAAAACTGTTCCCCCTAATTTCTTTGTGTTTCTTTCTATCTCTCATTGTAAGTACTGTTTCTTTTTTAATTTACCAGGAATTAAAGTGTATGGGAATTTACATTCTTAACTCTTCGCAAGAGCAAAATGACACAGAAATTAAAATTGTAGGCCACCAACAGTGAGAAAAAGTCATGCATTCAGCAAAGTCAGTTACGAAAAGACCCCGAATTGATATATGCGTCTTTTATCGAATACGTGCATTGGTCATCATATATCTATTGAACGAAATTGTTTTTGTTTTCCTGTACAAGTATTTAGATACAAAATGTTTTATTAAGTGTGTTTGGGCTATTAACTCAATACTTCAAAAGTTAGAGTATCAACTATTCAGCATAAGCTTATTCAATCTAATCGGTAGCTATGTTACCAAACTAAACATATTTCACTAATGTTCATGTAAAAGCCTGGGAAAAAATTATACATGTAAATTCATATCAATAAAATGGCATTTTAAATAGCACATAAAATTAATAGGTATAAAAATAGTTAAATGGGACTAGATATATAACTGAAGCTTGCTAAGAGAAATATAAACAACTTTCGTTGCCTACATCCTTGTCGTCTTATCTCACGATTTGGCGGGAATTGTGTCAATGGCAGTCTTATTTTTCTATTTCAAAAGATATATATAATTGTAAAAAAGTGATGTGGTACATACATTAAAGAGACAGCAACCAAACGATCCAAATTAACCAGAAAAGACATTTAGAGGTCAACATATGTAGTAGTCAGGGATGAATCAAGCCATTTTCAACGGAGGGTGGTTCCCAACGGAGGGTGGTTCCAAACAAATGTCCACATTCAAATGTATTGATCGTCCAAAAAGTGGGGTCCAAATCAATTGATAAAACTTCCCCAAACTTGGGGGTCCTTTCTTTATTGTTGAAGACTGTAAGTTGACATCATGATGTTTTTTGTGTTGTTTGGTTGCATTAAAAAAAATGCCTTTTACCACACTCAGGCACTTGCCTCTCAGAAATATTTACTTTTAAAATACCATGATACAACACGATTTAGTTTGTAGGTACTTTTTAAGCGAATTCGTTAAACGTTTGTTGGCCTACCTTCTAGAAATCCAGGTTAAATGACATGTTTACATTCAAACTTCAAGATACAGAAAGTGTCCGATTCAAGAGTAAATTACAAATATCATAAAATACCTTCGCTTTATTTCTCGTGAGAGTTTTCCCCAGGGCGTATAGTTAAGATGGTATTGGACTCTTATGGCCGAAACGTTGTTTTTTTCAGTTTTTTCAAAAATTTGTAATACAAATTCTTTGTATTTTTTTTTATAGTTTTTTTTTTTTATTCCGCCCTCATCCAATTCAGTTAATGCGTTGGCCCCTCTAGACCCCTCTTTTAGAAGAAAGAAATCTTAATCATTATTGGGCTCAGGCTTAACACTATATCCAACACAAAATCTTAATCATTATTGGGCTCAGGCTTAACACTATATCCAACACAAAATCTTAATCATTATTGGGCTCAGGCTTAACACTATATCCAACACAAAATCTTAATCATTATTGGGCTCAGGCTTAACACTATATCCAACACAAAAACCTAAACATACTTATATAATGTTCTCTCTATAGTCGGGATCCGGGGGGGGGGCTGTGGGACCCGGGGCCCCCTTTTGTGGGAAAATTTGGTTGATTATATTGGGAATCACCGTCTGAAGCATGACTTGAATGCCCCTCCCCCTTTTGGTTAGACAGTCCGAGCCCCCCCCCCCCCCCCCCTTTTATGAAAAGTTCTGGATCCGCCACTGCTTTCCTATTCAATTTTATGACAAATGTATTTATGTTTGACAAATTACTGTTTGCTTAATTAAAAAAAAAACTTTTTGAGATTGAACGAGAAAATAATTAAGATATTGTATTAAATAGTACTTACCGCCGTATTTAACAATGATAAACGATTGATCTGGTACTGTATCCGTCATCGTGCATCCGTTTATAAAATATCCAAATATATATATCACTGTTCTAAATTCAATTCAAATTATATTTGCGTACCATTTTAAGGTACTTTTCATTGAATATCAATCATACAAAAATATTCATAAATCCACACACCAGATAAAATTCTATATTTAAATGCCACTGAATTCAGGTGTGAAATCTAACGGATTTTAAACAATGCCATGCAATCAACAGGTAACAATACGTATGCTGTCTCGTTGTCAACAATACGCGTCCTTTAAACAGATTGAAATAACGAATAAATAAATAGGTTTAGTGTTCATTCAATAAACACGGTGTTCATGTTATAGCATGTCCCTTTTCAATAAATTTGTATTTACCTGTCAACACAAAGAACGGTTAGGCTCCGTGGTCCAAATATTTACATCTTAAATATTTAAAACGCTTCATTTATAAATAATTGATATTTATGCCACAACACGTAATTCCATTAGTATATACTAATATTGAATATTTGATATTAAAGACCGTGTCCATTCGTCTTTCTAAAGAAAAAGGGGGATCTTATATTTCTGACAAGCATTTTGATGCATCTTACCATTAAAAAACATATTAATTGATTATTTATTAATGATGTTAGATTTGCTTTATTTAAATTTACAAATAAATACTTTATGTATAATATGACATGAGTGAAAAGTGTTATTTAAAAAAAAATGGATCATGATATTTAATTGGTTATTTGTCCTCATTGAAATTATATTCTCAATTTGTCAATAAATAGAAGTTTAATCCACTTATTTTAAAATTTATAACTCTGATTTTCCGTATAGATGTCCTTAGATAAAGCCTTATCACACTATAATATATTATTATTTGATGACCAGTCAGAATTTGGGACGTTAAATCCCATACCTCGTGTAATGAGAATGCCTCGCTTTTTAAGAACCCTTGCAACAACACTTTGAGGGGTCCGGAAGTGGCATGTTGGGCAGTTGCAAGGCTAAATGTCTGTCCCTATCCAATACACCCTCATTTTCCAGTAGCAGTCCAAATTTTCCCGACCATCATCTCGGATTGCCCCTGGTATTAAAAGACCTATACCTATATTGTATCTATTGTTAACTTGTTCTCGTTCTGAACATGCATGCAATATTTGCCACTGGACATAAAGCAGCCAACAATCAATCCATCGAACAATCACTATATAATTATGATACAAAAAAGAGGATCATAGTATAGTTACTTATTTTCAACTATTCTTCATATGTTTAACTTCATAATGTTTTGTAAACTGGCATCGTTTTTTTAAATTAAATTACATAAACAAATGTTTAGATTAAAATTAGCCTCTCTGTTGAAGGATATTAAAATTATTCCCTCGAACTCTCTTGTAAGTTACCCTAGACCATATTGTTTGGCTGCTGTCTTATTGACATATACCATCACGGTATCATATGACAATAGATTATCTTGCTATACCGTGGCCGTTATACCGAGTGTAGAATAAGGATTTGTGTGAAACAGAGACATATATACATTTAAGTTGTGTCTCCGAGTGGGTGGGGGTCACTCTTTCAGTTAAAGCGTCAAATAAATTGACCAACTACAACTGTAACAAATACATTTAAAAAGATTAATCACGAATGCACGAATGATTTTCAGACAGATTAGTTGTGACTGAACGAACAGACCAGCGAGTTTACAACTTTTACATATATCAGTACATCGTAAATGTTCATGGAAAAATAGCGACAACTGATGTATCCCACTTAATTTTGTCTTTAAGTGAGTCTCGGATATTGCTGGAAAATTAATGAAAATTTGTTAAGTAAGTAAGTAAGTAAGTAAATAGTTTATTAAAGTGTCACATATTGATTGACATAAATATAAGCAACATTATATAAATATATACACATAAAACAATCAATATCCAGCCATAAAAACGACTTATGAGACACTAAAAAGCTTAAAATTCTATAAAAATTCAAATATATTCCGTAAAAAACATACAAGTCACAAAAAAAAAATCACCATTAAAATACAAAAATCACTAAATTCAATAAATATATATATATAAAAATTGTCGAAATCTGACTTTCCTGATAAAATTAAAATGATAAAACTCTGAAGCTAGTAAAAATTTCATAAAGAGCTGTTAAACAATTTTCTTCGCCAGAAAAATTTATATAAAAATTTGCATAGGAAATATTGTATATCATAACAGTTCATAATTTCAATAAATTTATTATCTATATCAAGGCTGTTAAAATTTTGAATTAATTTTGAACATTCATGAAAAAAGTTATACCGAATATCGTCATAAAGTGCGCATTCCATCAGAAAATGTTTTTCAGTCTCTACACTGCAACTTTCACAAAACAAACAAAGTCTATCTTCTACGGGTGTAGGCGGCCTGGAGTATCTGCCAGTTTCGTGCGCTAGCGGTAGAGCCCCGGAGCGAAACAGAGCCATAACACGCCTTTCCTGTTTAGAAATGTTTAAAAGCACATAAGGTTCTGTTTTCACACATTGTTTATAACATCTGTAAGTGCGCAATTTGTTTCCGTTTTTTATATTACGACGGTCATCAAAAAGTTCTTCATACCATTCTGTGTTGTCCAGCTCACATAGTTTTTCACTTATCATATGCATAACTGATTTAGTCGATAATGTTAAGTCATACGTCGGATCCTTTAGTCTGATCCGATCAACAATCTTATGCACTTCAAATGACCAACCCTTTCTTCTTCTAGACGTCCATTTAAAAGTTTTGTAGGAAATTCTTTGTTGGTCAGTACGGATCAATTTGCACAAAAGTCTACAATAATTTATTCGTTGTTTTGTTATTGGTGAAGTCCATCCCATATCACCGCGTGAAGCTACGTTCGATGTGCGCTTTCCCACCGATAAGAAAAATTTACATGCTCGGTTTTGTACTGCTGATATGGCACTGAACGATTTTGTGCCCCAGATACCACTACCATAAAGTAAAATTGGTTCAACAACGGACGTATATAGTTTATTGTACACTTTAAAAGTCATCCCTCCCATGGATTGAGTTTTTGTAATTAAAGCACCCAAAGCACGGCTCGCTGCTTTGGCCAGTTCTTTTGCATTTTTTACGAAAGTTAAATGTTCGTCCATCCACACTCCAAGGTATTTGTATGAATCAATGTAGTCAATAATTTTTCCAGAACATCGGAACGTAAAATCTGAACGTATGGATGACTGTGGACGGAAATGGACAATTTTAGTTTTGCCAATGTTTACGGATAACTTCCATTCAGCGCACCATTCGGTTACTACATTTAACATACGTTGTAGACTTTCTTTATCTGGAGCTATTAGCGCTATATCGTCCGCGTAGAGCAATAAACTGAGATGAAAATCATCAATATGCACTCCACATTCTAGAGAGTTTATACGATCTGCCAAAGTATTGATATATACTGAAAACAAAGTGGGCGATAGGATACAGCCCTGCTTCACACCGGCATCTACACTGAACCAAGGGGTCTGGTCACTATTGATACGAACGGTACATTTTAAGTCATTATACAAGGATTGAATCGCAGATAAGAACTGTCCACGGACACCAACACGTTGTAATTTAAACCACAGAAGATGATGTTCGACGGTGTCAAAAGCTTTCTTCATGTCTACAAAGCATACATAAGTTGACTTTCTTGATATTTTTCTGTCGTTCAGAATAGAATGAAGCGTGTGAATATGTTCTTCGCAACTACGGTTACGGCGGAACCCATTTTGCTCATCACACAGAATTTCGTTATTTTCCAACCAAGAGCTAAGTCTCGTGTTTAAAATGTAACAATATATCTTACACGGCACGGAAACCAAAGTGATTCCCCTGTAGTTCATGGGATTTCTATCGTCGTCAGATCCCGGTTTTAAAATTGGATTGATGATACCACTATTCCACTGATACGGAACTTTTCCAAGATTAAAGCAACCACTGATAATTTGATAAAGTAAGTCTATTGCCGCGTCATTCTTTAAAACTTCCGTCGGAATTTCATCTATTCCCGTGGCCTTTCGTAATTTAGCGTTTATTACGGCATTAACGACCTCGTCTCGTGAAATTGGTTGATTTAGCGGCGTAACGTCTATTTCTGTGTTGAAAGTAGATGCATTAAGTTGGCTATTATCTCCACCATTGCGTTGAAATAAATTTTGAAAGTCACTTTTCCATTTATTAAGAACGTCGTTTTTATTCGTATTTACATTTCCATTTGGACCTAATACCGCCATCGGAATACATGGTTTACGTTCACTTGCGATTCCAATTTTACCAACAGACTTCCAAAATTCGCGCTGATTTGATGTACATAGTTTTTCTTCTAATTTCTTTCGCTCTGTTATTTGGTGTTGCCGCTTATATTTTCTGTTAAGACGATCGAATGTCTTCTTTTCCACACAATAATCTGTTTTTAATCTTTGTTTTGTGCCGCTCGGACCATTACAGCGCAACCATTTCTTTTCACATGCGCACACTTTAGACCATTGTGAAGACAAATCATTGTTCCAGTAAGGTTTATACCTAGATTTTGTGCTTTTATTACGACCAAAACCACTTGTGTTTATTTGTAGCTTGTTGTTCATTTCACACTTAAGCAAACCTTGAAATTGGTCATATGCGTTTTGTATATCACTAGATACATTTATATAATTTTCAATATTTTGAATAGTTTCCATCACCTTTGAATGTATTTGCTCATTCATCAGAAAGTCATTCGGAACAGTCGACACGTTATATTTAGGTTTTCGTATTAATTGTGGCTCTTCGGAGATTGTTTTGTAATTCAATTCAATTTTAATATCACTATACAAAAACGAATGATCAGGGATACTTTCTGGAACATAAGCAATGTTATTAACTACATCCGACATAGATATTATTTTAAAGTCGCTAATGGTATCCAGATCTTCATATGGGACGCAAATATAGTCAACTACGGATCTACCTGATGTAGAAATACAAGTGTATTCGCTGTCTTGAAAACGACCATTTAACATCCCAAAATTTGTATCACTCAGAAAATTTATAAATGTATCTCCATGGTGGTTTTCTTTTTGATCTAGAACATTCCTAGGTCTCACTAAATCAACCCCCTCTATATAATCTGAATTACAACCCACACGGGCGTTAAAATCTCCACAAATAAAAATTTTCCCTTTATGTTGATATAAATAGACTTGTTGCATTAGTGTTTGGAAAAAAGTGTCCGCATCAACAGGCCTGCACGACTCAGCTGGTGGTAAATAACATATTACGACACAAAAACTTATATTTTCTGATTTAGCTGAAAATTCTAACCATAAAATGCCCTCTTCGTTATCATCTAGGATATCAATATTATATATAGACTGTAGTTCATTTTTAACAAAAGCGCCAACTCCTGCAGAGCCTCTCGTAGCTCGACTATGTAAATATTTTCTATTGTTTCCATAAAATCTAAAACCATTTACACTTAGTGTTTCATCTCCTCTCAAAAACGTTTCGCATATTCCTAAAATGTCACACTTTGAGAAGTTTAAAACCTTTTCTCGAAAAATAGAGTTATCGTTCGTTTTTGCTGACCACCCCCTACAATTCCACACCCCAAGCCGCAGTTTATCCTAGTTACGTTTGGTTAAAAGACGACTACCAGCAAACATATACTTCTTGTCTTTACCCATTTCCTTAAGAACAGTTCTGACTGCATTTTGAAAATTTCTTGTTTCGACCGGTAAATCATTTTCTATGTAAACTTGATCAAATTGTCTGTTTTGTTTAAGCTTTGATTTATTCTTCATGATTTCTTTTTTACTTTCAATACAATCAGTTTCTACAATAACTACACCTGGGTATTTCCCTCTGGCTACTTTTCTTGACACATATGTTAGGCCTATGTTAGCTAAGCCTAAGCAATCTTTCAACATTGACTGTACTTTGTGTTCTGTTAACTTTGTTTCAGTTTCTTCGCGTTCATCATATTCAAGATTCTTGATCACTAGCCTATACTTGGTTTTATCGCTATTTTGACTGTTTATGTGTTTTTCATGTACCTGTTTTTCAAGATGTTCTATTTTATTTTGCATAGTATTAAGTTAAGCATGAACATGTTCAGACTCATAATGAACATAATTTCCCAGCATGTCATTGTTTTCCATTTTTCAATGTAAACAAAATTATTTTAATCCACGTAATTAATTAATTAAACAATTAATTAACTGAATATAATGCATTAATTCCCACTTATAGTACTAATTGACTTGTACAGTGATAACAGTTAGTTAAAAAGTTGCATTAACATTTCCAGCACGATCTAACTCCATCTTCCATGTAATTGTCCAAGACTATACTATAATTTATTAATATTTCCTCAAGGATATTGGCCAAATTGCGCCGAAGTCTACCTCAACAAAGAGCAAGATCGTATTTTTATCGTATATATAATAGTAGTTTGTTTATCTGTAGGCAAAAGCAACTCTCCTTCCTTTTTTCCCTCCTTTCAAACAATCCATGGTTTTGGCTATTCTTGGTTATGCTGTCTTCAAGGTTTCAATAAATCAATCAGTTATGTCAGTTATCAACCTATCATTTTACGCTTCATCAAATAATACTTATCATTAGCCTTTCAGATCATCAGTCTATATATACATTCTTATTCAGTGCATGAAGTCTCCAAATATTTTACTGCAAAAGCGGCTGCATATATCTTAAAGAAGCAGAAAGCAGTTGCAAGACTTGTTTTATGCTTTGCTACTCTGTGTTAGATTGGCTGATTTTTGTTCTTTTAACGTCCAGTGGCAAATATTACAGTGTTAAATTGACTGATTGTTGGTTGCCTTAAGTCCAGTGGCAAATATTGTTGTTAATATTGACTGATTGTTGGTGGCTACATCCAGTGGTGTTAGAATGACTGATTGTTGTTTGCTTAATGTCCAGTGGCCAATATTACTGTTAGGTGGACTGATTGGTGGTTGCTTAATGTCCAGTGGCCTATATTACTCGGTTAGATGGACTGATTGGTGGTTGCTTAATGTCCAGTGGCCAATATTACTCTGTTAGATGGACTGATTGGTGGTTGCTTAATGTCCAGTGGCCAATTTTACTCTGTTAGATGGACTGATTGGTGGTTGTTTAATGTCCAGTGGCCAATATTACTTTGTTAGATTGACTGATTGGTGGTTGCTTAATTCCCAGTGGCCAATATTACTCTGTTAGAATGACTGATTGGTGGTTGCTTAATGTCCAGTGGCCAATATTACTCTGTTAGATGGACTGATTGATGTTTGCTTAATGTCCAGTGGCCAATATTACTCTGTTAGATTGACTGATTTAAGTTTGTTTTAATTTATAATTTCTGTTTGCTTAACGTCCAGTGTCATATATTACTGTTAATATGATCAATTGTTGTTTGCTTCTCGTCAAATGGCCAGTATTATACTGTAATACTCCGGTCCCACTAGGCCACGATCGCACTACGATCTGTGAAAAACATGCAAATTTTGATGATCGTGGTACGATCGTGTAGGTCGCAATAAGGTCGTACCACGGTCGTGGTGAGGTCTTTAAGATTGAGAAGAGCGTGGCCAACTTTGAACATGTTCAAAACAATTGCTGTGTGGTCGTGGTGACATTAGGTCGTAGTAGAAGCATAGTGAGAGCGCACTAAGATCGTAGAAAGATCGCAAAGGTCGCTGTACAATGTAAGCGAGAGCGTGATTCTATTCGGAGAGATTGCACTACGATCTCACAGCGACGTTATCACGACTTTACTACGACCATCACGTTCTCACCGCGACCCAACTACGCTTCCACTACGACTTTACCACGCTGTTCACGACCAAAGTACGATTCTAGCACGCCCTTGCCGTCCTCATCACGCTCTTCTCACGACCTTACTACGTTCACACTACGAACATCATTTTTATTGTCATTTTCACATAAAATATATAAAAAAACTCCCTAGATTTTGTTTGTCTGAATGTATTTATCCATTTCCTCTAACGGCTCAACCATGCTTCTCGTTTTTATATAGATTAGACCATTGATTTTTCCCGTTTAAATAGTTTAACATTAGTATTTTTTTGGGCCCTTTATAGCGTGCTGTTCGGTGTGAGCCAAGGCTCCGTATTGAAGGCCGTATAATGGTTCACTTTAATAGATTTTTACGTTGATGGAGAGTTGTCTCATTGGCACTCATACCACATCTTCCTATATATATTGACACATCTGTGTCATCTCTGCTATCGTTCACTAAAATATCGTCATTTGAGATTTATGGACCAGCAATAGTTTGAAATTTAGGTTTGATTGGACGTTCCGATATCTCTTGATGACAAGTATTATACTACTTATGTGTAAAGTATCAGTTTAATTGAAGTCTGGAGCTGGCATGTCAGTTAACTGCTAGTAGTCTGTTCTTATTTATGTATTATTGTCATTTTGTTTATTTTCTTTAGTCACATCTTCTGACATCAGACTCGGACTTCTCTTGAACTGAATTTTAACGTGCGTATTGTTATGCGTTTACTTTTCTTCATTGACTAGAGGTATAGGGGGAGGGTTGAGATCTCACAAACATGTTTAACCCCACTATTTTTGCGCCTGTTCCAAGTCAGGAGCCTCTGGCCTTTGTTAGTCTTGTACTATTTTTAATTTTAGTTTCTTGTGTACTATTTGGAGTTTAGTATGGCGTTCATACTTTGCTCTCTCTGCCTCTACATCCACCCCTACCACAACGCGCACATGTTCTAGTAGATTTTGGTTGCATGACTGTATTGTTTCCGAGAAATCTCTGTTTTAATCAGAAATAGAAGGAATGGAACTATATTGATATGAAACACGATATTGACGGTATTGCTGAAAACGTATTAAGATCGCGGTATGAACATAGTATAATCGTGGTAAGAACGTGCTATAATCGCAGTAAGATCGTGTTGCAATCGGATAACTCGTGGTATGGTCGTAGTGAGAACGTGAAGAGCGTAGAAAGATCTTTATAAGCGTAGTGAGGTCGCAGAATAAACGCTGTGAGAACGTGCTTTAATCGTAGCGGGATCGTTGTAGAAGCGTAATTAGGACGTAGTAGCATCGTGAAAGCAACGGAAATTAACATTTTCATGCCGCTCATACCGCGACCTCACCACGATCTAAATTTATTTTAGATCGCGGTGAGCGTGGCGCGATCGTGGTCTAGAGGGACTGGGGCTTAAGATTGACTGTTTGTTGGTTGCTTTATGTCCAACAAGAACTAAAAGTGTTTTATTGACTGAAGGTTTAATGTCCAGTGGCATATATTACAGTTATATTGATTGTTGGTTGCTTAACGTCCAGTGGCAAATATTACTGTAAGTTTGGTTGCTTCATGTCCAGTGGGAAACATTTCAGTGTTAGATTAACTGATTGTTGGTTGCTTTAACCCCTGTGGAAAATATTTATTGGTGTTAGACTCAATGGGACCAGCAAGCACAAAATTTAAGTACTAGAAATTATTGACTAAGAGGGTTTTGCCTTGCCATTAACTACAAGAGCATTATGTGTTATGACTCAATATTTGCACAAGTCCTGGAAAAAGGTGTTGTTTGTATAAATGCTTGGGTGTTGGATAAAAGTCAGACAGAATTGGCAGGATGTCAAAGCAGCACGAATTCAAATCCTGTTGAGGGGATGACTTAACATTGGTTACTATACATTTGCAAATATACATTATCAGAGTTCAGACCAAATCTTTTTTTTTTATATATATCCAAATAAACACCATGTAATGATTGATTGTTGGTTGCTTTACATCCAGTGGCAAATATTTCATGCATGTTTGGACGATAAACACCATGTAAAACCATTTCCTGATCAATTCTACAACTTATATTGATTGTCGTCTTAATTTCATATGACAACACCAATACAACAGTATACAATATACGTAAAATCAATCCTTACTTGCATAATTAATTTCCATTATGCAATGTTATTAGGTAATATGCATTGCAACAAGTAGTTCATTTTTTTTCCATACATTGTTGTCTTACATATATCTTTCTACACGGCTAGAAGTGGTGTTATGTCCCTTTGTAAAACAAGAGAGTTGAGGAAAAATCTAAAATGCTTTAATAAAAAAAAGACGAATAACGATCGAAATGAATGCACAAAGCACTTTGATAGCTAACAAATTGTAATTGATGGCATTTGTTATTGTATAAGCACACCAGAAGTAGGTTCTTCATATTGAAAATTGACCACTTTAATAGGCCATTAGTAAGCCACGTGTTAAGATAGTAAGTTAAAACATTGTAGTGTGCTAGTGACAGCTAGTCAATCAAATCCTATATGGAGTTTATTGCCCCCATAAATATATATTGTTTTAGACCACAGCACACTATGTAACCAATAGTCTATAAATTATATGGAGTTGTGATTGGATTTGAGCATCAAACAACTAATCAACAGCAATCGCTATCAAAAACTTGAAAGACTTTCATATGAATGTGAATAATATTAGTTCTGTTAACGATTGAATGAAACAACTTCCAAAAAAAAGTAAACATTGAGCCCATAGAAAAACTTTTTAATGGTTGAAAAAAGCAAGAGATTTATCAATGTTTTTAAAATTTGCTTTTCAGTGTTTCTGCTTGAATGATGGACTCCAATCATACCACAAATATTTCACATATAAACAAGATAATTATCACATTACTTACATCTGAACATATCCTGCTTTGAAATAAATGAAAACAGCAAGTTTGATTTTGAAACTGGTATCTCATAAGACAGTAGTATGCAGAAAGTCCTATCACCCTTATCAAACACTTTATTCAGACTCCCAAACCAAACAGGCATTTACTTCTATAGTTTCAAAGTCAAGAAGCATCAAATGTCAATTTCTATTTTTCATGCTTTGACCTGATAGTTAATCACATGTTATGGGTAAGGAAGCTACTGTACAGGGGTAATTTTGGCCATGAAAAAGTTCAGAAAACAGATTTGCTCAAATGACAGAGTAAAAACCTAGAGTCACCTTCGACTTTTCGTTTGATGTCAGATTTTCATTGGTCCAAATTTGATAAAAAAAAAATCTTGCTTTCCTCTGAAATTCCAATTGTGACTTCATGGACAAAGGTGACCATGCCTGATGAAAGAATACATCTTTTTGCAGGTCGATCAAAAAAAAAAGAAAGATTAAGATTGTCTGCATATCGTTTTAAACTCATTAGAGAAACAGATTTCTCGTGCAATACGATATTTATCCACTCTTGACTAAAATTTAACTCATGTTTTAAATTTGAAAATATAACTGTTTCGAGTGGATAAATATCGTATCACACTCAATGCAGTGGTGGAATCTATATTTATATCACTACTGTATTCTTAAAATATAACAAGTTTATGACTGCAGATTTTATTTATAGTACAAAAGCATGGGAAAACATGTATAAGTTAAATATGAGATTTGTCCATTGGGGCTATCCTTTCAAAGAAGACATTCCAGCTCTCATTATTTCATCCACTAGTAACAGGTTGGTGGCTATCACAGTACTGAAAAACACAAATTAAAATTCATGTAGCTTTCACAGTACTTAACAAGAATAAATATGTCAACAGTATTTGCTTGTTATCAAACTTTCAAGTTCAGTGAATAGGAAATCTGGGTCATATAAACTGTTATTTGGCATATATTTTTATAAGTTCACATTTATAATCAGTACATGCATTAAGCTAAAAATTAAAACATGATTTTTTTCCCAGTTACAAACATTTTTTGCATAAAGCAGATATTCATATAATATTTCACAATAAGAAGTAAATTCAGTTCAATTTTGATAAAATATGCTCAAAACCCCCCCGTCATGTATTATTGGCTTGCTAGTCTGTCACCTTTGTAATTCTAAATAATATGTAAGTATTTATTAAATCAAATTTGCTATTTTGATTTAATATGGTAGGAAGGAATTCCAATGTCCAATACCAAAGTCATGTCATAAATCTAAACATTTTCTCGATTAATTTTTGGTGCTTTAACACCACTTTTATGCACTTCTTTAGATGCTTTTTTCGTGATGGGCAGTTCTTATTGGTGAAGGAAGCCAGAGTGCTCAGAGAAAACCACTGACATTCAATAGAAAAACTTACAATCCTAGTCAATTAAGATTGGAGTCGAGTGCACCCACAGTGGAGGTTCCAACTCACAACCGCAGTGTTGACTGGCTAGTGATTACAGTAGTAGAACTACTTAGACCACTTTGGCCTGAGGCCCCTTTTACAATTTTTTGACGACGTGATACAGACAGTATATCATCAAACTTACCATGAATGAAGTAATTGTCTTTTCACACGGTAATTGTCTAGTATTCCAGCATCGGATGGTATAAGAGCTTCACCTGAAAATATAAAATAAAGTTCCATTTAAGCACATTAAAAGTACTATGGATGGGCTACTTTTTTACTAGAAAAAAATAATCAGAAACAAGAATGTGACCATGGTACACCAATACCCCAGTACAACTATCATTTTCCGTGTTCATTGGACCGTGAAATTGGTGTTTAAACTCTAATTTGGCAATTAAATTAGAAAGATCATAGTATGGGAAACGTGTACTAAGTTTCAAGTTGATGGGACTACCTTGCCCCAAATCTTTAACCTGAAGCGGGACAGACAGACAGACAGACGAACAAATGAACGACATACCAGAAAACATAATGCCCCTCTACTATCGTAGGTGGGGCATAAAAAATGTCTTCAGTATGCATCATGGATATAACTTATTGTAAATTCAGAAATGATTGTTTGCATTTATTGCGATTATTGAAGAAAAGACAAGAATTCGAGATTAATTAATGCGATTTCAAGAATATCTGCTGCACTTATGTATCAGATATCTGTATGCAAGTTCTTACCATATCAATACTAACATATTTGCATTATTCTCAATAATTAAAATTTTGAAAACATTACTGAATTAACAACATTTAATTTTTACACGTCTTCCGTCTCGAATAAAAAGTTGAAAGATTTTACACATTGTTCCCACTTGTAATTCAAAGTATTAGGAAACAGGTAGTAAGCAACTGTTAATTATAATTATTTGCTTGTTACTTTAAGTTAATTTAGTGCTAAGAGGCCTACTTATTTGACATGCAGATTGAACACCATAGTATAATTATCAATTTACCTGTTTTTATATCTAGTCCTACAGCTTGTTGAGGACCAGTATATTCCTCCTGTAATTTGACTATAGATTCTTGAGGGTCTAAACCAGAGTTCTGGGCTAGAACCTTGATGATGATCAGCAGGGCATCAGCAAAGGCTTGAACACCTACAAAATAAATGTGGTCATAGATTAAAGTAAACCTATCAATTTTTAATTTTCCATAGTTACAACAGCACAATCAGAATATGGTACTAACAGTATGTTTTTAAATTTCTGATGGCTGATGCAACAAAGAAGTTTTCTACAATTGTTTAGTGTGAATTAATTTATTTATGGTGGGGACCAATTTTGAGTGGATTGAGGAAAACATTGTTTTCTCAAACATGGGATTTCATGGTTCTGCAAAAGTCTGCATACAAGCCAAAACAAAAACAAAAAAAAAATATTTCAATTGGTGGATTCACCTTTAACTCAAAAATTGGTACGCCACAAATAATTATCCACAATTGGTGGATTCACCTTTAACTCAAAAATTGGTACACCACAAATAATTATCCACAATTGGTGGATTCACCTTTAACTCAAAAATTGGTACGCCACAAATAATTATCCACAATTGGTGGATTCACCTTTAGCTCAAAAATTGGTACGCCACAAATAATTATCCACAATTGGTGGATTCACCTTTAACTCAAAAATTGGTACGCCACAAATAATTATCCACAATTGGTGGATTCACCTTTAACTTAAAAATTGGTACGCCACAAATAATTATCCACAATTGGTGGATTCACCTTTAACTCAAAAATTGGTACGCCACAAATAATTATCCACAATTGGTGGATTCTCCTTTAACTTAAAAATTGGTACGCCACAAATAAGTATCCACAATTGTTGGATTCACCTTTAACTCAAAAATTGGTACGTACGCCACAAATAATTATCCACAATTGGTGGATTCACCTTTAACTTAATAAAGGGCTGCGCTTTAGCGCATGATACGCCCGTTGCTCTTTTAACTTGTCTTTTATGCTTTAAATGAATTTATATGATCAACTAGAAATAGTGTGAGCCCTGTCAAATCCCCCCCCCCCCCCAAATAATAAATAAAAATGCACAAAAAAAATGGCACTATTAAGGCTACCTCAAATTTAACTAAGTTTGTTGTCTTTAATTTTTCATCCATACATAAAATTTTGTGAAAGTGTTATTATTGTCCCAAAATTGGAAAAATCCCCCCTTTTTTAAGCATAAAAATTCATAACATGGAAATGTAAAATCTGAAATTTATAAAAATTGAAAGGGAGCTTACATCAATAGATATAAACAATTCACCAAAGTTTCATGGACATTGGTGAAAGACTTTTTGAGTTATTGTCCGAAGTGTTAAAAATCACCCTTTTTTTTATGAATAAAGCCCCATAAATCCAAAACTTAAAATCTGAAATTTATAAAATTTGAAAGGGAGCTTACATCAATAGATATAAACAATTTACTAAAGTTTCATGGACATTGGTGAAAGCCTTTTTGAGTTATTGTCCGAAGTGTTAAAAATCCCCCTTTTTTATGAATAAAGCCCCATAAATCCAAAACTTAAAATCTGAAATTAAAAAAAAACAAAAGGGAGCTTACATCAATAGATATAAACAATTCACCAAAGTTTCATGGACATTGGTGAAAGCCTTTTTGAGTTATTGTCCGAAGTGTTGAAAATCCCCCCTTTTTTATGAATAAAGCCCCATAAATCCAAAACTTAAAATCTGAAATTAAAAAAAAAAACAAAAGGGAGCTTACATCAATAGATATAAACAATTCACCAAAGTTTCATGGACATTGGTGAAAGCCTTTTTGAGTTATTGTCCGAAGTGTTGAAAATCCCCCCTTTTTTTATGAATAAAGCCCCATAAATGCAAAACTTAAAATCTGAAATTAAAAAAAAACGAAAGGGAGCTTACGTCAATAGATATAAACAATTCACTTAAGTTTCATGGAAATTGGTGTAGGTGTTTTTGAGTTATTGTCCGAAGTGTGGACGACGGACGGACGGACGGACAGACGGACGGACAACGGTATACCATAATACGTCCCGTCCCGGGCGTATAAAAATTGGTACGCCACAAATAATTATCCACAATTGGTGGATTCACCTTTAACTTAAAAATTGGTATGCCACAAATAGTTATCCACAATTGGTGGATTCACCTTTAACTTAAAAATTGGTACGCCACAAATAATTATCCACAATAACACCACTACTTCCACTTGTATCAAAAGGGTTGTAACAAGTCAATTATATACCAGTTGATTCAGAAATAATAATAAAAGGGTTCTAAGGATTTTTTAAGGAAAGTCCAGCAGTGAAAAGATAAAATTTTATTGATATATGATATAATTTCAGTCTCTAAGGCCACATTTAAAAGAATGTCTGTTTTTTGTTGAGTATAACTTTTTGACCAGGGGCTTATTTTTGACCCAGGTAGGGGGAGGGGAAACAAACATAATTTTATTTTTAATTCTGGCCTTAGACAAATGAAATCAAATTTAGGTTATTTTTTTACACCTTTTTAATAATAAAATGATGATATATTAGCTCAATCAATACAACATTTTACAATGATGCATCTTTAGACTCGCCAGTTTTGAAAATAAAAGATTCCAGGACTCGTGGACTCGCCTTAGTGAGAACCTTGATATTAAGGTTGAATTAAAAGTCCCTCTATACACTTTTCTTTTACAGTCCAAAACATATATACAGCAAACTAAACGAAGGAAAATAAATCATTTACTTTCACTCTATAAACAGTATGACAGGTAACAAATTTATATTATTTGAAACTTAAATGAGTATTTATTTTATAAGTAACATACCAAGTCTTGCACGACCTTTGACCTCATTTTTGTACTGCATCAGTTCTTGGTAAGCAGCTATTTCAAATGCACCAGCTCCTGGTAAAACACAGGCTGTAAAAGAACATATAAAATAGGTCAATCACTTTTAATTGGACACAATTCACTAAGTAATTAATCAAATGAATATTCAATCACTAAGGTTCAGAGTTCAAAGCCTTCTCGTCACAAAATGTTTTCACTTATAATTTTAATTGATTGTCAAAGATTGCTAGTTTTTCTACCAAAGATTGGCGTTTTTTTTCTCTCTACTCTCTCAACCATTGAAAACTGGAGGATATGATATATTATTGCTATTTTTTGCATTTTTCTTTTGATCTATTTTTGTGATAATTTTCATAACTTGCTTCTCGCTTGAGATGGAAAAATTATCGCTAGAAACTAAGGGGGCCACGTGGCGTTGCTTACGAAACTGACATGGAAAATGACAACGTTGTCATAGGTAAAATAGCGATAAACATATTATCATTGGTCATCTCAACTCGATTGCTTTTCTCACTATCACTGTACCAGCTCAAGCGAGAAAATCAATCTCGTTGAGATGATCAACGATAATCTATAAATCATGGTCGCTGAGATTGTAAACACCAACAAACAAACTTGTTCAACGATATAATTACAATCCACTTTTATACTATTTTCTTGTATAAATAAATTCAGAAAACATAAATCATTCAATTCAAACCAAATCATAATCCATGCCTTGACTCTACAGTAAATATGTTTTTTGTGAATATACTAACCATCTTCGATACCATTTTTGACAGCTCTAAGTCCATCCCTGATAGCATCTTTGATCTGAGTTAGAGTATGCTTGTTTGGACCTTTGATCAGCAGACTCACAGATTGGGGATGTTTACAATCTTCTATAAATGTATACTTGCTTTCTCCCTGTAAAATAAGTCATTGAAAACAGGATTTTACTGTAAAATACAGAAAATAGACAGGGTTATTATTAAAATAATTTAAAATCACATTTTAAATGTTTTATATGAATTAAACAGGACTTTTCTCAAAATCGCATTTTAGTCGTTAGAACACAAGAAAATCAGAATAATAAATGAACTTAATCATTTCTGAATTTACAGAATTCAAAGATAAAAACTTTCTTCTGCTTACTCAGCACTATCTATGAATTCTGTTAAAACATTTTCTTGAGTATTAACATTCATGTTTTTAACTGTCAGCAATTTTCTATTTGAAAAGGAACATAACTTTAGATCGGTAAATTTGATGCCACCTAAATCAAACTTGATCTGTGTATTGGGGTAATAAACATTGTTTACCATCATTTGGTAGACGTCAACAAAGTCAGACAACTGAAACCAATTTCGGTACATACAGACACATAAATGTAAAACATAATACCTCTTCCACACTGGTAGGGGCAAAAAAATTCCACAAAAATTAAAGTTTTGCTCGCTCCATAAAAACCAGGTGCTCCGCAGGGCGCAGCTTTATACGACCGCAGAGGTCGAACCCTGAACAGTTGGGGCAAGTATGGACAAAACATTCTAGCGTGATACAGCTCTGAATTTGGATTGTGATCAAATTTTTGACATTACATGGTTTTTTTTTACACAAAACAAATGTCAAGATTTTACAAATTTTACAATTAAAGATTTCTTCTTCAAACTTTTTAAATCTAAAATTAAATAGTTGACACAGCATAGGTTTCTGACACAGAATGAATGTGGTCTAATGAACTTAAAAGTTTGTTTTTGCCTTTTAGCAATTCACTATGCTGTTGAATATTAATCCTCTCAAAAAAATGTTTGAAGAAATTTTCTTTTTATTTATGAAATCTGAAATGAGAAAAATTTAACCCCCCCCCCCTTTTTCACATCCCCGTTTCCCTTTTTCCAAAACTGATATCAATTCAAATTTCTAATGGAGTTTGCAACAATAACTACTCTTTTAAATACATCATAAAATATTAAAATGTAAAATAAAGTGCTTGTTATCACTGAATGGTAAAGATTGGTTGGTAGTAAAAGTGAATATACATTGTTTATTGTATAAAACAATAAAAACCAGATGCTCCGCAGGGCGTAGCTTTATACGACCGCAGAGGTTGAACCCTGAATGGTTGGGGCAAGTATGGACACAACATTCAAGCTGGATTCAGCTCTAAATTTGGATTGTGATTGAATAGTTGACACAGCATAGGTTTCTGACACAGAATGAATGTGTTCTAATGAACTTAAAATTTTTGTTTTCTCTTAGAGCAATTCACTATGCTGTTGAATATTAATCCTCTCAAAACAAGAATGTGTCCTCAGTACACGAATGCCCCACTCGCACTATCATTTTCCATGTTCAGTGGACCGTGAAATTGGGGTAAAAACTCTAATTTGGCATTAAAATTAGAAAGATCATATCATAGGGGACATGTGTACTAAGTTTGAAGTCGATTGGACTTAAACTTCATCAAAAACTACCTTGACCAAAAACTTTAACCTGAAGCGGGACAGACGGACGGACGAACGGACGGACGAACGAGCGGACAGACGGACGGACGGACGGACGCACAGACCAGAAAACATAATGCCCCTCTACTATCGTAGGTGGGGCATAAAAATGTTTGAAGAAATTTTCTTTTTTATTTATGAAATTTCAAATGAGAAAAATTGAACCCAATTTTTTTAATCACATCCCCCTTTCCCTCATTCCAAAACTAATCTCAATTAAAATTTCTAATGGAGTTTGCAACAATAACTACTCATTTAAATACATCATAAAATATTAAGATGTAAAAAAAACTGCTTGTTATCACTGAATGTTATTTATTATAATTTATCAGTTGGTAGTAAAAAGTGAATATACATTGTATATTGTATATAACAAAGATTTAAGTTGATTCTGGACAAAGAAAGATAACTCCAATTAAAAAAAAATCTTGCTATTGCACAATATTTTGCAATTAGATATTTCTTGCTTACTATTCTGGACAAAGAAAGATAACTCTAATTAAAAAAAAATTTGCTATTTCACAATATTGTGCAATTAGATATTTCTTGCCATTGCGCAATACTGTGCAATTGAAAAGACTTGCTATTGCACAACACTTAATATAATAATTTTAGATCCTGATTTGGACCAACTTGAAAACTGGGCCCATAATAAAAAATCTAAGTACATTTTTGGATTCAGCATATCAAAGAACCCCAAGATTTCAATTTTTGTTGAAATCAGACTAAGTTTAATTTTGGACCCTTTGGACTTTAGTGTAGACCAATTTGAAAACAGGACCAAAAATGAAGAATCTACATACACAGTTAGATTTGGTATATCAAAGAACCCCATTTATTCAATTTTTGATGAAATCAAACAAAGTTTAATTTTGGACCCCGATTTGGACCAACTTGAAAACTGGGCCAATAATCAAGAATCTAAGTACATTTTTAGATTCAGCATATCAAAGAACCTAACTGATTCATTTTTTGTCAAAATCAAACTAAGTTTAATTTTGGACCCTTTGGACCTTAATGTAGACCAATTTGAAAACGGGACCAAAAGTTAAGAATCTACATACACAGTCATGACAGTTAGATTCGGCATATCAAAGAACCCCAATTATTCAATTTTGATGAAATCAAACAAAGTTTAATTTTGGACCCTTTGGGCCCCTTATTCTGTTGGGACCAAAACTCCCAAAATCAATACCAACCTTCCTTTTATGGTCATAAACCTTGTGTTTAAATTTCATAGATTTCTATTTACTTATACTAACGTTATGGTGCGAAAACCAAGAAAAATGCTTATTTGGGTCCCTTTTTGGCCCCTAATTCCTAAACTGTTGGGACCTAAACTCCCAAAATCAATACCAACCTTCCTTTTGTAGTCATTAACATTGTGTTTAAATTTCATTGATTTCTATTTACTTAAACTAAAGTTATTGTGCGAAAACCAAGAATAATGCTTATTTGGGCCCTTTTTTGGCCCCTAATTCCTAAACTGTTGAAACCTAAACTCCCAAAATCAATCCCAACCGTTCTTTTGTGGTCATAAACCTTGTGTCAAAATTTTATAGATTTCTATTAACTTAAACTAAAGTTATAGTGCGAAAACCAAGAAAATGCTTATTTGGGCCCTTTTTGGCCCCTAATTCCTAAAATGTTGGGACCAAAACTCCCAAAATCAATACCAACCTTCCTTTTGTGGTCATAAACCTTGTGTTAAAATTTCATAGATTTCCATTCACTTTTACTAAAGTTAGAGTGCGAAAACTAAAAGTATTCGGACGCCGGACGCCGACGACGACGACGACGCCGACGCCAACGTGATAGCAATATACGACGAAAAATTTTTCAAATTTTGCGGTCGTATAAAAACTTCATCAGCAACATTTTATATTGGCAAATTTCCAATGAAGTTATTTACATAAAGTTATTGGCGTATAAAAATAGAAAATGACATCATAGTCATGTCTGGCAAATGTCCAACATACATTATCTAAAAACATTTTAGATAAGATAAGGAAATAAGATGTAAAAAAACTGCTTGTTATCACTGAATGGTAAAGATTATTTTAATTTATCAGTTGGTAGTAAAAAGTGAATATACATTGTATATTGTATATAACAAAGATTTAAGTTGATTCTGGACAAAGAAAGATAACTCCAATTAAAAAAAAATCTTGCTATTGCACAATATTTTGCAATTAGATATTTCTTGCTTACTATTCTGGACAAAGAAAGATAACTCTAATTAAAAAAAAATTTGCTATTTCACAATATTGTGCAATTAAATATTTCTTGCCATTGCGCAATACTGTGCAATTGAAAAGACTTGCTATTGCACAATACTTAATATAATAATTTTAGATCCTGATTTGGACCAACTTGAAAACTGGGCCCATAATAAATCAAAGCACCAAAGGCGCTGTAGGCAGTTAAGTAAAAAAAGCAGAGGCAAACTTGGCAGAAGTTAAGACGAATATTGTTGAAAAATTGGTGAAAATATTATCTCAGCTATTTCTCAAGTATTGACTAATGTTTGTTCCCTAAAATTTTCACTATCCAATCCCGCCACTTTCAAAAGTTATGTCCAATTATTTATTTTAACATTTTTATTAGTTTTTATTGTTTTACGTTTGTAATTCCTGGTCTTTTAAAGCTTACTATGCAGTATACATGTAGGTTTTGCTAATAGTTACAGGCTGCATGGAGGAATATACAACTGCTTACCAAATACCATTGACTTTTCATAAGTTGTCCTTTTTTAACAAACCTTTGGTTTTCTAGTTTGAATAGTTTTACACTAGTAATTTCTGGGCCCTTTATAGCTTGTTGTTCGGTGTGAGCCAAGAAATTAAAAGTGACAAAGTTTATCCAACTGCACACCAAATATCATTGACCATTCACTAGTGATTCCTCAATAACTGACCTAATCAAAAACTAATACATGTTAGTCAATAGACCATGACAAAGGGGGTGGGCTAAATATTCTGGTAATGAGATATACCTACATTATTTATGTATGTTCCTGTCCCAAGTCAGGAGCCTGTAATTCAGTAGCTGTCGTTTGTTTATGTGTTACATACAGTTGAAAGGGGTGTATAGTCCGCGTTTTTTTTTTACCCGGGAATGAAATTGATGGAAGGGGTGCGGACTTAGTCCTATAATATATGCCTTCGCATTATATATTCACTATTTAACGTTTTCATGCTGATATTTTCATTTTTTATTTAGTGTCTCGGGTGGCACATTGATAGTAATTTTTTTTTATCAGAACAGCAAATGGAAATAGTGAATAAAACCCCCGAGGTCATATGTTATAGGACTAGGTGCGGACTATGCAGTACTATAGGATTTCATGACATTTTTTTTCCAGAGTTGGGATACGATGTTGAACGAGGTTTGGCCAAGTAAACAGAAACATCATGTGTTGTCAATGTTATATTGTATTCTTGACAACTCTTTGTATTATTTAAAAATAAAAGTATTCTTGACTACTCTTTGTTATTATTTTTAAATAACATAAACAATCTAAGAGGGTGGTAAAAGGGGTGTGCTTGCACGAAAAAAACGTGAAATAAGACATAATTTCACGTTGAACATGAAATAATTTCTGTCATGAACGTTGCACGAAAAATAAAGACTTTGATGTGAACCTTTTGTGACTGAGTCACTGTCTTCTTGTAATTATAAACTCTGTTTTACTTGATATTTCCGATTTAGTTTACACATTTATGATATAAATGGTTTACAGCTTTTAAAAAGGTATTTCTTGACGATTCCTGCCAAGTGTTTGAATTTTATGTGAAAAATACCGAGCACGGAAAATAAGCATTTGAAAATCACGATGCACGTAAAATTAAATTATAAGCAAAACACGTTGAACGAGGCATCTGTCTTGCACGACTGAACGTGAAATAAAAAAGTAAAAACATGTTGAACGTGAAATAAAAAACGGCGATCACGTTGCACGAAAATAACCCTTTACCACCCTCATCTAACAGTGTTGACTTAGTAATTTGCATAAAAATCAGCCTTTGATCGAATGTCCGCTTTGTTTCGGATTTGGTAAAATTTGTGTCATTGCATCTTAACAGTGTACATGAATCCTGAATATCAATAAAAGATGAACGCTTCAATGGTAAAACCATTATAGTCAAGATAAAACCTAGTGAAATCTTCCCAAGATCGATTTCGTTTAATGTCATTCACGTGTGTACAGTACAAGTAAACCACGATGCGCCATTTTGAATATGTGTGATTAAAGTATCAAAATTTTCGTATTCCGACTTGAGTTAACAGGTTTGTGTGTAAAGCAATTAATTATCCATGTCAACTTTAGATTTTCGTCTAAGTTCAGTATTTTTGTGATTTTACTTTTAACTAAAACACTATAAAGGAACCATCTTGAAATGACCTTAATTGACATCGACAAAATCTATAAATACGTATTCAAATGAGGTCCCGATTGACATTGCAATGGCCCTGATCGAGTATGTTTGAGGGTTACACGCTCGTTACACGATACATAGCAAGTACGGAGACACGATGACAAATAATAACATCAGCTTGCATTAAATAATTAAATAAAATACATATCTTCATACAATGTAGAAATAAAATAATCAAGTATTTTTATAAATTCAAGACTTATACAGAGAGGAAGTAAGACAATGCTTTTAAATATTTACCTTTAGTAGGAGGGAATCCACCAAATTCAACGGCGTAATAGCCGCAAAATAATATCCATGCGCCATTCATGCCATTTGGCAAATTATAATGCCTTCATTACAAACATTTTCGGCGATGAAATTATTCTTACAATAGTTCACTTACATCTTCATCAAAAGCACAGACGATAAAAAGCTATGCTTAACTTTTTAGTTCGCACTTTTTCAAATGGGGAACATCAATTGTTTTGGGAAAATCGACGATCATTTAAGGTAATCTTCCTTGTATTTATTGTTTTTTATAACAAAAAGTGTGAAAAAAATGTCTAATAAGTTATAAGGAATTTACCAGACCTGCCAGATCAGAGCAATGACACTTTTTCAAAAATTCCCAGAGGGGAACCCAAATCCAGGGTGCTCGCATAAGGCAGCTTAACTGCCTAAAAATCTAAGTACATTTTTGGATTCAGCATATCAAAGAACCCCAAGATTTCAATTTTTGTTGAAATCAGACTAAGTTTAATTTTGGACCCTTTGGACTTTAGTGTAGACCAATTTGAAAACAGGACCAAAAATGAAGAATCTACATACACAGTTAGATTTGGTATATCAAAGAACCCCATTTATTCAATTTTTGATGAAATCAAACAAAGTTTAATTTTGGACCCCGATTTGGACCAACTTGAAAACTGGGCCAATAATCAAGAATCTAAGTACATTTTTAGATTCAGCATATCAAAGAACCTAACTGATTCATTTTTTGTCAAAATCAAACTAAGTTTAATTTTGGACCCTTTGGACCTTAATGTAGACCAATTTGAAAACGGGACCAAAAGTTAAGAATCTACATACACAGTCATGACAGTTAGATTCGGCATATCAAAGAACCCCAATTATTCAATTTTGATGAAATCAAACAAAGTTTAATTTTGGACCCTTTGGGCCCCTTATTCTGTTGGGACCAAAACTCCCAAAATCAATAACAACCTTCCTTTTATGGTCATAAACCTTGTGTTTAAATTTCATAGATTTCTATTTACTTATACTAACGTTATGGTGCGAAAACCAAGAAAAATGCTTATTTGGGTCCCTTTTTGGCCCCTAATTCCTAAACTGTTGGGACCTAAACTCCCAAAATCAATACCAACCTTCCTTTTGTAGTCATTAACATTGTGTTTAAATTTCATTGATTTCTATTTACTTAAACTAAAGTTATTGTGCGAAAACCAAGAATAATGCTTATTTGGGCCCTTTTTTGGCCCCTAATTCCTAAACTGTTGAAACCAAAACTCCCAAAATCAATCCCAACCGTTCTTTTGTGGTCATAAACCTTGTGTCAAAATTTCATAGATTTCTATTAACTTAAACTAAAGTTATAGTGCGAAAACCAAGAAAATGCTTATTTGGGCCCTTTTTGGCCCCTAATTCCTAAACTGTTGGGACCTAAACTCCCAAAACCAATACCAACCTTCCTTTTGTAGTCATTAACATTGTGTTTAAATTTCATTGATTTCTATTTACTTAAACTAAAGTTATTGTGCGAAAACCAAGAATAATGCTTATTTGGGCCCTTTTTTGGCCCCTAATTCCTAAACTGTTGAAACCAAAACTCACAAAATCAATCCCAACCGTTCTTTTGTGGTCATAAACCTTGTGTCAAAATTTCATAGATTTCTATTAACTTAAACTAAAGTTATAGTGCGAAAACCAAGAAAATGCTTATTTGGGCCCTTTTTGGCCCCTAATTCCTAAAATGTTGGGACCAAAACTCCCAAAATCAATACCAACCTTCCTTTTGTGGTCATAAACCTTGTGTTAAAATTTCATAGATTTCCATTCACTTTTACTAAAGTTAGAGTGCGAAAACTAAAAGTATTCGGACGACGGACGACGACGCCGACGCCAACGTGATAGCAATATACGACGAAAATTTTTTCAAATTTTGCGGTCGTATAATAAATAAATGCACAGTAATTTTAAAACTTCACTTAGTCCATTACTAATCTTTTACCATTGCATTTTGAGACGAATAGATTTATCTTTTTTTAACTTACCAACACTTGTTCATAAACTAGACCAGCAAATCCTAGACAATCTGGTGTCATGTCATCAACAGAGTTCATGGCCATTCCCCCAACAGCCAGAGACAACCTATAATAGATAAATAAGGAGATGTGGTATGATTGCTAACAAGATAAATATCAATCAAAGATTAAGAGTGTAAACAAATACAGGTCACAGTACAGTGATTTTTCTAGTGTTAAGGCATTATTTTTCTACTCCTGATAGTCGATACAAATAATTGCCCGTGAGAATAAGGTGTTGTACAATAATTTACCTTTCCATATTTCTCCTCTTAGCTCTCCTCAATCCCATGATTCCTTCCTTGGCCAGTAAGTCTAAAGACAGTGGATCAATTCCCTACAATAAATAATCACTGTCTTAAATTAAGCTTCAAATGTTCAAATTTTCTGACAGAATTCACAAGCCCAGGGTTTTAAAGCAGTGATATTTCAGTAGCTATTCTCAACACCAGCACAAGTATATCATATTAAATAATTATGACTCGGTCTCATTTCACTGATACCATTTCCGCATTTAAATTGTACCCGATTAGATATTTCTTGGCGATATCCTCTACTGTCAAATAGACACAATGAATTATTTAACAATCATTTAAATATCAAAAGACAACATTTTTGAAATAATTTCTCTTCATAAAATAAATTCATCATTGGATACTTTTATAGGAAATTGTTCATTAATAGCAGTTAAATGCAGATTTATAAAAAAAATTACTAATACAAAGGATAAATTTTTAGCATTCTAAATAATTATTTTTTCATTTTTTAATTTGTAAAAATGGAGTAGAAATTATCTCATATAGGAATTCTTACATTTATACTTTTTCCGTTTGAATGCTTGTTTTGTAAGGTCTAAATTACTGGAAGAAATTATCTCAGAAATGAATTGTGACTTTTAACATGTGAATGCTTGTTTCGTACATTCTAAATAACCTTATGGATAATTAACCTTTTCTGGAAGAATTGTTGTTTCATAAAGTCTAAATTACCTTCTGGTTAATAACAACAAAACTTTTCTTGTTGCCATCACAGACTTTCTTCTTCAAAGCAATGATTTTCTCCACTCTATCATCAATAAACTTCCTCTCAGCCTGAACAAACTTCTCTCGTTCATCAGCACTCTTGTAGAAAAATCCTGAATTCACCTCACTGTAAAAGTAAAGGATAAAATTGAGTAGATGTGTTGTTTATTATTTTTAATAGTGTCAGATGGTAATATGCAATCATATATAGTGACAATCTATTAGATCACTACCACCATATACACAAAAAAAAGAAAAAGTATTTGAAACTTATTGTAAAATTGTATTCTATAAGCTGTATTGCTTCTGAATGAAGTATCAGAGTTCGCGAAAAGTGCCAGTCCTCAGGATTTTACCATCAAAATTTTGCATAGGACTGACACAATTTTAGTATTTTTCAATAGAATTAATAGTGAGGACCAGCAGATTTTCTTCAAGGACCACCAGGGAAAAAAAGATTTCGTGAACTCTGAAGTATAATTATTATTATTATAGCAGGAAAATCCATTTGTTTATTATGTTATGTCTGTATGTTTTTGTGTCCTCATGCTTTTTTTTATTATTAGATTATATTGGCATGTAATAGAACTCCTTCCAAGCCTTGGCCAAGCAAGAAAACTATTTATTGTATGTGTATACATGTTACTGTGGATTATTTAATATTCATTGAATACCCAATTTTGTGTTTACATGTTATTTCAGTTTAAGTATCTCATTATAGCTTGTTTTAATTGTATATATATCTTTTAATGACTAAAAAATAAATTTGACTAAAATTGAATAAAACTTACGTTTTTTCATACTCCAATGAAACATTACAAGTGAGGATGTAGGCATCTTCAACACGCTTTGGCATTTGTGGATGGCGTGCTCCGTGATCTAATACTAATCCCTTCACAAGTCTGAAAGTGTATCACTGTACATCATAAATATATGACACAACCTCTACATGGTTAAATTCTAACACATACAGTCAAACCTGAATTCTAAGATAAAATTGATCTTACAAGACAAATGTCCTTCGAATTGAGGTTCAAAATGTAAAAGGTATGACTACAGTGGGACCAAAACAAGATCACTTGACAACACCTGATTTTCCATTGAAATTAGCGTTGCAGACCTATATAAATGTAGCAGGTTTGACTCGACTTAATCCAAATCTAAAGAGAGTCATGAAAGTCTTCATCTTAGTTATGTATTTCTTTTCTTCATGAATGGTGAAGTTTTTATTCATTTCAAAGTTCTTGTATTAATAAGGAGATTTGGTATGAAAGCCAATGAGATAACTATCAACCAGTTGGAATTAATAACATATCGAAAATATCTGAATAGATTTGAACAGCAAATACTATAAAAGATTTTCTAAAAGTTTCAATGGCATGCATTTCCTGAATTTGGATATGTGGGGAAAACTAAGAAGATACAGCAAACTGACAAACAACATGGACAGACAAAACATTTCCTGGTTGATAATAATACTTACACAGTGTCCATATCTGTCTTGTGCTGCATCTCCATGATTTCTACCATATGTAAGTCTATTGGTTCATTTCCCTTCCTTACAGATAATACGGCATCTACTACTGCCTGCAAATAGAGGGTTTAAATATATTAAGTTTTCAACAATTTATTATACAAGAAATTCCAAAATAAGATGGATAGACAGATGGCTTTTAAGCTTCCAGTGGCATATGAAATATTCAGGATGATAACATGATAATATGATAAAAGTTTAAACATTGCTTTGTACTAGACCGACACAGTGAGCCAGAATTTTTAACATGCTTGCTGAAAAGGTAACAGTTCAAAAGCACAAGATAAATGTCAACCTCCCTTTCCCGCATTATTCTGCCTCCAAGTCAACCAGTCTTTGCTCAAACTCCTTAATGTGGCATGCTTTGAAGAGATGTAGCACATACTAATTTGCTTTAAAGTCTTTGGTTTGAAGCAGGAAGCGTTTGAATCAACAACCTCCCACACTGCAGGCGAACACACTAATGCACAGGTAGTATGGAGTATACGTACATGATATTAATATCAATTGATTCATTTTGTATTACATTGTTTTTTGCTGGGAACGTTTATTATAAGTCATTCGGTTCTTTTCCTTACCTCAGTCAGAAGATCTGCAAGTTCAGAGTGCACTTTAGTCTTGAGGGAAGTCTGGGCCACTTGAATCAGAGTGTCACGGTCAATTTCCTTGGAGATTTTCACTGCTTCTAAAACCTACAATTATATTTAACATGGGTATAAGAATATGTGGTATGAGTGCCAATGAGACAACACTACATCCAAGTTACAATTTGTAAAAGTAAACCATGTTTTTTGGTCATTTACACTATTAAAGATCATATTTTAATGCATTATTTTTTTGTCATGTTTGCTGTAAAAAGCAATCACTTGTTTGTTCAACTGTAATGCCTTTGTCTTGCCATATAGTTTGAGAAAGTTTATATCAACAAGCAATTGTGTGTTGTCTTGCTCAAATACTTTACCCCTTTTCACAATTCAAAGTATAAAATCAAAGTACTTGTGAGCATTGAAGAATCAGAAAGAGTTGCAGTCATCTTGAAGTAGGTACAGGTATAATTTTTTTTTTAAAAGATTACACATATGACAGCAGAATGCATTGAGTGTGTAGCATGTGTAGGTAAAGGTAGAATCTTTGGTAAGCTTCCCCATGAAATCATAATTAGGTTAGGTATACTACTTTCCTTTCGAAGTTGTCTAGTCCTACAGACTGATAAATTGTTCATCTGTAGGACTAGTCTTCTCTTAACTGAGGGTAGTTTACCTAAAATAATAATGACTTCACAGTTCAGCTAGCAAGCACTCTATGCATTCTGCTGTATATTTATTTCAAGTCTGTTTCTTAACAAATGCAAAATATCCTATAAATTTTAATAGTAAGTTTGACTGTAATTCAACATGATTGAATGTTACCTCAAGGGCCTTGTTTCTTGCCAGCTCAAATCCTTCTGTGATTAGTCTTGGATGTAGACCCTGAAAAGAAACATTATTAGATAAATAAAAACATTTATTAAAGTATTAAAGTTTTTCTCTTTCTGAAACTGTATACTGAGTTATTGCATGAATGTTAGTAAATTTTGTCCCCAGTAGATTTTAAATTTGCACATGTTTGTTTGGGTTGATTTATTTTTCATAAGTACCAATTTGTGTGAATTGAGTAAAAGTCTTACCAAAGTCTGCATCAAACTTCAAATTAGGTTTCTGGATTGTTATGGGCAAACTCAGTAATGATTTACATCTAAAACAACATTTACTAAAAATGTTGTTTTAAGGAATTCAAGCAGGGAAATAGAAATAAATACACAATTAAATGATGTATGCCATTTTAAAGCTGTGTTATGAATTGTTTTGCTGAATGCCTTTTGATAGAAGCGAATACATCAATTAAAACATTTTTTTTAGTGGTCAGACAAATTTTATTTCCAGTAGACATAAATGGTATGATTGAAGTCAACAAAACTGAAGGCAATTTGGCACATACATGTACATGTAAGTTTAGTTCAAAGTACTGAAACTTTAAATGAAATATACCTAACACTTAATTTCATAACTACTCACTTCTGAGATGTAAAGATCAGCCTGTTTAAGGAGTTCTCCAATGATAAGAACGTTAGATGTTGTCCCGTCTCCGGTGATGTCATCCTGAGCTGTGGCTACTCTGGCAATCAGAGAAGCTGTTGGATGCTGGATTTGCTATTGAAGATAAACATTTTTATTATTCAATGTCATTAAGGAATTATTGAATAATGGTAGGGAACAGTCATCAGTAAAATTGTTTAATAAAAGAGACTACAAAAATTAAATGGTCATATGTATTACTGTGGATTCATCAACATTTTTATACCAATTTTCGGAAAACTGGATATCCACGAAAAATCAATAAATCCACAGTAGTACACTACAGTTGTGTTTACATATAAATATCTTGTGTAGAAATTCCTAAAGGGAATATACTGTAATTAATTGAAATAAAACTGAGGAAAGTCAATGGCTTAAATGTCTTATCATAGATGTTAATTTACTACAATGAATTTTAACAGAAAAATTGTCAAAAAATATATAAAAATTGGTCTTATTTTTTTCTTATATATATATTTTTTCATCTACAATGCAACTCAGGTACATCAAAAGTACTAAAATCAGAAATATTTGCACGTTTTTAAAATTATTTTGATTATGGAGAAAGTATTGTGTCTAATTAGGCCAACCTTAAAAATATGTTTGTTTGCAGTTTTCCGACTGTACCTTCAGACTAAAGTCGGTAGGTAGGAAATATATTTTATTTTATCAGCCAAAATACAGTTTAAACAAGCAGTTACACTAAACCAAGTTTCTTGTGAAGAAAAAAAACCCATTTTAAAACAACACACACTGGACATGCTGAAAACCAACATCAAATGAACAGGCATTTTCAGATAAAAAAACTTTTTAACCAAAACTGAAACTTTAACATAGTGTCATTATCCAATTTATGACATAAAATATGGTATAATTATTAAATACTGGAACACTTATAAACAAGGAATGTCATTATGACAAGAACTGTTTTAAAGAAATATATTCAGACATGTATGCTTCTTGACTAGAATGTTTTCATGAGTAGAGTATTTTCATCAGAAAAATGTAGATATTAAAAATAAATAAGACAATGTATTAAAGAGTGTATTTTTAATAAAAAAAAAATAACCATTGAATCTTCCTCAATTGAAAAAAAAAGGCAACTTGAAAAAAAAGTATTAAGACATTCGACTGTTTTCATATTTCTAACAATATTTAATTATATGTGATAAGGTTATATTTTTGCCAGGCTTTAATGAACAGGGCTTTCCATTGAAGCCGGTAGCCGGCGGAAATCCGCCGCTTACGGTGGCTTCAAGTGCCGGCTACTTCACTGCCAAAAATATAAATTCAAAAAGAAAAAAATATCTTTTTCAAATGTTTACAGGCAACGGCGAGAGACGTATATTGTCGCAAAGTCGCGGTCACGATATTTACCTTGGGCTAAATATAGTTCACATGAATTCAGGTCACTGATTGGTTGTCTATTTAAAGTCAGAATGAATCGTTTCTTTTCAAAGATAACAAGAGAGACGTTCCGGTGGTCATTGAACGATAACAATAGAGACGTTCCGATGGTCATTAACTCGTCGGCTTTTTTGGGCTTTTAAAACGTGAAGACAATCAGATAGGATGACAATCTTATATTATGGAATAATATTAGTCAAATTAAAGAAAGTGTAGTAGATCATATTGTTCAGAATCTGGAAAACAGTATCTTTTGAAGTTCATTTTTCAAAGCCCACGTGGTGTTCAGAAAACGAAAGTAGAATATTGTCGACTCGACCTCAAATAAATAACATTTCCAAATGATTTATGTATCCGACTTATTGAACAGTTTACAAAAAAAAAAAAAGAGAAAATCAGAGGATATATCAATTTTCTGTCATTGCTTGAGAAATAATTGTATGATTTAAATACGCGTAACAGTCTTTAGAGAGAAAAGGGGGGTCATTTGTTTACAAATGCACGTAGTTATGCAAAATAAATCGATCAAGATTTCTAACAAACCGGATGATTATTTAAATAAAACTCCTTTAAAAGTAAATGAATTTTAAGCATACGGTAATGAAAATAAACAAGAATGTGTCCCCAGTACACGAATGCCCCACTCGCACTATCATTTTCTATGTTCAGTGGACCGTGAAATTGGGGTAAACTCTCTAATTTGGCATTAAAATTAAAAAGATCATATCATAGGGAACATGTATACTAAGTTTGAAGTCGATTGGACTTCAACTTCATCAAAAACTACCTTGACCAAAAACTTTAACCTGAAGCGGGACAGACGGACGAACGGACGCACAGACCAGAAAACATAATGCCCCTCTACTATCGTAGGTGGGGCATAAAAACTGACATAAAAAAAAAAATGAAATTTCTTTGAGTTTTTTTGGTTTTTTTTCTTTCTTTAATTTCATACATAAAAAATGGTCATTTGAAAGATTAAATTAAGTGCCAGGAGATCGCGAGAATGCAGGATTTTGCTCTATTTATGCCAGAGCTTCTGGGGGCCTTGAGCGGCCCCCAGACCCCCTGCCGTAAGGCACCAAGCTTACAGCTTGGTGGGCGCCCCGCTTCGCCGAACGCATGTTATAGCTGCCTATAATTTTAATTCAGCCTTCTACTTCCATTTCAATGGAAAGCCCTGAATGAAAACCAAAGAAATCTAAAGTTTTGGGTGAAATCCATAGCACCCCATTAAAAGTAAATGGTCTGTACTGAAATGTTTTTAATGCATAAAAAAAATTAGCAGCATAGCTCCTAAGGACATGTTTTAATTGAATTCACACAGGCCACACAGTTTGGGTATATTTAATATTGTAAGAAAGAGAATAATTGCAATGAGTGGGGCAGCCCCCCTTATCCTAAAGGAGCATACTCATTGCAATCAAAGATAGATTTAATATAGAGAGAGTATATTTATTTTTCAAGCTAACCATTTATTTTCTCTACATCTTTGTGTAGTTAGGGTTGCTTCTTATTGATTTGGCATGATCTATATCCATTAACCATGTGAACATTTCAAATGAGCCCATTTCTCTGTACAGGCATGTTTACAGATATCCATGAAGATTTAAGTCACGGAGGAGTGGTTTCATCTTTGTCGTCTTCACAACGATTTGTAGAAAATATGTCATACTTCAAGCTGCTGTCGAATTATTTAACCACTGAAATTGGTTCCATAAAGTCAGGCTCCATAGATTCTGTACCTGATTTGTTTGAGACAGAATGGTTATCGTGTCAGTTATGAATATCCGCTGCATCATCGTCAATGATATCATCACACATCATAACATGTGACTGAATCTGTATAAACAGTTTACTAATAAACTTTTTTGTTTGTTATTCGTCTTAAAATTGACACGAGACGACAGCGTAAAGTACTCCTCCTTGACTTCATGGATACCTGTAAACAATTTCCATGTGCTTTATCATTAAATGGTCACATGAACACTTGACGGGAAGCTAAGAAAAACCGAACTTGAAATGCGTAATTGACACAGACTTTAAATCATTTCTGGAAAGGACCCAAAGTTCCGGATTGCGTCAATAGAAGTATTAAAAAAAATTTCATCAAATTTAAAGCAATAAAATTTTCACAGTCGGGAGGATTTTCAAGGGTCGGTCGGTAAACTGCAAACAAACAATATTTTAATTTAAGCCTTAGGGACATAATTAACTTTCTAACTAGAATTTGAAAATGAGATGTTAAGTTGACGAGGTAACCAGTGCAGTCTTCATGCTTAACCACAAGTCCTACAGCATTGGTTTGTAAAATTGCTTTCAGGTTTGTAAAATTGCTTTCAGGCTTGTAAAATTGCTTTCAGGCTTGTAAAATTGCTATCAGGCTTGTTAAATTGTGTTCATGCTTGTAAAATTGCTTTCAGGCTTGTAAAATTGTTTTCATGCTTGTAAAATTGCTTTCAGGCTTGTCAAATTGTTTACAGGCTTGTAAAATTGCTTTCATGCTTGAGTTTGCTAATTGTTTTCAGTCTTGTAAAATTGCTTTCAGGCTAGTAAAATTGTTTTCATGCTTGTAATATTGCTTTCAGGATTGGTAAATTGCTTTCATGCTTGAAAAATTGCTTTCAGGCTTGTAAAATTGCTTTCAGGCTTGTGAAATTCTTCTCTCCAAGCCAACAGAATCTATCTAAAAGCTTCTGGCTTTTTGATTCAAAGTTAAGTGTGAAGGGTGCCAGTGACCACATTATATCTTACCATTTCATGAAGTAGTACATTTCCATCCTTGGTCAGTTTGATATCTCCTGAACCAGACACCAACCTGTCAAGTAACACATACAGCAAAATTATTCAAATGTGTCAATGAATCACATATTCCTCTTTCATATACATGTCCTTTTTTTTTGTCAGCTTCCAGTATATGGGTATTGGCCCAAAAATTCACAAAAGACAGTTGTTGGGCCACATTAAAACACAGGTTCAGGGTATATTAGGACGTAATTTGCTCTCTATCCTCATGATCCAATGGAAACATTGAGGGGAATCAAAAAATAGTTCATGACCCCTGTGTTTAATCTGGATTTTGAAAGGACTTTTTTGTATATATTCTAATCTTCTTTTTTATTTCATTTTTGTTTATGGTTTTAAAAATAAGTGACATCAAGGAGATTTAGAATTGTTAGAAAACTGTTTAAAAATACGTTTCCCAGACTTCACAAAATACGTCACTTCTGGAGAATATAAAATGTCAAACTCTGTAAAATTAGTAAAAATCAAATTTCTGGAAAGTATTGGAAATTGAATGTTCCTGAAATTTGGGATACATCAAATTTTACAGAGTTTGATATTTTATACTCTTAGGAATAGTCCAGCTTAAATGAAATAGAAACTTAATTTTCTTTTGGATATTACTGCATATATTTTCCACCAATTATCACAAGGTCAAGGAAGGCAAAATTATGTCTATGCATCTGCTGAATTCTCTTTCAACATGTTCAAAGATTAGACGAAAAAAATGGCTTCAGCGTTATGACTTCATAGACATACCGAGGAAGGTGTCATAGAAAGATGAAAACTTTCATAAATAAAGAGATAATGAAATATATACAAATTCATGCCCAATTTATATTGATCCAAGGTTGTCAGTCAGTCCCAGAAGCAACAAAGCAGCACATTCATTTTTGGACAGGCAAATATCCACCTAATTCTATGGGACGAATTCTGACATCTTGATGCCCAAGCTTGTCTGGCAAAACAGCCGATGGATGCAAGAGTAATCTTGAACTTAGAAATATCTGATGGCGAAATGGAAAAGAGATTGTTGTATGATGTCAACAGTTCAAACAGGACATATTTCCAATTATCGATAAGATGTTAGTACCTGGTACCAAAAATAAAAACCAGTCCGAGATAAATTAACGCGAAAAAGAAGAAACAATACCCCCCCCCTTTTTTTCCAAGAAAAAGTCACTTCGGCACTTTCCGAATCGTGTTCAATGCCTTTTATTTCAAAGATTTTGCTTTCCGGTATTAACAAACTCTCTTCAACAAAATGACACAAAATATATATGTTTCTAAGGACATTCTGTCAATAGATTCTAGAAAATTCTTCGAACTGAAACCATGTGGTATCCACATGTCTGATCATGATTATAATATAAAATATGAATTATGTAAATTGCTTACATCTTCAGTGTGCCCTTTGGACCAAGATTAGATTTAAGAACATCCTGAAGACCTTTTGCTGCACTAATGTTCACAGCTAAGGCCTGAGCAGCTCTTGCAACTTCAGCTTTAGGATTTAGCGACTTGATGGCAGACATGTTTCTTTTTGTGTTATTCGCTACGATACGAGATTTCAGATTTTAACGAGACTTGAAGGAGCCTTCAATTATTTCAATCGAGGCACAAAAGAGGGAATAATGCGTTACACTGAATTAAAAAAAAAAAAAAATGACACAAGACTCACACACTGTAGCGATTGTGTTTGGGGCGTGTAATGCAATTGTTACCTGAATTACTAAGGGTCTTCTTTAAGCACTAAGTACAACGTTGCAGTCTTTTAGGATGCGATGTTTACTCGTTGAAGCTTGGAATAGAAGTGAGGCTCAGCATGGTTCCTGTCTGGTTCTTTATTTCCGTTTCCCATTAGATAGAGAGCGAGGGTAAGCTAGTCTGGTTCCCGGTTTCAGAGATCATATTTCTCCTATATGGGAGAACCGCTAAAGCGGTGTATCAATCATCCAACGGCACCACACTCCTCCCCGTTTTCTAGAGGAAAAACTCAAATGATCTTGGTTTGTTCGCCATGAGCAAATTTGTGGACAATTAAAAGTAGTAACATTTATACAAATATCTTAAACCAATTACAAACCAGTTAATCCGGTAAGATGTAAAAGGCTGAAGACCAAAAGTGTACGTCAATGGGACACTTATTTAATCAAATATATATTATATACAAATATCTTAAACCAATTACAAACCAGTTAATCCGGTAAGATGTAAAAGGCTGAAGATCAAAAGTGTACATCAATGGGACACTATTTATATATTATTTACAAACATTACAAATTTTGTTTAAAACTGCCAATCACTATGAAATTATGAAAAGGAAATTTAAAAATTGCTGCCAAACTATACTTCCAACCCCTCCCCCTTAACAACCATAAATCATTTGAGAATTTTTTGTAGTGGTGGCCAAAACTTCTTCAACAGGTATCAGTAGTAATTTTGAAATTTCATGAGCTACAAAGATGACTGTATATGGGTTAGCAATTTCTTCTTTATAGCGGATATATGGTGCATCAGATTCCAAAACTATTCTGTCGATTCCTTTATTGCAGATGAATTGTTTGATGGTTGGATATTTGTTGGTGAAGATGAAAGGTGTAACGCCAAATACAATGTCCGAAAAATGTGATGAAGCAGATTCAAAAATGTCTTCTGTCCCTGTGAAGCAATGCCAGTGAATTTTGTGATTCTGGGGTAAAGTATTAACCATGGAGGTTAGAGTTGCAAGATTGAGGTTTCTGTCTCCTCTGCTGTGGATGACGACTGGGAGATTTTTCTGCACGGCCAAATTAAGTTGCTTCTCAAAGTATGTTACTTGTTTCTGGAAATTTTGAGAATTTGGTCTGTCTGTAGTGTCCAATCCACATTCCCCTACTGATACAGTTTTTGAAGAGTCCAAAATTGAAATTAAATTTTTGAAAAACCGGTCCAAAGTTGATGTTGAATTTGAGTTTACAATTCGAGGATGTATTCCGAAAGATAGTCGAATTCTGTGGTCTTTTCTAATTTCTGACCTTTCTGTTGATGATGGGAATTTGGCAGGATTACAGTAATTAGCAACCAAGAACGACAACTTGGTCTTGTAGAGATCAGCTGTACCCATATCATCCAACTCATGGATACCAGTTAATCCGGTTTTTACCATGAGTTGGTCGAGATGAAAATGAGCATCGACAGCCATCAATGGTCCAGTTGGTTTAACTGATAGGCATCCAATAGGTAATCCATAGCGGTCTTTTTGTTCTTCGAAATTTTGTAGAAAGTTTTGTTGTTCCGGAGTTAATTTGCTGATTACAATTTTCAAGATTTTCCAATGAAGTAGAGAGTTAATGAATGTTTGGCCAAAGTTGTTAAAGATGTTAAAGCTGAATTTTGGTAAATTGTTGATCTGACAGAAAATATCTGCCAGAAAAACTTCCTCTGTTCTAAATGTTAATTCTTGGGATGCTCCATATGATACATTACCAGCAATATTTAAACAATTAATAAAATTTACCAGTCCATCTGGATATGGCACTTCCAAAATCCTGGCTAATTCCCTTAGCAGACCATTGACTAGCTGCACCCACATCTGATATTTGTCTGGGCCAAACTTTGCTTCACTGTCAACTTCTGGATGTGTGTCATTTATGTGGTGTTTCAGCATTGTAACCTGGGCAAATTGTTGCTTACAATGGAAACAAGCTGATTCGGCAGCTACATACCATGGCAGATGGAGTTTTGCTGTATGCCTAAATGGATGCCTCATGGGAAGCTGACAGATAAAGCAAAGTTTACACCTAGGAGGACAGGGTACCAGTACCTCGGGTGTTGTGGGAGGTATACAGGGATCCTCATCAGCCTCCTTCACTAACTGGTTATATTGCTCTTCCTCTGTTGGATTAGATCTTACCACGATGGGTATCCCCATATCCTCATCTGCTGCCTGTAGTACCTCCTGGTACTTTTTCTGATCATTCTCCAACTCTTGCTTCCTGGTGATGACCATAGGAACGCAATGGTCCTCGTCAGCCTCTCTCATCACTTGATGGTATCTTTCATCCTCTTTCTCCTGCCTCCTTCTTTCTTTCTCTCTAACTACTATTCTAACATCTTCCTGTTGTTCCTCCTGTTGGGCTACTTCCTCCTGCTCTGTCCATACATCTTCCTCTATCCATACCTCTTCCTGTTCTTCCTCCTGCTCTAACTCCTGCTGGGTATCTTCCTCCTGCTCTATCCATACATCTTCCTCTATCCATACCTCTTCCTGCTCTTTCTCCTGCTGAGTATCTTCTTTTCCCTCATCTACATCCTCCTCATAGTCCAGGTCTTCATAATATTGCCTATGTACTTCTTCCATCTCTTTTCCATCATTCCAACTTTTTGCCATGCTAGAAGTACACAATTATCCTCATGCTATATTTTTTTTTTTTTTTTAAACTTCTATATACAATATTTTACAATGTGTTTTTTTTTTTTTTTTTTGTTTTTAGTATTATTTGTTTAAAAACCAGTCAATCTGGCAAAAATTAAAACTTATCAGACAGATCATAGTCGTCCAGATATTTTGGACGATTTCTGATTCTACCACCATAGTTGTCAATTGCATACAAAAATGTATCATCTAAATTATCAGTACTATCATTATTTAAAAATACATTTATACCATCTAGATTAGTTACAACATGTCTATCACCTAAATCAACATCAGATGAATATCTTGTTTTTAATCCGGTACTATGCTGCTCTACACCAACTTCCTGAATTTCTTCCGTAATATCAAGGAAAGACTCTAAATCTTGGAGTTGTTGAAAAGACTCTAAGCCAGTTAATCCGGCATAGTCTTTGTTTATACCTTCTTCTGTCTCTTGAACAAAAAGATCTGGTTCCCCGTCATTATCGTCTTTAAATAACTGTGATAAATCATGACTATTTTCTTCTTCCGTCTGGCCAATCCCAAGGCTATAATCTACCTCACCTTGAAGAAGACGGTGTCTCATATACTTCAACCACGGTGGAATGATCCTATCTAGGCATGGTTTTAACTGATCATGATGGATAGTTAGTTCTCTTTTCCTTGTTCTCATTTTATACAAAACTGATGACAATACTTCTACAATTAGATATGGTCCTTGCCAGGGTGCCCGCAATTTTTTACTTTCTCCTATTTTTGTAGCAGAATCAATTCTGTATACAATGTCACCTTTATTATATACCCTGTGATTAAGTTTTACGTCATAATCTCTTTTCTGTCTAAATTGAGCTGCCTTAAGGTTATCTCTAGCAGTTTTATGAGCTTTTTCTAGTGCATTTTTTAGATCTTTGATATACTGATGGGGTTGGTTTATTTCCATATTACTCTCTGCTGTTCCCAAGAGTAGATCTACTGGTTGCATTACCTCTCTTCCTAGCATCATCATATTAGGGGTGAAACCAGTTTGTCTATTCTTTGTGGATCTTATGGCACCGGCCAATTGTTGAAGGTGAACATCCCAGTCTTTCTGCTTATCCTCCAAATAACATCTTACTGCCTGTAAAATCACACTGTTATAGCGTTCAACCTGTCCATTGGACCTTGGTCTATAAGGGGTTGTACGAGTCTTTGCAATTTCTAGTAGGCGACATAATTCATGGAATAGATTGCTATCAAAGTTTCTGCCTTGGTCAGTGTGTATTTGTAAAGCACAGCCAAATTTAGAAAAGAAATCATTCACTGCTGCTTTTGCTATCGTTTCTGCATTTTGATTAGGCAGTGGGACAAATTCAATCCACTTAGTAAACTGGTCTATGATGGCTAGCACATATTTATTGTTAGAATTACTTTCCACAAGTGGCCCAAGTATATCCATGTGTACCCTTTCCATGGGAGCTCCTGCATGATATTGACCTAGTGCCCCTTTTGCTATTCTGTTTGATTTCTTATTAATATTGCATATTGAACATGTTTGGACATACAAAATTGCATCCATTCTCATTTGATACCAAATAAATCTTTGTTGTAGTTTCTGTATGGTTTTAGCTTGACCAAAGTGTCCTGCTGTTTTGCAATCATGACAGTATTTCATAGCCTCTTCTTTCAAGGATTTAGGAAGTAACAATAGTATTCTTGGCTCTTCTGGATTCAACCACTTATAGAATAGGCATCCCTTTACAAATTTCAGCTGTGTTTTACAATTCCACCAGTGCTTAGTTGCTGGGCTTTCAAGTTGTAACTCATGCTCTGACGGCGATTCACCAGTATGTAGCCAATTTATTAGTGTTTTCAAATCAGGATCCAATTCTTGTTCTTTCTTGATGTCTTCCAAGGACCAACCTTTCATCCAATTACTTTCTTGTATAGAGATTTCATCCTGAGGGTGGTGTTGTATACTCCGGACTGCCAGAGGCACTACATCATCAACATCATTCTCAAACTTTCCCCAGGTTCTTTGAGCTCTACTGCAATATGCGCAACCTTTACAGGGTAAAGATAAAAGATCAGCTCCTGCATGGTAGCAATTACAAGGTTCTAAATCATCCGGTATTCTAGAAAGACCATCTGCATTTTGGTGCTTTTTGCCAGGACGATGTTGGATAACCATATCATATTGTGAAAGCTCTTCAAGCCATCTTGCTAATTGGCCTTCAATATTCTTAAAACGTAGAAGCCAAATAAGACTATGATGATCTGTTCTCACTGTAAATTGACGACCAAGGAGATAATTTCTGAACTGTCGAGTAAAGGTCACTACTGCTAATAGTTCTTTTCTGGTAGTGCAATAACGCTTCTGTATAGGTGTTAACACCTTACTGGAGTAGCAAACTACAAATTCTTTACCGTCATGGACCTGGATCAATTCAGCCCCTAATGCTATATCAGAAGCGTCCGTGTCTAATATGAAAGGTTCATCAGGGTATGGATAGGTTAATGTCGCTGCATTAACCAGTGCTGTCTTAATGGTTTCAAAAGTTTCTTGGTGATCCTTGCTCCATTCAAATTTAACTGTCTTCTTAGTAAGGTGATATAATGGAGCAGCTATTGTTGCAAAGTTTTTTATATGGTCTCGGTGATAATTAACAAAACCAAGTAACGATTCTACATCTCTTTTCTTTGTTGGAACTGGCCAATTTAGTATTGTATTCGTACTTTCTGGATTGACTGCAACCCCCTCTCTATTTACTAATTTCCCAAGGAAAAGTACTTCTTTCTGGAAAAGTGAACACTTTTTTGGTTTTAGCTTTAGATTATTATCCTCAAAACGCTGTAAAACCTTCTCTAAATTATATAGATGACTCTGAAAATCTGACCCTAGAACTATAATATCGTCAAGGTATGCTAAGCATTCTTTCCACGTCAATCCTGACAGAATTAGCTGAATGACTCTCTGAAAAAATGCAGGACTATTACACAAGCCAAAACTGAGCCGAATGTGTTCGAAAAGACCATATTTTGTAACAAATGCCGTTTTATGTCTATCGTCTTCATGGATTTCAAACTGATAATAACCTGAGGACATGTCGAGACAAGACATGAATTCTGTTCCTCTCAGGGTATCTATACAGGACTCAATTCTGGGCAAAGGGAAGCAATCCTTACGAGTCTTAAAGTTCAGTTTTCTGTAATCAATACAGTACCGGATCTTCCCATCTCGCTTGCGCACTAAAACAGGAGCAGCACACCATTCTGAACTTGAAGGTTGGATAATCTTTCTCTTTAATAATTCACCAAGATGTTTTTCTTCCTCCGCCTCAAAACCTAACGGTGTTCTCCTCATTCTTTCTTTAGAAGGGGTAGATGTTCCTGTATCTATTCTATGCTTTATTTTAGTAAAATGGCCTATGTCCAAATCATTGACTGAAAATGTGTTTTTATATTTTATCAACAATTGGGCTAACTGAATGCTTTCTTTTTCATTGAGATTTTCTTTTGACCTTTCAAATAAATCTTTCAAATTTTCTGGCATATTTTGACATACCTCTTCTGTTTTCTTAGAGTGGTTCCCGTCTCTACTTATTTGTCGAGCTGTGATTGAATTCTGTTCTGGGTTTTGATTTTCTAAAACTTCATCAATCTCCACCGCCGTACCAAGATTAGTACCCTTTCTCAAAGAAATATTCTTATCTGTCAGATTTCTGATTGTAATTGGTACTGTTTCGTTGGGTGTCGTCACAATATACGGCATCATTATTCCAACTAAATTCTGATTGGGTTGAATACATATATCGCTATTAACTTTTCCCTCTAACATTGCAGAAAATTCAATAACAGTCATAGATGGAATAACTACATTTTGATTTAAAGTAACTCTGCAAACTTTCATTTCTTTGTTGTTGGACTTCACTGCTGAGGCCTGTAAGGTCTGATTGTTAATTTTCACTGTGTAATTTGCCAAATCTATCACAGCTTGTAGATGTTGTAAAAAATCTAAACCTAATAATACAGGATCTGTAATATCGGCCACTATAATTTGCCATTTTGTTTCAGTTTTACCAGTCCTGATAGACACTCTATTAGCATATCTTGCCTTTATTTTATTCTCAGCTCCTGCTCCTTTCAATGTAACAGATGACTTAAGTTCTAATGGCGGCTGTAATTTCTTCATAAATTTCTCACTGATAATTGTGACCTGTGCAGCTGTATCCACCACAGCATCTACATCAACACCATTTATTTTCACTTTCAATATTAAGCTTGCTGCTACTGTTGGCCCATAGGGGTCGTTGACTGAAACTTCAGAAATTTTCAAACCTTCAGAGTTTTGTTTGTATGCGCCAGTTAATCCGGCTTTGCATGCATTAGATTTTTCATGTTGACTCGTTAACATTGAAGATTTTTCCTGACTAAGTATTCCTAAAGTGTCCACAGGTTTGTTTTCCACCAACTTGGCAATAATTGACCCTTTATTTTCATTAAAACTTCTATTTTTGTAAGTGCCAGTTAATCCGGCATTATTTACAGAATTTCCATGTAAAGGCGGTGGTTGACCTGTGTTATCTGGATGGATCGAAGAATGGTCTACTTCTTCGATCCTTGTTCGTTTAAATGAACCTTTGGTCTGGAACTAACAGGTGATGGTGACCTATTCCTTCTCATTGGAGATGAGTTGTTACTCTTATTTTCACACTGATTACTGTAGTGTCCCTCCTGGTTACAAGTGTAGCAAGTGACTGTACGTGCTGGACTTCTACTTGGAGATGGTGATCTAGGTCTCCTATTATCATTGCCTCTTGTTTCCAGTATTTTCAGTATTTTTCCTACATTGTTGTTAATACCCGTTATATCCTGCTCAGTCTTTAGGACACGCTTTTCAATAGTTTCCTGCCAAGGTACATAGTTTGGTTTCTTATTTACAACTCTTACTGCAATCTCTGAATCGTCATCCGAGTCATCCTGGTCATACTTTTCGAACTGTACTCTCCTTACATCACTCTTCTTGTAACCAAGTAGGACTCTCTGATTATGTATAGAACTCTTAACGAATTGAAGAGCCTGATCCATCCTGGTAGGACTTTTCTCCATGGCCAGTAGTGCTGCTTTTTTATCCGTACAACCTTTCAAAAATGCATCAACAGAAATTGTTTCAACCACATGTTCAGGGGTGTCTATATAGCCATCTGTTGCCATCTCTTGTATTCGTTCGGCAAATTCTTCAATCATTTCATCACCATTCTGTCTAACATCTTGTAACTGTCGGCGTATTGTGTATGGAAGATCCTTGTTACCAAACCTCTGGTTAAGTTTATCTGCCAGTAATTTGAAATCAGTTTGTATTGATAGTGGTCTGGTACTAAAAAATTTCAGAGCTTTCTCTCTTAAACACTCAATAAGTTTATCCAACTTTTGCTGTGTATCCCAGTTGTACTTGTTGGCAATGTGTATGAACTGTAAATAATAAGGTTTCCACTCGCTCTTACCATCAAATGTTGCAAGTTTTGGTGCTATCGGACCTTCATTTCTGTATCTGGAAATAGGACGTTCATCCAGTGTATTTTTAGGTGTACTTTTAACTGTTGACACGCTTGATTTATTTTCTGCTATCTTGACCGCTGTTTTATCTGCATCAACCTTTGGTATGATTTTGGATTTATAGACGTTATCTGGTGCAAGATTTCCCGTCGTTTCCACCAACTTTGAAAATGTTTTTGTCTTATAGTCCTCTTCTAACTTTTGAACCTTGGTGGCATGTTGTTGATCTTTCACTTCCAGCTCCTTCTGTTGACTTTTGATTTTTTCTCTGTCGTTATCAATAAGTCTAGCTTGTTCCTCAACTTTATTCATCAGCATTTCCCTCTCCGTCTTCAACTGATAAAATGACTCTTCAAGTTCTTGACTTTTTTGGACCGCTTCCATTTTCATTTTATGTTGCATGTCTAGTAAATGCTGTTCAAATTCTTTTCTTTCACTCTCCAGTGTTGATTCAAGTTCCTCACATCGCTGACGTTCTTCTATTTTAACATAATGTAGCTCTTGTTCAAATTTGTTTTTATATTTCTGCATGGAGTCCATTACTTCTTCTAATTCTTCAGCTTTGGCTGTAAGCTGTTCAGTGCATTGGCTCTTTACATCCGATAACTGTTTTTTCACATCTTGCTGAATTGATTTCTTATCTTGATCAGCGATCATTAACTTGGTTTTAAAATCTTCAATAACTTTTTCTTGTTGTTGAAGTTGATCTTGTTGTTGTTGAAGTTGATCTTGTTGTTGTTGAAGTTGATCTTGTTGTTGTTGAAGTTGGTCTTGTATTGTAACTAGTTCTTTGTTCTCTGTAGTCACCTGTTGATTATCTTGTTGGACACTTTTTCCTATTTCAGTTTCTTTAGTATCCAGTTGTTCTTCGAATACGACCTTTCCCATAAAAATAAATGGATCCCAGATATTACTTGGTATTCCCTCTATGGCTTTAAGTGTCTCTGCTGTTAAGGTTCCTAATTTAGACCTTTCAGCTACAATTAATTGCGCTCTCTTTTGTCCAATATCTTTTAAAGTCATCAATTCCTCAATACTGGCTGTATTAATATTCACTGTTTGTTTCCCCGCCATATTGAGATATTAACAGATAATAGTACCACAATAAATAAAATAAATTTACCAGTGTACAATAAATGGTACAAATAAACCCGTGTATCAAAAATTATAATTTACCTTTTTGAAAAATAAATATGCAAAAGAAAAAATAGACAAATTTCTAAAATCTAATAAAAGTTATTTAGTATTACCAATTAAAATTGCTCAAATTTCCTTGAATTAAGTTAAATTATCTTTGTTTTCTAATTTCTCCTTAAAATTGAAATTAATTTATAATTTTTCAAATGAATGTATCAAAACCAGTTAATCCGGAATAATACACACTCAGAAAACAAAATACAAAAAATAATGGTAATAATATTTAAGAACTAAACAGACAATTCGAGATTAATTGTGTCAAAACCAGTTAATCCGGTATTCACACATACAAAAAATAAATATGAATGTATATGAATAATTATTTTATCAAAAGTAACAACTTTTAATGTAATAACAGTACACGTACAACAATATGCAATTTGTATATGAAAATTCTTTATTGAAATATATATGTAGAAAAGTCAATATGTAAAAATGTAAATATAGCAAAATCACAAACTATCAATGACTATGGTGGTAGAATTACGAAATATTCAAAAGAACAAAGCTTGTCGTAATAATTTGCCAATCATAAATTTATTATTAATACATTCATCCAGTTTATCCGGAATATGTATAACAAATGAAAATGACGGTTCGTGTGTGCTTTGTTTGCTTTGTTGTGTTGTTTTTTTTTTTTAATATTTTTATTCTTTATTAAATTGTTAAATAGTCAATACCAGTTGTCCGGTTTATTGACTTGAACCGTACCAAATATCAGTAATTTGAAATATATTTATGTATGAATTATTGAAAAGTCAATACCAGTTGTCCGGTTTATTGACTCGAACTGTACCAAATTTCAGTAACTTGAAATATTTTCATGTATGAATTATTGAAAAGTCAATACCAGTTGTCCGGTTTATTAACTTATATTCAATAATGAAATATTTTCATACATGTAACAGTTCAAGCTTATGTGCGGTTTTATCTTATTTAGTTTATATAAATTTATGTTTACTATCACACAAATACTGTTAAAATATATTTATTTCAACAGCACAACTTCTCAAAGTTAATATTTTAACTCATAAGAAACACAATATTTGATTTATATATACTGTGCAATTTGTAAACAACACAGTTGTCTCCCTTCACTGTTTCAAATATTGAAAAAGTGCAACAAATTTCACTTCACTGTTTATATAACTACAGTGAGGCAAAACAATAATAGTTTTATGTGTATTGGGACATAAATATGTATTGCATACGAATTATAAATCGCGAGAAACTCAAAATTCAAATCCGATAAATTTGATAATTTCCCCGCGAGAACTCGCACGAAATTCAAATGACAATTTCAGGTATTTTTTGCGGTTTCAGATGTTTTTACATCTGACACCAATGTAGCGATTGTGTTTGGGGCGTGTAATGCAATTGTTACCTGAATTACTAAGGGTCTTCTTTAAGCACTAAGTACAACGTTGCAGTCTTTTAGGATGCGATGTTTACTCGTTGAAGCTTGGAATAGAAGTGAGGCTCAGCATGGTTCCTGTCTGGTTCTTTATTTCCGTTTCCCATTAGATAGAGAGCGAGGGTAAGCTAGTCTGGTTCCCGGTTTCAGAGATCATATTTCTCCTATATGGGAGAACCGCTAAAGCGGTGTATCAATCATCCAACGGCACCACACTCCTCCCCGTTTTCTAGAGGAAAAACTCAAATGATCTTGGTTTGTTCGCCATGAGCAAATTTGTGGACAATTAAAAGTAGTAACATTTATACAAATATCTTAAACCAATTACAAACCAGTTAATCCGGTAAGATGTAAAAGGCTGAAGACCAAAAGTGTACGTCAATGGGACACTTATTTAATCAAATATATATTATATACAAATATCTTAAACCAATTACAAACCAGTTAATCCGGTAAGATGTAAAAGGCTGAAGATCAAAAGTGTACATCAATGGGACACTATTTATATATTATTTACAAACATTACAAATTTTGTTTAAAACTGCCAATCACTATGAAATTATGAAAAGGAAATTTAAAAATTGCTGCCAAACTATACTTCCAACCCCTCCCCCTTAACAACCATAAATCATTTGAGAATTTTTTGTAGTGGTGGCCAAAACTTCTTCAACAGGTATCAGTAGTAATTTTGAAATTTCATGAGCTACAAAGATGACTGTATATGGGTTAGCAATTTCTTCTTTATAGCGGATATATGGTGCATCAGATTCCAAAACTATTCTGTCGATTCCTTTATTGCAGATGAATTGTTTGATGGTTGGATATTTGTTGGTGAAGATGAAAGGTGTAACGCCAAATACAATGTCCGAAAAATGTGATGAAGCAGATTCAAAAATGTCTTCTGTCCCTGTGAAGCAATGCCAGTGAATTTTGTGATTCTGGGGTAAAGTATTAACCATGGAGGTTAGAGTTGCAAGATTGAGGTTTCTGTCTCCTCTGCTGTGGATGACGACTGGGAGATTTTTCTGCACGGCCAAATTAAGTTGCTTCTCAAAGTATGTTACTTGTTTCTGGAAATTTTGAGAATTTGGTCTGTCTGTAGTGTCCAATCCACATTCCCCTACTGATACAGTTTTTGAAGAGTCCAAAATTGAAATTAAATTTTTGAAAAACCGGTCCAAAGTTGATGTTGAATTTGAGTTTACAATTCGAGGATGTATTCCGAAAGATAGTCGAATTCTGTGGTCTTTTCTAATTTCTGACCTTTCTGTTGATGATGGGAATTTGGCAGGATTACAGTAATTAGCAACCAAGAACGACAACTTGGTCTTGTAGAGATCAGCTGTACCCATATCATCCAACTCATGGATACCAGTTAATCCGGTTTTTACCATGAGTTGGTCGAGATGAAAATGAGCATCGACAGCCATCAATGGTCCAGTTGGTTTAACTGATAGGCATCCAATAGGTAATCCATAGCGGTCTTTTTGTTCTTCGAAATTTTGTAGAAAGTTTTGTTGTTCCGGAGTTAATTTGCTGATTACAATTTTCAAGATTTTCCAATGAAGTAGAGAGTTAATGAATGTTTGGCCAAAGTTGTTAAAGATGTTAAAGCTGAATTTTGGTAAATTGTTGATCTGACAGAAAATATCTGCCAGAAAAACTTCCTCTGTTCTAAATGTTAATTCTTGGGATGCTCCATATGATACATTACCAGCAATATTTAAACAATTAATAAAATTTACCAGTCCATCTGGATATGGCACTTCCAAAATCCTGGCTAATTCCCTTAGCAGACCATTGACTAGCTGCACCCACATCTGATATTTGTCTGGGCCAAACTTTGCTTCACTGTCAACTTCTGGATGTGTGTCATTTATGTGGTGTTTCAGCATTGTAACCTGGGCAAATTGTTGCTTACAATGGAAACAAGCTGATTCGGCAGCTACATACCATGGCAGATGGAGTTTTGCTGTATGCCTAAATGGATGCCTCATGGGAAGCTGACAGATAAAGCAAAGTTTACACCTAGGAGGACAGGGTACCAGTACCTCGGGTGTTGTGGGAGGTATACAGGGATCCTCATCAGCCTCCTTCACTAACTGGTTATATTGCTCTTCCTCTGTTGGATTAGATCTTACCACGATGGGTATCCCCATATCCTCATCTGCTGCCTGTAGTACCTCCTGGTACTTTTTCTGATCATTCTCCAACTCTTGCTTCCTGGTGATGACCATAGGAACGCAATGGTCCTCGTCAGCCTCTCTCATCACTTGATGGTATCTTTCATCCTCTTTCTCCTGCCTCCTTCTTTCTTTCTCTCTAACTACTATTCTAACATCTTCCTGTTGTTCCTCCTGTTGGGCTACTTCCTCCTGCTCTGTCCATACATCTTCCTCTATCCATACCTCTTCCTGTTCTTCCTCCTGCTCTAACTCCTGCTGGGTATCTTCCTCCTGCTCTATCCATACATCTTCCTCTATCCATACCTCTTCCTGCTCTTTCTCCTGCTGAGTATCTTCTTTTCCCTCATCTACATCCTCCTCATAGTCCAGGTCTTCATAATATTGCCTATGTACTTCTTCCATCTCTTTTCCATCATTCCAACTTTTTGCCATGCTAGAAGTACACAATTATCCTCATGCTATATTTTTTTTTTTTTTTTAAACTTCTATATACAATATTTTACAATGTGTTTTTTTTTTTTTTTTTTGTTTTTAGTATTATTTGTTTAAAAACCAGTCAATCTGGCAAAAATTAAAACTTATCAGACAGATCATAGTCGTCCAGATATTTTGGACGATTTCTGATTCTACCACCATAGTTGTCAATTGCATACAAAAATGTATCATCTAAATTATCAGTACTATCATTATTTAAAAATACATTTATACCATCTAGATTAGTTACAACATGTCTATCACCTAAATCAACATCAGATGAATATCTTGTTTTTAATCCGGTACTATGCTGCTCTACACCAACTTCCTGAATTTCTTCCGTAATATCAAGGAAAGACTCTAAATCTTGGAGTTGTTGAAAAGACTCTAAGCCAGTTAATCCGGCATAGTCTTTGTTTATACCTTCTTCTGTCTCTTGAACAAAAAGATCTGGTTCCCCGTCATTATCGTCTTTAAATAACTGTGATAAATCATGACTATTTTCTTCTTCCGTCTGGCCAATCCCAAGGCTATAATCTACCTCACCTTGAAGAAGACGGTGTCTCATATACTTCAACCACGGTGGAATGATCCTATCTAGGCATGGTTTTAACTGATCATGATGGATAGTTAGTTCTCTTTTCCTTGTTCTCATTTTATACAAAACTGATGACAATACTTCTACAATTAGATATGGTCCTTGCCAGGGTGCCCGCAATTTTTTACTTTCTCCTATTTTTGTAGCAGAATCAATTCTGTATACAATGTCACCTTTATTATATACCCTGTGATTAAGTTTTACGTCATAATCTCTTTTCTGTCTAAATTGAGCTGCCTTAAGGTTATCTCTAGCAGTTTTATGAGCTTTTTCTAGTGCATTTTTTAGATCTTTGATATACTGATGGGGTTGGTTTATTTCCATATTACTCTCTGCTGTTCCCAAGAGTAGATCTACTGGTTGCATTACCTCTCTTCCTAGCATCATCATATTAGGGGTGAAACCAGTTTGTCTATTCTTTGTGGATCTTATGGCACCGGCCAATTGTTGAAGGTGAACATCCCAGTCTTTCTGCTTATCCTCCAAATAACATCTTACTGCCTGTAAAATCACACTGTTATAGCGTTCAACCTGTCCATTGGACCTTGGTCTATAAGGGGTTGTACGAGTCTTTGCAATTTCTAGTAGGCGACATAATTCATGGAATAGATTGCTATCAAAGTTTCTGCCTTGGTCAGTGTGTATTTGTAAAGCACAGCCAAATTTAGAAAAGAAATCATTCACTGCTGCTTTTGCTATCGTTTCTGCATTTTGATTAGGCAGTGGGACAAATTCAATCCACTTAGTAAACTGGTCTATGATGGCTAGCACATATTTATTGTTAGAATTACTTTCCACAAGTGGCCCAAGTATATCCATGTGTACCCTTTCCATGGGAGCTCCTGCATGATATTGACCTAGTGCCCCTTTTGCTATTCTGTTTGATTTCTTATTAATATTGCATATTGAACATGTTTGGACATACAAAATTGCATCCATTCTCATTTGATACCAAATAAATCTTTGTTGTAGTTTCTGTATGGTTTTAGCTTGACCAAAGTGTCCTGCTGTTTTGCAATCATGACAGTATTTCATAGCCTCTTCTTTCAAGGATTTAGGAAGTAACAATAGTATTCTTGGCTCTTCTGGATTCAACCACTTATAGAATAGGCATCCCTTTACAAATTTCAGCTGTGTTTTACAATTCCACCAGTGCTTAGTTGCTGGGCTTTCAAGTTGTAACTCATGCTCTGACGGCGATTCACCAGTATGTAGCCAATTTATTAGTGTTTTCAAATCAGGATCCAATTCTTGTTCTTTCTTGATGTCTTCCAAGGACCAACCTTTCATCCAATTACTTTCTTGTATAGAGATTTCATCCTGAGGGTGGTGTTGTATACTCCGGACTGCCAGAGGCACTACATCATCAACATCATTCTCAAACTTTCCCCAGGTTCTTTGAGCTCTACTGCAATATGCGCAACCTTTACAGGGTAAAGATAAAAGATCAGCTCCTGCATGGTAGCAATTACAAGGTTCTAAATCATCCGGTATTCTAGAAAGACCATCTGCATTTTGGTGCTTTTTGCCAGGACGATGTTGGATAACCATATCATATTGTGAAAGCTCTTCAAGCCATCTTGCTAATTGGCCTTCAATATTCTTAAAACGTAGAAGCCAAATAAGACTATGATGATCTGTTCTCACTGTAAATTGACGACCAAGGAGATAATTTCTGAACTGTCGAGTAAAGGTCACTACTGCTAATAGTTCTTTTCTGGTAGTGCAATAACGCTTTCTGTATAGGTGTTAACACCTTACTGGAGTAGCAAACTACAAATTCTTTACCGTCATGGACCTGGATCAATTCAGCCCCTAATGCTATATCAGAAGCGTCCGTGTCTAATATGAAAGGTTCATCAGGGTATGGATAGGTTAATGTCGCTGCATTAACCAGTGCTGTCTTAATGGTTTCAAAAGTTTCTTGGTGATCCTTGCTCCATTCAAATTTAACTGTCTTCTTAGTAAGGTGATATAATGGAGCAGCTATTGTTGCAAAGTTTTTTATATGGTCTCGGTGATAATTAACAAAACCAAGTAACGATTCTACATCTCTTTTCTTTGTTGGAACAATTTAGCTGAAAACCAACATCAAATGAACAGGCATTTTCAGATAAAAAAACTTTTTAACCAAAACTGAAACTTTAACATAGTGTCATTATCCAATTTATGACATAAAATATGGTATAATTATTAAATACTGGAACACTTATAAACAAGGAATGTCATTATGACAAGAACTGTTTTAAAGAAATATATTCAGACATGTATGCTTCTTGACTAGAATGTTTTCATGAGTAGAGTATTTTCATCAGAAAAATGTAGATATTAAAAATAAATAAGACAATGTATTAAAGAGTGTATTTTTAATAAAAAAAAAATAACCATTGAATCTTCCTCAATTGAAAAAAAAAGGCAACTTGAAAAAAAAGTATTAAGACATTCGACTGTTTTCATATTTCTAACAATATTTAATTATATGTGATAAGGTTATATTTTTGCCAGGCTTTAATGAACAGGGCTTTCCATTGAAGCCGGTAGCCGGCGGAAATCCGCCGCTTACGGTGGCTTCAAGTGCCGGCTACTTCACTGCCAAAAATATAAATTCAAAAAGAAAAAAATATCTTTTTCAAATGTTTACAGGCAACGGCGAGAGACGTATATTGTCGCAAAGTCGCGGTCACGATATTTACCTTGGGCTAAATATAGTTCACATGAATTCAGGTCACTGATTGGTTGTCTATTTAAAGTCAGAATGAATCGTTTCTTTTCAAAGATAACAAGAGAGACGTTCCGGTGGTCATTGAACGATAACAATAGAGACGTTCCGATGGTCATTAACTCGTCGGCTTTTTTGGGCTTTTAAAACGTGAAGACAATCAGATAGGATGACAATCTTATATTATGGAATAATATTAGTCAAATTAAAGAAAGTGTAGTAGATCATATTGTTCAGAATCTGGAAAACAGTATCTTTTGAAGTTCATTTTTCAAAGCCCACGTGGTGTTCAGAAAACGAAAGTAGAATATTGTCGACTCGACCTCAAATAAATAACATTTCCAAATGATTTATGTATCCGACTTATTGAACAGTTTACAAAAAAAAAAAAAGAGAAAATCAGAGGATATATCAATTTTCTGTCATTGCTTGAGAAATAATTGTATGATTTAAATACGCGTAACAGTCTTTAGAGAGAAAAGGGGGGTCATTTGTTTACAAATGCACGTAGTTATGCAAAATAAATCGATCAAGATTTCTAACAAACCGGATGATTATTTAAATAAAACTCCTTTAAAAGTAAATGAATTTTAAGCATACGGTAATGAAAATAAACAAGAATGTGTCCCCAGTACACGAATGCCCCACTCGCACTATCATTTTCTATGTTCAGTGGACCGTGAAATTGGGGTAAACTCTCTAATTTGGCATTAAAATTAAAAAGATCATATCATAGGGAACATGTATACTAAGTTTGAAGTCGATTGGACTTCAACTTCATCAAAAACTACCTTGACCAAAAACTTTAACCTGAAGCGGGACAGACGGACGAACGGACGCACAGACCAGAAAACATAATGCCCCTCTACTATCGTAGGTGGGGCATAAAAACTGACATAAAAAAAAAAATGAAATTTCTTTGAGTTTTTTTGGTTTTTTTTCTTTCTTTAATTTCATACATAAAAAATGGTCATTTGAAAGATTAAATTAAGTGCCAGGAGATCGCGAGAATGCAGGATTTTGCTCTATTTATGCCAGAGCTTCTGGGGGCCTTGAGCGGCCCCCAGACCCCCTGCCGTAAGGCACCAAGCTTACAGCTTGGTGGGCGCCCCGCTTCGCCGAACGCATGTTATAGCTGCCTATAATTTTAATTCAGCCTTCTACTTCCATTTCAATGGAAAGCCCTGAATGAAAACCAAAGAAATCTAAAGTTTTGGGTGAAATCCATAGCACCCCATTAAAAGTAAATGGTCTGTACTGAAATGTTTTTAATGCATAAAAAAAATTAGCAGCATAGCTCCTAAGGACATGTTTTAATTGAATTCACACAGGCCACACAGTTTGGGTATATTTAATATTGTAAGAAAGAGAATAATTGCAATGAGTGGGGCAGCCCCCCTTATCCTAAAGGAGCATACTCATTGCAATCAAAGATAGATTTAATATAGAGAGAGTATATTTATTTTTCAAGCTAACCATTTATTTTCTCTACATCTTTGTGTAGTTAGGGTTGCTTCTTATTGATTTGGCATGATCTATATCCATTAACCATGTGAACATTTCAAATGAGCCCATTTCTCTGTACAGGCATGTTTACAGATATCCATGAAGATTTAAGTCACGGAGGAGTGGTTTCATCTTTGTCGTCTTCACAACGATTTGTAGAAAATATGTCATACTTCAAGCTGCTGTCGAATTATTTAACCACTGAAATTGGTTCCATAAAGTCAGGCTCCATAGATTCTGTACCTGATTTGTTTGAGACAGAATGGTTATCGTGTCAGTTATGAATATCCGCTGCATCATCGTCAATGATATCATCACACATCATAACATGTGACTGAATCTGTATAAACAGTTTACTAATAAACTTTTTTGTTTGTTATTCGTCTTAAAATTGACACGAGACGACAGCGTAAAGTACTCCTCCTTGACTTCATGGATACCTGTAAACAATTTCCATGTGCTTTATCATTAAATGGTCACATGAACACTTGACGGGAAGCTAAGAAAAACCGAACTTGAAATGCGTAATTGACACAGACTTTAAATCATTTCTGGAAAGGACCCAAAGTTCCGGATTGCGTCAATAGAAGTATTAAAAAAAATTTCATCAAATTTAAAGCAATAAAATTTTCACAGTCGGGAGGATTTTCAAGGGTCGGTCGGTAAACTGCAAACAAACAATATTTTAATTTAAGCCTTAGGGACATAATTAACTTTCTAACTAGAATTTGAAAATGAGATGTTAAGTTGACGAGGTAACCAGTGCAGTCTTCATGCTTAACCACAAGTCCTACAGCATTGGTTTGTAAAATTGCTTTCAGGTTTGTAAAATTGCTTTCAGGCTTGTAAAATTGCTTTCAGGCTTGTAAAATTGCTATCAGGCTTGTTAAATTGTGTTCATGCTTGTAAAATTGCTTTCAGGCTTGTAAAATTGTTTTCATGCTTGTAAAATTGCTTTCAGGCTTGTCAAATTGTTTACAGGCTTGTAAAATTGCTTTCATGCTTGAGTTTGCTAATTGTTTTCAGTCTTGTAAAATTGCTTTCAGGCTAGTAAAATTGTTTTCATGCTTGTAATATTGCTTTCAGGATTGGTAAATTGCTTTCATGCTTGAAAAATTGCTTTCAGGCTTGTAAAATTGCTTTCAGGCTTGTGAAATTCTTCTCTCCAAGCCAACAGAATCTATCTAAAAGCTTCTGGCTTTTTGATTCAAAGTTAAGTGTGAAGGGTGCCAGTGACCACATTATATCTTACCATTTCATGAAGTAGTACATTTCCATCCTTGGTCAGTTTGATATCTCCTGAACCAGACACCAACCTGTCAAGTAACACATACAGCAAAATTATTCAAATGTGTCAATGAATCACATATTCCTCTTTCATATACATGTCCTTTTTTTTTGTCAGCTTCCAGTATATGGGTATTGGCCCAAAAATTCACAAAAGACAGTTGTTGGGCCACATTAAAACACAGGTTCAGGGTATATTAGGACGTAATTTGCTCTCTATCCTCATGATCCAATGGAAACATTGAGGGGAATCAAAAAATAGTTCATGACCCCTGTGTTTAATCTGGATTTTGAAAGGACTTTTTTGTATATATTCTAATCTTCTTTTTTATTTCATTTTTGTTTATGGTTTTAAAAATAAGTGACATCAAGGAGATTTAGAATTGTTAGAAAACTGTTTAAAAATACGTTTCCCAGACTTCACAAAATACGTCACTTCTGGAGAATATAAAATGTCAAACTCTGTAAAATTAGTAAAAATCAAATTTCTGGAAAGTATTGGAAATTGAATGTTCCTGAAATTTGGGATACATCAAATTTTACAGAGTTTGATATTTTATACTCTTAGGAATAGTCCAGCTTAAATGAAATAGAAACTTAATTTTCTTTTGGATATTACTGCATATATTTTCCACCAATTATCACAAGGTCAAGGAAGGCAAAATTATGTCTATGCATCTGCTGAATTCTCTTTCAACATGTTCAAAGATTAGACGAAAAAAATGGCTTCAGCGTTATGACTTCATAGACATACCGAGGAAGGTGTCATAGAAAGATGAAAACTTTCATAAATAAAGAGATAATGAAATATATACAAATTCATGCCCAATTTATATTGATCCAAGGTTGTCAGTCAGTCCCAGAAGCAACAAAGCAGCACATTCATTTTTGGACAGGCAAATATCCACCTAATTCTATGGGACGAATTCTGACATCTTGATGCCCAAGCTTGTCTGGCAAAACAGCCGATGGATGCAAGAGTAATCTTGAACTTAGAAATATCTGATGGCGAAATGGAAAAGAGATTGTTGTATGATGTCAACAGTTCAAACAGGACATATTTCCAATTATCGATAAGATGTTAGTACCTGGTACCAAAAATAAAAACCAGTCCGAGATAAATTAACGCGAAAAAGAAGAAACAATACCCCCCCCCTTTTTTTCCAAGAAAAAGTCACTTCGGCACTTTCCGAATCGTGTTCAATGCCTTTTATTTCAAAGATTTTGCTTTCCGGTATTAACAAACTCTCTTCAACAAAATGACACAAAATATATATGTTTCTAAGGACATTCTGTCAATAGATTCTAGAAAATTCTTCGAACTGAAACCATGTGGTATCCACATGTCTGATCATGATTATAATATAAAATATGAATTATGTAAATTGCTTACATCTTCAGTGTGCCCTTTGGACCAAGATTAGATTTAAGAACATCCTGAAGACCTTTTGCTGCACTAATGTTCACAGCTAAGGCCTGAGCAGCTCTTGCAACTTCAGCTTTAGGATTTAGCGACTTGATGGCAGACATGTTTCTTTTTGTGTTATTCGCTACGATACGAGATTTCAGATTTTAACGAGACTTGAAGGAGCCTTCAATTATTTCAATCGAGGCACAAAAGAGGGAATAATGCGTTACACTGAATTAAAAAAAAAAAAAAATGACACAAGACTCACACACCAATGATTTGTATAAAGATATTCTTATAATTTTATTAAAACGTTAATTTGTACTTCTTTTATGTCATAAGAAATTATTCGATTTTAGTTAGCCGTATACAAAAATGTTTCGCTAAGCGCAGCCTGATACGTGACCACAGAGGGCGAACCCTAAACAACGGTTAATAGGGAAAGTTTGGACACAATATGCAAGCTTGGAACTGTCTGGAATTTGAATTGTGATAAAAAAAAAACATAACATACTTTAGGTTTCTGACACAAAACAAATGTGGTAAAAGATCTTAAAAATCTATTGTGCAAGACGGTGCAACCGTGAAGAGGCTAAACTTGAGTTCTCAAGTTCACACATTAAAAAAAAAAGAAACTAGAGGCTCTAAAGAGCCTGTGTCGCTCACCTTGGTCTTGTGCATATTAAACAATGGACACGGATAAATTCATGACATAATTGTGTTTTTGTGATAGTGATGTGTTTGTAGATCTTACTTTACTGAACATTCTTGTTGCTACAATTATCTCTATCTATAATGAACTTGGCCCAGTAATTACAGTGGAAAATATTTTCTAAAAATTTACAAAAATTTATGAAAAATGTTAAAAATTAACTATAAAGGGCAATAACTCCTTAAGGGGTCAATTGACTATTTTGGTCATGTAAACTTATTTGTAGATCTTATTTTGCTGAACGTTATTGTTGTATACAGTTTATCTCTATCTATAATAATATTCAAGATAATAACAAAAAACGGCAAAATTTCCTTAAAATTACCAATTCAGGACAGTAACCTAACAACTGGTTGTCCGATCCCTGTGAAAACATCAGGGCAGATAGATCTTGACCTGATAATCAATTAAACCCTGTCAGATTTTCTCTTAATGCTTCAGTTTTTTAGTTATAAGCCAAAAACTGCATTTTACCCCTATATTCTATTATTAGCCGTGGCAGCCATTTTGGTTGATTGGCCAGGTCACGCCACATATTTTTTTTAAAAGTTACCCCAATGATGATTGTGGCCAAGTTTAGTTTAATTTGGCCCAGTAGTTTCAGAGAAGAAGATTTTTGTAAAAGATTACTAAGATTTACAAAAAAATGGCTAAAAATTGACTATAAAGGGCAATAACTCCTTCAGGGGTCAACTGACCATTTTGGTCATGCTGACTTATTTGTAAATCTTACTTTGCTGAACATTATTGCTGTTTACAGTTTATCTCTATCTATAATAATATTCAAGATAATAACCAAAAACAGCAAAATTTCCTTAAAATTACCAATTCAGGGGCAGCAACCCAACAACAGGTTGTCCGATTCATCTGAAAATTTCAGGACAGATAGATCTTGACCTGATAAACACTTTTACCGCGTCAGATTTGCTCTAAATGCTTTGGTTTTTGAGTTATAAACCAAAAACTGCATTTTACCCCTATGTTCTATTTTTAGCCATGGCGGCCATCTTGGTTGGTTGGCCGGGTCACGCCACACATTTTTAAACTACATATACCAAAGATGATTGTGGCCAAGTTTGGATTAATTTGGCCCAGTAGTTTCAGAGGAGAAGATTTTTGTAAAAGATTACTAAGATTTACGAAAAATGGTTAAAAATTGACTATAAAGGTCAATAACTTCTAAAGGGGTCAACTGACCATTTTGATCATGTTGACTTATTTGTAAATCTTACTTTGCTGAACATTATTGCTGTTTACAGTTTATCTCTATCTATAATAATATTCAAGATAATAGCCAAAAAGAGCAAAAATTCCCTAAAATTACCAGTTCAGGGGCAGCAACCCAATTACGGGTTGTCGGATTCATCTGAAAATTTGAGGGCAGATAGATCTTGACCTGATAAACAATTTTACCCCTGTCAGATTTGCTCTAAATGCTTTGGTTTCAGAGTTATAAGCCAAAATCTTCATTTTACCCCTATGTTCTATTTTTAGCCATGGCGGCCATCTTGGTTGGTTGGCCGGGTCACCGAACACATTTTTTAAACTAGATACCCTAATGATGATTGTGGTCAAGTTTGGTTAAATTTGGCCCAGTAGTTTCAGAGGAGAAGATTTTTGTAAAAGTTAACGACGCCGGACGACGACAGACGACGGACGACGGACGCCGGACGCCAAGTGATGGGAAAAGCTCACTCGGCCCTTCGGGCCAGGTGAGCTAAAAAAGAAAAAAATTGAACTCACAAAAAAATGAAAAAAAAAGTCCCACCTCTCATTTTTTCACCTTCATCCTTTTATGGTGTAATCATACTGATTCCAAGCTTTTACTTTGTAGTATGGAACCTAGTTCAAGTTTACAGAATTCCACAAACTAAAACACCCGTTATTGTCTGGTAACTAGAAAAAAATGTTTTTTTTTGGCCCCCTTTGCACCCCATTATTACAGCATGTTTTGGGCAATTATTTCTTTACTCAATCCAAGCCTTCCCATTGTGACATGGAACCTTATGGTACAATTTCACGGAGAGACCCATACACTTGCTTACACAAAAGACTTTTTATGTTATTGTCCCGAAACTACAAACTGAATACTTGTTTCGGCTCTAACTCCTGGACATGGACTCTCTAATGCTTTTCCAATGTTAAATAAAATCTAATTTGAGACAATTTTTTAGCAACCCTGAAATATTATAGGCAAATATCACTATTTAATTTCTCACAGGAATTGATTGTCAAAATAATTACCTCAATCTGCTGTAGAATATTCATAGAAACCTGATGACAATATATTTGTAGGAATGTTTACAAGGTGGTACTACACATGAGGGTAACAATATCAATATAAGGAGGGAATCGTCAGTCCCAGTTCAGATAAAACACTTATATTTGTACATTTGATATTTAGTTTCTCTTGCTCCCAATCTTTGTATATATTATACAAGGTCAAATCTTTCCTTTTTAGGATCAGATTCAGTCTCCTATTTTTAAAGCCATAATTAGGCTTTATATAGATATATATAGTATGATAAACAAAATATGAAATGATCGGAACAGATGGCCCTGATGTCCGATATTTTGGAGGTTTTGGACTATTAAAATAATTAGATGAGGTTTCGTTACTGTGACATGTGGACATATGCTTCAGTGATATAACTGAATGCAATTTCATGCAATTTAAATGATGTTTGTTTTATTATTTTTAAATAAAGTTAGGAACTCGCTAGCTCTAATAAGGCAACGTACGGACAGTCTGAAAATAAATGGTATTCATCTTCAAAACTGTTTCCCTATTGCAAGACAAAAACGTCGTTTTCTTGCAATCGGTTACTATAACATCCATTTTGTATTTGGAAATGCCATGGACGCTGAGCCCAAATTTACTGATGACTAATCTGTCAGCTTTTGTGGTTCGAATGAATATATTGGGATCGTTCTCCTTCTTGAATGATGAATAGTATGAGAAACATTTAGTTTTTTAAATTTTGGGATTGAATCATAAGTCAGTGACGGATTAAGATTTTTTTATAAGTGGGGGCCCACTGACTGCCTAAGAGGGAGCCCGCTCCAGTCATGCTTCAGCGATTTACTATGTAATCAACCAGAAGGAAAATCTATTTGCATCTGAAACAAAATAAAAAGAGAGAATTGAACTGACCCGAAAGAAAACAGATGAATATCTTTTTATATCCATGCAAATTACGTATTTCTGCTCATAAGCTTCAAATTGAAGTTGGTCGTTTTTCAAATATTCCACGAAATGAAAGAATTTGCAAAAAATGCTCCTCTGGCTGTGTTGAAGATGAAATCCATTTTTTAACTAACTGTGAAAATTTTAAATCAGATAGAGATGCTCTCTTTGACTTTGTTTGCCAAAGAATTCCAAATTTTTCTATACTTGATAATCAGCATAAATTTATTTATTTATTAAACTGTGAAGACAATCAGGTCCTTAATGCTGTTGGTAAATTTATTAAAGTGAATATGAGTTAGTAATTGTATTGTAACTGTATGTAAAAAATTGTTTGTATCTATGTATTTATGCAAATCAATATTCTTTTTCCTTATTCATGTATGCTCTGTATGCCCCTTGTGGGCCCTTAATTGGAAATAAAATATGTTCTGTTCTGTTCTGTTCTGTATCCATGTGCAGGAATATGTCACATTTCCAAGCGAGATAACCCAATCTGTGTATATTGGACAGTAGATAATTATAGATTATCGCTATTTTGTGCAGTTTTCCTTTGATCTTTTTTTGTGATAATTTTCCATATCATGGTACTCGCTTGAGATGGGAAATTATCGCTAGAAACTAAGGAGCCACGTGGCGTTGCTAACAAAATTGACATGAAATTGACAATGTCGTTATAGGTTAAGGGACGACATCAAAAGATCGATGTAGGATAAAAAACTTAAATCGAATAGTTTGGGGGTGGGGGGTCAACATTGCTCAAGTTTTGTTAATCTAAAATCGATTTTACATATATCCATATAGGTAAATCAATTTTTCCCAAATTAAGTTAAGAAGGGGGTAGGGGGGTCAGCGAATTAAGTTTTTTATCCTACATGTCGTCCCTAAAATGGCGATAAACAGATTTTCATTGGTGATCTCAACTTGATTGCTTTTCTCGCTTTCGCCGTCCCGGTTCAAGCGAGAAAATCATTCTCGTTGAGATGATCAACGCTAATTAACGATAACTCTTAACTATGGCACACGTACGGGAACCACATAAATGAGATAATCACAGTTTATCGGGGATAATGACCATCGATCGACCGTGCATTATAGGTGCACGGCGTAAAGTATACTTTACTGTTGTAAATGCATTTATGAAATTATCGTCGACAATCTATCATAAATGCATTTACAGTCGACAATCTATTATAAAGAATTTAATATTTTCTTTAACACTGACGACGAAACTGGTAACGAACCGTAGATTGCGCATTTTAATCACCATTAGTAATGAAATAATATGACATAATAGCATCTGTGGTTTTTTTTTAAACATATTAACACCAGCAAACACAAGTTTGTTCAGCTATCCAACAATAGGCTACACACATATATATATATAATTCATTTCAGTACAATCATTCATTTATGCCTTGGACAAATAAGTTTGCTTTATATGTCTGTGACGTAATAACTTACAAGCTAGATGTGTTTTCTTGGTTTTTATGCACCACCTACAATAGTAGAGGGGCATTATGTTTTCTGGTCTGTGGCTCCGTTCGTCCGTGCGTCCGTTTGTGCGTCCGTCTGTGCGTCCGTCCGTTCAGGTTAAAGTTTTTGGTCAAGGTAGTTTTTGGGGAAGCTGAAGTCCAATCAACTTGAAACTTAGTAAACTTGTTGCTTATGATATAATCTTTTTAATTTTGAAGCCAAATTAGACTTTTGACCCCAATTTCACGGTCCACTAAACATAGAAAATGAAAGTGGGAGTTTCAGGTTAAAGTTTTTGGTCAAGGTAGTTTTTGATAAAATTGAAGTCCAATCAACTTGAAACTTAGTACATATATGTTCCCTATAGTATAATCTTTCTAATATTAATACCAAATTAGATTATTACCCAATTTCACGGTCCATGGAACATGGAAAAGCATAGTGCGAGTGGGGCATTCGTGTACTTTGGACACATTCTTGTTTTATGCATGTTTTATGTAAATACGATTAAACATATCGCAATCATCTTTAGTTAGGTAAGGCGTAAGCAGACAAAAAAGTTGAATAAGGGAGCTACCATTTGATTTTTAGGGGGGGGGGGGGGGGGCTATTATAAAAAATTTTGTCCAGCATTTTTTTTTAGCTGTAATCTCTGTCCTGCCTTTTAATTTTTCACTCTGTTCGGTCCTGTTTTTTTTTTTTTTTTAGTTTCTCCTGACTTTTTATTATCTAAATTGTAGTCCTGACTTTTTATTTTTGCAAGTGTCTCATCCTGCCTTTTTTTTTACTCAAAACTCCTGTCCTGCCTATTTTTTTCAAATTTCATCCTAGCCCCCCCCCCGATAAAAATTAAATGGTAGCTCCCTAAATAAAATTTAGACAATTGGTGAAAATTAAAGATATCAGTCTTAATAATTGAAAAAAAAGTCATTCAACAGTTAAATTTTTTTTATTGATATTGACTGGAACTATGGTATAATAGTCCCAAATATTGATAAGTAGAGCTCTCTCTCTGATTGATAAGTGAAGATTTATCAATTGCAATAACTAAAGACATCATCATGAAGCAAGTTAGGTCGCAAGCGCTTTTATCAGTAGTGGGTCTCCCTTATTCTGTGTGTTTAGAAATAATACTTATTTGAAAATTTTCTTTCATATTTCAACTTATTTTCACTTATCTAAAATTTTGTAACTGCTATCATTGCGATTTAATACTAACAGTATTTATATCTAATGCCCCTCTGTTCTTATTTTCAACAGTACAAGAAAGGCAGAAAATTTGCCTGAATTAAGTCATGGATAAAAATTCACAGGACAATAAGGGACGACACCAAAAAGTTCAATGTCAGATAAACAAACTTAATTCACATAGTTTTTTTTCACTGACCCCAACAGTGGAAAAATCAAGTTGTTTGACCAATACAGATATTTAAAATCGATGTCAAATAAAAAAAAAATCTTGCAGCACTTTTTACCCCACCCCACCCCCAAATATTTTTTTTTTATTATTATCTTACATTGATCTTTTGATGTCGTCCCTCAATCAAAGCTCATTTATATACGATTCACAGTTTGTCTTTGATAAATAAATAGCCTTAAAAAAAAGCATTTTACATTGATCATGAACAAAAGATTATAAAAACTTGAGAACAATTTTTCTTGTTTGAGATTTTTTTTCACACAGCAAGAAAGAACGAAAACTTACGTCGGACAGATGGACAGACGGACGCCGGACATTTGTATACCATAATACGTCCCGCCAAAATTTTGACGGGCGTATAAAAAGGAGATGTGGTATGATTGCCAATGAGAAAGCTCTCCACAAGAGATGACACAGAAATTAACAGCATAGGTCACCGTACGGCCTTCAACAATGAGCAAAGCCCGTACCGCATAGTCAGCTATGAAAGGTCCCAAAATGACAAATGTTAAAACAATTCAAACGAGAACACTAAAGTCCTAATTTATTTACAAAAAATGAACGAAAAACAAATATGTAACACACCAGCAAGCGACAACCACTGAATTACAGGCTCCTGACTTTGGACAGGCACATAACTACAGAATGTGGCTGGGTTAAACATGTTAACGAGATCCCAACCTCCCCTAACCTGGGACAGTGGTGTAACAGTACAACATAAGAACCAACTATCAAAATCAGTTGTTAAAGGTTAATCTCATCAGATGGATACAAATAAAAATACATTTAACAAAAACACAGTGTGGAAGTGATCGTACTTGTATATTCCAACAACATAAGGAAACTACGTACAGTTCTTAGAGTACTCGCAGTTACTGACAGCTAGTTAAAAGCCATTAACATTACAACCTATTAAAACAAGAGTGCACACGCTGAAATGTCTCGCCTTCTATACCAATCATTGATATTATGTTGATAGTCCTAAATATAAAGCTTTATTACAACTGTCACATAAACTTAACATTAATCCAGAAAACTAAAATTGACCAACGAACCATGAAAATGAGGTCAAGGTCAGATGATCCATGACAGGCAGACATGTACGCTAACAATTCTTCCATACAACAAATATATATTGCTTATACAGGTTAAGAAAAAACAGACCAAAACACAAAAACTTAACACTGAGCAATGAACCGTGAAAACGTTTTTTTTCTCGTTTAAATTGTTTCAAATTTGTCGTATGGGAACCTTGATAGGATATGTTTTGCTCTAAGTGAAGCCGTAGCGACAAAACTAGTTGCTAAAAATCGCTTGCAGTGGTGGATCCAGAATTTTTGTAGGTGTGTCCCCGGTGTGAGTGTAAAGGGGGGGGGACTGACCACCTAAGAGGGGGTCCGCTCTGGTCCCTACCCTTAATCCACCCATGTTTTGTTTCAGTTGAATAATTATCTAATTGGCAAACTCAAACCGACAGCTTCACTGAGTCTAATTCTATATATTCAGAGTGGCCGGCATATTTCCCTGGTTAGAAACAGGTGTATTTTTTAAAATTTATGATTGACTTTTTCTTTATTGCTAATTTGATTTGGTCGATTAAAAAAACGGTTTTCCCAAGTATAAATACCCCCTTAATAAAATTAGTTGTTTTTAATAACCGTTGACTTAAAAATCCCACCAGAGCCTTATAGTGAAATTCGGAAAAAATACGGCTTACTTTCGGATAAGTTTTATTATAAATATCCATTCTCACATCCGGTGATAATTTTCGTTAACCCATTGGAAGGATTAAGGCCCCAAGGCCAGGGTTATGTAAAATCTGTGAATCTCTACTAATATCAATGAAACGAGTTTATTAATTATTTACATCATACGACTTAGAACAAGCCAGGTAATGTACAATTAGCATAAACAAAGTATATAATTGCAGGACGAGACCCATAGTGATTGGTGAAGTAAAATTGTATTTACAGTGATAAATCTTTAATTCATGGTATATATACTGGCTTTAAATCTTAATGTCAATATTTTATACTGTGGAAAACATGATTAAGCCTTAATATGTTACTTTTTTAAGCGACATACAATTCTCATCGTAATGATTACGTGACAAATTGTCGACCTAGATTATGACCTTTCCATAATTTCCATCACTCTAATAGATGATGTAAACTGTGTCATTTCTATTAAAAGGCATATTTCGATGACAAATTTGTTTAACTCTGACTATTGATGTAAAGATCCTGACACAATAACAAAAATGAAATGTGCTACTTGTACAATGTAAAACTTCAGGTTTTAAAATTAAATTATTTGACAGGTTACCTACTCTGTGGTGGGACATCCAGGTACTCTGTCAATTATGAGTATTCAAAAATAAGTAGAATCAAATATATGATCTGTGCAATTTGGGAGGAAATTTACTATTTTTTGATGATTTTGTTATGTGTAGAAAGCATTTAACAGTCAACTTTCCCTCAAAATGGACCGATTAAAATCTTTGATTTACTAAATTACATTGCTCCTGCTTGACAAAGTACATGGATGTTCTACCACACCTATCGAAAAATGTTAATTCTGGAGTCAAAACTTGATATTATGAAAGCCCTTTCACAGTAAGTTCGGTGATACTGGATAGGGGGCAGATTATTTTGAAAGAGGTGGATTCATGTTTCAAAACAACTGTTCTGTTTTAACAATGTTTTCCCATATTTTTCACACCATTTGTACCTCCATTATGAAAATCTGCCCCCTAACCAATATGACATACCTAACCGTGAACGGGCAACCTTAAATACAACATTACATGTACAGTATGATTAATTAACGTACATTTATTCCAAGTTAACCATCCTGTATGTACACTGTGCATTTTTTTTGCTAGTATTTGACATTTTCTCAATTTTTGAAAGAAGAAAATCTCATGATTTCTGATCATTCTTGTTATTCATGCATTTAAATTTGTAAAAGTAAAAAAAGTAAAGTGCAAAATTTTTAACTGGTGACAAATTTATGACAAGTTAACCACCTCAATTAAGCTTTCACCTGATGGGTCATAAATGATCATCAAAATTATTTCATACAAATAAAAACAGTCAATCTGCATATATATATCTTCATTTGGTTACAGAATCGTAGGAAATTGTTTATACCACACATTTATCTTATGAAATATTTTGTCATTGCCTGCCCTCACTTTTGATATAGATTAACAAAACAGGATGCTATAAGTTGAGTCTATTGTGTAACTGTTCATTTTTTTTTGTACATTGAATGTATAATCTTTCACAGAGTAGGGTCTCACTCAAAGGCAAAAAGATGACACAATTATAATTTGTCCTAGTATTGAAAACTTAAATACCTACTCATGATCTGTCTACATACATGTACCTCTGTCTTTTGGACTTTTAGGTTAAGGGGGTCTTTTGATTTATGGTGAAAATCAGTGTTAAACTGTCAACTGGGTTTTTATTTTTTGGCGGGGGGGCTTTGGTCATAATTTTTTGACCATTTTTTCTCTAGCTATTCTGTATTATTCGTATATATAAATATATCAAAACATTTCTCTTTTCTATAGCATATCTGTAACCATAAGCAAATTATACGGACAGGATTAGTGACCAATTAATAGATTCATTATATTAGTTCCATCACATTACTCATCAGCCCATGTTTTGAGACATACAAATCAAAATATAAACGTTACAATATATATATATCTTTTGAAGAAATAAAACATTTTATTTTAATCCTAATTATTATATTTTTATTCGAACATGTATATTCATCATGTTGATCATGTTGATGAAATACTGAAAAAGAAAAAGGTCATTTTTTTTTCATTCAACATTGGTGAACATTTTTGCATTTTTCTAACAATGCAAAACCATGGTGGGGATTATTTGATTATTCTGTTAACATTTAATTTTACCCCCTTTTTTCTCTAATCTTTAAAAAATTAACCCCTTTTTTCTCTAATCTTCAAAAAATTAACCCCATTTTTCTCTAATCTTCAGTTATATTCTCTAATCTTCATTTTTTAAGGGCATTAATCTTTAATCATTTAACCCCATCCAAACCCTCATATTGGCATCTCCATGACCAGTTTTGTTATGGCATCAAATCATCAAATAATCTCCACCATGGTTCTGCATTGTAAGAAAAAAATGCAAAAATGTACACCATCGTTGAAAGCGTAACTAGTCTACTTTTGTTTTTCTTTTGCTATTCACCACCATATGTTAATTAATTCACTGATATTTGGTATGCAGTTGTATTACAGGTACATGTACTAGTAGCATTTTCAAATTAAGCCTCATTTCCATGCAAATATTATGCCCCTCGCCTTTTCATCATGGTGTATTGACTCTGAGATATTGCTTAATTTTTTTAGAAGTTGAAATACATAATGGGACAGCGGAGTACAGAAAATACAGAAGGGAGGTTTATATCTAGCCGGAATAGTAGATAGAACTTGTAAACTTATCTGGGTGCATCTAAAAACACCTATATATAAATTTAGATTTTTCAATGTGTGTCTATGTATAGTAGTTACGGTATACATTTTTGTACCTCTCGTATTGTTATTTTATATCTTGTATGAGAACCAATATTCTACCTACATTTGTAACCTGACCTGTATAAGTCAAACACCTGTCAAATTAGAACAAAACGTTGTAAGGTAAATAACGTATTGTGTTTAGTACTTGAAATCATGAACTCTCAATGTCAGAATTGATATGAAATTAGAGATCCATCATGTTCATATGGCTTCCCTCATTTTATGAAAATTTGATTTATATTAATTATATAATACCAGTATGTAGTGTCAGTGGTATTAATTTTCTCAGGGTTGTTTAGTTTAAATTATTTTTGACCTTCGTATATCTTTATTTGTTGCTTGATGGAGATGCTTTCACATGTTTCACATAAATTTTGGAATTAAATTATTACTTGGAGTTTTGGTAAGCATGGTAAGTGAGTACATTTACAATGTAGAATAGAAAATTAGACTTTTTGTTTCAGATTTTTTTTTTTTTTTTTTTTTTTTTTATAGATATTTACAGTATTTTTAAATGTTAATTTATCAGCCTTTTGGGAGAAGAATAATCTAGAAGTTATTACAATGTAGTGACTCTTAAAAAAATTGTTTGACAATGAGACAACTATCCACCAGCATGACCAGAGGCCAAATTGAAGGGCCCCCTGTCAACATCTACATTGTACAGGAAACATTACTGCATTCAACAATGAGCACAATTTTTGGTATTTTTAAATGATCATCCTTTTAGGGAAAGGTAGAAGTTATTAGTGACTCTTAAATAAAATTAAAAAAATAGGTTTGACAATGAGACAACTTTCAACCAGAGACCAAAATGAAGATGATGTAATCTACATTGTACAGGTGACATCACTGCGTTTCCCATACAGTAAATATAAAACTTATCAAAAGTCCCTGCATGGTAATTAAAATATAGGCAAATGTAAACAGTAGTTCTAATGAGAAAACTGATGGGCTGATTTTATTGGCTACTTCAAAACAGATTGGGGCTTAAAATTATTTTTCATCAATTACTAACATGAAAAACAAACCAAATATTTTTCATAATTATAGCCTGTAAACCAATATTTTTTAGGAGTAAACAGCATATTGTAAACTTGCTATATTTACAGGAATACTTTTTATTGTTTTGAAATAGTCCCTTGAATTAAAACAGTTTATTGATCAACTTTCAATATAGGTAGTAATACTCTTAAAAAATTGCATAAGACTTTATTGTAAAGAGTTTAAACGTACTGTTTGTTTATAGTTATGTATATTCCCTTTAACTATGAACATGGTGTAGGTACATTGTAAAATTTTTAGTACATGTAGGTCAAATTTCACTGAAAATCAAAATGAGTGATATCTTAAACCACAGATTAAAAGGTTATGCTTTAAACGGTAAGTAGTAGTTTAATTTTTGTTTTACATTGTTTTTCTACTTAACTTAAATGTACTTAAAAATAGGATTAACGTCCTTGATGTGTTTCCTTTGCATGTTAAAAGTTACAAATCAGATGCAGATTCAGGATTTTGAAAAAGGGGACATACCCTCAAACTAGTCAAAGTTTAAAGCAGTTATTTAAAATAATAGTTTTTAAGTACCCTCAAAATAAAAATAAAAGGTTTTCTACGAATATTAATAAATCAAAGGTATAAGGTTAAAATATAGATGTCAGTGGTGGACCACTTTTATTGGACGATAAATGCATTTAAATGGGGACATATGGTTGGGATTCCCCCTCCCCCCCGTCTATTTCCTGGGTTGTGATCCCCCTCCCCTTTAAAAATGACTGGATCTGCCTCTGTAAATAATGATTTCTTCTTATATGTTATATTTATCAAAATCTAAACTTCATTAAACGGTACATGTTTTTATAAATTTCTTGTTCTACCTTTTACCTGTAGGTTTAATCAGTGTCATTGAACTCTGTTTGATTGGATTACAAAAGAGGTATTTCAAAAGTGTTGACTTTAAAGTATGAATTTGTTTTTTCACACAACTTTTTAAACTCAGACTAAATAATAGAATTTTACATAACTTTACATAATTTTCATAATCTTGCATAGCTTGTTCACCTACATGCATATAGATTTAAAACGATATTACAGTATTTGTTGGTAACTTAATAAAGGGTACAGAATATTTGTACCAATAGGAACATCTATTATGACATTACTTATGACATTGTTTCCACAGGGGACTTGAAATTTTGATATAAATAAGAAGATGTGGTAGGAGTGCCAATGAGACATGGGAGACAACACTCCATCAAAGTTTACATAAGACCTAGACATAAGACATAAAGCTTTATTTAGAGTCGGTATAAGCAAGCAATTACAAACATAAGCTCTGAAGAGCTTTTAAAACCGACATAACAACAAGAAAAACAAATCATACATATCGAGTCATGCAATACAATATGTAAAAAGCAAACAGTATGGCCTTCATCAAAGAGCCTTGGCTCACACCGAACAGCAAGCATGAAAATGACTTTTGTAAAACAATTGAAACAAGAAAACAAATGGTCTAATCTACATAAAAAAAAAAACAAGCAGGAGAAACACCTATTAACCACACCCACAAAACGGCGTTAGGGCAGAAGGGCGCGGCTATGGGCACCTAGGGCGCAGCGCCCTTCTATTTTGGGCTAACGAGACCACTGTATGTGGATAAAAGGTTTCTACAGATATATTTTAATAACTACATGTTTGGTTCTCTGATAAATCATTTGCACACATTTATTGGTATTCTGCTGCCATGCTTGTCACAGTTTTTTGTTTCTAGGTCTTACAAAACTATCTAAACAATAAGTTGACCAAGGTGAGATTGACACTTTGATCTAATGGTCAATTTACTGACTAAGCTGTCTATAAAACATGTAGTAGAAGTATTTGGATTATATTATGATGTGCTGAATATTAACCTGTTGTCAGTTTTCTAGGTATGTTTGTGTCCTAGATAATTGACCTTTATACAATGGGGTTTTGTAATAATATACATTTATCCATTAAGTACACTTAGTACATGTAGAAGTATTGATTTGTCGGACATATCTTACAATGTACACTTGAATATAAAGAGTACTGTTAAATGTAAACATTAAGTAGTATTTCATGGGTGTTCACTCTCACAGACATATATAAACATCATATTCATTTCTTCAAATGCATTTGAAGAGAAAAAAATAGTTCTTGACAACAATTATATTTGATAACTGTCACCATGTGGTTGATTTTCTGTGTTTAAACAATTCTTATCAATACTTTTAAATGATGATTGAAAGGAGATACATGTAGGGTAATTAAGTTAATAAAACAGCAACCCAACAACAATGCCCCAAGTGGCTTTTCTAGAAAGTACTATGTAAAAGATAATATTTCATTTATTTTTCTGACTGACTGGTGGACCTTTTATTTGTACTGTTGGATTGTTGATTGACATACCACACACAACATCTTTAATTCATAGACAGCAATACAACTAAACAGGTTTTGTTCATTGTTGAAGGCTGTGAATGACCCTTAGTTGTTGACAACCTTGTCGTTTTCCCTCTGGTGGATGTTTGTCTAATTAGTGATCCTACCACATCTCCTCATTTTGATAATGATGTGTGACAGATCAAAATGTCATTTCAAATAGCTGCAAAACATGTAGGAATTGCATCAGCTACAATGACTGTTGTTAATCTTTGATGCAAATTTATGTCCACAACAATTGTCACTTAATTAGAAAATCAATTTTATTACTGATTTTATTTACTCTGCAAATAACACAATTGCAACACAGTGTAATGTTTATTTTGATGATAAGTGATCGTCCAATTAAAAATTTCTGATTTGCATATTGACGTATTTGTGTTAGAGACTACCAGGAGACTTTATTTCGCTGGATTGAACAATACTTAGATTTTTATGTTTTACTTCTTGATATTCATATAGAAAGTAGTAATACATGTAGGATCGCAAATATTTTGTTTGTATGTTTATTCAAAAAAATTTTGAACAAATCCTTGATTTTTTCCAAAGGAAATTAAAATAAGATAAGAATTGATTATGGAGGGAGAGGATTTATAGTCAGCGGTGGATCCAGAATTTTTCATAAGTGGGGGCCCACTGACTGCCTAAGAGGGGGCCTGCTCCAGTCATGCTTCAGTGATTCCCTATATAATCAACCAATTTTTTATGGATAAAGGCCCTGACCTCGGCACCCCCCCCCCCCCCCCCCCCCCCCTAAATCCGCCTCTATTAGTTATTATGTGTAGATTTTTAGAAAATGCTTGGTTTTAAATCTTCACAGACATAGCCTTCTACTTTGCAAGTTTATGGAGAAAAAGAATTCAGAATTTGTTTTGATATAACATAGTGTACATGTTCCTCTCAGATCAAACAATTGTGCATATTTATGCCCCACCTACGATAGTAGAGGGCATTATGTTTTCTGGTCTGTGCCTCTGTTCGTCCGTATGTCCATTCGTTTGTTTGTCCATCCGTCTGTTCATTTGTCCAGCCCACTTCAGGTTAAAGTTTTTGGTCAAGGTAGTTTTTGATGAAGCTGAAGTCCAATCAACTTGAAACTTAGTACACATGTTCCCTATATGGTATGATCTTTCTGATTTTAAAGCCAAATTAGAGTTTTGACCCCAATTTCATGGTCCACTGAACATAGAAAATGAAAGTGGGAGTTTCAGGTTAAAGTTTTTGGTCAAAGTAGTTTTTGATAAAGTTGAAGACCAAACAACTTGCAACTTAGTACACATTTTCCCTACATGGTATGATCTTTCTAATTTTAATGCCAAATTAGATTTTTTACCCAATTTCCCGGTCCATTGAACATGGAAAATGATAGTGCGAGTGGGGCATTTGTGTACTATGGACACATTCTTGTTTGTTTGATCATTTTAGTTGTGCATGTTGTTATAATGATAAGTCTTCATGGAGGAATAAGTTAAAAATAGAATTTGGAAGATATGGCAAAATAAATGCATGTTACTATTTTCATATTCTACAACATGTACAAGGAGTTTATCAAATGTGTCTCCCTTAATGATATGCAAGTTTTATATATAGTTTTGTAAACAAGTTCAAATTAGTCCATGTAAACTGGATAATGCGCAACAGTAAATAAAATCTCCCAGATAATAGAAAGGTCTTTACTAACTGTGTCAAAGATATTTAAGTTCAATCCTAAGTAATTTAAGTATTCCATACCATTTGAATGAATTTTAACTGTTCAAGGCTTTCTAATTTTCATTGGGATAAACTTAGGACACAATTTATAGAAAGTCTCAATACTTTTTTCTACTGTTTTAACTTGTTTCCCTTTAACGATTTCCTAATTGTGTCTGTAATTTTTTCATCTGCACTAACAATATCGTAGACCCTAAACTCATTTTTCTCTGTATTTTCAATTTTTTCAATCAATTTTGATCAAAAAGGAAGGGGGAACTAAAAAATAATCAATTAAATACAGCTTCATATATCTTTTTTAGTAAATTATGAACCTCTATCATGATTATTCAACAACTTTCCATATCTGATTTTTATAGAAGCTTAAGTATGAAATATATAAGATATGTAACGTCTTTAAGACAGGAAATATTTCATATGCATATTATTATATATGTAAGTCTCTTTAAGGTACATTCACAACTTGGACTTTAAAGCTTGGCATCTTATAGGGTAAATGTATTTAAAAAGACTGGGTATTCACTTCCAAATATTTTTTGTTGTGTTGTTGGATTACTGTCTCATTTGTTTAAACTTTGCACCTCTTATTAGTCATAACATACAACAATCTAAATGATCCACCTGTGATGGTACATGTGTTAATTCATTCATGTCAAATTTTAACGAAGTTTTACGAAAATTTTATTTTGTATTTTCAGATTTCATCTAGAAACAACCTCATTAACAACTTATATCTTGTATTGTAATAAAACATAACGGCCATGAGTGACGAGGTGCCTAACATCCCAATGACTGATGTCCCAGTGACAGAGGTGCCAGTGCCTGAGGAAGAGGCATGGTTCTCCACGTTGGATCTCCTTATTTTATCGATGCTGGCAGGGTTTGCTGTCTATTGGTTATTTTTTAAGAACAAAAAACAGGAACAGCCAGTGTTTAAGAAACTTGTGGTTCAGTAAGTAATGTATTGTTATTACAGATTTTCACAAATAGATATTAATTTGATTTTAATTTTTTGGTGTTTAAAGCTACTTTTAACAGCCATGACCATTACTTGGGGACCCTTTTATTGGTTGAGGGAGCCTAATTGCCAAGTCTATTGATTTTGTACAAAGTTATGGTCCTTGGACCATGTGGACTTTCAGTCAAATAATTTTTTTTCCTTTTTTCCCGTCATTTTTCTTTCTTTTTATTCTTCTGATATGCTTGAAGATATTGATTAGATAATTAGTAAATAGCTTTTGTTATGTAAAGCTTCAGATCAAGTTAAAATTTTTTTCAGGTTAGATGATTTTGTGCAGAGTTATGTTCCTTGCAAAAGAAAACAAATATATTTAATGTGATCAGAACATGTATATTTTTTTTCTTGATTAATGTTTTATTATATTTTTTCATTTACAGACCTATGGCAGGAAAAATTGACGACCCAAGTTTTATCAACAAAATGAAAAATTCTGTAAGTTTTTATATCTTCTTCAAAATGAGGTTTTCTAGCCATTGTACATGTTTTATTACCTAGTAAAAAGTTATGTCAAAAGCAAAATTGTTGATGTTACAAAATTGGTTTCATCTGATGAAGATTTTTATTATAAAAAAAATGGTTTGTTTCGAATTAGACATTTGATATGTCCTGTTAAAAAGAAAAAAAACAAAACACCAGTTTTTGGTGATAGCTATAGCATGCACCATATTTGATAGGCCTGATGGGTTATTGTCGTTCTTCGTGATCTGCGAATTTTTGCTATCGTGATATGTTTTTCTACAATTTTTTTTTCTTTATATTTTCGTGATCCATGATGATGGAAATTTATTTTCTGTGAATCCTGATTAACAAAAAAATCATATTGTGAATCGTGATGAGACCCCCCCCCCCCCAATCAGGCCCCTCATATTTAAAATGCACTTTAAAGTTTATTTAAAAGACAAGCCAAAAATATTAGATTAAATGTAGGGATGAGAATAGTGGTACCGAAAGTATTAACGTTACAATATTTATAAACATAAAATATTGTATCAAACTATCAATTGTAACATAATTTATTTGATGTGTTTCAGAAAAGAAATGTCATAGTATTTTATGGGTCACAGACGGGAACTGCTGAAGAATTCGCTGGGAGACTAGCTAAGGATTCTATAATGTATGGTATGAAGGGTATGGTAGCTGATCCTGAAGAATGTGAATTATATGAACTATCACGCCTGTCAGAGATAGACAATGCGTTGGCGTTATTCTGTATGGCGACGTACGGTGAAGGAGATCCAACAGATAATGCTCAGGACTTTTACGAGTGGTTACAGAGTGGTGATACAGATCTCTCGGGAGTTAAATTTGCTGTAGGTTTATATTTCTTTCTCTTCTGAATACACAGGCAAAATTTGCTCACATGAATTTCACATGAATCTCATATGAAATTCACATGAAAAATTTCACGTCAGATTCACTTCAATCGAGCTTATACATGAAACTCATGTGAACATTTTCATGTGAATTTCACGTGAGATTCACATGGATTTAAATTCACGTGAAATTGATGCGAGTGAAATTTGCCTGTGTATATGCCTGCTATGTTGCTAACAGTGTTTATCAGTTGTCCTTCTGTTTGAATCACTCTGCTCAGCTCTAGATAAAAATGCATATATATATCTGGGCTTTCCCAATTTTATTTGTGATGTCAAGTATGTTGACCCAGCCTCGTTAACTTTGACCCTCACATATCAGCAATGCCATAATAATAAAATTGACCAGTCATCTTCCAATTTGCTGGTGAAAAAAAAACCCCAACTTTTTTTTATTATTCAAAATACCCAAATACAACCTGATTAATCAATTGTCTGGTTGTCTGTGTATTGATATAGTAAAATATCAGCTGCTGAACACAATATGAAGCCTGTTTGGACTCATTCACTGATCACTTGACAAAAGCATCATACTGTTACTTGCAGCTCATATTTTACAATGTCATTATGCAACCTGATAATTGGAAACTATAAGACCTCATAAAGTTCAAACTACAAATGTATCCTAAATTTGTAAATTATGAAATTATATATGACGCCCGTCAAGCAAAAACAACCCTTATCGCATTTGACGTCGTTATCGGTAGTCAACGCTAGAATGTAACGTACAACAAACCGATAAATTGCACGTTGAAATTGAGATAAAAAAAAATTCTAAACGTTACCCATGCGAATTGAATAGTATATTCTTATAGTACATTACTTCTGTAAAATAATGCCGTATTTACAATTCAAAATTTAAACGTAAATAAAATTGAGAATGGTTTTAATTCTGTGATTAAATTCAGTTAAAACTTTTCAAATGCTTGTTTTGACATATATACACTGTATATGCTTATTGTCTTTAGAGAAATAATTTATAAACAATATAAAAAAAAATTCGCACACATCTCTAAGTCTTATTATGACATACTAGTACCACGATATGTGATGATGCAATACTATATGCGTATTAACCTTCTTCACTATATATAAACATCAATGTTGTATAAAAAAATCTTAAATATTTTCTAGAAATCGCAAAAAAGTTATTTTCCGTAGCTAGATTTCTTTTATACTTCTGGAACGGCAAGTTATTGTATGAAGAACCCAAGAAAATAATTTGATATTTGGAGCACTATATTGCTTACCAAATGCGGAAAATTATACATGGTTCATCACACGAGAGCATTTGCTTAAAAGAAATCAAGTACGACAGAGAAGAAAGTCTGTCTGAAAGTTTTCGTCTTTTATTTTGCTACGCTTTAATCCGCAATACACCTGTACTTCAAACAATAAGTCCATTTGTTCAAATGATAACATTCGAGTATGTTATCAGAATTAATATCAAAAAGTTTGCAATGCGTTCAAAACTGTAAGTATGAAACAAGTATCAGTTCAAAACTATATAACTCAATTTAAAAAAGTGGGGGTATACTGTGTTGCTTTTATTTACCTCTGTCTGGTCGTCAGTCAATCCATCCGTCAGTCCGTCCGTTCGTCGAATATTACTCAGGAACTAAATTACAAGGATTTCTGAAATTTTGTTTCATGGTTTATATAAGCCAGTTATACCGTGGGATTCGTTTTCAGATTTATCACTTAACAACTTCATGTTAATGAAAATTTTAAACGGGGGTATCATCAGTAAGCAGTAGCAGTAGCTCTTGTTTTACACGCTTTTGAAGTTTACTGAAATCTCCTACTTTAATCACCTATAGAGGTCCCGGTCACTCATCTTTTAAGTGGAAAGAGGTTGGAATTAACTCGGCAAATATGACACAAAAACTATAATAAACCTAAAATTCGGTTATTTGGCCAGGTTGTTGTCTTTTTGACAGATTCCGCATTTCCTTTCTCAACTTTATTAAGGACAAGTTTTATTTCAATTTTTGTTTTACATTTTCTAAAAGTAAACAAAATATATAGTTTTCTGCTTCCTTTCGAAAAGAAATTCCTTTATTCTTAAATGGTCTGCGTGGTAGGCCCTGAAGAATCAAACAAGCAAAGAAAGGAAGAAAACTCATCAGTAATTATTAGAAAATAAAAAATGCTTGACTGGCTTTAGCCAATTCGAAAAATGGTTAACAATTTTGGATGGCCGTATACACGAGATTGTTTAAGCTGGTTAATCACTGTTACAATGTTGTCAAATATATGTATACTATTTAGTGGTCACATTTCAATTTCATTTTGTAGTCATTTTCAATGAGATGCGGCCGGATATTGTTTGACTTAAATAGAGTTGTTAACTTTGTTGAAATAAATATGCAACTCAAGTACGAAAGGTTATACAACGACGAAAAGACAATTTTTAAATTGATGTTTGTGATTTAATGATCAACTGTATCACTCATCATGTAAATCTCTAAAATCACGGATATATCAGGTTAACAATCCGATTAAACACTTTCAATAGTATTTTTTAACGCCATGTAAAATCAGAAACAGAAACAAAGGCAATTTTGCAATGTTGCATTAATTTTCAAGAAAGATAATGATGGATATAATACAATGATCTTTAAATATGTAACAAGGACTAATTGAGAAAAAAAAATACAATTAAATCACATTAAATAATTTTGTTGTTCTTTATATTTTTTTTAATCTTGAAATTCCATACTTTACATTGAAGATAATACGTGTATGAATAGCTTTAACGTTTGGATGTGGCCAAAATAACTAGAGATTGTCGTTTTTTTTATGTATCAACCAATTTGAACAGGTTGAAATAATAAGGCACATCCTCTCTAAGCATGAACTATCCAAAGAAGGCAAAGATATGTATTTATTGGGTAAATTAGATTAAAATGGCGTAGATAAATCCCGTTCTAGATACGGAGAGCGAAAGCGAACAAAATTTTACATAATACATGACGACAGATAAGTTTGTCGAGATGTATTTCTGTTACCTATAGTATTGAAGATATTACCTATAGTATTGAAGAGTCCTGTTTAAAACATTTGATTAAACACATCAACAGTAATAAAAATACCAAGAAAATATAAAAAAGTTAATAGACCTCCGAAAAATACATTTTTATTTGAGGGAGTTTCAAATATGGCACAGTATTTAAAAAAAATATACTAGTCTGCATGGTTTACTACCACAAACAATCCCTCCTAACAGACATGACTCTGGACCTCAGATTGTGTTATCTTCTTGTTAATTAAAACAGTCTGGTTTGGACACATATGTATCAGCATTTCAGACAAATAGAACTGGATATAGATATAAGAAGGTGTGGAATGAGTGCCAATGAAACAACTCTCCATCCAAGTCACAATTTAAAAAAAAGAAAACCCTTATAGGTCAAAGTGCGGTCTTCAACACGGAGCCTTTATAAACTATATGTGTCCACTTAACAGAATGGACAAATGTCTGGTCGGCTTGATGTCCGTACATAATATTTGCATCTATACCTTATGATGTGTGTCGTAGCTGGTACTCTTATACTGCATGTAGTATAATAGTCCCAGGTCGTAGTTATAACCAAAATTCATTACAATAAGCTCAAACAGAAGAGAGAAAAAAAATTAAAATTCTCCAAATTACATACCACATATTGAAGCTGCCAGGAGAGAACGAGAGATTTACAATAAATGAATTTCAAAATCGCCCGAAAAAAAATAGATATTATAATCATGCAATATAGATTTTTTTTAAATGTTCCCTTAAATAAAAACACTTGAATTTGATTGATATTATAAGTTTGCAGCATCATACCGATCAAGTTTCACAATTGTATTATCTATCGGGTAGAAAGGTTAAAGTTCTTTGTGTATGTATGGAAGTAAAACGGAAATAATAAAAATATTTGGTTGATGAAAGTTAATGAATTATTTAAAAGATTGTGACGATACAAAGGGTCCAAACGCAATCATTTCTATGTTTGGTCATACTATTGAGTGGTTTAGACTGAATGAGGCTGAATGCATTGTGATAATGATCTTGGTACGCTATTTTCACTTTTATTTCTGTTAATTGGTGGCTTTTATTAATAAATTCTTACCAATTTGAAAATAAGAAGATGATTGCCAGTGAGATAACATTCACCAAAGTTGAAATGAAGTCGACGAAGTAAAGCATGGATAGGCCTTCAACAATGAGACAAAACATACCGTATCGTCAGCTATAAAAGACCCCAATATGAAAAATACGAAACAATTAAATTAATTACAGCTGATTCCATTGAGTGTGTAGGCAAAGGTAATATCTTTGGTTAGTAAGGTATACTACCCTCCTTTCGAAGTAGCCTAGTCTTACAGACAGATATATTTGTTATCTGTCGCTTGAGTCTACTTTTAAAGGAGGATAGTTTACCTGACCTCATAATGAGTTCATGGTTCAGCTATCAACCAAGCTAATCAAAGATATTTCCTTTGCCTTCACACTCAATGAAATCGGCTGTAAATTAATTCCAGTATTAAACGCCCTATTGACAAAATATATTCCACTCCTTTAGATAAAATGTTCAAAACACTGACCTCCTTTAATCTATATTTCATCTCGAATTTTATAGTGAATTTGATTTTAATGGCCAAACTGTCTAACTGGCAAAATGAATTGATTCAATCAAAACCTGAGTAAAAATTAGTCAAGACTTAGTTGATCCTTAATATCATATACATACAAACAGACACCACGCGTGAAATCATAAATCATAAACAGAAAAACACAGATAACCATGACTTAAAAACAAACAAGTAAAACAAAAAGAAACACGGAAATTTGAAAACTGTGCAACACCAACCCAATGAAAAACATATGGTGCCCTGGAAGAATCAGATGCTTACACTTCAGTGTTTTTTTTAATTATATTTAAGATAACACCGAAAAATAAATGAAATTGATACCAAAATAAAATAGATATTCTTATATTTGAAATCCAACAATTAAAAGTATTTATTGTTCTGTTATTGTAGGAGAAAATAAATCGATATATGACTGACTATCTTGCTTTGTGTGTGTTAACTGGACGATATTAGGAAAACAAGCCTAGTTCTTTGGTCACACTAAACATGCTAAACGTTTGGTAGATTTTGTCAAGCTAAAAAAATTACTGACGATCAAACTATGATACCGTATCTCATGTAGCAGAATTCATACGAAACTCATCATCAATAAGATAAGTCGTTTAACATTGTAAGCAAGAGAACGATGAAACTTCTTAGCAATGGAGAGATTAGAAACTAATTTTATGTTTTGTTTAAACCTATTCTATGGTATCAGAAAGTACCATTATTTCATCATTCCTCATGATAAATCAGGAATTAATTATGCCCCCAAAAAAATTCAAGTTTAAACAGAAATAAATACTCTTCATCAGTGAAGTTTCTCTATAATTATAGTTTGATCTGTTTGCTCGTCCTGTAGTTATTCCTGCAGCCGGACTTGCGCGTGTTAGCACGCTAGGAACATCTCTTTTCAAAAAATCGGCACAAGAAAGGTTTTCAGGCTCCATTTTGTCAAGCACCAGGAGAAGAGTAAACTAGTAAATTCCAGCAAACTTAAATCGACGTCAAAGTGTATGATTCCAACGTTATGTTGAATTTTACGTTAGAACACATTTTCATGTGTAACCAAAATTGAAATTTCCCAACTAGTTTTTCACCGATCGTTTTCAAATTTTTTACATTGAGTTGGCATTAGTATTTTCTGTTAAATTAATAAAAAATCTGACAATTCATAATTTTTGCCATAAGGGTCGTTTTTGCTTGTCGGGCGTCAATTATACATGTCCATCTCATTTCAATATTGTTAATTTTTTATGAAATTTAGAAAAAAATATTTTTATGAAGCAATATATGCTGGTATAATTTTCAGCTACTATAGCAACAATCAACATTTAGCATTTGATTTTGAATTTAAATTTTTGTCATTCGTATGTTGATGAACAGTTAAAAACCAAGACACAATGATAAATAAAAAAGTATATTGAATTTATATTAATCATTCTCAACCAGCTAAAAAAAATATAATTTATCTATGTACAGGCAAAATGATACTAAAGTTCATTATTATAATGTGTAGATGAACCTGATGTTCAGTGGTTGTCGTTTGTTGATGTGGTTTATATATATTTCTTGTTTCTCATTTTTATATAGACAAGACTGCTGGATTTCCCATTTGAATGATTTTACACAAGTCATTTTTTGGGGTCATACTTTGACCTTTAATGATTTTACAAATTATGACTTGGATGGAGAGATGTCTCATTGGTACTCATACCACTTCTCCTTATATCTTTGTTCTATTTATATATTTTTGCAATTGTAGGTATTTGCTTTAGGAAACAAAACATATGAACATTATAATGCTATGGGTAAATATGTAGACAAAAGATTAGAAGAGCTTGGTGGTACACGTGTGTTTGAGCTTGGAATGGGTGATGATGATGCTAAGTAAGTAATATTATGGTGGAGATCTGACAAATATCTTGATGATTGATTGATTGATGGTGTTTAAGGTGGTACCTAACACTTTCACTAAAATTAATTTGGCTCGTTTAATTTTCCTAAAATTTTGACAAAGTATTTACTTTGACCCTTTAACAAAAATATAAAAATTGCAAAAATTTTGAACCAAATTTGGTTATATAGCAATTTGACAAACGCCAATTTTGATCATTGAGAAGCTTAATATTCTGTTTACAACACAACGTAATCAAAACGTTTAGATGACTTTACAGAGTTATCTCCCTGTAGTGTTAGGTACCACCTTAATGCCGCTTCAGTACCCTTGGTTTTATTATTGATATTGCAACCAGTATTTTAGATGGAGAAAGTGGAAGTACCCTGGTTTTCATGGCTGACTTTGAATTATTCCTGGTTTACTTTTTAATCAAATGTGGGACAAGTAATTAATTAAGAGCACAGACAAGAAACACCGAAAAATAAATAAAGGGGAACATGAATCACGCACATCGTACCAAACATGAGAAAATGAGAAAATAAGGTGAAAACAAGAAAACGAGAAATAATGGTCTATATGCAGACTTTGGCGAAACCACAAAATCAAATATTCACAGAAAAGCAAGTTTTCCTGAATCCACGAAAAATTGGATCAACAGTATATTCTTAAAGTATTCAGATACTTTCCCACGGAAAGAATTGAAACTTTTCAACCAGCAATGTTTCTATTTTAATATTCTAATGGAATATTCTGACTTCAAATACATTATTTGAAGTGCTTAATTTTCTCACTCTGTATTTATTATATGTTTTGTTTCCTTGTTTTATAGTATAGAAGAAGATTTTGTAAATTGGAGAGAGAAGTTTTGGCCTGCAGTATGTGAACATTTTGGTGTAGAGGCTACAGGGGATCAAGGAAGGTTTGTTTAGCACACAGATATGGCATAGTTATTAGTATAAGGACCCAAATTTACATTCCAGATCAATAATATTATATACAGTGTATCTTACCTAAGGGTTGTTCCATAAAAACATACATAGGACCCATGGAAGGCAACTTAAATTTGCCACTAAGGATGGGTGTGAAATATTTTATTGAATTGACTCTAAAAGTACTTCTACAGGTGGTCACTGTGTTTTTAAAGTGCCTTCTTTGGGTGCCATGCATGTTTTAATGGAACAGCCCCAATCCGACACAGTGGGGGACCAGAAAAAATGTAGGATTAAGCAGTGTGTCAGAATACTCCGTTTTTTTCTGCAAGGATAGGCATATTTTAGGACCATGAACATGTATCCGTTAAAGCAAGATGTTGGAATACTCAGGTGTGGGATTAGGCAGGTCAAACTGTATATGACCATATATCAGAAAATGTTCCTATGTGTCTAACTTTTGAAGCAGATAATTGTTTAACTGTGTGTTTTTGAATGCCCTATACAAGGCCACAAAACATGGAAAATGAACGAAGCATAGATTTCAATGCAGCATCTAAGGCTCTTGTGTCTGTCTAGTACAATGGGGGTTCAATTTGAAGATATAAAACCATGTCCATGTGAATTTTCTATCATCTTTTTTTTATTATTACATGTTGAACATGTATTAAACAAATAAATTTAACATTTGTATTGAAATTCTCGAAAAATCTAAGAAAATGAATGAACTAAGATTGCAAATATCGTTAACTGTATATGCAAAACTTAATGCATGCATTTATTATAGGGATTTTTGAAGAATGAACCAAAATGCAAATTTAATTATTGTTATTTTAAGAAAAGCTACATAAGGATATATATACTGTACAAGATATCAGAATGCCTAGTTCTTACTATTGGGATACTTAAGGAGTTGCATCTTTCGCAAAATAAAAACCTAGCAATTATTTCTGAACTTACTATAACTGATATTTAAGGAATGACTGTAATATTTTTTTCTGTCTTATGAATTCAGGTGTAATACCACCATTGATTTTCCCCTATTAGTCTTTGTAAAATTTGCACTTTTCCAAAAATTGTGCAGAATTTATCTTTGTTTCAAATAAAGAAATACTTGGCATGAGTAAAGTTTTATCCTGTCCAGTACTATAGAAAAAAATTCACATAACATTTCATTGCATATAAGAAAATAACCATCATTGGAAGTTAACCAATCAAATTTCTCCCTTTCTTTTATCTGTGTACAAGGTTAAGTTACCATGTAACCTCAAGATTACAAAATTTTCTATAGAAATCCCAAATAAAAAATAATGGTGTTTTGAAATACCCTAGACATATGTTTATGACATAGAAATGATTTTACTGCAATAAAATGTAGGATTAATTACCTACAACCGTCAAATTCAAGGGAATATTTTTTTTTACCTACTTTCGTATACAACCGGATGTGACGTACTATGATTTGGTGGTATTACACCTATGAAGAAAAAGCATAAATATTTTTTATGTTATTTCGAATAGACTGATAAAATATTACAGTTATTTCTTATAATTTAATTCTAAATTCCATTTTAAACTGGCATAAATCATGAAAAACGTTGATGACGTCATGGTCACATGACAAAATTGTGTCTATGATATGATAAACAAAACGATGTCAGCCAATCAGAAGACGTGTTTCATCCAAAATTAAATTATTGTTTCTTACATGCATTTTACTTGGCAGCCGTATTGACTTTTTTCTCTAATATTTTAGTGTGAGACAATACAGTGTGACAATCAACGATGATATACCTAAAGAAAAGATTTACACAGGAGAAATAGCTAGGCTTGGATCATTTACTAATCAGAAATTGTAAGTTTAAAATTTCTTATGTAACATGTTATCACTTAATCATAATGATATGAATAAAGACACTTTAAGATATGAATAAAGACACTTTAAGATATGAATAAAGACACTTTAAGATATGAATAAAGACACTTTTAAGATACAAATAAAGACATCTTAAGATATGAATAAAAACACTTTAATAACTTGTCTTATAATTTAAGTTTAATTGTTGGAATTATATGTGTTGATTGCAGGAATGTCTTAGACGATGAAGTCCAGTTCACATTCTACAATAAGAACTAATCATTCATTTGTGATCACTTACTGATCAATTTTCTGATAAAAAAAAACTTAAAATGTATCTTTGAAGGAAGATGGTCTTTAATAATAAAGAATGGTGGGGGTCTTTCAAAAGACATTGTCAGCTGTTGCCGATACTAAAATCAGCATCTAATGTGTAAATAGACAAAGATCTATTTTCCTCAAAGATTGTATGATCCAAAACAATTTTATAAGATCATTGGCAAATTATGAATGTACATAATACTTTTATTCATAAATATTAAATTGTTCCATATATTGGTTTTTCTTCGTTTTAAACTAAATTTCTCCCAAATGTTGTAGCTACCTATATGATATAAACATACAGAATTTAACTTTCAGGCCATACGATGCTAAGAATCCATACTTAGCTCCAGTGAGAGTCAACAGAGAACTACACAAAGGAGGAGATAGATCTTGTTTACATATAGAATTTGATATTTCTGGATCTAAAATCAGGTAGTATTTTTGTTTACATATAGAATTTGATATTTCTGGATCCAAAATCAGGTACAATTCTTGTTTACACATAGAATTTGATATTTCTGGATCCAAAATCAGGTACAATTCTTGTTTACATATAGAATTTGATATTTCTGGATCCAAAATCAGGTACTATTCTTGTTTACATATAGAATTTGATATTTCTGGATCCAAAATCAGGTACAATTCTTGTTTACATATAGAATTTGATATTTCTGGATCCAAAATCAGGTACTATTCTTGTTTACATATAGAATTTGATATTAATGGATCGAAAATCAGGTACTATTCATGTTTACATATAGAATTTGATATTTCTGGATCCAAAATCAGGTACTATTCTTGTTTACATATAGAATTTGATATTTCTGGATCGAAAATCAGGTACTATTCATGTTTACATATAGAATTTGATATTTCTGGATCCAAAATCAGGTACTATTCTTGTTTACATATAGAATTTGATATTTATGGATCGAAAATCAGGTACTATTCTTGTTTACATATAGAATTTGATATTTCTGGATCGAAAATCAGGTACTATTCTTGTTTACATATAGAATTTGATATTTATGGATCTAAAATCAGGTACTATTCTTGTTAACATATAGAATTTGATATTTCTGGATCCAAAATCAGGTACTATTCTTGTTTACATATAGAATTTGATATTTCTGGATCCAAAATCAGGTACTATTCTTGTTAACATATAGAATTTGATATTTCTGGATCGAAAATCAGGTACTATTCTTGTTTACATATAGAATTTGATATTTCTGGATCCAAAATCAGGTACTATTCTTGTTTACATATAGAATTTGATATTTCTGGATCCAAAATCAGGTATTATTCTTGTTTACATATAGAATTTGATATATCTGGATCTAAAATCAGGTACTACTCTTGTTTACATATATAATTTGATATTTCTAGATCCAAAATCAGGTACTATTTTTGTTTACATATAGAATTTGATATTTCTGGATCCAAAATCAGGTACTATTCTTGTTTACATATAGAATTTGATATTTCTGGATCCAAAATCAGGTACTATTTTTGTTGACATATAGAATTTGATATATCTGGATCCAAAATCAGGTACTGTTTTGTATACATATAGAATTTGATAAGATAACATCCAAAATCTGATTGAGAACAAATGCATTGCATCTTTTTGAAATGCAAACAGAATTTTAGATCTTTTTATACTGAAAGTAATTGCATATTTGCTTTTTAAAATTCACAATCTAAAAAGGTGAGATTTTGATGTTACTGAATAAAGATTCGATTTATAATACACAAAACTGCTGTAGTAGGGAAGTTTAGCTAATTATAAGCTACATAGAATTTACAGCATCATCATGCAGAATAAAACAGTTCTAACTTTTGAAAAAATAGGAACATTTTAAGGTTGTTCAATCAAAACATACAATGTACCATGCAAAGGCACTTCAAAATATGGCTTATTATGATTTTTTTTCTAAAATACACTCCCATAAATAGCTGAGATTTCCCTCCTGAAGTCTATGTAAATGAGAAGATGTGGTATGAGTGCCAATGAGACGACTGTTCACCCAAGTGACAATGTATTAAAGGTTTACAATTAAAGCTTGAAGTACAACTCTCAAAACAGTCGTGGCTCAGACCAAACAGCAAGATATAAAAGGCCCCAAAATTGCAAGTGTAAAATACTTGAAACAGAAAAACCAACAGTCTAATCTATATAAAACACAGAAATGGGAGACACCTATGAACCACATCAACAAACAGACGACAACCACTATACAACCAGCTCCTGACTGGAGTCAATGTATATTTTTTAATTGAAAAGGCCTAAAACATTTTAACTCTAATAGGAAATGGATCTAATAAGTACAAAAGGTAAACATTAAATTTTTTTATGTTGTAATATTCTGTTTTTCTATGTTTAGATATGAAGCAGGAGATCATGTTGCTGTCTACCCAGTCAACGATTCGGATATTGTAGAAGGAATCGGCAAAAGATTAGAAGTAGATCTTGACACAATATTCACACTTACAAATGTTGATGGTAGGTTTTCTAACGTAATTCTGTGGTGCCAATAAAGTAAATGTTGGTGCATTTTAGTTATCAGTATATATAATGAATGGGTAGTTTTGTGTTCAGAGATTACCTAAACTCTTAAAGTAGAAACATTTTCTGTAGTGCTGAGATATTTGAGAAGCTCACAAGTAATATCTATTCCCCTGAATTTATTTCAGCCCATACAGCACTTTCTAATGATTGATTTCACTATCCAATGAATATATTGATTTTACAGATGATATTAAAAAAGAAGATGTGGTTTATTGCCAATGAGACAATTCTCCACAATAGACCAAATGACACAGAAATTAACAACTATAGGTCAGGGTATGGCCTTCAACAATGGGCAAAGCCCATACTATATAGTCAGCTATAAATGGCCCCAGAATGACAATTGTAAAACAATTAAAAGGAGAAAACCCAGAAGAAATATTGTTTCCCTAAAGTTATTTTCCATTCATATAGCTCTGAGTGATGATTGCTGTTATTATCCAATGAAAATATTTATTTTACAAATGAGGCAAAATAGAAATATTAGTTCCCCTGAATTTGTTACTGTTAATCCAGATTTTTGCGTGCAATTAATATTGCATTTTTCTCATTTTAAACTAAAATGTGATTTTGATTTTTGCAATATTGGACAGTAATTTCTGATTTTACAGTATTCATTTATATTTATAATTCTAATTGCTGATTGCTGTTAAAATTCGATGAATATTTGTCTTTCAGAGGAAGCCAGTAAGAAACATCCATTCCCTTGCCCTTGTTCTTATCGTACTGCACTGTCTCATTATTTGGACATTACAAATCCTCCCCGTGTTTTGTTGTTAAAAGAAATGGTAGAATATGCCAGAGATGACAAAGATAAAGAATTCCTTGCTAAAATGACAGCATCAACAGCAGAAGGAAAGGTATGAGTAGAATAACTATATAAAATATGTTTTAATGAAAAAAAGGACTCTTAATCCTGCCATTCTTCTTCTTCTTTGGTATGTATTATCCACCACTATATTGGTGCACCCCATAAATGGGTAAATGTTCATTAATGATATGTATAGTCACATTAAAGGGATTATCTTATCAATACTATTTACATAGAAATTCAATATAAACATTTGGGTTAAGAGCCTTAGAATATGTACACCCTTGATGTCTCTTGAGTTTAAAGTCAATGTTCTGAGTTTATAATCACTAATCTGAGTTTATTATCACAGTTCTAAGTTTGACAATCAATGTTCAGAGTTTATGATCAATGATCTTCCACAATGTAGGGAGAAGCACATTTTTCGTGAGCAATCCTCTATTTTAGTGAGAGTCTTTTCACTACATGACAATATTTCCTGTTTTATCAAAACACTAGGGTCAAGAATCAACTGTGTTAATAGACCAAAATCACCAACCAGACTATTCCATGAGCACGTATTTGGATTACTTATGCTGTTTATTATCACTTCCAGTTCTTCTATATATGATTTTCTGTATTTAAATAGAGCGTTGCATTTTAAAATGAAATGAACTATATCCTCATCTTCATATTGACACAGTGGACAAACAGAGCTAACTTCATGTTGGTTAAATTTACTTGTGTTGGACTGGAGAACGTAAGTTCCTGTAATTAGACGAGCTTTTATACCACCACGGCGGACATCTTTAATATTGCTTTCAATTGAAGACCAAAGTTTATGAACAGTCCCAATTTTCAAACTTGACAGATCACAGTACGACAGGGTAGATTTATTTTGACAATCAAGTAGTAATTTTTGAGTCCAGAATTTATCAATTGCTAGTTTCACATTCTTTTTCCATAATAATTTACACGGTGGATTAATAACCATTTTAGCCGCACTGGTAAGATCATATTGCACTAGAAGTTTATCTATGTAGGTAAACCAACTGTCTGAAGTTTCTGATTTTGTTGAAATCTGTCTTCTAAGAATTTTGTTTAAAGTTAAGTTTTCACTTCGAATAATACATCCCAAAAGGTTCAATTGTCTAATATGGAGCTCAGCCGTGGCAGGTCTAACACCAAGAAGCAGATAAGTAATGCCTTTAACTGATCTATTTGGTAAACACTGGATTTTACGCAGGAAATTAAGATGATATTGCTTTAGAACAAATGTTTCTAAGCCATACAGAAGTCTTGGAAGAACATAAGTTATGAACAGTTTCATGCATGTGGTTGGTGGTAAGCCATTAGTTCCATGAAAACCAGTACCAGTGAGACTGTACAGAGTTTTTGTAGCACACGAAATACGGTCATCTATATTTATTGATACCTCATTTTTTTTCTGATCTAATTATACCCAAATGGGTGGTTGTTTTAGACACTGAGACTTCATTGTCACCCAATTTCCAGTCTGAAGACGTAGTATTTGATCGCTTAGGTGGAATTTTCATAAGTATAGTGCTTTTATCGGGATGTATTACATATTTTTCACGGTTTGCATATGAATTAGCTACATTCAACATCAATTGGAGATCTGTTGCAGAGTTGGCAACTAGAGCAATATCATCAGCAACAGTCGGACATCCAATATAGGTTGTTCCAATATGCATTCCTAGTCTATTGCGTTCTAATGTTTTTAGAAGGTCATTTATGTAGGTCTTGTATAGACCTGTGGACAAAATGCCTCCTTGTCGCACTCCTTGTTTAATAGGAAAATTGTCACTAAGACGACCACACCACTTTACTCTTGAGGTTAAATTTGTATACCACGTGTCAATAACATTCCATATTTTACAACAGATTCCATTTAAAAATAGTTTACATTTTAAAGACGGATGATCGACAACGTCGAATGCTCTTTGAGAGTCTAAAAACGCTATAAATAATGGAAGGTTGAATTCCTTTGCTTCTACGATGCATTCGTTGATCAGTAGCGCTGCAAGTAATATTGAGATATGTTTGGTGAATCCAAATTGTAATGAAGACTGGTCTAAAGGTAACCGATCTTCAATTCTGTCTAGAATGACATGTTCGAAAACTTTTCCTATTGTATATGAAACAGTAATGCCTCTATAACTACCAAAATCAGTAGCGTCTTTCCCTTTTTTGTGAACAGGTGTAATGATTCCTGATAAAAATTGTAAAGGTATATAACAGTGTTCAATTATGGCATTAAACAGTACAGACAGTACGTTAAAAATAGTAGAACTTGCAAGTTTAAGGTGCTCAGCACAAATTCCGTATTCATCACTTGATTTATTGTTATTGAGTTTATAAATAGCAGATTTTACTTCATCAGGCGTAATAGGTGAAAAAGTATCCTTATTTTCAAGGACAATTTTACGAATAAGCTCCAAGTTAAATTGAGTATTTTCATGATAATCAGAGTCAAATTGTTCTAGTTGTTTTGGTACAGCAAGGTCTTCATAGAATCTTGCAAAACCTTTACTTTGTTTGTCAAGATCAAGAATAAGTTGGCCTTCATTCATGAAGCCTTGTGGTTTTGAAATAGTATTAGATAATCCTCTTCTTATCAGTTTATAAAAGTTTGTGGACTTGCCAGATTCAACTATTTGGTTATAGAATTGTTTCCTTTCACATGCCATGTCCTGTCGCTGTTGTGACCTAATGCGTCTTTTGATAGATCTACGTTCTTCAATAATTGGGTGATTCACAGTTGGTCTTCCATATTGAATCCAATTTTTGTGGATTAGATTGCCTTTCACAAGTAATTGTCTTAGTGCTGGACTAGCCTTCCATTTTGGTCCCTTCAGACGAATTTTCTTAGATGGTACAGCAATTTTGGCAGCTGCAAGTATATTACCATTAAGCTGGTCAATAAATGTCTTTATTTGATCTGGTCTTTCAATGATGGGTATCTGTGAGTTAGACAGAGTGCTTTGATATGCCTCAATATCACAGTCTTTCCATAGATTACGTCTTCTTTCAGGAGGTTTAATAGATTTTGCACAAGTCAAGCTTAACGTGGCTTTTATTTTGCCCACAACTGGTACATGACTAGACGTATTTGTTGGATGTTGGTGACATATTTCAAGTTCAAGAAGATTGTCAACAGTATGACTAAAAATATAATCGATCTGAGATGATCCTTTACCATGCTGATACGTTGGTGCAGTTCCCATGTTTGCAAGAGTACCTAGTTTGTGTTTATCTATAAAAGATCTAAAACGTCTATCTGAATCGTTACGTCGAGAAAGTAACATTGTTGCGTTCATATCACCTACGAGAATAATTTGGTGTGAATCACAATACTTCTGAATGATGATTTCAAGCAAGTCAAGATTGTCTTGATACTTAACGGCTGTATCAGAATATCCAGATGTAGGAAGGTAGCAATTTATCAAACAAATCCTTTTTGGAGAGCTGTTAAATTCTACTGCAATAATACGCTCATTACCGTCCATTAAGGTTTTTACATAGCTATCAAACTATCAAAAGTTCCAGCAAATCATAACTCCACCATTACCACGCGAACGCACAGAGTGTACTTTCGGGAAGTTACAGTCACTTGATCTTATAGCATAATTAAAATGTTTAAGAAATTTTGTAGCCTCTTGTTGTTCATATTGCCACAACCAGTGCTCTTGTAGACAGATAAAATCATTAAAAGGTAAAATTTCCTCCAAATAAGGAGCATTGCCTCGAATACCTTCTATATTAAAAGTTAAAAGTTTAAAATGGTCAATCACGTCCCTCGATTGCACGGTTACATCTCCCGAATGTCCGGTTCTGTCATTCCTTTGTCTAGAAAAGGATCTGAACATTGACTATCAATGAATTTGGTTTCATTAGATGGTACCACTATGTTTTCAATGACTTTGGTTTCACTAGATTGTAATAAGGTATTGTTAACTTCACTATGAATGTTGATGTTAGGTTTGTTATTCGCTTGAATTAATCTAGATGATGAAGATGGAGAGTCGTCTCTTTTGTTTTGACTATATATTCTTGAAATTGATTCACCGTATGATGGAGGATGTGTTCTCTTTGTGTGTACTGGGCCTCTACGAGTGTTGGAGTTGGCCTGAGCATTACTAAGGTTACGATTAGAATAATGACCAGTGGGTGGTTTAGTTAAATGATGCGAATTTCTTTGATGAAGAGATTGAGTTGAGTCGGTATGTACTTGATTTATAGATTGAGCAGACTGAGTGATGTTTGACGAGACATGAGCATTGTGAAACGGATGAGACGGAGTAAACGAATTGTGTCCCGGATGAGCGAGATTAATTCCTTGTTGATAAATCGGGTTTACCGGAATATGCATATTTGGAACCTGTCTAAAAGGAGCGGTAAAGCTGTTTCCATGATGAAAGTATGAATGAGGATGTACATTATGCTGAAAATGAGTTTGAATTGGAAAAGATGGAGCATACGGATTTTGAAATGTTGAGAATGGAGTATGTGGATTGTTCATCATAGTGTTCTGAAGATTATCAATTCTAGAGTTCAGATTTGAGAAGGCAAGCATGTGTTGGTAGTCCATGAGAGTAGCAAGCTTCTTTTCTATATTGTCCATGTTTTCCTTGTACCCAGAATTGGGAAGTCCATTCATGTTGTTTTGATTGTTCGTAAAATTTTGTGTACTTGTATACTCATTACTGGGTTTTGCAGATTTTAGCAAATTTATAGTTCTCTCTTGATCATTAATTTTCTGCTCAAGTTCTATGATAAAAGATCTAAGATTATCATTCTCTAACATTAATTTATTTGGAGCTTTCTTCTTGCTTTTAATTGGTGATATGATAGATGATATTGCACCTGATGATACTGAGGTTGTATTTGTTGTATTACAACTGGAAGTTGATTGTATTTGATGAAGAGTAGAAGTCAGACATGCAGTACTAAAATTTGAACTAGTTGTTGTTGGAATAACATATGGCACAGAGTTAGCAACTGATATAGATGACTTAGGAACACTAGAAGATGAAGGTGTAGATATGTTTGATATAACGCCACTTGAAGGTAAGTTTATGTTAACTGAAGACGGTATAGAAGGTATCGGTTCATCTGTTGGTATACTCAAAGTCTCAATTGTACTAGAAGTGTTTGTATGTAAAAGGTCATTACAACATAACGGGCACGTGAATGGTGCTATTGCTGGTATTTTGTCCACCTTAGATTTGTTTAGATGAACACATGAGTAATGGAACCATTCAAGACAAGTGTCACAGTTAATTGTGTCATCATTTGCAACATCAGAGCAAATTGGACATCGAGATGTTGTATCTATGTGTGCCATATTAACTGAGGCCGACATATTTGTACTAAGACTATCTGTTATGGCGAGAGTCTGTCTCTCAGAACTTTTATTGAGGTGATTCTCAGAAATAGTTTCTATCTTTGAGTTAACAATCATACCTTTTACACTATTATTGATGATATCAATATTATCTGAGTGTTGATGTAGATATTCAAGAATTGGAGTAAAAAAGTTGTCTACAAAATATCGTACTCCATTGCCATTGGCCACAATTGATGATGTAGAGTTATAAAGATTGACCGTAAATTTAAGTTGTTTATTTGTCGAATTACTAGTTCCCTTTGTTAGGGTGACTTTGATTGTCTGGAATACTATAGTGTTAACTTGGTCTACATTGTTTTGAACAGAGAAACCTAGTGACGGTAAGTCTGAGCATGACATTGTGTCAAGTTTATCAAATAGTTGGACTTTCAGTATTTCATATGCAGCAGTACTAAGTTCAGCTCTGAAGTTATTGTTAGACTTCATGGCAAAAGTTACCATATTTCTATCGCAAGAATCTTCTTTCTTATTCATTGCTTTTTCTGGGCCCATAACATATGGTTTAACTTTAATTGTGGTATCAGTAGGTTGTTTGTGTTGGCGAATTCTTGCCGAGATTCGAACTCCTACTTTTTCCATTGACATGATGTAACCACTTTGGAATAATAATTGTTCAGTATTTTAAGTGTTCTTGGTTAGATAAATACTAACTGGATACCACAATATTAAGAATAACTCAGAGAGACATCGAGGACAACATTGGATAAGATATATTTAAAATGTAAAAACAAAAAATAAACTTTTTACAAGATGGCGGCGAGGACTAAAAAAGTGTATTCAGTGATAAAAGACGATTTAAAAAATATATACACGCTTTAAAATGGATAAAAAGTGTGGTGAGAGTGACTATACATAAATGTTCAATCAGTAGACTGTGGTGTGACTTAAAACTTTGCGATTAAAAAATAAAATTGGTGCTCAGGTGATTCGTCCTTCCTTCTACGCCATTAACCATGCCTTCTCATGCCATGTTGAATTTTCATGTTTTGTCCTAACTCAGGAAATTATGGTCTTAGATAGCTTGGATGTCTGTACCAAGTCAGGAATATGACAGTTGTTGTCCATTCGTTTGATGTGTTTTGTCATTTAATTTTGCCATTTGATTAAGGACTTTACGATTGAATTTTCCTCGGAGTTCAGTATTTTTGTGATTTTACTTTTTTTGTATGTTTTTTTAAATTAATTATGTGTTTTGGAGTGAAGTGTGAAGTCCATTTTTGCTGAATTACAATACATTATTGTTTTGCCGCCAGCTGGAGCCAGCTTTTTCGTGGATATTTGATTTTATGGTTTTGTCATATTCTATTTTTTTCATACTAAATTGCATGATACTCGGACATTCAATTAATGCACCATATGTGCATCTGGAAAAATTAATTTCATATCAAATGTACTATATACATGTACCAATTTTTTTTTCAGCAACTATATAATGATTGGATAATAAAAGACCATCGTAATATTTTAGCTGTATTAGAAGATCTGCCATCATTGAAACCTGCAATTGACCACTTGTGTGAACTTATGCCAAAGTTACAAGCTAGATATTACTCCATTTCATCCTCACCAAAGGTAGGAATCCAAGAGGATCATTTTTATCTATAATGTTTTCCTAACTCATGATTTCAAATTTAACACTACAGGGGCTCATAAAACAAAAAAATGTTAGAACAAAAATTGATCGTAAGTTAAACTGATAATTTTTTGGTTAACAAGTGTTTTACAAGTGTAAGATTTTTGTGCCCCACCTACCATAGTACAGGTGCATTATGTTTTCTAATCTGTGGGTCTGTTCGTCCGTCTGTCCTGCTTCAGGTTAAAGTTTTTAGTCAAGGTAGTTTTTGATGATGTTGAAGTCCAATCAACTAGGAACATAGTAGACATTTTCCCTATGATATGATCTTTCTTATTTAATTCCAAATTAGAGTTTTTAGCCCAATTGTATGGTCCTCTGAACATAGTAAATGATAGTGGGAGTGGAGCATTCATGTACTATGGAAAAATTCTTGTTTGTGAAAAGATTTGCAGACATCTTTTAAGGATTAACCCCCTCTGGGATATTAGGATATATATTCATTTTCTTTCTCTTATACAACTCCATAATTTTTCAGTTATTTTGTCTTCATGGCTATTTGAGAATTAGGTCGGATGAGATTTTTTATATTTCTTTTATCTTAAAGTTGTTTTTGAAAGTTCTAGTTCTTGATAGGTTGCAGATCTTGAATTTTTAATCTGTTAAATTTTGATATTAAAAGTAAGTTTGTACTAGATTGTAGTTAAGAACTGTGGATTCATTGATACTCTTTGAATAACAATTCTCATGGATTTTGTGGGTATTTAATCACAAATCCAAATTTTGCAAATATTCAGTCATGTATTTTCTTGATGTAAAAATATCTTTATGATTAAAAATACCTTTATGATGTAAAAATACCTTTATGATGTAAAAATACCTTTATGATGTAAAAATACCTTTATGATTTGCAGGTACATGACACAAGTATTCATATCACTGCTGTAGTCGTAGAATATAAGACTAAGACGGGAAGAACTCAGAGAGGTGTCGCCACTAACTGGCTTAAAATGAAGAAACCAGACAATGGTATCAAACCAAGAGTGCCAATCTATGTCAGAAAGTCACAGTTCAGATTACCATTCAAATCAAACACTCCTGTGATTATGATTGGACCAGGAACAGGGTTAGCTCCCTTTAGAGGATTTATACAGGAAAGATTTGTGGCCAAGAGAGATGGTAATGTTATGTTGTGTTTAATTATATCTATTTTGCATTTATAGTAAAACCGTTAAGACTGGTTTTAAATTAAAAGTACACTTTAATTAGTGTTTTTAAGGTCTGGAGCTAGCATGTTAGGAACTGCTAGTAGTACTTTGTTAATTTATGTATCATTGTCATTTTGCTTAGTTTCTTCTGTTGCTTATTCTATCATGGGACTAGTGCTTCTTTTAAACTAAGTTTTACTGTGGGAATTGGTGTGTGTTTCTTTATTTTACATTGGCTAGAGGTATAGGGGAAGTGTTGAAATCTCACAAAACATGTTTAACCCTGCCGCATTTTTGCGCCTGTACAAAGTCAGGAGCCTCTGGCGGCCTTTGTTATTCTTGTATGTTTTTTAATTTTAGTTCATTTACATGTTTTGGAGTTAGTATGACGTCAATTTTCACTGAACTAGTACACATTTTTATTTAGGGGCCAACTGAGGCCCACCACTGGGTGTGCTGAATTGAAGACTATTGACGGCCTTAGACTGTTATCTGCTTTGGTTTAGGTTGTTGTCTCTTTTGTCCACTTTCTGTACATAGAATGAGTAAAAATCTGTTATAGATGAACCCTGTTAAGAAAGTAAAATTAATCAACTAAAAAATGTAGATGTTAATTTTTCAATTTTAGGCAAGCCAGTAGGAGACACTGTTTTGTACTTTGGTTGCCGCCACAAAGCGGAGGACTTTATCTATCATGACGAGCTAGAGGACTACGAGAAGGATGGTACATTGACACAGATGCACCTAGCTTTCTCACGGGACCAGGAGCATAAGGTCTATGTTCAACATTTATTGGAACAGAACTCAGAGGAGACGTGGAAGTTGTTAGAAAATGGAGGACACATTTATGTGTGTGGGTAAGTGAATTCTGACGTTAGGATCTTTTTTTCAATTTTTTGAATTTGGAATTTAGAGAGAAATCTCATAAGTTAAAATTCACTTGCTTTTAGTCCCCTACCCACAAAGTCGAAAGGGACTATAGGTTTGCATTCTGTCCAGTTACAGATAAATTTTGAATTTAGTTCTGGTCTGATTATTTTGTGCAGAATTATTGTCTTTTCACTTAAAAACTTCACTAAAATATCCATTTTTTTTTGGTCATGCTTGAAGATATTGACTTGATATTTGTTAAATAGTTTACACTGTGACAAGTTATAGATCAAGTAGAATTTTGTTTTAGTCCAATGAATTTTTAATTGGTATGGGACTACTGGTATGTATTGCCATGTAGGAATAAAACTGTCAAATTTGTTATGTTTATGTTATTGTTTTCACTAGAATCTGAAATTTAACCATGAAAAGCAAAGTTTGAACAGAACTCAACAAAATTAATAGAACTTTATTGAAATAAAGAAAATAGACTTTCAAGAGGTTTATAAATATCATGAATATCAAATTCATTGGTAATCACATTGTTTTTCTCTCAATGTTTAATTTTTTTTGATTGCCCTTTGTTAAGCCATTCTTATAATTTTGGTATTGTTTTTAATTTCCCCGTTGATAGTATTTATGAACAAACTTCCACTTAAAATGTTTTAATTGCATAATAATTAGCAAAACAACGTACCATTAGTACTTTTGATACATAAAGAAATATAGATTCCACAACTGCAACAAGTGTATTACGATATTTCTCCACTTTTCCGAGCTTTTTAAATAATTAAAATTTAACTTTTGAGAGTGGAGAAATATCGTAATACACGAGTTACAGTGGTGGAATCTGTTTTTCTTATGATGTTTATCCATCCTTTTCATCAGACATGGTCGCCTTTTTTCATGACGTCACAATAAGAAAATTTAGAAGAAAACAAGAAAATTTAACGTCACAACTAAATTTCAACCAATCATTTGCCGAGAACAGATTTTTCACTAGTGAGGATAAATATTTTTCTCACACCGGTCAGGAAATGTGAAAAAAAGCACAAAAATTAGAGAAAAGTCTGTTTTGCCTCTGATAAGTTAGTCCCTGTTTCATAGTATTACTGCAGTGATTTTTTTGGGAAATTTATATACTGTCCTATTTTGTGGATGAAATAATGATATAAATTTTATCCAATGGGAACATTTTGTGTGCATTTTGATACATAAATTGTCATCATTATACATATATTGATTTGTGAAAATTCGTTAGGGCACCTGCAGACCAATTTATTGGGTAACTTAACTGTAATGTTGTAACAAAGTCAACTTATGTGTTTTACACTTGTATCATGTGTGTTAGCTCTCTATGTTTAAACTGTATTTGCTCCATAAATGTTAAATTTGAAAAAAAGACAATGCATGCCTGATTCTATCTCACATGGATAAGTATTGCTTTTTCTTTTTTAAAGTTTTTTTTTTTTTTTTTAAGTTTTTGAATTATCTTTAAAAGCAAAGTTGTGAATTAACTGAAAAAAATGATTAGATTCTAATTTTTTAAGTGTAGGAGTTTATGTCAGTCAGGCACTTGTCATATGACCTTGACATCATTGTATGCTACAGGTGTATTATTAGAATTTTTGAAATTACTTCTGTATCTCCAAATTATATGTGATGGGCAATATTTAATACAGGGATTCAATTAACAAAAGCAAATACATGTGCATTGGTTGGGCCATTTATTATTGAAATCCACTTCAGAGTTCATTGACCTTTGATGAAATTTAGATATTGCTGCAGGTGATACAATAGATGTTTTACACTCATGCAAATTTGTCCGCCATTACATACAATCATACAAGTTCCTTTAAAATTTGACATCACAATGTAAAAAATTTGACATCACAAAATAAAAAAAAATTGACATCACAATTAAAAAGTGATCGTTTTTCTTGGCATCAGAAGGTTATTTAGAGTATATCTTAAATCATTTAGAGACAAAATTAAGCCAAATACCAAAAGTATTAATACATTTACTGAAATTGTTAGCTCTAAATTTATGTATTTTAAAAAAAAAAAAATCTCAAATTTCAAAAGACAAATACATTAGATTATTGAATTATTGAGTGTATGCCTTCTTTGAATTTTTGTCATTCGTAATGTACATGTGTGTGAATTGTGATTTCTCATGTGTCTTGTGCTGTGGAGTACATGTATCTGTTACAATGTACATATGTGTCAAACTGAAACACTGCTGCATATTGTGTAAACATCATGCAATGATTGCACTTTTTTGTAATGATATAAGCATGGATTGTTACTCATTTTATAAGAAATTCAACTCAGTTGACAGAAAATTAACATTGTATTGTATTTTGGACCTTATAAATAAAAGATGATATTAAAGGGTTAAACATCAATAAGACAGCAACATAACAAGATAGAAAAGTCATTAGATATTTGAAGGTGAACATGTAGTCTACAACAATAAACATGTACAACATCAAACACTCAATTTACCTGTTCTAAAAAATTATTATTTATCATGACTACATGGTTTGTATTCTTTTAAAAAGATAAGATGTCCACTGTGGATTCATAATATTTGTTGGGTACACAATTTTGTGGATTTCGTGGGTAAAACTGAACCACAAATTTAAATTTTTAACCAAATACAAATTTTTCATAGGCTTTTATGCCAACTTGGACAAACCCACAAAATCAGGTACATGTATCCACATGATTTTTTTTTTTTCAATCCATAAAAAGTACCTACGAAAATAAATGAATTTACAGTAAACAACATTTTTAATTGAATTGATTTACATTCTATATTTTGTTTGTTTTAGTGATGCTCGTAATATGGCCAGAGATGTACATAATGTTATCCTGAAAGTTCTGATGGAGAAAGGAAATATGGATAATGAAAAAGCTGAGAACTACATCAAGAAAATGCAGAACAAGGGACGTTACTCTTGTGATGTTTGGAGTTGATACCAGTCAGGATCATTTAGGTGCTTTAAATTGTTAACTATGAATCTGTTGGATGTCTTTAATGAGAAGAATTCCTCTGTTGTTGCCATGGCAACTGTACATTTATTTCATGGTTATATATAAAAATTATATTATGTTAATTAAAAAAGGTTTTTCCTGTAGGACCTACCTTTTAGTGGCAAAAATAAGAAATGAAATGATAATCATCTATATTCAACAAAACTTGGATTTTTCAGGAAGTCATTTATTCAACTTTTTAAGAACTATAATATACTTATTTTATTGACTCCCATTTATTTATATAAGACACAAATGATGTGAGGAATGATAAAAAAAACATATTTGCTGTAATATATCTCAAAATAACTATTATAATTATAAACACATACATAAGAGGCTTTGTAAAATTTTTAATCTCTAAATATGAAAAATTGTGAGCTTCATGCATGATGCATGCATCAGCTTGAGACATTTGCTGTTGAAATGTACAATAGAAACACTTTAATAAAAAGTAAACTAGTGGTTTGAAGAATGAGTTATTTATAATGGATGGTAAAAAGGGACTCTTTTTATTGGTGAGCTGAAGCCTGCCTCCATTTGTGTGATTTTCTTGCTGTGTTGAAGACCCATTGGTGGCTTTGGCTGTTTTCTACTCTTTAGTTGGGTTGTTGTTTCTTTGACACACTCCCCATTTCCATCCTCAATTTCTCTGTTATCTCTTGATTTTTATTTTATTTGAAAATGGATGGAACAAAATTAATTTTGATGGTATTAAAAATACACTAGAAATAACTAGTGTGTACTATATAGACAAACATGTGCACATATATTTGTTCATGAAATATTAAGTTTGTACAAAGTTTATCAGAATCTTTGAATCAAAGGGATATTTTTGATATTTTAAAACCATTTTTAGTTTGAGCAAACAGCAGTAAGCAATATGATTTAAAAGTTACTGGATTCAGGTTGGATTTATTACCTCAAGAAAACATTTTCTGTCATCTACAATGTAAATACATTATGATCATACAATAATTAATGTCCATTGTCTATTCGGAAACAGATCATCAATTGCAGGAGGTCTGGTTTAAACAGGTTTCAGTGTTCTAAGTTTGTATAATGACAAGATACCCTTACCCGTAATTGTGGAGTCATTATCATTCGTTGGATACCAATTTTTGTGGGTATTGGTGAACCAGAAAATTTAATGTTCAACGAAAGACAAATTTCCTAAAGGCATAAATGCAACCTTTGCAAAACCACAAAATTAAATATCCACAAACATGAATGTTTTCCTTAATCCATAAAAATTGGTACTTTAGAAAATAAGTTAACTTTTTCAAATAAAACATATATTATTTTTTTTCATTAGAAAGCCCGAACTTGAACAAATATTGCCACCTTATTAATGTAATTCTAGTGGACAATTTTTGTTATTTTTTATCCAAGAGTTTAATTTTCTTAGAAATTGAATTAAATGGTTTGCCCTTCTGTTATACCATGTGATATGTTCTTTTAGCTTGAGGAGTAATTTATAAATATGTTAAGAAAATCAAGATTTCATCAATAATCAATGCTTTAACCATTGCATGTCAAAATTTATTTATAATGTTGATAGAAGATTCAAGTTTAAGAATGAAATAGATTTTGGTAAAATATGTATTTTTCAAAGGCTTTGTTAAAAAGGTCTTTCATTTATGTATAGCCTATATTTATTCATATCCATAAAATAATTACATTCTCATCCCGGCTGCAGGTTTTAGGGTGACCCCTAAAGAATGAAAGCAATAAAATAAAAGCTTTTTCATATTGTTTTTTTCATTTTCTATTTTACATTATTTTTTGTTGTCCTTTGACTATTTACTAATTATCTGGTTTTTAAAAAAAACATTATATAATTTTTCTTGAATTTACATGGCAGGTTCTTTTATTTAAAAATTTCTGAATACCTTTCTAGCAAAAATACTGTTTTGGATATATAATTTTTGAAGCATATTTCCAATTGCTGCCATGCTTACCATGATGTTATAAAATTCTGATTCCATTTTTAGTTAAATTGTAGATTTTTACAAATTGTAATATTCAGCTGCATCTCCTAACTTCTGATAAAAGGAGGACAAAATATAATAAATATTTTCCTGCCTACAGGGATGTGGAATTAGGCATTCATTTTATATGGCCCAATAGTCCATTTACCAATTACCGATTTGATTCTGTTATTACACACTTTTTAAACAAATAACTTCCCTTTGTCAATCTTAGACTGGTTCTATACCGGACAATATTGGCTTTTGCCAATGCAAAGTATGATGAACTGAAAGTGATGTATTGGCAGTTTAACTAATTATTCATGAAAAATAATTTCTGATGTCGTAAGTATTTACCTAAACAACAAATTAATGTAATTAAAAGAATTCAAAACCTTGAAGATTACTCACATTACGCACAGGTAAATTTGCTCGTTCTGCTAGCTCTCCATTGTAAATAAAAATTAATGTCCTTCATAAGGGAGACAACAAAAAAAATGTCTCTAATTACAGGGTCAATTACGGGAGTTGGCAAATGGACTATTATTTGATGTATATTTTTATAATGTATATTTTTATCCTTTTATCTTGTATATTTGTATTAATAATTTTACAATTGACAATTCAATTATAGATTTGCTGAATTTGAAATACTGTATTAAATTTGTGAAATATGTAATATATTTTTGTGAAAATGATATATTTCTGTTATTGCTATTGCAGATAGATTGAAAATGATTAATGCATTGACCTAATAGAAATTCAGAAATTATTACGATGTTTTAATTATTTTGAAAAAAGCGACAGGGTTATAATCACAATAATTTAAACTTTTTGAAATATTTTATATGAATTAAAAATGATTTTTCTCAATATTTTAAAAATTCACAATAATAAATGCACGCAATTATTTCTGAATTTACAGTACTTAATAGAAATTACCTTACAGAAGCTGTTTGAAGAAAATGTCATTTTAGGAACACATTCATATCAATTTTATGAGAAAAAAATGAGTCAGTTAAGTATTTTAAATAAAATTAGGGAAAGCTGAAGATCGATGTGTTGTCAATTTAGAATTGAGTGATTTCCATGATAATTGCGAATTTGGTGAAATCTGGGGTAATTATTGATTAATGTAGTCATTGTTGATTCTAATGCATTATCGTTTGTAACGTTAATTTTGATTGGATAACATCACTAATTTTCATGACATCAATTGACAATTGATGCTACGGAACGTACAAGCTAACCGTGACGATATATGACAGATTTTAAATACATTTTTTAATGTTGTTTTCTGTCCGTTTCATTAGAATGGAGATAACAATATTGTATTTTAAGCTCAGACGGAATCAATTGGTGATTTGATGGTCACAAATACCTGTTAACTGTCTCTGCTAACGTGCCGCCAGGAAACTTAATTTGCAACCATCAAATAAAATACAATACCGTTATCTCCTAATTGTTGTAAGTATTGTTTTGCTTGAATTTGAATCCTGTTGCTTTTGTAGTGAGCCTTTTTTATAAAACAACCATTGTTGTATTACTTTAGTATTAGATTCATGACTTATTTCATTGCTATCAGTTTGGATTCATACTCATAAGGTACTCATAAGACCAGTATCACTCATTGAATTATTATTACAATTTCCTCTGATTCTTCAACATTTTTGTCCTTAATTTTTTTATCTCTTATTTGATTAAATGTTTTTCATTCAAAGTAAGTAAGGAATAAAAAAACTTTGGTTCAATGTTAGCTGTAGTTTCAGGGGCAGATCCAGCCATTTTAAAAAGGGTTTCCTAACTAAGGACAAAGAAGGGGGGGTTTCCAACTATATGTCCCATTCAAATGAATTGATCGTCCAAAAAAAGGGGGTTCCAACCCCAGAACCATTTTCACCATTATGGACAATAACCGTCCCACTTTCTTCAAATCCTGGATCTACCCTGAGTATTATTTTTATTTATAAAAACTGTATGATAATCAATAAAGATTAAATATATATGAAAGAATATTGCTTGAATATATACATATTCACCTGATCAGAATATAACATTGTAGCCTCTCTTGAATGCAATTGATATTTAAAGTAGTACCCAACACCTTCACTAAAATTAATTTGGTTCTTTTAATTTTCACATAAAATTTTGACAAAGTAAGTACCGGTACCCCATTTCCATTCTCAATTTTATATTGACCCTTTGACAAAAATATAAAAATTTCAAAAAAATTGAACCAATCATTTTATCAGAAAAATTACACTGGTTATATAGCAGTTTGACAAAACACTTATTTTGATAATTGAGAAGCTTAATGTTACCTTATCAACACAACGTAATTAAAACATTTATCTGATTTTACAGAGTTATCTCCCTGTAGTGCTAGGTACCACCTTAATGAAGGATTATCTAGGATGTTTATACTTTTATAGTAACCTATGTTCTAAAGAAAATCTTTTATAATTTTTAAAACACAATGGTCATCGGTAAGTTATTTTATTTGATCCTTGTAATCTGATTGGTTAATAGGCAATCATGCGACACACCAATCAATTCTTCATATCTTAATGTAATTCATGTAAAATAAGCATTCAGATTTTTCAGACTGGCATTATTAATATTATGTCACAATTCAATAAAGTTATACGAATTTGTATCATCATTGATTTCAAAAAGTAAAATCATAAAAATCCTGAAATCTGAGGAAAATTCAAAATGGAAAGTCCCCAATCAAATGGCAAAATAAAAGCTCAAACACATCAAATGAATGGATAACACCTGTCATATTCCTGACTTGGTACAGGCTTTTTCCAATGTATATAAAATGGTGGATTGAACCTGATTTTATAATGCTAAACCTCTCACTTGTATGACAGTCGCATCAATTTCCATTATATTTATAACGATGCGTGAGCAAAACAGATGTAATAGGTAAAATTGTCAAAACAGGAGCATAGCAGCCATTACTGTGTCACAATCTCAATAAGAACAAAAACAAACAAACATTCAACACAGAGGGACAAAAAGCATACATAAAATTTAACAGTCACATTCATTGCATTTATATGTATTTTAAATCAACCCAAATATTTGAAGTCATGTGACTGACATTCATTGCTTACTTATATATTATTTTAAATCAACTCAAATATGTAAAGTCCTGCGACTGAATAGCACGGTTCACATCAACTCTAGAGTTGAGTAGCATATTTGACGCTTGAATGAAAACGCAACACAGGATGAGATATAAAATAATTTTTCTAATCACAAATATTGGTTTCCACGAAAAGTGAATGAATACACATTAAATTTGGTATGTCTGAAGTGCTTTTTTTTTATTTACCTTTATCTTCCCAATCCCCAAATCCCAGAATGCTTGGAGCATATGTGAAGCTTTATGACTTAAGTGATTTTTGTTGAGCCTGTGACTTTTGTCGCAGAAAGCTCGACATATAAATAGTGATCTGACGGCTACAGCGGCTACGATGACATTAGCTAACTTCTTTAAAGGGTCATATTTTAGAAGATGGAAGACCTGGAATCTTCAGAATTTGTATATAGATGCCTCATATTGCGAAGTTTCCGTCAGTCTCATGTCCAATGTCCTTTACCTCATTTTCATGGTTCAGTGACTACTTGACAAAAAAGTAAAGATTTTATGTAATGTTAAGTTCTCTCTTAATATAAGAAATAGGATAACTATATTTGGTATGTGCGTACCTTGCAAGGTCCTCATGCCTGTCGGACAGTTTTCACTTGACCTCGACCTCGTTTGATGGATCGGTGAACAAGGTTAAGTTTTGGTGGTCAAATCCATATCTCAGATACTACAAGAAATAGGTCTAGTATATTAGGTGAATGGAAGGACTGTGAGGTGTACATGTTCAACTGGCAGGTGTCAGTTGACTTTGACATCATTTTCATGGTTCAGTTATTATAGTTAAGTTTTTGTGTTTTGGTCTGTTGTTCTTATATAGTATGCAATAGGTCTTCTTTATTTGGTATATGGAATGATAGTGATGTGTACATGTCTAGCTGGTAGGTGTCATCTGACCTTGACCTAATTTTCATGGTTCAGTGGTCAAAGTTAAGTTTTTGAGTTTTGGTCTTTTTTTCTTATACTATATACAAAAGGTCAACTATTTTTTTGTATATGGAAATATTTTATGATCTATATGTCAGTCGTGCAGGTTTTATTTGACCTTGACCTCATTTTCACGGTTCATTGCTCAGTGTTAAGTTTTTGTATTTTGGTCTGTTTTTTTAAAACTAGAAGCAACAGGTCAACTATATGTGTTGTATAGAAGAATTGTTAGCTGTACGTGTCTGCCTGGCATGGTGCATCTGACCTTGAACTAATTTTCATGGTTTATTGGTCAATGCTTAGTTTTCTTGGTTAATGTATATTTATGTGTCAGTTGTAATAAAGCTTTATATTTAGGACTATTAACATCATACCAATGATAAGTAGGCGAGATATTTCAGCGTGTGCACTCACGAAAATGACCAAGTATGTGTAAAAACTTGGAGCATCTGGAACGTTATGACCAAACGGGACATAAAAAAGACTAGATGAATCCACCCAAATTCAACTTTGCCTGAAGGAGCTGGAACCATTTATTAAGCATTCATTAAGTTATCGACAGAAACACAAGAAGGGTATGTTATAAATCATGTGGGCATCACTTTAGTTTTAAAGTACCGACTTCAGAGCTGATAAAGATGTATTATTCACTTACATGCAACCTGTTAACTACAGATAAAAGTTAACTGAAAGATTATGTGTATAAATTAGGGATGTCAACGAGTACTCGAGTATTCGGGTATCGCTCGGTAGTACCGAGTATCGATTACCAAAATGATATTCGACTAATCAGTCCCTTGTTAGAATTTAGTTGCTTTCTTAAGTTTATTAACAAAAAATATTTTGATTTAGATAGCCTCCCTGGAAATTATTGATCATTAATCAAAATTAATAAAAATTAAGATACAATTCGAACGTTTGCGTTTAACTGTCATTTAAAATTCCTCCAAAAAAAAGGTACATGAGCATTTTTTCAAAGCTTACGTTTTCAGCTTATCTTATTCACTCTCCCATCTTTGTACCGTCAGAGCATATATTTTCATCAACAGGACTGTTAGTTACCTAACAAATTTGAGAAATCACTACGCCCCAGAAAAGGTTGACAAGATGATATTTTTGAAATAAGAACAAACAGTGGCGGATCCAGGGGGGGGGGGGTTCCGGGGGTGCGCACCCCCCCCTTTATTTTTGCCGATCAATGCATTTGTATCGGGACATATGTTTTGCACCCCCCCTTTGCCCTGGGTGCCCTGGGTTAGCACCCCCCCTTTCGAAAATTCCTGCATCCGCCCCTGACAAATTTGTTAATTGCAACCTGTGTCGACCCTCAGAAAAAAATATTAATGGTATCAGTAAGGGACAACATCAAAAGTTCAATGAAGAATAAAAAACTTAATTCACATAATTTTTTCACTGACACCCCACCAACCCTCTTAACTTAATTTGGGAAAAAATGATTTACCTATATCTGTATATGGATAAAGGTAAAATCGATTTTGGATTAACAAAAATTGCAGCAATGTTGACCCCCACCCCAAAACTAATTGATTTAAGTTTTTTTTTATCCTACATCGATCTTTTGAGCTCGTCCCTAAGTTCTAATCATCACCCCTCTGTTGATCGTTAAATGTATTTTTCTGAGGTTCCCAAATACTTTTGTTTTCTTAAGAGAATAATTAATTACTTGATTAGATTTTTACCAGTTTACATAATTTGTACATGCAGTAAATGATCTTATTAATTGTGTAAAATTCCTTGGACTATTATCTAGTCCTTGGTAATAATGTTGAGGGTTTTACGATCAATAGACAACGACCCACTATACATGTACATAAAATAGTAGAATTTTGTGTTTCCATTTTGCAAATGTTTTACGAGCGACTAAATCTACCAAGTAATCGATTAGTAAATCTTCAAAGAGTTGACATCCCTTGTATAAATGTTTTACATTGTGTATCGGCGACAGACTTTGGGAGTGATCGAGATCTTGGATGATGGGAGGGAATGGTTGGGTGTTGAACATCCATCAGCAATTGTAATGCATATTTGGAATGAAAACATGAGAATGCAATATGAATATAAATCTTGATTTGTACTAGCCCAACAAGGAAAGCAGTATTTTTGATAGTTCACAGGGCAACAGTCTACAAGAAGACATATACCTACCAACGTTGTTTTGACTCCAAATGTCTTCAACGGTTTACGGACGTCCGGAAATATTCAGACCGGAGGTGGGGGACTTAGATTCATTTGTGATATAGCGAGCAGCTGCAACATCCATGCAGTACTCCAACCCTTTCATATATTTTCAAAAACACAAATCATTCCATTTATTTTCAAAAACACATACCATTTCATATATTTTCAAAAACGCATACCATTTCATTTATTTGTTGACAAAATTATTACAAACAGTTAAAACACAAGTCATTTCAATAATAATAAAAGAAAAATTACACAAATACACAACTGCAAAGAAAATTCAAAACGAGTAGTCCTTTATCAAATGGTAAAATCAAAAGCCCAAACACACCAACGGATCGAATAACTGTGACGTAGCTGACTTGGTACAAGTATTTCCTTATTTTGAAAGTGATGGACTAACCTAGTTTTAGAGTTAGCTTATTCTCTCACTTATACGACATTCACATTTTATTCCAGTATAACGACAACAATGCGAGAGTAAAACTTATTTATAAAGTACACACAATATTATCATGACGTTATACCCTTCCGGAGCATCTGATATCACCCCTAGTTTTTGGTGGGGTTCGTGTTGTTTATTCTTTAGTTTTCTATGTTGTGTCATGTGTACTATTGTTTGTCTGTTTGTCCTTTTCATTTTTAGCCATGGCATTGTCAGTTTGTTTTCGATTTGTGAGTTTGACTGTCCCTCACGTATCTTTCGTTCCTCTTTTATACAATTTTACATAGATATTATAGAAGAGCGCATAAAACTGCCTTCTTCGTCAAAAAAAAAAAAAAAAAAAAAAATAAATAAACAGTTTGCTTGAAAGGGGCACCAGCTACAAGATATATGAAAAACCTAATATATTATATTTTTTTGGCTCAATCAGTAATGAAATACAAATAGTGAAATAATAATTCCTTTTTAGTAGCCAATACGGTTCAATTTTGTCAAAATAAGCAAAAAAACATTGATTATGAATTATTCACTTGCAAGTGAATAATTCGACCTCATTGAATTCGTGGTCATGTGAACTTTAATTTAATCCCTTAACTTATGGAAAACACGTGAATTGTAATGGTAAAGTAATTTAAAGGAAGAGAATGTCAACATTGAAAGTGAAACAAAGGTTAATCATTTGATTGACTGATTCGATCCACAAATAAACATTCTAATAAAGTAAAAACGATGATAAACATTTATTTTTCATCTGTAATATGAAATTAAATAGACCTAGAATAATTCAACAGCACGTGTTTGCTTAATCTATTTATATCTATATTTATCTTTACCTCGCTTAAATGGTCATCGGATGACTATAGAGGTCGATAAATAATTGAATGGCGTCTAGACGCAAATACACACGAAACGAAGCTACGTATTTTCATGCCTGCTGTGCCTTGTTTATTGTGTTATTTAGACTTTTAATAGTTTTGATAAATGTTTTACATTGTTATAAATCAATTATGTGAATTTGATTAGAATCGATGAACATGAATTTGACAGCTAGTGCCCCTTTAAAAGATATAAGTGAGTGTTCACCATTTTATCAAATGAAAAGATGTGTCCATATATGAGAACCAGAAAATATAAAAACATCTTCCCAATTTTTTAATGGTTTTTCATCAGCTAAACGAAAATTATAATTTTGATACCACTAAACTTAAAATTTCTCTTTAAAAGTTAGGAACCACTTCCGTTAATGGACTAAATTCAAGTACTATTGCCTTTCGATATTGAGTTAGTTTTTAAATATTTAACCGATACAATCTATTAAATAATAAAGAAAAGGATGGCAGTTTGTCACCTTTTAATTGAACCCTAGCAGAGAGTGAAATAACATTAATACAGAACTCCGCAGAAAATTAGAAATGGAACGTCCATTATCAAATGACAAAATGAAAAGCTCAGACACATCAAACGAATGGATAACAGACTTGTACACGAAATTTCAGCAGTAGAAAATGGTGAATTGAAAATGGTTATATAGCTAGATAAACCTCTCACTTGTATGACAGTCGCAAACAATTCCATTAAACAACAAAACAAACAAACATGATAGGTACACATGCATATTCAAAAACCTGATGTTCGGTGGTTGTCATTTGTTGATGTGGTTCATAAGTGTTTCTCGTTTCTCGTTTTTTTTAAAAATAGATAAGACCGTTGGTTTTCCTGTTTGAATTTATAGCTTGCTGTTTGGTGTAAACCAATGATCCGCGTTGAAGACCGTACTTTGACCTATAACGGTTTACTTAAAAAAAAATATTCCTTAGATTGAGAGTTTTCTGATTGGCACTAATACCATATCTTTCTTTTCTTTTCTGATTGAAAAAATGTATTGTTACTTTTTGAACATAATTATTGCGTGTTACAGCATATTCATTTTCATTCTACCTTAGGCAAAGTTATCTAATGCCAGCTCTTTACCAGGCCAGGATATACATATTCAAACCATATTACAATATATTGTCTGTCCCATAAGACTTAGTCTCTACATTATTATGCCGTACATATTGAATAAAACAATGATTTATTTTAATGATAATAGTTATCAAAGCTACCATGATTATAATTTAGTACGCTAGACGAGCATTTCGTCTACATAAGACTCATCAGTGACGCTCATATCAAAATATTGATGAAGCCAAACAAGTACAAAGTTGAAGAGCATACACATTAGTAAACGGTAACACGCAATGCAGGAAATAATTGTGTTTAAAAAGTAACAATTAATTTTCGCAAAGCGAAGCTGTGAAACAAAGCGTTCGTTGCAACAAGTGTAAATGTATTCAATTTGCAAAAAATCTGTCAACAACAACAACTCCTCCCTCCTCCACACATACATGTTATGTTGATGATGATAACTGTTCTTGTGTTGTATTGTACTTGTCTCTGACATACACGAAGAATGTGTATTTCACGAACTATGTACAAAAACAACGAATAAGAATTAAGACAGTGAAATATCCACACTTTAACAAGACAAGTCGTCTAAAATTAAACATTTCTCTTCAAAGTGGATAAAAGGAATTCTTTATAACGATGAAATTCAGATTACCCCGAATGTATATTTATAACCACAAAACATGACTATATAGCTCCTTCAATATTCGGAACGATCCAGTTTGTCTTGGAAATGATTCCTGTAGAATAAAAACACTGAACTTTACTCAGAGGATTTCTCTTTAAGGAATGATTTTCCCTAATTAAAAAAATGTTTGCGGCAAGCACTATACAAACATTTACACAGCCACAGCTTTACGCGGTTTTGCCCAAAGATTATTATTTTTTTTCCTTGGCAGGACATTCCTATTGTTGCGGGATTTCCCCAGTCCAACATTTCTCCTCCGTTTGACCTGGCGATTTGTCTCCTGGTTTGAAAAACCAACTTTGCGAGGTTTTAATCGTTCTAATGCAATTCGTTCTTCACGTGCATTTCGTTTCCGCTTCCGGTACAAACAGAAGTCAATCAGCAGCCATGCAGACACGATACTAAAGGTCAAGCTGATTATTAAAGCTGCTGTTACATTTTTCTCCATTCAACTTCAGCACTTTTTGCGCTATATTTCCTTTGCAAATATAATTTAGATCATCACAAGAAAAACAATCCACTGGACTGCATAGCACAAAAATAATTATTCTTACTACCGTGCTCTTTCTACGAGGGAAGAGGTGAAATAACATTATTTATTCATGTAAGCTATACATGTACATTGTTCCTTTAGGGAAAACAGTAAACACGAAATCGAAGAAGGTGTTGCTGATACAGGTATTACAAAATGTTAATTACTCAATAAAATAAAAATACTCATCATATTGGTAATCGTTTTTTCTTGGTCAAATAATCATATATCATTTCATGTAAGATATTATCAATATGTAAGCTTAGTTTTATTTTTGTATTTACTGGTTCAAATATTGCGCTAATTCAATAAAAAGACATGATGAATTTGTAAAATCTTATACGTTTTACTCCTAACTGTTTCCCAATTTAAAAAAAAATAAATAGTTTTTTAGCAACTATATATTTATTTCGTAAAATCAAAGCTTCTTTTAAGGCAACAATCGGAGTATAGATCTGAAAATATGTGTAACACTATTCTCCTTAAATTAATTCATGGATTCTGAATTTAACTTGTGCTCTTTTTGACAGTCCCTCTGGTATCTTTCGTCCCCTTTTCTTAGACTTAAGGAACGCTTTCGTTAATACTATCATCATATTGTACATTGTCGTTTGGTTTTTTGTTGCATTTAAGTACTTCTGTTGTTTCGATGTTTTCCATTTATAATTGATTTGTTTCCCTCAGTTTTAGTTTGTAACCCGGATTTGTTTTTTTTCTCAATCGATTTATGAATTTCTAACAACGGTATACTACTGTTGCCTTTATTTATTGAGAGAATTACAAATGTATCACTCTGATAATCATGCTATTAATTGGTTTAAGGATGTTCGCTCCTCTTGTTTTATATTTTTTGCCAGATATTCCGACTCCTATAGTTTTTTACTTTAAGGGGGTAGACCTTGGTTCAGGGAGATAACTCTTTAAATCAGTTAAGCGTTTGTAAAAGTCAAGTTCATCCATGTATTTTAAGCATTTACCTGAAACAGATTGAAAATAATCTATGTAACCTAGAAGCTTAGAATATATTCTTAAAAAATGGTTGACATAAACGTACTGATGATTTTAAGAGTTATTTCCCTTAACCTAGGTCTACCTCCTTAAGTGCCATTAAAATATTTACCATTAACCCCTTCTTTTCTTTCCAGAATTTAATTACATAGAGTTAAACATATTATCATTGAAAATCTTATAAAATCCTTGTTATTTTTATAATTTTTGAAGGAAAAAAGGTGTAAAATTTTCAATGGCTTATATCTCGAAAACAAACACACGGACACTCCATTTTTTTTGTCTTTTTTAGTTTCTTCATCTTATATCAATTTCTAACAGTCTTTGAAAAAAAGGTTGTTATTTTGAAATAGAATAGCGAACATCCTAAAATTTACTTGTCAGGAACATTTCAGAAGGTAATTTTCAAATGATATTGAATCTCATTTTAGAGAATTTTAGGATATTTCTCAATGATTATTCTTTTGTGCTTGAAAATATTTCTTCTAAACTTTATGCTGATGACACCTCAATATATACCGTATAGCGGGTTATTTTCACGGCCTGTTCATTTTCGCTTATTTTTGCGGATAGAACAAAATAACCGAAATATAGACTGCCAAAATATTTCGTATACTTAATTCAATGAAAATCGCGAAATTTACATCTGCGAAAATAGCCTGCTATACGGTATGCGTCATCGCATCAACAAATTTAAATGCATTTGTGAAGGTAGATTTTAGAATTGGTGTAATGATAATGATATTATATTCAATACATACAAGACTAAGGTCAGACTAGTTCTTTCTAATAGACAAAATGTCTTTGAAAAAAATAATTTTAAAAGTATCAAATTTGATAATGTCGTTCATAATTAAAAACTGCGATGAATCCACATTAACAAATCTCTTTCGGGGAAAAGCAAATTAACAATTTTTGCAGTAACAGCATATCTTCTAGTTACTGTTCTGAAACTATATAATAATGCATATATACTTGCAAATATGGGCGACTGCTATACCGTGTTGGAAAATGCTTCAAAACTTATATTGTCAAATTATACAAGTTGCATTGCAAAAGAGGACAACAAGAATCATTTCTTTTCATCAGTAATATTAAAAAAAAGTAAGGATGGTTAACCATTTATAATAGAAATGAATTTTATGAAAGTGAAAGTTTATAAACTTTCCATTTCTATGTAGCAACACTCCAGGAGCGCCTGCAAACGGAGAACATTCCTCCCAATTGATGCGATATTCCCGGACTTGTTATTACTAACATGAAATATCCTTGATAGAAAGTTGCTGCTCACATGGAAGCTATAAGACCAAGAGTTCCAAATGTTGAAGTTGAAATCATCCCTTCGTAAAATTTACGGATGTCATCACTAGTTGGTTGACCGTTATGAGAAAAAAAAAAACGGTTTCGATGATGATATCGGATATGTTCCCTAGGTCGTAATTACAATCCCCTTCCCTTTTCAGGAATGTGACCTACCGGATTAGACTATAAACTGGGTTTGTAATAAGATGAGCAATACGACGGGTGCACATGTGGAGCAGGATCTGATTACCCTTCCGGAGCACATGAGATCACCCCTATATTCGGGTGGGGTTCGCGTTGATAAGTCTTTAGTTTACTATGTTGTGTCTTGTGTACTTTTATTTGTATGTTTGTTTTTCTCATTTTTGGCGTAGTCAGTTTATTTTCGATAATTGAGTTTGACTGTCCCTCTGGTTTCTTTTGCCCTTCTTTTATAAGTGTTTAAATAATCTAGCATCCGCATATTATTTACTCTTTTGCTCATGTTAATATATTATCTTTAAAAACTATGTATTCCTATGTGTAGATTAGAAGGCAACGGGACTGATTAACTGTTTCGTCAACAGTGTAACCCTCTGAAAATAAAGAATTTATTATTATTATTATTATGTTTATATTGTTTCCAAACGATAGGTTCCTTTGTTAAACGCTTTGGAATTCTAAAATAACTTTAAAAAATATTCTAATCACCTAACAGTGAAACATAACGCTTAAACTATGTTTGCAATGTGCAATGGGGTTTGCATAAATTAATTCCAAATGCATCGTGTCAATTCTACTAGAACCAAATCCAAAGAAATGGCTACTGGGAGGATGACACGATCAGGGATCAGGAAATAAACATCCGCAAGGAAACCTACCTAACCAGTGGTTTAACTGATTATGAACCTTCCTTTCTTAAGGGGAGGAGATCTAGAAAGTAAGAAATCTGTTTTATGTTACTTAATAATTTCGGAATCTTCAATCTACATGTTATTCAAAGTTAAGCAAGTATTATTATACATACACGATATTGACGAGACCTTCCAAATTACTAAAAAAAATTTCGAATAGATACTTCTTTCAAGTATGTTGTTAAAATTCTCCTCAAGAGCTGGATGAACTTACAAAAGTACTCAAAGATGAATTCCATAAAACAGACCAATGTTTTTCTCCTAACGTTATATACAGCATTGGAACATTTACATTTCTTAAAACAACTAGCGTATTTAGCTTTGGAACATTTACATTTCTTACAACAACTGGCGTATTTAGCATGGGAACATTTACATTTCTTACAACAACTAGCGTATTTAGCATTGGAACATTTACATTTCTTACAACAACTAGCGTATTTAGCATGGGAACATTTACATTTCTTACAACAACTAGCGTATTTAGCATTGGAACATTTACATTTCTTACAACAACTAGTGTATACAGCATGGGAACATTTACATTTCTTACAACAACTAGCGTATTTAGCATGGGAACATTTACATTTCTTACAACAACTAGTGTATATAGCATGGGAACATTTACATTTCTTACAACTACTAGTGAATTTAGCATGAGAACAACATCGTTTTTGTCTGTAAAAGTCACTACATTAATTGCTTGATAAACGAATTAGGTATAGACAATTCACTTGGAAACTCAACATATACCCTCACGAAACTTACCAAAGAGGAAATCCTGGATAATCATAGGTCTGTTCTTTGTTCCTTTGGTATTTCAACCAAAGATGAAGAACTGGATCTTCCATCACTGTATTGGATACCTAAACTACATAAGTGTCCTTACAAACAACGGTATATTGCTGGGTCTTCCAAGTGCTCCACGAAACCTCTTTCTAAATTATTAACATCTATTTTATCAGCAATCAAAGACGGGCTTTAAAGTTATTGTGAAACTGTCTATTCTAGAGGTGGCGTGAATCAGATGTGGATACTTAAAAATTCCAAAGATCTTTTAGAGTACATACAATCTAACTCTCTTTCATCTTGTAACAGTATTAAAACATTTGACTTTTCTACTCTGTACACAAGTATTCCACATTCCAAACTAAAAGACAAATTGAAAGAGTTGGTATTACTTTGCTTCATAAAAAAGAATGGCCAATGTAGATACAAGTATCTTGTCTTAGGGAGGGATAAATCATACTTTGTAAAGAATCACTCTGATTCAAACAAAAAATTCTCTGAAACCGATATTATCAAGATGCTTGATTTCTTGATTGACAACATATTTGTAACGTTCGGAGGACGTGTTTTTCAACAGGCTGTCGGCATCCCAATGGGAACAAATTGTGCCCCTCTACTTGCCGACTTGTTTCTTTATTATTATGAGGCTGACTTCATGCAGGAACTTCTTAGGAAGAAAGATAAGAAGTTAGCAATATCCTTTAACTTTACTTTCCGCTATATAGATGACGTTCTTTCACTAAACAATTCAAAATTTGGTGACTATGTGGAACGCATCTATCCCATCGAATTGGAGATAAAGGATACTACAGATACAGTTAAGTCGGCTTCATATCTTGACTTACATATAGAAATTGACAATGAGGGTCGGTTGAAAACAAAACTTTACGACAAAAGAGATGATTTCAGCTTTCCAATTGTGAACTTTCCATTTCTAAGTAGCAACATTCCAGAAGCACCTGCATACGGGGTATATATCTCCCAATTAATACGATATTCCCGTGCTTGCATTTCCTATCATGATTTTCTTGATAGAGGGTTGCTGCTCACAAGGAAGCTATTAAACCAAGAGTTCCAAATGGTGAAGTTGAAATCATCCCTTCGTAAATTTTACGGACGCCATCACGAGTTGGTTGACCGTTATGGAATAACCGTTTCACAAATGATATCAGATATGTTCCTTACGTCGTAACTACAATCCCCTTCCCTTTCATGAATGTGACCTACCGAATTAGACTATTTACCGGATTTGTAATCACATAAGCAACACGACGGGTGCCACATGTGGAGCAGGATCTGCTTACCCTTCCGGAGCACCTGAGATCACCCCTAGTTTTTGGTGGGGTTCGTGTTGTTTATTCTTTAGTTTTCTATGTTGTGTCATGTGTACTATTGTTTTTCTGTTTGTCTTTTTCATTTGTAGCCATAGCGTTGTCAGTTTGTTTTAGATTTATGAGTTTGACTGTCCCTTTGGTATCTTTCGTCCCTCTTTTACATTTCTTATAACAACTAGCGTATTTAGCATGGGAACATTTACATTTCTTACAACAACTAGTGTATTTAGCATGGGAAGATTTACATTTCTTACAACAACTAGTGTATACAGCATTGGAACATTTACATTTCTTACAACTACTAGTGTTTATGGAATGGCGTTTTATTCTGAGTTCAATGTATTTCTTATATAAAGAAGATATCTTATAAAATCTAGTTTTTATAACATTTTTTACATGATATTTTACATACTATTTGACATGTTTTATAAATGATATAATTAGTTGTCAAAAGTACCAGGGTTATAATTAAATACGCCAGACATGTGTTTCGTCTACATTAGACTCATCAGTGACTCTCAGATAAAAATAGTTATAAAGCCAAACAAGTACAAAGTTGAAGAGAATTAAGGATCCAAACTTCCAAAAAGTTGTGCGAAACACAACTCAGGTACTCTATTCCTGGGATAAGAAAATCCTTCGTGTTTTCGCAAAATTCAAAGTTTCGTAAGAGGAAATTTATAAAAAAAAAAAAACCATATAATTGATGTTCATGTCGACACAGAAGAGCTGCCTACTGGGCTTGTGATACCCACGGGGATGAAACGTCCACCAGCAGTGAAATCTATATGGTAAAATGGTATATAAGAGAATAAACAGTTAAACGGCTTGCAATTAGTGTATTCCAATAGTAAATTGTCTTCTTTAATACATTTATATTCATGTTGATCCAAAATCTTTCTTGCAACAGTTACTAAAACAATATAGAAGTAGAATTACTAGTCTAAAAAGTATGTTAAATAAATCTCTAAAGGGGAATCTGCTAATATTTGCCCATGTGAAATTTTAAAATTGTTTGTATATACATTGAACGACAAATAAATGTGACGTATACAATTTTCTGACGTCAGATACGCGAATCAATGAATGTGTTTGTAGATAGATGTTTTTGTGTTCTGTTAAATTGTCCCTTTTAAAATTGTTACATGATGATGACTGCTGTTCCCAATATTTATTATGTTTGTTTAGTTTTAGTTCGTGAATCATTGTAAATATAACGGAATTTGATGAGACTGTTATCAGAGAAAGAGGTTTAGCGCTATAAAACAAGGTTTAATCCACCATTTTCTACATTTGAAAATGCCTGTACCAAGTCAGGAATATTCGTTTTTGATGTGTTTTCTCATTTGATTTTGCCATGTGATTATGGACTTTCCGATTAGATTTTTCTCTGTGTTCAGTATTTTTGTGATTTTACTTTTTACAGTAATTTCTTGCGATTGGAATTGTAATGGTGATTGTCCCTACACTTTCAACAGACCAAAAACACCGCTTATGCGCGCTGCTTTTATTCGCATCCACATCTTATAATCAACAGTGAAAAAATATCTTTCACCTAGTTTCATGTTTTGAGCGTTCAATTTTTGGAAACACATTGTCAATGTGAACTAGAAACTATTTAGTATTATTTCATATCGGTTAAGAATTAGCTTCTCTTATTGGATGAAAAGGGGCCACATGACATTCTGTATTCGTTAGTAATAAATTTCATCGGTCATTAACAGAACAAAACGGACCAGAAAACCGGACGTTAACGGACTTTTTACATGTTAATGACCGGTGGGACGTGGCTTCTCTGTTAATAACCGGTGGGGCGTGGTTTCGCTGTTTAGAGAGATGTCCCTTTAATTGAACAGTTTCCTTTTTCAATTTTATATTTATTTTGTTGAATTGTTTACCATATGTTTTCGTAAATTACAAAATAATATAAAACTTTATTAAGTATTCATATAACATGTATACTGAAAAATTGCACTTAAATGAATGGCAGTGACTTATACCTACATGTATTACTACGACTGGTCTTCACTCTTTGCTAAAGAAATCGTGCAATAACTCGAGTTTGCTTTGAACATTTTGAATTTATGAGAACTTATAAAAACATAGTTCATCAATGCAATACACATAATAGTTATTGAAGAACTGGTTATTATCGTGATACATGGACTGCCCGTAGGACAGTGATATTGACGGCGAAAGCGATAATGAACTCGCCTACGGCTCAGTCATTATCACTGTCTTAGTGAATACCACTGTCCTGTGGGCAGTCTATATATCATAATAATGACAAGTTTTTTCAATAACTAATATGTAATTAGTATAGGGATGATTAAAAAAAAAAGATATATTTGTTTTATGATTCTCTTAAAACGTTTTTATGATTTCCTCATTTTATATTGGTCAGAAGAAAAACAATAAAACATAATTATTTATATTTCAGTGGCCTTGACAGCACAGCTTACATCTTCTCCATCCGCAAACGGAATAATTAAATTTAACAACGTATTATTTAGTGTCGGTTACAACAATCTCCCGGGGTATAAAAGTTCCGGGAAGTTTATTTGTGAGAAAAGTGGTATTTATGTGATTTCCGCATCTATCCTTTCAAATGTCAATGGGGCTACATTCTACTTGCACCTTAACAATAATGCAATAACGTCTACTTACATTAGTTATGACAGTAATCATCCTTCTAGAGTGGAGCATACTGGTACCATTGTTCTGGCTCTGCAATTACACCCTAATGATAGTGTGTGGGTAAAGAATGGTGGCGCTAGAATATCTGCTAGTCGTTGGTCCACATTATCAATTGTGAAAGTGAAATGACAAAGCCGAACAGACATAAGAATTTTTTTTTGTGATTACGTGCTTCTTTAACAAGTTTAAATTTTCAGAACCAATATGTTCTGCTAGTACATTTACTGGATTGGCAATTGATAATGAGTAATTCAGACTAATTGGCATGGATTATCTAACTTATCTGAAAGTAATTGATTTACAAAATACTTTATATATTTGTCATGCTAATAACTTAATGAAAAAAGTTAATAAATAATAGTTTACAAAATAAAAAACCAACTTATATAATTTCGCGCGTCCTACGCACCTGTCCGGAATTACCTTTACTAGTAACGCTCTACAACTAACGTACTAATTTATATAAATGCTTTGTCTTTATTTGGTATAAATGATTCTAAAAGAATAAGTAAATGGTCACGTTTTATGTTTTGAATGGTGAAGAGAAGATAAACATTGTCAGTATACAATTAAATGTAATAAATAAAAAAAAATGCTGCAAAAAAAAATAAAATATCTATCAAAATGGTTCAACATGATCATACGGATGATCAGTATCTAAGAGATATCAAAGTTTAACTATTAACCTTTTTGTGTTACGAAATTTCCATGACAAACAATACAAAGGTTTGCGATTCCAAAAACAAATCGGCACTTGAACCAAATGATTAGAGATTATTGTCTTAGATTTTTTTGTAAGATACCTTGCTATAACAATTGACCTTAATCGTTTCTTCTTTTTAAATTCTAGATATATTCTGTTCTTGACGTGTCCCAGCTTTATGATATCTGGTTTGAAATAAAAGCATTCATCATGTCTTAATCCTATTCTCCGTGATATTGTGGTAGCGGGCTTGCCTAGATTGAGAAAAAGCCACTGATTCAATCTCGCATGGTTAAAACCAAAACATACAACTAGAATGTGCTGCTTCTCCATTCAGCTCGCATCATTTAGGAGTTAAAGGGCATGTAGAGTGACATGTCTTCATGCTGACAGTTACGATTTAAACTATGCAATGACGGTCAGTTTGTCGATGTAGTACACATCAGGGCTCTTTCTTGTATTGAATTAAAATACTTTTATCCTGAATATGTATCAAAATTTTCACTTGACGTCAAACAGCATTCGGTCATCATCTGCATCTCGAAGGGGTGGTTATATAGTATATAGCTACAAATGATATTTTTCCAAAGATTTGCAATACAGAGTCAACTTGAATATTTGTAAAATTAATTTAGATGTGCTTAAATGAACTTATGAAAGTGACAATTCTATTACAAGCTAAATTTCAATGTTAATGATTAATTTTACAATGAATATATTCGCTATTCGGTATAATAGATGTTTTGTTCAGTCATGTCAGATGTTTAAAAGAGAAAAACAGTTTTAAGGGTATAACAATTTATTTGCGATAGTTCAATCCAGTTATATATACTTAGTTAATTAGTACTTACATATAGTTGATAACTTAATCTAGCTTTAAAACCAGATTATATCCACCATTGTCTACACAAGAAAATGTCTGTACCAAGTAATGACAGTTGTAATCCATTCGTTTGATGTGTTTAAACGTTTGATCTTCCCGTTTGAATACGAATTTCCATTTTGATTTTCTTCAGAGTTTGGTATCTTTGTTATTTTGTCTGTGAATGAAAGTTAACTGAAAGAAAAAGAAGACAAAGGGCTTTTATCAAATGTTTTCAAATGATATTAAAATTGAAAAAAGAGCAAAAAGCTGAGCTCTTATAAAAAAAAATATATTCTAAAGAAACGATCGATATTAATCCGAAACTTCCTCTATAACACACCAAGATAGTGTCAAAAGATACATTAATACATGAGGCGCAAAACTAATACCTAAAATGGAGTAGGGTGAACTCAACCAAGAGGACTTACACTTTAATTTTTGGAAAACCTAAATTATTTATTTGTTCAATCTTCATCAACATGTCATGCCTAGAACCTGATCTATTACGAGTATATCATGAATAAACTTCATTTAAGTAAGAACTTATTTATCTCTAAAGTATAGAGAGGATTATAAAAAAAAACATATTGACCGTAGGCCATGATTTCTCAGATCATAACCTTTACATGTCAGCCCTCAAACAAAAGAATATCATTCTTCATAATCATCTATTACCATTCATAACAGCATTAAATTTTATGATCGTAAAGATTTTTTAACTGATTAGATAATGTAGCAAATGGATTTGTATCACTCTTTTGTTTATGTATTATTATCTTTGAGAAATTGTGTATTCTTATATGTAGATTAGAAGGCCATGGGGCGGAATAACTGTTAACAGAGTTGCCTTATAAAGAATTATAAAATAACTAATTGAAGAATTGAAACAGAGAAAACATTTTCAATAAGTTACCGAACAACACATAAATTTACGAATGCACCTAGCAGTGATCTTTGATCATGATTTAAATATTGTTCGATATTGGAATATATTATTATTATTATTATTATAACTTTGGCAAATGGCTATATTTAAAATAAAATCAAAGAAGAAAATGTAAGGAACTATATCTTTCTCTACGAGTTCACAATTTGTTTTGATCCGACGTACTCAACGTCTTGACAACGCCTATTGTTGTATGCCGTCAGTTCAAGATGTTATTGATAACCTGAAGACCTTTCTTTTAGAAAGAGTAAAAGGTGTTAACATGCAGTTTGAGGACATCTATGTTTATTAAAGGCTAAATGAAAGATAGATTACTTGTTTTATTCAATAATGTCAAGTGGTTCGACATACACCGTGTCAATTCTACCAGAATCAAGTACCAAAGTACTGGCTACTGGGTGGATGACACGATCAGGGATCAGGGGACATTAAAATTCACATGGAATACTTCCTACCTAGTTGTTTATATGATTATGAACCCTCCTTTCTTATAGGGTGGATGCCTAGCAAGTAAGAAATCTATTTGCTGTATTATTTAACAGAAAACCGGGATCGTCAAATCAATGATACGCAGATAATAATACAAAAAGCATATGATGTTAATCAAAATACTATTGTTTACATATTTGATCAGTGCTATAACCCGGCATGTTGTTAAAATTTTCCTCAAGAGCTGAATGAACTTACAAAAGTATTCAAAGTATAATTCAATAAAATAGAGCAAAGGCACTCTCCTAACGTTATATAGCATGGGCAAATTTCCCTTGTTTACAACTACTAGCGTGTATGGCAAGCCGTTTTAATATGTATGCTGACTTCAAGGTATCTCTTATACTATATAAGATATCTTATATAAACTAATTCTTATATGATTTTGGAAATGGTATTTTATGACATATTTTATAAAGTGTATTAGATATCTTGAAGTTAGAATAAATAGTTTAACGGCTTGCCATCTGTGTATTCCAATAGTACATTGCCTTCTTCGAAATTAAGGGGGCCTCGGTGAGCAAATGGTCTAAGTAGTCAAAATTAAGTGGGCCTCGGTGACCAAATGGTCTAAGTAGTCGAAATTAAGGGGGCCTCGGTGACCAAATGGTCTAAGTAGTTCTACTACTAAAATCACTAGCCTGTCAAGATTGACGTTGTGAGTTCCAACCCCGCTCGTGCCAGTTTTTCTATCGACGGTCGGTGTTTTTCAACGGACTCTTTTACTTCTTTCACCCTTAAAACTGACCTCCAAGAAATAGCACAAAAGTGGCAGGCTGTCAATTGTTGATCTATGTTTTTTGCCTTTAAGGATACACAAGAGGGAATAAATCTTTTATCTAGAATGATTTCGTATAAAAGGAAATTTATAATTCTTTGTTTTTGTGACAGTTTAGTGTTTCCCCTTTTATGTTGATGTGTTTTCCTCAATTCTGGTTTCTGACCCGATTTGTTTCAGTTTATTATATTCATATGACTTATAACGTAGTCATAACAGTTCAAGGTTATACAATATATATCACATGATGTAGATACCAAAGTTTTAAAGTACGTTCACTGATAAATGTTATATCATTAGCACACATACAAAGATCTTTAAATGGAAAAAGGAGGATAAAACTATTTTGTGAAGGTTTTCTATTTGATGCATTTTACAGAGATTTGGTGCGTTATTTATTTTTTCTTCCTTTCGTTGTAAGCCAATGCTCCGTTTTGCAGGTAGTTGTCTCATCGCCAATCAAAACTTAAAAAGAAATGAAATATGATCTCTGTCATCAATTGGTCATTTGGACCAGGATAGCTATAAGCTACGTGTATGCGTAAGAGGGAATTCATTGCTTCATTAAAATGATTAAGTATAAAAGAAGATTAAAAGATATATCTTGAAAGAATAATCTTTGTTTTTTTGGCCGTCGGTGTTTCCGTTGTTTCTTTCCCCCCTCTAATTGATATTGTCCCAGATTTGTTTCAGTTAGGGTAGCTCGGGCCTATTCGAAGTTTCTATCAGAAGTGCCGTATTTTTTGTTTATCTATTCTTTACAGAAAGTGAATCAAATTGGTCGAAAAAATAGGGGGTCACGGACCATTTAAGCTCAATATTTTACTTTTAAACAGGTATGTAAAAGGGACCATTTTTCAATTTAATGATAGGGAAAATAGAGATGTTGACACTTTTTTTATCGGAATATCAAAAAATCGTTCTCTGACACTTGGTCCAAAACTGTTATATAAAAAGCTGAAATATAGCTTCAAAGAATGAGCAAATAGAAAACATAGGTCACCGATAAGGAAAACAAATATTCTGCCTTAAAACCCACATTTTGGCGGGGAAATGGTGAAATTGGGTGAAATGTCACAGATACACATAATGACGATAATATATTTTTAGTGACATAACTGCAATGATTTAACATTTCTAATCAATCAAAATATTTAAAAAAATAATATCGCATTAACGACAATTACTATTCGTGTGCATTGTAATTCATGCGTGAAATTATGTGCAGTCGAAAAGTCCCGATCCACCTTAAATTGATTTACGACTATTGAACAGCGGTATACTACTATTGGCTTTACTTAGTGCAGTAAAATCACTTTATATTATATTTATATGACTAATACCACAGTGATAATAGTTTTGCAGATAACCGTGTTTTAAAGTATGTTCACTGATAAATGTTACTTTATATCAAAAGTAAACATTCGAAGGCCATTTGTCGTCAAAAAGATAAAACTATTCTCTGAAGTATTTGAAGGCGCTTTAAAGATTGTTAGTGTTTTATTTCATCTTTCTACCTGTCGATTATGGGTTCCTACTGAATAATCAACAAAGTAATGGAGGACAAAATTTCCCCACCAATTAGTACATGACATTGTCAAAGTTTTATGAGGAGGAGAAACGGCTGCACTAGAAAATAGATTATCTACAACAACAAGACTTCGTCAAAATCTCCAACAAGACACAACAACTCTTCGCCATGATATGGACAATTCTCTTGCCCTACTTACTACTCAGTTGCAGCATAAATTTGATTTGCTTAACAAGAAACTGCCAGAAATCGAAAAGAAAAATGAAACTAACCAAGACTTATTAAATTTTAAGCAGAAATTTGAAGTTCTGGAACAAAACTACAATAACTTGAAAAAAGATACATGGAGTTTCAGAACAAATGTAGTCGTGTGGAAACTGAACAACTGCTAATTTTAAATAAAGTAAAAAACCTTGATGAACAGCAAACTGGATTATGTAATTGCGCTAAAACTAACATTTTCATTCAAGATAAAGAATTAGCAGAATTGAGAAATAAATCAAATTTGTTAGACCAAGAAAATATTAATTTGACACAGTTAGTAAGCTTACAACCACTACAAGAAATCAAAACTTTACAACAAACAGTATAATTCATTTTAGCACAGATAAATTCTTTGAGCAAGAATGAAAGTGCACGTAGTCAAGAAAATCTGACATTATACAATATGACTACAAATTCGCTGAATGAACTTGATTTGTGCGCACGAATAGTAAAATAAAAAAATAAAATCGAACATGATCATAACACTTCTGTTCATACTATTAAACACCACGTGGATGATCTCATCAATGCAACGAAGGTAATTCAGAAAAACTCGATGATGTATTTGGAACATAGTTTAGACATACAACTGCAACATATTCAGAAGAACCAGAATGAGACTTTGGATACATTTTTCTACGAAACAACGTGAAAGTGAAACGCGAGACAATTTAATGCACTCCCAGTTACAAAAACAGATAGATGACAGCACAGAAAAGGATAAACATGAATAATTCTGAAATACACTATTTTTGCTTTGGCTGTATTCCAAATTGGTTCCGATTTGCTCTGACGTCTGAATTAATATTATCTTGGGCGTAGGGGTGCTATATTTAATCAAATTGGTTGATACGGTGCTTTTTATCTAACTTTTGTTTTTTGTCTTTTGCTTTCTGTTCGATAATTTTGCTTTTGGTCCGAGACTGTTGCTTTTTGTTCGTTGCTGTTGGTCCGTGCTGCTTTTTGCGATGACTTAATTGCTTTAGGGCCGATTTGGAATTATGTATAGGTCATATAGTGTTAGAACCATCGGTCTTCTACAGCAATACTGACAACCCTAGTAAAAATTCAGTCTAGCATATAAGCACGAATTAACTTTAAATAAACTTATTCTTAAAGGTTACCAATTTAACTCTATAATAAGATCATTGAATATGGTTTTTATTGGTACAAATATTGATTTTGTTATCAGTAAATTAAAAGCAAACTAAATATTACTAGTATATTATATACATATACACTTTCACGGATCTACAATCTGTCGATACCTGTATATTGGCATTGCACAAGGTTATGTTTTTCTCTGACTGTTTATGACATCTTTACAGTAAATCCATTTTATGTTGGATGTGTACGGATTGATAATTTAGTCTTAGATGCATTATTTTTTTATTAGTTGTTAATGGCTTTGAACTAGCTGTCAATTAACTGCGAGTACTTTCAGATCTGTACCTAGTGTCTTTTTGGTGTTGGGATATACAAGTCCCTGGTCATGTCCACTTGTTTTTTTGTCTATCTGATGAGTTAAGCCCTTTTCAACTAATTTTTACAGTTAGTATTTTGTTGTACTGTTTTACCAAAGTCCCAGGTTAGGGGAGGGTTGGGATCCCGCTTACATGTTTAACCCTGACACATTATGTATGTATGTGCCTGTCCTAAGTCTGGAGCATGTAATTCAGTGAATGTCGTTTGTTTATGTGTTACATATTTGATTTGCGTTCATTTTTTGTACATAAATAAGGTCGTCAGTTTTCTCGTTTGAATTGTTTTACATTGTCTTTTTAGGGCCTTTTATAGTTGACTATGCGGTATGGGCTTTGCTCATTGTTGAATGCCATGCGGTGACGTAAAGTTGTTAATTTCTGAGTCATTTTTTGGTCTCTTGTAGAGAGTTGTATTATTGGCAATCATACCACTTTTTCTTTTTTATATTTACTACCTCGGTATTGACTCACTAGTGATAACTAATAAAAGATGAACTACTTAAATCACTCGACAATTAAGGCTTAAAACACAAGTTGTGAAGCATTGCGCCAAGTTCAAGTAAAGGGTGGCTTTTGGTGCCATACAACATTTTTAATCCCGACGCATATTATATATACATGATGTCAAATGCTAGAATCCCCTATTCAACAATTTAACAGTTGTAGTTTGTATGTCTATCAAAATCGTTTTTGATATCGTTTCACTTGTTATTATTTGCTTTTTATACGCACAACATCCGAACCATAGATGCTTACCTCAACGCCATTTGGTCTCTTATGGAATATGTCTTATTAATATGCTTGTATAGCCATTTGCATGACTTTATGCTCAATTATAAGTTTATAATCAGATTATTACATGGCATTTTTAATATCAAATTTATTATCAGCCCTCTGTCACTATCAGTCCAAGAAGAAGAAGTTTAAAAACTGAAAATGTACGGACCACGGACGTCAAATGTAATACATCTGAAATGAAATATTTTTTCGTCATATGCCATGAGGAGAAAAAAGAGCATTCTCTTATGGTTGTGGCCTGTAATATTTGTCTTGCATGCCAGATATTTCTACATAATATATTATGTCCTTTTTCCTAATATTTTTTCTGTACCCTACTTGTGTGTATATGTGTTAGATGGTCGGTAAAATAAAGGCACGCCATTATTGCATGAAGCAGTTGATATATATTTTTTTTATATCAGCCCGTTAAACAAAATTTCGGAAAAAATGGAATAAACGTGAATTAATGTTTTTATCACACATTTAAATGTTCTTGCATTTATTTGTACTGTATTCCTGTCATGTAATGGTGTCATTTTGATTTTATATTAAACATTACCATAAAAGTTTGAGGTTTAGCTAGCCACAAAACCAAGTTCAACCAACAATTTATTTTTCTTAAAATATCATGTTACAAGTCAGGAAAATGGCAGTTGGTATCCTATAGTTCGTTTCTGTGTTGCATTGTCGTTTGTGTTTTGTTCACTTCAGTGTTTCTGTCGTTTCTTTATTTTCATCTTATAGATAATGGTATTGCCTCGGTTTTAGTTTGTAAACCAGGTTTGTTTTTCTCTCAGTCGATTTATAATTTTCGAACAGCGGTATACTACTGTTGCCTTTTTAAAAATCAACATAGATGATTTTGTCATCCGTTAATTAAAACATAACTTAATTAGTAAATTTTTCAAACGAGAAAAATAAATATACACTCACGTTCATTTTTACATAGATCGCAACTCCTTACTAACCTCCTGCAGATAGATATTTTTGGCATAAAATAAGTTGTGTCTTCTTTGACTGTCTATGACGTTAAAGTACTAAATCCTTGAGATGTGTTTAAGTTGTTTTCAGTCTTTGATCTTGGATTTTTTAATATTATTTAACTATCTTTTAGTAACTGCAATTCTCTCAAATCGTACTTCCGTGTTAACTTGACCTGTTGATACAATTTGGGATGTTAATTGTCATTTTATATTCACTTTTTTTAAAGTTACATCTCTTCTCTCTATTTTAATATATATCATCTTTGACAATGGTTCGCAACGACTATAATTTTTCACTCATGTTCTCGTACAATAAACACAAAAAAAAAATATTTCCATTCTCCATAAGTGTACAAAATTTCATTTACTTGCGTACATTATTCTATTTGGCGGAATTTTGTTTTAGGTTATGGTTGACTTTCTGAAAATGTTTATTATCTCATCCCTTATTTTAATGATGTTTTATTTAAATTGTGTCATAGATCAAATTCATTCGTTCAGTGTATATCAACTGGTTTGTTTTCATGTGTCTTTTTTTTAGTTCATCAATTTCAATTGACATTTGTTAGTGTGTCTTTCTATGTTGCGATGTTCCACTATTGTTTCAGGTAAGGGTGAAGGTTGGTACATAAAAAAAAAGTTATACCCCGCTGCAATTTGTTTGCACCTGTCCAAAATCAAGAAACTGATGTTCACTTGTTGTCGTTTGTGAATGGAGTTCATACATGTTTCTCGACCTTTGTTTTCCCGTCTGAAAAGATTTACAATAGTCATGTTTGGGGCCCTTTATAGCTTGCTTCTAGGTGTTGAAGACCGTACTTTGATCGATAATGGTTTACTTTTACAAATTGTGACTTGAATGGAGTGTTGTCTCAGTAGCACTCATACGACATCTTCTTATATCTATATAGATGTAAAGAGACAGCGAACTCCTGCAATTTGTTTTTTATTTGGTCTGTTCCGTTTCATATTATAGGACAAAACAATATGTTAATAATCGTTTTTACCTGATTTTAAAGAGTATCTCATCTCTAGCTAAGCGGTTCAATTGAAGTTCACATGAGTACGAATTTAACGACGTCGATTATTCACTTCTATGTAATTAATTCATTGCAATATCTTTCATTAATGATTGACCACAACAAAAGTATTTTTCGATATCTCATAGCTAGTGCCCTTTCAATCAATATCCCAACTTGCATTGAATAACGCCATTCATATGTTATTGTTCTTTTAAAAGTCTAGGCAGCAAACCAGTTGTTCAGCCAAAAAGTTTTTCCCTGTTCCTAAGTTTTTTTCATAAGAATTGTAACATGTTTATTTCAATTTGTTTTAAGTAGCTATTACAAATGTTTAATATGATGTACAATAATAGTAAATGTGTTATCGAAATATTTTAAATCCTTTATTATAAAGAGAATAAGAGAAGGAAACTAAAATATTTACGAACTTATAGATTACACTTACCGGTTTGCAAAAAGGAATCGAATCTAATTCTCGTTAAAATTTAGAATCTTGTGCAAGGTATAACATGTAAGCTTTAGGCGAAGGATAATAGAGATAGGTTTAGATGAATAATTTTGTAACTAAAAAGTAAAAATCTGATCATTGAAATAAGATCAAATTGGTTTTGATTGATAAAGAGGGTAGTCATGAAAGTCTAGTCATTACATGTACAATTTATTTATATTATATAAAACAATGAGAGTGACTTGTATATCAAGTACACATTACAATTTTCACTATACTTTTCTTACCAATTTGACTTAACGTTTTGAATTTTAATATTATAAATATCTGAAAGTGGGACACGAACCACTAAGTAAATCCAGCCACAAGTCTAACATGTTCTATATATACATAGATAATGATACACATATTTAGTTTACTATTAAGCATCAGTTAATCAAACTTTTGTTTCTTCCAAATTTTTACACTGCAGATGAAATATCTCCAAGCGATACGCTTAACGGCATATTTCAATTCAAGCGGAATACATTAAATTGGATAAAATATGATACATGCATACATTTATTGTGAATTTCACAGTAATGGTTTGTTGAGCAAAAGATGCAAGCGTAATTTGGTCTATGTTTTATTTGCAAAACACTTTTAATTCTTTGGTTATCAAACTTTCATATCCGCTTCAGACACTGGAAATAAATGTGTAGTTGTTTTTGTAACCAAGTATACCTTAATTGTATTGGGAAAAGTGCGTTTTCTGTTATCAAACTTGTAGTTTCTTTAATATGAGGCAGGCATTACCTGTGAAATGGGGACGAAGTCTGTATGTTTTTTTTTTTTTTTTTTTTTTAAATCAAACATGTTAAAAAGAGAAACGGAAATACCGTAACGTTTCCGATTTTGGTTCTGTTGTTAGGGATTTAGTTGTGACGTTATGACGTCATATTCAATGTAAACAAAGAAATGCTGTCATTAGGTAACGTCTTTTTTTATAACAAACAATTTTTAAAAATGAATTTTTATTGACTTCCTTTCTTAGACTGAAAAATATACATTTTATTCAAAATCTCATGCAAACAAGACCGCAAACGGAAGTAGATTTCTGCGCAGATCCGGAAATTCAAAAACGCGACATTCCGGATCCGGCATTTTTTGAACGATTTCGAGTTCATTAGGTAGCAATCTTAGGTGTGAAGTTTCGCATTTTGGCCCCTGTGGATTTTTCAAATGTGAGAGCTAGTGTGCAATAAAATTAATTTTAGGATAGCTGAGTATTAAAATAGTCTTTGTATTAGGTTTATATGAACATCAAGGTTATGTAATGTATGTAATATAGGTTGTTTTTTGTATGACAGTCCGTATATGCATTTCCCTACCATACATTGGTCTGGCAATTATTGTAATGTTTTTTTCTAACTTTTTATCGCACGAACTTTGTGATTGAATTTACGAAAAAATGAGGCGAAAGACACCCATTTTTCATTTGATCAAGATTAATTGGAACAGTTTCTAAAAAGGTATCACTCAAAGGCATTGAAATTCTAGTTTGATCCAAATTTTGGGGGGATATGTGACATGTTTCCCCCCTTTTTGCAATATTTTATGGTAAATAAATGCGGAATGTTGCCATGGATACACATAAAAGGAATTATTTTTCACCCTTTTAACTTTTGAAAATCAAATCTATGGAAAAAACTGATTACATACATATGCACATGTACAACACGAACAGTTAGGTTAATGTATAAGAAATCCAGGAATAGAGGATGATAAAACATTTTGTAACTCATTTTTAATTTTATTTTCTAACTGTGGAGTGCTACCTTAGTACAATAAAAAAATTTGGGAAATTTTCCCGATTTTTTTTTTTTTTTTATTATTATTGAATTTTCTACCATAATTGTTGACTTCGTCCCCATATTAAGGTATTTCAACCTATTCATTTCGCAAATTATAATCCTGGTACCTTTGATAACTATTAAGCTTTTCAATTAGCACTATAGCGGGTACTTGATATTTGGAAAGTAAAGATGCACAAAGTCACATTCTTTTATAATTTCTGTATTATGTTCACATATAACATGCATTCTATAATACACAAATACAACCATTTATACTGGGCAAACAATGTTTATTATATGTTCACATACGCATGCATTCTATTATTCGCAAAGAATTTACACCACTGGGTCGATTCCACCCTGGTGGACGTTTCGTTCCCGAGGGTATAACCAGCTCAGTAGTCAGCACTTCGGTATTGACATGATTATCAATTATATGGTTATTTTTTTTCTTAAATTTCCTGTTTCAAAATGTTGAATTTTTCGAAAAACTAAGGATTTTCTTATCCCACGAATATATTACCTTAGCCGTATTTGATACAACTTTTTAGAATTTTGTGTCCTCAATGCTCTTCAACTTTTTACTTGTTTGGCTTTATAACTATTTTGATATGAACGTCACTGATGAGTCTTATGTAGACGAAACGCGCGTCCGGCGTATTAAATTATAATCCTGGTACCTTTGATAACTATCTACTCCAAGCAAGGAAGATCGTACGTACTGGTAATGTGTTAAATATATTGTTTTGTTAATTAGAGACTATGGTCGAAATTTACAACATTTCAAGACTCGGGATCGTTGAGGACTATATGTCTTTCGATTTTAATTATGTTTTGTTCTTGTTAGTTTGCTGTTCTATTGACCTTTTGCCAACATCACATTTCATTTACATTTATTTTGTTAATTCAAAAAATAAAGAGAGCTGTAAAACAATTAGTGTGTGATCGCGGTCTCAGTAGAAATATTTATTGTTAGTGATGTTTTTTTTAAATGTTTTTTATTCTTTGCCTCATTTTTTCTAGAAGAAAAAAAAATATGTTGCACTTTTAATTTTGTGGTTTCAGTGGTACTAAATTATAATCCTGGTACCTTTGATAACTGTTTGACAGCACAACTTACATCTGGACCAACCCCAAATGACATAATGAAGTTTGACAACGTAATATTTAGTGTCGGTTATGATAACCTCACGGCGTATAAAAGTACCGGGAAGTTTATTTGTGAGAAACCTGGAATTTATCTGATTTCTGCCTCAATAACTGCATATGTTAATGACGCTACTACATGTACCTTAATAATCATACACATACATTATGTTTAACGGTAACAATCCTCCTTCAATGGCTCTGCAGCTACATCCTAATGAGAGTGTATGGGTAAAGAACGGTTTTGGTACTAAAAAATATAATAGTGGTGGAGGTAGTATATACAATGGGGTTTATTCCACATTTACAATTGTCAAAGTGAAATAAGATAGGAAGAACAAACATACGAATTTTATCTTTTTGTGAATACATACGCCTAAAACAGTATAGATTGGTCAGTTACATGTGGTATACTGCTATATCTACTGGATGGACAATAACGGCTATTTCAAATTTAAATGAAAGAAATTAAATTATAAACATTCTATTTGGTATGCTATAAACTTTATGGAACAGTTACCAAACACAATCAAATAAAATGTGTTTTTTTATTTCGTGCGTTCGAAGTGTTTTTCTGAATCAGGAATGCTTTACACACGTTGATCAGTTTATGGGTACTTATAGTAAAAAAAACCCACTAATTCAGGCCCGGTTAGAAAGAACATACATCTACATTTTTTAAACAGAACAGTTTCTACAAATAGCTGTAACAAGCTCTTAGGCAATAAGTAAAATATTTAAGGAATGTTGGTATCAAATGAAAGCTTAAGGACAGTGGTCACTGTAAAAACCTTGTTTAGAATTTTGAATAATGAAAAAAGATATGAAATAATAATTGGAGGGCACATTAGCCCTGTTTTGACATTTAATGACTGCCACTTTATTTTTAACTTTTAAAAGACAAAGAAGCCATTAATGCTTGAAATTTCAGAATTTTACAAAGAACCATGAGGTAATGAATTAGTGTTTTTTCCCTGTTAAACTATGCTTTTATTTGAGTAACTGGTCAAGTATTATCTTGCATAGTAAATACAATTCAATTTATAGATCAAAACGAATGTTGAAAAAGAGTAAAAAGTCTGTCTAAACTGTTCAACATAATGATCAGAATCTCCCTCTAACTCTTTTTTGAATTACTAATCAAAATGTCAACGCCAATGGCGTATATAGTGTTAAAAAAACATAAATATATTTTTTTCTCTTTTAACAATGATGCTCCATGTGACTATTTGCAAAGGTTCCTGAAACTGTTTTGCTGTAAAAAGTAATCAAAGGTACTAGGATTATAATTAAGTACGCCAAACGCGCGTTTCGTCTACATCAGACTCATCAGTGACGGTCAGATAAAAAAAGCTATAAAGCTAAACAAGTACAAAGTTGAAGAGCATTGAAGACCCGAAATTCCAAAATGTTGTGCTAAATACGGCTAAGTTAATCTATTCCTGTGATCAGAAAAAATCCTTAGTTTTTCAAATAATTCAAAGTTTTGTAACATCAAATTTATAAAAATGACCATAAAATTATAGATTATCGTTGATCATCTCAACGAGATTAATGATCTCGCTTGAGCCGGCTGGCGGCGAAAGCGAGAAAAGCAATCGACTTGAGATGACCAATGATAATTTGTTTATCGCTAATTTACCTATGACGACGTTGTCAATTTCATGTCAATTTCATTAGCAACACCACATCTCTCCTTAGTTTCTAGCGATATTTTTCTATCTCAAGCTAGTTGCATGATATGAAAAAACATCACAAAAAAAGACCAAAGGAAAAATGCTCAAAATAGCGATAATTGATATTCATGTCAACACCGAAGTGCTGACTACTGGGCTGGTGGTACCCTTGGGGACAAAACGTCCACTAGCAGTGTCATCGATCCAGTAGTGTGAATAGTTATCAAAGGTACCAGGATTGTAATTTAGTACGCCAGACGCGCGTTTCGCCTGTAAATTGTTAAATGAATACAAAAAGCACAGTATGACTTAGATATTTCTAATCGTACAAGATATAGTACCGCTTATCTGATCATGTTAATCAGGAACAACTTATGTGTTACTAAAGAAACCCTGACATTGTTCTGATAAATTACATTGTGAATATATTTTTTTATGGATCACAAGAATTTATACCATTATTTCTTGTCTGTGCAAAGAGCAACGCAACTGTATGACTTTATGCTTTTAAATGCATGAAATTATCAAACAATACTCTGTCTTTATTGCTGATATGGTTCATGCAACTTCCGCATTCATGCATTGTAAGGTTGGCAAAGAAAAATAAGATACGGAATCTAACATTAACACATATTATCTATTGCACATTTTATACAAAAAGTTATGTTAACATGAAATGTCACCAAGTTAACATACTATCCGTGTGATTAATAGCCGTTCTAGTTAAACTAACTTGGTAGAAAATAAATTAACTAGAATAACTAGTAAGTATTAAGAGAGTCTGGTAATAATAGATCACCAAATCAACAAATATACTAGTAAGAATTTCTCTGTTTCTAAATAAGCTAGTATATCTAGTTATTTTTACAAGAGTCGACATTGGTATAACAAAATTGTCAATCTTTGATCATCTGTCTAACCACCAGTACAATCCTCGCCAAAGTTGGGAGTCCGGTTTGCAATTCTGGATGTATAAATTTGCATCCAGTAAAAATGAATACGTTAAAACCGGTGGTGCTTCGTGTAAAGAGAGTGTCATGCCTTCTGCACGTTAAGAACCATTGTTCCACCTTTTTTGGTGTTCTGTAGGTGACCTATTGTAAAGCTACATTTCTGTCCTTATCTTAATCACCCGATTTTTTTTGTGGCATTCCAAATGTCCCGCCCTTCGCTGTGGTATACCTCTATTTCTGCACCTACGTATTGTATTGCTTTAATTTGTACTCATTCTAAATATGCATAAAATAATTCCCACTTGGCATTTATTAATCAACTATGAATAATCAAGTTATTGTTGTTCAGTGCATGAGGCATTTCACTGTACTCAGATATATTATTCTGACGCAAGAACAAGTAATGTTGTGCTCATATTTCTTAATGAGTCGTTCTTTACGTAAACGAATAGAATACTTTCAGTTTAGAGTAAATCTCAAATCAAGATAATAAATTCTGGTGTGTTATATGTTAATGGTAAGATATGTGTTGGATACGTCAATGAAACACCGTATTTGGCACAATTTTTTGAAATTTTGGATCCTCAATGCTCTTTAACTTTGTACTTGATATTTGATATGAGTGTCACTGATGAGTCTTATGTAGACGATACGCACGTCTGGCGTATTAAATTACAACTCTGGTACCTTTGATAACTAAATACCATACAACAATGCAAGAGATATTTAGCTCGTCATGTGATCTTCACCGATATGCAAGTAATTTCTATTTCTCTTGTTAGAAAATATTGAATATATACCTATAAAAAAAGATAATTTCGAGAGTATACACTTTGTTAACACTTCTACTTCTTATTTTACATTGTCCCATTGATAAGGATCTTGAACAAATTCCTATAACTCCATCTCTTAAAATTGATTTAAATATTCTGCCTAAACTCCAAAAAACAGAAAACAATCATACATTAATTTTATGTACACAGAAAAAATCCTATGCTATCAGGCCAATAAAAGCTTTTACTCGGATGTGTCGTGTATGCGAGCTTGCTTAATACAGTTCTTTTATGGTTATATGCTAAATATTTCTCTATAATCACTGTTATTCCTTACGATAAATTGATTATTGTCTCGAAAACATGTTTGTAAGCAGTTTTGTTCAAAAGAACTATCAGATACATGAACAGAGAATTATATATCGATGATCACGTTTCAATCCTAGATGCAGTTTAATAAACGCTTGACTAGGAGTAGTGTAGAAGCATGTAAAATATCTTGGCGGAACGTGTCATATTTTTGATCGAAGCCATTTCAATTGATATTTTATAGTGTGTCCTTTAATGCTGTATTAAATGTTACACGACTGTCTCGGGTTAGGTGATTACCAAAACTTGTTTCTAAAGATTTATGCACCTGTAAGAAGCCTCTTGTTCACATGGTTCAGTGGTTGTCGTTTGTAGGCGTGGTTCATAAATCTTTCTCGTTTCATATTTTTTTACATTGATTAGATCGGTGACTTTCGATATTAATTTGTTTTACACTAGTTATTTTTGAGCCCTTTAAAGCTTGCTGTTTGGTGTGTGTAAATGCTCAGTGTTGATGGTCGTAGTTTAATTAAATTGTTAATTTCTTGTTAAATAGATTGTGACTTTGAAGTATAGTTTTCTGATCGGCACTCATACCACTTCTTATTAATAATTCATCCTTTATTTTCTGCATATACCATGTCAAAAATATGACCATAGTTTTCCATACGTTCAATTGGTTGAAATTCCTTTTGTCTATAAAAGTTCTAATTCACGTTTAAATGTTCCAGAAATGGAACATGAAGCGCATGACAAAACTATTAATTACTGACTAAATTGAATACGACAAAACGGTCTACATGCAAATACCTTTTTGTCAGACAGAATTGATGCGAAAAACAATTTACCAAAATTTTGATATTCTACAAACCCAAATGAATGGACGAACGCAAAGTTGAATTGCGGATACTTTTAATTGTTGAATTATAGACTTGGCAGTATTGTTATAAATGTACTGTTTAACCCCGCCACATTATTTATGTTATGTGTCTGTCTTAATTCAGGTGTTACATATTTGTTTTTCGTTTATTTTTTATAGCTTACTATGCGGTATGGGCTTTGCTCATTGTTGAAGGCCGTACGGTGACCTATAGTTATTAATGTTTGTGTCATTTTGGTCTCTTGTGGATAGTTGTCCCATTGGCAATCATACCACATCTTCTTTTTTTATATGTACATGGTGTACTATTTCATGTGTGATAAATGTTATATAGAAGAACCTTGCAATGGAAATTTACAATAAATGTGGGTGTGAATGTGTAACAAATTTCACCAATTGCACCGGGAATACATGGGAGCAATACTTTTTTTAGTGAAGCGTTGGTTTGTTTTTACAACCATATGTATACAACTTTGATTTATTTCCGAAATAAACTTTGTTTTGTGTTTTTAATTTTTTTTCACAACTTTTACTATTTCCCAATGAAACTCCCGGAACTGGTAGTGCGCTTCAATAACCGGAATGCATGTTGGCTTTTCTTGCGAAAAATGTCGGCTGTAAATAACCTTCAATGTCATATATATCTTATAGTTTTATAAATTGACCATAAACCCACTTTTTCATGGTATGGTATCAATATTTCTGACCTGACACTACGTACTTTTTATTGCTTGATTCATTAGAATTTAATATGCAATGTTTTGGTTTTTTTCGGGAATAATCCCAGGTAAACCCTTATCAGAGGTCGACCTTTATATATTTATTTCGTATCTAGTATCATAGATAGATGTGTGACTGTTTCATAACAGTTTTTTTTAATTTATTTACTACACGTGCATATAGGTCTACGTTGTAGCTAGTCTTTTTACAGACTGAAAAACTGACCAGGTTGATCAGCACTTTTGTTTAATTAATGAAGAGACTTATTTTCTTTATTTCTATCACTAATTACTTCAACATGAGTCTACACGGGATATTGTAGAAATATTATTTATCAATATCATATTGTTAACTCCAGGGTATACTGGCGTGTTTGTTTTATCATTTATATGATATAATACAAAAGTCTTCATGTTAAGCATTTGAAGAAACATGTGTAGGTATATACCCTGCCGGTTAGAAACATGGCCGTCGGTTATCTCAGATACGTGATCTATTGAAATAAATCCGTGTCATGTCTTTATTACATCTGTTTCATAGTATATACCATATTATAAAGCTTCCTGTTGAGGGCTTCTTCGACTTAATGATTAATTATCATGTCGCTAATATTCTTATTGTTTTTGAAACCCATATCTGGTTTAGATTTAAATATTTGTTTGGCAATCGGATCTTTCCGAATTATATACCAGAATTTTGTTATAATCTTTTTAAGATATTCAGCATTGTAATGATACGTTGTAATGAACATATTTCTGCCTGTTATTTAATTCTTATTTTGTTTCTTCCGAAGTTTTAACTGTCGGTCTTCGTGACGAATTTTGTGCAATATTTGACTAACGATTTCTTTCGTGTATCCCCGTCTAGATAATTTATCTATAAACAGTTTAATACGTTTATTAAATTCGTTCTTATTGCTAGTGTTTCTTAAAATTCTAGTCCCTTCTCCTTTATTAAATGATGAGAAGCAAGTAGAAGCATGACTTGAGCTTCTATGTAAATACTGAAATTTCTCAGTACGTTTGGTGTAACAGTTTACATCCAGTATTCCAGATGCACTACACCGTTTGTCTTTACATAATACCACATCTAAGAATTTCATAGTATGAGTATTTATTTCAAAAGTAAATTTCAGCAGGTTATGTTTCTTATTTGCTATTTCAAATAGTTGTTTAATTTGCTCACTGCTTCCATTAAATATAATAAAGCCATCATCTCTCATTCGTTTATGAAATTTGATATTATCTTTGTATAGATATTGTTCTATAATATTATTTATATGGTCAAATATAGCAATATCAGATATTTCCGGGGAAGCAACTCCGCCCATTGAAACGCCAACGATTTGTTTATATGCGTTTTCATTAAAAGTAAATTCATTTTTTGTCAGTAAAATACTAAGAACATCAAGAAGACTTTATGAAGATGGTCTTTTAATTTCATATTCTAGATTTACATTGTCTTTCAGCGTATTTTCTATAGCCGTATTAATTTCATTGAAATTAAGATTAGTATATAGTGATGTTATATTATATGAAACAAGTAAATCACTCTGTTTCGTGTGAGTATTTTCTATGTATCTGATAAAATCGCTAGTATCTGATAGATATGTATCTTGTGTCTTCACCACATGCACCAGTGAAAGAAGAAAATAATCTAGGTATTTTCCAATATTTAATAATTGTCCCGAGCATTGGCTAATAATTGGTCGACCTGGTACATGTACTTTTTCTTTATTCATACATGTGTTTTGGTACATTTCTAATGTTTCCGTTCTAAGTTTGTGAATCTTAGGAAGGAAGTAGGCTTTTGGAGTTTTAAAAGTTTTACCTTCTTCTCGTAAGAATTTGAAAGACATTTCGTCTATTTCATCATTTTCTTTCATACGGTATATCAATTTATTGACTATTTTTCTGGTGTTTTCTATGTCAATATTTATCATTTTAGTATAGTGAATACCGTCATTTAATTGGGATTCGCCTTCAGTAAGATAATCACGTTTATTCTGTATTACAGTAGTGTTATTTTTATCGGCTTTATGAATACATATAGTATTGTCGATTTTTAATTTCTTTATGCATTCACGTTCCGATTTAGACATATTGTATTTAATCGTCGGCATATAATTTGATAATTCGTGTTTTGTGTAGAAAATGTATTTTTCTATTGAATTATCGCCAATGATTGGAACTTGAAAATTAGACGTAATTTTGAAAGGGTGGTTTTTAGCTGCTTTGCGTATATAGTGCGGTGACTGAAGACAGATTTTTTTAAATTTAATCTCCCCACCGAACACACACCTATATAATATATCATTGGAAAGAGGAAATCGTGTACTATAATAATATGCCTGTCGTCAAGATTTGAAATGGTCACATTTTTTTAAAATTGAGTTCAAAGGTCATATGTAAAAATCTGTGAAAATTTGGGAGGGTTTCAATTTTGACATTTTTTTATATTTCTAAACTCTACCTAAATACAAATGATACTGTTTTGGCTTTAGTAATGTTTGTTATTATACATAAACCTTAATCATTGAGATTTTTTTTATCAAAAAAATTCATAAAACGACGTTTTATAAACAAAACTTCAAAAATCAAGTTTTCAACCTATAAAATGTTTAGAGCACCTTAACCTTATGACAAATTTCAAATTCAGGTAAACATCAAGTGTCATGCAGGACAATACTTTAAAATAATTTTTTAAACCATCATATTGGGTGAGGTATGAAACCAAAGCAATAGAACACTACAGTCAAATATGACCTCAAATTGAATTTGCGGATACTTTAATTTTTTTTAAAGACTACTCGTTGCTTTTTTTTTTTTCACAATTATTACTGCTTCCATAGTATTATCTGTTGTTGTGTATTTTACTCTAAAATCTATTACATTATAGGTTTTGTACCTATATATCCCCCCTTTTTTTCCTTGCAACGTACCACAAACTTCAAAAGTATTCCATATAAAAAAAAGATGTGATATGATTGCAAATGAGACATAAATTAACTTACAATTATAGGTCCCGTACGGGCTTCAACAATGAGTAAAAAATTAAATTCATACTGCATAGTCTTCAATTCCCGAAACAAATAATGTAAAACAAACGAAAAATCTAACGGCCCGATTAATGTACAAAATGAATAAGAAACAAATAGAAACAAACGACAAACACTGCATTACCATCTCGTGACTTGAAACTGACACATACAGAATGTGGCCGGTTAAACTTTTTTAAGGGCGCACCAACACTCCCCTAACCTGGGTATACCAGTGCAACAAGCTTTATACCAAATCAACCGTTATCTTCATCATCTTCATTTTCATCAACCGTCACAAGACATGTTTTAATATTTCTACTCATTTCACTCATTGCCACATGTCTGCACATGAAAGGTTCTGCTCACAGCAAACACGTTATTTTGAGTTTTTCTTTACAAGTATAGACAAGGTATTGTAGGAAGTCCGAAGACATTTGTTCCTAAAAAAAATACCAGCTTCAAACCATCCCTATCAATTCATCCAAGATTTAACAGAGATCTAAAAGGGGGTTTAGGAAGGTGTGATGACATCCATATGCGTGCCTGTAAAGATGCTGAGGAAACATTATACGAGATGAACACACTATCTTGAATTAGCTCAATTTCATGGTTTGCAATACATTAGATAGCGTCGCACTTTACTTTAAGAAGCATAACGTCCATTGGCATTCAATGTTTCAACAAGGTGTTTTGAACTAAACTCATGGTACATTTGTAAAGCCAATCCTAAATAAAAAAGAGTAAAACAAAATTGGCCACACACACGATTGACTTAACAATTTCTTAGCATTTATGCAATTTCTCTGGTGCCATTTCCTGAGAATAGTCTTGGCTGTATTCAGTTTCATCGCGTAACTATAAAATGAATTGCAATAAATACGAAGGCATTGACTGAATTGAAGAAGGAAGAGACAATTCATCCGAAGTTGGGTATTCTTCTTTAGAGTTTCGATGTCTTTTCTAAGTATACTTGCAGCGGAATAAAATATCTCTCCGTTATGTGTGTCTATTACCGTTGACATTGAGATTTTGAGGTCAGTTTTCAATTGCCTAGCAGCTGATATTGCATCTCAAATAGTTATTTTGCTACTATATACAAGTGTGGACACAGATGAGTGTGGATAGTATGTTTGAATGTTTGACAGTGTTTTATGATAAATGTAGTTCCATGATTTTCCTATATGTGTTATTAACTGTGTTGCACGATGACAACCAACCGCAGCATTAGGAGTATTGTTTATTTTATATTTAGTTTAGTTTTTATGTTCAAGACAGGCATGGAAGAGACACTAATTGCATTAGTTACCAAATGATTATGATAGAATATGTTCCACATCTTTGATTTTGGATACATTTTATAGCTAGGAGAGCAACACATAATAGGTTCAATTTTTCGTGATTTTTTTAAATTGGGAGATGATATCTGAGAACATGATATAAGGAGCCTGTAATTCAGTGGTTGTCGTTTGTTTATGCGTTACATATTCGTTTTTTCTTTATTTTTTGTACATAAATAAGCCTGTTATTTTTCTCCTTTGAATTGTTTCACATTGTCATTTTGAGACCTTTTATAGCCGACTATGCTGCATTAGCTTTGCTCATTGTTGAAGGTTGTGTGGTGACCTGTAATTGTTAATTTCTATGTCATTTTGGTCTGTTGTGGAGAATTGTCTCATTGGCAATCATATCACATCTTTTTTTATATGTATTTGCTAACTATTTGTATGGTTCTATTTATATATATTGAGTGCCAATGAAAACGCAACACTTGGTTTTTCAAAAATAAAATTTATATTAGAAATCATGATCTTTCAAAATGAATTGTTCTTGAAAATTAACAATTCTAACAATAGATCGATATCAAACAAAAATGTTTCATTGTCATCTTTGGGGCGCAATAGATAAACGAAACATCCAATGTCGAATCATCAAATCACAGTCCTAACAAAAAATGTTACAACCCTGTTGTGCAGCGCAATCTCGACAGCGCCGTGGAATTGATCATCCCGGACGTTTAATGTGATCTCGAGGAATGTTATTCCACTTGTCCCGCAAAGCAAACTCAAGCTGACTTTTTGATATTGGTGGTGGTTTTCATCATCTAAACCATGTCAAATCTGATGCAAAATTTGCGCTATCGGACCTAAATCTGGCGAAACGCATGACTTTTGGCCAAGGCGGGTGCCAAACGTCTATGTAACCACCACTGACGATTTTTGGTACATAATGAATGATTTTTGGTCTACAGAATTCGATGTTTACGCCAGACGGCCGTTAAGATGTCGGCTGTGGTGCTCTTTAACTGTTGAATTTCTGCGCAAATGGTGCTTTACTGAAATTGCTCCAGAGGATCTACCGTGACCACCATTGAACTCTTGTGACCTTTGGACATCCATTAGAGTCGATATCGGATATGTTAAAGACCAAATGTATCGGTTTTGCTGAGCGTTTCTTGCTTTTTGAACCGCGGGATGTGGCTTATCATTAACTGGTCCATTTTTGTTGAATTTGTGGATGATTCGGGTTATTGTAGAGGCTACAGTCTTCTCGAAATTGTATACTGTGAAAGGCTTCATTGGATCATGCCGGAAACTGCATGTCGCTGGTTGTCAGAAAGTCCTGGCATTTACTCAGATGTTTATTGCAGTTTCCTTACAATAAGGGCGGGAAAATTCATGACATTAGCCAAGCTTTAAATGACAAAATCGTGAAAATGGTGCGTATATTGGAAAGCGGTGAACTCGGTTTATGTCCGTTCAAAATAACCCTTACTTCGCATTTGTTCCAAAAATCACCCAACAGTAAAGTTGTCGACAATTGTCTTTAAAGTCATTTTCAACCAACTTTACAAAGTTGTAATATAAAATAAATAAAAATTATCAGACTTTTTTGAAACACAAAAGTGTTGCGTTTTCATTGGCACTCAGTATATCTTTGTGGTGGCTTGTCAGTATCATTAGTAAAACACTTTAAAATGTTGAATTGATCCTCAGATTAGAAGAAATTTATTGGTTTTTAGTAATGACAATGCCTAACATGATGCTTGGGCCTGATGAGCTAGAAAGTAAGCTTCTGTGCTGTTTTCTATCAATTCTTTGATAATATCTCCTTCAAAGCTGGTGAAAGCAAAACAAATTTGGTCAATGGACAAATAATGTTTGATTCAAACAAAAAATAAAATGCTTTTATCTCCCTGTTACTTACGTACATTGTACATAGAAATGATAATACTTGGAGACATCCTTGTACATGAGAGTTGTCTGTAAAATCTTTATTTCACAAAGAATGAATTGCATAACAATGAACCAAGCTCAAAGCAAAGCACTTTAATAATACACTTAGACAGAGAGCTGAATCCAGTGATATACTTTGTACTACAGGTCCTTCATGAACATCCATCAACCAGAATCATATCTCAATAACATGCCATTCTACATGGTTGGATCAGAAGTCCTGAAAAAGACATGATTTTTTTTTTATCGTATTTAAAGTATATATGCATAGGTTAAAACTTTCACAAATTTGTGGTATAATCATTCAGTGTCTGGCAACTATCAATCGCTTCATGCACAAACTGTTCCCCTCTGTTGGAAATAAAAACATACCTCCACCTAATTTTAGTCAACTGATGAAGAAACATTCAAAACTATAAAATGTTATCCAAGACTTGTCAGTGTCTATATATAGCTATTCACCATCGCCACTGAATCAGTGATATATGTACACATAAATACATGTAAGACTAAAATTAAAGTACATATATAAGACTAAAACTGACATTCGGTCTTTACCTTCATTCCCCAAGTCCTGTTCAAATCTAATTCATGATAAATAAAAATTACAACCAATGAAATCAAAGGCGAATTAAGAGCCCCCCCCCCCTTGTCTGGAAAAATATGGTTGATTATTTAGAGGACCACTGGAGCATGATCAGAGTGGGCCCTCTCTTAGGCAGTCAGTGGGCCCGCACTTATGAAAATTTCTGGATTCGCCACTGGAAATATCCCTCTAATAGACTAGCGTTTAAATCCCAGTTTTCTAATATGGTAGCTAGGTGGAACCTCAAACTAAAAAATTTGAAAAAAATATTTTAAATATATTTCAAATGCATGTATATGTGATAATATAAATTCTCCAAATTTCACTGTATTTTCCCTTTTGATGTTTTTCAACTACAGCCAGTTTGGTGTGGGTTGATGTTTGATTGTTGTACATGTTATATATCGACATGATATTTGTTTATATACATAATACTTATTTCCCTAAATTCAAATAAAATAGATGTGAGAAATTAAAGGAAACCATATGCAAATATTAAAAAAATAATTTGCATTTGTTCTGTTGATTGATAGTGGTACACATATGAAGAAATGGTGAAATCACTTTATATATAGTTCTGATCAAAAGTTTCATGATAGACATGCATGGTAAATAAGTAGTAGGTTGTTTGAAGTTTGCAGCATATTCAACTTTGAAAATCTTTTTCAGGTCTACAATCCATATAAAAATCTGTATATATGTGGTATAATTTCCAATGAGACAGCTTTCCAGAGGGTAAAATAACAAAGTAATTATAGGCAACCATACAGCCTTAATAAGTGAGAAAAAAAAAACAGTCTAGACATGTTAAGTAAGCAACAATTAATGTAATGGCCTGATTTGCAACTTTATATAAACAACAGGTTTGGAACCCTCCCCCAAAAAAAACCAAAGAGCAGATTGCTCTGAGGGATACGATTGCCATTGTTTCGTTGACACATGTTCATGTATACATGTAGCTGGATAATATTATTTTCAAAACTAATTCAACTGCACATGTAAAATAGTTACAAAATAGCCAATCCCAGATAAAAGTGTATGAACAATGCAATTAGGCCTATTGTTTTATTTTTGTACTATCAATTCCAAGTTTACTTTCCACAGCAGTCACTGAGACTCAGAGTGAGAGAAGGTATTTCACTTCGTATCTTATCACCTATTGTCCTACGTTAATTCTAGGAGAAACCCCATTCCTAACTCTTTAAATATTTAATTTCCTTTCGGTCAGTGATCATGACTCCTTTCCGTACACATTTATCGGTTTAAATTTCGATCATTTTTAATATAATACACTTTATTGACAGAACGAGCTAATACTCGACGTATTGTTTTAATTCAGAATTCACGGAAGTTACTTCCAGAAGGGAGACAACTCGAAACAATAATATGGAAGACTCCATTTCGCCTGAAGGGGTGTTCTACGATGTGGACTATATTTATTTTAATTTAAATGATGCATATGATTTAAAATTATGCAACAATAACAACCTTCAATAGCAGACATACATAGAAAAGATCCCATGAGTTTAAAATTAAGTGGGGAATCCAGAGCAACCATTCAATCGAAAACACCTCGAAGTCAAGAAAACTATACGCATGCGCATAATTTCCAAAAAAAACCTGGAGCAAGAACGTATATTAAATGTTTATTAAACGACCTAGATGGTTCTCTATTTCTTTATGGAAGTACAATCTCAAATATCAGTTTCATAAAGGTAAAATATAAGAAAACTCCACTTCAGTTCTTATATGACAGAGGTAGATTTATCATAATTCAGAGAACTCTCGCATTTTATCAAACTGGGAATTCCCTCTAACGTGTTTCTAAATTTAGAAAAACACTAAATATAAATACTGCGTAATTCTGATTTTCCGTGTTGTTAAAAACACGCATATAAGTCAAAGGAATTATCAAACATGAAGATTATGAAAAGAACATTATAGGAAAGTTGTTAAAGTTCAATCCTTTTGTTTGTTTTTACCTTTTAAAGCAAGACAATCATAAGAATCTGAGATGTTCCTTAATGTTTAGAATAAAACGATTGACGTGAGGGCAATGCTCTGAGCCACCAGTATAAGTCTACAGATTGCTTGAAAGCAATCGTATCCCAAAAATTGTTTAAATGAAGATAAAGGCAAGCCTGGAGGGGATTCATTACATTTGGAACAACTTTTCTGAAGGATGGATACGTATAAAAATTAAAATATGTAATAAGATTGCCAATAAGACAACTACCCACAAATGTTCAAATGACAAAGCAATTATAGGCAACCATACAGCCTTCAAAAATGAGGGAAACTGTCCCAACATGAAAAGTATACATTAATACAATTGAGAAGAGAAATAGCCTGATTCACAATTCCACTAATAAACAGGTCGGGAACATCTACCCTTCAAATAAACCAGATGCTCCACAGGGCGCAGCTTGATACTACAGCAGAGGCCGAACCCTGAACAGTTGGGGCAAGTATGGACACAACATTAAAGCCTGATACAGCTCTGAATTTGGATTGTGATCAAATAGTCAAAACAGAATAGGTTTCTGACACAGAATGAATGTAGTCTAAAAACTTAAAACATTTAATATTAAATTGGACTTTTACCTATTGTGGTCCTTTATCCAAAAATCTTAATACATGGTTTGAGGCACTTGTCGCAGAAAAAAATCCTATATATAGAGTTAGGGGTCGACCATTTGATATTCTGGGGGAGGGGGCAGGAGGATTTGTTTTTGATCGGTTATTTATTTTTGTAACCTAAGAGGACAAATTATTCATTTACTGCACTAGTGAAGCAAGATTTTTCATTTTCATTAAAGCAAGGGACTGATTATTCATTTTCACAACTGTATTTATGACATTCGAAAAACATACAATTTTCAAATGATTTTTTTATTATAAACAACATATTTGTGTTTCCTTTAAATTTTATTTTGACATTTTTTTTTTTTGCATACCGAATGCTATAAATTTTTACTTTGACATTTTTTTTTGCATGCCGAATGCTATAAATTTTTATTTTGACATTTTTTTTTGCATGCTGAATTGATATGCACGCAGTTGCGTGTTGGCATATAGGGAGCTATGCGCCTGAATACAATTTAATTAAATATATTAAATAACTTGGAATCCTCCCCCTTTATAAGTAGAGACAATCCATAACCTCAGAAATATTAATCTTAAATTTATATAAATGAAAAGTAAGCTTCCATAAATAAAATTCAACAATGTTTCTTAAAATTGGTAAAAGTGGTATAGTCATACCCCAACATGTTGACCATAGATAGACAAACAATTCACTTGCATTCGATTCGCATTTGAACTATGTGTTTGTTAATGTAAACCGTTTCAAATGTGAATTAAACTAATTCAAATTAGTTAATGTCAATCCAATTCAAATTAGGTGTGAACTCAGTATGATTGTCAGGTAGTTTCAAACTGAAGGATACTTTTAAGGGAAGGGAAAGAAACGGATAAAACCATGTGTGTTACAAACACTGTTTATTCAAGTCAGAATCCTGGATCTCAATAGTACTTTCATAATGTCAAATAAAAACATGAATATGATAGTTACATACAATGCTACATGTATTTAATACGTATTAAATAACATTTATTTTAGTGATTGGTAATTCGGAAAAATCTGAAATTCAGGCGTAAATTGAGACAAACAATATCACTGAATGCAGTTTCTAGTCAAGTGACCAGCAAACATGGAAATTTACCTTTTGAATGAAAGGATAACTCTTACATTGAAAATGAATGATGTAAATCTAGATTCAAATAATAGCCGAAGGGAGCTCACATTCACAACAGTTAAAGCATTGCTGAATTAGTGAACAAAGCATTTTTCTCATTAACTTGAAAATCCACCTATTTTTATAATGGAAAAAACCCGAATTTTAAGACATAAATTATAAAATTCCCGATAAAAAGCGGTGCTGAGCATGCATGTAATATGCTTGAAACATATTCAAAGAATAAAGTTTTATTACTTCCAAATGTCATTTCAAAAATTTATCAAAACCTAAATCTTACTGTGGATTCCTATATTTTTCGTGGATGTCAATTCTCCTGGATTGTTGAAAACTTGCATATTCATCGATATTTGATTTTTGTGGTTTTAACAATCCAGACAGACAAATAGCAATAAGGTGTTTAGGAAAACATGACCTAAAACCTCCTTCATATAAGACAAAAATACATGGGAACTCATACTGAATAGTCAAATGTGTTCAATATGAAAATTGCAGTTAAGATGGTAAAATCACAAATCAGCCGTTACTGTAAATGGACTGACTTTTGAGCAAATTTAAAAGTAGCCCGAGATTACTCTGACGTCCAACGGCTGTTTTGCCAGACAAGCTGGGGCCGTGGGACGTCAGAGCTCGTCCCATATCAAAAAGTGGATATTTGCCCACCCAAAATAGCTGCGCTGCTTCACCGCTTCTGATGCCGACAGACGGCCATGGATTTATATAAATCGGGCACCAATCTGTTCATTTTTCATTTATCTCTTCATTTATGTAAGTTTCACCTACCTGCCAACCTTTATTTTTCCATATTTTAACAGTTTTCACTGTGACCCATCGATTTCGGCATTTTGCCTTTCATTTTTGAATATTCGATTTTCACTTTTGACACGAATAGGTCGGGTTGACATTTCTGTCATCGGGGATAATATTGAGATAAATGGGATAAAACTGACCGTCAAAAAGGTCCAGATTAGCACATCAGTAGAACCTTAACATTAATAAGTAATACTTACCAAAATGTCTCTAATTAATAAACTATATAACTGAAATTTCACAAAGATAACGGTAAATTTGATGGTGGTGCATGGTGATGCTAGTTAAATTGGCGCGAAATAATTTCTTACTCCTATTGCTTTACGTAAAAAAAATGAATAGAATTGAATTTGACTAAAGTTGAACATAAAAAAACGTGAATATGCAAAAGCCTAGTAATATATTAATGATAAAAGTGTGTATAAATTTCTGTAAACGAATTTACCCGTATACTTCACTAAGAATTACATTTGAGCGCAAGGAGATCTTTATTGTGAATCGGTTTATTAACTCAGGGTCGAAGTTCAACATGTTTATATTAACGGAATTTTTTTGCGTTGCTTTTAAATCAGTTGAGGCCATCTATTTTTATTACGGGTTTCCACATCTTTAAATCGGAATTATAGAAAAAATGGAATGTTGTTAGCAGAATCAAAACAGAAATGATGAACTCTGCAACATTTTCAGCAACACATAAATAGGATGGAGGATCTGTGTATTCAAATTATTTGTAAAAGTCTCCTTATTCCTGTGAAGCGTGTGCTTTACATCGAGGCTTTCTATGCTTATCATCGACGCCACAGTACTTCAACCAATCAGACAACGTTTATTTTGGGCATTCGACCTGTTTTAACTCAGATTTTGGAATTTTTTAATCGAAATTATAGAAAAATGGAATGTTGTTAGTACATATAAAATAGAAAAAAATGAATACTATTAGTTAAAGCAAGTTTAGATGGGGTTCTGTGTATTTACATTGTTTGTACAACTCTCCATACTGATGCCATATTTTGGAATTTCCGTGACCTAAATGGTTCGCGAAAATTAATATTTGTATATATAGTATAGTAATTATGTTATATTTGCCTTGAACTTGTTGTTTGACAACTGAATTTCTATAGAAATCAATAAGTTTAGACCACATGTTAAAAGTAGAATATTTTAAATTAGAGTAGATCTGTATTTATCAAGTAACGGTGTCACGAGGAATGACCATTAAATCGTTGTCAATAGCCAAAATAAAATTAGTAAAAGCAGTATCGTGATCTGAGATATCTGCTTCCACGGGTTTGGATTTTGTTTGGGTCTTTTCTCGTTTTTAGCAAATGATTTGTAATGCAACCAAAATGACTGAGTGCTTGAAGTTTAAAAGATGGACGGAAAAACTATTTCAATTTTAACTTTGTCTGACACGGATAAAACATTCTTTTGTTTATATAGATTAGACCGTTGGTTTTCCCGTTTGAATGGTTTTATACTAGTAATTTTGGGGCCCTTTATAGCTTGTTGTTCGGTGTGAGCCAAGGCTCCGTGTTGAAGGCCGTACTTTAACCTATAATGGTGTACTTTTTTAAATTGTTATTTGGATGGAGAGTTGTCTCATTGGCACTCACACCACATCTGCCTTTATCTATTCATACGCTCATCTGATTCAAACTTGCGTAGTTTTTTTGATATTTCTAAAATGTTTTGTTGCAACAAAATGTACAAGCGCTCCAGTTAAACGACTGCATTCTAGAACGCATACAAATACTCGAAACTGTGGGACAACAGTCCGATAATTGTATGTCGTCATTAGATATCAGATAAGAAGCTTCCTCGCTCTAAAAGGGAGCACAAATATGTTAACTTGTGTAACTTTTGTAGCATGAACGATGGTAAACTGCCTGCACGGAGTTCTTCGAATTAACAGCTATCGCATGAAATCATAGGCACTTGCTTCTGTCAATATGGGGTTTGCTATCCATACCCGTACGGGTGATTTTTCGTACGGGTATGGATAGTAAACCCATATTGACAGAAACAAGTGCCTTTTCATGAAACATGTTCACCTCATCCAATCTTTTATTCGATGCAGATACAAAAATCGACTTCCCTATATGGTTAAATTGACTCAAAATTCCAGTCGAGTTTTTTTTTTGCATATTAAGCACTGCATAAAATTGAACGACTTTATTCTTTTCTTTTGGACTTATTGGAGCAAGTTGCAACGGACTTCACATATCACGGAATATTTACTGAAACTATCCGTCAATTATTTTGATTTTACAATAAGACTTTTCTGACAAAGTATATTTGATGTTTTGTAACAAAAAACATAGAATATAAACATATACAAACAAAGTATGTGGCATATATGTGCACTTTAATTGAAAATATGTGTATATAATAGCGAAAAAGGTAGTAATTCCATCTATCAGTTGAGAGCAAATTATTGACTAATACACAAAATGTGACGGAAGGCAAGTGATTAAGTTCCGTGTTGAAATTGAAGTTTTTAGTCCATTCTTTTTCCATTGATTTCTTAAGGTTTTTTTCATATTTTGGTTCCGAAAATTTTATCACTTATTAGTTTTATGAAATACTATATGCTTAAAATATCATGGGATAATTTTTATTACTAGTATGAAGAAGAAACCAAAGTTTGTGTCTGAATTTGCAATTAAAATTACCTCAATTTTAAACAGTCCAAACTTCGCAAATTTTATAGATTAGAAGAAAATAAAATACTAAATAGAATATTTTGACATATAAAAATGGCTTCAGGAAAAACTATTTCAATTAAATGTGAGAAAACATACACATTTTTTCAATTTGAAAAAGGGGGGTTGAAACTTTCCAATATACTACTAGTCATTAAAACGACTTTTTAGAAAAATTTGACCGTACGAAATTCTGACGACAGGGCAAAAACTAAAGAAGACATATTTGTCTTTAAGTTAAGACCATTTTTAGCCGTGTGTTATTTGGGGAGATTAAACTCGCGATCTAGACGACTTTTTACACTTCTGTCACCGCACTAATATTAGTACCGAAATAATATTTCAGTCGCAGCGACCTCTCAAATGATTGAAAATCTTTTATCAATTGTCTGTGGTTACATTTGTTTGTAGGAACAAATTTTAAACCTTTAGCTATAACTTTAAATTCAGTTTCAGTTATATCTCTTTTAGATAGGTTTAAGACGAACTCTTTATGAAAGTTAAGGTCCTGTTTCTTATTTTCAATTGCAAGATTTTGTTTAAATCTTATATGTATTCTTTGTTTTATTTCTTTTCTTGTTTTTATAATATCTTCTAGTATGACCCATGATTATCGATGGTGTCAGTGATCAATGGCAAAATTGCGCTTAGTTTCAGTAAAGGTCATTATTAGAGCCTTATGTAAATTGAATGGTACGTGATAATTATTACGGCAGGCAATCGAATTCTTCGATTTAGGAATAAAGGCGTAACCAGTGGTAGATAGGCATCCGCTTTTTATTTCTGTATTGGTGTTATTATTTATATTTCCATAGGAATATTAGCTAGTGACTTGTGTTAATTTTCACTGCTATGCATTTCATTTGTATTTATTAAAACACTATTTGTAGGCTTTCTCAATGAGATAAACTGATGAATGATTTATTGTTTGTTTTTTTATGTCCAGTGGCACATATTTCATGTATCTTTCGGACAGTGTTAATTGTGTGAAGTAATTTCGTCTGCTAGTATAATAGCATAACTACCTTTGATATCATGTTGTATAATTGATTTTTGTTTGTTTTACGTCCAGTGGCACATATTTCATGTATGTTTAGGACGATATAGTGTGACGACCTAGGTTTGTCTACTAGTATAATAGCATAACATCCGTTGATATAACGATGTATGCTTGATTATTGTTAGTTTAATGTCCAGTGGCACATATTACATGTTTGTTTTGGACACTGATATTGTGATTAAGGGTTTTTACTAGTATAATAGTATAAACTTTCCGTGTTTTTTGTCGGTCGTGTTAACCTGTTATCAATTTTGATGATACCTTCTAAGGTTTTAGATGATATATCGATGAAGAATGGTTGTTTGCTAATATAATAGTATAACTTCCATATCTCACTGACAATCATATGATTTATATGTGTTTTCATGTTCCTTCTAGGGTTTTACATGATATAACGATAAATACATGGTTGTTTGCTAATCTAATAGTATAACTTCCATATTTCAAAGATAATCAATATTTAGGTATTTGATCAGATGACTATCATTAATCAAAGATAACCAAAATAGAGTTGTGAACAAGTATAATTATGAACTGTATAGTATTGATACATGTATATACATAGGTTTAAAATTCACAACAAAGTATGTCTATTCACAAGCGTTAGCGCCTTTTTATGAAATCCTTGAATATTTTCAACAGGTCATTGTTTTTAGAATCATTGTCTCTCTGTTTAGGTGGGCTGTTTATGTCAAAGTAAGAAATTCCCGTGTTTAGCACAGTGCTGATAGTAGAATTCAGTTCTTGCACACGGGTATCTAATATATTTAATATCGACTGATATGTCTGTTCTTTGGCCTCTATCAGACATTTGTCCACTGGCTCTTTCAGAGCTTCACTGTTCTCTTTGTTGCCATAGTTTGGCCTGAATGAAATGTTCAAACATGAAAACTTGCTATTTTCTCTGTCAAATTTCATTCTGTGGATCAGTGTCAGTAACGGAAATCTGGTATCATTCAATTTCCTGACTTTTGCAATAGTGTCTTGAACAATTTCCATGTCACTTCTGGCCGTCTGGCCACACGGAGGCATATCATCATCCATCAGGTCTAAACTATCAGTATCAATATCGATGCCGATTTTAATATCCATGATTATTGCATATGTAGCTGATAGATACCATGCATCCCTATTTATGGGGGCATGTTACCAGATTAGTGGTGACAGGATCATAAATTAAATATCACACTATCCATTGGTGCATTATATTGTCCTATATTGTGTGACAATATTATTGTCACCTCCCATTTCGATGAAACGGGATTATTATCATTTAAATAATTATTAGATATTAAATATGATTCAACATTGTTAATATGATCTATATATACGTTTTGTTTTTGTATTATATAATTTTATTTTATTTTTGTATTATACTATTTTTATTTTCATTCCAGTTCATTCTGTATACATCGATATAAGTTATTCACTTAACTTATATATCAGATTTCTATTATTTGTATCTCATGGTATATGTAGATTGTATACGATGTACAATATAATAACCATATACAAAGATGCATACTATTGCATTGTGCATATAGTATAGTGTCGTACGTAGTTTCTCGATCAGAAATACGTCGTACCATAACATAAATAAGGATAAAAAATTCTATAATGAAATAGAACCTGATTCAACGGGTGAGATCACAACAAGTGAAAAATTCACCGTATCAAATAGTTTTATAAATTGACTATAAACCCACTTTTTCATGGTATGGTATCAATATTTCTGACCTGACACTACGTACTTTTTATTGCTTAATTCATTAGAATTTAATATGCAATGTTTCGGGTTTTTTCGGGAATAATCCCAGGTAAACCCTCATCAGAGGTCGACCTTTATATATTTATTTCGTATCTAGTATCATAGATAGATGTGTGACTGTTTCATAACAGTTTTTTTAATTTATTAACTACACGTGCATATAGGTCTACGTTGTAGCTAGTCTTTTTACAGACTGAAAAAACTGACCAAGTTGATCAGCACTTTTGTTTAATTTATGAAGAGACTTATTGTATTTATTTTTATCACTAATTACTTCAACATGAGTCTACACGGGATATTGTAGAAATATTATTTATCAATATCATATTGTTAACTCCAGGGTATACTGGCGTGTTTGTTTTATCATTTATATGATATAATACAAAAGTCTTCATGTTTAGCATTTGCAGAAACATGTGTAGGTCCCTGCCGGGTAGAAACATGGCCGTCGGTTATCTCAGATACGTGATCTATTGAAATAAATCGGTGTCATGTCTTTATTACATCTGTTTCATAGTATATACTATATTATAAAGCTTCCTGTGGAGGGCTTCTTCGACTTAATGATTAATTATCATGTCGCTAATATTCTTATTGTTTTTGAAACCCATATCTGGTTTAGATTTAAATATTTGTTTGGCAATCGGATCTTTCCGAATTATATACCAGAATTTTGTTATAATCTTTTTAAGATATTTAGCATTGTAATGATACGTTGTAATGAACATATTTCTGCCTGCTATTTTATTCTTATTTTGTTTCTTCCGAAGTTTTAACTGTCGGTCTTCGTGACGAATTTTGTGCAATATTTGACTGACGATTTCTTTCGTGTATCCCCGTCTAGATAATTTATCTATAAACAGTTTAATACGTTTATTAAATTCGTTCTTATTGCTAGTGTTTCTTAAAATTCTAGTCCCTTCTCCTTTAATAAAAGATGAGAAGCAAGTAGGAGCATGACTTGAGCTTCTATGTATATACTGAAATTTCTCAGTAGGTTTGGTGAAACAGTTTACATCCAGTATTCCAGATAGTTTTATAAATTGACCATAAACCCACTTTTTCATGGTATGGTATCAATATTTCTGACCTGACACTACGTACTTTTTATTGCTTAATTCATTAGAATTCAATATGCAATGTTTCGGGTTTTTTAGGGAATAATCAGGGTACCTACACATGTTTCTTCAATTGCTAAACATGAAGACTTTTGTATTATATCATATAAATGATAAAACAAACACGCCAGTATACCCTGGAGTTAACAATATGATATTGATAAATAATATTTCTACAATATCCCGTGTAGACTCATGTTGAAGTAATTAGTGATAAAAATAAAGACAATAAGTCTCTTCATTAATTAAACAAAAGTGCTGATCAACTTGGTCAGTTTTTTCAGTCTGTAAAAAGACTAGCTACAACGTAGACCTATTTGCACGTGTAGTTAATAAATTAAAAAAAACTGTTATGAAACAGTCACACATCTATCTATGATACTAGATACGAAATAAATATATAAAGGTCGACCTCTGATGAGGGTTTACCTGGGATTATTCCCGAAAAACCCGAAACATTGCATATTAAATTCTAATGAATTAAGCAATAAAAAGTACGTAGTGTCAGGTCAGAAATATTGATACCATACCATGAAAAAGTGGGTTTATGGTCAATTTATAAAACTATTTGATACGGTGAATTTTTCACTTGTTGTGATCTCACCCGTTGAATCAGGTTCTATTTCATTATAGAATTTTTTATCCTTATTTATGTTCTGATCGAGAAACTACGTACGACACTATACTATATGCACAATGCAATAGTATGCATCTTTGTATATGGTTATTATATTGTATATCGTATACAATCTATATATACCATGAGATACAAATGATAGAAATCTAATATATAAGTAAAGTGAATAACTTATATCGATGTATACAGAATGAACTGGAATGAAAATAAAAATAGTATAATACAAAAATAAAATAAAATTATATAATACAAAAACAAAACGTATATATAGATCATATTAACTATGTTGAATCATATTTATTATCTAATAATTATTTAAATGATAATAATCCCGTTTCATCGAAATGGGAGGTGACAATAATATTGTCACACAATATAGGACAATATAATGCACCAATGGATAGTGTGATATTTAATTTATGATCATGTCACCACTAATCTGGTAACATGCCCCCATAAATAGGGATGCATGGTATCTATCAGCTACATATGCAATAATCATGGATATTAAAATAAACCTTTGATATTGATACTGAAAGTTTAGACCTGATTGATGATGATATGCCTCCGTGTGGCCAGACGGCCAGAAGTGACATGGAAATTGTTCAAGACACTATTGCAGAAGTCAGGAAATTGAATGATACCAGATTTCCGTTACTGACACTGATCCACAGAATGAAATTTGACAGAGAAAATAGCAAGTTTTCATGTTTGAACATTTCATTCAGGCCAAACTATGGCAACAAAGAGAACAGTGAAGCTCTGAAAGAGCCAGTGGACAAATGTCTGATAGAGGCCAAAGAACAGACATATCAGTCGATATTAAGTATATTAGATACCCGTGTGCAAGAACTGAATTCTACTATCAGCACTGTGCTAAACACGGGAATTTCTTACTCTGACATAAACAGCCCACCTAGTGGAGAGGCTAGAACTAAGCTAGCCAAAGAGGCCAACACTATAAATGAGGAGTATACTCTTAAATTAAGAAAATTCGTTACGGACATGAGAAACAAATCTCGCTCCAACAATGATAGCCCTAGTGGGCCGACCAGAGAAAGGGACGAAAGGAGAACTACATACTCCAGAAACGAGAGACGGAATAAGACTCCCAAATACAGATCTAAACAGAGAGACAATGATTCTAAAAACAATGACCTGTTGAAAATATTCAAGGATTTCATAAAAAGGCGCTAACGCTTGTGAATAGACTAGACATACTTTGTTGTGAATCTTAAACCTATGTATATACATGTATCAATACTATACAGTTCATAATTATACTTGTTCACAACTCTATTTTGGTTATCCTTGATTAATGAAAGTCATCTGATCAAATACCTAAATATTGATTATCTTTGAAATATGGAAGTTATACTATTAGATTAGCAAACAACCATGTATTTATCGTTATATCATGTAAAACCCTAGAAGGAACATGAAAACACATATGAATCATATGATTGTCAATGAGATATGGAAGTTATACTATTATATAAGCAAACAACCATTCTTCATCGATATATCATCTAAAACCTTAGAAGGTAACATCAAAATTGATAACAGGTTAACACGACCGACAAAAAGCACGGAAAGTTTATACTATTATACTAGTAAACACCCTTAATCACAATATCAGTGTCCAAAACAAACATGTAATATGTGCCACTGGACATTAAACTAACAATAATCAAGCATACATCGTTATATCAACGGATGTTATGCTATTATACTAGTAGACAAACCTAGGTCGTCACACTATATCGTCCTAAACATACATGAAATATGTGCCACTGGACGTAAAACAAACAAAAATCAATTATACAACATGATATCAAAGGTAGTTATGCTATTATACTAGCAGACGAAATTACTTCACACAATTAACACTGTCCGAAAGATACATGAAATATGTGCCACTGGACATAAAAAAACAAACAATAAATCATTCATCAGTGTATTTCATTGAGAAAGCCTACAAATAGTGTTTTAATAAATACAAATGAAATGCATAGCAGTGAAAATTAACACAAGTCACTAGCTAATATTCCTATGGAAATATAAATAATAACACCAATACAGAAATAAAAAGCGGATGCCTATCTACCACTGGTTACGCCTTTATTCCTCAATCGAAAAATTCGATTGGCTGCCGTAATAATTATCATGTACCATTCAATTTACATAAGGCTTTAATAATGACCTTTACTGAAACTAAGCGCAATTTTGCCATTGATCACTGACACCATCGATAATCATGGGTCATACTAGAAGATATTATAAAAACAAGAAAAGAAATAAAACAAAGAATAAGCATATAAGATTTAAACAAAATCTTGCTATTGAAAATAAGAAACAGGACCTTAACCTTCATAAAGAGTTCGTCCTAAACCTATCCAAAAGAGAAATAACTGAAACTGAATTTAAAGTTATAGCTAAAGGTTTAAAATTTGTTCCTACAAACAAATGTAACCACAGACAATTGATAAAAGATTTTCAATCATTTGAGAGGTCGCTGCGACGGAAAAATTATTTCGGTACTAATATACGCAAAGCAGCTAAAAACCACCCTTTCAAAATTAAGTCTAATTTTCAAGTTCCAATCATTGGCGATAATTCAATAGAGAAATACATTTTCTATACAAAACACGAATTATCAAATTATATGCCGACGATTAAATACAATATGTCTAAATCGGAACGTGAATGCATAAAGAAATTAAAAATCGACAATACTATATGTATTCATAAAGCCGATAAAAATAACACGACTGTAATACAGAATAAACGTGATTATCTTACTGAAGGCGAATCCCAATTAAATGACGGTATTCACTATACTAAAATAATAAATATTGACATAGAAAACACCAGAAAAATAGTCAATAAATTGATATACCGTATGAAAGAAAATGATGAAATAGACGAAATGTCTTTCAAATTCTTACGAGAAGAAGGTAAAACTTTTAAAACTCCAAAAGCCTACTTCCTTCCTAAGATTCACAAACTTAGTACGGAAACATTAGAAATGTACCAAAACACATGTATGAATAAAGAAAAAGTACATGTACCAGGTCGACCAATTATTAGCCAATGCTCGGGACCATTATTAAATATTGGAAAATACCTAGATTATTTTCTTTTTCCACTGGTGAAGACACAAGATACATATCTATCAGATACTAGCGATTTTATCAGATACATAGAAAATACTCACACGAAACAGAGTGATTTACTTGTTTCATATGATATAACATCGCTATATACTAATCTTAATTTCAATGAAATTAATACGGCTATAGGAAATACGCTGAAAGACAATGTAAATCTAGAATGTGAAATTAAAAGACCATCTACATAAAGTCTTGATATTCTTAGTATTTTACTGACAAAAAATGAATTAACTTTTAATGAAAACCGCATATAAACAAATCGTTGGCGTTTCAATGGGCGGAGTTGCTTCCCCGGAAATATCTGATATTGCTATATTTGACCATATAAATAATATTATAGAACAATATCCATACAAAGATAATATCAAATTTCATAAACGAATGAGAGATGATGGCTTTATTATATTTAATGGAAGCAGTGAGCAAATTAAACAACTATTTGAAATAGCAAATAAGAAACATAACCTGCTGAAATTTACTTTTGAAATAATTACTCATACTATGTGGTATTATATAAAGGTAAACGGTTTAGTGCATCTGGAATACTGGATGTAAACTGTTAGACCAAACCTACTGAGATATTTCAGTATTTACATAGAAGCACAAGTCATGCTTCTACTTGCTTCTCATCTTTTATTAATAGCAATAAGAACGAATTTAATAAACGTATTAAACTGTTTATAGATAAATTATCTAGACGGGGATACACGAAAGAAATCGTTAGTCAAATATTGCACAAAATTCGTCACGAAGACAGACAGTTAAAACTTCGGAAGAAACAAAATAAGAATAAAATAACAGGCAGAAATAAGTTCATTACAACGTATCATTATAATGCTGAATATCTTAAAAAGATTATAACAAAATTCTGGTATATAATTCGGAAAGATCCGATTGCCAAACAAATATTTAAATCTAAACCAGATATGGGTTTCAAAAACAATAAGAATATTAGCGACATGATAATTAATCATTAAGTCGAAGAAGCCCTCAACAGGAAGCTTTATAATATAGTATATACTATGAAAAAGATGTAATAAAGACGTGACACCGATTTATTTCAATAGATCACGTATCTGAGATAACCGACGGCCATGTTTCTACACGGCAGGGTACTTACACATGTTTCTTCAAATGCTAAACATAAAGACTTTTGTATTATATCATATAAATGATAACACAAACACGCCAGTATACCCTGGAGTTAACAATATGATATTGATAAATAATATTTGAACAATATCCCGTGTAGACTCATGTTGAAGTAATTAGTGATAAAAATAAAGACAATAAGTCTCTTCATTAATTTAACAAAAGTGCTGATCAACTTGGTCAGTTTTTTCGGTCTGTAAAAAGACTAGCTACAACGTAGACCTATATGCACGTGTAGTTAATAAATTAAAAAAAACTGTTATGAAACAGTCACACATCTATCTATGATACTAGATACGAAATAAATATCTAAAGGTCTACCTCTGATGAGGGTTAACCTGGGATTATTCCCGAAAAAACCCGAAACATTGCATATTAAATTCTAATGAATTAAGCAATAAAAAGTACGTAGTGTCAGGTCAGAAATATTGATACCATACCATGAAAAAGTGGGTTTATGGTCAATTTATAAAACTAGGTCATAAATATTGATACCATTCCATGAAAAAGTGGGTTTATGGTCAATTTATAAAACAATTTTTTTTCACAACTTTTACTATATCCCAATGCAACTCCCGGAACTGGTAGTGCGCTTCAATAACCGGAATGCATGTTGGCTTTTCTTGCGAAAAATGTCCGCTGTAAATAACCTTCAATGTCATATATATCTGACGTTAAACTATTAAATAGTCATATCTTCAACTAAGCAATAACAATGAGCGCCTGTTACTACAAAAAAGTTGATTTCAATTTACTCAATGAAGCAATATCCATTTGAAGTATGTATCAACCTTTCAAAAGCAGATTTATATTGAGTTTTGTATCTATTTTGGCACAAAACTGACAAAAGTCAGGGATCTCTGTTCTAAACAAAGACGGTTAAAGGGTTCGTGCTACCAAGAAAGCCACGGAGAATTGAACTATAATGTCACATAATTTACGGTGTAAAACAATGGTACAACAACAAAATCTTATAGCCGGGTTTATGACAAGTATACGTTAAAGTCGTTTTAATCTTTTGACAACTTTGTGTATCAGCATAATGAAATGGTTAACCACTAAGGAATATCAGTATTACATATTGAAACAGACAGGTTTCTTATTTTTAGGTCAAAACCTTGTAAAATTTATAGATTGTTCATTTATGATGACTTTTTGTTTTACTTTACTTAGTTGTTTTAACTGCTTTACATCTTTTAAAATAAGATTTCATAACAGTTTGTGAAAAAACATGGATTTCTTACCGTTCGAAAAAATCAAGTTGCAAATCATTAAACGAATTGATTGCTTTTTGATGTTTACCGCCACTTGCAGTTCTATTAGATATTTCGTGGTGATCAGTTTTTTTTTGGAAGAGAGATCCGTAGTGCCCGAGGAGCCGTCGACCTGACAATTCTAGTCAATTAAGATTGGGATCGAATGCGCCTGGTACATGGGGGCAGGAACCGTCAAACACAGTGTTTACAGATTAGCTTTACATTCTTTGAACTATTTAGACAACTTCGCCACTTACAGTACTGTAGCCCCTATATCAATTTTAAGTACACAGATGAATGCTTATTTTTGTTTATCAACGTAATATCTTCGGTTGATATTTCTTGTTCTAGCAAGCTTTTACATCAAGTACAAGTAATATATCAAATGTTGTAGGCTTAAACGTTGACGCATTTCAATTTTGAATTCGGGGAAAGAAAAAAGATGTCCAAGAGATTAGAATAAGCTTTAAACAATTATACATATCCGTAAAGCATTGTGATTGATATTGCTGCTCTCAATTTTTGACCTTACAATGATAACCAATTATTTACCATATTCCGTAGTACTAGTATCGTCAATTTGTGCATCTTCCTTTTCAAATAGTTACATTGTATTTTATGAATAATTGAATTGTCGCCATCTAGCTTATACCAAATTGACCGATCGTGGTTTTGATGATCTGTTCACGTTGGAGTTCCTAGGATCTTTTTTTAATGGAACTTTTGATACGGTTAGATGCTTTACATAGTTGTTTCCCCAAAAAAATTAACGTATCCCATGAAGGTTATTCAAGGAACTATGCGTCATACCATACCATTATCAACTTATATCAAGATCAAGATGTTCCATTGAATCTTTTATTTACAGTTTGGGTTTATCCTACCAATTTCCTGCACAGGAACCATTGATTATGTCATATTAGTAATACTGGGCATATAAATATGTGATAGAGCTAATAAGTTCCAAAAGCGTTGAGATATTTGATAGTTATAGTTCTATCAATTGTAATGGCTGTTCAGAACTACAACATAAAAACTTATTGTTTGACCTTTTTAAAACATAATCTGATCTTTTGTTTGGACGCATTACGTTAACCGGAATCTATCTATATAAAAAAATTAATATATATATATGAAGCAACACACGACAAACTTTGAATTGCAGGCCCCTGACTTGGGACGGATACATACATGTTGTATTGGTGTTAAAAATATTTGCGGGCTTTCCTATAGTTATTTTTTCAATATTTCAAGCGGTTGTTTGTAAATTAAAAAGTCATACGAACATCTTGATCTTGTTTATAAACAAGTGCGTACGACGCATGGCTGCTTGGATTACCTTCAACAGATACTTTTGAGTTTTGGGAGACAAATATTTACAGAATTTAACAGTATCAACATACCCCTAACCGCACCCACGAAAAAAACCCCAGATCCCTTTCCAAACAAATCCTTATCGTCGGAGGTCATTTTTTCATAAGCTTGGCCTCAATTATGTTATTCATTAATTGACTATTGACAAAGAGAAAACATTCATTGCATTATCTTTGCGAGATCATTGAAGTATAGCCAGGATTCTGTTCATAGCGTATCGTAAAATATTCAAAGCAGCTATATTAGTAGCATCACTGTTCATGTAGTAAACATTTATTTTCTTGTTTTTGTCTCATGGAATGTTCTGTATTTTTATGTTACATCTTCATTTACCGAGACGATTATAGATTCTAAGCTATTGTCTGGTTTGCATTGATATACAAATAAACAGCTTAATAACAAGTGTCAATTTCAAGAAAGTATTACTGCAAATTACCACCCACTTCGATTTTAGTTACATGAATGTTTCACTATGTCTGTCAAATTCCTATTTTTTTTTAATGTAAAGTGGTGGAAATAAAGGACGTAAGTCGACAAATTTTATGATACAATTTCATATTAACTACATTCGAAGTTAAGCAGACACTAAAATGCATACAAAATATAAATGGATTTACCTGCAATGAAAGCATTGTTACTTTCTTAGTATTTTTTATTGAAAAGTTCCTTCAAATGGTTTCATTTACATTTCTTTGAATTTCTTTCTTTTAATACATAATAACCCCCCTAAAATACCACACACGAGTTCATTACCTGATCTTCATGATACTTATCTATATCTAATTTGACAAGTCGCACCGTGAACAAAACAAACAGATATAATAGGTATAAATTAGGCGACTACAGTTAACCAATGTTTAACTTTCTTTAAATCAACAAAGAAGAGATGAATAAATTCGATAAAGCTAACAAAAAAAATCAGGAGGAAAATTATGATCTCCAAAGGGACAGAGATCATTTCCGTCGACAAATGGAACGGAAATATTATAATTTCTTTTAATTTCAATAGATAATATCATATGTCAATGATTTAATCGTAGTTTCATAATCTTTTGACAAAATCAGAAATGTTTCTCAAAACATTAAGAATAAACTTTGATTGATAGAAAAACAAATCATTTGCTAGTAGTTTGAAAAAAAATGAACTGTCACTTTACTTTAGTATGCAACACAATAGAGTTAGGCAGACAACTTTAGCCATCATGCTTTGCATAACAAGTTAAAGAAAAGGAATTATGTACAATTTGGCTTTAGTAAAGTCTCCACACTGAAGAGTTACTTTATTATTTATCCGGAGTTGACAATGATAAACAGTTAAGTTTGCCTCATATCTTGACTAAATTAAAACAAATTACAATGAGGGTCGGTTGAATTTGATTTCAACTTCCCAATTATTAACTTTCCATTTCTATGTAGCAACAATCAAGCAGCGCCTGCATACAGAGTTGATGATATATTCTATGGCTGTATTTCGTATCATGATTCCATTGATTAAGAGTTGCAACTCACAATATAGTTATTAAATAAAGTCTAAATCGTCGCTTCAGAAATTGTATGGACGTATTCACAAGTTGGTTGACTGTTATGAAATATCTGTTTTAAAAAAAATGACAAAAAAAAGAAAAAGTAAAAACACAAAAACGGATGTGTTCCAATTGTCTTAACAACAATTCTGACCCCTTTCCTATGAATGAGACTTTTCAAATAAGACCGAGGTTGTACTTTTATTGGCAACACGACGAATGCTACATGTGGAGCAGTATCTGTTTACCCTTTCAGAGCACCCATTTCAACGCCCTTTGGCAACGTTGCAATATAATAGTTAAGGTGTTTGTTTAAAGGGTACCTTTTTGTCCTCAAGCTACTTTTGTATTCACACATCATCGTCTTTCAAATATTGGTTTTGAGCGATAGTAGGTTAATACGTGCCGTTTTCCTTTTCTATATTGCTTTTGGCTAATTCACAGTTGTGTCATTTTCTTATTGACATATCTTATATCTGAAAGGTAAGGTCATCAAGTAAATAGTCGGAAAATACCATAAAGGAAACATTAGTTGAATGTAACCAAAAACAGAATAAAAATACTCTGGCCAAAAAAAAAAGGGAAATTATCAAATTACTACGCTAAAAACTAGATACAAAATAAACAGAAACCGCACAAAATAGAAAGAGGCGATTTCAGTTGCCAAAGACGGTTTTGCTGTTCCGTGTTTTTCTAGTTTCACTATTACAACACAAACAAATTAACAAAAAAAACACAGTAATAAGTCGCATTCGGTGAACAGGATTGTTGCTTTTTCAAATGGAACATGTATTTGGTCATTTGTGACACAAACTTCTAAAACAGTCAACCAAGTAATAATCAAGGGAGGAACTCGATTCCATCACATAGAACCATTGTGAGCAGCAATTCTCTATATGATGGAAATTTTTATGTACAATTCAGTTTCAACAACGGAAATTTGGTAAAAACTTCAAATAGTGAGCTATGATGCTTCAATTGTACATATGTGATTTGAACAATGTCATAGATCATTGGAATTCTGCTAGAATAATTTTCTTTTGCAGTACAATAACAATCAAAACCAAGGAGTAAACAAAGACTAAAAAAAACAAAGGACATTTACATCAACAGTTATAAATAATAAATAAAAAACATCACGAACTCAACTAAAAACCGGGAATGAAATCAGTTGCTCCAGAAGGGTAAGCATTTCCTGCACCGTATACGGCACCCGTCGTGTTATTTCTTTGTTCAGTTCGGTAATGATGGAAGATTATTATGACTAAGAAAGAATATCAGATATGATTTCTGACACACTTTTGTCATAATGGCCAACCAGCTCATGAAGGCGGCCGTAAAACGACTTGCTTAAAACCCGTTAAATCCTGAAAGACTATGCCAAGCAATCTATTACGTCTTTGTGAAACATTTTTGGCTAATTATTCCAAGAATCCATCAAAGATACCACACTGGATTAGTTCCATAAAACCTTATTACAGAAACAAAACCAAAAACACGATATTCAGATAGTCTGGCAATTTTTCAGGTTTATGTAACATATATAATACAGGATAACAAGTTAATCATTTCAACAATTGGACTACCTTGGACAGTTGGTTTTCACTGAGTAAGACTTCCAATTTGTACAGTATGCAATCAGTAATACTTCTATGTGTTGTCTTAATGATTTTTGATTTGTCAATGACACAGGGAAGTAAATGTAGTGGACCGGACTGCGAACAAATTATTTCTATGCCTTTGTTAGATAATATGGAAGCTACTCTGAAGGCTGATTTAGATATCAGAAAATTGAATAAGTTTCTGAAAAGTTTTATCGGTCAGGTAGTGAAAAAAGAAGTTGAATATGCAATGCGTGAGGATATGAGGCAAATAATCAACGAGTCGGTGTCAACTGTTGAAAGTCTTTTTGATGACAGGACGAATGAAATGAAGCTTGACCTCGATTCAAAGTTTGATGAACTCATAAAGGAAAAAGAAATGCAAGACGAAAAAAATAAAGGTAAATAGATTATAACGAAATATTGCGAATATTACGTTCATTTATACCAATAGTATAAGACTGCATTTTCCCACATTAATGCTGGAACGCATTCATAACGATCCAATGTTCGGAATATTGTTCAAATAATTCGGTCCATTAAAACACAATTTATGTTCTGCCCTCCTTTCGAAACAAGTGCTTTGTGTTCATAATCGGCGTTGAAACGTTTGTCTGGTTGGACAGTTTTTCCGGGTAAAAATAAAACAATAATACAGAAAAACAAGCCAAATTCTAAAAAGGGAATACCATAAAACGCGAGAAAGAAAAATACAAATTTTACAAATTAAGTAGAATTTGGGTACCAGCCCAAAATAAAAAAAAAAAAAAACCCACAAAAAAACACAAAAAAAACCAACAAAAAATTCCAAAACAAAACCCCTCAAAAACCTCAAAGAAAAATATGTCTTACTTACAGCATTCATTACAGCTCATATATATATATATATATATATATGTTTTTTAATTATATTTGCACAAACATCTATGAGGAACTTAAACGCAGATATGATTATAGACGGAACAACTCCACTCTGTGTAGTATTTCTATTTGTATCCATCTGATGTGTTAAGCATTTTTCTATTTTTTATAGTTCGTTTTTATATTGTAATGTTACACCAATGTCCCAGGTTATTGTGAGGGTTGGGATCCCGCTAAAATCTTTAAGCACGCCAAATTCTGTATGTATGTGCATGTCCCAAATCAGAAGCCTGAAATTCAGTGGTTGTCGTTTGTTGATGTGTTACATATTTGTATTTCGTTCATTTTTTGTACATAATTTAGGCCGTTAGTTTTCCGGTTTGAATTGTTTGACATTTGTCATTTCGGGGATTTTTATAGCTGACTATGTGGTATGGGCTTTGCTCATTGTTGAATCCCGTACGGTAACCTATAGTTGTTAATATCTGTGTTATCTTATCATTTCATGTGTTACTTAAATTTTACAATTAAAATGATGTTGATTTTAAATCGGAATTATCATTTGTGTTTGGTCATAAATTCACTCACTGAGTTTAAGCCATACATCTGATATTTTATAACATGACTAATATATGTGATCAATATCTTCAATACAGAAAGTCAATTTGCCTGTTATCATAATTTTGATTAAAAAGGTATTTGTGCCTATGATTCTATGTATTTTTCAATATTGGAACTAATTCAGTTTTGGGCTTTTTGTAGTATAAAATGACTTCTTTCAAATTCAAATTTTATTTAATTTTATAGAACATTATTCTTTACAGTTGAGCCATGCACTATTTCTTTTTCTTATAAAACATTTAACGTATTCATTTAGCCTGTATTTGATAAAAAAAATCTTTTATGATTTGAAAGAGTTGGTTCTTGAATTTAAAACAGACTGTTTTGAGAGATATTAGGTTTTAGAGAATTTTGATAAGATTTTATTGTATTGCTGCTATAACATGTATAGCCCCATTATAAAGGAGAAAGTACGATTCAATTTCATAAATATATTTGCACTACTAGAAAGTCATGATTTATTCAACTCTTTTTAATATGATCATTAATCAAAAGTGAGTCTATAACAAATTAGTTTTCATTTTTTGGGACAAGTCTAGGGTACTTGTCTATCCCTAATTCATGTATTTGGTTTTCATGTTATATTTGTTATTCTCGTGGTGTTTGTCTGATGCTTGGTCCGTTTCTGTGTGTGTTACGTTTCGGTGTTATGTCGTTGTTTTCCTCTTATATTTAATGCGTTTCCCTCGGTTTTAGTTTGTTGCCCCGATTTTGTTTTTTGTCCCTGGATTTATGAGTTTTGAACAGCGGTATACTACTGTTGCCTTTATTTACAATTATGTCAATGCATTTCAAACCTCTTTCCAAAAGGGTTTTTTGCATCTGTTTGATTGGCTTAACAAAACACGTTTTTCGATATTTATATTTTCTGTGCTTTCAACTAGGTTTTTGAGTTATATATATTTATAACCGTCGGTCACATGTTTGTTTTAACCCTTTAATTATAAAAAAAGACGGTGGTATGAATGCCAATTAGACAAATCTCTACAAGAGACCAATTGCAAATTGATGCACCCGTCGTGTTGCTCATGTTAATACAAACCCAATAAATAGTCTTATTCTGTAGGTCACATTCGTGAAAAGGGAAAGAAATTGTAGTTACGACTTAAGTAACATAACCGATTTCATCTGTCAAACGGTTATTCCAAAAAGGTCAACCAACTGACAACGGTGTCTGTAAAATGTACGAAGAGATGATTTCAATTTCACAATTTGAAACCTTTAATGACTTTTACCCCACATCACCTTACACTTACATTTCAACTGAAAATTCTGTAATCCCTTGGAATTGTAAAACAATTGAATGTAGACCTTTGCATCGAGGTATACTTTTAACACACTAAACAATTGCCTGTCCGCTGTCTTCATTACAAAGCATATGGAAACATTGCAATAGTTTTTCTTTCTCTAGTTATCAACAGTGAAATGATATGCATATTTTAGAATTATGTTTCGAGCGATTAGTTCACTGTGAAACACTTGGTCTTGACACGGACGCAGTATGACCATATTTAATCGTTGTATCGTGTATATTAACTGGAAAAACGTGAACAACACACCAGGAATTCAATATTCATTCTATAATTATGACGACACCATGACAAAGGTCAAAATATAAGTAATAGGTATATGTATAATATAAAGAGTATTTCTCACTGTCGCCAAATGAGAACTCTTTTTTTTTAAAGTTTAGGTCAATCAAATTTATCCGATATATTTGGTTTACAGTTTGATTTAGAAGAAACACAGACATAGCTAATTAATACAATTAATTATCTAATTACTACCACAATCTTATATTAATAAGTATTGTAATTTTCTTTGTTATCAATAAATGTTATATCAGTATTCGAAACCTAATCTTGAATTATATCCTTATTCTATCCTATTTTTATGAAATTTTAGAAATTTAAATGTGACGTCACTTTGTGTGTCGATCTCTTCGGCTAACTCGGCTGTGACTTTTTATGTGCTGGTTGATGTTGTTTTTTGTATTCGTTTCTATTCTGAAGTAAGTCACCAATTCAGTGTTATCATGTAAATCTGTTATATAGTCCGTTTTATTAATTTACTGTTTGCAAAAGTATGAACTATTCTAAATACTAATGATGTTCTTATCAAAGGCAGAAAACCTTAGCCGTATAAGACATAACTTTTTGGAACTTTTGGTCCTCAATGCTCTACAACTATACACTTGTTTTGGCTGTCGATTTCTTAAAATCTGAGTGTCACTGATTAGTCTTGTGTAGACAAATCGCGCGTCTGGCGTATTAAGTTATAAACCTGGTACCTTTTCATAGCTATTATTTGTTTGTTTCTCTGTCCTTATATGTTCTTCCATTTATTTGTATTGAAGTCCTGTTATGTAATGTTGTCATTTTACTGTTAAATGTAACATTAAGAAAGTGGGAAGTTTAGCTAGCCACAAAACCAGTTTTAACCCACCATTTGTTTTTTCTAAATATGTCCTGTATTTAGTCAGAAAAATGGCCATTGTTATATTATAGATCGTTTCTGTGTGTGTTACTTTTAAATGTTGTGTTTCTTAGTTCTTCTCTTATGTCTGATGTGTTTCCCTCAGTTTTAGTTTGTAACCCCGTTTTGTTTTTTTCTCAATCTATTTATGAATTTCGAACAGCGGTATACTACTGTTGCTTTTTTTCCCCTCCTTGATACAATATCTATGTCAGCTAGGACCTGTTATAGATAAGTATATATATGATTTGAAAAAAAAGATATATCTTTTGTTTATTTGAATGTTTTAAAACTGTTTTATTGTAGTAACTTCTAAAAATGAGTAAAAATAGGTTTACCAAATCCTCTGACGTCATGTTTTTGTGCTTACAGTAGTAAGAAGAAAACAAAAGTAATGTTAACGATTCGTTTAACGTGTTTCAACTTTTGATTTTGATTAGGAACTTGCATTTTTGAATATTTCTCGGAGTTCAGTATTTTTGTGATTTTTCTTTTTACACACTTTATTTGTTTTGTTTCAGTGGCCTTGACAGCTCAGCTTACATCTGAACCATCCTCAAACGCCATAATGAAGTTTGACAACGTACTATTTAGTGTCGGTTATAATAACCTCCTGGCGTATAAAAGTACAGGGAAGTTTATTTGCGAGAAACCTGGAGTTTATCTGATTTCTGCATCTATCGTTGCAGAAGCCAATAACGCTCAGTACTACTTGTACCTAAACAATAATAGGGTTACATTTACATACTTTAGTTATAACAGTAACAATCCTTCTACAATGCGAAATGCCGGTACCATTGTTATTGCTCTGCAGTTACATCCTAATGACAGCGTGTGGGTAAGGAATAGTGGTACCACTAGGATATCCACTAAAAATTGGTCCACATTATCAATCGTTAAAGTGAAATAAGATTTACCGAACATACATAATAGTTTTTACAATTTTTGGTGATTACGTACACTATTTACAAAACAAAGATTACATTTTCAGTTACATGTGTTTGAAATAAACTAGTAAGACAATTATGGCTACTTTGTATATGAAACGTATATGAACAAATATTAATTATAAGCAGCTTTTTCTATGTATCATGATATCAATTTTTTTTTTATTAAACAAGTGTGGACACAAATCAGTTAGGATAGTATGTTTGGAGGTTTTCTGACACAAAGAGTTCTCTGGTTTTCTCCTATAGAGTTCTATGTTGAACTGTACATGTGGTGTACAGCGACAGCAAAACTGGAACAAACACTAAAATAGCAGTGCCTTTTATTTCGTGTTCAAGACTGTCATGGAGGAGACACTAATTTAAATCAGTGCCATGCAACCGTTCATAGATTTGATAGTGTTTTCTGACTTAAAGAGGTCTCTGGTTTCCTCCTACATGTATAGGGTTCTATGTTAAACTGTGGTGCACAGTGACAAAAATACTGTACCAAACACTACAATAGCAGTGTGTCTTATTCAATGTTCAAGACTGTCATGGAGGAGACACTAATTTAAATCAGCGCCAAACATTCATAGATTTTATTTAGTTAGACAGTGCTTTTAATTAAAAATCTACATATTGGCCAATGTACTTTGAGTGCTTCGTGAATATAAGTTAATTTTGTGTGCATGTTCCATTGGGGTTTTTCCTTTCAACATTTTAACTTTGGAATAACTTCTTTTTGAACATATTCATCATTTTGAGAACTGATCCGTTAATTGGACACAGCTAGCTGAGTGTGCTACATCTCTGGGGAGATTTACTTTGAAGATTGCAAATATTTCCGAATGATTCAGATAATTTTTTTTCAACAAATTTGATTATGGATAGCAGCAAAAACCCAAATAAGAGGAGAATACATAAGGTGCATTTCTGTATGATGTGATTCTAATATGCAAGATAATTCCCAAGGACCTGCAAGCATGTAGTATTTGTATAGTTCTATTTATGTTCCTTTGAGGTGTTCATTTCTTTTTTGGGTTTGTCCACTTGAAATTGTTTACTTGTTAAGGATCGTCATTTTATCGTTTGTAAAAGACTTTCGCAATTGTTTCTATGAAGACTGTTTCTATGAAGACTTATTATTGTTTTAAGTAACAAAAATATACGAGTTATGTCAGATACCATATGCCCAAAACTCCTCAAACGGATAAAAAGTGTTTAAGATATGATCACGACTGACGGGCAAAAGGATTTAAAAAAATATACTTGCTTACATTATCAGTAATTATGTATAAGTGAATGATCATTTAAACTCAGGACTCATCAATAGACAGCACATTTTGTCTATGATTTTAAAAAGTACAAAACCGCCTAACGTTATAGTGCTAGCAGCACTCGCACTGTTTGGTAAATTTGTACTTTTCTTTATTTGGCTTCTGGACAAAAAAAAATGTTTGGTTTAAATGTTAATAAAATGCTTCAATCTTCTCTTCAATACTTACATCGAATGGATGCTACTTCAACAAATGATTGTGCTGACAGTTTTGACCATCTTACAGCAGATCATGTGCAATTGTGAGTTGTCTGTCAAATTTTTGTTTCACAAAGAATGCATTTGCATAGCAATCAACTGAGCTCAAAGCAAAGCAATTTAATAATACTCTTAGACAAAAAGCTCAATCCAGTGATATATGTTGTTATAGAGGCCTATTCCTAACCTTTATCCATCATAACCACCTCTGAAATCGAGTTGAGATGACCAATGATAATCTGTTCATCGCTATTTTACCTATGTCCATTTCATATCAATTTCATTAGCAATGCCACGTGTCTCCTTAGTTTCTAGCAATAATTTTCCATCTCAAGTAAGTTGCATGATATAAAAAAATTATCTCAAAAAAGATCAAAGGAAAAATGCTCAAAATATCGATATTTGTATTCATATCAACACCGAAGTGCTGACTACTGGGCTGGTGATACCCTTGGGGACAAAACGTCCACCAGCAGTGTCATCGATCCAGTGGTGTGAATAGTTATCAATTTACCAGGATTATAATTTAGTACGCCAGACGCGCGTTTCGCCTGTAAATTGCTAAAATGAATACAAAGAGCACAGTATGACTTAGATATTTCTAATCGTACAAGATATAGTACCGCTTCATCTGATCATGTTAATCAGAAACAACTTATTTGTTACTAAAAAAACCCTGACATTGTTCTGATAAATTACATTGTGAATATATTTTTTTATGGATCACAAGACTTTATACCATTGTTTCTTGTCTGTGCAAAGAGCAACGCAACTGTATGTTTTTAAATGCATGAAATTATCATACAATACTCTGCCTTTATTACTGATATGGTACATGCAACTTCCGCATTCATGCATTGTAAGATTGGCAAAGAAAAACAAAATACGGATTCAACATTAACACATATTATCTATTGCACATTTTATACAAAAAGTTATGTTAACATGAAAGGTCATCAAGTTAACATACATCCGTGTGATTACTAGCCGTTCTAGTTAAACTAACTTGGTAGAAAATAAATTAACTAGAATAACTAGTAAGTATTAAGATAGCCTGGTAATTTTACCGTAATAGATCAACAAATCAACAAATTTACTGGTAAGAATTCCTCTGTTTTTGTTCCTAAACAAGCTAGTATATCTAGTTATTTTTAAAAGAGTCGACATTGGTATAAAAAATATTGTCAATCTTTGATCATCTGTCTAACCACCAGTACAATCCTCGCCAAAGTTGGGAGCCCGTTTTGCATGTCGGGATGGATAGATTTGCATCCGGTCAGAATGATTACGTTAAATCCGGTGCTACATGTAGAGTGAGTGTCATACCTTCTGAACGTTAAGAACCATAGTCCCACCTTTTTTAGTGGTCCGTAGGTGACCTTTTGCAAAGCTACTTTTCTGTCCCTATCTAAAACACCCGAATTTGTTTGTGGCATTCCAAAAGTTCTGCCTTTCGCTTCGGTATACCCCTATTTCAACACCAACGTATTGTATTACTTTAATGTGTACTCATTCTGAATATGCATAAAATATTTGCCACTGGCCATTTATCAATCAACTATCAATAATCCAGTTATTGTTGTTCAGTGCATGAGGCATTTCACTGTATTCAGATATTATATTCTGACGCAAGAGCAAGTAATGGGCTGATGCCTCTGCTGAGGGGATCACCAGCCCATTAGCCAGTACCTGAGTACTGGCATGAAAATACGTTTTTTTTTGTGTTATTAAAATTGCTGTTACAAAATGTTAGAATTATTATAAATTAAGGAATGTATCTCCCTCATGCAAAGCTCTGATGCCTTCACGAATTTTGCTATATTTTATGGACCTTTTGGATTATAGCTCTTCATCTTTTATATACGCTTTGGAGTTCAAATATTTTGACCATGAGCATCACCGAAGAGACATATATTGTCGAAATGCGCATCTGGTGCAGGTTAATTGGTACCGTTAATGTTATTGTGCTCATATTTCTTAATGAGTCGTTGTTTACGTAAACGAATAGAATGCTATCAGTTTTGAGAAAATCTCCAATCAAGATTATAAATTCGGGTGTGTTATATGTTAACGATAAGATATTTGTTGGATACGTCAATATCCACATTAACGAACATTCAATATTGCTAGGGAATACGTGGGAGCAATAATTTTTAGTGAAGCGTTGGTGTGTTTTTACAATCATATGAATACAACTTCGATTTATTTCCGAAATAAACTTTGTTTTGTGTTTTTTTAATTCTTTTTCACAACTTTTACTATTTCCCAACGCAACTCCTGGAACTGGTAGGGCGCTTCAACAACCGGAATGAATGCTTGGCTTTTCTTGAGAAAAATGTCCGCTGTGAATTCAATGTCATATATCTGACGTTAAAACTATTGTGTTCACTGCAAGCTGAAATACGTCATATCTTCAACTAAGCAATGACAATCAGCCCCGGTTACTACAAAAAAGTTGATTTCCATTTTTTGCATTTACAAGTATGTATCAACATTTCCGAAGCAGATCTATATTGAGTTTATGCATCTATTTTGGCATAAACGTCAAGGATCTCTGTTCTAAACAAAGATAATTAAAGGGTTCGTGCTACCAAGAAAGCTACAGAGAATTGAACCATAATGTCACATAATGTACGGTGTAAAACAATGGTACTACAACAAAATTTAATATACAAGTATTCGTTAAAGTAATCTTTTGGCAACTTTGTGTATCAGCATAATGAAATGGTTAATCACTGAGGAATATCAGTATTACATATTGAAAAAGATAGGTTCCATTTTTTCCGGTCAAAACCTTGTAAAATTTAGATTGTTCATTTATGATGATTTTTTTTCTTTACTCTGTTGTTAAAACTGCGTTACATCTGTTAAAATAAGATTTAATAGCAGTTTGTGAAAACAAGTCTTTCTTAATGAAATTAACGGTACCAATTTTCTTGCACCAGATGCGCATTTCGACAATACATGTCTCTTCAGTGATGCTCGTGGCCAAAAAATTTGAAATCCAAAACTTATATAAAAGATGAAGATCTATAATCCAAAAGGTCCAAAAAGTATAGCCAAATCCGTGAAAGGAATCAGAGCTTTGTATGAGGGAGATACATTCCTTAATTTATATTAATTTCTAATATTTTGTAACAGCAAATTTTAATAACACAAAAAAAAACGTATTTTCAGGCCAGTACCGAAGTACTGGCTACTGGGCTAGTGATAACCTCGGGGACTGATAGTCCACCAGTAGAGGCATCGACCCAGTGGTAGTAATAAAATTAACGGTACCAATTTTCTTGCACCAGATGCGCATTTCGACAATACATGTCTCTTCAGTGATGCTCGTGGCCAAAAAATTTGAAATCCAAAACTTATATAAAAGATGAAGAGCTATAATCCAAAAGGTCCAAAAAGTATAGCCAAATCCGTGAAAGGAATTAGAGCTTTGCATGAGGGAGATACATTCCTTAATTAACGTTCGAATTAAGTTGCAAAATCATTTAATTAAATTATTTGGAAGAGAGAGCCGTAGTGCCCGAGAAAACCATCGACCTGACAATCCTTGTCAATTAAGGTTGGAATCGAATGCGCCTGGTACGTGCGGGCAGGGACCCCAATCACATTGTTTACAGATTAGCTTTACATTATTTGAACTATTTAGACAACTTCGCCACCAAAGCCCCTACATCAATTTTAAGTACACAGATGAATGCTTATTTTTTATCAACAAAATATCGTCTGTTGATATGTCTTGTGCTAGCGCTTCAACACCAAGTTACAAGTAACATATCATTTGTTGTAGGATTTAACGTTGACGCATTTCAATCTTTAATTCGGGGAAAGAAAAAAGATGTCCAAGAGATTAAAATAATCTTGAAACAATTATACATCACTGTAAAGCATTGTGATTAATATTGCCGCTGTCAATATTTGACCTTACAACGATGACCAATTATTTACCATATTTTGTAGTAACTTCAATTTATACATTTTAAATAGTCATTTTATAAATAATTGAATTGTCCCCCTCTAGCTTATACAAAATTGACCGATCGCGGTTTTGATGATCTGTTTACGTTAGAGCTCCTATGATATTTTTTAAGGGGACTTTTGATACGGTTAGATGCTTAACAAAGTTTTTTTCCCCAAATTTGAACGTATACAATGAGGTCATTCCAGGAACTACGCATCATACCATACCATTATCAACTTATGGGTATGGGCTTTGCTCATTGTTGAAGGCCGTATAGTGACCTATAGTTGTTAATGTCTGTGTCATTTTGGTCTCTTGTGGACAGTTGTCTCATTGGCCATCATACCACATCTTCTTTTTTTATATTATATCAAGATCAAGATGTTCCATTAACTTTTTTATTCACAGTTGTGGGTTTTCTTACCAATTTCTTGCACAGGAACCATTGATTATGTATTATAAGTAATACTTGGCATATAAATATGTAATAGAGCTAATAAGTTCCAAAAGCGTTGAGACATTTCATAGTTCTATCAACTTAATGGCTGTTCAGAACTTCAACATGAAAACTAATTATTTTACCTTATCAAAACATAATCGGATCTTTCGTATGGACGCATTACGTTAACCGGAATCTATCTATCATTTTTTTTAATATAAATATGATATGAAGCAACACACGACAGCCTTTGAATTGCAGGATCCTGACTTGGGACGGATGCATACATGATGTAGTGGGATTAAACATGGGATTTAACATATTTGAGGGCATTGCTATAATTATTTATTTCAACTTTGCAAGCGTTTGTTTATAAATTAAAAAGTCATAAGAACATTCTGATCTTGCTTATAAACAAGTGGGTTCGACTGCTTGGATTACATGCATTAGATACTATAGAGTTTTGGGAGTCAAATATTTATAGCATTTAACAGTATCAACATACCCCTCACCCCACCCCCGAAAAAAAGCTCCCTTTCCTAACAAATCCTTATCGTCGGAGGTCAATTTTGCATAAGATTGGCTTCAATTATATTTATCATAAAATGACTATTGACAAAGAGAAAATATTCAATGCATTATCTTTGCTGGATCATTGAAGTTTAGCCAGGATTTTGTTCATAGCGCATCGTTGTAAGGTAAAATATTCAAAGCAGCTATATTTGTATCATCACTATTCATGTAGTCAACATTTATTTTCTTGTTTTTGTCTCATGGAATGTTCTGTAGATTCTATCTAACATCTTCATTTACCGAGACGATTAAAGATTCTAAGTTATTGTCTGTTTTGCATTTATATATAAATAAATAGCTTAATAACAAGTGACATAACCAAGAAAGTTTGTAATGCAAATTACCACCCACTTTGTTTTTGGTCACATAAATGTTTAATTATGTCTGTCAAGTCCCTATTTTTTTTTAATGCAAAGTGGTGAAACGAAAAAGTACTTAAGACGACATCTTTTATGATACAATTTCGTATTTGCCACCTTCGAAGTTAAGCAGAAACTAAAATGCATACAAAATATATATTGATTTACCTTCAATGAAAGCATTGTTACTTTCTTAGTATTTTTATAATACAAAGTTCCTTTAAATGGTTTCATTGACATATCTTTGAATTTTCTTTCTTTGAATACATAACAACCCCCTAAGATACCACAAAAGATTTTGAGAGTTCATTATCTGATCTTTATGATACGTGTCTATATCTAATTTGACAAGTCGCATCAAATTCCATTATACTTACAACGATGCGTGAGCAGAAAAAACAGACATAAATAAGGCGACTTCAGTTAACCAATGTTTAAATTCGTAAAATCGACAAAGAATAGATGAATGAAGATTACCAAAAAAAAATAAATAAGGAAAACAAAGGAAGTGAGACGATTTTCGTGACAAATGAAACGGAAATATTATTGATTTCTCTTAATTGCAATAGATAAAATCATATGTCAATGATTTAATCGTAGTTTCATAATATTTAGACAAAATCAGAAATGTTTCTAAAAACATTAAGAATAAACTTTGATTGATAGAAAGAGACAACGAAGGTCATTTACTAGTATTTTGATAAAAATTAACTGTCAGTTTACTTTATTTAGTATGCAACACAATAGAGTTAGGCAGAAAACTTTAGCCATCATGCTTGGCATGACAAGTTTAAAAAAGGGAATTACGTACAATTTGGGTTTAGTAAAGTCTCCACACTGAAGAGTCATTTTATTATTTATCCGGAGTTGACAATGACTAACATTTAAGTTTGCCTCATATCTTGACTAAATTACAAATTTACATTGAGGGTCGGTTGAATTTCAAAAGAGATGATTTCAACTTCCCATTGTTAACTTTCCATTTCTATATAGCAACAATCAAGCAGCGCCTGCATACGGAGTTGATAAGATATTCCATGGCTGTATTTCCTATCATGATTTCATTGATAAAGAATTGCTACTCACAATAAAGTTATTAAACCAAGTTAAAATTGTCGCTTTAGAAATTTTATGGACGCATTCACAAGTTGGTTAACCGTTCTGAAATATCTGTTTTAAAGATGACAACGGATGAGTTCCAATTGTCCTAACAACAATCCCGACCCCTTTTATAAGTGCCGTTTTCCTTTTTTAGATTGCTTTTGGCTAATTTTACAGTTGGGTAACTTTCTCATTGACATATATCTCATATCTGCCGTTAATTACAGAAAGGTAAAATTATCAAGAAAATATTTGGAGAATATTTAAGTGGGACCATAAAGGAAACATTCGTCGAATGTAACCAAAAACAGCACATAAAAAAATGCTATGGCCAAAATAAAAGCTCGGGAAAATATTAAATTAGTACGCTATAAACTGCATACAAAGTAACAAAAACTGCACAAAAAAAAAAAAAAAAAGAAAGAGGCGATTTCAGGAGCCCAAGACGGTGTTGCTGTTCTGTGTTTTACTAGTTTCACTCGTAGAAAAAAGTAAATTAAAAAAAAACCACAAAGATAAGTCGTTTTCGGTGATGAACGAGATTGCTGCTTTTTCAAATGGAACATATATTTGGTCATTTGTGACACAACGATTCTATAACAGTCAACCAAGTAAAAATCAAGGGAGGAGTTCGACTTCATCACATATAACCATTGTTAGCAGCAACACTCTAGGCAGTGAAATAGTGATGGGAAAGGACAGCACTAGGATATTTTATAAACAGTGGAATATGAACTCCATACCATATGCATGTACTGCTGGAATGTTGCTACATAGAAATGGAAATAAGAAAGCTTTTTGTCGTGAAATCTTGTTTTCAACCGACCGGTATTGTCTGATCAAAGTCTAAGTCAAAATATGACGGGAACTTTATATACAATTCAATATTAACAACGTAAATTTGGTAAGAACTTCAACTAGTGAGTTATGATGCTTCAACTGTAGTTATTTGATTTGAAAAATTTCATAGATCTTTTAACTTCTGCTAGAATGTTTATTTCTTTTGCAGATCAACGACTTGTTGAAAACCGTTAATTCCTGAAAGACTATACCAAACAATCGAAAAGCCGACAATCTATTGCACACAATTTCGTCAACATGTGAGCGAGGCTTGCCCCTTTGGATGAAACATTGATGTGATTCTTTGATATTTAATATTTTTACATTCAATACGAGTAAGCACACCTTGGTTACGCTTTATTGCATTCATTTCTTTTATAATTTACTGACACAGTTTGTTTGCTCATTATGCAAGAGGGATATCTCATATACATCTATTAACCCTTATAATTTATTGAGAGGTAATTGTATATTGGATTTTATTGTCAAGCGTAGTCAAGTTTCGTATAATGTCAGTTTACCTTATTATTAGAAGAATCCATCAAAAATACCACACTGGATTAATTCCATCAAAACTTATTACAGTATCAAAACCAACAACGTGATATTCAGATAATCTGGCAATTTTTTAGGTTTATGTAACATATATAATACAGCATAACAAGTTAATCATTTCAACAACTGGACCACCTAGGGAAGTTTGCCTTCCCTGAGTAAGACCTCCAATTTGTACAGTATGAAATCAGTAATCGTTCTATCTTTGTCTTTATGGTTTTTGATTTTTCATTGACACAGGGAAGTGAATGAAGTGGACCGGACTGTGAACAAATCATTTCTATGCCTTTGTTAAATAATATGGAAGCTACTCTGAAGGCAGACTTAGACGTCAGAAAATTGAATAAGTTTTTTTAATAGTTTTATCCGTCATGTAGTGAAAGAAGAAATTGAAGATGAAATGCGTGAGGATATGAGGCAAATAATGAACGAGTCAGTGTCAACGGTTGAAAATCGGTTTGATGACAGAACGAATGAAATGAAGCTTAACCTCGATAAAAAGTTTGACAAACTCATGAAGGAAAAAGAAATGCAAGACGAAGAAAATAAAGGTAACTTTACTATAACTAGATCTTACGAATACTACCTTTTATGCATACCAATCGTATAGACTGCATTCCCCCCCATATAAATGTCTTATATCTGAAACTTAATGATAACGATTCAATGTTTTCGAAATATTGTTTTAAATATTTTGTTCCGTAAAACACAAATTTCTAGTTACCCATCTTTTCGAAACAAATGCTTTATATTCATATTCCCAATGAACACATTTTCGCGGTTTTGACAATATTTTCGGGGAAAGTCGCATTTTCTGTCAAGATAGATGGTATGCACTATTATTATTGTTTGCACATTTTCCATAACAACAATTATGTTGAAAATGGCAATTGTTATCTTATAGTTCGTTTCTGTGTGTGTTGCAATGACGTTCGATTTTTGTTGCACTGGTGTTTCTGTTGTTTCGTTGTTTTACCTCTTAAACTTAATGTGTTTTCTTCAGCTTTAGTTTGTAACCGGATTTGCTTGTTTTCAATCGATTCATGACTTTCGAACAGCGGTATACTACTGTTGCATTTATGTGGTACAATCATCCATAAAATCCTCCAATTACTAAAAATAATAATAAGAAATCTTTGTAATGTATATATCTGTTAATATCAGTGAAAAAACACCTACTTCATGTAATTGTAGTACCTCCGAATATATTTATGGACCCATTTCCCATGTTATAACAGGAGATCTTAACATCGTTCAAGACCGAAAGTTAAAATCATTCCTCAGTAAAGGACCTAAATATCGTCCCCCGTCAATTATTAATTGGAATGAGTGTCGTAATATCATCCACGACTCACTCCATACTTACTGTATTAAATGGATAAAACGGGAAAAGGCTGACAAAAAATCTTTGGACTCTTTTTTTAATTCAGTAATGAAGATAATTGATATACGTATTCAACATTTTAAAGAACATTTTACTATTAACAATAACCACAAAAAAACCTATTTCTCGTATCAAACATAAATAAAAGAACTAGCCAAGAAATTTGTTTTTGTCCCGGCCGATAAAGCTGCTAATAATATTATTATTGTTTGACGGAAATTTTGCATTGAGGTTCTGAAAAAAGAAATCACCAATTCACCAACATTCCAAGTGACTCCATTTTCAGAAAACGACATCTGTAACAAACTTAAACTTTTAGGTACCGCTTTACAAGCAGAGCCAAATACAATGAAAGTCCCAACTATGTACTGGCTTCCGAAGCTACACAAAACACCTTACAAATATAGATTTATTTCGTCTTCAAGCCATTGTTCCACTACTAAATTGTCTATTCTTCTTACCAGCACACTTGGTACAATTAAAAACCTGATAATAAATTGTTCAAATAAGGCCTTCGAAAATAGTGGAATTAATTACTTTTGGAGTGTCAAGAACTCGTTGGAAGTACTTGATAAATTGCATGCTTATATTGGTGATTATAAATCTGTTCAAAGTTTTGATTTTTCTACCCTGTATACCACATTGCCTCACATTCTCATTAAGAAAAAATTCACACACATAATTAAATGGGCATTTAAAAAGTCAGAATGTGAATATATATGTTCAAACTCTTTTAGGTCATTTTTTAGTAGCAATAAACAAAAAAACTATGTCAATTGGACATGCTTTGATACTATATATGCCCTTGAATTTTTACTAGATAACATTTTTGTTCGCTTTGGGGATTCCGTATATCGTCAGATTATCGGAATTTCAATGGGAACTAACTGTGCACCACTTATTGCGGACCTGTTTTTGTATTGCTACGAGTAACAATTTATGACAAAAATAAGCAAAGACCCATCGAAACAACATCTGATAAACAAATTTAATAATACTTTTAGATATTTGGATGATATTTTGGCTCTCAATAATGACGACTTCAGTATGTATATTAAAGAAATTTATCCTGTTGAACTTACTTTAAATAAAACTAATACTAACAATGACCACTGCACTTTCCTCGATCTTGATATTTATATCACTAACGGAAAGCTGAATACTAAAATTTATGATAAAAGAGATGATTTTTCATTTCCTATCGTTAATTATCCATTTTTAGATGGTGACGTTCCCTTGTCACCATCTTACGGTGTTTATATATCTCAACTTGTACGATTCGCTCGTGTATGTAACAATGTTTTAGATTTTAACGAGAGAAATTTATGTATTACTGAAAAATTATTACACCAGGGTTTTCGATATCACAAACTAGTCAAAACATTTACTAAATTTTATCATCGGTATAAGGACATCATTCGTAATTATAGCTCAACATGCAGACTTCTTATACGTTCAGGTATTTCACATCCATTTTTTTATGGAAATATTCTTTATAAAGCATAAAGGTGTCAGTATTCACCTCAAAAACTAACGAACCCTTTGAATAGACTTATTAAGAAGGGATATAGTTACGATACTGTTGTCGGGTCATTAAAGATTTCATATTTTGGCGTTAATATTGATTCACTTATAGGGTCTTTGCATCGGAACTAAACACATGTATTCAAAAACCAGTTGTTGGCATGACACGGGTTGTGTTCTTCTCATATATGTTATGATGGTATGATACTAAACCCCTAACGGGAAGGATTGTGCCTGATGTTCATATGATGAAATCATAATCTTTCAGTCAGTTTAAGGAAGTCTGGAGCTGGCATGTTAGTTAACTGCTAGTAGTCTGTTGTTATTTATGTATTATTGTCATTTTCTTTATTTTCTTTGGTTACATCTTCTGACATCAGACTCGGACTTCTCTTGAACTGAATTTTAATGTGCGTATTGATGTGCGTTTACTTTTCTACATTGGCTAGAGGTATAGGTGGAGGGTTGAGATCTCACAAACATGTTTAACCCCGACGCATTTTTGCGCCTGTCCCAAGTCAGGAGCCTCTGGCCTTTGTTAGTCTTGTATTATTTTAATTTTAGTTTCTTGTGTACAATTTGGAAATAAGTATGGCGTTCATTATCAATGAACTAGTATATATTTGTTTAGGGGCCAGTTGAAGGACGCCTCCCGGTGCGGGAATTTCTCGCTACATTGAAGACCTATTGGTGACCTTCTGCTGTTGTTTTTTTCTATGGTCGGGTTGTTGTCACTTTGGCACATTCCCCATTTCCATTCTCAATTTTATCTGGACATGAATGCAATTTATTTTGTTACGCAAAATTACTGTTGTCGTCCGCTGTAAAAATATGTTTTATGTTCGTCTGTATCTTTCGTATATTTCAAGAAAAGAAAACACTTTGCATTTAGTAATTAATATAATTATATTACACATAAGTGGCTGACCTTTATCTTGATCAAATAAAAGTTTATTCTTCCATTGTAAAACATTTGCTGTCTGACAATAAATATATACCCCTTTGGCCCAGTAGAATTTAATTTAACAACAATGCAATAAAAAGTAGCGTCTAGCTAGCTGATCCATCTTCATAGCCACATTTTTGGAAAACAGTATAAGGGAAAACGAAAAGCAAAAAATTAAAACATGTAAATAAAAAATATCATTTAAAAGCTGTAAAACCGCAATTAATCTCTGTATATTATATATGACATTTCAGTATTGATTTGCTGAGTTATTTTATGTCCAGAATGTAGAAGTTTTCATAAAGAACTTTCCATACAGTATATCAATTCTACCAAGCTAGTTTATACGGCCCAGATGAAGATTGACTGGACTGATTGTAAATATATGTAGCATTACATTATGGCCAACCATTTTATACCAACAAACAAATCAGGCATTCAAACTATTATTCTTATAAAACCTATTTTGTTTGAATAAAGTTATAGAAGCGAGAAATTTTAGATTCATTTATTTTAAATCAGATCTAGAATCGGCAATCTTTTCCGTCAGCTCTATTTTCGATTGATTGGAACGAAAGTGGGTGCCAATTCATATATAGAGAGAGCCGTGGTGTAGTGGTTGGTGCATCGGACTACTAACACAAAGGTTCCTGGTTCGATTCCCGTCTGGGATGAAAATTTCAGGGACTAAATTTTCGGCTCTCCCTTGACACCATTTGCGAGTATGGTCTTGAGGAAATGATGAGTCCGTCGGAAGGGGACGATAAATGGCTGAATCGTGTTAAGAGAGAGCCACATCTCTTGCATGTTAAAGACACCCTTGTAGATTTCGAAAAAGAGCAGGCTAATGCCGCTACAAGGCAGCAAGTGGAAAGGGATTAATATAAGTTGCAAAACATGCTTCCCAATCTCAAATCTTTAAATGCGGTAGTATATTCAAACTATCCCACACGATTTTGTTTATCTCTGTAAAGGTTCTCAAAAATTGTCATTTTGTGATCGTGTCATTTGAATTTGTATTTAAAAATCAATCATTACTTTTTTTTATTATTAAAAAGTCCTGTACCAAGTCATGAAAATGGTCATTGTTATATTATAGTTCGTTTCTGTGTGTGTTACATTTTAATGTTGTATTTCTATTGTGTGGTAGTTTTTCTCTTATATTTGATGTTTTCCCTCGGTTTTGGTTTGTAACCCGGATTTGTTTTTTTCTCCATCTATTTGTGAATTTGCGGTATACTACTGTTTCCTTTATTTGGAAGATTATATGACATTTCCTTCAGTATGTTGAATATAAAAATAAACAATTGGTAAAAGAGTGTATGAGGGTCATATTTCGTATCAGCAGGATGAATGCTATGCGCTTATCAGAAGTTTCTCTAATACGGTTTAAAACTGTTCATTTTATTTTGTGTTTTACTGTTACTATGAAAACGTAATTTAAGAGTAAAGTACTTTTTAAATAATCAAATATGTTGAAGATTCTTTCTTTTAATCTCTCAAATCCTGCAGATATTATCGGATAGTTGACATTCAAAAGAAAAGTTCCCCATCGTCACATTACAATTGTATACTCCAAGCACGGAACCTCATTCCTGATATTGTTTCATATATATTTGTTAGCTATTTTGTTGTAATTTACAATATTTAAATACTTTTTATAGAGCAACGTTTCTATTGTTGAGGACTGTATGTTTTTCGTTAAGGTTCATGTGGACCCTATGGCTAAAATGGCCGTATTTTCACCTCAAAATTTACTACGAGGACAGACAAACCTGCGCATCTGTAAAAGATTTCAGGCATAGCATGCCCTAGATAAATAAATTTCAAATATGTTTTATGTTTTAGAAAAATAAAAACTTACCAGGATTTTGCCGTGCACTTTTTTTCATTCCTCCAGAAGGTGCCAAAATAAACTAAGTTGGGAAACAGGTTTGAGAACTTCCCCACAGGTAATAATTGAAGTGAGCTGTATTGCTTGACATGGACTGAGATGGACAATAGATACCTGACAATAATTGGTTATTTAAACTGTGTACCTGAGTGGACCATATCAAGGTAAACTCAACTGTTTGTTAATTTTATCATCTTCTGCAGGGACGAAAAAAAGTGTACGGCAAAATCCAGTTAAGTTATGAATTTTCTAAATCATACAATGCATTTGAATTCTATTTATCTAGGGCATGCTATGCCTTAAAACGTTTCCAGATGCACAGGTTTGCCTGTACTCAAAGTAAAATTTTGAGGTGAAAATACGGCCATTTTAGCCATAGGGTCCACATGAACCTTAAATAGTTTTCTGTTATTAAACTGCTGTTTTATTGACTTATCGCCATATCACCTTTCATTTAAATCTTGACTCGAAATTCAAGAATTATTGAGAGCTGTAAAAAATTGAATGTAGGTTGGGGACAGACTGAAAAAAAACATCACATACCTACTGCTTTCATTACAATTCATAAGGAAACATTACATTTCTTTTTTTCTTATTTAGATATCAACAGTAACATAATATGTATAAAATAGTTTTACGTTTCGAGCAATTAACTCCGTGTAAAATTCTTGGACAGTACACTGACGCTGTATGCTCATACATATAAAGCCTAATATTATCGTTGCAAAGTGTATGCTGAATAAATACATGCAAACAATTTACCTGGACACCGATCATCATTCTATAGTTATCAAACCAACATGCCAGTGTTCAAAATATAAGAAATACATATCTGCGTTACAGTTTAAATTCAACACTGTCATCGCCTGACTTGAAAATGATAAACTGATTTCTGGAAATGTATTATCTATGTAACCTAGAAACAATTATATATAAGTATTTAAGTACGATTTTTAAGAACTTTTGTGTTTGTTTATATGAAAAAAGTAAAATCACAAAAATACTGAACTCCGAGGAAAATTCAAAACGGAGAGTCCCTAATTAAACGGAAAATTCAAATGACAAAACACATCAAACGAATGGACAACTACTGTCATATTCCTGACTTGGTACAGGTATTTTCAAATGTAGAAAATGGTGGATTGAGTCTGATTTAATAGCGCTTAACTCCTCACTTGTATAACAGTCGCATCAAATTCCTTCATATTTAAAACAATGCGTAAACAGAACAGACATAATTTGTAACATTGTCAAAATAGGAGTACAGCAGTCATCACCCTGTCACAATCTCAATTAGAAAAAAAAAAATTTAACACAAAAGCCCCAAAAAGCATCTAACATAACAACCACATTCATTGCTCACTTATATATGTATTTTAAATAAACTCATAAAGGATTGAAATATTTGAAGTTCTGTGACTTCATTCACATCAACTCGTATGCAGAGTCGCGTGTTTGACGTCAGATAGTAAACGTCACATGAAAAGAAAAAAAAATAATTTTGTTGTCAAAGTATTTCAAAATTATAATTTCACATTTCGTATGGTGGTATACAGGTTAGGATAAACAAAGTTTTGTTAGAACTTATTACAGAAAAAGACCGAGATTTGAAATCATCCAGATGTTCTTTAGAATTTTTCAGAATGCACATATGGTAAATACCACTACTTTAGTAAAAAAATATAATAGAACAATAACATAATGATGGGATCTTTAAAAGTACAGAGTCACGTCATATTTACCGAAGAAACACAAAAAGTCACACGTACAAAACACACCAGTAAAAATGAAAGATAATGTAACACAATTAATTTGTATTCCAATCTACTAGTTACATAATTAATACAATTTCAAGTACATGTACTCGACCTTTGCAGACATTTATCGTACATGTCTTTTGCTGACGTTATATGATTGCATTGTGCAGATGTTAAAAACATTGTCAACTGACCAACCCAGTACATGTATTATTTAATAGCTAGACTACTCTATACAACTGTTGACATTTATGGCCATTGTGGAAAGCTGATGAATGACCCTCTGAACTATATAAGATCAAGCTTTGGACTCTAACAGGGATAAGATTGGTACAAGATATTTGAACAGATAGATTCCGGTAAGGTCCACCCCGTGTGGGTAGGCTGGAATTGACGCGCTTAATATCCGAACGTACTCCATCAGGACTGAAAAGTTATACTACTATACGATCACGTGCCCGTGTGACAAGTTATTGAACATTCAAACAATTCAACTTTAAAGACAGTTTGTGAACATTTGAACATTTGAACTTTAAAATATTTCTTGACTTTGTAATTACATAATAAAATCATTTTATCCAGCCACTGACTATATAACAATAATACAAACAACAGAGTGACGGAATGTATAAGTTTCAAGCTACGCCAAATGGATATCACACAAAACAGATCAAACAGTAAATGAAATATTAATAACAGAACAAAGGCAAATAAAAGAACAATATAACACGATATTAAGATGATAAACAACGTCAGTACGCAGCATCTATCATGTCTATACATCAAGACCATCATAAATTAATTAAAACTTTTTTTATTCATGTCCTCATTTTGTTTGAGAAGAAAAAGAAAATTTTGCACTATTATATTGTTTATTTCAGTGGCCCTGACTGCACAGTTTGCATCTGCACCATCCACAAACGGTATAATGAAATTTGACAACGTAATAGTCAGTGTTGGTTATAACAACCTTTCAGTGTATAAAAGTACCGGGAAGTTTGTTTGCGAGAGAAGTGGACTTTATCTGATTTCTGCATCTATCTCTTCAGGGGTAAATAACGCTCGATACTACTTGTACCTTAACAATAAAAGGATAACAACCACAATGCTTAGTTATAACAGTAATAGTCCTTCTCCAACGATGCATACCGGTACGATTGTTCTGGTTCTGCAGTTACATCCCAATGATAGTGTATGGGTAAAGAATGGTGGCACTAGTATATATATACAATGGTAATTGGTCCTCATCAACAATTGTTAAAGTGAAATAAGATATACTGAACATACTTACGATTTTTTTTGGTACACTTTTGTGATAATTTACAACATTCAATTTTTCAGTTACAGGTGTTCTATATCTACTGTATGGACAAAAACGGCTATTCCAAATTAACTTGTGTATAAAACTTACATGAAAGACACAGAATGGGGGATATAAGCACCTACATTTATTTGTCATGATACAAATTGAATGAAAAAAGTTTCTGAACGTTATGAATGAAAAAAAGTTCTATATATTTTCGTGCTGTATACTGATTGAATAAATGAGAACAACTTAATCAGGTCGGGACCACTACCTTATATGGAAATGCATAAATTAGCATATTTATGTTCTCGCACATGTAATTGTTTATTTACATGTGACGCAATTTATTTTTACCTAGGTTTTTGACCAATCCACTAAATGAGTCACAATGCATGATGGACTACTACGTGTTTACAATCAACCAAGAACACGTGTTATTTACTGAAATACAATACATTTTTTCGTGCAATGCGGGATTCACAATTTCGCTTAGTTTTTCATTTTGTGTATCCTCATTCATAGTTCGTGATATAAAGTATTACTTCCATGCTCAGATTAACGAAGAGTTGTTTCTATGCGAAGAAAAAAGGATTTGAATTACCAGATATATAGCCATTAACATGTTTGATGATGGCACAGAGATTTCATGTATTTGTCCACCAAAAGCAACGAAACAACAGCGAAAAAACACAATTACCAATGAGACAAACTTACTGGTGTAAAGTAAGCCGTCGATAAAATGCAGCCGGTGCTGATATTCAAGAGTACAGCAATGTTCGTATAGATGATTAAAGGCAAATGTGGGATCCTTGAATTTTGTGTTCGTAAAAAAGGCGAAGACATATTTACATACATGGCAGTGTTAACAAAATCTATAAGTATTTTTGTTGGTCACATTTCAGTATATTGGACTTCCAAACTGTTCCCTTTTTTTTAAGGTAGTGAAGTCAGCAACTGTAGTTTCAGTTTGTTCTTTTTTTAACGGGCTCGGACATTTGCCAAACTGATTTCTTAAACCTGCAACAACCCGACATATATGAGAAGAACATAACCCGTGTCAGGTTTAAAAGAGCTCAAATGATTTTCTTACTGGACAGTGGTCACTTCATTGGATATTTCACTGTGTCATGTCGTGAAATTAATGCAGGTTCAATTCATAACAATGCACAAAACCGGTTCAACTACTTTTGCAAGGCGAAAAAGAAAGTCGAATCGTGAAGCCAATAAACAATATTTTTTTAATCTGAGCATGCAAATTGAAGATTACGTTATATATTTTACATTAAATATATTTGCAGAATAAAAACTTTGGTAATGAGAGTCACAGACAATATATTAATTGACTGTTTTCCCACTAATTCCACGTGTTTTAAGTAGTAGTTTACTCGTAGTAGCCCACAATGCATTGTAGTTCATTGAGTCGATTGGTCAGTTTTTCTAGGCCATATTGGCCTTGTGTTTTGGAAATTACTATGCAAATATATTCTGACGTCAGAAAATCTAGAGTTCTCGACCTGTTAATAGGACAGCGATTTTCCGTGTATAATTATCACACTAACATGTCAAAGGTCAAAGCATATAAAATGCCTATCTGTGTAGAGGCTAAATATTTAACAATGTCGTCTCCTAGTTTGAAATTGAGATCTGGTGTTTGGAAAGAAAGTTCCTATGTGAGCTTGTATTTAAGTATTTATTGGAGCGTAGGATTAGGATGATTTTTAAGCAACGTATTGTTGTTGATATTGATTTTTAATACGTTTTTATTGATTTCTTCTTTTTGTTCCAGTAACAAGACAATAAAATATAGTGTCCTTCTTAAACGATTTCATACCGGTACCACTGTTTTGCTCTGCAGCTACATCCTAATAACAGTGTGTAGGAGAAAAATATAAGGAATCCACTGGTAACTGTTCAACATTAACAATTATTAAAGTGAAATAAGATAGGCTTAACAGACATACTATTTTTTCCTTCATTTTTGCGATTACGTTTAATAACCATCTACAAATAAAAGAGGTTTTTTTCAGTCACACGCTGAAACGGATACATAGGTTCAAGAAGGGTTATTTCACCTCTAAGAACGCAAAGTTAACACCAGATACACGAAAATATTTCTTTTTAAAAGTACAACGTATAACTCACGTATTGAAAGTTATAGTAGTGTAAGCGAATAAAGATCGAATTAAAAACAAGGTATTAGTCTAGATCCGAAACGGTGTACAAGCGCTTATAGGGTTATTTTACCTGTTCGAACCAAGAACTAACTCCAGACATACGAATATAACGCAGTTAAAAGGTAGAAGATCGAATAAGGAACAAATAAGTATCGAATATAAAGTAACAGGTTAGGTTGAGCACAAACACGGATACTTCTGTGTTGAAAGGATAATTTTAAGATCTATTACCAGAGATAAGTATGTAAAGAATTAAAAAGCGAGAAAAATGTTAAAAATCGAATAAGTAACGAATAAGGAATAAAGAATAAAGAATAGGGAATAAGTAACGAGTAGGTAACAAATAAGGAATAAGTAACGAATATGTAACGAATAAGGAATAAGTAACCAACTTGACGTCCATTATTTTTTTAAAAATTTTTTAGCAATGGCGTTGTAAGTTTTTTTTCGACTTATCAGTTTGAATATCCTTCTGATATCTTTCACCTCGCTTCTCATCATAAATACCACAAATACAATTAAGTCAGTTCCATACATTGACTAAAATCTCGAAATTGACAATAAAACTCGATAAAAAAAACAAACCCAAAAGAGACGATTTAAGTTTTTCCCCCCAATTTTAAACCTCTACACTACAGCCCACGTGGACTTTGTCATTTCCACGCGCCCACGGTGGGCGTGTGAATTGGGTGGACATTTCGGTCCACGCCCGCCCACGTGTCCACTTGTCCACGGTATGTCGTGTGCATTGGGTGGACATCTGTGGTCCACGCCCACCGACCAGTCCACGGTATAGCGTGGAATCCACGCCCACTGCTGTCCACGGGAGATCGGGTGGGCGGGGTCGATCCATGAACGTTATATATCGGTACAGTGGTTGCCATATGTTTATTGATTTGTAAATGTATTGATATGCACTTGTAACACTTTGAACATGGAGTAATTTATCCTATAATAAAACATTGTGAAATTTTTGCATTTTTTTGTACGTGAATTAGGAAGCCTTAGCTTAATGTTTTGTTCAGAGTTCAGTTTGTATTGATTTGACACCAATGAGTAAACTTAAATTGAAATTATGTGAATTTGCCATTTTAAAATTGTTGTCGTAAATACTGATTGCCGTGTAGATACAATAAACCAAGATGCCACCTGAATTATTTCAATAGAATAACATGTGCTCTTAGAAGGCAGTTATTGCCACGTGCTTACAAGTCATCAGCTGTTCACTATATTCGTTTAATCTTAAATATATGTCCCATTTGTCACTTAAAACTGATTCAACCCGAACATATTTGAATAAAAAAGTCATGGAAAACCCTTGTTAATTACCGAAAAACATATTGCTTATTATATAAACATTATGCTGTGAAATTTCTTTTTTTTTGACCTCATTTCGTTATTTCCAGAAGGACAAATAAAAATACTATGAACTTTAAAGAATACAAAAATGAAAGAAAAGAACACTGACGGATGCTTATATATGTACCAGTGTTAAAATCAAATTCTTGTTAAAACATCGGTTGTTAATTATCTTCATTATCTTTACTCATGAAATTGACAGGTAATAAATCACACAAGATATTAGCGTTGTTTGTACATGTATTCATTGAGCTGTGATTCGATCATCAGATATAGTAATAAAAGATTTTGTGATGTGAATTGCGATGTTAGAATTCGGTTAGATTTTCTATTGCATAAGTTAACCGCTTTTCAATGAATTTAGTTGAAGCAACACTTAATATTGGTATCATTGATTGACTGAAGCTTTTTAACGTCCAGTAGCAAATATTTCATACAGGTACAAGTTTAATTTACAACTTTATATCAAAATAACCCTGACAGATTAAAATGCAAACTTTATAGATGTGTACACAAGAAATATACAACATGTAAAGTTAATATTAATAATATATTAGTACATAGATAATTGACCAAAATGGACCTTACTTTCGCAACACCTTGTCTTCTTTGTGAACTACATTTTGTAAAACAGTTTTCAAATTAGATTCAGAGTCAAGTTTATTAAAATTATGATGCTTAGTTTCAACTTCATTTAACATATATTTCTAGTATTACTGCTGGTTTGCTGATGAAGGTTTAAGTGTTCCTCATCATCTAATTGGTGAGCTTTACCCGCTCTATTTTCTCTTTGATTTTTCTTAAATAAGCCTATTTTATTTTTGAAAGTTACATGTATGGTCATTTAAACGTAATTTTATTAAAAGCTGACGACTGTTATTTTTTGGGGTTTGAATTGCGCAACTAGTTTTCTATTATTTTTTTTGTTCCTGATAGACTGTTTTCCAGTGCGTAATTTATTATACATATTCAGGACGAATACTCAACAATAATAGATACATGTAGTTAACCTTGGCACTTGTAATGTTTACAGAAAGTTAAATATACCTATTTAAATAAAGATGATTTAGATGATTTTGATTTTTTGGTTTTATTCTTTTGTGAGAAGACATGACACTAGCAATGATTCGTTTAACTATAGTATGTACAGCATGCCTTGTACTTTTCTTCATACATGTATTATAATGCATCTTGTCAGCATCATTTTGTTAATTTTGTGTATATGTGACTAATCTCGAGGAGGTAAAACTGTATTCATATAAAGAAACTAATCTGCGCAAAGCAAGGCTAAAACATTAAAAAAATAAGATGTGATTTATTTTTTTACTCAAAGTCACAGAATATTTTAAAATGCAGTTTGACACAATTATGTTTTCATTGTTGAAGGCCGTATAATATGACTCTGTGAAACTGTTGTTTATTTAAAATAATGCCACATCTCCTTATTTCGGATCTGATGGATTGATGTCTGATTTGTCTCCTTTTTATATCTAAATTTCGTATACTTATTTATATACATATTAAATGTAGTTTCGTAACCATTTAAAGTCATGTCAAAAGAAATCTGCATAGCAAGATCGTGAATGACGTGTATGTATAGGCTTTAAAATCCATACAGATTTATCGTGTAAAATCTTGGACGTCAGCATAGTTTGATTAGATTACATTGTACAATAAGAATATTATGACACAGGCCGTTTCAGGTCTAGAGCTTAATTTCAGATATATAATTTATTTCAAGTCCGGTTTGTAAAAACACGAGAACACAAGCTTCAAAATCCTATATAAATATGATACGTGTATTGGAATTCTTTACATTTTAGAAAAGAAGACCGTTACTTTGTCTTTCTTTCTTCTTTCTGTTTAATGTTCTATATCAATAGTTTCATCTTTATTAAAATTATCTATTGCTAATTACATGTACATGTATGTGCCTGTTCAAGTGAATTATGTAATCCATTTCAACTAGAATCCCTCAATTCAGACAAAAAATTCTCAAAATAAATTTTAAATGTTTCAATTATATATGTACATTTGTAATTATAAAATTTGTAATAGTATATTTGAAATCCGTAATCAAATGTATGGTTTGAATCTTATAAAATCTTACATTTTATATTACATCAAATTCATATTTTTCAACTACAGTCATTTATTTTTAAAATACTATTTTTTTCGGCTGGATTTTTTTCTATATATGCATACTGCTCTATTTCTCTTCAATTACTCCAATGGGCGTATGTCATTTGCGCCGATTTTGAAAATTTTCATTCTTTCATTTGAGCCGATTTCATTTTTTCATTTGCGCCGATTTTATGTTTACTCCTAATTAGATTTACAGGTAAGTTAATACTTGTACATGTACTGTACTATACCATTGGTAAACCTGGTTATAAATGTTGTTCATTTATGTTTAATTTAATTTTGATTCATATTGTTCTGGAACTTCGTTGTAAGACGATGGACATAGTGCACACTGAAACGAACCGAGGAGTCAATTCTTTAATCATATCGAGGGCCATACATACACATGTATCGGAAGGTCAGTGTCCTAAAACATAACATCATATCTTACTAATTTACCATAAAATTAAAGTAAAGCCAGATTCACCACGGATTATATTGTCAAACACAGATCGAGCATTACCATGTGGAAGATGTTCGAAAGACAGAGGCTAAAGAACTATACGGGTACTGTCAAGTGAAAAGTCTGGAGGTGCATGTATCTTGTAGGCCTTCTTCCATCTCCCCGTGGTGAGCAGGGGACAACAGTTAATATACATGTTATGATTCACAATTCATAACATTTTTACAAGTGGCTAATGAAAGAGGTATATATAATGATAAATGAAAAATAACACGACTTGGATGGAGAGTTCTCTCATTGGCACTCATAACAAATCTACTTATATCTATTCACCTGTAATTTACCTGTAAAAAAATTCGGCGCAAATGAAAAAAAAACCCGGCGCAAATGCAAAACGCCGACTCCAATGCAGCCAGACAGGTGTTGTTCCCACCGAAACAAAAAGCCATATTTTTTTTTGCATTTGACAGCTACGGTATACCCCAATTATCATATCATCACACTGACAGGGACCTTCAAATAAGCAAGGTATTCAAAAATAGTCATCCTTTCAAAATGTTTTGTTTTATTTTATCTCCGGGTGGAACTGTTATATCATTCATTACAACCTGTGTGCTTTATAAGATCAACAATTCTATTTGATTTATCATTGTTAAAAAATTCGGCGCAAATGAAATGCAGATCGGCGCAAATGCAAAACGGCGACTCCAATGCAGCCCGGCGTTGTTCCCACTTGTACAGTTGATATTAAGTTTTCTTTCATTGCTTTTTTTATATAGAAAAACATAATTTTCGAAATACTCATTGTTATTATTAAATTTAACCACGTCCCACCTTGAAAACCATTATTGGTCCCTTTAACGAGACAGCAACCAAACGACATAATTAAACTATAGATATATTCAGTCCAAATTATTCCTCCGGTATTAAATAAAGATACTTGAAATTTGTAAGAATATTTCAGGTTGATATTTAATTGTTTAATATCTTTTTTTTGGTATTGAAATTAAAACAATTGATTAATCGAAGTGAATATCTATACTTTGGAAATCATTAAATTTGTAAGAATATTTAAAGTTGATATTTTGTTTTTTCTCATTCATGCACTGGTGTAATATTCTAGAGAATTGCTTTTTTGTATGAAAATTAAAACATTTGATATATAACGAAGTCAATATCCGTACTTGGGAAATCCGTATTTTGCTTTACAAAAAAAAACATAGTTTAAAATCAAACTTTGTAACTGTTGACTATAACCACGGATTTGTTTAGATTAATATATAAATCCTTGATATAACCAAGTCCGACTTTTGAAATTCAAGACCATACGTACTCATGTGATAATTCATTTCGAATTATATTTTTTTTTATATTTAAATGTGTCCGTTGTAAATGATGATTTAGAAAGTACTTTTTGGAGAAAAATGGCTAACCTTTTTAATAAATGAAAGGAAAATTGTACAGAAATATAGACATCTTTTTCTTTTTGTGTATTTAGGTTTGTGATTTAAAAAAAAAAATCCGTTCCTTTCTCCAAGGTCCTTAACATACTAAAAGGCGATTCCCTGTAAAGGGAATTTCTATTTCAATTCATTTGTTTTTAAACAGACACTCCTTCGATTAAATTTCAAATCTGATTGGTCAAATCCAAACTGTGGGCGGTCTTCCCGTTATCAGGTATATTATCATTGGTTTACACAGAAAGTTGAACGCCAATAGTAAACCAATGAACATGCAGAATACAAGTAACGATTTTTAAAATATATTTTCTTATATCAATGACCAGAGCTCTGATCAATGACTTAACTTAATCTATAACTCTGAATTTCTATTACAAAAACGACAATAGTTTCTTCTTTTTTCACGCAAATATACACGGTCCACTGCTTTCACTCAAATTCTCGTATTTGATTTGTTATATAATTAAAACAGGAACTTTCATAGATGTTTTAGTGAGCGTTTGTATGCATTCGATGGATAATTTATTGTTTTATCTTAAAGTCTTTGTTTTTATTAAAATATATTCAATATTTGAGAAGTTATTTAAGGTTTTATCAAATGAACATTTCATCTAAGTGTTAATTGTTAATAATTTTTTCATGTCCGTAGATATGGGTATTTTAACACCCTGAAGTACCCCAGTACACCCTGAGGCGAATTTATCCCCGGTCTTAGTCTGAATCGGGTGAGTTTTAGGGAAATACGCGTACAAAGTGTAACGTGAAAACAACGTTATAGTAGTCTCAGGTTAGATCGAAAGTGTACTCTTTGTACTTTGAATATTACTGAAGATGAAGTTCATTTTGTTTTACAATGTGAATGCTGTAGAGACTTAAGGAGGCATTTTATGAAACCTTATTATTATAGACGTCCATTGTCGTTCAAATTAGTGCAACTCCTCAGCACTGAAAATAAAAGATTTGCGTAATTTTTGTAAACTCTTGATTAATGCACTTAATCATAGGACCAAAATGTTATTGATCAATACTTGATATTTATTCGCTTCTCTGATGTAGTATGCCATGTTGTCATATTAAAAATGTATTTGTATTTATTGCACTGATAAGCTTAATGTCTGTGCTCAGAGTATTAAAGTTTTTAAAAGTTTTATAACTTTTTTATACTATCCTGGATTTGTACCAAACTTGGACAGAAGCTTGTTTATTATCAAAAGCTAGTATCTAGAAAGAAATTAAGTTAAAATTTTGTTCTTTATTTCCGTATTTAACATGTACTTATGAATGGACTTAGCTTTTCTTCTAGATACATTACATATCTGCAGTTAAAGTGTTTAAAACATTTATTAGATTCATAAACTATGCTGCTTTTTTTACAAAACTTGGACAATCAAAAGTTAGTATAAAGAGGAATATCTTTATTATTTTTTTTCTCATGTTTGTTGAGGCTGCGATTAACATCAAAAGTAGGCGAGGCACCAGGTTCAACGGAATCCTTACAAATTTAATATACAATAAGCACAGTTTTTTTTTTAATTCAATTTTTTTTTTTATTATTAAAGTTTCTGTTATAAAAGTCTGTTGGAAAACGTTCTATTAAACTTTTTTGTGTGTTGCATAATGTAAAAGGATAATTCTGAGGATAATTAGATTATTTAGATTTTTCTAACTGCATAAAATTAAAAAAAGTTTCAACTTTTATTAAATATGAAACAAACAATATTTCAAGAGAAGCAATTTTTCCTACTAAAAAATGTTTTATTTTAGATTTTTCCTGATTTCACAACTTTTGAAATCATAAAAATGGTCACTTTAATTAAAAATAATAATTCAAGAGAAACAATTCCCTAATTGCATGTTGTTAAATTGCAATAAAAACGCAGAGGTTTAATTTGTTTATTTAATATTTTTATCTAAATTCACATTTCGCCTTAATTTAATTCCCAGATTCAGATTCAGATTCAATAGTTTATTAAAGTCTCACCACTTGAATAACATTATACATTCCAATATACATATAAAACATTGCGTATAACATGAACTATTGGATAACATATATAAAACATATTGTATATTAAAACTAACAGTAAAATATTATTAGCTTCAAATACATGTACTAAAACATATACAAGTGCCATTCTATTAAGAATTATGAGAGACTAATATTAAAGGATTAATTATATACAATATTTCACACAATTTTAAAACTATATATATCTAAGATTTAAAATACATCATTAGCTATATACAAATAAAAAATTTGTTCTTCTACATAAAATATTAAAGCAGGTTTTAGCAACTACCTGACATAGTTCTTCATTACTGAATAAAAATATAAATTTTTCGTCAAAAGACCAGTTATAAAATTGATCGTTATGTTTCACTGCTTCATTATACAATATATTTCGAAGGTCTGCATATAAAGGACATAACGTAATTACATGTTTCTCATCTTCAATTTCGTTATTACACATAAAACAACATCTTTCATTTATTGGCTTTTTCTCATATCGTCCTGTTTCTATTTTAAGTGGCGCAACGCCACATCTAAATTTTGCATAAGCACTTCTAAACTTAATAGACATTTTTTGTTTTAAATATAACTCTGTACAATATTGTGACTTATATAGCTTATAAGTACGAAGCTTGTTACCATTACTCTGTGACAAAATTTTCGTTTGCCATTCTACAATATATTTATTAAATAAAACATTTTCAATTTGAAGAACAATATTCTTATGCAGCACATTATCAATTGTAGTATACAAATCAAAGTTACAATCTTTAAATTTTTTCATGACTCTATTACACCAGTTTTTATTATTATTTACAGCATTTTTATGTGACCATTTGAAAACTTTATAATTCATTCTGTCATTAGTCATAGAACTACATCTTGCCCAATACCTGAAGACACATGTCCATTGTTTTACACTAGGAGGTCTCCAGCCCATGTCCCCGTTAATTGCATCATTTGGCGTATACTTGCCAACACCCATAAAAAACCTGATAGCTCTGTTCTGGACAGCGTTGACACAAGAAAAAGAACGAGTGCCCCAAATGGATGCACCGTAGCTTATTACTGGCCAGACCAGAGTATCAAATAATGTTGTAAAGGTACTGTGCTGGAAACCACCATGTGCTTTACATTTAACAATCAATAAACTTAGAGCTCGACTTGCAGACCTTGCTACAGCTTTAGCCATCTCGTTATAATCGAGATATTCTGTCAACAGTAGACCCAAATATTGGTAACAAGATACTATTTGTACTGTATTATTATTTAACAAAAAACATTTAGATGTTTGTTGAACCGAAGGGTTCCTAAAATGAACAACTTTAGTTTTATCTAAGTTCACATTCATACAATTGGTAACACACCAATAACTTAATACATCTAATAGAGTTTGTAAATTATTTTCATTTTCAGCAATAAATACAATGTCATCAGCATATAAAAGTATACCAACTTTTTCACCATCAATGTCTACACCAATGTCTAGTGCTTTTATTACATCAATTAAACTATTAATAAAAATGTTGAACATAATAGGCGATAATACACATCCTTGTTTTAAACCTGAATTAACGCTAAACCAGTCTGTCATATTGCCATTAAGTTTAATACAACATTCTACATGTGAATATATAGCCTTCAATGTACATAAAAAATGTGTACTAATTCCTAAATCATCTAATTTTGTAAACAATAATTTTCTACTAACAGTATCATATGCTTTTTTAAAATCTATGAAAGCTGTAAATGTTGATAATTTTTTCAATTTTCTAGTTTCAATAATTGAAGTTAATGTATTAAGATGGTCAATGGTACTTCTACCTTTACGGAAGCCATTTTGCTCGTCATGAATAATATCCATCTGGCCTTAGTATATTTTTTACCTTTTTACCTGGAATTTCCAGTTAAGGTAAAATGAGAACACACCATAAAGAGTTGGATAGAATTATCAGGACGCGCCGTTACATGGGATTATTTATCCACGACCGACGATTTCATTCTTTACCAATTAGCGTGTTGATTAGTCGTTTTATCTTTAATAATTATTAAAAAGAGTCGTGTCACGGTGATTTGCGATGGTGATAAATTAAATAGTTTATTAAAGTCAAATAAACACATACATGTACAAATTTACTCGGTAAACAAATACAGACGGTTTCATTTAAAAAAAACAATTGAAAAATCTCCACAAAGTCGTAAAATTTTCCATTCAATTTATTTCTTTTGAAAACGGTAAATGAAATTACAGATCAAATTTGAAACAAAATGTGGCTTTCTTATGGATCAAAACCCCCTTTTGATAGCGTTGTCCACTTTTGTCTACTACTAAACATTCTTATACTGAAGCAAGGTTCCGTTTGTAACGTAATTCATCGTTGAAAGTGTAGAAAAATCCGTCCGTTCGGAACAAATCTTAACTTGAGTACACAAGCCATTTTGCATACGGGCCCAGTTAGAAAGCCTTGAGGGAATATAAATAAAGTCTGAATAATGACTATACATGTATCTCCATATTAATCCCAGTTTCTATATTTCATCATAATTGAGTATTTTTCTAATAGACAAATTTAATTTGTTGGTTGCTTAGCGTGTTGTGGCAAAAGTCTCATGCGCAATCAGGACGGCAAGTCGTATTAGAAAAAAAGAAAAAGATTATGAAGTACTACGTTAGAAACGGTAAACGTCTAAACACCACCTAGGCCGCCTTGGTGCACTAAGCTCCTGAAACTGCACTAAGCCCATGTTGGAACAGTCATATAAGCACCAAGGTCATTCAGTACGATCCCGAGTACGATACAGTTTTGAATAAAGAGCATATATTTAAGTTTTGGTGTAAATATATTCAGAAATTAAAGACTTAATTACATTATACCTTTGTAATTTGGTTTGTGAGAATAAAGATATATATAGAAATGTAACTATATACCCGAGTTGAAATGACAAAGATTTAAGCAATGACAGGTCGCAGGACGGCCTTTAACGACGAGAAAATCCATATCGTCTAGTCATCTTTATGTATATGCATTGGTTTTTTTTGTTCCAAAAGTTAAAAAAAATAGAGAAAATATTGTCATAACATGTAATGTAAATTTGACTGATAACAGTTTTTAAACGATTATATGTTCAAATGTTGTCAGCTGTTTACAAAGAACCTGCAAAATAACAAATTCCCTGTACTTTACCGAACTAACTATATTTAATCAAAGTCGGCAAAATAGCCACTGCCTTAATCATGATGATATAGAATTAAAAAATCTCTTATTTCCGAGCCTTTTTATACAAATAAGATGATGTGGTATGAAAACCAATGGGACAAATCTCCATCGAAGTCACAAGTCACAATTATAAAAGTAAACCGTTTAATATCGGTCAAAGTACGGTTTTCAACACGGAGCCTTGGCTCACACCAAACACGGTACGTCTAAAAACTGCTAATTAAGGACGCCTTAGTCGGTGCATTACCTTAGTCAGAGACATATATACATGTGTATATATGTCTCTGCCTTAGTGCACCAAGGACATATACAATGCCACTAAGGACTATATATATATATATTTTATTTAGAAAACTACCCCTTTACATCGGGGGCACCAGTCATCAGGGTAGAAGTGATGGTGCGTCTATACTATATTATTTACAATTATATACATTTTAGTTAATGGTTTCATTATAGAATGTCTTTGAAACAATAACATACATGGCACATTAATAAGACAAAAATAGAGATTTCTAAAATACATAATCATAATAAAAAAAAAAAAACAATTTATAGAATGTTAAAATATACATGTAATTAAAACACTCATAGACAAATATGACCATGCAGCATGTATAAAGCATAAAAACTAAGATCAATCAATATATAATAGCACATACGAGTAAGTTAACTCAAAGGTTTATTTTGGTTCAACCATAGTTTGACGTAATCTAAATAATTCTAAGAGATACATTCTTCCATAAACATCATAAAATGAACCAATTTCATCGTTAAAAGCATAACCAATATCGCCAACTAAAAATAATACTTGTGCACGTGGCGACAGTTCCAGAAAACTTACATTTCTATCATTAAAAGAGGCAAATAAGGTGAAAAATTTAGACCTGGTTTGTACAAGAGATGTACACCCGAGCAGAAAATGTTCTAAATCCTCTGACTCCCCTGAATCACAAATGGGACATAGGTTGTCCTCGGACATATGCATTCTAAAAAGAAACTGCTTTAATGGCAAATAATTTGTTCTTGCGAGCAGTTTAAGACGGGATGAATTAAAATCGCTTATGTCCTCTAAGTATAGCTGGCTACCTGTCTTAATATAGCAGTGCTGATACAAATCAAGGCTACTTTTAGTAGTAACATCAATAATTAAACTTTCCCTACCATATTGACAGTTAAATTTATTAGACCCAATACTTTCCGTGTAGGTGTTCATCTCTTGAACATATTTCCAGACACTTTCGTTTAATTGAACCATTTCACTAAAGACTCGCTTGCACAGTCTATCGTCTGGTAGGTTATTAATCCTTTTAAAGTACGCAACTTTTTGGCGGGTGATAAATGCAGATACGGGTTCCCATCCAAGCTCGAGAAGGAGAGAGGAACGGGGAATATTCATTTTAGTGTTCATAATGATCTTAGCTGCGCGGTATTGCCAACTGTCGATGATCGATATATTTGTAGCTGAAAGTGGCATCCAGACGGCGCATGCGTGTGTTAAAGAAGGCCGGAGCACCGAGTTCCAAAGGGCGTCTCCAAATTTAACACGGTTAAAATTTCCATGCTCACCGAGGACACGTAACAAATAGTTCAGCATATTATCCATCTTATCTTTCAAATAGTTATTTACATGGAAATTTGACTTTAGTGATCTATTTATGTAGTAACCGAGGTATTTATATTCGTTCACTTCCTCGATATTTACATCACCAAGAGACCAGACTCGTTCCGGACTTAACCGATTCCCAACCACTAGAACTTTAGATTTCTTATGATTAAATTTCAAGTTCCATTTAGTTGCTAAATCGTGTGAAATCCGAAGTAACGTCTGTAAGTCTTCTGGCGATTTGGCAACAAGTACAACGTCATCTGCAAATAGGAGACAATTTATAAGTTGTTGCGAAAGATCAAAACCTACACCGCTTTCATTAAGCATATCAACCAAGTCATTCATGAGCACAGAGAATAAAGTGGGTGATAATACACAGCCTTGTTTGACACCATATTCCTGTTCAAACCAGGTAGATTCAATGTCACCAAATAGTACCTTATTTTCTACATGACTATAAATATTCTTAACTAGACGCCATACCTTCCCTTGTATCCCACTTTGCCATAATTTAACAAAAAGCCCATCGCGCCATACCCTATCAAACGCCTTTGATAAATCCAAAAAGGCTAAGTAAAGGGGTCTTTTAGAAGAGCGTGACAAAGCACAAATACCTTGTAAAGCAAATATTTGATCTTCAATGCGTCGATCCTTTCGAAAAGCGCCCTGGTTTTCCCCAAGTACTTTGTGTTGTTCGAGGAAGTTCACGATATATATTTCCAAAGTCTTCGAAAAAAGTTTATATACATTTGATGACAAAGTGATACCTCTGTAATTATCTAAGTCGTAAACAGAACCGGATTTATGGAGAGGTTTTATAATCCCCCTCTGCCATTCCACCGGTATCTGTTCGTGATCAGATATGAAGGTAAACAGATCACACAAAGTCTTAACCATCGTATCACCACCATATTTCAAAAACTCGTTCGGAATATCATCGAAGCCGGGTGCTTTTCCTAGTTGAATCCAACGCAGTACATCTGAAATAGAGTCACTCGAAAAAGTTACTGAAAGCAAATTTTCGCCACGGCCACGGTTGCTCTCAATTTCAGATAACAGGTTTGTGACATGGTTTTTGAAATCGGGTTTAGTAGTTGTGTCTTTTCCGATTTTGCTAAAATGAGTTTTTAGACACTCACTTATGTCCGCATCGTCCTCGATAAAATCGTCCTTATTGTTGGGATCGATAATTCGACTGGGGTTAACACTTTCTTTCGGACCTCTGAGCAGTTTCCAGAAAAATTTACTATTTTTATTAGTAGCTATGCCCTTAACCGTGAGACACTTAACCTTTCTGTCGAACTCCTTACGCTTAATGGCTTCATGAAGTGCTAATTTCCGTTTTTTATAAAAGCCAGAAATATGAGTTCCGAGTTGGCTATCATGATTTCTCGTTCTATTATGTAAACGTTGCAATCTATTTGCATCACGTCTGGACTTAAGCATTCGATCTAGGGGTTTGTCCCAAAAGTTTCTATAATTTTTTACAAACGGAACTTCTTTCATAACCATATCAGCCGCGTAGTTAACTTTGGCTTTCCAAACATCCCAAAGAACATTTATATCATTTGATGCTTCGTGCCAATGTTCATCGAATACATTGTCTATGTTAACTTTGAATTTGTCCCAGTCAACATTTTCAGTTTTCCACATAAGCCGTGTCGGATTTCGCCGTTTATTAACGTCGTCTCGTTGTTTACGCAACCGAATCCGAACAATTACATGGTCGCTATGGAGATGTAAACTCCCGAGTTCGTCGATGAATATCGATTTGACATGGTTACAAAGCGCTTCCGATAATAAAATATAGTCAATTGCAGACTTCTGGTTATTAAGAACCCTGGTGTAAAAACCTTCACAGCAGTTCATAGAGTTGGCAATTTCTAGGTTTACGGTTTCTGAAAATTGACGAAGTCTTACACCGTTGTAGCTTTGTTTTATATCGGTTACTAACGTCTTGCCAGTAAAATCGCATTTACTTAGGCATTTACCATTAAAGTCGCCCGTAAGACAGATCTCGTACCCGAGCCGGCGAAAGACTGAACAATTTTCCAAAAGCTCGTAGAACAGCTTATCAGTAGTGGGTTTATCCACTCCATCATTTGGAAAGTAAACAACCCCTACAGCCGTTTTAACATTATTCATTCTGCAGAGGATCCAAAGTCGTTCAAAACCATCGTCTCGACTATCAATTAAGTTTTCGTCTAAAATCTTTAGCCGGGAGTTAACACATATACCAATTCCACCCTTATCTTTAGAACCAGTACGACATTTCCCTACCCAGACATAGTTATTGTGCAAGTCACGAGGTTTGCAATTTGTCTTCAAAAATGTTTCAACCAAACAAAGTAGGTCTGGGGAATCTTGATCAAGGTGTTTGTTCACCTCATGAATTTTACCCTTGATGCCTCTTATATTTAATAAATCAATACATGATTGTGACACTTTATTTTTAGGACTAGAAGGAGTGATGTTATATGTATTATTTTTCCATATTAAGATAGAGATTGATATTAAATGCATAAATTTCATAATCAAATTTTATAGAAAAATAATCATAAATAAAAGAGATATTCAACATTATTTAGGCACGTGCCAGTGTTTCTTTGATATTCCGAAAATCAGTGAACCGATTGACACGATCCAAATAACAAAACAACTGATTAAACAATCATAATATTTTTATTTTAAATAATTAACAATTGTATAAAAAAAAATGCTTAATATTTATAAGTAGATGTGTTCTTATTTAAAATGATTAAAAGAACAAATAATTTTGCTTTTGTTTTATTTCATTCCCGACAAAGTTATTTGCAATAGGTGCATGAATTTGGCCAGTTAAGAGTGTGGTCAGCTTGTTAAAATGTTTATGTAAGAGATATCAAGACAAAAGCCGTCTGTTTACAAAGACTTTTTTTTTTACCAAATTGTCTCTTTCAGATATTGTTTGAAATGATTTATGAAGTAATGACTATGTGCTTTACTCATTGTTGAAGGCCGTACGGGGTCTTATGGTTATTAATTTCTATGTCATTGTGTCTCTAGGGAAGAGTTGTCCAATCGAAACCGTCCAATCATACCACATCTTCTTGTCTATGTTGCATGTAGTAAAAATTTATTATCATAGCGAACTCGTTTTTGTCCAGAAATATATTGCTCGAACGTGTTTTTCATATGATAATAAATTTGAAATGAACCATAGCAAAGGCAAAAGATATAAACTCTGTCCAAATACGTCCGTTTACATGTAAGTTCAGTTTGGTTACATGTAGTAAATATTTTTTTATCAAATGAGTTCGTTTGTGCCCTGAAATATATTGCTCAAACTTTTTCTTCATATTTTAAAAAATTTGAAAATGGTCGCATAAGATAATCTCTGTCAAACCAGTTCATATATGAACTCAGTGTGGTTGCATGTAGTAAAGATTTATTATCTTATTGATTTCTTTTTGTCCAGTAATACATTGCTTAAAGTCTTCATATATGAAAATAAAATTAGAAAAGTGCACCACAAGAAACAAAATAAAGTGTTTCAGCTCCATACCTTTCTATTGTTCGAACACTTTATTTTGTTATCAAATTTTTTATATATTTCAGTCTTTTATTAATTTGAACGTCAATTTAAAAACCCGACATTAGACATATTGCTCTGGTGACACATTTATAATTCATATGAAATAATTACAAAATACACTTGAGAAAATACTTCTTCATTCTGAAAAAAAAACCATGAATAAAATTTCAACAACAATTCATTTATTAGTATCCAACTTTACCAATCTTGTCGATAAAACACGATAGATATAGCAGGATTCCCGTGTAATCAGTTGACACGTGTCAAACGGGTCATTGATTTTCGTCATATCAAAGAAAAACAGGCACGTGTCTAAATAATGTTGAATATCTCGTTTATCTAAGATTATTTTTCTATAAAATTTGAAATTTATGTATTAGATATCAATATCTACCATAATATGAAAAGAAATTACATTTAATGACACCCCATCTAGTTCTTAGTGCCATGTTATAAGTCCTTAGTGCACTAAGGACTAAGGACTCCTTAGCAGTGTTTAGACGCACCCCACCATACAGCCCACTTAAATTAAAGTTTAAAATATTTCACTTAAATTTCTTTAATATTTCAAATTTCTTATACATGTGTTAGAATAAAAACAATCATTTCAAATTTTTTTTATTAAAAGATTTTAAAATGTTTTAAATTTCTTTATCTCTTTTTAACCCCAAAATCTGCCATTTTCTCTTATTAAAAAAAACTATTTTTTGTTGGCATTTAAGGTATAGCAAGCAGGTTATATTAGATATCATATCATAAACACCTCTACACTGCATTGCTGCCAAAATTACACCTGAACTATATGACCCAGTCACTGATAACAATCACGTGACATATGCGATTTATCCAATAGCCCGAACTGCTCGCGGTAACAGCCCGGTACATCAGAGGGCCATGTCAAGTGGGTAATAAACATGTCGGTTTCTTTATAATTTTATCATTTTTCTCTGATCGAACTGATATCCTGGGGATGCTAATTTTGTATCAAGCAGAGTGTTCACTCTCCTTCTTATATAACTTCCTTAGGTATAGGTAACACATAAAATGTTGGCATTTGAGAAAGACACCGATAAATATTATATAATAACCTTTCTTTATTTCTTCATTTCTTCATGGATCAGTGGTTTTATTACCTGTTAATTACTGGCACGTGCCGTCGGACAAAACCTTTGATGACAGAAAAAATCATATTACGACAAAACAACAAAATGTACTGACAAAAAATTCAGATATATTATCTTGAGGAAAAAATACATCCGATGGTATGTTTGTTTTATTCATAACACCATCCCATCATGGGCTTAGTGCAGTTTCAGGAGCTTAGTACACCAAGACGGCCTAGGTGATGTTTAGACGCTCCCGGTTAGAAATTTCTCATTATTTGGTAAAAGGATATTTTCATTAGCTATTAAAATTGGTACGAATCATATTTCTCATTATTTGGTAAAAGGATATTTTTATTAGCTATTAAAATTGATACGAATCATATTTCTATATTTCTCCTGACAAAATTATATCTGTTCCTTTAAAATAACCCATAAATTTCAGATTAGAATATAAGAACATTGGAACTGAAGTCTCTGGAATAATTCATATATATAAGGGCTTTTGAACTTATAAATATTGTATAATTATATATATATATCATAGGCGGATCCAGCCCCCCCCCCCCCCCCCTTAGGAAAAGTTCTGAATCCGCCACTGTATATATAGACTAATATAATAGCAGGATTGATTCTTCTTATGGTTTCTTGTATACTAGTATTTGTCAACTATGAGGAATCCTATTAAAAGAAATGACTCAGTACACATTAGATTCCAATTCTATTCTGTTTGGTTTTCTCAAATGAATATATCAATATTTTACCGAGATTATATATAATGTGTATATATGCATATTGTGTAACCTTTTGATTAAAACTATATTCATGCCGTAAATCTATTTTTATTTTTATTAACTGTTAAGGAGGTATCTCAGCATTAAAAAGACGGAAAAAAACAACATTGGAGCAGGTGTTCATGTATATAAAAGAAATACTGATAGCGATTAGGATAATAAAGTTCTTTTTGCATGATCCTCAAAAATGAATATCTGCCTTCTGAGTGGATACCATAAAGTCTTAAGTGATGGGTTGAAGCAAATTCAATACCTCATTGATAGTTGAACTGTCCTGACATCACAAATTAGCATCAATAAAACATTTTGAAAAAATACAATAAAGTATTTATCAAACAAAGAAAGAACACATTTGATATTAACGACATGTTAAACAATATGAATACACTAATTAGATCGAATCCGTGAAATTGATTTAAAATCGTTTGATAAAATATTATTGCACAATTTTAAATCGTAAAACGAACTTGACATCAATCATTCATGTTAAATTTAAAATTGTTATAACCAATAATTGACATCATTCTACAATATATTGCTCTTACGGGGAACGTAACATGTATGTCGATTCATTGTATTAGGTAAAGTATCTCTTCGAGCTTCTTATAAAAAGTTTGCAATTGAATAAAAATGAAACATATCTCAAGTGCCGTGTGCTAGAAACCTCTTGTTGAAAGAATTATGCAAAATTGTCTTCGAGCTTAAATAAAAATACATTTTTTTCTCCAGTGCCGTTTTATACTATTTATATCCATTTTTGTCTTTAAACAGACGTCGAAATCAAGCATTCACCAATCTTGAAATAATCAATGTACTGACAAAACATCGGATGACTACAAATTATTTTGGGTGGTGACAAGCACTTGTATCAGATAAAAAATCGCATCTCTATACCCAAAAGTGAGGTTAAGGTACACTTCACAGACACATTTTTCCGGAGACAAGTTCCTGTGTGGATGATGAATAAATGACCGGGAATTCAACATCACCGTAACAACTATTATATTGTTAATCAGTATACTCTAGTTTGTTGTTATAAATTATATTAAAGTCATATGAAACCTCTAATTAAAATAAAAAAGGATGCATATGTTTTGTTATAACTATAAGTATAGTTTTCATGCTAAAACTTATGTACTGCCATATACTTTTTTTTCTGAAGAAAATTCTTTAACTTGTCCACATTTAGAAGAAGATTCCTTTTTAAATTGCTTGATTTCAGGGCCCAGTTGTTCAAAAGGATGCAATTCGCCGACATATTTTCCGTATGCAAGTAATCTTAGCGTGACCTTTCTCGTAAAAATCAATCGATCGCAATACGCATCGATATGTCATTTAAATAAACTATATTCTGATTGCACATGTTATACACGTGCTCATTAACCATGTTTCTTTGCTGATTGCTTACAATAAGGTGACAATCTGTAAACTACGGCTTCATAATACGACAAATATAAGTATAACCGTTATATGTAATTTTTATTTATTTGTATGTCATTCTATTCTACTAGTATTCTAATGATAGTGCAGTGGAAGTGCATAATGGTCATTCTTTTGAAATAATTAGTTTTTCTAATAGATTGGATTTGAGTAAGTAGATTTGAGTAGGCATTCAAATTTTCCCGCAATTTTTGGAAAACCTTCTTCAGATATTTTTCCTCAACGTTAACACAAATTATTGGTATCCCTGATATAATATCGATTATATATTTGTAACGACAAAAGATTTTCACATCATTTATCTACATGACTGTTCCTTAAAAAATATTTTCATTAATATGCATAAGCGATAAGGAATGTTATTTTGCACTTGATAATTTCCACGTTGTTATACGAAATAGGTCCGGTTATCAATCAAAAACGCAAGTAACGTGGGTACAAATGTCTGCGACAGTTTAATTTTCAATTTTAAAGTCCGATATCGGCAAGATAAAATCCGAAAACCCACGAGCTACTATGCGAGAATCTTTTTCTCTAATGATTAAAACATAAATAAAATGTTGTTAAGCGAAATCTCCTTCGGTAACCTTCCACATTCCACAAACTTGTCAATTTTATTATCACCTGTTGGCAAAGTTGATTCATTCGGTGAACTGGTAAAGGTTAAGACCCTTAAACGTCTCTTACAAAGATAAAAAGAGCATGAAATATTGCAAACTACTTTACAAAAAGATTTTATTGGAATAAACCCCTTAAAAAGCATCAAATGTATCCGAAAATCACGAGTTATATCTAGAACTGTGCATACTTCTTCCCACCGTTTACCGTGGGCATTGTATGTCCACGGCTGTCCTCGGTATAGGGTGGACACCACGCCCACGACTGTCCTCTGTATAGGGTGGACAATACGCCCACGGAAGTCCACGGCATAGGGTGGGCACCACGCCCACGGTGGACAACGGCCGTGGACAGAGAGTGGACGGCATTGGTTTGTCCACCGTGGGCGAGTGGAAATGACCTGGACTGTAGTGTATCAACTGGTTTGTTTTCATGTGTCTTTTTTTTAGTTCATCAATTTCAATTGACATTTGTTAGTGTGTCTTTCTATGTTGCGATGTTCCACTATTGTTTCAGGTAAGGGTGAAGGTTGGTACATAAAAAAAGTATTTTGCGATATCTCATAGCTAGTGCCCTTTCAATCAATATCCCAACTTGCATTGAATAACGCCATTCATATGTTATTGTTCTTTTAAAAGTCTAGGCAGCAAACCAGTTGTTCAGCCAAAAAGTTTTTCCCTGTCCCTAAGTTTTTTTCATAAGAATTGTTACATGTTTATTTCAATTTGTTTTAAGTAGCTATTACAAATGTTTAATATGATGTACAATAATAGTAAATGTGTTATCGAAATATTTTAAATCCTTTATTATAAAGAGAATAAGAGAAGGAAACTAAAATATTTACGAACTTATAGATTACACTTACCGGTTTGCAAAAAGGAATCGAATCTAATTCTTGTTAAAATTTAGAATCTTGTGCAAGGTATAACATGTAAGCTTTAGGCGAAGGATAATAGAGATAGGTTTAGATGAATAATTTTGTAACTAAAAAGTAAAAATCTGATCATTGAAATAAGATCAAATTGGTTTTGATTGATAAAGAGGGTAGTCATGAAAGTCTAGTCATTACATGTACAATTTATTTATATTATATAAAACAATGAGAGTGACTTGTATATCAAGTACACATTACAATTTTCACTATACTTTTCTTACCAATTTGACTTAACGTTTTGAATTTTAATATTATAAATATCTGAAAGTGGGACACGAACCACTAAGTAAATCCAGCCACAAGTCTAACATGTTCTATATATACATAGATAATGATACACATATTTAGTTTACTATTAAGCATCAGTTAATCAAACTTTTGTTTCTTCCAAATTTTTACACTGCAGATGAAATATCTCCAAGCGATACGCTTAACGGCATATTTCAATTCAAGCGGAATACATTAAATTGGATAAAATATGATACATGCATACATTTATTGTGAATTTCACAGTAATGGTTTGTTGAGCAAAAGATGCAAGCGTAATTTGGTCTATGTTTTATTTGCAAAACACTTTTAATTCTTTGGTTATCAAACTTTCATATCCGCTTCAGACACCGGAAATAAATGTGTAGTTGTTTTTGTAACCAAGTATACCTTAATTGTATTGGGAAAAGTGCGTTTTCTGTTATCAAACTTGTAGTTTCTTTAATATGAGGCAGGCATTACCTGTGAAATGGGGACGAAGTCTGTATGTTTTTTTTTTTTTTTTTTTTTTTTAAATCAAACATGTTAAAAAGAGAAACGGAAATACCGTAACGTTTCCGATTTTGGTTCTGTTGTTAGGGATTTAGTTGTGACGTTATGACGTCATATTCAATGTAAACAAAGAAATGCTGTCATTAGGTAACGTCTTTTTTTATAACAAACAATTTTTAAAAATGATTTTTTATTGACTTCCTTTCTTAGACTGAAAAATATACATTTTATTCAAAATCTCATGCAAACAAGACCGCAAACGGAAGTAGATTTCTGCGCAGATCCGGAAATTCAAAAACGCGACATTCCGGATCCGGCATTTTTTGAACGATTTCGAGTTCATTAGGTAGCAATCTTAGGTGTGAAGTTTCGCATTTTGGCCCCTGTGGATTTTTCAAATGTGAGAGCTAGTGTGCAATAAAATTAATTTTAGGATAGCTTAGTATTAAAATAGTCTTTGTATTAGGTTTATATGAACATCAAGGTTATGTAATGTATGTAATATAGGTTGTTTTCTGTATGACAGTCCGTATATGCATTTCCCTACCATACATTGGTCTGGCAATTATTGTAATGTTTTTTTCTAACTTTTTATCGCACGAACTTTGTGATTGAATTTACGAAAAAATGAGGCGAAAGACACCCATTTTTCATTTGATCATTAAAAAGATTAATTGGAACAGTTTCTAAAAAGGTATCACTCAAAGGCATTGAAATTCTAGTTTGATCCAAATTTTGGGGGGATATGTGACATGTTTCCCCCCTTTTTGCAATATTTTATGGTAAATAAATGCGGAATGTTGCCATGGATACACATAAAACTGATTACATACATATGCACATGTACAACACGAACAGTTAGGTTAATGTATAAGAAATCCAGGAATAGAGGATGATAAAACATTTTGTAACTCATTTTTAATTTTATTTTCTAACTGTGGAGTGCTACCTTAGTACAATAAAAAAATTCGGGAAATTTTCCCGATTTTTTTTTTTTTATTATTATTGAATTTTCTACCATAATTGTTGACTTCGTCCCCATATAAAGGTATTTCAACCTATTCATTTCGCAAATTATAATCCTAGTACCTTTGATAACTATTAAGCTTTTCAATTAGCACTATAGCGGGTACTTGATATTTGGAAAGTAAAGATGCACAAAGTCACATTCTTTTATAATTTCTGTATTATGTTCACATATAACATGCATTCTATAATACACAAATACAACCATTTATACTGGGCAAACAATGTTTATTATATGTTCACATACGCATGCATTCTATTATTCGCAAAGAATTTACACCACTGGGTCGATTCCACCCTGGTGGACGTTTCGTTCCCGAGGGTATAACCAGCTCAGTAGTCAGCACTTCGGTGTTGACATGATTATCAATTATATGGTTATTTTTTTTCTTAAATTTCCTGTTTCAAAATGTTGAATTTTTCGAAAAACTAAGGATTTTCTTATCCCACGAATATATTACCTTAGCCGTATTTGATACAACTTTTTAGAATTTTGTGTCCTCAATGCTCTTCAACTTTTTACTTGTTTGGCTTTATAACTATTTTGATATGAACGTCACTGATGAGTCTTATGTAGACGAAACGCGCGTCCGGCGTATTAAATTATAATCCTGGTACCTTTGATAACTATCTACTCCAAGCAAGGAAGATCGTACGTACTGGTAATGTGTTAAATATATTGTTTTGTTAATTAGAGACTATGGTCGAAATTTACAACATTTCAAGACTCGGGATCGTTGAGGACTATATGTCTTTCGATTTTAATTATGTTTTGTTCTTGTTAGTTTGCTGTTCTATTGACCTTTTGCCAACATCACATTTCATTTACATTTATTTTGTTAATTCAAAAAATAAAGAGAGCTGTAAAACAAGTAGTGTGTGATCGCGGTCTCAGTAGAAATATTTATTGTTAGTGATGTTTTTTTTAAATGTTTTTTATTCTTTGCCTCATTTTTTCTAGAAGAAAAAAAAATATGTTGCACTTTTAATTTTGTGGTTTCAGTGGTACTAAATTATAATCCTGGTACCTTTGATAACTGTTTGACAGCACAACTTACATCTGGACCAACCCCAAATGACATAATGAAGTTTGACAACGTAATATTTAGTGTCGGTTATGATAACCTCACGGCGTATAAAAGTACCGGGAAGTTTATTTGTGAGAAACCTGGAATTTATCTGATTTCTGCCTCAATAACTGCATATGTTAATGACGCTACTACATGTACCTTAATAATCATACACATACATTATGTTTAACGGTAACAATCCTCCTTCAATGGCTCTGCAGCTACATCCTAATGAGAGTGTATGGGTAAAGAACGGTTTTGGTACTAAAAAATATAATAGTGGTGGAGGTAGTATATACAATGGGGTTTATTCCACATTTACAATTGTCAAAGTGAAATAAGATAGGAAGAACAAACATACGAATTTTATCTTTTTGTGAATACATACGCCTAAAACAGTATAGATTGGTCAGTTACATGTGGTATACTGCTATATCTACTGGATGGACAATAACGGCTATTTCAAATTTAAATGAAAGAAATTAAATTATAAACAACGCCATCTATTTGGTATGCTATAAACTTTATGGAACAGTTACCAAACACAATCAAATAAAATGTGTTTTTTTATTTCGTGCGTTCGAAGTGTTTTTCTGAATCAGGAATGCTTTACACACGTTGATCAGTTTATGGGTACTTATAGTAAAAAAACCCCACTAATTCAGGCCCGGTTAGAAAGAACATACATCTACATTTTTTAAACAGAACAGTTTCTACAAATAGCTGTAACAAGCTCTTAGGCAATAAGTAAAATATTTAAGGAATGTTGGTATCAAATGAAAGCTTAAGGACAGTGGTCACTGTAAAAACCTTGTTTAGAATTTTGAATAATGAAAAAAGATATGAAATAATAATTGGAGGGCACATTAGCCCTGTTTTGACATTTAATGACTGCCACTTTATTTTTAACTTTTAAAAGACAAAGAAGCCATTAATGCTTGAAATTTCAGAATTTTACAAAGAACCATGAGGTAATGAATTAGTGTTTTTTCCCTGTTAAACTATGCTTTTATTTGAGTAACTGGTCAAGTATTATCTTGCATAGTAAATACAATTCAATTTATAGATCAAAACGAATGTTGAAAAAGAGTAAAAAGTCTGTCTAAACTGTTCAACATAATGATCAGAATCTCCCTCTAACTCTTTTTTGAATTACTAATCAAAATGTCAACGCCAATGGCGTATATAGTGTTAAAAAAACATAAATATATTTTTTTCTCTTTTAACAATGATGCTCCATGTGACTATTTGCAAAGGTTCCTGAAACTGTTTTGCTGTAAAAAGTAATCAAAGGTACTAGGATTATAATTAAGTACGCCAAACGCGCGTTTCGTCTACATCAGACTCATCAGTGACGGTCAGATAAAAAAAGCTATAAAGCTAAACAAGTACAAAGTTGAAGAGCATTGAAGACCCGAAATTCCAAAATGTTGTGCTAAATACGGCTAAGTTAATCTATTCCTGTGATCAGAAAAAATCCTTAGTTTTTCAAATAATTCAAAGTTTTGTAACATCAAATTTATAAAAATGACCATAAAATTATAGATTATCGTTGATCATCTCAACGAGATTAATGATCTCGCTTGAGCCGGCTGGCGGCGAAAGCGAGAAAAGCAATCGAGTTGAGATGACCAATGATAATTTGTTTATCGCTAATTTACCTATGACGATGTTGTCAATTTCATGTCAATTTCATTAGCAACACCACATCTCTCCTTAGTTTCTAGCGATATTTTTCTATCTCAAGCTAGTTGCATGATATGAAAAAACATCACAAAAAAAGACCAAAGGAAAAATGCTCAAAATAGCGATAATTGATATTCATGTCAACACCGAAGTGCTGACTACTGGGCTGGTGGTACCCTTGGGGACAAAACGTCCACTAGCAGTGTCATCGATCCAGTAGTGTGAATAGTTATCAAAGGTACCAGGATTGTAATTTAGTACGCCAGACGCGCGTTTCGCCTGTAAATTGTTAAATGAATACAAAAAGCACAGTATGACTTAGATATTTCTAATCGTACAAGATATAGTACCGCTTATCTGATCATGTTAATCAGGAACAACTTATGTGTTACTAAAGAAACCCTGACATTGTTCTGATAAATTACATTGTGAATATATTTTTTTATGGATCACAAGAATTTATACCATTATTTCTTGTCTGTGCAAAGAGCAACGCAACTGTATGACTTTATGCTTTTAAATGCATGAAATTATCAAACAATACTCTGTCTTTATTGCTGATATGGTTCATGCAACTTCCGCATTCATGCATTGTAAGGTTGGCAAAGAAAAATAAGATACGGAATCTAACATTAACACATATTATCTATTGCACATTTTATACAAAAAGTTATGTTAACATGAAATGTCACCAAGTTAACATACTATCCGTGTGATTAATAGCCGTTCTAGTTAAACTAACTTGGTAGAAAATAAATTAACTAGAATAACTAGTAAGTATTAAGAGAGTCTGGTAATAATAGATCACCAAATCAACAAATATACTAGTAAGAATTTCTCTGTTTCTAAATAAGCTAGTATATCTAGTTATTTTTACAAGAGTCGACATTGGTATAACAAAATTGTCAATCTTTGATCATCTGTCTAACCACCAGTACAATCCTCGCCAAAGTTGGGAGTCCGGTTTGCAATTCTGGATGTATAAATTTGCATCCAGTAAAAATGAATACGTTAAAACCGGTGGTGCTTCGTGTAAAGAGAGTGTCATGCCTTCTGCACGTTAAGAACCATTGTTCCACCTTTTTTGGTGTTCTGTAGGTGACCTATTGTAAAGCTACATTTCTGTCCTTATCTTAATCACCCGATTTTTTTGTGGCATTCCAAATGTCCCGCCCTTCGCTGTGGTATACCTCTATTTCTGCACCTACGTATTGTATTGCTTTAATTTGTACTCATTCTAAATATGCATAAAATAATTCCCACTTGGCATTTATTAATCAACTATGAATAATCAAGTTATTGTTGTTCAGTGCATGAGGCATTTCACTGTACTCAGATATATCATTCTGACGCAAGAACAAGTAATGTTGTGCTCATATTTCTTAATGAGTCGTTCTTTACGTAAACGAATAGAATACTTTCAGTTTAGAGTAAATCTCAAATCAAGATAATAAATTCTGGTGTGCTATATGTTAATGGTAAGATATGTGTTGGATACGTCAATGAAACACCGTATTTGGCACAATTTTTTGAAATTTTGGATCCTCAATGCTCTTTAACATTGTACTTGATATTTGATATGAGTGTCACTGATGAGTCTTATGTAGACGATACGCACGTCTGGCGTATTAAATTACAACTCTGGTACCTTTGATAACTAAATACCATACAACAATGCAAGAGATATTTAGCTCGTCATGTGATCTTCACCGATATGCAAGTAATTTCTATTTCTCTTGTTAGAAAATATTGAATATATACCTATAAAAAAAGATAATTTCGAGAGTATACACTTTGTTAACACTTCTACTTCTTATTTTACATTGTCCCATTGATAAGGATCTTGAACAAATTCCTATAACTCCATCTCTTAAAATTGATTTAAATATTCTGCCTAAACTCCAAAAAACAGAAAACAATCATACATTAATTTTATGTACACAGAAAAAATCCTATGCTATCAGGCCAATAAAAGCTTTTACTCGGATGTGTCGTGTATGCGAGCTTGCTTAATACAGTTCTTTTATGGTTATATGCTAAATATTTCTCTATAATCACTGTTATTCCTTACGATAAATTGATTATTGTCTCGAAAACATGTTTGTAAGCAGTTTTGTTCAAAAGAACTATCAGATACATGAACAGAGAATTATATATCGATGATCACGTTTCAATCCTAGATGCAGTTTAATAAACGCTTGACTAGGAGTAGTGTAGAAGCATGTAAAATATCTTGGCGGAACGTGTCATATTTTTGATCGAAGCCATTTCAATTGATATTTTATAGTGTGTCCTTTAATGCTGTATTAAATGTTACACGACTGTCTCGGGTTAGGTGATTACCAAAACTTGTTTCTAAAGATTTATGCACCTGTAAGAAGCCTCTTGTTCACATGGTTCAGTGGTTGTCGTTTGTAGGCGTGGTTCATAAATCTTTCTCGTTTCATATTTTTTTACATTGATTAGATCGGTGACTTTCGATATTAATTTGTTTTACACTAGTTATTTTTGAGCCCTTTAAAGCTTGCTGTTTGGTGTGTGTAAATGCTCAGTGTTGATGGTCGTAGTTTAATTAAATTGTTAATTTCTTGTTAAATAGATTGTGACTTTGAAGTATAGTTTTCTGATCGGCACTCATACCACTTCTTATTAATAATTCATCCTTTATTTTCTGCATATACCATGTCAAAAATATGACCATAGTTTTCCATACGTTCAATTGGTTGAAATTCCTTTTGTCTATAAAAGTTCTAATTCACGTTTAAATGTTCCAGAAATGGAACATGAAGCGCATGACAAAAATATTAATTACTGACTAAATTGAATACGACAAAACGGTCTACATGCAAATACCTTTTTGTCAGACAGAATTGATGCGAAAAACAATTTACCAAAATTTTGATATTCTACAAACCCAAATGAATGGACGAACGCAAAGTTGAATTGCGGATACTTTTAATTGTTGAATTATAGACTTGGCAGTATTGTTATAAATGTACTGTTTAACCCCGCCACATTATTTATGTATGTGTCTGTCTTAATTCAGGTGTTACATATTTGTTTTTCGTTTATTTTTTATAGCTTACTATGCGGTATGGGCTTTGCTCATTGTTGAAGGCCGTACGGTGACCTATAGTTATTAATGTTTGTGTCATTTTGGTCTCTTGTGGATAGTTGTCTCATTGGCAATCATACCACATCTTCTTTTTTTATATGTACATGGTGTACTATTTCATGTGTGATAAATGTTATATAGAAGAACCTTGCAATGGAAATTTACAATAAATGTGGGTGAGAATGTGTAACAAATTTCACCAATTGCACCGGGAATACATGGGAGCAATACTTTTTTTAGTGAAGCGTTGGTTTGTTTTTACAACCATATGTATACAACTTTGATTTATTTCCGAAATAAACTTTGTTTTGTGTTTTTAATTTTTTTTCACAACTTTTACTATTTCCCAATGAAACTCCCGGAACTGGTAGTGCGCTTCAATAACCGGAATGCATGTTGGCTTTTCTTGCGAAAAATGTCGGCTGTAAATAACCTTCAATGTCATATATATCTTATAGTTTTATAAATTGACCATAAACCCACTTTTTCATGGTATGGTATCAATATTTCTGACCTGACACTACGTACTTTTTATTGCTTGATTCATTAGAATTTAATATGCAATGTTTTGGTTTTTTTCGGGAATAATCCCAGGTAAACCCTTATCAGAGGTCGACCTTTATATATTTATTTCGTATCTAGTATCATAGATAGATGTGTGACTGTTTCATAACAGTTTTTTAATTTATTTACTACACGTGCATATAGGTCTACGTTGTAGCTAGTCTTTTTACAGACTGAAAAACTGACCAGGTTGATCAGCACTTTTGTTTAATTAATGAAGAGACTTATTTTCTTTATTTTTATCACTAATTACTTCAACATGAGTCTACACGGGATATTGTAGAAATATTATTTATCAATATCATATTGTTAACTCCAGGGTATACTGGCGTGTTTGTTTTATCATTTATATGATATAATACAAAAGTCTTCATGTTTAGCATTTGAAGAAACATGTGTAGGTACCCTGCCGGTTAGAAACATGGCCGTCGGTTATCTCAGATACGTGATCTATTGAAATAAATCGGTGTCATGTCTTTATTACATCTGTTTCATAGTATATACCATATTATAAAGCTTCCTGTTGAGGGCTTCTTCGACTTAATGATTAATTATCATGTCGCTAATATTCTTATTGTTTTTGAAACCCATATCTGGTTTAGATTTAAATATTTGTTTGGCAATCGGATCTTTCCGAATTATATACCAGAATTTTGTTATAATCTTTTTAAGATATTCAGCATTGTAATGATACGTTGTAATGAACATATTTCTGCCTGTTATTTAATTCTTATTTTGTTTCTTCCGAAGTTTTAACTGTCGGTCTTCGTGACGAATTTTGTGCAATATTTGACTAACGATTTCTTTCGTGTATCCCCGTCTAGATAATTTATCTATAAACAGTTTAATACGTTTATTAAATTCGTTCTTATTGCTAGTGTTTCTTAAAATTCTAGTCCCTTCTCCTTTATTAAATGATGAGAAGCAAGTAGAAGCATGACTTGAGCTTCTATGTAAATACTGAAATTTCTCAGTACGTTTGGTGTAACAGTTTACATCCAGTATTCCAGATGCACTACACCGTTTACCTTTACATAATACCACATCTAAGAATTTCATAGTATGAGTATTTATTTCAAAAGTAAATTTCAGCAGGTTATGTTTCTTATTTGCTATTTCAAATAGTTGTTTAATTTGCTCACTGCTTCCATTAAATATAATAAAGCCATCATCTCTCATTCGTTTATGAAATTTGATATTATCTTTGTATAGATATTGTTCTATAATATTATTTATATGGTCAAATATAGCAATATCAGATATTTCCGGGGAAGCAACCCCGCCCATTGAAACGCCAACGATTTGTTTATATGCGTTTTCATTAAAAGTAAATTCATTTTTTGTCAGTAAAATACTAAGAATATCAAGAAGACTTTATGAAGATGGTCTTTTAATTTCATATTCTAGATTTACATTGTCTTTCAGCGTATTTTCTATAGCCGTATTAATTTCATTGAAATTAAGATTAGTATATAGTGATGTTATATCATATGAAACAAGTAAATCACTCTGTTTCGTGTGAGTATTTTCTATGTATCTGATAAAATCGCTAGTATCTGATAGATATGTATCTTGTGTCTTCACCACATGCACCAGTGAAAGAAGAAAATAATCTAGGTATTTTCCAATATTTAATAATGGTCCCGAGCATTGGCTAATAATTGGTCGACCTGGTACATGTACTTTTTCTTTATTCATACATGTGTTTTGGTACATTTCTAATGTTTCCGTTCTAAGTTTGTGAATCTTAGGAAGGAAGTAGGCTTTTGGAGTTTTAAAAGTTTTACCTTCTTCTCGTAAGAATTTGAAAGACATTTCGTCTATTTCATCATTTTCTTTCATACGGTATATCAATTTATTGACTATTTTTCTGGTGTTTTCTATGTCAATATTTATTATTTTAGTATAGTGAATACCGTCATTTAATTTGGATTCGCCTTCAGTAAGATAATCACGTTTATTCTGTATTACAGTAGTGTTATTTTTATCGGCTTTATGAATACATATAGTATTGTCGATTTTTAATTTCTTTATGCATTCACGTTCCGATTTAGACATATTGTATTTAATCGTCGGCATATAATTTGATAATTCGTGTTTTGTGTAGAAAATGTATTTTTCTATTGAATTATCGCCAATGATTGGAACTTGAAAATTAGACGTAATTTTGAAAGGGTGGTTTTTAGCTGCTTTGCGTATATAGTGCGGTGACTGAAGACAGATTTTTTTAAATTTAATCTCCCCACCGAACACACACCTATATAATATATCATTGGAAAGAGGAAATCGTGTACTATAATAATATGCCTGTCGTCAAGATTTGAAATGGTCACATTTTTTAAAAATTGAGTTCAAAGGTCATATGTAAAAATCTGTGAAAATTTGGGAGGGTTTCAATTTTGACATTTTTTTATATTTCTAAACTCTACCTAAATACTGTTTTGGCTTTAGTAATGTTTGTTATTATACATAAACCTTAATCATTCAGATTTTTTTATCAAAAAAATTCATAAAACGACGTTTTATAAACAAAACTTCAAAAATCAAGTTTTCAACCTATAAAATGTTTAGAGCACCTTAACCTTATGACAAATTTCAAATTCAGGTAAACATCAAGTGTCATGCAGGACAATACTTTAAAATAATTTTTTAAACCATCATATTGGGTGAGGTATGAAACCAAAGCAATAGAACACTACAGTCAAATATGACCTCAAATTGAATTTGCGGATACTTTAATTTTTTTTAAAGACTACTCGTTGCTTTTTTTTTTTTTTTTCTTCACAATTATTACTGCTTCCATAGTATTATCTGTTGTTGTGTATTTTACTCTGGTTAAAATCTATTACATTATAGGTTTTGTACCTATATATCCCCCCTTTTTTCCTTGCAACGTACCACAAACTTCAAAAGTATTCCATATAAAAAAAAGATGTGATATGATTGCAAATGAGACATAAATTAACTTACAATTATAGGTCCCGTACGGGCTTCAACAATGAGTAAAAAATTAAATTCATACTGCATAGTCTTCAATTCCCGAAACAAATAATGTAAAACAAACGAAAAATCTAACGGCCCGATTAATGTACAAAATGAATAAGAAACAAATAGAAACAAACGACAAACACTGCATTACCATCTCGTGACTTGAAACTGACACATACAGAATGTGGCCGGTTAAACTTTTTTAAGGGCGCACCAACACTCCCCTAACCTGGGTATACCAGTGCAACAAGCTTTATACCAAATCAACCGTTATCTTCATCATCTTCATTTTCATCAACCGTCACAAGACATGTTTTAATATTTCTACTCATTTCACTCATTGCCACATGTCTGCACATGAAAGGTTCTGCTCACAGCAAACACGTTATTTTGAGTTTTTCTTTACAAGTATAGACAAGGTATTGTAGGAAGTCCGAAGACATTTGTTCCTAAAAAAAATACCAGCTTCAAACCATCCCTATCAATTCATCCAATATTTAACAGAGATCTAAAAGGGGGTTTAGGAAGGTGTGATGACATCCATATGCGTGCCTGTAAAGATGCTGAGGAAACATTATACGAGATGAACACACTATCTTGAATTAGCTCAATTTCATGGTTTGCAATACATTAGATAGCGTCGCACTTTACTTTAAGAAGCATAACGTCCATTGGCATTCAATGTTTCAACAAGGTGTTTTGAACTAAACTCATGGTACATTTGTAAAGCCAATCCTAAATAAAAAAGAGTAAAACAAAATTGGCCACACACACGATTGACTTAACAATTTCTTAGCATTTATGCAATTTCTCTGGTGCCATTTCCTGAGAATAGTCTTGGCTGTATTCAGTTTCATCGAGTAACTATAAAATGAATTGCAATAAATACGAAGGCATTGACTGAATTGAAGAAGGAAGAGACAATTCATCCGAAGTTGGGTATTCTTCTTTAGAGTTTCGATGTCTTTTCTAAGTATACTTGCAGCGGAATAAAATATCTCTCCGTTATGTGTGTCTATTACCGTTGACATTGAGATTTTGAGGTCAGTTTTCAATTGCCTAGCAGCTGATATTGCATCTCAAATAGTTATTTTGCTACTATATACAAGTGTGGACACAGATGAGTGTGGATAGTATGTTTGAATGTTTGACAGTGTTTTATGATAAATGTAGTTCCATGATTTTCCTATATGTGTTATTAACTGTGTTGCACGATGACAACCAACCGCAGCATTAGGAGTATTGTTTATTTTATATTTAGTTTAGTTTTTATGTTCAAGACAGGCATGGAAGAGACACTAATTGCATTAGTTACCAAATGATTATGATAGAATATGTTCCACATCTTTGATTTTGGATACATTTTATAGCTAGGAGAGCAACACATAATAGGTTCAATTTTTCGTGATTTTTTTAAATTGGGAGATGATATCTGAGAACATGATATAAGGAGCCTGTAATTCAGTGGTTGTCGTTTGTTTATGCGTTACATATTCGTTTTTTCTTTATTTTTTGTACATAAATAAGCCTGTTATTTTTCTCCTTTGAATTGTTTCACATTGTCATTTGGAGACCTTTTATAGCCGACTATGCTGCATTAGCTTTGCTCATTGTTGAAGGTTGTGTGGTGACCTGTAATTGTTAATTTCTATGTCATTTTGGTCTGTTGTGGAGAATTGTCTCATTGGCAATCATATCACATCTTTTTTTATATGTATTTGCTAACTATTTGTATGGTTTTATTTATATATATTGAGTGCCAATGAAAACGCAACACTTGGTTTTTCAAAAATAAAATTTATATTAGAAATCATGATCTTTCAAAATGAATTGTTCTTGAAAATTAACAATTCTAACAATAGATCGATATCAAACAAAAATGTTTCATTGTCATCTTTGGGGCGCAATAGATAAACGAAACATCCAATGTCGAATCATCAAATCACAGTCCTAACAAAAAATGTTACAACCCTGTTGTGCAGCGCAATCTCGACAGCGCCGTGGAATTGATCATCCCGGACGTTTAATGTGATCTCGAGGAATGTTATTCCACTTGTCCCGCAAAGCAAACTCAAGCTGACTTTTTGATATTGGTGGTGGTTTTCATCATCTAAACCATGTCAAATCTGATGCAAAATTTGCTCTATCGGACCTAAATCTGGCGAAACGCATGACTTTTGGCCAAGGCGGGTGCCAAACGTCTATGTAACCACCACTGACGATTTTTGGTACATAATGAATGATTTTTGGTCTACAGAATTCGATGTTTACGCCAGACGGCCGTTAAGATGTCGGCTGTGGTGCTCTTTAACTGCTGAATTTCTGCGCAAATGGTGCTTTACTGAAATTGCTCCAGAGGATCTACCGTGACCACCATTGAACTCTTGTGACCTTTGGACATCCATTAGAGTCGATATCGGATATGTTAAAGACCAAATGTATCGGTTTTGCTGAGCGTTTCTTGCTTTTTGAACCGCGGGATGTGGCTTATCATTAACTGATCCATTTTTGTTGAATTTGTGGATGATTCGGGTTATTGTAGAGGCTACAGTCTTCTCGAAATTGTATGCTGTGAAAGGCTTCATTGGATCATGCCGGAAACTGCATGTCGCTGGTTGTCAGAAAGTCCTGGCATTTACTCAGATGTTTATTGCAGTTTCCTTACAATAAGGGCGGGAAAATTCATGACATTAGCCAAGCTTTAAATGACAAAATCGTGAAAATGGTGCGTATATTGGAAAGCGGTGAACTCGGTTTATGTCCGTTCAAAATAACCCTCGCATTTGTTCCAAAAATCACCCAACAGTAAAGTTGTCGACAATTGTCTTTAAAGTCATTTTCAACCAACTTTACAAAGTTGTAATATAAAATAAATAAAAATTATCAGACTTTTTTGAAACACAAAAGTGTTGCGTTTTCATTGGCACTCAGTATATCTTTGTGGTGGCTTGTCAGTATCATTAGTAAAACACTTTAAAATGTTGAATTGATCCTCAGATTAGAAGAAATTTATTGGTTTTTAGTAATGACAATGCCTAACATGATGCTTGGGCCTGATGAGCTAGAAAGTAAGCTTCTGTGCTGTTTTCTATCAATTCTTTGATAATATCTCCTTCAAAGCTGGTGAAAGCAAAACAAATTTGGTCAATGGACAAATAATGTTTGATTCAAACAAAAAATAAAATGCTTTTATCTCCCTGTTACTTACGTACATTGTACATAGAAATGATAATACTTGGAGACATCCTTGTACATGAGAGTTGTCTGTAAAATCTTTATTTCACAAAGAATGAATTGCATAACAATGAACCAAGCTCAAAGCAAAGCACTTTAATAATACACTTAGACAGAGAGCTGAATCCAGTGATATACTTTGTACTACAGGTCCTTCATGAACATCCATCAACCAGAATCATATCTCAATAACATGCCATTCTACATGGTTGGATCAGAAGTCCTGAAAAAGACATGATTTTTTTTTATCGTATTTAAAGTATATATGCATAGGTTAAAACTTTCACAAATTTGTGGTATAATCATTCAGTGTCTGGCAACTATCAATCGCTTCATGCACAAACTGTTCCCCTCTGTTGGAAATAAAAACATACCTCCACCTAATTTTAGTCAACTGATGAAGAAACATTCAAAACTATAAAATGTTATCCAAGACTTGTCAGTGTCTATATATAGCTATTCACCATCGCCACTGAATCAGTGATATATGTACACATAAATACATGTAAGACTAAAATTAAAGTACATATATAAGACTAAAACTGACATTCGGTCTTTACCTTCATTCCCCAAGTCCTGTTCAAATCTAATTCATGATAAATAAAAATTACAACCAATGAAATCAAAGGCGAATTAAGAGCCCCCCCCCCCCCCCCTTGTCTGGAAAAATATGGTTGATTATTTAGAGGACCACTGGAGCATGAGAAGAGTGGGCCCTCTCTTAGGCAGTCAGTGGGCCCGCACTTATGAAAATTTCTGGATTCGCCACTGGAAATATCCCTCTAATAGACTAGCGTTTAAATCCCAGTTTTCTAATATGGTAGCTAGGTGGAACCTCAAACTAAAAAATTTGAAAAAAATATTTTAAATATATTTCAAATGCATGTATATGTGATAATATAAATTCTCCAAATTTCACTGTATTTTCCCTTTTGATGTTTTTCAACTACAGCCAGTTTGGTGTGGGTTGATGTTTGATTGTTGTACATGTTATATATCGACATGAGATTTGTTTATATACATAATACTTATTTCCCTAAATTCAAATAAAATAGATGTGAGAAATTAAAGGAAACCATATGCAAATATTAAAAAAAATAATTTGCATTTGTTCTGTTGATTGATAGTGGTACACATATGAAGAAATGGTGAAATCACTTTATATATAGTTCTGATCAAAAGTTTCATGATAGACATGCATGGTAAATAAGTAGTAGGTTGTTTGAAGTTTGCAGCATATTCAACTTTGAAAATCTTTTTCAGGTCTACAATCCATATAAAAATCTGTATATATGTGGTATAATTTCCAATGAGACAGCTTTCCAGAGGTTAAAATAACAAAGTAATTATAGGCAACCATACAGCCTTAATAAGTGAGAAAAAAACAGTCTAGACATGTTAAGTAAGCAACAATTAATGTAATGGCCTGATTTGCAACTTTATATAAACAACAGGTTTGGAACCCTCCCCCCAAAAAAATCAAAGAGCAGATTGCTCTGAGGGATACGATTGCCATTGTTTCGTTGACACATGTACATGTATACATGTAGCTGGATAATATTATTTTCAAAACTAATTCAACTGCACATGTAAAATAGTTACAAAATAGCCAATCCCAGATAAAAGTGTATGAACAATGCAATTAGGCCTATTGTTTTATTTTTGTACTATCAATTCCAAGTTTACTTTCCACAGCAGTCACTGAGACTCAGAGTGAGAGAAGGTATTTCACTTCGTATCTTATCACCTATTTTCCTACGTTAATTCTAGGAGAAACCCCATTCCTAACTCTTTAAATATTTAATTTCCTTTCGGTCAGTGATCATGACTCCTTTCCGTACACATTTATCGGTTTAAATTTCGATCATTTTTAATATAATACACTTTATTGACAGAACGAGCTAATACTCGACGTATTGTTTTAATTCAGAATTCACGGAAGTTACTTCCAGAAGGGAGACAACTCGAAACAATAATATGGAAGACTCCATTTCGCCTGAAGGGGTGTTCTACGATGTGGACTTTATTTATTTTAATTTAAATGATGCATATGATTTAAAATTATGCAACAATAACAACCTTCAATAGCAGACATACATAGAAAAGATCCCATGAGTTTAAAATTAAGTGGGGAATCCAGAGCAACCATTCAATCGAAAACACCTCGAAGTCAAGAAAACTATACGCATGCGCATAATTTCCAAAAAAAACCTGGAGCAAGAACGTATATTAAATGTTTATTAAACGACCTAGATGGTTCTCTATTTCTTTATGGAAGTACAATCTCAAATATCAGTTTCATACAGGTAAAATATGAGAAAACTCCACTTCAGTTCTTATATGACAGAGGTAGATTTATCATAATTCAGAGAACTCTCGCATTTTATCAAACTGGGAATTCCCTCTAACGTGTTTCTAAATTTAGAAAAACACTAAATATAAATGCTGCGTAATTCTGATTTTCCGTGTTGTTAAAAACACGCATATAAGTCAAAGGAATTATCAAACATGAAGATTATGAAAAGAACATTATAGGAAAGTTGTTAAAGTTCCATCCTTTTGTTTGTTTTTACCTTTTAAAGCAAGACAATCATAAGAATCTGAGATGTTCCTTAATGTTTAGAATAAAACGATTGACGTGAGGGCAATGCTCTGAGCCACCAGTATAAGTCTACAGATTGCTTGAAAGCAATCGTATCCCAAAAATTGTTTAAATAAAGATAAAGGCAAGCCTGGAGGGGATTCATTACATTTGGAACAACTTTTCTGAAGGATGGATACGTATAAAAATTAAAATATGTAATAAGATTGCCAATAAGACAACTACCCACAAATGTTCAAATGACAAAGCAATTATAGGCAACCATACAGCCTTCAAAAATGAGGGAAACTGTCCCAACATGAAAAGTATACATTAATACAATTGAGAAGAGAAATAGCCTGATTCACAATTCCACTAATAAACAGGTCGGGAACATCTACCCTTCAAATAAACCAGATGCTCCACAGGGCGCAGCTTGATACTACAGCAGAGGCCGAACCCTGAACAGTTGGGGCAAGTATGGACACAACATTAAAGCCTGATACAGCTCTGAATTTGGATTGTGATCAAATAGTCAAAACAGAATAGGTTTCTGACACAGAATGAATGTAGTCTAAAAACTTAAAACATTTAATATTAAATTGGACTTTTACCTATTGTGGTCCTTTATCCAAAAATCTTAATACATGGTTTGAGGCACTTGTCGCAGGAAAAAATCCTATATATAGAGTTAGGGGTCGACCATTTGATATTCTGGGGGAGGGGGCAGGAGGATTTGTTTTTGATCGGTTATTTATTTTTGTAATCTAAGAGGACAAATTATTCATTTACTGCACTAGTGAAGCAAGATTTTTCATTTTCATTAAAGCAAGGGACTGATTATTCATTTTCACAACTGTATTTATGACATTCGAAAAAAATACAATTTTCAAATGATTTTTTTATTATAAACCACATATTTGTGTTTCCTTTAAATTTTATTTTGACATTGTTTTTTTTTTTTGCATACCGAATGCTATAAATTTTTACTTTGACATTTTTTTTTGCATGCCGAATGCTATAAATTTTTATTTTGACATTTTTTTTTGCATGCTGAATTGATATGCACGCAGTTGCGTGTTGGCATATAGGGAGCTATGCGCCTGAATACAATTTAATTAAATATATTAAATAACTTGGAATCCTCCCCCTTTATAAGTAGAGACAATCCATAACCTCAGAAATATTAATCTTAAATTTATATAAATGAAAAGTAAGCTTCCATAAATAAAATTCAACAATGTTTCTTAAAATTGGTAAAAGTGGTATAGTCATACCCCAACATGTTGACCATAGATAGACAAACAATTCACTTGCATTCGATTCGCATTTGAACTATGTGTTTGTTAATGTAAACCGTTTCAAATGTGAATTAAACTAATTCAAATTAGTTAATGTCAATCCAATTCAAATTAGGTGTGAACTCAGTATGATTGTCAGGTAGTTTCAAACTGAAGGATACTTTTAAGGGAAGGGAAAGAAACGGATAAAACCATGTGTGTTACAAACACTGTTTATTCAAGTCAGAATCCTGGATCTCAATAGTACTTTCATAATGTCAAATAAAAACATGAATATGATAGTTACATACAATGCTACATGTATTTAATACGTATTAAATAACATTTATTTTAGTGATTGGTAATTCGGAAAAATCTGAATTTCAGGCGTAAATTGAGACAAACAATATCACTGAATGCAGTTTCTAGTCAAGTGACCAGCAAACATGGAAATTTACCTTTTGAATGAAAGGATAACTCTTACATTGAAAATGAATGATGTAAATCTAGATTCTAATAATAGCCGAAGGGAGCTCACATTCACAACAGTTAAAGCATTGCTGAATTAGTGAACAAAGCATTTTTCTCATTAACTTGAAAATCCACCTATTTTTATAATGGAAAAAACCCGAATTTTAAGACATAAATTATAAAATTCCTGATAAAAAGCGGTGCTGAGCATGCATGTAATATGCTTGAAACATATTCAAAGAATAAAGTTTTATTACTTCCAAATGTCATTTCAAAAATTTATCAAAACCTAAATCTTACTGTGGATTCCTATATTTTTCGTGGATGTCAATTCTCCTGGATTGTTGAAAACTTGCATATTCATCGATATTTGATTTTTGTGGTTTTAACAATCCAGACAGACAAATAGCAATAAGGTGTTTAGGAAAACATGACCTAAAACCTCCTTCATATAAGACAAAAATACATGGGAACTCATACTGAATAGTCAAATGTGTTCAATATGAAAATTGCAGTTAAGATGGTAAAATCACAAATCAGCCGTTACTGTAAATGGACTGACTTTTGAGCAAATTTAAAAGTAGCCCGAGATTACTCTGACGTCCAACGGCTGTTTTGCCAGACAAGCTGGGGCCGTGGGACGTCAGAGCTCGTCCCATATCAAAAAGTGGATATTTGCCCACCCAAAATAGCTGCGCTGCTTCACCGCTTCTGATGCCGACAGACGGCCATGGATTTATATAAATCGGGCACCAATCTGTTCATTTTTCATTTATCTCTTCATTTATGTAAGTTTCACCTACCTGCCAACCTTTATTTTTCCATATTTTAACAGTTTTCACAGTGACCCATCGATTTCGGCATTTTGCCTTTCATTTTTGAATATTCGATTTTCACTTTTGACACGAATAGGTCGGGTTGACATTTCTGTCATCGGGGATAATATTGAGATAAATGGGATAAAACTGACCGTCAAAAAGGTCCAGATTAGCACATCAGTAGAACCTTAACATTAATAAGTAATACTTACCAAAATGTCTCTAATTAATAAACTATATAACTGAAATTTCACAAAGATAACGGTAAATTTGATGGTGGTGCATGGTGATGCTAGTTAAATTGGCGCGAAATAATTTCTTACTCCTATTGCTTTACGTAAAAAAAATGTATAGAATTGAATTTGACTAAAGTTGAACATAAAAAAACGTGAATATGCAAAAGCCTGGTAATATATTAATGATAAAAGTGTGTATAAATTTCTGTAAACGAATTTACCCGTATACTTCACTAAGAATTACATTTGAGCGCAAGGAGATCTTTATTGTGAATCGGTTTATTAACTCAGGGTCGAAGTTCAACATGTTTATATTAACGGAATTTTTTTGCGTTGCTTTTAAATCAGTTGAGGCCATCTATTTTTATTACGGGTTTCCACATCTTTAAATCGGAATTATAGAAAAAATGGAATGTTGTTAGCAGAATCAAAACAGAAATGATGAACACTGCAACATTTTCAGCAACACATAAATAGGATGGAGGATCTGTGTATTCACATTATTTGTAAAACTCTCCTTATTCCTGTGAAGCGTGTGCTTTACATCGAGGCTTTCTATGCTTATCATCGACGCCACAGTACTTCAACCAATCAGACAACGTTTATTTGGGGCATTCGACCTGTTTTAACTCAGATTTTGGAATTTTTTAATCGAAATTATAGAAAAATGGAATGTTGTTAGTACATATAAAATAGAAAAAAATGAATACTATTAGTTAAAGCAAGTTTAGATGGGGTTCTGTGTATTTACATTGTTTGTACAACTCTCCCTACTGATGCCATATTTTGGAATTTCCGTGACCTAAATGGTTCGCGAAAATTAATATTTTTATATATAGTATAGTAATTATGTTATATTTGCCTTGAACTTGTTGTTTGACAACTGAATTTCTATAGAAATCAATAAGTTTAGACCACATGTTAAAAGTAGAATATTTTAAATTAGAGTAGATCTGTATTTATCAAGTAACGGTGTCACGAGGAATGACCATTAAATCGTTGTCAATAGCCAAAATAAAATTAGTAAAAGCAGTATCGTGATCTGAGATATCTGCTTCCACGGGTTTGGATTTTGTTTGGGTCTTTTCTCGTTTTTAGCAAATGATTTGTAATGCAACCAAAATGACAGAGTGCTTGAAGTTTAAAAGATGGACGGAAAAACTATTTCAATTTTAACTTTGTCTGACACGGATAAAACATTCTTTTGTTTATATAGATTAGACCGTTGGTTTTCCCGTTTGAATGGTTTTATACTAGTAATTTTGGGGCCCTTTATAGCTTGTTGTTCGGTGTGAGCCAAGGCTCCGTGTTGAAGGCCGTACTTTAACCTATAATGGTTTACTTTTTTAAATTGTTATTTGGATGGAGAGTTGTCTCATTGGCACTCACACCACATCTGCCTTTATCTATTCATACGCTCATCTGATTCAAACTTGCGTAGTTTTTTTGATATTTCTAAAATGTTTTGTTGCAACAAAATGTACAAGCGCTCCAGTTGAACGACTGCATTCTAGAACGCATACAAATACTCGAAACTGTGGGACAACAGTCCGATAATTGTATGTCGTCATTAGATATCAGATAAGAAGCTTCCTCGCTCTAAAAGGGAGCACAAATATGTTAACTTGTGTAACTTTTGTAGCATGAACGATGGTAAACTGCCTGCACGGAGTTCTTCGAATTAACAGCTATCGCATGAAATCATAGGCACTTGCTTCTGTCAATATGGGGTTTGCTATCCATACCCGTACGGGTGATTTTTCGTACGGGTATGGATAGTAAACCCATATTGACAGAAACAAGTGCCTTTTCATGAAACATGTTCACCTCTTCCAATCTTTTATTCGATGCAGATACAAAAATCGACTTCCCTATATGGTTAAATTGACTCAAAATTCCATGAGTCGAGTTTTTTTTTGCATATTAAGCACTGCATAAAATTGAACGACTTTATTCTTTTCTTTTGGACTTATTGGAGCAAGTTGCAACGGACTTCACATATCACGGAATATTTACTGAAACTATCCGTCAATTATTTTGATTTTACAATAAGACTTTTCTGACAAAGTATATTTGATGTTTTGTAACAAAAAACATAGAATATAAACATATACAAACAAAGTATGTGGCATATATGTGCACTTTAATTGAAAATATGTGTATATAATAGCGAAAAAGGTAGTAATTCCATCTATCAGTTGAGAGCAAATTATTGACTAATACACAAAATGTGACGGAAGGCAAGTGATTAAGTTCCGTGTTGAAATTGAAGTTTTTAGTCCATTCTTTTTCCATTGATTTCTTAAGGTTTTTTTCATATTTTGGTTCCGAAAATTTTATCACTTATTAGTTTTATGAAATACTATATGCTTAAAATATCATGGGATAATTTTTATTACTAGTATGAAGAAGAAACCAAAGTTTGTGTCTGAATTTGCAATTAAAATTACCTCAATTTTAAACAGTCCAAACTTCGCAAATTTTATAGATTAGAAGAAAATAAAATACTAAATAGAATATTTTGACATATAAAAATGGCTTCAGGAAAAACTATTTCAATTAAATGTGAGAAAACATACACATTTTTTCAATTTGAAAAAGGGGGGTTGAAACTTTCCAATATACTACTAGTCATTAAAACGACTTTTTAGAAAAATTTGACCGTACGAAATTCTGACGACAGGGCAAAAACTAAAGAAGACATATTTGTCTTTAAGTTAAGACCATTTTTAGCCGTGTGTTATTTGGGGAGATTAAACTCGCGATCTAGACGACTTTTTACACTTCTGTCACCGCACTAATATTAGTACCGAAATAATATTTCAGTCGCAGCGACCTCTCAAATGATTGAAAATCTTTTATCAATTGTCTGTGGTTACATTTGTTTGTAGGAACAAATTTTAAACCTTTAGCTATAACTTTAAATTCAGTTTCAGTTATATCTCTTTTAGATAGGTTTAAGACGAACTCTTTATGAAAGTTAAGGTCCTGTTTCTTATTTTCAATTGCAAGATTTTGTTTAAATCTTATATGTATTCTTTGTTTTATTTCTTTTCTTGTTTTTATAATATCTTCTAGTATGACCCATGATTATCGATGGTGTCAGTGATCAATGGCAAAATTGCGCTTAGTTTCAGTAAAGGTCATTATTAGAGCCTTATGTAAATTGAATGGTACGTGATAATTATTACGGCAGGCAATCGAATTCTTCGATTTAGGAATAAAGGCGTAACCAGTGGTAGATAGGCATCCGCTTTTTATTTCTGTATTGGTGTTATTATTTATATTTCCATAGGAATATTAGCTAGTGACTTGTGTTAATTTTCACTGCTATGCATTTCATTTGTATTTATTAAAACACTATTTGTAGGCTTTCTCAATGAGATACACTGATTAATGATTTATTTTTTGTTTTTTGATGTCCAGTGGCACATATTTCATGTATCTTTCGGACAGTGTTAATTGTGTGAAGTAATTTCGTCTGCTAGTATAATAGCATAACTACCTTTGATATCATGTTGTATAATTGATTTTTGTTTGTTTTACGTCCAGTGGCACATATTTCATGTATGTTTAGGACGATATAGTGTGACGACCTAGGTTTGTCTACTAGTATAATAGCATAACATCCGTTGATATAACGATGTATGCTTGATTATTGTTAGTTTAATGTCCAGTGGCACATATTACATGTTTGTTTTGGACACTGATATTGTGATTAAGGGTGTTTACTAGTATAATAGTATAAACTTTCCGTGTTTTTTGTCGGTCGTGTTAACCTGTTATCAATTTTGATGATACCTTCTAAGGTTTTAGATGATATATCGATGAAGAATGGTTGTTTGCTAATATAATAGTATAACTTCCATATCTCACTGACAATCATATGATTTATATGTGTTTTCATGTTCCTTCTAGGGTTTTACATGATATAACGATGAATACATGGTTGTTTGCTAATCTAATAGTATAACTTCCATATTTCAAAGATAATCAATATTTAGGTATTTGATCAGATGACTATCATTAATCAAAGATAACCAAAATAGAGTTGTGAACAAGTATAATTATGAACTGTATAGTATTGATACATGTATATACATAGGTTTAAAATTCACAACAAAGTATGTCTATTCACAAGCGTTAGCGCCTTTTTATGAAATCCTTGAATATTTTCAACAGGTCATTGTTTTTAGAATCATTGTCTCTCTGTTTAGGTGGGCTGTTTATGTCAAAGTAAGAAATTCCCGTGTTTAGCACAGTGCTGATAGTAGAATTCAGTTCTTGCACACGGGTATCTAATATATTTAATATCGACTGATATGTCTGTTCTTTGGCCTCTATCAGACATTTGTCCACTGGCTCTTTCAGAGCTTCACTGTTCTCTTTGTTGCCATAGTTTGGCCTGAATGAAATGTTCAAACATGAAAACTTGCTATTTTCTCTGTCAAATTTCATTCTGTGGATCAGTGTCAGTAACGGAAATCTGGTATCATTCAATTTCCTGACTTCTGCGATAGTGTCTTGAACAATTTCCATGTCACTTCTGGCCGTCTGGCCACACGGAGGCATATCATCATCAATCAGGTCTAAACTATCAGTATCAATATCGATGCCGATTTTAATATCCATGATTATTGCATATGTAGCTGATAGATACCATGCATCCCTATTTATGGGGGCATGTTACCAGATTAGTGGTGACAGGATCATAAATTAAATATCACACTATCCATTGGTGCATTATATTGTCCTATATTGTGTGACAATATTATTGTCACCTCCCATTCGATGAAACGGGATTATTATCATTTAAATAATTATTAGATATTAAATATGATTCAACATTGTTAATATGATCTATATATACGTTTTGTTTTTGTATTATATAATTTTATTTTATTTTTGTATTATACTATTTTTATTTTCATTCCAGTTCATTCTGTATACATCGATATAAGTTATTCACTTTACTTATATATCAGATTTCTATTATTTGTATCTCATGGTATATGTAGATTGTATACGATGTACAATATAATAACCATATACAAAGATGCATACTATTGCATTGTGCATATAGTATAGTGTCGTACGTAGTTTCTCGATCAGAAATACGTCGTACCATAACATAAATAAGGATAAAAAATTCTATAATGAAATAGAACCTGATTCAACGGGTGAGATCACAACAAGTGAAAAATTCACCGTATCAAATAGTTTTATAAATTGACTATAAACCCACTTTTTCATGGTATGGTATCAATATTTCTGACCTGACACTACGTACTTTTTATTGCTTAATTCATTAGAATTTAATATGCAATGTTTCGGGTTTTTTCGGGAATAATCCCAGGTAAACCCTCATCAGAGGTCGACCTTTATATATTTATTTCGTATCTAGTATCATAGATAGATGTGTGACTGTTTCATAACAGTTTTTTTAATTTATTAACTACACGTGCATGTAGGTCTACGTTGTAGCTAGTCTTTTTACAGACTGAAAAAACTGACCAAGTTGATCAGCACTTTTGTTTAATTAATGAAGAGACTTATTGTATTTATTTTTATCACTAATTACTTCAACATGAGTCTACACGGGATATTGTAGAAATATTATTTATCAATATCATATTGTTAACTCCAGGGTATACTGGCGTGTTTGTTTTATCATTTATATGATATAATACAAAAGTCTTCATGTTTAGCATTTGCAGAAACATGTGTAGGTCCCTGCCGGGTAGAAACATGGCCGTCGGTTATCTCAGATACGTGATCTATTGAAATAAATCGGTGTCATGTCTTTATTACATCTGTTTCATAGTATATACTATATTATAAAGCTTCCTGTGGAGGGCTTCTTCGACTTAATGATTAATTATCATGTCGCTAATATTCTTATTGTTTTTGAAACCCATATCTGGTTTAGATTTAAATATTTGTTTGGCAATCGGATCTTTCCGAATTATATACCAGAATTTTGTTATAATCTTTTTAAGATATTCAGCATTGTAATGATACGTTGTAATGAACATATTTCTGCCTGCTATTTTATTCTTATTTTGTTTCTTCCGAAGTTTTAACTGTCGGTCTTCGTGACGAATTTTGTGCAATATTTGACTGACGATTTCTTTCGTGTATCCCCGTTTAGATAATTTATCTATAAACAGTTTAATACGTTTATTAAATTCGTTCTTATTGCTAGTGTTTCTTAAAATTCTAGTCCCTTCTCCTTTAATAAAAGATGAGAAGCAAGTAGGAGCATGACTTGAGCTTCTATGTATATACTGAAATTTCTCAGTAGGTTTGGTGAAACAGTTTACATCCAGTATTCCAGATAGTTTTATAAATTGACCATAAACCCACTTTTTCATGGTATGGTATCAATATTTCTGACCTGACACTACGTACTTTTTATTGCTTAATTCATTAGAATTCAATATGCAATGTTTCGGGTTTTTTAGGGAATAATCAGGGTACCTACACATGTTTCTTCAATTGCTAAACATGAAGACTTTTGTATTATATCATATAAATGATAAAACAAACATGCCAGTATACCCTGGAGTTAACAATATGATATTGATAAATAATATTTCTACAATATCCCGTGTAGACTCATGTTGAAGTAATTAGTGATAAAAATAAAGACAATAAGTCTCTTCATTAATTAAACAAAAGTGCTGATCAACTTGGTCAGTTTTTTCAGTCTGTAAAAAGACTAGCTACAACGTAGACCTATTTGCACGTGTAGTTAATAAATTAAAAAAAAACTGTTATGAAACAGTCACACATCTATCTATGATACTAGATACGAAATAAATATATAAAGGTCGACCTCTGATGAGGGTTTACCTGGGATTATTCCCGAAAAAACCCGAAACATTGCATATTAAATTCTAATGAATTAAGCAATAAAAAGTACGTAGTGTCAGGTCAGAAATATTGATACCATACCATGAAAAAGTGGGTTTATGGTCAATTTATAAAACTATTTGATACGGTGAATTTTTCACTTGTTGTGATCTCACCCGTTGAATCAGGTTCTATTTCATTATAGAATTTTTGATCCTTATTTATGTTATGGTACGACGTATTTCTGATCGAGAAACTACGTACGACACTATACTATATGCACAATGCAATAGTATGCATCTTTGTATAGTTATTATATTGTATATCGTATACAATCTACATATACCATGAGATACAAATGATAGAAATCTAATATATAAGTAAAGTGAATAACTTATGTCGATGTATACAGAATGAACTGGAATGAAAATAAAAATAGTATAATACAAAAATAAAATAAAATTATATAATACAAAAACAAAACGTATATATAGATCATATTAACTATGTTGAATCATATTTATTATCTAATAATTATTTAAATGATAATAATCCCGTTTCATCGAAATGGGAGGTGACAATAATATTGTCACACAATATAGGACAATATAATGCACCAATGGATAGTGTGATATTTAATTTATGATCATGTCACCACTAATCTGGTAACATGCCCCCATAAATAGGGATGCATGGTATCTATCAGCTACATATGCAATAATCATGGATATTAAAATAAACCTTTGATATTGATACTGAAAGTTTAGACCTGATTGATGATGATATGCCTCCGTGTGGCCAGACGGCCAGAAGTGACATGGAAATTGTTCAAGACACTATTGCAGAAGTCAGGAAATTGAATGATACCAGATTTCCGTTACTGACACTGATCCACAGAATGAAATTTGACAGAGAAAATAGCAAGTTTTCATGTTTGAACATTTCATTCAGGCCAAACTATGGCAACAAAGAGAACAGTGAAGCTCTGAAAGAGCCAGTGGACAAATGTCTGATAGAGGCCAAAGAACAGACATATCAGTCGATATTAAGTATATTAGATACCCGTGTGCAAGAACTGAATTCTACTATCAGCACTGTGCTAAACACGGGAATTTCTTACTCTGACATAAACAGCCCACCTAGTGGAGAGGCTAAAACTAAGCTAGCCAAAGAGGCCAACACTATAAATGAGGAGTATACTCTTAAATTAAGAAAATTCGTTACGGACATGAGAAACAAATCTCGCTCCAACAATGATAGCCCTAGTGGGCCGACCAGAGAAAGGGACGAAAGGAGAACTACATACTCCAGAAACGAGAGACGGAATAAGACTCCCAAATACAGATCTAAACAGAGAGACAATGATTCTAAAAACAATGACCTGTTGAAAATATTCAAGGATTTCATAAAAAGGCGCTAACGCTTGTGAATAGACTAGACATACTTTGTTGTGAATCTTAAACCTATGTATATACATGTATCAATACTATACAGTTCATAATTATACTTGTTCACAACTCTATTTTGGTTATCCTTGATTAATGAAAGTCATCTGATCAAATACCTAAATATTGATTATCTTTGAAATATGGAAGTTATACTATTAGATTAGCAAACAACCATGTATTTATCGTTATATCATGTAAAACCCTAGAAGGAACATGAAAACACATATGAATCATATGATTGTCAATGAGATATGGAAGTTATACTATTATATAAGCAAACAACCATTCTTCATCGATATATCATCTAAAACCTTAGAAGGTAACATCAAAATTGATAACAGGTTAACACGACCGACAAAAAACACGGAAAGTTTATACTATTATACTAGTAAACACCCTTAATCACAATATCAGTGTCCAAAAACAAACATGTAATATGTGCCACTGGACATTAAACTAACAATAATCAAGCATACATCGTTATATCAACGGATGTTATGCTATTATACTAGTAGACAAACCTAGGTCGTCACACTATATCGTCCTAAACATACATGAAATATGTGCCACTGGACGTAAAACAAACAAAAATCAATTATACAACATGATATCAAAGGTAGTTATGCTATTATACTAGCAGACGAAATTACTTCACACAATTAACACTGTCCGAAAGATACATGAAATATGTGCCACTGGACATAAAAAAACAAACAATAAATCATTCATCAGTGTATTTCATTGAGAAAGCCTACAAATAGTGTTTTAATAAATACAAATGAAATGCATAGCAGTGAAAATTAACACAAGTCACTAGCTAATATTCCTATGGAAATATAAATAATAACACCAATACAGAAATAAAAAGCGGATGCCTATCTACCACTGGTTACGCCTTTATTCCTCAATCGAAAAATTCGATTGGCTGCCGTAATAATTATCATGTACCATTCAATTTACATAAGGCTCTAATAATGACCTTTACTGAAACTAAGCGCAATTTTGCCATTGATCACTGACACCATCGATAATCATGGGTCATACTAGAAGATATTATAAAAACAAGAAAAGAAATAAAACAAAGAATAAGCATATAAGATTTAAACAAAATCTTGCTATTGAAAATAAGAAACAGGACCTTAACCTTCATAAAGAGTTCGTCCTAAACCTATCCAAAAGAGAAATAACTGAAACTGAATTTAAAGTTATAGCTAAAGGTTTAAAATTTGTTCCTACAAACAAATGTAACCACAGACAATTGATAAAAGATTTTCAATCATTTGAGAGGTCGCTGCGACGGAAAAATTATTTCGGTACTAATATACGCAAAGCAGCTAAAAACCACCCTTTCAAAATTAAGTCTAATTTTCAAGTTCCAATCATTGGCGATAATTCAATAGAGAAATACATTTTCTATACAAAACACGAATTATCAAATTATATGCCGACGATTAAATACAATATGTCTAAATCGGAACGTGAATGCATAAAGAAATTAAAAATCGACAATACTATATGTATTCATAAAGCCGATAAAAATAACACGACTGTAATACAGAATAAACGTAATTATCTTACTGAAGGCGAATCCCAATTAAATGACGGTATTCACTATACTAAAATAATAAATATTGACATAGAAAACACCAGAAAAATAGTCAATAAATTGATATACCGTATGAAAGAAAATGATGAAATAGACGAAATGTCTTTCAAATTCTTACGAGAAGAAGGTAAAACTTTTAAAACTCCAAAAGCCTACTTCCTTCCTAAGATTCACAAACTTAGTACGGAAACATTAGAAATGTACCAAAACACATGTATGAATAAAGAAAAAGTACATGTACCAGGTCGACCAATTATTAGCCAATGCTCGGGACCATTATTAAATATTGGAAAATACCTAGATTATTTTCTTTTTCCACTGGTGAAGACACAAGATACATATCTATCAGATACTAGCGATTTCACTGGTATTAAAGAGATAATAGTAACTGCAATTACGATTATCCCAATATGGCGACGGTAGATATAGGTAAAATCTTTACACTCATTTTTCTTAAATGTAGCATGCTTTTGTCAATAGTTACTCAGCTGCAAGGTGTATCTATACCAGTACATCATATTTGAATCGTAAAGGTGCACTGGATTAGTCTAAGCGCTTTGAAAATTGCCGTCGAAAAATTCGGGATGATAATCGTAACTCGGAAAAAAAGATAATCGTAATTATGGTATTTAAAAATGGAAAGATAATCGTAACTGGAAAGTGTTTTATTGATATTGACACTTAAAACATATATCTAATAGCATATAATGAAGTTATGTCGATGAATTATTTACGAAACGTTCCAACATCTTATGACATTTCTTTTTATGCATATATTATTAACAGTTCTTAGGAAAATCGCTACATATGTGTATTAATTTATGTTTTTTGATTGAGTTAAGTCTGCCAATTGATATTTTAACGTGTGTTTTTCTATGTTGTGATGTTATGCTATTGTTTTTTTACACTAGTAATTTTGGGGCCCTTTATAGCTTGTTGTTCGGTGTGAGCCAAGGCTCCGTGTTGAAGGCCGTACATTGACCTATAATGGTTTACCTTTTTATAAATTGTTATTTGGATAGAGAGTTGCATGTCTCATTGGCACTCACACCACATCTTCCTATATCTACACACTAGTATATCATAAAATTTAGTTTTTTTAATAAATAAAGCCGTTAGTTTTCTCGTCTAAAGTGTTTTACATTGTCATTTCGGAGCCTTTTATAGCTGTCTATGACGTATGGTCTTTGCTCATTGTTGAAGGCCGTACGGTGACATATTTTTGTTAATATCTGAGTCATGTTGGTCTCTTGTGGAAAGTTGTCTCGTTGTTAATCATACCATATTTTTTTGGCATTTTAGCTACTTCATGACTGTCACTGAAATTTCGATATCTCAGAAAATAACTATAAACAACACAAATTTAATTTTGAATTATAACAATATGACATCCTTTAAACAGTTAATGCTATATAAGAATAGAGAAAGGTTGGGATTTTTTGTGTATTATGAAATTAAGTAACGTGGAGTTCTTTGACAAACATGGATTTGTGTTCTCTTATAGTTTGACCAAAAGCCCGAAAATGAAGAATTGAAGTTGATGTGGCTTTGAATTGTCTTACAAGGAATACTTATTCAAAGAATGACTGCAAAGTGGAGAATAAAATAACGCATATTCCGCAATATTAGAAACAAACTAATTCAAAAATTCATAAATACTCGGTATATGAAAAGTATGATGCATACATATGCATGGAAGATATTGTAGAGACAAATATTGAAGGTACTAAACAAGGAACATTTTTGTATTTGCATACTTGCCATACAATAAGTTTTTTCTATTAAATGAAAACAAAAATAAGCCTAACCTAATTGTCATGTATTTTTCTGAAGCACAAAATATTTGTTGTAAAATCTATAAAAATCTTTGTAATTAAACAAGTTCCGACTGTGATGATGTACATGTTATGCCTTCTGATGTAATTTATCAATATACATATTTGTGTGTGTTTTTTTCAGTCCGTCAAGTGCTTCGTATTAAGACTATAGGTAAGGCTAAAAAAACCAAAAAACAAAAGTAACTATAAACAAAAGTAACAATAAACAAAAGTAACAATAAACAATAGTAACAATAAACTGTAACTATTTTAGATCCTTTACCATACACACTGTTTAAAGAAACGTCCTAAAATACATGGGTATTTGCTCAAAACATTTGAAGTAAATTTTTAAAATCATATATTATATCAGTATAAAATAGAAAAAAGGGAATCAAAGGGAAAAAAATGGACGGCTATATTTATTGAATTATAAGGAAAAGGGAAATATGAACACTCATATCTACCGATAAAGGTATCAACTGTTAAATCCGATAATGCAGTTATAAAGTTATTGACGGAAACTTTTGTTCATTTCGCGCAGAATTTTAATATAAACGTGATATTGGAGGCAAAACATATATATGACATATGAAAATGTGGTATACGTGACTTTCATTTTGAGCAATGAATTGAAAGGATTGCACTTTTGGGATATGGGATATAGCTAATCCCCCCTCCCCCTCCCCCCTAAAAAAAACCAAACAAAAACGGACTTAAACGCGCACACAACATTGAAACTTTGAAAAAAATCAAAATATCTACGTACCACAATAGCTGTCTCGACAGCTGCTTCATTTTCCGTATCTTTAACAGGTATAAGGTTCACCAGCTAATAGAAATTTATTATAGGATATGCATGTCACTTGATGATCGCAGTATAACATCTCTAATATTATGTGATACCTCGAAAGCTTTTGATAGGGTATGGCATAGTGGCCTCTTAATAAAACTAAAAGCGTATGGTATTGATGGAAATCTGTATAAATGGTTTGAAAGTTATATTTCAAATAGAAAACAAAGCGTTTTCGTTTCAAATGCCTATTCGCCTTTTGATAATACTAATGCAGGAGTTCCGCAAGGCTCTGTATTAGGTCCCCTACTATTTCTTATTTATGTAAATGACATAGCTGATAATTTGACAAGTCTAACTCGATTGTTTGCTGATGATACATCTCTTTCTTATTCCAGCAATAACCCTTACACTATAGAGGATGTCTTAAACAGCGATTTAGAACAAATTTCAGTATGGTCTAAAGATTGGCTTATTAACTTTAACCCTAATAAGACAAAGGCTATGATATTCTCCTGCCATACTTCCCCAGATGATATTGAAATAGAATTTCAAAACCAATTAGTAGAATTTGTCTCCTGTCATAAACACTTAGGGATTACTTTTGATTCCAATGATAAATTCCATACACATATAGAAAATATTTTAAAGTGTGAAAGCACGAGATTAAATGTTCTTAAAAAATTGAAATATGTATTGAATAGAAATTATCTTGCTCGTATATATTTATCTTTTATAAGACCCGTTATGGAATATGCATGTGAGTTATGGGATGGTTGTACTCAACAAGAAGCCGAAAATTTAGAACATGTTCAGTTAGAAGCAGGGAGGTTAGTAACTGGGTTGCCCGTGTTTGCTAGTCGGGAAGCTATATATTTTGAAACTGGCTGGCAATTGCTTGTGAACAGAAGAAAATCCAGAATGCTCAATATGTTCTATTCTATACATAATGAGACTGCCCCTGATTATCTCTGTGATTTAATGCCCCCGCTTGTTGGTCAAGTATCTAACTACGATTTGCGAAACAGTAATAATTATGTAGTACCCGGTTATAGACTAGACATAACTAGAAAATCCTTTTTCCCATCCAATACTTTTGAATGGAATAGCCTTCCCCCCGACATACGTACGTCCAAAACAAATTTATTTTTAAACGAAAGATGAAGTCCAAATTGATACAGCCACCTTCCTATTTTAGTTGTGGGGATAGAAAATTAATATCATTCATACACGTTTGAGAAATATGTGCAGTTCTTTAAATTCAGACTTACATCGTGTTAATATTAAACCCAGTCCCGCATGCAGCTGTGGCCACCCTGTTAAGGATAGTATACACTATTTTTTACAGTGCGCTCTTCACAACGAAGCCAGAGAAATACTGTTTTCAAAATTAGAAAGTTATGCTATATCCATTGAGCTTCTTTTAGCTGGTGACGGTGACCTTTCTTTTCAGCAAAACAAAGACATTTTGAGTCCGTACAATCTTATATCAGAATAACACAAAGATTTAAAGCAGTCAATTAACATTCTAAATTTCTACTTTACAACCTTTCACTTCAGTCTAGTTGTTTCATTATTATTCCTTATTATATTGTATTTTTTTTTCTTTTTTCTTTTTCTTTTTCTTTTTTGTTTGAAGTATGTATTACATGCATTACTACTATGTTGTGTTTTTTTTCGCCATTATCTAATGTACTTTGTGTTTATATTTATATTGGGAGAGGACGTCTCTAATGTTGTTATAACTTGTGTCCAATCCCTTTTTCTACTTTTGCAAGTAAAATATGTTTAAACTAAAAGGTTATGCATATTGTTGTCAGTTATAAATAGATATACAAGTTGAAATGATAGGACTTTTTTTTACTGGGAACTCACTTTAGTCCCATGACTGTATATATATATACGCCGCTAGATTAAAACTGACGTGGAAAGGTAACACATGGCCAGCGAAAGCTCTTTTTTTGAGAGCCCAGGTGGTCGTGTGGTCTAGCGGGACGGCTGCAGTGCAGGCGATTTGGTGTCACGATATCACAGTAGCATGGGTTCGAATCCCGGCGAGGGAAGAACCAAAAATTTGCGAAAGCAAATTTACAGATCTAACATTGTTGGGTTGATGTTTAGACGAGTTGTATATACATTATGTACACAGCCATGTATCACCATCATTGATGGCGATCCGATGGATACATCTGTTGTAGGGTTGTCACTGACTCAGACGTACTTATGAATATAATTATTTTCTGTGACTGTATCTTACATTAATTTGTAGGATCCTTTACTATAGATAATTTAGCTGATCTGTAACTATAACATCTTCATGCCTTATATATCATGTACTGTAGTACGCCGCTAGATTAAAACTGACGTGGAAAGGTAACACATGGCCAGCGAAAGCTCTTTTTTTGAGAGCCCAGGTGGTCGTGTGGTCTAGCGGGACGGCTGCAGTGCAGGCGATTTGGTGTCACGATATCACAGTAGCATGGGTTCGAATCCCGGCGAGGGAAGAACCAAAAATTTGCGAAAGCAAATTTACAGATCTAACATTGTTGGGTTGATGTTTAGACGAGTTGTATATACATTATGTACACAGCCATGTATCACCATCATTGATGGCGATCCGATGGATACATCTGTTGTAGGGTTGTCACTGACTCAGACGTACTTATGAATATAATTATTTTCTGTGACTGTATCTTACATTAATTTGTAGGATCCTTTACTATAGATAATTTAGCTGATCTGTAACTAAAACATCTTCATGCCTTATATATCATGTACTGTAGTACGCCGCTAGATTAAAACTGACGTGGAAAGGTAACACATGGCCAGCGAAAGCTCTTTTTTTGAGAGCCCAGGTGGTCGTGTGGTCTAGCGGGACGGCTGCAGTGCAGGCGATTTGGTGTCACGATATCACAGTAGCATGGGTTCGAATCCCGGCGAGGGAAGAACCAAAAATTTGCGAAAGCAAATTTACAGATCTAACATTGTTGGGTTGATGTTTAGACGAGTTGTATATACATTATGTACACAGCCATGTATCACCATCATTGATGGCGATCCGATGGATACATCTGTTGTAGGGTTGTCACTGACTCAGACGTACTTATGAATATAATTATTTTCTGTGACTGTATCTTACATTAATTTGTAGGATCCTTTACTATAGATAATTTAGCTGATCTGTAACTATAACATCTTCATGCCTTATATATCATGTACTGTAGTACGCCGCTAGATTAAAACTGACGTGGAAAGGTAACACATGGCCAGCGAAAGCTCTTTTTTTGAGAGCCCAGGTGGTCGTGTGGTCTAGCGGGACGGCTGCAGTGCAGGCGATTTGGTGTCACGATATCACAGTAGCATGGGTTCGAATCCCGGCGAGGGAAGAACCAAAAATTTGCGAAAGCAAATTTACAGATCTAACATTGTTGGGTTGATGTTTAGACGAGTTGTATATACATTATGTACACAGCCATGTATCACCATCATTGATGGCGATCCGATGGATACATCTGTTGTAGGGTTGTCACTGACTCAGACGTACTTATGAATATAATTATTTTCTGTGACTGTATCTTACATTAATTTGTAGGATCCTTTACTATAGATAATTTAGCTGATCTGTAACTATAACATCTTCATGCCTTATATATCATGTACTGTAGTACGCCGCTAGATTAAAACTGACGTGGAAAGGTAACACATGGCCAGCGAAAGCTCTTTTTTTGAGAGCCCAGGTGGTCGTGTGGTCTAGCGGGACGGCTGCAGTGCAGGCGATTTGGTGTCACGATATCACAGTAGCATGGGTTCGAATCCCGGCGAGGGAAGAACCAAAAATTTGCGAAAGCAAATTTACAGATCTAACATTGTTGGGTTGATGTCTAGACGAGTTGTATATACATTATGTACACAGCCATGTATCACCATCATTGATGGCGATCCGATGGATACATCTGTTGTAGGGTTGTCACTGACTCAGACGTACTTATGAATATAATTATTTTCTGTGACTGTATCTTACATTAATTTGTAGGATCCTTTACTATAGATAATTTAGCTGATCTGTAACTATAACATCTTCATGCCTTATATATCATGTACAGTAGTACGCCGCTAGATTAAAACTGACGTGGAAAGGTAACACATGGCCAGCGAAAGCTCTTTTTTTGAGAGCCCAGGTGGTCGTGTGGTCTAGCGGGACGGCTGCAGTGCAGGCGATTTGGTGTCACGATATCACAGTAGCATGGGTTCGAATCCCGGCGAGGGAAGAACCAAAAATTTGCGAAAGCAAATTTACAGATCTAACATTGTTGGGTTGATGTTTAGACGAGTTGTATATATATATATATATATATAGGTAAATTTGTCCTAGATATTAACCTGTAAGTTTCTTCATTTATTTTTATATGCGTTTATGTCATCGTTAAACTTGACATTTGCATTTTTAACACACAAAGTACCATTGTATTTCCTATCATGATTTCATTGATAAAGAATTGCTACTCACAATAAAGTTATTAAACCAAGTTAAAATTGTCGCTTTAGAAATTTTATGGACGCATTCACAAGTTGGTTAACCGTTCTGAAATATCTGTTTTAAAGATGACAACGGATGAGTTCCAATTGTCCTAACAACAATCCCGACCCCTTTTATAAGTGCCGTTTTCCTTTTTTAGATTGCTTTTGGCTAATTTTACAGTTGGGTAACTTTCTCATTGACATATATCTCATATCTGCCGTTAATTACAGAAAGGTAAAATTATCAAGAAAATATTTGGAGAATATTTAAGTGGGACCATAAAGGAAACATTCGTCGAATGTAACCAAAAACAGCACATAAAAAAATGCTATGGCCAAAATAAAAGCTCGGGAAAATATTAAATTAGTACGCTATAAACTGCATACAAAGTAACAAAAACTGCACAAAAAAAAAAAAAAAAAGAAAGAGGCGATTTCAGGAGCCCAAGACGGTGTTGCTGTTCTGTGTTTTACTAGTTTCACTCGTAGAAAAAAGTAAATTAAAAAAAAACCACAAAGATAAGTCGTTTTCGGTGATGAACGAGATTGCTGCTTTTTCAAATGGAACATATATTTGGTCATTTGTGACACAACGATTCTATAACAGTCAACCAAGTAAAAATCAAGGGAGGAGTTCGACTTCATCACATATAACCATTGTTAGCAGCAACACTCTAGGCAGTGAAATAGTGATGGGAAAGGACAGCACTAGGATATTTTATAAACAGTGGAATATGAACTCCATACCATATGCATGTACTGCTAGAATGTTGCTACATAGAAATGGAAATAAGAAAGCTTTTTGTCGTGAAATCTTGTTTTCAACCGACCGGTATTGTCTGATCAAAGTCTAAGTCAAAATATGACGGGAACTTTATATACAATTCAATATTAACAACGTAAATTTGGTAAGAACTTCAACTAGTGAGTTATGATGCTTCAACTGTAGTTATTTGATTTGAAAAATTTCATAGATCTTTTAACTTCTGCTAGAATGTTTATTTCTTTTGCAGATCAACGACTTGTTGAAAACCGTTAATTCCTGAAAGACTATACCAAACAATCGAAAAGCCGACAATCTATTGCACACAATTTCGTCAACATGTGAGCGAGGCTTGCCCCTTTGGATGAAACATTGATGTGATTCTTTGATATTTAATATTTTTACATTCAATACGAGTAAGCACACCTTGGTTACGCTTTATTGCATTCATTTTTTTTTATAATTTACTGACACAGTTTGTTTGCTCATTATGCAAGAGGGATATCTCATATACATCTATTAACCCTTATAATTTATTGAGAGGTAATTGTATATTGGATTTTATTGTCAAGCGTAGTCAAGTTTCGTATAATGTCAGTTTACCTTATTATTAGAAGAATCCATCAAAAATACCACACTGGATTAATTCCATCAAAACTTATTACAGTATCAAAACCAACAACGTGATATTCAGATAATCTGGCAATTTTTTAGGTTTATGTAACATATATAATACAGCATAACAAGTTAATCATTTCAACAACTGGACCACCTAGGGAAGTTTGCCTTCCCTGAGTAAGACCTCCAATTTGTACAGTATGAAATCAGTAATCGTTCTATCTTTGTCTTTATGGTTTTTGATTTTTCATTGACACAGGGAAGTGAATGAAGTGGACCGGACTGTGGACAAATCATTTCTATGCCTTTGTTAAATAATATGGAAGCTACTCTGAAGGCAGACTTAGACGTCAGAAAATTGAATAAGTTTTTTTAATAGTTTTATCCGTCATGTAGTGAAAGAAGAAATTGAAGATGAAATGCGTGAGGATATGAGGCAAATAATGAACGAGTCAGTGTCAACGGTTGAAAATCGGTTTGATGACAGAACGAATGAAATGAAGCTTAACCTCGATAAAAAGTTTGACAAACTCATGAAGGAAAAAGAAATGCAAGACGAAGAAAATAAAGGTAACTTTACTATAACTAGATCTTACGAATACTACCTTTTATGCATACCAATCGTATAGACTGCATTCCCCCCATATAAATGTCTTATATCTGAAACTTAATGATAACGATTCAATGTTTTCGAAATGTTGTTTTAAATATTTTGTTCCGTAAAACACAAATTTCTAGTTACCCATCTTTTCGAAACAAATGCTATATATTCATATTCCCAATGAACACATTTTCGCGGTTTTGACAATGTTTTCGGGGAAAGTCGCATTTTCTGTCAAGATAGATGGTATGCACTATTATTATTGTTTGCACATTTTCCATAACAACAATTATGTTGAAAATGGCAATTGTTATCTTATAGTTCGTTTCTGTGTGTGTTGCAATGACGTTCGATTTTTGTTGCACTGGTGTTTCTGTTGTTTCGTTGTTTTACCTCTTATACTTAATGTGTTTTCTTCAGCTTTAGTTTGTAACCGGATTTGCTTGTTTTCAATCGATTCATGACTTTCGAACAGCGGTATACTACTGTTGCATTTATGTGGTACAATCATCCATAAAATCCTCCAATTACTAAAAATAATAATAAGAAATCTTTGTAATGTATATATCTGTTAATATCAGTGAAAAAACACCTACTTCATGTAATTGTAGTACCTCCGAATATATTTATGGACCCATTTCCCATGTTATAACAGGAGATCTTAACATCGTTCAAGACCGAAAGTTAAAATCATTCCTCAGTAAAGGACCTAAATATCGTCCCCCGTCAATTATTAATTGGAATGAGTGTCGTAATATCATCCACGACTCACTCCATACTTACTGTATTAAATGGATAAAACGGGAAAAGGCTGACAAAAAATCTTTGGACTCTTTTTTTAATTCAGTAATGAAGATAATTGATATACGTATTCAACATTTTAAAGAACATTTTACTATTAACAATAACCACAAAAAAAACCTATTTCTCGTATCAAACATAAACTAAAAGAACTAGCCAAGAAATTTGTTTTTGTCCCGGCCGATAAAGCTGCTAATAATATTATTATTGTTTGACGGAAATTTTACATTGAGGTTCTGAAAAAAGAAATCACCAATTCACCAACATTCCAAGTGACTCCATTTTCAGAAAACGACATCTGTAACAAACATAAACTTTTAGGTACCGCTTTACAAGCAGAGCCAAATACAATGAAAGTCCCAACTATGTACTGGCTTCCGAAGCTACACAAAACACCTTACAAATATAGATTTATTTCGTCTTCAAGCCATTGTTCCACTACTAAATTGTCTATTCTTCTTACCAGCACACTTGGTACAATTAAAAACCTGATAATAAGTTGTTCAAATAAGGCCTTCGAAAATAGTGGAATTAATTACTTTTGGAGTGTCAAGAACTCGTTGGAAGTACTTGATAAATTGCATGCTTATATTGGTGATTATAAATCTGTTCAAAGTTTTGATTTTTCTTCCCTGTATACCACATTGCCTCACATTCTCATTAAGAAAAAATTCACACACATAATTAAATGGGCATTTAAAAAGTCAGAATGTGAATATATATGTTCAAACTCTTTTAGGTCATTTTTTAGTAGCAATAAACAAAAAAACTATGTCAATTGGACATGCTTTGATACTATATATGCCCTTGAATTTTTACTAGATAACATTTTTGTTCGCTTTGGGGATTCCGTATATCGTCAGATTATCGGAATTTCAATGGGAACTAACTGTGCACCACTTATTGCGGACCTGTTTTTGTATTGCTACGAGTAACAATTTATGACAAAAATAAGCAAAGACCCATCGAAACAACATCTGATAAACAAATTTAATAATACTTTTAGATATTTGGATGATATTTTGGCTCTCAATAATGACGACTTCAGTATGTATATTAAAGAAATTTATCCTGTTGAACTTACTTTAAATAAAGCTAATACTAACAATGACCACTGCACTTTCCTCGATCTTGATATTTATATCACTAACGGAAAGCTGAATACTAAAATTTATGATAAAAGAGATGATTTTTCATTTCCTATCGTTAATTATCCATTTTTAGATGGTGACGTTCCCTTGTCACCATCTTACGGTGTTTATATATCTCAACTTGTACGATTCGCTCGTGTATGTAACAATGTTTTAGATTTTAACGAGAGAAATTTATGTATTACTGAAAAATTATTACACCAGGGTTTTCGATATCACAAACTAGTCAAAACATTTACTAAATTTTATCATCGGTATAAGGACATCATTCGTAATTATAGCTCAACATGCAGACTTCTTATACGTTCAGGTATTTCACATCCAATTTTTTATGGAAATATTCTTTATAAAGCATAAAGGTGTCAGTATTCACCTCAAAAACTAACGAACCCTTTGAATAGACTTATTAAGAAGGGATATAGTTACGATACTGTTGTCAGGTCATTAAAGATTTCATATTTTGGCGTTAATATTGATTCACTTATAGGGTCTTTGCATCGGAACTAAACACATGTATTCAAAAACCAGTTGTTGGCATGACACGGGTTGTGTTCTTCTCATATATGTTATGATGGTATGATACTAAACCTCTAACGGGAAGGATTGTGCCTGATGTTCATATGATGAAATCATAATCTTTCAGTCAGTTTAAGGAAGTCTGGAGCTGGCATGTTAGTTAACTGCTAGTAGTCTGTTGTTATTTATGTATTATTGTCATTTTCTTTATTTTCTTTGGTTACATCTTCTGACATCAGACTCGGACTTCTCTTGAACTGAATTTTAATGTGCGTATTGTTATGCGTTTACTTTTCTACATTGGCTAGAGGTATAGGGGGAGGGTTGAGATCTCACAAACATGTTTAACCCCGACGCATTTTTGCGCCTGTCCCAAGTCAGGAGCCTCTGGCCTTTGTTAGTCTTGTATTATTTTAATTTTAGTTTCTTGTGTACAATTTGGAAATAAGTATGGCGTTCATTATCAATGAACTAGTATATATTTGTTTAGGGGCCAGTTGAAGGACGCCTCCGGGTGCGGGAATTTCTCGCTACATTGAAGACCTATTGGTGACCTTCTGCTGTTGTTTTTTTCTATGGTCGGGTTGTTGTCACTTTGGCACATTCCCCATTTCCATTCTCAATTTTATCTGGACATGAATGCAATTTATTTTGTTACGCAAAATTACTGTTGTCGTCCGCTGCAAAAATATGTTTTATGTTCGTCTGTATCTTTCGTATATTTCAAGAAAAGAAAACACTTTGCATTTAGTAATTAATATAATTATATTACACATAAGTGGCTGACCTTTATCTTGATCAAATAAAAGTTTATTCTTCCATTGTAAAACATTTGCTGTCTGACAATAAATATATACCCCTTTGGCCCAGTAGAATTTAATTTAACAACAATGCAATAAAAAGTAGCGTCTAGCTAGCTGATCCATCTTCATAGCCACATTTTTGGAAAACAGTATAAGGGAAAACGAAAAGCAAAAAATTAAAACATGTAAATAAAAAATATCATTTAAAAGCTGTAAAACCGCAATTAATCTCTGTATATTATATATGACATTTCAGTATTGATTTGCTGAGTTATTTTATGTCCAGAATGTAGAAGTTTTCATAAAGAACTTTCCATACAGTATATCAATTCTACCAAGCTAGTTTATACGGCCCAGATGAAGATTGACTGGACTGATTGTAAATATATGTAGCATTACATTATGGCCAACCATTTTATACCAACAAACAAATCAGGCATTCAAACTATTATTCTTATAAAACCTATTTTGTTTGAATAAAGTTATAGAAGCGAGAAATTTTAGATTCATTTATTTTAAATCAGATCTAGAATCGGCAATCTTTTCCGTCAGCTCTATTTTCGATTGATTGGTGCGAAAGTGGGTGCCAATTCATATATAGAGAGAGCCGTGGTGTAGTGGTTGGTGCATCGGACTACTAACACAAAGGTTCCTGGTTCGATTCCCGTCTGGGATGAAAATTTCAGGGACTAAATTTTCGGCTCTCCCTTGACACCATTTGCGAGTATGGTATTGAGGAAATGATGAGTCCATCGGAAGGGGACGATAAATGGCTGAATCGTGTTAAGAGATAGCCACATCTCTTGCATGTTAAAGACACCCTTGTAGATTTCGAAAAAGAGCAGGCTAATGCCGCTACAAGGCAGCAAGTGGAAAGGGATTAATATAAGTTGCAAAACATGCTTCCCAATCTCAAATCTTTAAATGCGGTAGTATATTCAAACTATCCCACACGATTTTGTTTATCTCTGTAAAGGTTCTCAAAAATTGTCCTTTTGTGATCGTGTCATTTGAATTTGTATTTAAAAATCAATCATTACTTTTTTTTATTATTAAAAAGTCCTGTACCAAGTCATGAAAATGGTCATTGTTATATTATAGTTCGTTTCTGTGTGTGTTACATTTTAATGTTGTATTTCTATTGTGTGGTAGTTTTTCTCTTATATTTGATGTTTTTCCCTCGGTTTTGGTTTGTAACCCGGATTTGTTTTTTTCTCCATCTATTTGTGAATTTGCGGTATACTACTGTTTCCTTTATTTGGAAGATTATATGACATTTCCTTCAGTATGTTGAATATAAAAATAAACAATTGGTAAAAGAGTGTATGAGGGTCATATTTCGTATCAGCAGGATGAATGCTATGCGCTTATCAGAAGTTTCTCTAATACGGTTTAAAACTGTTCATTTTATTTTGTGTTTTACTGTTACTATGAAAACGTAATTTAAGAGTAAAGTACTTTTTAAATAATCAAATATGTTAAAGATTCTTTCTTTTAATCTCTCAAATCCTGCAGATATTATCGGATAGTTGACATTCAAAAGAAAAGTTCCCCATCGTCACATTACAATTGTATACTCCAAGCACGGAACCTCATTCCTGATATTGTTTCATATATATTTGTTAGCTATTTTGTTGTAATTTACAATATTTAAATACTTTTTATAGAGCAACGTTTCTATTGTTGAGGACTGTATGTTTTTCGTTAAGGTTCATGTGGACCCTATGGCTAAAATGGCCGTATTTTCACCTCAAAATTTACTACGAGGACAGACAAACCTGCGCATCTGTAAAAGATTTCAGGCATAGCATGCCCTAGATAAATAAATTTCAAATATGTTTTATGTTTTAGAAAAATAAAAACTTACCAGGATTTTGCCGTGCACTTTTTTTCATTCCTCCAGAAGGTGCCAAAATAAACTAAGTTGGGAAACAGGTTTGAGAACTTCCCCACAGGTAATAATTGAAGTGAGCTGTATTGCTTGACATGGACTGAGATGGACAATAGATACCTGACAATAATTGGTTATTTAAACTGTGTACCTGAGTGGACCATATCAAGGTAAACTCAACTGTTTGTTAATTTTATCATCTTCTGCAGGGACGAAAAAAAGTGTACGGCAAAATCCAGTTAAGTTATGAATTTTCTAAATCATACAATGCATTTGAATTCTATTTATCTAGGGCATGCTATGCCTTAAAACTTTACCAGATGCACAGGTTTGCCTGTACTCAAAGTAAAATTTTGAGGTGAAAATACGGCCATTTTAGCCATAGGGTCCACATGAACCTTAAATAGTTTTCTGTTATTAAACTGCTGTTTTATTGACTTATCGCCATATCACCTTTCATTTAAATCTTGACTCGAAATTCAAGAATTATTGAGAGCTGTAAAAAATTGAATGTAGGTTGGGGACAGACTGAAAAAAAAAACATCACATACCTACTGCTTTCATTACAATTCATAAGGAAACATTACATTTCTTTTTTTCTTATTTAGATATCAACAGTAACATAATATGTATAAAATAGTTTTACGTTTCGAGCAATTAACTCCGTGTAAAATTCTTGGACAGTACACTGACGCTGTATGCTCATACATATAAAGCCTAATATTATCGTTGCAAAGTGTATGCTGAATAAATACATGCAAACAATTTACCTGGACACCGATCATCATTCTATAGTTATCAAACCAACATGCCAGTGTTCAAAATATAAGAAATACATATCTGCGTTACAGTTTAAATTCAACACTGTCATCGCCTGACTTGAAAATGATAAACTGATTTCTGGAAATGTATTATCTATGTAACCTAGAAACAATTATATATAAGTATTTAAGGACGATTTTTAAGAACTTTTGTGTTTGTTTATATGAAAAAAGTAAAATCACAAAAATACTGAACTCCGAGGAAAATTCAAAACGGAGAGTCCCTAATTAAACGGAAAATTCAAATGACAAAACACATCAAACGAATGGACAACTACTGTCATATTCCTGACTTGGTACAGGTATTTTCAAATGTAGAAAATGGTGGATTGAGTCTGATATAATAGCGCTTAACTCCTCACTTGTATAACAGTCGCATCAAATTCCTTCATATTTAAAACAATGCGTAAACAGAACAGACATAATTTGTAACATTGTTAAAATAGGAGTACAGCAGTCATCACCCTGTCACAATCTCAATTAGAAAAAAAAAAAAAATTTAACACAAAAGCCCCAAAAAGCATCTAACATAACAACCACATTCATTGCTCACTTATATATGTATTTTAAATAAACTCATAAAGGATTGAAATATTTGAAGTTCTGTGACTTCATTCACATCAACTCGTATGCAGAGTCGCGTGTTTGACGTCAGATAGTAAACGTCACATGAAAAGAAAAAAAAATAATTTTGTTGTCAAAGTATTTCAAAATTATAATTTCACATTTCGTATGGTGGTATACAGGTTAGGATAAACAAAGTTTTGTTAGAACTTATTACAGAAAAAGACCGAGATTTGAAATCATCCAGATGTTCTTTAAAATTTTTCAGAATGCACATATGGTAAATACCACTACTTTAGTAAAAAAATATAATAGAACAATAACATAATGATGGGATCTTTAAAAGTACAGAGTCACGTCATATTTACCGAAGAAACACAAAAAGTCACACGTACAAAACACACCAGTAAAAATGAAAGATAATGTAACACAATTAATTTGTATTCCAATCTACTAGTTACATAATTAATACAATTTCAAGTACATGTACTCGACCTTTGCAGACATTTATCGTACATGTCTTTTGCTGACGTTATATGATTGCATTGTGCAGATGTTAAAAACATTGTCAACTGACCAACCCAGTACATGTATTATTTAATAGCTAGACTACTCTATACAACTGTTGACATTTATGGCCATTGTGGAAAGCTGATGAATGACCCTCTGAACTATATAAGATCAAGCTTTGGACTCTAACAGGGATAAGATTGGTACAAGATATTTGAACAGATAGATTCCGGTAAGGTCCACCCCGTGTGGGTAGGCTGAAATTGACGCGCTTAATATCCGAACGTACTCCATCAGGACTGAAAAGTTATACTACTATACGATCACGTGCCCGTGTGACAAGTTATTGAACATTCAAACAATTCAACTTTAAAGACAGTTTGTGAACATTTGAACATTTGAACTTTAAAATATTTCTTGACTTTGTAATTACATAATAAAATCATTTTATCCAGCCACTGACTATATAACAATAATACAAACAACAGAGTGACGGAATGTATAAGTTCCAAGCTACGCCAAATGGATATCACACAAAACAGATCAAACAGTAAATGAAATATTAATAACAGAACAAAGGCAAATAAAAGAACAATATAACACGATATTAAGATGATAAACAACGTCAGTACGCAGCATCTATCATGTCTATACATCAAGACCATCATAAATTAATTAAAACTTTTTTTATTCATGTCCTCATTTTGTTTGAGAAGAAAAAGAAAATTTTGCACTATTATATTGTTTATTTCAGTGGCCCTGACTGCACAGTTTGCATCTGCACCATCCACAAACGGTATAATGAAATTTGACAACGTAATAGTCAGTGTTGGTTATAACAACCTTTCAGTGTATAAAAGTACCGGGAAGTTTGTTTGCGAGAGAAGTGGACTTTATCTGATTTCTGCATCTATCTCTTCAGGGGTAAATAACGCTCGATACTACTTGTACCTTAACAATAAAAGGATAACAACCACAATGCTTAGTTATAGCAGTAATAGTCCTTCTCCAACGATGCATACCGGTACGATTGTTCTGGTTCTGCAGTTACATCCCAATGATAGTGTATGGGTAAAGAATGGTGGCACTAGTATATATATACAATGGTAATTGGTCCTCATCAACAATTGTTAAAGTGAAATAAGATATACTGAACATACTTACGATTTTTTTTGGTACACTTTTGTGATAATTTACAACATTCAATTTTTCAGTTACAGGTGTTCTATATCTACTGTATGGACAAAAACGGCTATTCCAAATTAACTTGTGTATAAAACTTACATGAAAGACACAGAATGGGGGATATAAGCACCTACATTTATTTGTCATGATACAAATTGAATGAAAAAAGTTTCTGAACGTTATGAATGAAAAAAAGTTCTATATATTTTCGTGCTGTATACTGATTGAATAAATGAGAACAACTTAATCAGGTCGGGACCACTACCTTATATGGAAATGCATAAATTAGCATACTTATGTTCTCGCACATGTAATTGTTTATTTACATGTTACGCAATTTATTTTTACCTAGGTTTTTGACCAATCCACTAAATGAGTCACAATGCATGATGGACTACTACGTGTTTACAATCAACCAAGAACACGTGTTATTTACTGAAATACAATACATTTTTTCGTGCAATGCGGGATTCACAATTTCGCTTAGTTTTTCATTTTGTGTATCCTCATTCATAGTTCGTGATATAAAGTATTACTTCCATGCTCAGATTAACGAAGAGTTGTTTCTATGCGAAGAAAAAAGGGTTTGAATTACCAGATATATAGCCATTAACATGTTTGATGATGGCACAGAGATTTCATGTATTTGTCCACCAAAAGCAACGAAACAACAGCGAAAAAAACACAATTACCAATGAGACAAACTTACTGGTGTAAAGTAAGCCGTCGATAAAATGCAGCCGGTGCTGATATTCAAGAGTACAGCAATGTTCGTATAGATGATTAAAGGCAAATGTGGGATCCTTGAATTTTGTGTTCGTAAAAAAGGCGAAGACATATTTACATACATGGCAGTGTTAACATAATCTATAAGTATTTTTGTTGGTCACATTTCAGTATATTGGACTTCCAAACTGTTCCCTTTTTTTAAGGTAGTGAAGTCAGCAACTGTAGTTTCAGTTTGTTCTTTTTTTAACGGGCTCGGACATTTGCCAAACTGAATAAAATCATTACAGCTGATTTCTTAAACCTGCAACAACCCGACATATATGAGAAGAACATAACCCGTGTCAGGTTTAAAAGAGCTCAAATGATTTTCTTACTGGACAGTGGTCACTTCATTGGATATTTCACTGTGTCATGTCGTGAAATTAATGCAGGTTCAATTCATAACAATGCACAAAACCGGTTCAACTACTTTTGCAAGGCGAAAAAGAAAGTCGTATCGTGAAGCCAATAAACAATATTTTTTTAATCTGAGCATGCAAATTGAAGATTACGTTATATATTTTACATTAAATATATTTGCAGAATAAAAACTTTGGTAATGAGAGTCACAGACAATATATTAATTGACTGTTTTCCCACTAATTCTACGTGTTTTAAGTAGTAGTTTACTCGTAGTAGCCCACAATGCATTGTAGTTCATTGAGTCGATTGGTCAGTTTTTCAAGGCCATATTGGCCTTGTGTTTTGGAAATTACTATGCAAATATATTCTGACGTCAGAAAATCTAGAGTTCTCGACCTGTTAATAGGACAGCGATTTTCCGTGTATAATTATCACACTAACATGTCAAAGGTCAAAGCATATAAAATGCCTATCTGTGTAGAGGCTAAATATTTAACAATGTCGTCTCCTAGTTTGAAATTGAGATCTGGTGTTTGGAAAGAAAGTTCCTATGTGAGCTTGTATTTAAGTATTTATTGGAGCGTAGGATTAGGATGATTTTTAAGCAACGTATTGTTGTTGATATTGATTTTTAATACGTTTTTATTGATTTCTTCTTTTTGTTCCAGTAACAAGACAATAAAATATAGTGTCCTTCTTAAACGATTTCATACCGGTACCACTGTTTTGCTCTGCAGCTACATCCTAATAACAGTGTGTAGGAGAAAAATATAAGGAATCCACTGGTAACTGTTCAACATTAACAATTATTAAAGTGAAATAAGATAGGCTTAACAGACATACTTTTTTTTCCTTCATTTTTGCGATTACGTTTAATAACCATCTACAAATAAAAGAGGTTTTTTTCAGTCACACGCTGAAACGGATACATAGGTTCAAGAAGGGTTATTTCACCTCTAAGAACGCAAAGTTAACACCAGATACACGAAAATATTTCTTTTTAAAAGTACAACGTATAACTCACGTATTGAAAGTTATAGTAGTGTAAGCGAATAAAGATCGAATTAAAAACAAGGTATTAGTCTAGATCCGAAACGGTGTACAAGCGCTTATAGGGTTATTTTACCTGTTCGAACCAAGAACTAACTCCAGACATACGAATATAAAGCAGTTAAAAGGTAGAAGATCGAATAAGGAACAAATAAGTATCGAATATAAAGTAACAGGTTAGGTTGAGCACAAACACGGATACTTCTGTGTTGAAAGGATAATTTTAAGATCTATTACCAGAGATAAGTATGTAAAGAATTAAAAAGCGAGAAAAATGTTAAAAATCGAATAAGTAACGAATAAGGAATAAAGAATAAAGAATAGGGAATAAGTAACGAGTAGGTAACAAATAAGGAATAAGTAACGAATATGTAACGAATAAGGAATAAGTAACCAACTTGACGTCCATTATTTTTTAAAATTTTTTTTAGCAATGGCGTTGTAAGTTTTTTTTCGACTTATCAGTTTGAATATCCTTCTGATATCTTTCACCTCGCTTCTCATCATAAATACCACAAATACAATTAAGTCAGTTCCATACATTGACTAAAATCTCGAAATTGACAATAAAACTCGATAAAAAAAAAAACCCAAAAGAGACGATTTAAGTTTTTCCCCCCAATTTTAAACCTCTACATGTATGTAACAACATTATATCAACGTTTGTATATGTTTATTCATACGTTGGGTTTCATATCATGATTTTCTTAGATTTAGTATTAGTAAAACTGAAGTAATTCCTTCAAAATATATACGTATGCCTATTGATTAAGTTGGTATTTTGTCGCTCACGGTCGGATTTTAAATCTATTAAAAGTGTTTTAGCCTAGTTGTCTCCGAGCCGACTTTTGTCTGGACTATCATATAATAATAAGCAGTTCGTGTATGTTATGTTCTTTATAACTTCATAAAGTAGTTGCTTTTTAAAATTATCATATCTTAGTTTATAAAACTCAAAATTGAGTTTCGTTACAGGTGCATTACCGTCTACTTTTTTTGTGTAAGCAAGTTAAAATAGGTTTGTTTTCGTGTTATAAATTTATGACTACTCAGCTCTAAACTCAAACTCTCTCACTAATGATTAAAACATTAATCTTTCAAACTCGCATTTGAAAAAAAAAAACATATAACAAACTCGAAGAATTGTGTTTCATCATTAAATTGTTTTCTCCTTTTTTTTGACAAATTACTCCTTTCTCGGAGCACCAGTGTCACACAAAGACAGAACTCGCACCACTCGAAAAAATACACAACAAACTAGCACCACTTCAGAATTGATTTTAATCATCAGAGAGGTCTAGATGGTCTTCTCTAAGTTATTTCCTACGTTCTTGGAGCACCGACATCACACAGTGACAGAACTTGACTCGCACCTTTCGAAAAAAATATACTACAAACTCTGAGTACAAACTACATGTAGCACCACTGAGAATGTTTTAATCATCGGTGTTTTATGTTGTCTTCTTCATCTTGTTCCGCCGTTCTAGGAGCACCTGTGTAACACCAAGACAGAAGCTACTAATTGGACATTCAAAATTCTATGCGCCATTATAGGCTCTATTGTCCGGAACTGTTAACTATGTTTTAGCTCTCTCTCTCTCTTGGCTCTCCATTGTAAACCAAACATCATTGTATACATGTGTTAATCTAAAGCTGTATTAAACAAGTAACATTCAATTGCAGTTAAGTAATGACTTAATGCCCTGGTGTAGTTTCATCCTAACTGGCGTGGTGGCAGCGTGATTCGAATTTACGCCTACAAGAAAGGTTTATTATTCATCATATTGTTGAGACGAACATCGGGACTGACTAAAACCTGTCTAGGTCATCCGTAAATAAATATTTACCGTGAAACTTAAACTGCAGTATAAATAAGCAAGAGCATTTAACACAATGGCTAATACTCACAGAGCACCTAAACAGTGGTGCCTTACTAAAATTGAAACTGTAAATTCATTTGAAAACTGGAGACAAAACATAATATACACGTTATCATTAGACCCACATTTTGCACCATTCTTAGCAGACAACGTACAATGGGAAAAGAAAACTAGGTTTGGTCCCAACCGTGGCTTTTTGAATGATGGTGAAGATGTAGCCGAAGCAAATAGGCGTACACGTGAACAAAAAGTCAGCATGTTAGAATTAATGCTTGGTCAAATAGCCAATTATTGCCCAGTTATATCTAGAAACACAATAGTAAAAAATTCGACTTCTATTGAAAATATATGGCAAACCATCCGTTTACATTATGGATTCCAATCAACGGGTGCTCATTTTATAGACTTTGCAGCAATACATTTTGAACCGAACGAACGACCAGAAGACCTTTATCAACGAATAATGGCTTTTGTTGAAGACAACCTGCTCCGACGCGATACCCAAATAACACATCACGGGGGTGCAATCGTGGAAGATGAAGAAATGACACCTTCACTTGAAAACTTTGTCGTTTTAACATGGTTAAGACTAATACATACAGACCTACCAAAACTGGTCAAACAAAGATATGGAACAGAATTGAGATCGCGAACATTGTCGTCAATAAAACCAGAAGTTTCGCAAGCGCTTGACTCATTACTTGAGGAACTCCGTAATTCTGAGGATGCAAAAGTTATGCGAGCAGCTACTTCTAACTTTCCTGCAAAATCCAAGTTTGTTCATGAAGAAAAACTCAAATTATCTTATCCACGTTCTATTAAAAGTTGTCCGTTGTGTAAAGCAGCAGGTAGACCCGACCGCCACTTCCTCAGCAAGTGCTCTTTCTTACCGAACAGTGACCGAAAATACATGGTTAAAGCCCGACAAATTGCCGGAATATTAGATAATTCAGATGACGAATTGTCAGACGGAGAAGTCGACACTGTTTCTAAACCTATGCATTCAGTAAACCGAGTCCAAGTCCGCCAGTCTCCGTATCTTGACGTGTTCCATACACATTATAACACGCGTTTAACTATTGATAGTGGTGCGACCGGCAATATGTTACGTGCTTCCGCAGCTAAACGAATGGGTATTGAAATAAAGTCTAGCTCACAATCTGCACATCAGGCCGATGGATCTTCACCCCTCAAAGTCATTGGGGAAGTGCACACTAATTTCACACGTGATGGACGTGAACTACATTTTGAGGGTTTAGTCGTCGAAACTTTGGATGTAGACATCTTGGCTGGTATTCCTTTTATGGAAAAAAATGACATTTCTATCCGTCCCGCTAAACGTCAAGTAATACTGGGTAACAATACTGTTTATACTTATGGCTCCGTTCAAAACACGTCCGAACATCATACAGTCCGTCGGGCACACGTTTTACGTGCTCCAGCTCAATTTACAACTATTTGGCCTGGTGATTTTCTTGAAATGCAATTACCATCTGATATTTGCTCAACTGATGATACATTCGCCATTGAACCAAGATTAGAGTCGCATGTTTCATCAATGCATGCTATAAAGGATTCAAACGTGTGGCCCCCGCCAAATTTAATTACAAGCGTTGCCGGCAGAATTCGTATCCCAAATTTGACACAGGAACCCCATAGTTTAAGACGCAACGAACACTTTTGTCAAATACGATCAACATATGTTCCAGAGTGTAAAAGTGATGCCGTCGAATCAACTGAAAACAGTGCTAAAATAAATCACCCAAGATTGACAAATCATTCAGAATCAGTAAAAATTGACCCAGATAATTTGTTATCTCAAGAGTTAAAAGTTAAATTCAGGGATACAGTGAAAAACTTTGATGATGTTTTTGATCCATATTTCAAGGGATACAATGGTGCCGCCGGTCCATTTCAAGCTAGAGTGAACATGGGACCAGTCCAACCACCGCAACGCAAAGGTCGTGTGCCGCAATATTCCCGTAATCAACTAGTAGAACTTCAACAAAAATTTGATGAACTTGAAGCAATTGGTGTTTTCAAACGCCCAGAAGATATTGGCGTATCTGTAGAGTATGTTAATCCGTCCTTTTTAGTTAAAAAACCAAATGGCAGTTTCCGTTTAGTTACCGCATTTGCAGGTCGATATAGCAAACCCCAACCGTCACTTATGCCAGATGTTGATTCAACCTTACGACAAATAGCACAGTGGAAATACATAATAGCTACAGACCTTACTAAATCGTTCTACCAAATTCCACTTTCGAGTGATTCAATGAAATACTGTGGTGTAGTAACCCCCTTTAAAGGTGTGCGTGTGTATGTGCGCTCTGCAATGGGCATGCCAGGCTCAGAAACAGCACTTGAGGAGCTAATGTGTCGTGTTTTAGGTGATCTGGTAGAAGAAGGTGTTGTAGCTAAAATAGCTGATGATCTTTATTGCGGTGGAAATACCCAACTCGAATTACTACAAAACTGGACAAGGGTTCTCCAGGCTCTGCAAAAGAACAGTCTAAATTTGTCTGCTACTAAAACGATTATCGCACCCAAAACTACAACTATTCTCGGATGGATTTGGCAATTAGGAACTATCAAAGCCAACCCGCATCGTATTTCTACCTTATCAGTTTGTCCACAACCAGACAAAGTATGTGGTTTACGGTCTTTTATTGGAGCGTATAAAGTACTCGCACGAGTAATACCAGATTGCGCTTCATTACTAGGTAAACTTGATGCTATGGTAGCCGGTCGAGAATCTAAAGAAACTATAAAATGGTCAGACGAACTTACTGATATATTCTCACAGGCTCAGAAAGCTCTTTCAACAAATCGTTCAATATTTTTACCTCAACCAAATGATCAACTATGGATTGTTACCGATGGTTCTGTGAAAAAACATGGCCTAAGCGCTACCCTTTACATAACACGTGATGATAAAATACATGTTTCTGGATTTTTTAGTGCAAAACTGCGAAAACGCCAATTAACGTGGCTGCCTTGTGAAATCGAAGCACTGTCTATTGCCTCAGCTATTAAGCACTTTAGTCCGTATATCATACAATCAAAACATAACACTTGCATATTGACCAATAGTAAACCCTGTGTTCAGGCATTCGAGAAGCTGTGTAGGGGAGAATTTTCAGCAAGCCCACGTGTTTCGACATTTCTTTCAACAGCCTGTAGATATCAAGTAACAGTAAGACATGTAGCAGGAGCTGCTATACTTCCGTCCGATTTTGCAAGTCGCAATGCACCAGACTGTGAGGATTCAGCCTGTCAAATCTGTGCATTTGTGCAATTTACTGAAAATTCAGTTGTTAGACATATCTCAACAAAAGACATTCTTGAAGGGATTCAAAAACTTCCGTTTACAAGCAGGAACGCCTGGATATCAATCCAAACAGAATGCTCGGACTTACGGCGAACACATGCTCACTTGCGCCAAGGGACCCGACCGTCAAAAAAACTTACTAATGTAAAGGACATAAAACGCTATCTAAACAATGCATGTATTGCTAAAGACGGTTTACTTGTTGTCAAGAGAAACGAGCCGATGGCTCCTACACGTGAATGTATTGTTGTTCCTCGTCAGGTTTTAGATGGACTACTTACATCGTTACACATTAAACTCGACCATCCTTCAACATATCAACTTAAATCTGTCGTACACCGTTACTTCTTCGCACTTGATATGGATAAAGCAATTGAAATTGTCAGTAATCTAATGGATGTCATCAATGTGCCGCACAAAATTCCTCACAAGTTAAATGTACAATCTACAGGGGACCCACCAGAGACAATAGGGTCTGCATATGCTGCAGATGTGATGAAGCGTGAACGACAGCTTATCCTAGTTGTGCGCGAATATGTTACGTCATACACAGCCGCTCGCTTGATCACAGACGAGCGCCAAGAAACTTTACGTGAGTCTTTATTGTGTCTTTGTGTTGAACTATGTCCACTCGATGGACCATTTGCCGTTGTTCGTACCGACCCTGCACCAGGATTCCAAGCTCTGGTCAACGATGAACTTTTGCGTCGACATAGAATTACCATAGAAGTTGGTCGTTTCAAAAACAAAAACAAAAACCCTGTAGCCGACAAGGCAATTCAAGAGTTAGAAGACGAAATTTTGCGACAAGACCCGAATACACGATGTATATCACCCCTGTCACTCACTCTGGCTATTGCCCGTTTAAATTCTCGCATTCGTAACCGTGAGTTATCCGCAAGAGAAATGTGGACTCAACGTGATCAATTCTCAAACAACCAAATACCTTTGACAGATCAGAGTCTTATTCAGCGTCAACATGAGTTACGAAAGTCGAACCACAGTTACAGCGAAATTTCTAAAGCTCCCTCTGGAGCCCTACCCGAATCTCCGCATTTAGAAGTTGGTGATCTAGTTTACGTATATAACGACCGAAACAAAACTTGTGCTCGTGACCGATACCTAGTTGTTTCTACAGACAATTATTGGTGCAACATAAGAAAATTTGTTGGTTCTCAGTTACGCAATACATCATACCGTGTAAAAAGGAGTGATTGTTATATTATAAAGTCCCGTCACTATTAAACACTTTACGCCAACAGGATACTTATAGTCACGACAATTCTACATCTTCAGACGAGGACGATAATATAGTGAAAACACAAAGCCCGCCTAAACCTCCTGACATTCCGAATGTAATATCCATTCCTCATTTACAGGAGTTAGAACCGGAACTTTTCGAAAACGAACAAAGTGACTTAAGCTTACCAATAGGCGAAAATGAATTACAACACGAACCTGATGATCAAGTTAACTCCGATGTAATTCGATGATCCACACGGGAACGCCATCCTCCGAAATTTCTTCAAGACAATTATGTTCTATCTAATTGAGAGACAAATCATTGTGTACTAATATTACTAGTGTGGACCATTAGCACAAAAACAATTTGCGTTGGAATTGCAAATTTTACTATTATTTGTTTGATTATTATTATGTATAAGTGGGGCAGAATAATCCCCGATATCACTTGAGGGCAGTCTACCCTATGAAAGTGTGTTTTTTTGTGTTTTTTTTTTTTTTTTTTTTTCAACAATAAATATGTTTGTTCTTGTAACATTAATGCAGAGTCTTAAAAGTAACTTTAATTTGATATATGAGAAAAGAAAAGAAAAACTGGTAACGCCATTATAGGCTCTATTGTCCGGAACTGTTAACTATGTTTTAGCTCTCTCTCTCTCTTGGCTCTCCATTGTAAACCAAACATCATTGTATACATGTGTTAATCTAAAGCTGTATTAAACAAGTAACATTCAATTGCAGTTAAGTAATGACTTAATGCCCTGGTGTAGTTTCATCCTAACTGGCGATGGGAGAAGAACCGACAGAGTAATTAAAACACTCAACATACAGCATTAGTACATAAAAAAAAATTCTGAGAAACACAAAACCAACCTGTGTATGGCTATAAGCGTCCCAAGTAGAAATTTTTACACGCACTTGTTATTGCGATTTTTGAAGAATTAACAAATACATGAGTTTTTCTATTGTAGTTTTGTAAAAGGTAGATATAAATTTATGTATTTGATATCAGAACGCGAGTTCTTATTATAGCATATGACGTAATTTTAATGCATGCGTGACTTTTCTGAATAAAACATTTCCCCCTGTAAATAAATCGAAGTATCTTGTATGATGCATGAACATTATACCGGATGACAGTGCATACCGCAATGTGTTACAGTTATGTACGAAGAGATACAGCTACGCATGCTTAATATCTTGATTAATATCAAAATAGCGACATAGAGTCGATTGACAGCGAACCATCACCACAAAAAACAATGGTTTCCATTAATGGGGAATGTATAAACAATCCAGCAGAACATTCACATGGATTTGTCATGAACAAATGTACGTAGCTACATTGATACAATATTCCATGACTTATATTCCTCACTTAATGACTTTAAACGAAGTCAATACTTCCTTTTCATAAATGCGACCTACCGAATTAGACTATTTACAGGATTTATTATAACATGTGAAACATGACGGGTGCCACATGTAGAGCAGGATCTGCTTACCCTCCCGAAGCACCTGAGATCACCCCTAGTTTTTGGTGGGGTTAGTGTTGCTCATTCTTTAGTTTTCTATGTTGTGTCATGTGTACTATTGTTTGTCCGTTTGTCTTTTTCATGTTTTATAGCCATGGCGTTGTCAGTTTATGTTCGATTTATGAGTTTGACTGTCCCTCTGGTATCTTTTGTCCCTCTTTTATATATGAACCTGTTCAGATTACATTTACAGAGGACAAATTCCGAATGCCAATATAATTTATCAGTTCCATTTATAACGTATTGACTGAGTAGAAGTCTTTTATATATATTTTCCTTTTGGTTGTGGCCTGTAATATATTTCTTGCATGAAGAGATATATATCTCGTATCACACTGCAAGGAGTATGATACGAAATGTGTGATACGAAAAAGTGATATGAAAGTCCGCGTTAATGTGATTGGCTTAACCAGCATCATGAGACGCTATTGGAACATTTCTAATGTCATCAAAAGTTAAGACGGTCTATACAGATTACACGTTCACAGTCACGTTCCAGTCATAACAGTTGAACGGACGTGCTGGGTCAGCTCTCCTTTACCCGCTATCCTCGATAAGGGTTTATTTCTAGATGGATCAAAGATTTACTTCTTTAGAAGAGAGAAACAAATCCAACGTTGTACAGTAAACGTCTAGTATCGTCAATTCCCTCGTCAACATGCACTCAAAACCCCATTATAGATAGGGGAGTGTTAAGCGGACTGACGTCCGAGGGCTGTATCCTAGGTGTTAGATGATGGACCTTGATTTCACTGTCTCACGATTTTGGTCCTGATAAGGCTTCTTGTCATCTTTAATACCTCGTCCGAGACTCATCTACCAGTACTCCATCATCGACGAACCGACCCTACAAGGGCTAAAAAGTCACTGAAATCAAGGTCCATCATCTAACACCTAGGATACAGCCCTCGGACGTCAGTCCGCTTAACACTCCCCTATCTATAATGGGGTTTTGAGTGCATGTTGACGAGGGAATTGACGATACTAGACGTTTACTGTACAACGTTGGATTTGTTTCTCTCTTCTAAAGAAGTAAATCTTTGATCCATCTAGAAATAAACCCTTATCGAGGATAGCGGGTAAAGGAGAGCTGACCCAGCACGTCCGTTCAACTGTTATGACTGGAACGTGACTGTGAACGTGTAATCTGTATAGACCGTCTTAACTTTTGATGACATTAGAAATGTTCCAATAGCGTCTCATGATGCTGGTTAAGCCAATCACATTAACGCGGACTTTCATATCACTTTTTCGTATCACACATTTCGTATCATACTCCTTGCAGTGTGATACGAGATATATATCTCTTCATGCAAGAAATATATTACAGGCCACAACCAAAAGGAAAATATATATAAAAGACTTCTACTCAGTCAATACGTTATAAATGGAACTGATAAATTATATTGGCATTCGGAATTTGTCCTCTGTAAATGTAATCTGAACAGGTTCATATATAAAAGAGGGACAAAAGATACCAGAGGGTCATGGTCGTTAAACACTTCCGTCATCATCGGTATATACATATTTCGTCCATGTTGGACACATGTGGATTCTTCAATAATTAACAAAATACGTATCGAGCATGTTCTTTTTGACAAATTTTATTTCATTTTCAAGCATGCAAAAAGTGTTTGCATATCGGATTTTAAAGTTTGACACCCGAACAGGACACTTAAACTTGAATGTGCAAATGACTAGACCAACAATTCGTAGAAATTATTATTTTACAATTGATAGTGTTTACCATAAGAAAAATACGTGTAAGAACCTAAGATAATTGAATATCGCATATCATCAACTGTCGTTATTTTATTTAGATAGTACAAGGCCGACACTCGGCTAACCGAGAGATTGGTCGGTTAATCTATATTGAGTATGCGGCTATATCGGCGGTTGGTCTGTTAATCGGGTTGGCTAAAGTCTGTTAATCAGGTGTTATCGAGAAAATCATTGAAAGTTCAACATGTTTCATTGTATAACTTTTTAAATATATTTTCATCATAAAAGTATTCATGTTTAACAAAACAATTCAATGTACTGAATTCAGTGGTGTAATTATTATTTTTCTAGCTTCGATGTACTATCTATAAAATGAAAAGGCGGGTTACTCATCAATAAATTTATACACATTTTACACACATAAAATGTACACAAAATGACACATTGGTTAAATTTACTTGCATTCAATATTTTGAACATCGCAAAAAGAAAGGCATTATGTTTGTTAACCATATTGATATCATTGTGTGAAAAATCTACACGAAAATCTGTATTTTGGTGACATAAATCAATCTTTATTTAAAACCTGGTCTGTTAATGGGTCGGATGTATAAAACCCGGTCTGTTAATTGGTCTGTTAAGAGTTATGAATGGCAATAAAAGTATAATTTTATTGCTGTATGGGGTGTTATCGGATCAAATGAGTAGGCTCAAGAGTCAAGACGAGCGGCTTAAATAGACGAAAACAACACATGAGCAATGAAACATAACAAATATGGAAACAACACATGAAATTTAAAATTGATAAAAATGGTTTCAAAAAGTGTAATATTAAAGTAATATTAATTTCATTCAAGAATGATCGCATATATCATGTTGATTCTGTTTAATTGTCATGAATGACACAAATTTGTCATCTACATTGGTAACCAGTATACAAATCAGAGATAAACGGCGTAATGTAACTAAACATCAGTAAGTAAAATATATTGGGATGACAAAATATGAAAAATAAAGAAAGAGTAATGAGTAAGATAAATAAAATGTAGAAAAAAATGACATAACAATTTAAAGAATACAGAAATAAACAATACCCCCAATCCGGACCTCATGGTATACACGAGAATCTGGATGGAAACGCAGAATATAGAATAATATATAAGGACAGTAGAGAGTGATACATTGCTAAAAACGAGAGAGAAAAATACTTGTTTAAGAATACACACATAAAACACCGGTGGCTGTTGAAACAGTAACGGATTGCGATGTACTTATATTGGTGACAAATTCTAGAAGTTTACATGCGGACAACTATGGTGGCAGATTAATGCCATTTTGCGTTTTAAATAGCGCTTTAGCATTTTAGCGCTTTAGTGTTTTCGCTTTAAATATTCTATAGGGCGAAAACGCGAAATTGCGAAGTCGAAAACGCGAAAACGCGAAACCGATTTCTCGTTTTCGACTTCGCGTTTTCGCGTTTTTGACTTCGCGATTTCGCGTTTTCGCCCTATAGAATATGAAAGGCGAAATCGCTGTAGTTCTCCTCTGCACTTATGTAGAAAGGAACTAAACGGAATAAAATGAATTGAAACTTAAATTAACCAAATGTAGCTGCATTCGCTCCTTTCCGTTTACTTCTTTAGAGTGATTTGTAAACAACGTATGATTAAGTAAAAGGAGAAAAGAACCAATTGGATGATACTGACGAATTAGGGTTTAACGTCCAGTAACAAATGTCATGTTCATATGTGAACGAGAACACGTTATATGTACCCTGTGTTGTATTAGAAAGACACTTTCGGAATTGAGAACGTGCTACTTCGAACAGACACAAAAATTAAGGCTGATTGAAAACGTCAGTAAAAAATTCATGCATGTTCCGGAGGCCAATCCATATCACGCTATATTGAAGTGACACATCCTTCAATAAAATGCAAAGAAAGTCAAAATAAAATTGCTTTTTTTAGGATACTGTGGCACCGTATTGTCATTTTTGTTTACTCAGGAACATCTCATTCTTAAATTTTTCAAGGGGAAAATATAAAGGTAGCAAAATTATTGTCGTGGCTAAATAACTCTTAACTGACACAATTTCAATTATCCAACCCATTAACAGACTTTATTCCCATAATTTTCACAAAAACGTGGTATTATTCACGTTATTTTACAATTATGAAATATTTACTAATGTCAATTTAGTTTTTAGAACCACGGTACTATTTTTTGTCCTTTAAATGATATCTAAATTTGTTTGTTTCGCCTTTTATTAAAAAATTTGCTATGCGTATATAAGCATAAATACTACATACCTGCGCGGCGCCTTTTAGTTTTACTGAAAACTGCGCAGAATAAGAAATGTTTTAACAAGTGCAAAATGTTCTATGATAGATATCATTTTGTCATACACTTTTCTTTTTTTGATTTGGTTCTTATAACATGCCAAAAATCTGTATATTTAATAGAGTTTGACATTAAATTAAGCGTTTTACTCTTAACAGACGTATAACCAACCCGATTAACAGACCAATTGCCCATATAGCCGCATACTCAATACAGATTAACCGACCAATCTCTCGGTTAGCCGAGTGTCGGCCGTGTAGTAATAATAAACTGGCCGAAGGTGTCAAGCGATATCCAATTTTCACTCGTTTGAAAACCTATAAAAATCACTTAGTAAATCGTGTATCATGGATAAGGGTTTCATTGTTCATTCTGTGTATTTTGCATGTTATAATGTAAACTTTAATATTGACTGTCAATATATATTTATATAAAAATAGAAATTGAAAAATTGTGTCCATATGCTTAACACAAAACTAGGCTACATTCTCGAAATAAAAAATGCTACACCATTTTCAATTTTTGCTACTGTGACCTGATTATTATTTAAACTTTCGAAATGAAAGATTTCAGATCAGCATCATTATATGGTTAACCACTAGGTAGATCAGTGTCACAGACGTTTCTTTGTCGAGATCAAAATCTTGTCACCATATACCTCATTTTGTGTGTCGCTTCTCTTCCTTCCTTAATAAATTAATCATCATGCCTCTGTGTTCTTAAGGTAACATGCATAGTCGCATTTGTCATCCATTCTTATGATAATTCTGATTGAGTCTTTTTGGGAGAAAAACGACAAAATAGGTGTCCAAATATTGTTTCCGTTATCAGACAGACTTTTAGTCATTGAAATGACTTCCAGTTTTAAACATGCACAAGAACAACTAATCGTATGATAGAATACAAAAATGAAAACTAGCTAGCCAATCAGAGCGTTCTCCATATCATTGTTTTTAGATCGCAAGAACCAAAGAACCACAACTATTAGAATGTAGGACAGAAGTCACAAGACAATAAGTCACAGACAAAAAGTCACAGGACAAAAAGTCACAATTCATTTTTCTGATTATTTTCTTTGAATAAAAACTGCTTATTTCTACAAAAATATTTTTGTATTTTTCTTGAACTATTGTATATAAACCAACTTTGTAAACAAAGTTTATCAAAAAAATATCAAAGATGATCAAATAACTGTTAAAAAAACAAAATGTCAAAGTGACTTGACACTTAAATGGCTTCATGGTGCCAATAAATATATCTTTTGCATAATTGAAATTAAATAAAATTAATCTTCATTTTTCAAGTATAATGACACATTTCCTAAACTTTAATATGAATATATGTATTAAAAAGTAAATGTTTCAAGATATTTCTCTTATATATTCAAACAATTGTTACAAATTATTTGGGACTTTTTGTCCTACCAAATTTGTGACTTTATGTCCTGTGACTTTTTGTCCTGTGACGTTCTGTCCGTTTACCAACATTATACCTCCTTAGAGACAATTATGTTTTCGCGTTTATCCACCTGTAAACTACGATTATTCTACTATAATATACAGAGACTCTCTGTATTCTGCCTACTTTTTCTGAAAAATTTACTATCTTAGTGGTCATATCAGTTGCAGATATATTGAAATAAGTAAAACATGTGGAAACAAGAATGTGTCCATAGTATACGGATGCACATCGGCACTATCATTTACTATGTTTAGTGGACCGTGAAATGGGGTAAAATCTCTAATTTGGCATTAAAATTAGAAAGATCATATCATAGGGAATATATTTACTAAGTTTCGAGTTGGTTGGACTTCAACTTCACCAAAAACTACCTCGACAAAATTTTAACCTGAAGCGGGACAGACGGACGGACGGACGGACGAACGAACGAACGGACGAACAGACTAGAAAACATAATGCCCATAAATGGGGCATAAAATTTATTGTTGAAAGTGAAAACTTTAACCTGAAGCTGGACAAAAGGACGGACGAACGAACGAACGGACGAACAGACTAGAAAACATAATTTCCATATAAATGGGACATAAAAGTTTATTGTTGAAAGTGAATGTAGTAATTTGGCCAAAATGAAAGTAGGGTAGAGATTAGAGGGAGGCAGGACTTATTCGTTACGTCGGGATCGGGTGTTTTTAAGCTCGGGATTTCGGGATTGATCTTTATGGGATTCGGGAATACTTTTGTTTTAAATTTCGGGATGTCGGGATATGAATTTCGTTAAAATACACACCTCGGGATTTCATGTTTTCAAGCCCAAAATTTCGGGATCAGGGCCCTCAGACCACCCCTCAAATGACCCTTAGTCATTTAAACGAGATTCAAATCCTACCATTAGCATGTTAATAGAGCTCTCAAAAGGAAAAGCACTGATGGATTGTCCTAGAAGCACATTTTAGTAGAATAATAATGGTCTATAAGCAGTTTCATTTATTTCATGTTTGAAGCGGTGCCAATTTTTAATTTAATTTGACTTTTACCAAAAAATGCATTGTAGCAAAGGGGAAGAATAATTGTGGAATAAGGCCAGAAACACGAAAAATAATTGAATTTAACAGAAAGGAAACACATAACGGACTTTGGAAAAAAGGGAGAGGGCTTTTGATACCTTATATGAAATTCTCAAGTCATAATATCTTTTAAAAAAATCATCCTACAACAGTTTACAAGCTGTATATGCCCGCGATTTCGATAGTGTGTTCTAGTGTTTAATGAATTTAAGAGAAGCAAGCGTAGATTGCTTTTTTTTTTAAAAGTTGAAAAGACATTCTCGGATCTTGCAATAGTTATCATTATCATGAAATGAATAATATTAAAAATTGCTCTATTACACTAGTTTAATGCAAACTTCAATTTAGTATGTATAGAAAAGATTGGTATAAGAATGTAAGAAAACAATCGTTGTTAAAGGGGCACTAGCTGTAAAATTCATGTTCACAAATTTTAATAAAATTCTCATATTAGATTTATAACAATGTAAAACATTTATCCAAACTATTAAAAGTCTACACTAAACAATAAACAGAGCACTGACATGCAAATACGTATGTTCGTTTTGTGTGAATTTAAGTCTAGACGTCATATAATTAACCCTCGAGTTGATCTCTAAAGTCATCTGATGACCATATAAGAGATGTAAACATAAATATAGATATAAATAGATAAAGCAAACTCTTTCTGTTGCATTTTCGAGTTCTATTTAATTTTCTATTATAGATGAAAAATGAATGTTTATCATCGTTTTTACCTTATAAGGACGATTTATTTGAGAATCGAATCAGTCGTTCAAAAGATTTACTTTTGTTTCACTTTCAATGTTGACATTCTATTCCTTTAAATAACTTTACACACACAATTCACGTGTTACAACAAATGTATCCATCCCAAGCTAAGGGTTTAAATTGAAGTTCACATGAAAACGGATTCAATAAGGTCAAATTATTCACTTGCAAGTGAAGAATTCATAATCAATGTTTTTTCTCGCTTATTTCGACAAAATTGAACTGGCTGCTCGTCTATTGATTTTTTTATTGATGTTTATGTGTATTTATTTAATCTTATTTTTGACACAGGATTGTTGCCTGAGGCATGGTTAATAGGAAATGTAATTCCATTGTTTAAATACAAAGGCTGTGAAAATGATCCACAAAACTATAGGCCTATAACGTTATTTTCTACTCTGGGTAAACTTTTTACCTCAATATGGGTAAACTTTTTACCTTAATTTTGAACACAAGATTATGTAATTATCTTGATGAATTATGTATACTAAATGAAAACCAAGCAGGATTCAGAAGGGATTATTCTACGACTGAACATATTTTTACTATACATATTTCATTTGAATTATTGAAATTGGGAAAGAAAAAGTTACATTGTGCTTTTACCGACTTTTTACCGAAAAAGCGTTTGACTCTCTACAGCGAAATTTACTATTGTTCAAATTATTGCAGAATGAAGTAAATGGGATTTTTTTTGTGTTATTCAGAGTATGTATGATTATGCCAAATCTCGTATAATGCATCAGGGTAAAAAATCTAATTTCTTCCCTTGTGAGATGTGAGTGCGGCAAGGGGAAAACCTTTCACCTGCTTTGTTTTCTATATTTTTAAATGATCTTCAAACTTTTTTTGAAAAGAAAAATATAACAGGCTTAAAATCTATATCACAAGAAATCGAAAATGAGCTGACAGTATTTTTGAAATTATTTTTACTTTTATATTCAGATAATACTGTTTTATTAGCAGAAAATAGACTGATCTACAATACATGTTAAACACCTTTTACGAATATTGTGAAGAATGGAAAATGAAAATAAATACAAATAAAACTAAAGTTTCGATCTTTTGGAGTGGCAGAATGCCAGAAAATCTCAAGTTCACAGTTAATTGTAACGACATTGAAATTGTAAAAGAATACAAATATTTAGGTATTTTATTTTCTAGAAATGGATCCTTTTGATCAAATAAAAAATATTTAAAAGAACAAGCCAAAAAAGCTATGTATAGTGTTTTAAAAAAAAAAGGTAGACAAAACAATTTATGTTGTCAACTTGATTTATTTGACAAAATGGTTTTACCAATATTGTCATATGGATCAGAAATATGGGGTTTTCAAAATATAGATATACTTGAACGTGTACAATTTTGTAAAATGATTTTACATTTAAAACAGTATACTCCAAATTTAATAGTGTATGCAGAACTGAGCAGATACCCTATTACTGTGTCTGTAATACTGCGAATGATTAATTTCTGGAGTAGACTTCTTAATGGAAAAGAAAGTAAAATTTGTGCTGTATTATATAAACTTGTATTTTTATATTATAATGATTTCGGAATAGACACTAAGTGGATATCATATATTAAAAATATTTTTATAATTGTGGTATGTCCAATATATGGAATGCAGTTTACTGATAAATGGGTGTCAAATGTATTGAGCAAAATCGCAAAGACTAGTTTCAACAAGAATGGTTTGCTTTTGTTGCAGAATCACATAAAACTTTATGCTATCGTATTTGTAAAAAGAATTTTCAATTTGAAAAATATTTTTCTGTTTTACCTTACAAATTCATTTATACATTATGCAAATATAGATGTGGTAGTCACCACTTGCTTATTGGGTCTGGAAGGTGGCAGAGTTTACCGAGAGAAGACAGAATCTGCCATCTCTGTGACTCAAACGACATTTGTGACGAGTACCATTATATTATGAATTGTGGATCTTTGAAGTTTGAAAGAAAGAATTTTTTACCTACATACTGTTGGTCAAACCCTAATATCTATAAATTTGATCAACTGTTTAATTCATGTAATATTGTAATAATAGAAAAACTATGTAAATTTATCAAAGTTATAAATATGAAAGTCAGTCCTCCAAGTTAATTTCATTGTATTGTTCACACATGCTTGTAAACATTGTGTCTTATAGTTACATTTATGTATGTTCTCTATAACTATGTAATTGTAGTTTTATGAGAAATAAAGTAATATATATATTCGCTAAAAACAAATTATTATTTCACTATTTGCATTTCATTAATGATTGAGCAAAAAAAAGTAATATGATTTCGTAGCTAGTGCCCCTTTGAATTAATATACACTTAATGTTAAACTCATACATGCAGGAACAATTATAATATGTGACACTCGAGTGTTTGGACATTTTAATTGAAGTTGGATCTCGTTAAACAAAGGCAATTCATTATATGCAGGAACAACTATTATATGGGACACTTATGTGTTTGGACATTTTAAGTGAAGTTGGATCTCGTTAAACAAGGAAAGTGGCATTCAAGTATTCTGCCAACTCTACATCTCATATGAACATACATTATATAAAAGTATAACAAATAAATCACACGAAAAACTGGATGTAAATTAAAAAAAGTTCACTATATTTTCAACTCAGACACACTATGAAATCAGTAATAATTCTGTTCTTTGCTTTTGTAAACTTCGATCTCTTAATGATGGAGGAAATTGAATGCACTGGATTAAATTGTGAGCAAATCATGTCTATGCCTTTGTTAGATAAAATGGAAGCTACTCTAAAGGCTGACTTAGATGTAAGGAAACTTAATAAGTTTATAAAAAGTTATATTCATAAAGTAGTTAAAGAAGAAATTAAAAATACTATGCGAGAGGATATGTTTGAAATGATGAACGTGTCAATGTCGAAAATAAACAGACTTTTTGATAGCAGGACGAATGAGATGAAGCTTGACCTCGATTCAAAGTTTGATGAATTCATGACCAAAACAGAAATACATAACAAGGATAGCATGGGTAATTATATCATAATATATATAATATTACTATTTACTGCATACCAATCAAACTGTCTTATAGTTTATATCTGTTACATATTTTTACTTAAACGATTGAAAATTCGAATCACTGATTAAACAGTTCTACAGAAAAAAGTTAAATGGATTATATAGTACTTGTAAATGAAATACCAAAATATATTTTTTTTCTGTTGTTTTATTGAAATGGAGAGAGTAATAGAAAGAGTATTTTAATTTTATGAATTTGACAAACCTCCTTAAATCCTTAACATATTACAACAAAAGTATACATAAGCTGCATGAACATTACATAAAGGAATCAGATTCTCCAAGACGATAACATCGTCTACTTTCCTATAATGTGAAATACTAGCAGTCGTTAAAATGTTAAAATAAACTCTAGCACTATTTAAATATATTAAGGGTGTTCGTTTATCATGTTTTCGAATTCTTGTCAGATTTTCGGAATCCTCTAGGGTTTTCCATTTGATTGATTAAAAAAATTTGCCCATTGACCCTCATTTTTCTTTTTCTAAATCTTTTACATGTTTAATTATTAGCCAATCTGTAAAAGTCCTATAATATTTTTTTTTTGTTAATGTTTCATAGTTTTTGAGAACTTAAATTTGTCAAAAAAAGCTATCAAAAATTAAGAGAGAAGATTTACCCGCCTAAATGTTAATGGCTTATAACTGGAAAGCAAGCGCATTGACCTATATTTTGTTTTGCTTTTTTGGTTCCTTTATTAATCTCCTATCAATATATGCTAGTGTTATGAAGCTTGTTATTTTGACATTGAGTGGCCAACCTCCTTCTGTCCTAACATGTACCTAAATGTTATACTGGGGTCCTAATTTTATTAGCTAATTTACGTGAAAAAGAACGCTGCCATATCACTTGTATTCAATAAAAGATAACAATTACAGAATTGTTTTATTTTGAGTTACAAACCTGCTCGTGCATTTTTCATTGTTATTAAATGCAAAATAATTATCTAAGAAAACTGGGACGATCTCATCTCACAAAGGATTTCTATTGTCTACTTATTGTACCTCGAACTTATTTACCCGATGTAGGTCTTTAAGTTGAGGTTCAATTTACTTAAAGTTAATCGGGTATGACTAATTAGATACGCCCTCTTACAATCAGGGGGTCCGAAATAGGATCGGGAAAAAACACCCAGCAAAATACCTTAATTCACGATTAATTAATGAATTTGTTTGATGCATAGTGCTTTTGGTTGCTTTAAATATCTCCGATCAATAATCAGGCGGTATTTTGTGGAAATAATAACCTGTCCCGAACCGGCTGCAATAGGAATTTATTTATAAAAAAAAGGCCATATCTCATTTGCTTATAGTGGCCGTTATTTATTCTAAATATTCATGCCGAGGAAAGGAGGGCTAATAGCTTAACTTACGAGTTCGATCATTAGGGTTCAAATCTATTCTATTACGGCATTCGTTTTACCTCTAGCGAACGCTCTGACTTATTGTAAAAAGTGCCACTCTAAATTTGTAAGCATTTGCTTCAGATTGATCAACTTTGCATCTCTAGTCGTGAATATGCATGACATATTTGCCACTGGACACAAAGGAGCAATAAATTAATCAGCTTCATTTAGGGATGTATAATCATATGTCCTCAGTTGATTATAGTATCAAAAAAGTTTTCCAATTTTTATATATTTTATTATTATTTACATTTGAATAATAATCAAGGATTACATTGTACAATTTCCAACAAAACTAATAGGGGAGGGGCTAGAACAGAAAAACAATCTTCATTGAGTGGCAATAACTCATATATTGAAGTGTACAACATTTGATGTTTCAAGTTTATTTGTATCTCAAGACTGGTATACTAGTTGTCACAAAAGCAAAGCAAAATATAAAAAAGGTTGACAACAATTTATAAAAAGATTCAACTTATTTTGAGCGTTTCATTTTTTTTATATTGTCTGATCGGTTTTGTTATATATTTTTTTCTTCTACTATTGTTCTAGCAAAAGTCACAAAAAATTTTGTTAAAATCAGGCATGCGACTTATTTGAAAAGATTTAGCTGACCTTTCTTATTGTTTACACATTTCAATCATTCAACTCGTTCGTAGATCGTCTTTCCCTCTAATGTTTTTTTTAAGTATAGATAGCGTAAAATTCTCACTGCACCAGGCATCGGATATGCATTCCTATTATATTTTGATCGGACAAAGCTGCTTATTTATATATCCAATAAGCCAAACGAACGCACCAATTTAGCAAGGGTATACTATGGGACGGGAGAGCTCCAGAGATGTCAATATTTCTATACCGAAGCGAATCATTTGGTTTTGAATAAAAGGAGATAAAGGTATACATTAATGCGACAGCAACCCAAAGACGCAGATAAATAAAAATATTTAGAGTCATCATTCGGTCTTTTTTTTATAGAAAGATCGTGCGTATATACATGATACAGAATAATAAGCTCAAAACCGACCCATGACTAAATAATAGTTATACGGAGTTAATTCAATAATATTTTCCGTCAAATATTATTTATCCGAAAAGGCACATTTGATTTAATGTTATTTACCGTCAAAGATAATCACAAGTGTTTGGTTGAAAATTTTTACTTGCCATATTTTAATTTTGATCTGTGAAAATTTAAGAAGTTGTAATATAAACCAGTAAAAGAAAAACACTTCACTGTATAATATAATGGTAAAATAAATAATGATAATGGATGACAACCAGCGGCAAATAAAATTAATATTCAGGACGATAACATGTAAATATAATAAGAGTATTAATCCCGTTTTTTTACTAGACTGACAAGCTGAGTCGGTTTTTTTTTATCGTGTAAGTTCACAAGATATTATTAAATATTCGAAAGAAACCAACAGAAGTCAATTTAGGAATACGATATACCAGATAAAAGATAACCCAAATTCGTTGAAATCCCTCGTAATATTTCCAACGACTCCAGATTACCTTCGTTATACAAATGTGAACAAATTGTAAAACAAACTAATATATGATAATAATAAAAAACAACAAATAGTAAGTTTGAAATTTGGCAAATTTTTGTCATGGATTTATTAGGACAGTTCAACTATGTATCAACCGGCCAACGAATTTGCATTCATCGACAATTTCTAATTAATGTCCAAGATAAAAACATTGAAGGGCAACCATCATATGTTTTCTCCAAATGGCAACTGGGCTACCAGACGCCAACTGTGATAAATTCAGCCCTTCAGTAAAACTATGTATTCAGTAAACATTCTGTCCAATCCATGACGCTTCTTTTAGCAATATCTGAAAATATGCAACAAACAGCAGAACAAATATTCTAAAGGGTGGGATAGGGTGGGTTTTTGTGTTCCTTCAGAGTTCAAATCACGCAATGAACAAATCACGAAAAGCATGCAATTTTATACCAAATAAAAGCGGGAAAACCGCTTATGAAAAATGTAGTTTAACAAAAGACGCTTAAGTTCGTCAAAATTAAAGAAAAGTTAACTCTAGTTTTGCAGACGATACTCTCAATTTATTAAATTGATTTAATGCTGAATGATTAAATCTTATTATTAAATATTCGAAAGAAACCAACAGAAGTCAATTTAGGAATACGATATACCAGATAAAAGATAACCCAAATTCGTTGAAATCCCTCGTAATATTTCCAACGACTCCAGATTACCTTCGTTATACAAATGTGAACAAATTGTAAAACAAACTAATATATGATGATAATAATAAAAAACAACAAATAGTAAGTTTGAAATTTGGCAAATTTTTGTCATGGATTTATTAGGACAGTTCAACTATGTATCAACCGGCCAACGAATTTGCATTCATCGACCATTTCTAATTAATGTCCAAGATAAAAACATTGAAGGGCAACCATCATATGTTTTCTCCAAATGGCAACTGGGCTACCAGACGCCAACTGTGATAAATTCAGCCAAATGCTAGCAAACTCCGTTTGTGAGCATCGCCAAACAAAATTTATCAATTCATGACAAAAAATTCACACTTAAACAAATTCTGAAATTACATGTTTTTCAATTCAACCATATCAATTGAACGTAGTAGATCAACCATACTTACAACAGTTCATTGTAGTACATGTTTATGAACTATACTATACCACAGTTCAACGTAGTATATCAACCATACTATACAACAGTTCAACGTAGTATATCAACCATACTATACAACAGTTCAACGTAGTATATCAACCATACTATACAACAGTTCAACGTAGTATATCAACCATACTATACAAAAGTTCAACGTAGTATATCAACCATACTATACAACAGTTCAACGTAGTATATCAACCATACTATACAACAGTTCAAAGTAGTATAACAACCATACTATACAACAATACAAATATAAGCAACGTGTACAACTCAACATTTATTCGTTGACCGGAGTCCTATGTTCAAACCAATTTGAAACTGAACTCTTATAAAGGATTTCCCATTAATATGGTATAAAAGCGGACCATTATTTCCAAGTCTTATTTGCAAAAAAGTTATCAAACTACGTAAATGTAGAGGACAAATCTCATTTGTTTATTTTTATCAACAAACTTTTAAAGTAATGGATCTCCCTTTTGTATCAGTTCAGAAAAAAAAAAAAAAAAAAAAAAAAAAAAAAAAAACTATAGTAATAAAAAATGCAGCAAATACGAAGTTACATGCTGTTTGAAGCTTATAATTTTTATATTTCAAATTGCAACAATAGCCAAATTACCACAATGAAATTCATTTAAATGCATAAAAAGATGACTAAAGCATAGGTATTATTTTTAAATAAGTGATGTCAACTAATAAAACTTTGTCCCAATTATATGACTATTTTGAAAATGATCCTGACCCATTTAAATAAACTGCACAACCCAAGAAAAAACAACCTTCACTGTCAGCATACAAATGTAAATCAGCATTAGAAAAGAGTTCATTTACATTATATGTAAATTATCTTTTGTTAAAACTTCCTTTTGGGTTTTGTCTATTAGCAGAGTTGTTTAGGAAAGGTGCAATGTCATTCCTTTTATACCTAGATGGATCAGTATCAATTTCATTGTCCATAAATTGACGACATCTTAAGGAAGAGTGATCTAAACCACATTTGAGACATGCATGTCTGTATTGGCAATTGCGTTTATTGCAAAAACCTTTAAAATTAAAATCGTAGCATTTATTACTAACATCAGCGTGTTGTTGTTTTGGAGTACTGGCAGTTAAAATACGTAACCACAAAAAACCATCTATGGATGACCATTTCTTTGTATGATCCCTTGATACCCTTAAACGGAATTGTTGGTCATAAGAATAGCATTTTTCAAAAGAATGATCAGCTGCTGCACCCCTTATTATGGACATATACGAAAAAAGTTCACTTGCCTTTCCAGGATACCTTTCGATAAGGACCTGGGCATAGGCAATAAATGAATCAGTCCAATCTTCAACAGAACTAACAGTATGGTTTTTTTTTAACTTTGTTTTGAATAACTAGCATACCCTCATTGATGCCAATTGTGTTTTCATTATTTGTTTGGATGTTAAAATTCTTACGGTGCATAAGAGACAAATCAATGTATTCAAAATTCCAAATTTTGTCCTTAAGTTTTTGGCTTATAAAAATGTCAACTTCATTAAAGCCAGGTAACATTAGAGGTTCATCATAAACTTCATTTACCTCACCTAATGCAGCTAATTGCGGCTCATTTACTCGAATGTCAACAGGTCGCATGGCAACTAATTCGGGTTCATCAACCCGCAGTCTTCTTTCTATATATGCTTCTTGCTCTACATCAGCTGGCGGACGCCTTCCCACATTTCTCACAACTGGTTGTGGCTGTTGTACTTCCCTGGGAGCCCTCCTAACCCGAAGCTCCGGACCTCTAACCTGGTCCTGTCGGCGACGTCTACCTCTACCTCTTGGCATTGTTATAACTATTATAATCATAAATACAGATTAGATACATACATCAAGTCTTTAAAGTCCAGATCATATTTAAACATGTATGAATTTAACATAAGATAAATTACTCAAATTTAAATAAATTGAAATACCAAAATGTTTACACTGCGTAGTCTTAACTAAACTTTTGATACATTTTTTTTTGCATCAAAACAAATGAAGTTGATTATAAAAACATAACTTAAAACAGCTACGATGTGTGCTTTCTTAACAAAATATACATCGTTTTAAAAACGTTTGATAGCTTCTATTACCAAGCTTAACTTAATTAAACTATGTTTCCGCAAATTAAACACACATGTATTAATCATGTAACGTTTAATTTTAATAAAATTAAACGTTTCCGGTCATGTTAATGATAACACGGCATACACAACATACATTGTAATTACCTGTTCAAAGTGTATCGCTAATACATTTAAAACAAAATATATCACCTGTAGTAAAGCATTTAATTTTAATGCTAGTCAATGAAATATAAGTGTGCACAATATAACATAACTATTATTATTAGAATATAGTTTGTTCCGGGTAATATGCTATTCAAGTGAGAGAAAAATTGAATTAATGAATCGAACTATTTGCAAGAAATAACTTTCATTTAAAATCAAATAATTTCTTTTACAAATTACAGAAATAATAATAATCCGGAAAACAATTGCAGTAACTAATCTAACTATCAATAAAACATTATGTACTTATCTTATGTCCGAATCTACCTGTCCTTTTTGTGTTCCTTCAGAGTTCAAATCACGCAATGAACAAATCACGAAAAGCATGCAATTTTATACCAAATAAAAGCGGGAAAACCGCTTATGAAAAATGTAGTTTAAGCTCTTACTCCAAGATGCCGCGTGTTTAGCGTTGAAATAGGTTACCAATTTAATTAACGTCTTTGTTTGACCCGTTTGGGATTCGAACAAATGACCTCCCGCTCTCGAGGCGAACACCCCCACACGAGACCAACCAGGAGACAGTAGTGATCGGTAGTACAGAATATCATATCAAAAACTAAAATACAATACACAATACACCTTCACAGAATTCTTACAGTTACAAAAGCGAGATAAAAGTGTCTAACCTAAATTGGATGCGTGAAATTATATTGTAACCTACACGTAAACATGGAGCTGCAAATGTTTGCACCTGTCCTAAGTCAGGAATCTGATGTACAGTAGTTGTCGTTTGTTTATGTAATTTATACGTGTTTCTCGTTTCTCGTTTTTTATATAGATTAGAACGTTGGTTTTCCCGTTTGAATGGTTTTATACTAGTAGTTTTGGGGCCCTTTATTGTAGCTTGTTGTTCGGTGTGAGCCAAAGCTCCGTGTTGAAGGCCGTACATTGACCTATAATGGTTTACTTTTATATATTGTTATTTGGATGGAGAGTTGTCTCATTGGCACTCACACCACATCTTCCTATATTTATGATCGACTTCAGGGTAGATTTTATGGATCAACGCTCTCGGCAAATTAAAAACTCTTGCACTTATTATTTGAGTGGTCCGAATATTGCCAGCTGTTTCAAGTCTAAATTTCTACCCTTATTCAATATACCCTCATTTTCCAGTGGTATTTTAAAGTTTCACGTCCAACCTCACTGTCGACCTCCTATTGTACGACCTACCTATTGCATTTAAAATTTATGTGTTATAGTCATGAACATGCATGAAATATTTGCTACTGGACGTGAAGCAAACAACAATCAATCAATTTAATTGATTTCTCTGTACTAGTACTTAGCACACAAAGACAAGACCTTGTAAAATGCTATAATTTACAATTTTCATTTATATTTTTATGTTGTTTTTTTTTGGTTTTTGGGGAGGGTGGGGGGGGGGGGGGGGGGGTGTTCTCTTCAATTTATCACATAACTGACTGCTTATTAAAAAGTTTTAAATATTGCTTCACTATGGTTCTTATCTACTGTTTTGATACGATTTATAGCATATGATTTTTTTTTATCAGGCAAGGATAAAACTAAGAAAGATAAAAGTTTTTTCAGGTGTTTGTGCTTCATTTAGACTTGAAAAGGGAATAACGGACGACTATATTAAAGAGTTTGTTTTCATATAATGCATTGAACTTGCGAATATATCTCACCTCGCACGTTTTGATCGGGCCAGTGAAACCTAGTTTAATACGGTTTTATTCATTGAAGTTTGCATACATAGTTTTTATTTAAAACAAACACAAATAAAGTAAGATCTATTAATTAATTGGACTGAATAGACAAAACTAATTATTTTGCATTTTAACGTAATGTAGGAAAATTAACAAATTACCAAATCAGAAACAAAAGGAACATTTACCGGATGAATATTGTGAAGGACCTTATGCATCTAGGTCTGTCCGATTAGAAGTTCTGAAACAAGCTGTTTTAAAAAGCTAATTGTTGGAAGAGTTTACTTACTGTTTTATAAGGTCTGATCTTTACGAATCTATTTCATGATTACTGACAGATAAAAAACATCAAGTATATATAGCATGAAGTTGTGGAGCATACTATGATTCATTGGTCAGTTATAAAGGTGGTCTGTATGGGGTTTTGATTGCGTGATTTATTAAATAAGAAATCGTTATTTTGAAAAGTTGGCAAAAAAAGTATAAATTTACCCCCTAATTTTATAAAACTATCATTTGGTGTTATTTAGAAGTTATTTTTTTTTTTATCATAAATAAATAATTATATGATGTAATGCCATTAAATCCGTCCGTTTTCATTTCAATTTTGTAACTGTGAATTGTATATATCCGTCTGAGTACTGTTTGACTATCATTCAAGTTGAACATATTTAGACTCGTCCAGTTCAGGGGAATAAGTTTCTGCAAGTGCTTTTTATGTACTTTTCTTATATTTTTGCCGGTTTGTAAGTCAGTAAAAGTTCAATGATTAAGTTAATATTGACATTAAAAGACCTCCTCACAAAAAGGGTTGTTCAAATCACCTCGCCCTTCGGGCTCTGGGATCTGAACACCCCTTTTTGTTCGGAGGTCTTTTAATATCAATATTAACTTATCATTGAACTTTTACTATAATTTTACAAACATTAAATTTCACAAATGCACATCCTATTTTAAAAATCTAAAAACCCTTTACAATTACAGTTGCAAAATGTCAGGTATTTTTTTTTATATTATGTAAAAATTAACTTCTAAGGAATTTTATATGTGTGTCCGAAACATTCTTACAATTTTTCAGTACTTTGTAATTGTAATTGTATTTTACTTAGTTTAAGCCATTAACATTTACAGTCTGGCATTATAATTTTTGACATTATAAATGTGTAAACCAGCATGAATTGTTATGAAACTTGGATAGATTAGATCAAGAAAAAGCATCTGAAGTGAAGAAAAAAAGTTTGATTAAAAAAATCTAAAGCCTTACATTTTTGCACCGTGAGCAGCTATGCAAGTGAAACACAAGATTTTGCGGAACTCTTTATAATATTTTTTCAATACTTTGACACAATATATCCAGCAAAATGAATACGCACATTAACAACCATCATGACCATGTGCTGCCCTTTATATTTTGATTTTGCTAAAACTGTTTTTAGTTGTAGTCTCATATTGCAGCCAACACAAATTTATACGTTGAAAGAGAGTTAAACACCTAGTAAAACAACTTCAACAATACAAAACTGGTTCATGCTCAAATAACAACTTGCACATATATAACGCTTTAAATGAATTTTAAATATCGTTGAAAAAATGTATTTGCATGCACTTTTGATGATATGAATAATCATTGATATGGTCATTTTTATGAATTAACTTTTTTTATAAAGCCTTGAACTTGAATGTTAGCAGTACGATGATCTAAACAGACCAAAACAGAATATATATAAGATCTACTTAATATGTGGTTGAGATATTTAAACAAATTTCCATGTATTTTGAAAAAGTCTTTTTTATATTATTGTTTCAGTTCTATTGTGTACTAAAGGGCAAGCTGGTTTAGTAGCAGCAAGATCAACAATTCGTTTCCAGCAGGCGGCCCGCTCTACTGGCATTACCAGCACTGCTTTAAATAAATTCAAAGGGGACGGTAAATTCGTTTGTGAAGCACAAGGGTTATATCTTGTTGCTGCCAATATCATTACAGATACAGACGGCGGATGGTTTAAAATAATGAAAAACAATGTAGAACTTAGCAGAACCTACATTGCATACCATAACGGAAAAGCTTCAGGATGGCACAGCAGTACTGGTGTAACTTATGTGGTGCTAAATGAACTTGATTATGTGTATATTCAAGCCGGAACAACCATGAATTTATCTGGATCCGAGACTACTCTCAACATTATAAAGATTGGTTAAAAAGACATATTTCTAACTGCAAAGCTCTTATTCTTTGTATGCGGGTTTGGCAATATATTTAGTCCGTTTGGTTTACTCAGCTTTTCATTGTTAAACATTAGGATTTTAAATATGTTATGCCCCATTTATGGACATTATGTTTTCTGGTCTGTGCGTCCGTCTGTTCGTTCGTTCGTTCGTTTGTCCGTTCGTCCGTTATTCCGTGCGTTTGTCCGTCTGTCCCGCTTCAGGTTAAAGTTTTTGGTCGAGGTAGTTTTTGATGAAGTTGAAGTCCAATCAACTTATGACTTAGTACACATGTTCCCTATGGTATGATCTTTCTAAATTAGAAATTTTTCCTCATTTATACGTTCAAATCTATTTATCAGCTGACTACGGATATGTTCCAATTGTCGTTACTACGTCATCCGTCATCCGTCATCCTAGATGGCGTCCGTATAAAAATTTGGTATACATTGTTTAATGCATACTTTTTTGAGATATCAAATATATATATGCGCACGTTATCGATAAAAAGTAGCATGATAAATACTGATTTTTTTGGCATTCGTTGGAAACACAAACTTGTAGAATGACATGTACTTTCACCCAACGAAAAATTGACCTTATTTGACACACATTTTGAAATTGGAATTCTCTTAAACTTCGTATATGAAGTAAGCTATAGTTGTTATGATTCGAGCTGTATTGATGGGTCTTATATAGACTGGTATCTTTGGTTAGATTTTTATTTAGAGTCAAACATATCAAAATAATAAAAATATAGTTCCATATGATGTTTAATAAACAAACCATTCAACTTTAAACATGTCATTTGGAAAGTTTAGTTTAAGCAAATATGATAATCGTATCATATTATTCATTCCCTACATGACATTGAAAAATAGTCTAAACGAAATAATCCACACTGCTCTTCGACATAAAAATGATAGCATACACTATACATTTATTACTTTGGATACCATACGGCCTATTTTATTAATAGTGTACAAAAATGTCAAACATGCTACACAGAGGAACAAGTGATATGTATGAAGCAGTGTTTTATTGACAACATATTTGGTGAATTCGGAGGTAGACTTTTTCAACAAATTGTCGGCATTCCTATTGAAACGAACAGTGCGCCTCTTCTTGCCGACCTCTTGTTATAATCATAAGAGTCGAAGTTCCTTTAGACTCTAGTAAAACAAGAAGATGAAAGAAGCCAGATTATCTAATTTCACATTCAGATATATTGATGATGTTCTTTCCTTGAACAAACAAAACTTTGCTGTCGTCTGGCTTATTAAATTATAATCCTGGTACCTTTGATAACTTTGCTGATTCGGTTCCGTTGATATATTCCTCAAAACTAGAAATTAAAGAAACAATAAACACGGCTTTTTCTGCATCACTTTTAGACTTATCCCTCGAATTTGACAAAAGTGGTCATCTCGGTACCAGGATCTATTACATTCGAGACGATTTTAAGTTTAAAATTATCAATTTTACACACCTTAGTAACAATTTACTAATTTCACCTGCATATCGGATATACCTTTTCTAATTTATTCGGTATCCAAGAGCTTGCAGCTTCTACATGTTCTACTCAGACTTAGTAAAACGTCACCAGTGTCTGAGCACACAATTGATGAACCAGGGGTATGTCAAAGAACGTCTCGTTCTATTTCTTAAAAAGTTCATCAGAAAATACCAAAAAATATTCTATTTCAACTTCACAAATAATACACGATGGTCTTGAAGTGTATATTCTAGGTACTGACTTTGTATATCAACATTTTATACTGTGTTCTATTCGCGTGCTGTGTCTGTATACCTTTTTGTGTTTCTTTTTTCACATGTTTTTTGTTTTTAAAGTGATAAAGATTATAACACAATGTTGACTGCTGTACCCTTATTCTTGACAGTTTTATCTCTTATGAGTCTGTTTGTTTTGTTTCCACATTGTTGTCAATATAATGGAATGTTATGCGACTGCCGTACAAGTGAGGTTTAGCTAGCTTTAAACATTGGTTTTATAATTATAAAAAATGTTATGCATAAGAAAATAGCCGAACCTAATCAGTAATAAGACAGTTATTATCCATTCGTTTGATGTGTATTAGCCTTTTATTTTGGACTTTTCGTTTTGAATTTTCCTCATAATTTTGGTATTTTTTGTTATTTTACATTTCAGGGTGCATAAAATCTTATCATATTTTTTTTAAACCTAGTTATTGAACAACAAAAAATACTGAGTATACTTCATAGTGAACGTTTCTTTTACACTTAATCATGCACACATTCATATTTTAACATTTTATTGTTCTAAAGCAAAAGATTGAGAGGCGATAATTAAAGTATTATCACAAATCAGAATAGACACGACCGTTACCAAATTATTTAGAAACAATACTCACTTTTATAGCTGACCATGCGGTATGGGCTTTGTTCATTGTTGATGGCCGTATTGCGACTTATAGTTGTTAATTTTTAGCTCACCTGGCCCGAAGGGCCAAGTGAGCTTTTCTCATCACTTGGCGTCCTTCGTCCGTCGTCGTCGTCGTCGTCCGTCGTTAGCTTTTACAAAAATCTTCTCCTCTGAAACTACTTGGCCAAATTAACCAAACTTGGCCATATCATCATTGGGGTATCTAGTTTAAAAGATGTGTGGCGTGACCCGGCCAACCAATCAAGATGGCCGCCATGGCTAAAAATAGGACATACGGGTAAAATGTAGATTTGGCTTATAACTCTGAAATCAAAGCAGTTAGAGCAAATCTGACATGAGTAAAATTGTTTTTTAGGTAAAGATATATCTGCCCTGAAATTTTCAGACAAATCGGACAACTGGTTGTTTGGTTGTTGCCCCTGAATTGTCAATTTTAAGGAAATTATACCATTTTTTTGGGCTTTTATCTTGAATATTATTATAGATAAAGATAAACTGTAAAGAGCAATAATGTTCAGCAAAGTAAGATCTACAAATAATTTTATGAATTTAAAAGTTCAGTTGACCCCTTAAGGAGTTGTTGGACTTTATAGTCATGATAGTCAATTTTTAATAATTTTGTAAATTTTGTAAATTTTTGTAAATTTTATAAATTTTTGTAAATTTTAACAAAATATTTTCCTCTGTAACTAATAGGCCAAGTTCATTATAAATTCAGATAATTGTAAGAAGCAAGAATGTTCAGTAAAGTAAGATCTACAAACACATCACCATCACAAAAACACAATTTTGTCATGAATCCATCTGTTTCCTTTGTTCAATATGCACATAGAACAAGGTGAGCGACACAGGCTCTTAGGAGCCTCTAGTTTTTATATCAACAAAAACAACAAAAATCATCATACATTTTTCATGTAAACTACGCCATAAAATTCATGCGTTCGGAGAACGGTTCTGGATTTACCTTCATCATGATAGTTCAAGCCTAAATATATAAAGGACATTGATGTATAAATATATAGAAATGTTTGGAGCTATATGACAAAAAAAAAAAACATAAAAAGAACAGACAAAATTCGTCTAAATAAAAGTCAAAACACCTATATATTTTGCTATATTTCGTACAAAGTCACGCTAGCTTATCGAGAGTATTAACCCCCATTACATAAACAAAATTATGTCCAACTTAAGATACCTAACAAGTTAAGATGAGAAAAATCTTTTTAGATATTCAATTTACTTTTGACGTAAAAGATTTATATGGCATTCTGTGCGATTTGAAACTTACTTTGAAATACTGTCTTACTTTTTAAGTTTTACATCTACAGCACCGGAGTTCAGATCTTAACAGTGCTCGATTTTACATCTCCAAGACTTGACTATATATCTTCAGAGTCGGCTTTACTTCTCCAGCGCTTGACTTAAGATCAATAGCGCTTGACTATACATCTCCAGCGCTTGACTTTAATTTTACAGCGCTTGACTTTACATTTCCAGCGCTTAACTTTATATCCACAGCGCTTGACTTTACATCTTCAGCGCAATTGACTATAAATATACAGCGCTTGACTTTACATCTCCAGCGCTTTACTTTTAATTTACGGCACTTTACTTAACATCTCCAGCGCGCATGACTTTAAACCTGCTAGACTAGACTTTTCATCTTCAATGCGTGACTTTAAATCTACATCGGTAAACTGTACATCTCCAGCGCTTGACTATAAATCCACAGCGCGTGACTTTACATCTCCAGCGCTTGACATTTTATCAACAGCACTTTACTTAACATCTCCAGCGCATGACTTTAAACCTGCAAGACCAGACTTTCATCTCCAATGCGTGACTTTAAATCTACATCGGTAAACTGTACATCTCAAGCGCTTGACTTTAAACCTACAGCTCTCAACTGTACATCTCAAGCGTTTGACTTTTAAACTACAGCGCTAGACTTTATATCTCCAACGTTTGGCTTTTAAAAACCACAGGTCTGAATCTGCATTAGACCAAAAGGGCTCTGTAGTGTTGGATATTTATAAAACTGTTGAATTGAAATGTTGCAGAATGCCCTTGTAATTAACCACAATGATACCATGGACGAACAATTATACTGCCATCTATCTATATAAGCGACATTAAATTACAATGTATTAGCTTTTAAAAAAGAAATATATTGAGTTGTCATCATTAATAAACAGAATTTATATGAGAGATATGTTCCTATATAACACTTTATTGTATACATATTGCTGACTGTTATTTGAGTAATGGAAACATGAAGAAAACGTTAAATCAGAAGATTTACCCACAATGAACACGTGATATTCTTTCCCTTTTCATTAATACGACGTATTCTCATCTCTGTTTGTTTTAAGACTTGTATCGTTTATTTTTAAGAATTGAAATTTTTTGTAATTTTTTTGATGTAAAAGCGTTGACGAGGCACATACGATTTGATCACTATCAACGCATTTACATCCCTATGAAATCGTAATTGTTGTCTGCCAATTGAAATAACAGATCATTGTGAATCATACATGCTATGCAATTATTTTGTAATATTAATTTGACATTTAAGGAAATAGCAGACATATTAGTATATGTGTATCAAAGAACAAGACGTTTTGAGTTGGATAAACCATGTTTCATCACCATATTGCACATGTTGTATTATGCTGTACAAAAAAGTTAACCTAAATAAATCTAAAACAAATTTTGCATATATAGAAATTTTTATCCTTGAATGAGAAATTAATTCAATCTTTATGAACAAACAACTCAAGGTATGACTTTGAAACTAAGATTAAATTAACAAGAGGTAGGTACATTAACACGTGACGTATTTCTATTGGTAAGTGTTTCTTAATAACAAAACATTTATCCCCGTTATCTACATACTTCAACTTCTTCAGTGTTCTTCAGATGTAATGATTAATTGAAATTAATAAATTCTCTAATAGATTTTAACTTTGTAAAATATTTAATATGATTTTTTTACAACTCGTAATATTTTTAGAAAATTTAATATAAGCAGAATTATTTATTTTGTTTCAAGAGAGCTACAAAATGTCCTTGTAACAATGAATTTTTATTCTTTATTTCAACGATAATTACACATGTAAAACTGGCAAACATTAGCGCGGACTGTGATGGAACAGGTTGTTAAAAGGCTGATCCTACATGTAAACATTGGAATGATAAATTGCGAGCAAAGCTGTATGTGCCCTACAATATGAAAAATGTAACGATTATCTTAAAGAGGTACATTTTAGATGTAGCAGAGAAAGGGTTCACAGCTAATTATTTTAAAGAGATGAGAGACAAGATATGAAAACATGTTTGAAAATAAAAAAAGAAATGCAAATAAATTTTGAATCGGATCTTGAGAGGGAAAAAACTGAAGGAATTTGAGAAGGTCCTGTTTAATTATTAGATTTTGATTTTTTTTAAATTGTCAAAAAAAGTCTTATTGAAAATTTGAACTACATCTAGCTTGTTTTCCTAAAGGTGATGTGAAAAAAATAGTACCATTCTTTTAGCACACTTGTGGTCTTACATCGGACCACTAATTATATTTGGTACGACAGATCATTTTTTTATGAACTTTTGAACAGCGGTATACTACTGTTGCCTTTATTGATAAGGTTTAACATTAAATCCATAATTCCGATGAAATTTGAAAGGCAATTTAGAAAAAGGAAGGCGAAAGATACCAGAAGAACATCCAAACTCATAAGTAGAAAATAAACTGACAACGCCATGAGTAAAATAGATTTGAAGCTGTTGTACCAAGTAGTACTAATGCGATGATCAAAGTCAGTTGTTTTATGTTCTGTCTTTGTGTAGTTTTGCTGTTTTACTTACGTTTTCCATTCCTTCAATTCCGTTGATTGAGGCCCCTCATGGGGGGGGGGGTGTCCTAGTAATCACATAATCACCATTTTTTTGCCAATATAATCACATAATCATTAAATATTTGCTTATCTTTAGTAATCAAATAATCATAAACTAAAAATACAGTCCTAGGTAATCAAATAATCATGAAATATTTGGCTTAATAATCAAATAATCATTAAAAAAACGGCCAAGTAATCACATAATCAAAAACCCCATGAGGGCCCTCTTGATTTTAACTCAAATATTTGCCTTACTTAACCTCCATTTATACAACAATGATTGTGAACATGAATACAAATAGATACATGGTATATGTCACTGAATCATCAATCCAACGGCAAAAATAACCAAAAGACATATAGATAGCAAGACACAAACGTCAAAGGCCGTACTCTGACCTATAATTATATATACTTTTATAAATTGTGACTTGGATTGAGATTTGTCTCATTAGCGCTCATACAACACCCTCTTATTTCTAATGAACATTAGACTGTCGGAAAACAATACAATATGAATAAACTCATCATAGACACCAGGACTAAATTTTGTATATACGCCAGACGCGCGTTTCGTCTACTAAAGACTCATCAGTGACGTTCGAATCCAAAAAAGTTAAAAAGGCCAAATAAAGTACGAAGTTGAAGAGCATTGAGGACCAAAATTCCTAAAAGTGTTGCCAAATTCAGCTTAAAGGTCAAAGAAATGATCCGAGTCTGTTAAAGAGAGACAAACGAAATATACCAAAGGACGTTGAAAACCATAGTTCAAAAATAAACTGACAACGACATGTTAAATGTATGAATCAAACGAAAACAACCAATAATTGATTGATTGGTGTTTTCAGGCATAATGCGCAGTGGCAAATATTGCATGCATATACGGGACTACATAAAATTGTATATGAGTATAATATGACGATACAGTTGATAAAGTTGATGAGCGGGGAAACACCTCTGGAAAATGAGGGTGTAATGGATAGGGACAGAAATAAAGCTTTGCACTAGGTCACCTATATTTTTCTGATAGCTAACAATACATGCTTCTTAGATAATCCTCGCCCAAACAGATTGTAATTAAAAAAGCAAAAAACGCTTTCCAACACTTAAATACTACATGAAAAGAATAGAGGTAGCCATAATTTAAAACGGACTTGTTCGCTAAGAAGCTATTTGATAAACTAGCTACATTTATGTAATACCTGCCCATTTCATTCTTTCAACAGTGGCTTTATATTTGAGGAGCGAAGATGGGTAAGAGGTCACGTAATAACCTTCTGCCATATGAATCGAGTTTCAACCATTACTTTGAATAAATTCCTGTCCGACCGTAACTTATTTGCGAGATAGAAGACCTTTACCTAGTACACTGTATCTGCATCTGTTGTAACCAGCTGTGATTATAAATGGTTCGGAATGTTGAAAAACTACCAAATGTTAAGTGATAATAATTTGATAGCTTATAACGGAGAGAAATTCTCTGGTTGGCATTGGTCTACTGGAATACACCAAGCAAGACAGAACAATTCATAAGGTTAATGTTATTTGATAGACTTATTGTTTACAAATAGTTACATGAGAAACTAAGATGCTCATTTTTCGTGATGTGCCATGTATTGAGATATTAGAAAACACATTGCCAGATATATATATATATAGAACTTAAAGGAAATGTACACAGTACGGGTCTGTTACAGATAACAATTCGTTTGCAAATTGTATTTCATGATTCTGACCACTGTTTACTACATTTGTATGTTAATGAAATATAATATACTATAATATATTCTACATGTATATCAATGTACGGCAAAATGCCCTTTTTTATTAATAAATTGTTTAAACATTCTTAATATAATGATTTGGAAGCAGACAAACACTGTTAGTGCCAGAGGGTTACATTTGAAACAGGAAATAAAATTGAGAATGGAAATGGGGAATGTGTCAAAGAGACAACAACCCGCCCAAATAAAAAACAACAGCAGAGGGTCACCAACAGGTCTTCAATGTAGCGAGAAATTCCCGCACCCGGAGGCGTCCTTCAGCTGGCCCCTAAACAAATATATACTAGTCCAGTGATAATGAATGCCATACTAATTTCCAAATTGTACACAAGAAACTAAAATTAAAATAATACAAGACTAACAAAGGCCAGAGGCTCCTGACTTGGGACAGGCGCAAAAATGCGGCGGGGTTAAACATGTTTGTGAGATCTCAACCCTCCCCCTATACCTCTAACCAATGTAGTAAAGTAAACGCATAACAATACGCACATTAAAATTCAGTTCAAGAGAAATCCGAGTCTGATGTCAGAAGATGTAACCAAAGAAAATAAACAAAATGACAATCATACATAAATAACAAAAGACTACTAGCAGTTAACTGACATGCCAGCTCCAGACTTCAACTAAACTGACTGAAAGATTATGATTTCATCATATGATCATCAGGCACAATCCTTCCCGTTAGGGGTTTAGTATCATACCATCATAACATATATGAGAAGAACATAACCCGTGTCATGCCAACAACTGTTTTTAGAATAAATGTGTTTAGTTCCGATGCAAAGACCTTATCAATGACTCAATATTAACGCCAAAATATGCAATCTTTAATGACTTGACAACAGTATCGTAATTATATCCCTTCTTAATAAGTCTATTCAAAGGTTTTGTAAAGTTCTGAGGTGAATACTGACACCTTTGTGCTTTATAAAGAATATTACCATAAAAAATTGGATGTGAAATACCTGAACGTATTAAAAGTCTGCATGTTGAGCTATATTTACGAATAATGTCTTTATACCGATGATAAAATTTAGTAAATGTTTTGACTAGTTTGTGATATCGAAAACCCTGGTGTAATAATTTTTCAGTAATACATAAATTTCTCTCGTTAAAATCTAAAACATTGTTACATACACGAGCGAATCGTACAAGTTGAGATATATAAACACCGTAAGATGGTGACAAGGGAACGTCACCATCTAAAAACGGATAATTAACGATAGGAAATGAAAAATCATCCCTTTTATCATAAATTTTAGTATTCAGCTTTCCATTAGTGATATAGATATCAAGATCGAGAAAAGGGCAGTGGTCATTGTTAGTATTAGCTTTATTTAAAGTAAGTTCAACAGGATAAATTTCATGTATATACATACTGAAGTCGTCATTATTGAGAGCCAAAGTATATTAGTATAATGCTGGCATGGAAATACGTATGGTGTGTAATTAAAATTTGCTGTTACAAATTTAAGCAAATGATCTAAAATTTAGGTATGTACATGTATCTCCCCTACGCAAAGCTCTGATTCATTGACCTGCCTCGGCTAAACTTTTTTGTTCTTTTTTGGTATAAAGCTATCATCCTTTCAATATGATTTGGATTTTCAAATATTATGACCTCGGGCATCACTGAATAGACATCGATTGTCGAAATGCGCATCTTGTAAAGAAACACTTGTACCGTTTATGTTATAATGAATGATATCATGCATATTTATGACGAGAATAAATTTACAATTACTAGGTATTTTTGATAGGGTACAGACATTTTGAATTGTTGCAATGTCACCAATGTACCCCGCATTCAGTTGCTGCAAGGGTTCTTTCAAGTTAGAAAACACGAGAAATCGAAAAAAATCACCAAAGACATAGATGCGTATTTAAACATTCTGCACATCTAATCCTGTTTATTTGTACCGATGTTTGTAAGGGTTTTACTGCCGAATCGTGTGGAAATCAGGGATGCATATACTTATATAATATGACAAAGAAATCATCAAAATAACTGATGTCTACATTTTTTTTCTTTTTGCAGATTCTATTTCTATTGTAAATTGAAAGTAAAGTACACTCAAACTTTTTATGAGTAACATTTTAATATTTTTTCTAGTTTAACATTTTTCTATTTTGACAATTATATGAGAGGCGTTGTTCAACAGATTGCAATAAATTCGTTATAAATAGTAACATAACTGTTTATTTCAGTATAGAGCTTGTATACATGTGGTTATACTAATATAGAGAAAGAAAACAGTGTACATCATTGAACCAATGTATGTAATAGCACATACGTCTCACCAAGAAAGAAATATTGCTGCTGAACAAACAAAAATTGAATATTTTGTTTTCTCGGTTTGTTGTACTCAAGCGATTCAGACTTTTAAAAACAGTTTTTTTGCATTAAGCTTCACTGTGCATTACAAAGATGTAAATGAATCCCAGCATATAAAAGTTATCAATTGAACAGAAATAATCAAATTTATGACAAAAGCATGAATTCTCTAAATACGAAAAAAATGACTCGAGACGACTGATAACGAGTTTCCCTTTTGATACAGGCACATACAAATGGGTCGGGTATACACTTTTTTTATCGCAGCTCTACCATGTACCATTGTATAAGTACAATGGGTTGATAAAACGTACATGACAAAACAGCTAATCAAAATCAGTACAAGATAATTAATGAAACATATCGAATACCAAATTGACAACGCTGAGATTATAAATTGCAATTCCCTGCATGTGTAACGCATGCTTAATGTATATGGAGTCGTATCTCGCAGCATTGAAGATACAAAAGCAATTAAAAACCCGTGATCTAAAATGCACAGTAAAGTAAACCAAAGACTAAGTAAACTATACCACATCCAAAATACGGTAGATTTTAGAGGTTTTCTATAGGATCACAACAATATCACAAGGCCCAAATATAGTGTTCGCGTCCGCGCTCAGGTCCAACTATAGCGCTCGCGTCCGCGCGAAGGCTCAAATATGGCGTCGGCCTGTGAGTCATACTCTTAGATTTCAGAGTCAACTACGGCGTCCACGCTAAGGCCCAAATATAGCGTCAGCGCATGCGCGCAGCTCGCGTCCCGTGTCCGAGGTTTAAGGCTCATACTGCTCACACTTTACTACTCACCAGGGAGAAAATCAACTACCAAGTTATCTGAACTTTAACCTACTATCATAAAAAACATACAAATATCAATAGTTCATGTCAAGCACTTAAACCATCCGAGTCTTTATAATTTATGATAAGTTCATACTTTCAAAATCCAATGTCGATAGACACGATATTATGCTGTGAACAAACCAACTGTGCTACGAATTGAAAAAAACCCTTACAAAATACGGCGACAACATATTGTTGTTGACTACAAATATTCGCATTGACAGTTATCCAAAAAAATACAAATCGCAATAATCCAAAGACAACAATATAATTATGATACTTAAAAAAACTCATTCACGACAACAGTAAAATGTAATAAATAATATAATTATTCCTGAAAGCCTGAGCTGTTGTTTTTTTCTTGTCACAAGATATTCCGATTGTGTATGGCACGCATAGGAGACATACCAAATGATGTAACAACAATGAGAGGAATAAATATAAAGAAACAGGACAATTATGTTAATATATGTCATATATAAATCCTATTTCAGGTGTTATATCCTGCGAAAAATTGTTTGTGGAGAAATTTACCACCGTTGAAATGTCATGCCCGTTTAAAGTTAGGTATTGGTATAACGACCAATCAATAATGATTTCTGTTGGAAGATACGTCAACCCTAGTTTACATCTAAATATTATTTAAGCGATAATTTAGATCTTACGATTTTCAATTTTACTGATACTGATCAAGGACGGTACATGTGTAATAGAATTGTTGATGAGGAATTCAAACAACATGCAGTTATGGTAAATTTATGTAGTAAGTATGTTTTTTTTCTAACTTTTCTTGTATAGTTTGTTATATACTTTGTTATAAATACAGATAAAGTGTAAGCTTAATACGGTCAACAGCAATTGTGCTATATCAGGTATATTAATATTAGTAAGGTTGGAAAGACTTTGATACTAGAAGGACTGCTTCATACCTTGATCTTTTACTCAATATGACTTCACACAAAAATCTATGATAAACGGGACGATTTCATCTTCCGAATTATCAATTTCCAATTTCTCAGCAGTAGCATACCCTCTGCCCCTTCGTATGGTGTTCACGTATTTCAATTGATACGTTATTCGCGTGCATATTCACACTATACCGTCTTCATATACAGGAGTGTGCTCCTAACGCAGAAACTGCCCCAACAAAGTTATGAGGACAGATTAAAAATGACACTCCGTAAATTTTACGGACACCATCACGAATTGGTTGATCCATACAATGTATCTTTGTACAAACTAACTATGGTCATTTTTACCACGTGTTAGATTGCGGTTTGTTATTTCGTCGTCTGATCTTTTTATTACCGAACTTGACTTATTCCCAATTGTGACTGTTTTGCTGAGTGTGAATTCACATTGCCGTAAGACGTGCAACGGTACTTTTCAATCCCATATTCATTTATTTAGTTTTGATGTTATTGTCATCGGAATTTTTCAAATGTCTTAACGTTTGTGGTTATACATCTTATTTTTTCTGTTGTATTCGTGTGTTATGGTAAAGACAATTGAGTATTCACTTCATTTATTAGATTTTAGTTTTGATCAACGAAATTTACACTATATTAAAGTTGAGAAAGGAAATGGGGAATGTGTCAAAGCGACAACAACCCGACCATAGAGCAGACAACATATATTTGTCAAACAATATCTTTGTTTTACAGTTTGATTCAGAACATCGACATAGCTGAATAATACAATTAATTATCTATTTACTACTGTACAGTAACTGCAATTTGATATTAATTAGTATTGTAATTTTCACTGTTTATAATAAACATAAGAGAAGTCATACAAATCTAATCTTGAACTTCATCTAAATTCTTTCTTAATTTTGGGAACTCTTTTTAGAAATTCAAATGTGACGTCATTTCGAGCGTAACACTGGTTATGGCTAACAACGCTGTGAATTTTCCCGGGTTTTTTTCTGTAGCTAGTCACCACTTCATTTTAATCATGTTTATCTATTACATAGTCATTTTTACAAAATTTACTGTTTGCAAAAGAATGTATTATTCTAAATAATAAGGAAGTGCCGGTCCCAGGTAAACCTGGCCGTTTTGATCACAACGTTTTAGAACTTTTGGTTCTCTATGCTTTTCGGCTTTGTACTTGTTTTTGCTTTCGGACCTTTTTTCCTCTGGACGTCGCTGGTTAGTCTTGTGTGGATGTGGCGCGCGTCTGGTGTACTAAATTTTTAACCAGGTACCTGTTGTTGGCTATAAATCATTTGTTTCTCTGTCCTATATTTTCTCTCATTTATTTTTATTGAGTCCTGTGATGTAATATTGTCATTTTAATGATATAATTTACATTGCCATTAAAGCGGGAGGTTTGACATGCAACAAAATCAGGTTCAACCCACCATTTTTATCTTAAAATGCGTGTACCAATATAAAAAAGAAGATTGGTATGATTGCCAATGAGACAACTGTCCACAAGAGACCAAGATGACACAGACATTAACAACTATAGGTCACCGTACGGCCTTCAACAATGAGCAAAGCCCATACCACATAGTCAGCTATAAAAGACAAAGATATGACAATGTAAAACGATTCAAACGAGAAAACTAACGGCCTTATTTAAATTAAAAAAAATGAACGAAAATCAAGTCAGGGAAATGGGCATTGTATATAATAGTTCGTTTCTGTGTGTGTTATATTTTAATGTTGTGTTTCTGTTGTGTCGATGTTTTCTTATATTTGATGCGTTTCTCTCACTTTTAGTTTGTAACTCGGATTTTTCTACATCACGTCATCGATGTTAGTCAGTGTTGCAAAGCATTATCAAACCATTTAACTGTATGATGCCAAGTCAAACCTCTATTCTATAGTAAATGACTTCATATTACATAAAACATCTACTTGAGGTATATGTCGTGTAAAAATTGCATTTTTTTATTTACATGTTATAGTGTGTACAATCTTAGAGTACCTCGTACAGTCTGAGAAAATCCTAGTTTATCTGAGATAATCTAGGATTATCTATAAAAGTGGTTCAGGCGTGCCATACATGTCATCTTAACCCTCTCCCTTTCACAACGGTACAGCTTACCGGTGAAACCAATTTCAAGATTTTTTGGGGACATTTAGACATGTTTAATCGCCATTTGCTGACGTACAGATGTGGTTAAGGGCTCAAATTAATCCTCAGATAACCAGCAATGCGATTTAATGTGCATCAAACCTCTATCATTATTAGTTAATAAACAAGTCGCCCCTTACTGATGTGTAATTTTTCTGTAAAAACCATTTATTTTTCTTCGAATTTTGAGGAATATTCTCAAATAGAAGTGCAAAGAAAACTGCTCTTTTAAGAGGATTTATGTCTTTTTTCAATAACTGTGCAGTGAGTTTTTGAAGAATAGTATTAAACTAATAGTTCTAACTTGTACACTAGTTGCAAATGTAATATTTAGTGTAGCAGCGCAATCACAAACTTGAATTACGCTTAAAATCTGAAGTCATTTCTTAAAGATATTATGAGAAAAGAGACAAAAACCGCTAAAATATTCTGAATTTTTTTGACAAAGTTGAAATAGATGTAACAAAACATGGTTTCGTAAGTGTTGCGGTATACTTAAGTTGAAAACACTTTTGTTTGAATGAAGAAACATGTATATTTCAATGACAAAATGACAGTTTAAAGAGTGGATTCCTCCTAGATTTGCGTAAAAATCATGCATTTGGCAACAACAAATTATCATCTGAACACATAATTCCAAAAAGAAAACAAACTGTGTGAGAATCTTTATATATTTTTTTTTTCATTTCTTTTGTAGTAGTAGACTTAAGTACTTAAATTTCGATAAATTCATTACAATGTCAGTGGCGCAGGGGTACGCTGGTCTATCTCAAGGCGCTAAGATTGAGAGTTCGAATCTCACTGCCGGAGTTGGAAAAACAATTTCCTATATTAAATGTAACTTAACTTAATATTAAATGTAACTTAACCTAACTTTACTTTCAATTTCAAAAAGAAAACCTACGAATATTTTTTTTTAAAGAATGTGTGTGCAAAATTGCCCCCCCTTTTTTACCCCCTTTGCTCTATCGGGCTCGGTCAAGGGTGTCCCAGATCGAGCTAGCACTGGTACTTCAATGAATTTTCCCTTGTAAAAACAAAGTTAAGGTTGCTGATTGATTGAAAACGAATTAGACAAATAACTGGGGTCCAAGTTTGAAATCGGACAAAAATAGCGTCTAAAATCAATTATTTTGAATGTTACGGACATCGATATTTCAAGGCCTATAGCACGTTATGCGTCTATTTATACCACTATGATAACTTATATGGCTTCAACAGACTCGAGGCATTGTGTTTCCATCAAAACCTAACCCTATTAGCCCACCAATATGTCTCTGCACGACTTTTTGCCCAAGGATTTCGTATTTTTTCACTTTTTCTCCAACAGTCACGTGACTTTTGGAAATATACCACGTGACCAAAAAATGACGAATTATCGTCAAACTTAATTTTTTGAAATAGTTTACCAATTATCTTTCATTTGACCCCAACATGGCATGTGTATGACCATTGATGCGAATTATGTATTCATTTAAACTTCGATAATGTATTTTCGATAAGTAAAGGTCTAAAATGCATGAAAGGGAAAGGGTTAATTACGTGTTAAATTCCCTCTCTTGTCCTTGTGTATTATTAACCTTAAAGTTTACTGTTTATCTATATTTGATTATATACTTATGACGTGTACATGGTGTATCGGTACTTATACATCCCGCCATTGTGTTACTGTGCTATGATCTATTTTCTTGTCTTTCATTTTTGCTTATGTACATTGTACTTTGTCTATATGGCATTTTGTGTTTAATTCTTTGCTGAATCAGTTATTTGTTTTTATATTGATTAAGATTATACAACAATGTTGACTGTTGGACCCCAATTTTTTACGTTTTTACCTAATATTATGCCTGTTAGTTTTGCTCACACATTGTTGTCAGTATAATGGAATTCTATGCGACTGTCATACACGTGGAGGTTTAGCTAGCTATAAACCACCATTTCATTGTACATAAGCATGATAAGCATGATAAGTAAATACCTGTACCAAGTCAGGAATATGACAGTTGTTTTTCAGTCGTTATAGATGTGTTTGAGCTTTTGATTTCGCCTTTTCATAAAGAACTTTCCGTTTGAAATTTCCCTGGAGTTCGGTATTTTTGTCCCATCAAATTTAGTATAATTCTCTGTCCTTGATTTTAAAAGGATTTTTTTCTACAAATCTTTAAATTTTTCCTCTGAAATTCCCATTGTGACCTCATGATTTTAAGAAAATTACATTGGTTGCTAATATTTAGCAATTTTAAACAAACTAACTATTATATGAGTTATAATTATTAATCAATTAAATGGTCATGATGCATCTGATAGCTATATAATCTATCTATGTTTTGCCGCGTGAAAAAAGCATCGTGAAAAAAGCATCGACTGGTTTTACCTATTTTTGAACATTTAAGGTACTTTTAGTAGCTCTATTATAACTTACTAATAAGTGAAATCTTAGGCGTTTTCTAACGGTATCAGGGGGTCCTACTAAAATGCGCCCGGGAGCGCCCGGGTGAAGAAAAAGCGCCCGGGGAAAAGAAAAAGCGCCCGGAGAAGAAAATGTAGCGCCCAGGGAACAGAAGAAGCGCCCGGGGGTTTTATGCATACCACTTGAGTTTTGCGGGCGTGACTTTAAACAACGTAGTTTTACTATTAAAGGCATATCATATAAGTTTAAGATTTTTTATGCATACCACATAGTTAGAAAAAGGCACTGGCTACGGTTACATGGAAATGTAACAATAATAAAAATATTATTGTTACATTGGAGACTAATTGCCGGAATGCAGAGTTGGGTGAGGAACCGATTAATTTCAAATGTAACAATAATTACTGATGCTACGGTTACATTGGAGTTACGTTATTGTTACATGAAGGACAGAAATAAGTTCACTGGAAAGTATCTGGCTTCAGATCCATTTCAAAAACTCCAAATCCCTATTAATATGTTTTATCTACAGACCTCCTGATATGCCACAATCGTGGATTGATGAATTTGAAAAGGAAATCGAGAAGGCAAATGAATTAGAACTAGAAATGATAATAATGGGCGATATCAATATCGATTTTACAGGGGGGTGCTTGAACAATAAATGGGAAAATCTTTTACTAACACAATCTATTGTACAATTAATCGATACTCCTACCCGTATCACATCAACATCAAGTACTATCATTGATCATGTTTATACTAACCACCCTGAAAATATAGTTGAAACAAATGTCCCAAAAATAGCCCTTAGTGATCACTATCCAGTATGTATTACGAGAAAAATAAACCAAAAAGATGTTCCAAGCTTACAGCATAAACAAATTAGGTATCGATGTTTCAAAAACTTTAATGAAAACAAGTTTTTGGAGGATTTAAATAAAACAAATTTTGCTCAAATTGAACAAATAAGTGATACTCAATCTGCCACTGACATGTGGTATAAACTATTTCTGTCAGTTATTAACAGGCACGCTCCTGTCAAAGTAAAAAGAATTAAACATATACACCAACCAGATTGGCTTACAGATGAGATAAAAGACGCTCAAAAGAAAAGAAACTATTATCAAAGCAAGAGGGATTGGGAAAAATTCCGCTATTGGCGCAACAAATGTACTAAATTAATAGAAAAATCTAAACAGTCCTTTTTCAAGCAAGCAATAGAAAATAACAAAAAACCTAAAGAAATTTGGGCTTTACTCAAAGATTTAAAACCCAAAACCCAAAATGAAATTCCATCTACCATGAATTTTGACAATACAGAGTATGATAATAAATTAAATGATTATGTTCAAGATAAAATACCCGCTGGTGTTACATTTACGATACCGTTTATTAAACTAGACGAAACAACGAAATTACTTTCTAAACTAGAAACATCAAAAGCAACTGGACTTGATGAAGTTGGTCCGTTTTTATTAAACTGTCATCGAAAGCTTTAGCCCCAAGTATAACGTATTTAATAAACTTAAGTATACTAGAGGGTGTTTTCCCAGAAAATCTTAAATTAGCTAAAGTAACTCCAATATTTAAAAATGGTGATAAACATATGCCAGAAAACTACAGACCTATATCAATACTTCCTACATTATCAAAAATATTTGAAAAACATGTCGCAAAACATTTTTATCTATATCTGTCAAAATATAAAGTATTACATGAGGCACAATCTGGATTTCGATCTAACCACTCATGTCAGACAGCTCTTACCAAATTAATTGACACATGGCTCAAATGTATTGATAATGGTAATGTTGTAGGAACAGTCTTTCTAGATTTAAAAAAGGCATTTGATCTCGTTAATCACACCATTCTCTGCCATAAATTACATTTATACAAAGTATCTTATCATTCAATAAAATGGTTCGAGTCGTACCTGTCTAATAGAAAACAAAAAGTGTGCTCTGGTAATACAGCCTCAGTATCTAAATGTATCAAATATGGGGTTCCCCAAGGATCCATTTTAGGTCCCCTTTTGTTTGTCTTATTCATAAATGACATGACTTTAGAAACCACTCATACAGCCATTGATATGTATGCTGATGATACAACACTTCATACATATGGAACAAATAAGGAAGAGATAGAAAGGAAACTAAATTACGATGCCAACACCATAAATAATTGGTGTCTGAACAATAGGATGGTTATAAATCCCTTAAAAACTACTTCTATGTTGATTGGAACAAATAAGAAACGGACTTTGCTAGGAAATGACATGAATATATGCATACAAGATAGCCCAATCACACCCGTTGAAATACAGAAACTTTTGGGTGTATATATTGACAAAAATTTGGACTGGAAATTTCAAATTGACTATGTATGTAAAAACTTAAGTTCTCGTATCGCACTGCTATCTAGAATTAAGAAATTTTTGGATATAAGTAGTAGAAAGCTGTTTTATAATGCTTATATTCTGCCCATATTTGATTTTTGTTGCTCAATATGGGGAAATTGCTATGAGGATGGATATAAAAAAATTCTTAAAATGCAGAAAAGAGCTGCAAGGATTATACTTGATGCACCAATACTAACACCTAGTATAAATTTATTTAAAGAGCTAAAGTGGTTGAATTTCAAATCTCGAATTTCATATCATAAACTTATTCTTGTTCATAAAATTCTAAACGATAAAGCACCTGATTACTTAAAGGAACTCTGTTGTCCAATTGTTAACCTACATAGTAGAAATCTAAGGTCATCTGCAAATAATAATTTAGCTGTTGTACGACCGAACACAAATTCAATGAAGAAATCTTTTGCATATACCTCATCTATACTTTGGAATAAACTACCAAATGAAATAAAATGTTGTGAAAACCTGGACACTTTTAAACAAAAATGTGTTGATTTCTTGTCTATAAATGATTTATAACAACTTACTCAAATATTCTAATGATTTGAATGTTATGTATATATATATATCAATGAATTTATTTATCTCTTGTTCTACAGACAGTTTATAGTTAGTATGAATAGTGCATTTACATAATATGTTAGAAACTGTAAGCTTTGTAATATTTGTACTGTTTGTTCTTTGTGAGGGCCTCAAGGTAGATTAGCGAAAGCTAATTGAGTCACCCTCTGTAAATAAAGTCATTACTTACTTACTTACTTACAGCAATGTACGCTAGATTGATTAAACTTAAATCTTCTATAGTTGTATTGCTTCATTCTTTCATATGTACTAAACAATACTTGTAATTTAATACTGATAAATAATAAAATATTATTATTCAACAAATGGTGTACAACTTGAATAGTAAGTTTTACTACGTATTAATGGTTTTGATGTTCTTAAAGATACTACTCAAGATTAGGAGTGTGACTGTCAAAGGCGAAAAATATAGTTCAATGGTTTCACTTTTTTAAAGTATTTAACTGCACACCTATACTCTTATTACTGTCATTATACTTTGGACCAATTTTGTTTATGGTGAAAAAAAATAAAACTTGGAATGCGTTTTAAACGAAACTGAAACAATATCAAGACATACATTTCATACAGCTTTATAACTTGACGCAAATTGATAATCAAAAGCAAAGTTTGCTAACTGTAACTTAAATATATACTAAGAAATTCTGTATGTACACGTATCCGTGGAGGACGTAATTTCGTTCATCAAAAATGTGTCGGACTTTAAAAACAACTTACTGGATTTGTAGAAATTGTCATTGTAAATAAAAAATTACTGTAAATAAATTGTATGTTATAAATGTATGTAATAAATGTCCTCAACTTTTATTATTTAGTACATATTACTAGTCCCATCGTACATTGCTTTTTTTTCATGTGACAATAACGCAAAGTAACCGTGGCCTCAATAATTATTGTTACATTCGTAATTAAACAGGTCCTTACCCAACCATGCATTCCGGCATTTAGTCTCCAATGTAACAATAATATTTTTATTATTGTTACATTTCCATGTAACCGTAGCCAGTACCTTAGAAAAAAGGGTGGAGTTTCCTCAACTTTAGTGTTTACTCTCGAGTGTTTACTAAGGAAACTCGTAACTTAAGTAGCTTTTGCGTACGGACACAGACTCGTGACTTAGGACTTACATATAAACAATGCTGCGGGGTTAAATGTAATAAATGTGACCGCGCAACCCTCCCTTAACCTTAGGACAGTGGTGTACCTTGTTTATTATATTTCGCCTTTCTCTCCGCCACGTTTGTGCCCAATTTCCGGTGACGATGATACACAGTTATATTCAATCATACAAGTGTTACAACAAAGCTCAAAGAAGGAGGTTATTGTTTATGCCCTTGAGGGGTGCTCTGAATAACGGAGGATTCCACATTCACACATGTAAAATCCTTGTGTTGGTTCCCTGCGTAACAAATCAATGAGTATGGCTACTTGTCAATAACGACTGAGTACCAGTAAAAGAAGTAGACCGCTAGAGGGCGCAGATTTGTTTGCCCTCTACATCTACATACATCTACATAATACTTCTTAACTTCAATATGTTGAAGATTACAAGAAGGCACATACTAGGGAAACAAATTAACTAAACATATTTACATTAGTTTCAAAAAACATTTGTTGTTTTTAACAGTGTGTTCAGTCAAAGTAAAGATTTACAGCAGCAGCTGTTAATAATGTAATTTAACAAGACTGAAACAGATGATAAGGTATACATAATACATAAAACACAGTAAAAATTAAGTCTACTTTCGATTTCACATGTCTTCGTCCTCGAATTGATGTCAACTCGTACCTTCGCCAACTCGTCCTTTTCAATTGGGCCATTCCAGTTAATTTCTAACAGGTGGGGATGGATGGGGAGATTTTTTTTTCATACCTATCAGAAAAAAACATCATGAAAAACTACCTATCAGATCTATAAATTAAGACCTATCAGATGTAGAGTAAAATTATTAGAAAAAGGATGTGCCAGTTTCAGGTTAACCCTTTCACCGATTGCTGCCCAGACTGAAGCTACTCTGAGACGATGGCTTCCCTGGCTACTTTTACTCAAGTGGGAGATCTTCATACTAAATGTCAATAAAAACTTGTTTGTAGTTATTTGTGTATTTATTTCATTCACTAACACAATGTTCACCATGTTCACAGTTTTGTTTATGTTTTGATAATTTTTTCTTCATAAAATATTCAAATTTTCTAATTTTCGTCATTATAGAGGTGAAATTCTCAAAATTCTGCTCTTTGACCCCAAATCGTAATTTTTTTAACCCAAAACGTCAAAATTTTGAAATTTTTTATGAGACTGTACAAATTCCTCACACTGAACGATGTCCATTCCAAGTGTTTTGTACATAAAACGACATTTTATGTCAAAAAAGTATACTAGTTTGGCTTCAATTCTTCCATATTCTTTCAAAAAAAATGTTCCCTCATTTCAAATTCTCGTAAATTCCGTAAATTTCCTCTGATTTTGACACAGTTTTCAACAAACGGAAGCGCCATGTTTACACTTTCATACAGGTATTCATCAAAGAAAGATAACTCATGTTTGCACTGTTTTGAGCGGGAAATATAAAAGATGTATTCTGATCCCGGTAAAATGGGACTCGTCGTCAGCTGTCTGAAGCGTGAATTCCGGTAAACCGGGACTCATCGGTGAAAGGGTTAAAGGTTTTGGTCAAGGTAGTTTTTGATGATGTTGAAGTCCAATCAACTTGAAACTTAGTTTACATGTTCCTTATGATATGATCTTTCTAATTTTAATGCCAAATTAGGTTTTTTGGAAAGATTAGAACTTGTTCTGAATCTTTACTAAGGCACCGGCCTCCCTAACAACACGACAGGTTAGCTACTGTTACTAAATGTATTCACACTGAAATATAGTTCCCTATGGTTTTCATGTATGTGCACATAATACTCATATAAACTGAAAAATGGATTTATTATTGGAGCAGTTCATTTAAGAATGTATGTCATTAAGGTGTGTTCATTTGCAGACTGTTTATTAATTAGTTTGATTAAGTAATTGAGTATTGATACAATAATAGTTTGATTGACAACTGTCATTACCACTAAACAATCAGAGACAAGGTGGACCTTTAATTACAATGCCCCACCTCCTAAACTGTCAATCAAATTGACCACAATACCTATCAACCTAAGTCTTACATAATTATACAGACCTAATACAATATACACTGAGTGTACAATATAAAACATCTCAATAAACAAATATTAGACCTCATAACTGAATACATATAGATTCTACCACTGCATCAAGTGTGATACAATATTTATCCACTCGAGACAGTTAAATTTTCAAATTTAAAACACAAGGCTTGCCCGAGCGTTTTAAATATTTAAAATTTAACTGTCGAGAGTGGATAAATATCGTATTACAAGAGATTTGGTGGTAGAATCAGTTTCTCTAATGATTTGTATGCAGTATGCAGGCAAACTTATTCCTTCTTCTGAAAAGATGTGTTTTTTTTATGTGACGTCATCAGGCATGGTCGCCTTTTTTCATGACGTCACAATAGGAAATTTCGAAGAAAAGCAAGAAAATTTGACGTCATAATCGAATTTTGACCAATGAATAGCTGATATCAAACGAACCACACGTTGATTAAATAAAAATAATAAACAGGTTAGGAAAACGATAAATCGGCTAAGAATTAGAGAAACAAATGTATATATTAGATGTTTGATATATATATATAAGGATGATTTTTTTTATTGCCTATTACTTTTGATCTACATTACTTAAAGTGATTCTGTAAATTTTATCTAAAAGATAAATGATTAATTAAGGATTAAAAAGATCTCTTAAAATAAAGGAAATATGAATATAAATATGAATGAATATATAAAAAGGTATTCAAGCAAGGCCTATAATTTACTTGATAAAGTTCCAATATTCATCTATAATTAATTAACAATTAAGATTAGTTCACATTTTTAGCTCACCTGGCCCAAAGGGCCAAGTCAGCTTTTCTCATCACTTGGCGTCCAGCGTCGTCCAGCGTCGTTAACTTTTACAAAAATCTTCTCCTCTGAAACTACTGGGCCAAATTTAACCAAACTTGACCAAATTCATCATTGGGGTATCTAGTTTAAAAAATATGGAGCGTGACCCGGCCAACCAACCAAGATGGCTGCCACGGCTAAAAATAGAACATAGGGGTACAATGCAGTTTTTGGCTTATATCTCAAAAACCAAAGCATTTAGAGCAAATCTGACATGAGTAGAATTGTATATCAGGTCAAGATCTATCTGCCCTCAAATTTTAAGATGAATCAGACAACCCCTTGTTAGGTTTCTGCCCCTGAATTGGTAATTTTTAGATGAATCGGACAACTCGTTGTTAGGTTGCTGCCCCCGAATTGGTAATTTTAAGGAAATTTTGCTGTTTTTGGTTATTATCTTGAATATTATTATAGATAGAGATAAACTAAAAATAGCAATAATGTTCAGCAAAGTAAGATTTACAAATAAGTAAACATGACCAAAATGGTCAGTTGACCCCTTTAGGAGTTATTGCCCTTTATAGTCAATTTTTAACCATTTTTTGTAAATCTTAGTAATCTTTTAGAAAAATCTTCTCCTCTGAAACTACTGGGCCAAATTAAACCAAACTTGGCCACAATAATCATTGGGGTATCTAGTTTAAAAAATGTGTGGCATGACCCAGCCAACCAACCAAGATGGCCGCCATTGCTAAAAATAGAACATAGGGGTAAAATGCAGTTTTTGGCTTATAACTCAAAAACCAAAGCATTTAGAGCAAATCTGACATGAGTAGAATTGTATATCAGGTCAAGATCTATCTGCCCTCAAATTTTAAGATGAATCAGACAACCCCTTGTTAGGCTTCTGCCCCTGAATTGGTAATTTTAAGGAAATTTTGCTGTTTTTAGTTTTTATCTTGAAAATTATTATAGATCAAGATAAATTGTAAATAGCAATAATGTTCAGCAAAGTAAGATTTACAAATAAGTCAACATGACCAAAATGGTCAGTTGACCCCTTTAGGAGTTATTGCCCTTTATAGTCAATTTTTAACCATTTTTCGTAAATCTTAGTAATCTTTTAGAAAAATCTTCTCCTCTGAAACTACTGGGCCAAATTAAACCAAACTTGGCCACAATCATCATTTGGGTATCTTGTTTAAAAAAACGTGTGGCGTGACTTGGCCAACCAATCAAGATGGCTACTATGGCTAAAAATAGAACATAGGAGTAAAATGCAGGTTTTGGCTTATAACTCAAAAACCAAAGCATTTAGAGCAAATTTGACCTGAGATGAAATTGTTTCTTAGGTGTAGATCTGTCTGCCCTAAAATTTTAAGATGAATCGGATAATTGATTGTTAAGTTGCTACCCCTGAATTGGTAATTTTAAGGAAATTTTGCCGTTTTTTTTTATATTATTTTGAATATTATTATAGTTAGAGATAAACTGTAAACAGCAATAATGTACAGCAAAGTAAGACCCAAAAAAAAGTTAACGTGACCAAAATGGTCAATTGACCCCCTAAGGAGTTATTGCCCTTTATCGTCAATTTTTAACAACTTTCATAAAATTTGTAAATTTTCACTAGCATTTTCACTGAAACTACTGGGCCAAGTTCATTAAAGATAGAGATAATTGTAAGCAGCAAGAATGTTTAGTAAAGTAAGATCTACAAACACATCACCATCACCAAAACACAATTTTATTGCCCTTTATAGACAAGTTTTAACAATTTTCATAAAATTTGTAAATTTTCCTAGCATTTTCACTGAAACTACTGGGCCAAGTTCATTAAAGATAGAGATAATTGTAAGCAGCAAGAATGTTTAGTAAAGTAAGATCTATAAACACATCACCATCATCAAAACACAATTTTGTTATGTGTCCTTTGTTTAATATTCACATACACCAAGGTGAGCGACACAGGCTCTTTAGAGCCTCTAGTTCATAAATTTTGTAATCTTTTACAAAAATCTTCTCCTCTTAAACTAATAAGCCAAATTATACCAAACTTGGCCACAATCTTTATTAGGGTATCTTGTATAAAAATTGTGTGGGGTGACCCAGCCAACCAACCAAGATGGGTGCCATGGCTAAAAATAGAACATAGGGGTAAAATGTAGATTTTGGCTTATAACTCTGAAACCAAAGCATTTAGAGCAAATCTTACGGGGTGAAATTGTATATCAAGTCAATATCTATCTGCCCTGAAATTTTCAGATGAATTGGAAAAATGGTTGTTGGGTTGCTGCCCCCAATTGGTAAATTTTAAAGAAATTTTGCTATTTTTGGTTATTATCTTGAATACTATTATAGATAGAGATAAATTGTAACCAGCAATAATGTTCAGCAAAGTAAGATCTGCAAATAAGTCAACATGACCAACATGGTCAGTTGACCCCTTAAGGAGTTATTGCCCTTTATAGTCAATTTTTAATTTTTCATTAATATGGTAAATTTTTACAAAATATTTTCCTCTGTAACTTAAAAGGGCCAAGTTTATTATAGATAAAGAAAATTGTAAGTAGCAAGAATGTTCAGTAAAGTAAGATATACTATATATAAGTTATCATACCTGCCAACTGTTACTATTAGTGGGGAATTTCCCCCATGGAAGCTCTCAAATGGAAATTTTGTAAGAGCATTTTTGTCTACAGTTTTAACGAAACAGTAGTTTCATAATTACTAAAGGCTTTTAAAAGTATGAAGAAGCCATGACGTGAACGTGGGTCATTTGCATAGCTAGGCCAGTAGTCCCAATGTTTGACAATGTGGCAGTCAAACTGAATTTAATGAAATGAGTGTAAATGATCGGCAAAATAGGACACAATCGTTAATGAATTAAATATTTAATTACAAAAATCATGGATAATCTACAGAATTCAATATTCCACAAGGAGCAATAATGGAACTAAGGAAAACTTGCGTGAAGTTCCCCGGGATTATGGTTAGCAATGTCCGGGGATATGGGTTAACAACACCCAGGGGCTATGGGTTTTGTAACGACGAGCGTTAACCAATCAAAATCCTAGATATATACTAAGCCGGGGATAAACACACATTACCATCACCAGAACACAATTTTGTCATGAATCCATCTGTGTCCTTTGTTTTATACATGCATGTACATAGACCAAGGTGAGTGACACAGGTTCTTAAGGCAGATTCCATGTAAGAAATGGAAATGTCTTGTCAAAATGAATAAATAGATAAAAATAGTAATTACTTTTATTTGAAAGATAACCTGTGAATGTTTTGATGAATAATGATGTTAGATGAAATTATAAAAATAATTTTTGGATATGATTGTTTCTGTTTAAAGTAGAAATGATTAAAATAAGTTGAAAAAATGCAAATATTTTGACAGAATTAACTCCCATTTTTTTACACAATGTTTATGTGTTGCAATGCTTTATGTTGACACTTGTACATGTACATGTTGTACATTGTTGTATACTGGTATTTACTAGTGTAGTCTGGTTATTCAAACATCCCTGTTCCCAAACATCTCTGATTCTTCATTTTTATACGACCGCAAAAATTTTAATTTTTTGGTCGTATATTGCTATCACGTTGGCGTCGTCGTCGTCGTCCTGCGTCGTCGTTGTCGTCCAAATACTTTTAGTTTTCGCACTCTAACTTTAGTAAAAGTGAATAGAAATCAATGAAATTTTAACACAAGGTTTATGACCACAAATGGAAGGTTGGGATTGATTTTGGGAGTTTTGGTCCCAACATTTTAGGAATTAGGGGCCAAAAAGGGCCCAAATAAGCATTATTTTTGGTTTTTGCACCATAACTTTAGTATAAGTAAATAGAAATCTATGAAATATAAACACAAGGTTTATGACCATAAAAGGAAGGTTGGGTTTGATTTTGGGAGTTTTGGTCTTAACAGTTTAGGAATAAGGGGCCCAAAGGGTCCAAAATTGAACTTTGTGTGATTTCATAAAAAATTGAATAATTGGGGTTCTTTGATATGCCGAATCTAACTATGTATGTAGATTCTTAATTTTTGGTCCCGTTTTCAAATTGGTCTACATTAAGGTCCAAAGGGTCCAAAATTAAACTTAGTTTGATTTTAACAAAAATTAAATCCTTGGGGTTCTTTGATATGCTGAATTTAAAAATGTACTTAGATTTTTAATTATTGGCCTAGTTTTCAAGTTGGTCCAAATGGAGGTCCAAAATTAAACTTTGTTTGATTTCATAAAAAATTGCATAAATGGGTTCTTTGATATGCCAAATCTAACTGTGTATGTAGATTCTTAATTTTTGGTCCAGTTTTCAAATTGGTCTACATTAAGGTCCAAAGGGTCCAAAATTAAACTAAGTTTGATTTTAACAAAAATTAAATTCTTGGGCTTATTTGATATACTTTATCTAAACATGTACTTTGATTTTTGATTATGGGTCCAGTTTTCAAGTTGGTCCAAATCAGGATTCCATATATCAAGTATTGTGCAATAGCAAGAAATTTTCAATTGCACAGTATTGCACAATAGCAAGAAATATCTAATTGCACAATATTGTTATATATATATTATATATTGAAAATTTTTTTATTTTTCAGGACCAACATGACCAAATGAACCATTAATTAAGAATGGTATATATAGGTTTCAACTGTAAATAGAAGGATTATAAGAATGATGGCACCCCTCTTGGAAGAAGAAGAGAATTATATACGATTAGCTTTGTTATTGAAAGGAGTGGCACCAAGAGCAGTCCGTACTTACTTTGACAGAGAATTCCCACCTACTTATCTACCGTCAACACTGAATACAAACTACAACACTCTTTGTGACTTGAAATTAAAGAGAATTTTGAACCAGGCTCAATGGAATCTTTTGTTTCCAAGAAATGGTATGTTTATACATGTTACATGGCTAAGTAAACCCCAAAGCAAGAAATTTAAGTTTAACATGTTTAATATGTAGAGTATATATATATACACATGAGATATATGTGTGATTGATTAAATTCACCTCAAAAAGTTGCTCCTTACTTCTTCTTCATCTTCTTTGGTTGTAAAATAAACCATCAACATCCTATGGTAACATACTGTTGTATATATGGTATATTTAATTAAAAATGTTATCTCAGTTTAAACAAAATCATTATCTAGTGCAATGAAAATAATCCAACATTTTCTACATTTGAAAATGCCTGTACCAAGTCAGGAATACGACAGTTGTCCATTCGTTTTTGATGTGTTTTAATAATTGTCATTTGATTTTGCCATGTGATTAGGGATTTTCCAATATGAGTTCAGTATTTTTGTGATTTTACTTTTTAATTTCAATATTTTTGATGTTATATAGATGTACCTGATTCTATTACTTCTGATGTTACAGGTGAACTTAATTCAAATATTTTTGATGTTATCAGTGTATCCGATTTTATTACTTTTGATGTTTTTTTTTGTTTTTTTTAACAACAAATAAATATTCTTTATTCTTCAAATTGCTTGTTACAACTTTACTTCATTGTCCAAGCTCCAATAAAGTATCCTTGTGAATTACTTTCTGAGTATCCAGGAAAATACACAGAATATAATAAAATATAAACATTATTTTTTTTCCATCAATTATATCAATCTTTTTAACTTTATGAAAAATCATTTTGAGATACTGTTTTGTTCTCATTCATAAACCTTTGTAGCTCCTTTATAAACATAGCATACACATCTAAAAATTTCAGTTTTTCCTCGAATACATAGTACGACTTGTAGATACAAAAACCTATAATTGTCAAGAAATAATTAAATGCTTTATACCCTTGATCTGATATTTTGTATCCAAATACTATATGTTTTGCTAATATCTTGTTTTGAAAATTCATTTTTGCTAGAAGATAATGTACTTTCTCCCAAAAATCTTTCAAAAATGAACATGTACGTAATAAAGAAATGCAAATAATCTTCTTTTGTTTTACAAAAATTGCATTTTTCGTTCTCAGATATTTTCCACTTTAATAGTAGCTGCTTTGTAGGAAGAATATATTAAAGCAGTTTCCATCTGAAATTTTTTAACTTATTTTCCTTTAAAATTTTAAATATAAAATCGTATACAAATGACATCTGTGGTACGTATTCTAATTTTAAATATCTTGTCCAAATGTTGATACCTATTGGCTTTGTATACTTTTTATCTACCAAAGTTTTATAGAGTATTTTATTGTTGATATCTTTTGTTTCAATTTGTTTATTTTGCCATCTTAATTTAACCTTACATATATTGATTATACTCTTAACGGAGTTTTCTTTTTTAGCTCACCTGGCCCACAGGGCCAAGTGAGCTTTTCTCATCACTTTGCGTCCGTCGTCGCCTGTTAACTTTTACAAAAATCTTCTCCTCTGAAACTGCTGGGCCAAATTAAACCAAACTTGGCCACAATCATCATTGGGGTATCTAGTTTAAAAAATGTGTGGCGTGACCCGGCCAACCAACCAAGATGGCCGCCATGGTTAAAAATAGAACATAGGGGTAAAATGCAGTTTTTGGCTTATAACTCAAAAACCAAAGCATTTAGAGCAAATCTGACATGGAGTAAAATTGTATATCAGGTCAAGATCTATCTGCCCTCAAATTTTCAGATGAATCTAACAACCCGTTGTTGGGTTGCTGCCCCTGAATTGATAATTTTAAGGAAACTTTGCTGTTTTTGGTTATTATCTTGAATATTATTATAGATAGAGGTAAACTGTAAACAGCAATAATGTTCAGCAAAGTAAGATTTACAAATAAGTCAACATGACCGAAATGGTCAGTTGACCCCTTTAGGAGTTATTGACCTTTATAGTCCATTTTTAACCATTTTTCGTAAATCTTAGTAATCTTTTACAAAAATCTTCTCCTCTGAAACTACTGGGCCAAATTAAACCAAACTTGGCCACAACCTTTTTTTGGGTATTTAGTTTTAAAAATGTGTCCGGTGACCCGGCCAACCAACCAAGATGGCCGCCATGGCTAAAAATAGAACATAGGGGTATTTTTTGGGGTATTTAGTTTTAAAAATGTGTCCGGTGACCTGGCCAACCAACCAAGATGGCCGCCATGGCTAAAAATAGAACATAGGGGTAAAATGCAGTTTTTGGCTTATAACTCAAAAACCAAAGCATTAAGAGCAAATCTTACATGGGATAAAAGTGTTGATCATGTCAAGATCTATCTGTCCTGAAATTTTCAGATGAATTGGACAACCTGTTGTTTGGTTGCTGCCCCTGAATTGGTAATTCTAAGGACATTTTACTGTTTTGGTTTATTATCTTGAATATTATTATAGATAGAGATAAACTGTAAACAGCAATAATGTTCAGCAAAGTAAGATTTACAAATAAGTCACATGACCGAAATGGTCAGTTGACCCCTTTAGGAGTTATTGCCCTTTATAGTCCATTTTTAACCATTTTTCATAAATCGTAGTAATCTTTTACAAAAATCGTCTCCTCTGAAACTACTGGGCCAAATTAATCCAAATTGGCCACAATCATCATTTGGGTATTTAGTTAAAAAAATGTGTCCGGTGACCCGGTCAACCAACCGAGATGGCCGCCATAGCTAAAAATAGAACATAGGGGTAAAATTCAGTTTTTGGCTTATAACTCAAAAACCAAAGCATTTAGAGCAAATCTAACAGAGTAAAATTGTTCATCAGGTCAAAATCTATTTGCCCTTAAATTTTCAGATATATCGGACAACCCGTTGTTGGGTTGTTGCCCCTGAATTGGTAATTTTATGGAAATTTTACTGTTTTGGGTTTTTATCTTGAATATTATTATAGATAGAGATAAACTGTAAACAGCAATAATGTTCAGCAAAGTTAAGATTTACAAATAAGTCAACATGACAGAAATGGTCAGTTGACCCCTTTAGGTGTTATTGCCCTTTATAGTCAATTTTTAACCATTTTTCGTAAATCTTAGTACAATGTAGTAATCTTTTACAAAAAATCTTCTCCTCTGAAACTACTGGGTTAAATTAATCCAAACTTGGCCACAATCATTTTTGACGTATTTAGTTTAAAAAATGTGTCCGGTGACCTGGCCATCCAACCAAGATGGCCGCCATGGCTAAAAATAGAACATAGGGGTAAAATGCAGTAATTGGCTTATAACTCAAAAATCAAAGCATTTAGAGCAACTCTGATTGGGTAAAATTGTTTATCAGCTCAAGATCTATCAGCCCTTAAATTTTCAGATGAATCGAACAACCCGTTGTTGGGTTGCTGCCCCTAAATTGGCAAGTTTAAGGAAATTTTGCTGTTTTTGGTTATTATCTTGAATACTATTATAGATAGATATAACCTGTAAACAGCAATAATGTTCAGAAAAGTAAGATTTACAAATAAGTAGTGTTGTCAACGGTTAACCGGTTAACCGTTCGAACGATCGAATACCGTATACCAAAACAGCTAACCGGTTAACCGGACTATTTTTTCAATTTAAATAGATTTCATATAAATTTGTATTGAAATCATTAGATAGTTGTGTTTTCTTTAAAAAATGTTGTCGTGGTAATTAATTTGACAGATCAACTGTCCAGTATTCTGATTGGTATTGTTAATCCAAAAATATAAAATTAATTAAAACTTGTCTCTGAGCTCGGGGCAAGATCTTAAGGAAACATAATTAGTTTCATGTTTTTTTAACAATAATTTTTAACCAGTAATACGATTAAATTTTACGATTTACTTCATTATTTCACTTTTGATCTTATATTGTGTAGACCTACATCTGAATATGCGTCGTGCAAGTCTTTGTCATAACTAAATACTAAATCAAAAACTGTAAAAAGCAAACCAACGTGAATGTAATCAATGTATACTTGATGGTATGAATATCAGGATTAATCAATTTTAATTGAAACACCTCACATTATTTTTGGAGACAACAAGACAAAATGGAAGAATCATGGGTTTCAGGCATATTCAATTTACGAGATCAAGACGTTTTTTTTTAATTTTTCAATTTGAAGTTAGTACAAACGCCATAATTGATACCGTGTATTTGATTATTAAAAGTCAAACTTCGACAGGAATCATCACAAACAAGCCTTAATATAAAACCAAAGGCCAAACTTCCATTCATCGTATTATAAAAACGTAAATGTATGACTTGGATGGAATGTAGTCACATTGACACTCATACCTTGCACATCTTCTTACATCGATGTGTAGGGTACTTTTAATAAGGCCTTCAAACATTAACTTAAACTACCGGTTAACCGGTTAATCGGTCGAACGATTATACGAGTAACCGGTTAGGCAAAAGTGTACGATTTGACAACACTACAAATAAGTCAACATGACTGAAATGGTCAATTGACCCCCTAAGGATTTATTGTCCTTTATAGTCAATTTTTAACAATTTTCATAAAATTTGTAAATTTGTACTTACATTTTCCACTGAAACTACTGGATCAAGTTCTTTATAGATAGAGATAATTGTAAGCAGCAAGAATGTTCAGTAAAGTTAGATGTACAAACACATCACCATCACCAAAACACAATTTTGTCATGAATCTATCTGCTTCTTTTGTTTAATATTCACATATACCAAGGTGAGCGACACAGGCTCTTTAGAGCCTCTAGTTTGAAACTTGCATCCATTCTTTTGGGACCCAGGATTTTAACATCTTAAACTCTGCAATCTATTTTGTTTTATTAATTAACTTTTTTAAAATAAAATTTTCAGATAAATTTCCTTCACGATCCAATATGTCGTCAATATAAACCTATCCACTTTTAACCAAGTTTGAGAAAAACAAGCATTTAATTGTTGCGATATTTAATATATTTATTTCCCCAAATAATCTGTTTTCTAATATTAGAAAAGTGATTAGAAAATGTTGATAAACCTCCTCCTGTTTTAACTCAACTTGAAATTACTTGTAAATAAAAGCGGTTATTTTTTTATTGTTGTTAATTTGGAGACCCATGAGGCTTTCAGTGCTGTAAAATAACTCAAAATCGATCATTCCTAACCCCCCTTTTTGGTAATTCGGCAATAAGTGTGTTTCTTTTATTTTGGTCATTTTTTCCTTCCCAAATATATTTGAAACAGCAGCTTTCAATTTCTTTCAAGTAAATATCTGGAACTTTGCACGAAGTAGCCAAAAATGTAAATTTTGGTAATATTAAAGATTTTATGATCAATATTATCCCAACCATTGTTAATTTTCTTTTCTCCCATGTTTTAATTAATAATTTCATGTTATCTGTTTTAGCTTCCCAATTTAACTTTTCACATTGAAGTCTATCGTGACCAAAATAAATGCCTAAAGCTTTGACGGGTTTGTCTTTTGATGTTATAGATGTTATTAATTATAATTCTTTCAATGTTATAGGTGTACCCGTTTCCACAACATTTGATGTAACTTTAATGATTTGCTTGATCAGAAACTTGACATCTGTTACTCGGCCAATCAATGGCTTTGACAGTTTACCACTACCAGTGGAGACAACTCCAGGACCTGATCTAGCAAGGATTAAATGGTACAGGAATATATTAGCCCATCATGATAGTAACAAAATGGCCACTGGTGATTTCAATACAGCATGGAGTAATATATCTGATGTAAGTGTTACATAACTTAAGTATCAGTGATTTTGTATATATCACTTACAGGTTACGAAGGGCCCAGGGGATCTACCGCAAGTGAAAATGTTAATGGTTGCCTTCTTTCAAAATCATTGATCCAACATGTATTTGTTTTTCCTCACAATTTTCAATGAACAAGATATAGGGATGCAGTGTATGAGCTTTCCCTATCTCATGCCTCAGTGACTTCAAATGTTATTTTTTTCTAATAAGATGGGTGTGAAATTCATTAATGAAAAAGTCTGTTAACATTAATTTTGAGTTATATGGAGTTTTGATTAAATACTTTTCTTTTTCAAAATATTTTTGTAGGCAGTAAGTAGACTGGGTGGTCAGCCAATGAATCAAGAGTGCCAAGAGTTAAAGGTTAAAATTTTAGATCAGTCAAATCAGGAAATTATGCTGGAAATCAAACAATCACAGGAAAAGATAAAAGAACTTAGTCAAACAGTGGATATTTTGGGGACGGAGCACTCAGAAGTGACGGAAAATCTGAGGAAGTTACAAGTTTCCCACAGTACTTTACAGACTGAGCATACGGATGTGACAGGAAATCTGAGGAAGTTACAAGATTCCCACAGTACTTTACAGACTGAACATACGGAAGTCACAGAACTATTGAAAGACCCAATACCGTGGAACATCAGAGGTATGTTATACTCATATAGAAAAGGTTGTAAAGTTATATAGCTAAGGATGTGAAACAAGGGAATTTAGGTTAAACATTTAATGTCATGAATGTATTCCTAGTATTTTTTGCTTTTTAGCTCACCTGGCCTAAAAGGCCAAGTGAGCTTTTCTCATCACTTGGCGTCCGGCGTCCGTCGTCGTCCGTCGTCCGTCGTGGTCGTTAACTTTTACAAAAATCTTCTCCTCTGAAACTACTGGGCCAAATTTAACCAAACTTATCCACAACCATCATTGGGGTATCTAGTTTAAAAAATGTGTCCGGTGACCCGGCCAACCATCCAAGATGGCCGCCATGGCTAAAAATAGAACATAGGGGTAAAATGCAGTTTTTGGCTTATAACTCAAAAACCAAAGCATTTAGAGCAAATCTGACTGGGTTTAATTGTTCATCAGGTCAAGATTTATCTGCCCTGAAATTTTCAGATGAATCGGATAGTCTGTTGTTGGGTTGCTGCCCCTAAATTGGTAATTTTAAGGAAATTATGCTGTTTTTGGTTATTATCTTGAATATTATTATAGATAGAGATAAACTGTAAACAGCAATAATGTTCAGCAAAGTAAGATCTACAAATAAGTCAACATGACCAAAATGGTCATTTGACCACTTTAGGAGTTATTGCCCTTTATAGTCAATTTTTAACCATTTTTCGTAAATCTTAGTTATCTTTTAGAAAAATCTTCTCCTCTGAAACTACTGGGCCAAATTTAACCAAACTTAACCATAATCATCATTTGGATATTTAGTTTTAAAAACATGAAAAATGTGTCTGGTGACCCGGCCAACCAACCAAGATGGCCGCCATGGCTAAAAATAGAACATAGGGGTAAAATGCAGTTTTTGGCTTATAACTCAAAAACCAAAGCATTTAGAGCAAATCTGACCTGAGTAAAAATGTTGAACAGGTCAAGATCTATCTGCCCGAAATTTTCAGATGAATCGGACAACCTGTTGTTTGGTTGCTGCCCCTGAATTGGTAATTTAAAGTAAATTTTGCTGTTTTTGGTTTTTATCTTGAATATTATTATAGATAGAGATAAACTGTAAACTGCAATAATGTTCAGCAAAGTAAGATTTACAAACAAGTCAACATGACCGAAATGGTCAGTTGACCTCTTTAGGAGTTATTGCCCTTTATAGTCAATTTTTAACCATTTTTCGTAAATCTTAGTAATCCTTTAAAACAATCTTCTCCTCTGAAACTACTGGGCCAAATTAATCCAAACTTGGCCACAATCATCTTTGGGGTATTTAGTTTAAAAAATGTGTCCGGTGACCTGGCCAATCTACCAAGATGGCCGCCAAGTTCTAACTCCCTTGGGCATAGTTAACCCTGATGATTTGTACATATAAAATAAGGAGATGTGGTATGGTTGCCAATGAGACAACTATCAATCAGAGACCGTCTGTACCGCCTTTAACAATGGCAAAACCAATACAAGCTCCAATGAAGAAACCAAAAGCCTGGCCTGTAATATGCACACACTGCAAACGAAAAAAAATACGATAAAACAGTAACAAAGGACAACCACTGAATTGCAGGCTCCTGACTTGGGACAGGAACATACAGAATGTAGATGGGTTAAACATGTCGGTTACCACATAACTCTCCCCTAAACTTCAATCAGTGGTGCAACACAAAAACACAAAAACAAAATACACAACAATAAATAGAAATCGACTTTTTGATTTGTTTAGCTCTTATACGTTTGATTTTTCCAAATTTTAGGTCTTGTGCATTGCTGATGAAGTTTTTTCTATTAAAAGATTTTGTCTTGATCATTTCTTTTATTGAGGAATAACTTTCATAAGCTAAGCTCAAGACCAAAAGTTAAATATTTTTATTAAGTACAAGTACATATCAGTATAGCAAGGTAACAGTAGTCCGTCTCATAATAAATATAAATATTAAAGAAATATCATATCCTTTCTTTTTAGTTCAAATTAAAGAGGAATTGGAAACTTGGACAGAAGATGACAAAATGTTTATAGAAACAAATGGAGCAAAGAGTGTACTAAAATGTATTAAAGAAAATGGCTGTGTTGTTGTTACCGGAAGTTCGGGAACAGGAAAATCATCATATGTGCGTCATGTTGCTCTACAAATGCAAGAAGGCGGCTATGATATTTTACCGGTAACAAGCCCTGAAGAAATTATCAAGTGGTACAATCCAAGTAAGAAAATCCTTTTTGTTGTGGATGACTTTTGTGGAACAAATACCATAAATCCTACGAAGTTGGAAAGCTGGAAAAATCTAATGGAAAAAATCAAAACATTAATAGAAAAGAAACCTGTCAAATTAATCATGTCTTGTAGACTTCAGGTTTTTAAGGATGAAAAAATGAAATCTTTATCATTTTGTCAATCCTGTGAATGCAATCTTTTGTCTGAAGATATACGTTTATCGAAAAAAGAAAAACAATCTATTGCTGAACTTTACTTGAAAACAAACGCCTCTAAGATCAGTGAATTTTGTGACTTGTTTGACTGTTTTCCTCTTTTATGTCAATTATACAGCAAAAACACAAATCTCAGAATGGTAGATTTCTTTAAGAATCCATATACAGTTTACAAAGAAGAGATAGATAAATTACAAACAGAGGGAGGACATTTTAAATACTGTGCACTCGCTCTATGTGTCATGTTTAACAATCGTTTCAAAGAAGAATGGCTCACAGAGGATGTCAATAAAGATATCAAAACAATTATAAAGAACACATTTGAAGCTTGTAAAGTGGTGAAAGGAACTTCACGATTGGTACTTCGTGATGCGCTGGATTCACTCACTCATACGTTTATCAGAAAAGATGGTAAAGTGTACAGAACTATTCATGACAAGCTGTTTGACTTTCTTGCTTTTTACTTTGGCAGTGTTATGATTTATTGTTTAATTAATAATGCGTCAAGTCAGTTTATTTGTGAAAGATTTGTTTTTGAAGATAAAGGCAACAGAGATGAATTTTTAATAGATGTATCAGAAAGATATCAGCAAATGTATATAAATAGATTGATAGATGACTGGTTTAGAGAAAATATAGTAGATGTCTTCTGTAACATCAATATGGATGATCAAATCTTCAGACAAAGAATCTCTGTGTATTTAAAAGGTTTAGAAATATCAAAACAAAACCAATTAGCTAGTCTATATGACACACAAAACAATAGCATACCATTAATACAGTGTTGTTATGTAGGAGATATTGGTCTGGTTGCATGGTGCTTATATCATTGTAACAGTAATGTAAACCATTGTCGTAATGATGGAATATCACCAACGTTCTTTGCTTGTCAGGAAGGACATACTGAAGTAGTACAGATGTTAATAAACAATAAGGCTGACATTAATAAGTGTAGCGATACTGGAGCATCACCTCTGTACATTGCTTGTCAGAAAGGACATACTGAAGTAGTACAGATGTTAATAAACAATAAGGCTGACATTAATAAGTGTAGAGATACTGGAGCATCACCTCTGTTCATTGCTTGTCAGGAAGGACATACTGAATTAGTACAGATGTTAATAAACAATAAGGCTGACATTAATAAGTGTAGCGCATCACCTCTGTTCATTGCTTGTCAGGAAGGGCATACTGAAGTAGTACAGATGTTAATAAACAATAAGGCTGACATTTATAAGTGTAGCGATACTGGAGCATCACCTCTGTACATTGCTTGTCAGAAAGGACATACTGAAGTAGTACAGATGTTAATAAACAATAAGGCTGACATTAATAAGTGTGATTATGATGGAGTATCACCTCTGTACATTGCTTGTCAGAATGGACATACTGAAGTAGTACAGATGTTAATAAACAATAAGGCTGACATTAATACGTGTAAAGATAATGATGGAGCATCACCTCTGTACATTTCTTGTCAGAAAGGACATACTGAAGTAGTACAGATGTTAATAAACAATAAGGCTGACATTAATAAGTGTAGAGATGATGAATCATCATCCCTGTACATTGCTTGTCAGGAAGGACATACTGAAGTAGTACAGATGTTAATAAACAATAAGGCTGACATTAATAAGTGTATGGATGGTGGAGTATCACCTCTGTACATTACTTGTGAGAAAGGACATACTGAAGTAGTACAGATGTTAATAAACAATAAGGCTGACATTAATAAGTGTAGAGATGATGGAGCATCACCTCTGTTCATTGCTTGTCATGAAGGACATACTGAAGTAGTACAGATGTTAATAAACAATAAGGCTGACATTAATAAGTGTAGAGATGATGGAGCATCACCTCTGTTCATTGCTTGTCATGAAGGACATACTGAAGTAGTACAGATGTTAATAAACAACAAGGCTGACATTAATAAGTGTAGAGATACAGGAGCATCACCTCTGTTCATTGCTTGTCAGGAAGGACATACTGAATTAGTACAGATGTTAATAAACAATAAGGCTGACATTAATAAGTGTAGCGATACTGGAGCACCACCTCTGTTCATTGCTTGTCAGGAAGGACATACTGAAGTAGTACAGATGTTAATAAACAATAAGGCTGACATTAATAAGTGTAGCGATACTGGAGCATCACCTCTGTACATTGCTTGTCAGAAAGGACATACTGAAGTAGTACAGATGATAATAAACAGTAAGGCTGACATTAATAAGTGTGATATTGATGGAGTATCACCTCTGTACATTGCTTGTCAGAATGGACATACTGAAGTAGTACAGATGTTAATAAACAATAAGGCTGACATTAATAAGTGTAAAGATAATGATGGAGCATCACCTCTGTACATTGCTAGTCAGAAAGGACATACTGAAGTAGTACAGATGTTAATAAACAATAAGGCTGACATTAATAAGTTTGTAGATGATGAATCATCACCTCTGTACATTGTTTGTTAGGAAGGACATACTGAAGTAGTACAGATGTTAATAAACAATAAGGCTGACATTAATAAGTGTATGGATGGTGGAGTATCACCTCTGTACATTACTTGTGAGAAATGACATACTGAAGTAGTACAGATGTTAATAAACAATAAGGCTGACATTAATAAGTGTAGAGATGATGGAGCATCACCTCTGTTCATTGCTTGTCATGAAGGACATACTGAAGTAGTACAGATGTTAATAAACAATAAGGCTGACATTAATAAGTTTTGAGATGATGGAGCATCACCTCTGTTCATTGCTTGTCATGAAGGACATACTGAAGTAGTACAGATGTTAATAAACAACAAGACTGACATTAATAAGTGTAGATATAATGGAGCATCACCTCTGTTCATTGCTTGTCATGAAGGACATACTGAAGGAGTACAGATGTTAATAAACAACAAGGCTGACATTAATAAGTGTAGAGATGATGGAGCATCACCTCTGTTCATTGCTTGTCATGAAGGACATACTGAAGTTGTACAGATGTTAATAAACAATAAGGCTGACATTAATAAGTGTAGAGATGATGGAGCATCACCTCTGTTCATTGCTTGTCATGAAGGACATACTGAAGTAGGAAAGGTCTTAATAAACAATAAGGCTGACATTAATAAGTGTAGAGATGATGGAGTGTCACCTCTGTACATTGCTTGTGAGAAAGGACATACTGAAGTAGTACAGATGTTAATAAACAATAAGGCTGATATTAATAAGTGTATGGATGGTGGAGTATCACCTCTGTACATTGCTTGTGAGAAAGGACATACTGAAGTAGTACAGATGTTAATAAACAATAAGGCTGATATTAATAAGTGTAGAGATATCGGAGTATCACCTCTGTACATTGCTTGTGAGAAAGGACATACTGAAGTAGTACAGATGTTAATAAACAATAAGGCTGATATTAATAAGTGTATTAGAACAGGAGAATCCCCCATATTTATAGCTTGTTATAAAGGTCTTGTAGAGATTGTTGAATTGTTGTTAAAACATGAAGCAGATTGTAACATTAAATGGAGAGGACTAACACCACTAGATATTGCAAGCAGAGAAAATCATACCAATATACAAAGGATAGAAATAATTCACATTAAAAGTTCGGCGAACATTATAAATCAACAAAACTATTCTGCTTATTATATAATTAAACAAAAAAAACTGCCATCATTAGATATAATTGCTAGCTAGAATAGAAAATCATACCAATGTTGTTTGTTAATTAAAGAGACTAATTAGATTATAAAATGTGATGTGTATACTTAACAGCATTATGATTTCACAGCACATTTAACTTATTGACCATAAACATTACTAAATGTAAAATAACTCTCAAAATACTTAATTTTGTTACGCATTGTTAAAAACATTCTATGTACTGTGGATTCATTTATTTTCGTGGGTATCAATTTTCGTGGATGGAGAAAAAAAGACGTTTCGTGGTATACGTAAATTCGTGGATCGCTGATTACAAAAAAAAAATCAGATACGTAATTCGTGGAATTCTTTTTGATTTAGGAGATCATATAACCTCCTTGGTTTGATCAATAATAAAACAAACAAAAAAGAAGGAATTCATTAAAAAAGTTTTTTATTGTCAAAATCCTCGCTTGGTCATTCTAGGTTAAAGTGTTCATTGATAACTGCTATTACAATAATGGACAGAGACAACTAATTATTTGTTTGTTTTACAATTTATAAATTCTTGTCGGAATTCTATAAGGCATTCAAAACTTTATGATTGAAAGCTCATTTCCCTAATCACGATATAATAAACAGTCGTGTAAGTATAAGGTGTGAAAATAAATGTTCCTGTCATAAACAATATTACCTACGGGCAATATCCCCGTACTTAATCCTATTGATTTTAAATCACTAGTAAACCAAACTATGACACGATAATTAATAACTTACAGTTATTTTCCGTGAACAGTGTTAATCAATTTTAGAACGTAAATTATCACTGATATTCGATATATTTATTATTGATTTAATTAATAAAATACTTGTATCTTCTTTCAATAAAAAAAAAAACGTGTTATGTTACAATGTTTATCGCTAATCAACACTATACTAGAACTGCATTATATAACCGGAAATAAACACCCGACTCCATACACATTTCTCGGGATTATTCTTCGTTGAATTCTTAAATTCGTGGTTCGCTGTGACCCACGAAACCCACGAAAATTGGTATACCACGAATAAAAATGAATCCACAGTAATAAAACCATGTTGCTTAGTTTTGGATTTTGATATAAAATTCCGTCTATTAGCTCATTAGACGGTTAGACTTGCAATTTGGTGTAAGTTATTTTTGGTCAGTTTTGATATTTCTTATTAAATTAACCAAAGCATGCATAGATTCTTTTCGTCTTGCAACAAATGTCATTGGCGTAAACCTTTTTTGTATGAAATTTAATATTTCAAAAGGTGAGAATAATCCATAACCTGGACTGGCAATTGGTTATTTGCACCCAATATTTCCTGAATATAACAAGTTTAGTTGAAATGTATTTGTATGTTCCCCGTAGTGTTAAGGGCGCATTAAGTTTTACCCTTGTCCGTCAGTACGTCCCAAAGTTGGTTTCCGTTCTCTAACAATAGTTTGCCTCAACCAAATGTTATGAAACTTACAAACAATGCTAACCACCACAAAACACAGATCAAGTTTGAATTTTGGTGGCGTCACTTCAACCGTTCTAGAGTTATGCCCCTTTACAAATAGAAAAATCGTTTTCGTTTTTATAAAATTTTAATTTTTTGGTCGTATATTGCTATCACGTTGGCGTCGTCGTCGTCGTCGTCGTCGTCGTCCGAACACTTTTAGTTTTCGCTCTCTAACTTTAGTAAACGTGAATAGAAATCAATGAAATTTTAACACAAGGTTTATGACCACAAAAGGAAGGTTGGGATTGATTTCGGGAGTTTTGGTCCCAATATTTTAGGAATTAGGGGCCAAAAAGGGCCCAAATAAGCATTTCCTTGGTTTTCGCACTATAACTTTAGTTTAAGTGAAAAGAAATCTATGAAATTTTGACACAAGGTTTATGACCACAAAAGGAAGGTTGGGATTGATTTTGGGAGTTTTGGTTCCAACAGTTTAGGAATTAAGGGCCAAAAAAGGGCCCAAATAAGCATTATTCTTGGTTTTCGCACAATAACTTTAGTATAAGTAAATAGAAATCAATGAAATTTTATCACAAGGTGTATGACCACAAAAGGAAGGTTGGGATTGATTTTTATACGACCGCAAAAATTTTAATTTTTTGGTCGTATATTGCTATCACGTTGGCGTCGTCGTCGTCGTCGTCGTCGTCGTCCGAACACTAGCTTCTCTCAGGGATCGAACCCACGTTCTACCTCCCTCACTTAACGCGAGCACATATCCTCCAAGACGATTACCAAGTCTGGTGTGCTCCTGTCAAGGATCAAAACCTCTATTTCCCGCACTTAACTCGAGCACATATCCTCCAAGGCGATTACCAAGTAGTCTGGTTTGCTCCTGTCAGGGATCAAAACCACTTTTTCACGCACTTAACGTGAGCACATATCCTCCATGACATCGAGGTAATTTCAAAAAATTACAACAGACACCTCTTTATCTGTCTGAACATTTAAAACTGTTCCCCTCTCACAGATTGAGAGAAATTTAATCTCGTTTTTTAATTGTTATAAAAAAGAAGATGTGGTATGATTGCCAATGAGACAACTATCCACAAAAGACCAAAATGACACAGACATTAACAACTATAGGTCACCGTGCGTCCTTCAACAATGAGCAAAGCCCATACCGCATAGTCAGCTATAAAGGGCCCCGATAAGACAATGTAAAACAATTCAAACGAGATAACTAACGGCCTTATGTATATAAAAAAAATGGACGAAAAACAAATATGTAACACATAAACAAACGACAAACATTGAATTACAGGCTTCTGACTTGGGACAGGCACATAAATATTTAGGCGGGGTTAAACATGTTAGGGGGATCCGAACCCTCCTTCCAACCTTGGACAGCGGTATAACAGTACAAAATAAGAACGAACTATAGAAATCAGTTAAAAAAGGCTAAACTCATCAGATGGACAAAAATACAAGTGGATATAATGTTTAGTCTTGTATCAAAAAAAATGAGGTATGATTGTCAATGACACCAACTATCCACCAGAGTTCAAATTAAATGGATGTAACCAATTGTATGCAGTCGTGCGGCCTCAACAATGATAAAAACCATATCGTATAGTCGGCTATAAATGTCCCCAACATGAAAAATATGAAATACATGTAATTCAATTTGAACAAACTAACGGCCTAATTTATAACAAAACAATCTCCAAAAAAACATGGACGTCAAGTTGGTTACCTATTCCCTATTCCCTATTCGTTACCTATTCGTTACCTATTCCCTATTCCCTATTCGTTACCTATTCGTTACCTATTCCCTATTCCCTATTCGTTACCTATTCCCTATTCCCTATTCGTTACCTATTCGAACAAAGTTTGGAGACTTATTGTTTTTGCTCAGTTCTTATTATTTTTATTATTCTTCTTCTTCCTCTTCTTCCTCTTCTTCCTCTTCTTCTTCCGCCACTTTAAAAATGAACTTGTCCGCAGCATTTCTCCAAAACTACTTGTCAGATTTACTTAGGGTTTCATAAAATGTTAGACTAATATGTCTAGGTGAGCCATCAATCGTTCATTTGTGCATTGGGGTCTATTAAGGGGTATTTGGGGGGGGGGGGGCAGAAAGAAGGGAGGGGTTTACTATAGAACCCTATGGGATTTTATTTTCTAAAATTTTCAAATGAATATAATTTGATAGATACATGCAGTCTTGAGAAATGATTAAAGGACAATAAAACAAATCACATGAAATATAGGGGAGTCCATGGGGGTCATCCCTATCCCCTTCAATTCGAGAATATGCTTTTAACTTGTAAACGGTCCAGATCCCCACCCCTAAACCATATATATTCTTGTATGGGACAATAAAACTAATCAAATGAAATTAAATAAAAGTTCCTGGGGGTCACCCCCACCCCGTTCAATTTGAGAATGTACTCTTATCTTGTAAACGGTTCAGATCCCCCACCCCTAAACCATATATATTCTTGAAAAGGACGATAAAACAAATCAAATGAAATTAAATGGAAGTTCCCGGGGGTCATCCCCACCCCGTTCAATTTTAGAATGTGCTGTTATCTTGTAAACGGTCCAGATCCCCACCCCTAAACCATATATATTCTTGTAGAGGACAATAAAAATAATCAAATGAAAATTCAATGGAAGTTCCTGGGGGTCACCCCCACCCCGTTCAATTTGAGAATGTACTATTATCTTGTAAATGGTCCAGATCCCCACCCCTAAACCATATATTGTCTTGTAGGGGACAATAACACAAATGAAATGAAATAAAAGGAAAGTCCCTAGGGGGTTACCCCACCCCCTCTTGTTTGAAAACTTATAAACGGTCAACATCCCCACCCATAAACTTTATATATTCTTGTAAGGGACAATAAAACTAATCAAATGAAATTAAATGGAAGTTCCTTGGGGTCGATCACCCCCACCCCGTTCAATTTTTAAATGTACTATTATTTGTAAATGGTCCAGATCCACACCCCTAAACCATATATATTCTTGTAGGGGACAATAAAACAAATGAAATGAAATAAAAGGAAAGTCCCTAGGGGGTCACCCCACCCCCTCTTGTTTGAAAACTTGTAAACGGTCAACATCCCCACCCCTAAACTATATATATTCTTGTAAGGGACAATAAAACTAATAAAATGAAATTAAATGGATGTTCCTTGGGGTCAACCCCACCCCGTTCAAATTGAGAATGTACTATTATTTTGTAAATGGTCCAGATCCCCACCCCTCAACCATATATGTTCTTGTAGGGGACAATAAAACAAATAAAATGAGATAAAAGGGAAGTCCTGAGGGGGTCATCCCATCCCCTCTTGTTTGAAAACTTGTAAACGGTCAACATACCCACCCCTCAACCATATATATTCTTGTAGGGGACAATAAAACAAATAAAATGAAACGTAGGTAAAGTCCCTGGGGGTCACCACCACCCCCTCCTGTTTGAATACTTGTAAATGGTGGAGATCCCCACCAGTAAGCCATATATATTCTTGTATGGGACAAAAAATCAAATCAAATGAACATGGGACCATATGAATAGCGAGTTATTGGAGCTTTATTTGGGAGACTTCGTAACAGCATCCTGTTACAATTACTTCTTGTTGTTTATACTCTTATATCTGATAATAGTTCTAAATTTGTTGAGGTAAAATGATCTTTTTATGACCTATTTATATGTGTTTGTGCTCAACCGATCCTTTTACTTTATGTTCGATACTCATTTGTTCCTTATTTGATTTGTATACGTTCTACCTTTTAACTGCTTTATGTCCGTAAGTTTGAAGATGGATCTTGGTTCGAAGGGATGAAATCACCGTGTTAGCGCTTGCATAAAAAAAAGATGTGGTATGATTGCCAATGAGACAATAACCCACAATAGACCAAAATGACACAGAAACTATCAACTATAGGTCAATGTACGGCCTTCAACAATGAGCATAGCCCAAACCGTGTAGTTACCTATAAAAGGCCCAGATATGACAATTTCAATCAATTCAAACAACAAAACTAACGGCCGTATTTCATATACAAAAAAAAATAAACGGAAAACAAATATGTAACACAAAAACAAACGATAACTACTTAATTTCAGGCTCTTGTCTAGGGACAGGCACATACTAACATAATGTGGTGGGGTTAAACATGTTAGCAGGGTGTACATCGTTTCGGAGCATGCTATTACCTTGTTTAATTCGTTCCATCACTCGCTTATAATTCGCTTATAATACGTGTATCATACGTTGCACCTTTTAAAACATGATTTTCAATTGTTTTGTTGTCTCTGGTGGTAGATTTGGGTTCTTAGAGGTGATATAACTCTATAAGCGCATATGTACCCGTTCCAGCGCTCGGATAATACCCTGTTAAATATTCGTTACTTATTCGCTTTTAATACGTTTGTTGTACGTTGCACCTTTTAGAAAAGGATTTTCAATTGTGTTCATATCTCTGGTGGTAATAATGTGTTCTTGTAGATGAAATATCCCTATTAGCGCGTATGTACCCGTTCCAGCGCTCGGATAATACCCTGTTACTTATTCGTTCCTTATTCGCTTTTAATGCGCGGGGTAAGTATACGTTGCACCTTGAAATAAATCGTTTTTCAATTGTGTTCATGTCTCTGGTGGTAACAATGTGTTCTTAGAGAAGAAATGACCCTATTAGAGCGCATGTACCCGTTCGAGAGCTCGGTTAATACCCTGTTACCTATTCGTTACCTATTCGTTACCTATTCACTTATAATACGTTTGTTGTACGTTGCACCTTTTAGAAAAGGATTTTCACTTGTGTTCATGTCTCTGGTGGTAAGAATGTGTAATTAGAGATGAAATGACCCTATTAGCGTGCATGTACCCGTTCCAGCGCTCGGTTAATACCCTGTTACCTATTCGTTACCTTTTCGTTACTTATTCGCTTTTAAAACGTTTGTTGTACGTTGCACCTTTAAGAAACGGATTTTCAATTGTGTTCATATCTCTTGTGGTAATAATGTGTTCTTATAGATGAAATACCCCTATTAGCGCATATTACCCGTTCCAGCGCTCGGATAATACCCGGTTACTTATTCATTCCTAATTCGCTTTTAATGCGCAGGGTATACGTTGCACCTTGAAATAAATCGTTTTTTAATTGTGTTCGTGTCTCTGGTGGTAACAATGTGTTCTTGGAGATGAAATGACCCTATTAGCGCGCGTGTACCCGTTCCACCGCTCGGTTAATACCCTGTTACCTATTCGTTACCTATTCGTTACCTATTCACTTATAATACGTTTGTTGTACGTTGCACCTTTTAGAAAAGGATTTTCACTTGTGTTCATGTCTCTGGTGGTAACAATGTGTAATTAGAGATGAAATGACCCTATTAGCGTGCATGTACCCGTTCCAGCGCTCGGTTAATACCCTGTTACCTATTCGTTATCTTTTCGTTACTTATTCGCTTTTAAAACGTTTGTTGTACGTTGCACCTTTAAGAAACGGATTTTCAATTGTGTTCATATCTCTTGTGGTAATAATGTGTTCTTATAGATGAAATACCCCTATTAGCGCATATTACCCGTTCCAGCGCTCGGATAATACCCGGTTACTTATTCATTCCTAATTCGCTTTTAATGCGCAGGGTATACGTTGCACCTTGAAATAAATCGTTTTTTAATTGTGTTCGTGTCTCTGGTGGTAACAATGTGTTCTTGGAGATGAAATGACCCTATTAGCGCGCGTGTACCCGTTCCAGCGCTCGGTTAATACCCTGTTACCTATTCGTTACCTATTCGTTACCTATTCACTTATAATACGTTTGTTGTACGTTGCACCTTTTAGAAAAGGATTTTCACTTGTGTTCATGTCTCTGGTGGTAACAATGAGTAATTAGAGATGAAATGACCCTATTAGCGCGCATGTACCCGTTCCAGCGCTCGGTTAATACCCTGTTACCTATTCGTTACCTATTCGTTACCTATTCACTTATAATACGTTTGTTGTACGTTGCACCTTTTAGAAAAGGATTTTCACTTGTGTTCATGTCTCTGGTGGTAACAATGTGTAATTAGAGATGAAATAACCCTATTAGCGTGCATGTACCCTTTCCAGCGCTCGGTTAATACCCTGTTACCTATTCGTTACCTATTCGTTACTTATTCACTTTAAATACGTTTGTTGTACGTTGCACCTTTTAGAAAAGGATTTTCACTTGTGTTCATGTCTCTGGTGGTAACAATGTGTAATTAGAGATGAAATGACCCTAGTAGCGCGCATGTACTCGTTCCAGTGCTTGGTTCATACCCTGTTACCTATTCGTTACCTATTCGTTACCTATTCACTTATAATACGTTTGTTGTACGTTGCACCTTTTAGAAAAGGATTTTCAATTGTGTTCATGTCTCTGGTGGTAACAATGTGTTCTAAGAGATGAAATGACCCTATTAGCGCGCATGTACTCGTTCCAGCGCTCGGTTAATACCCTGTTACCTATTCGTTACCTATTCGTTACCTATTCACTTATAATACGTTTGTTGTACGTTGCACCTTTTTGAAAAGGATTTTCAATTGTGTCCATGTCTTTGGTGGTAACAATGTCTTCTTAGAGATGAAATGACCCTATTAGCGCGCATGTACTCGTTCCAGCGCTCGGTTAATACCCTGTTACCTATTTCGTTACCTATTCGTTACTTATTCGCTTATAATACGTTTGTTGTACGTTGCACCTTTTATAAAAGAATTTTCAATTGTGTCCATGTCTCTGGTGGTAACAATGTGTTCTTAGAGATGAAATAACCCTTTTAGCGCGTATGTACCCGTTCTAGCGCTCGGCTAATACCTTGTTACTTATTCGTTACTTCTTATTTCAAGGTGCAACGCATAGCACGCGTATTTAAAGCGAATAAGGAACGAATAAGTAACAGGGTATCAGTCGAGCGCTGAAACGGGTACATATGTTCGATTAAGGTTATTTCACCTCTAAGAACCGACAGTTACCACCAGAGACACAAAAATATTTCTTTTTAAAGTGCAACGCATTACACACGTTTTAAAAGCGAATAAGGAACGAATAAGTAACAGGGTATCACTGAGCGGTGAAATGGGTACATATGCGCTAGTAGGGTTTTTTCAACTCAGATCAGAGAACACATAATTACCACCAGAGACGTGAAAGCAATCGATAATCGATTTATTTCAAGGTGCAACGTATACCACGCGTATTTAAAGCGAATAAGGAACGAATAAGTAACAGGGTATCAGTCGAGCGCTGAAACGGGTACATTTGTTCTATTAGGGGTATTTCACCTCTTTAAACCGACAGTTACCACCAAAGACACAAACATATTTCTTTTTTTAAAGTGCAACGCATAACACACGTTTTATTTTTTAATTTAAACATATTTATTTATAGTGGATTGGGAAACAAGTTTTGCAACTTATATTTACCCCTTTCCACTTTTCGGGTGCGAGTGCTGCCTTGTAGCGGCATCAGCCTACTCTTTTTCGAAATCTACAAGGGTGTCTTCAACGTGCAAGAGATATGGCTCTCTCTTAACAAGGGTCAGCCATTTATCGTCCCCTTCCGACGGACTATCATCGTTTCCTGAAGACCATAGTCGCAAATGGTGTCAAGGGAGAGCCGAAAATTGAGTTCCTGAAATTTTCATCCCGAACGGGAGTCGAACCAGGAACCATTGTGTTAGTAGTCCGATGCACTAACCGCTACAACACGTTTTATAAGCGAATAAGAAACGAATAAGTAACAGGGTATCAGTGTTGCGCTGAAACGGGTACATATGCGCTAATAGGTTTTTTTCACTTCAGAGAACACACAATTACCGCCAGAGACATAAAAGCAATAGATAATCGATTTATTCCAAGGTGCAACGTATACCACGCGTATTAAAAGCGAATAAGGAACGAATAAGTAACAGGGTATCAGTCGAGCGCTGAAACGGGTACATATGTTCTATTAGAGTTATTTCACCCACAAGAACCGAAAGTTACCACCAGAGACACAAAAATATTTCTTTTTAAAGTGCAACGCATAACACACGTTTTAAGAGCGAATAAGGAACGAATAAGTAACAGGGTATCAGTGTAGCGGTGAAATGGGTACATATGCGCTAATAGGTTTTTTCAACTCAGAGAACACATAATTACCACCAGAGACATGAAAGCAATCGATAATCGTTTTATTTCAAGGTGCAACGTATACCACGCGTATTGAAAGCGATTAAGGAAGAATGAGTTACAGGGTATAAACCGAGCGCTGGAACGGGTACATACACGCTAATAGGGTTATTTCATCTCCAAGAACACATAGTTACCGCCAGAGACAAGAAAACAATTGAAAATCATTTTCTAAAATGTTCATTTTTATACAAGCGCTCACCTCTTCGAACCAAGAACCAGATCTTCAAACATACGAATATAAAACATTTAAAAGATAGAACGTATAAAAATCAAATAATAAACAAATAAGTATCTAACATAAAGCAACAGGATCGGTTGAGCACAAACACATATAAATAGGTCATAAGAAGGTCATTTTACCTCAACAAATTTAGATCTATAACAAGAGATAAAAATATAAACAAGAGTGCACACGCTGAAATGTCTCGCCTTCTTTACTAATCATTGATATTATGTTGATAGTCTTAAGTATAAAGCTTTATAACAACTGTCACATAACTTAACATCAACCAAGATAACAAAAACCAAATTGAATGAACCATGAAAATGAGGTCAAGGTCAGATGAAACATGCTAGACAGACATGTAGAGCTAACAATGCTTTCATACAACAAATATAGTTGACCTCTTACTTATAGTTTAAGAAAAAAAGACCAAACACAAAAACTTAACACTGAGCAATGAACCGTGAAAATGAGGTCGAGGTCAAATAAAACCTGCGCGACTGACATACAGATCATATAATATTTCCATACACCAAATATAGTTGACTTATAGCATATAGTATTAGATAAAAAGACCAAAACTCAAAAACTTAACTTTGACCACTCAACCATGAAAATGAGGTCAAGGTCAGATGACATCTGCACGCTAGACTTGTACACCTTACAATCATTCCATACAACAAATATAGTAGATCTATTATGTAAAGTATGAGAAAAAGAGACCAAAACACAAAAACTTAACTATAACCACTGAACCGTGAAAATAAGGTCAAGGTCAGATGACACCTGCCAGTTGGACATGGACACCTCACAGTCCTTCCATACACCGAATATACTTGCCCTATTGTTTATAGTATCTGATATATGGACTTGACCACCAAAACCTAACCTTGTTCACTGATCCATGAAATGAGGTCGAGGTTAAGTGAAAACTGTCTGACGGGCATGAGGACCGTACAAGGTATGCACATACCAAATATAATTATTCTATTACTTAAAATAAGACAGAATTCAACATTACAAAAAATCTTAACTTTATTTTCAAGTGGTCACTGAACCATGAAAATGAGGTCAAGGACATTTGACATGTGACTGACAGAAACTTCTTAACATGAGGCATCCATATACAACGTATGAAGCATCCAGTTCTTCCACCTTCTAAAATATAAAGTTTTTAAAAAGTTAGCTAACACCGCCGCCGCCGTAGCCGCCGTAGCCGCCGCCGCCGAATCACTATCCCTATGTCGAGCTTTCTGCAACAAAAGTTTCAGGCTCGACAAAAATTAAAAAGGGTGCGGATATCAAAAATTGAATAAGTAACGAATAGGTAACGAATAGGGAATAGAGAATAAATAACGAATAGGTACCGCATAGGGAATAGGGAATAAGTAACGAATAGGTAACAAATAGGGAATAGGGAATAAGTTACGAATAGGTAACGCATATGGAATAGGGAATAAGTAACGAATAGGTAACAAATAAGTAACAGGGTATTAACCGAGCGCTGGAACGGGTAGATGCACGCTAATAGGGTAATTTTATCTCTAAACACAATGTTACCACCAGAGACATGGACACAATTGAAAATCCTTTTCTAAAAGGTGCAACGTACAACAAACGTATTATAAGTGAATAGGTAACGAATAGGTAACGAATAGGTAACAGGGTATTAACCGAGCGCTGCAACGGGTACATGCGCTCTAATAGGGTCATTTCGTCTTTAAGAACATATTGTTACCACCAGAGACATGAACACAATTAAAAAACGATTTATTTCAAGGTGCAACGTATACTTACCCCGCGCATTAAAAGCGAATAAGGAACGAATAAGTAACAGGGTATTAACCGAGCGCTGGAAAGGGTACATGCACGCTAATAGGGTTATTTCATCTCTAATTACACATTGTTACCACCAGAGACATGAACACAAGTGAAAATCCTTTTCTAAAAGGTGCAACGTACAACAAACGTATTATAAATAAATAGGTAACGAATAGGTAACGACTAGGTAACAGGGTATTAACCGAGCGCTGGAACAGGTACATGCACGCTAATAGGTTCATTTCATCTCTAATTACACATTGTTACTACCAGAGACATGAACACAACTGAAAATCCTTTTCTAAAAGGTGCAACGTACAAAAAACGTATTATAAGTGAATAGGTAACGAATAGGTAACGAATAGGTAACAGGGTATTAACCGAGCGCTGGAACGAGTACATGCGCGCTAATAAGGTCATTTCATCTCTAATTACACATTGTTACCACCAGAGACATGAACACAAGTGAAAATCCTTTTCTTAAAGGTGCAACGTACAACAAACGTATTTAAAGCGAATAAGTAACGAATAGGTAACGAATAGGTAACAGGGTATTAACCGAGCGCTGGAACGGGTACACGCGCGCTAATAGGATCATTTCATCTCTAAGAAGACATTGTTACCACCAGAGACACGAACACAATTAAAAAACGATTTATTTCAAGGTGCAACGTATACCCTGCGCATTAAAAGCGAATAAGGAACGAATAAGTAACCGGGTGTTATCCGAGCGCTGGAACGGGTCATATGCGCTAATAGGGGTATTTCATCTATAAGAACACATTATTACCATAAGAGATATGAACACAATTGAAAATCCTTTTCTAAAAGGTGCAACGTACAACAAACGTATTAAAAGCGAATAAGTAACGAATATTTAACAGGCTATTATCCGAGCGCTGGAACGGGTACATATGCGCTAATAGGGTCATTTCATCTCTAAAAACACATTGTTACCACCAGAGACATGAACACAATTGAAAATCCTTTTCTAAAAGGTGCAACGAACAACAAATGTATTATAAATGAATAGGTAACGAATAGGTAACGAATAGGTAACAGGGTATTTAACGAGCGCTGGAACGGGTACATGCGCGCTAATAGGGTCATTTTATCTCTAAGAACACATTGTTACCACCAGAGACACGAACACAATTAAAAAACGATTTATTTCAAGGTGCAACGTATACCCTGCGCATTAAAAGCGAATAAGGAACGAATAAGTAACCGGGTATTATCCGAGCGCTTGAACGGGTAATATGCGCTAAAAGGGATATTTCATCTATAAGAACACATTATTACCACAAAAGATATGAACACAATTGAAAATCCGTTTCTTAAAGGTGCAACGTACAACAAACGTATTAAAAGCGAATAAGTAACGAATAGGTAACGAATAGGTAACAGGGTATTAACCGAGCGCTGGAACGGGAACATGCACGCTAGTAGGGTCATTTCATCTCTAATTACACATTGTTACCACCAGAGACATGAACACAATTGAAAATCCTTTTCTAAAAGGTTCAACGAACAACAAATGTATTATAAGTGAATAGGTAACGAATAGGTAACGAATACGTAACAGGGTATTTACCGAGCGCTGGAACGGGTACATGCGCGCTTATAGGGTCATTTTATCTCTAAGAACACATTGTTACCACCAGAGACACGAACACAATTAAAAAACGATTTATTTCAAGGTGCAACGTATACCCTGCGCATTAAAAGCGAAGAAGGAACGAATAAGTAACCGGGTATTATCCGAGCGCTGGAACGGGTAATATGCGCTAATAGGGGTATTTCATCTATATAAACAACAAGAAGTAATTCTAACAGGATGCTGTTACGAAGTCTCCCAAATAAAGCTTCCATAACTCGCTATTCATATGGTCCCATGTTCATTTGATTTGATTGTTTGTCCCATACAAGAATATATATGGCTTACTGGTGGGGATCTTCACCATTTACAAGTATTCAAACAGGAGGTGGTGGTGGTGACCCCCAGGGACTTTACCTACATTTCATTTTATTTGTTTTATTGTCCCCTACAAGAATATATATGGTTTAGGGGTGGGGATGTTGACCGTTTACAAGTTTTCAAACAAGAGGGGGTGGGATGACCCCCTCAGGACTTCCCTTTTATCTCATTTTATTTGTTTTATTGTCCCCTACAAGAACATATATGGTTGAGGGGTGGGGATCTGGACCATTTACAAGATAATTGTACATTCTCAAATTGAACGGGGTGGGGATGACCCCAAGGAACTTCCATTTAATTTCATTTGATTAGTTTTATTGTCCCTTACAAGAATATATATAGTTTAGGGGTGGGGATGTTGACCGTTTACAAGTTTTCAAACAAGAGGGGGTGGGGTGACCCCCTAGGGACTTTCCTTTTATTTCATTTCATTTGTTTTATTGTCCCCTACAAGAATATATATGGTTTAGGGGTGGGGATCTGGACCATTTACAAGATAATAGTACATTCAAAAATTGAACGGGGTGGGGTGACCCCAAGGAACTTCCATTTAATTTCATTTGATTAGTTTTATTGTCCCTTACAAGAATATATATAGTTTAGGGGTGGGGATGTTGACCGTTTATAAGTTTTCAAACAAGAGGGGGTGGGGTGACCCCCTAGGGACTTTACTTTTATTTCATTTCATTTGTTTTATTGTCCCCTACAAGACAATATATGGTTTAGGGGTATCTGGACCATTTACAAGATAATAGTACATTCTCAAATTGAACGGGGTGGGGTGACCCCCAGGAACGTCCATTTAATTTCATTTGATTATTTTTATTGTCCCCTACAAGAATATATATGGTTTAGGGGTGGGGATCTGGACCGTTTACAAGATAATAGCACATTCTAAAATTGAACGGGGTGGGGATGACCCTCGGGGACTTCCATTTAATTTCATTTGATTTGTTTTATCGTCCTTTTCAAGAATATATATGGTTTAGGGGTGGGGATCTGAACCGTTTACAAGATAATAGTACATTCTCAAATTGAACGGGGTGGGGTGACCCCAGGAACTTTTCTTTAATTTCATTTGATTAGTTTTATTGTCCCATACAAGAATATATGGTTCAGGGGTGGGGATCTGGACCGTTTACAAGTTAAAAGCATATTCTCGAATTGAAGGGGGTAGGGATGACCCCCATGGACTCCCTTATATTTCATGTGATTTGTTTTAATGTCCTCTAATCATTTCTCAAGACTGCATGTATCTATCAAGTTATATTCATTTGAAAATTTTAGAAAATAAAATCCCATAGGGTTCTATAGTAAACCCCTCCCTTCGTTCTGCCCCCCAAAATACCCCTTAATAGACCCCAATGCACAAATGAACGATTGATGGCTCACCTAGACATATTAGTCTAACATTTTATGAAACCCTAAGAAAATCTGACAAGTAGTTTTGGAGAAATGCTGCGGACAAGTTCCTTTTTAAAGTGGCGGAAGAAGAAGAAGAAAAAGAGGAAAAAGAAGAATAAAAAAAATAATAAGAACTGAGCAAAAACAATAAGTCTCCAAACTTTGTTCGAATAGGTAACGAATAGGGAATAGGGAATAGGGAATAGGTAACGAATAGGTAACGAATAGGGAATAGGGAATAGGTAACGAATAGGGAATAGGGAATAGGTAACGAATAGGGAATAGGGAATAGGTAGCGAATAGGTTACGAATAGGGAATAGGGAATAGGTAACGAATAGGTAACGAATAGGTAACGAATAGGGAATAGGGAATAGGTAACGAATAGGGAATAGGGAATAGGTAACCAACTTGACGTCCATCAAAAAAACAAATATGACAGACATGAACAAACGACAATCACGGAACGACTGGCTCCTGATTTTGCATGTTGGTGGTTTTTTTTATGTTTGTGAGCACTCAACCCGCCCCCTAACATCATGATCATGGACAGTGGTGTAGCAGCACAACATAAGAACAAACTATCAAAATCAGTTGAAAAAGGCTTAACTCATCAGATCAATACAAATAAGAAAACCTTCAGACTGGACGTGGTAGGGTATTTATACATCCCTCATCCCTAAGAACAAATAGCCCACTAAGTACAGATCTGAGAGTACTCACAGTAACTGACAGCTATATATAGTTCAATGCTATAATAACTAAAAAAATCATGTTTCTAAGATTGAAATATCAATCAGTTCACATCCAACATCCAATGAATTTAGGATAAAGACGTCATTAACAGTTAGAGAAAAAAACATGACCTTGTGCAATGCCAGAGGACCATCACCGTCCAAAAAAGGAAAATTAACAATAGGGAAAGAAAAATCATCCCTTTTGTTGGATTTTTTTTTTTAAAGTTTCTTGTCTACAATTGAATATCTGAATCAGAGGAAATGACACTTATTGCTGTTAAAATTTGATTTATTTATAGTAAATTGCTGGTGGTAAATTTCGGCAGTAAACTTAGAGAATTCTTCATTATTTAACGAAAAGTATCAAGATAACAGTAAGTGTTGTTGAATTTGTCAAATAAATGGAATTTAGACGGATCTTTACTGAGTTTGGCCATACACTGTTATTCATAACAGTAGAGGAACAAGTCAAAAGGGCACAATTGGTGCCAATAGGAATACCTACAATCTGTCGATAAACCTTACTGCCAAAACGTACTAAAATTGTTTTACCGGAGAAAAGTCATGGCTGAATAATCTTATCACATCTCCAGTAAGTATATCTAGGACATTTACCTTTTTCGTTTGAGAAAAAGGCTTTCATGAGTTGCAGCAAAAACATTTGCAATTAGATTTATCAAACGACCAGTTAATTAAATAGGAAAACTTTTGTTTGATAAAATTGTGTGGAAGTGAAATGTAAAGAGTGGAAAAGTCAAAACTGTCAACCGAATCACAATCAAAAAGACTATCAAAAGCACATAATTTATCTAAACCATCCAAATATTTTTTACACTCCAAAATGGTTAAAAGTATTTTCATATGTTTTATTACAAAAATGATTATCAGTTCTTTGATAGTAGTTTATAAGGAATTCGTTAAGGAAGTACACCACTAATTCATGGTCAAATTGCTTTCTATGTTAAATTCCTCCATTTCAAGCATGCACACCTCTTTCATTTTAAGTTCAAATAAAGTGGCAATCATTGCATTTCAAAGCAACACTTTATGGTGTTTTGTACTGAAAAAATCAACATACCTTTAATTGCATATAAGAAAGAACTGGTTCCCGGAACTTCGGATGTACCAAAACAGGTACTTCAGATCTGACAAACAGACTAAATGTACTCTCTTTTTAAAATTTTGTGCAATTTTTTCAATATTCAAATTTTTCAGTCCAAAAGTGTTCTACAATGATCACCAGTCCTTCAGCTTTCATTTGATGCCAAAAATACCTAAATATTCTATATATTTTGAAAGTTACACTCATGCGTAGGAACTATTTTGTGTTAAATATGTACTACTTTCTGGTATGTGCTAGCCGGAATTACGCAGCGACATTAAGGTGGTTTTCCCGCAAAACCGAATAAAAAAACAGTGCAGGAGTTATTTCCCCTATCTAGATCAGAATGTGTAATGGCGGGCGACTTTTGACGTTGCAGACACAGTAACAAATGTAGCAATAGGTAAGGTACGCGTATCGCATGAATAATGAAATATATGGCATATAGTGTCTTTTTTAATATTATAATGTATTTTCACATCAAGAAATGGAAATAATTTGAGTGAAAGCTGTATGAGGGTTTGGATGGGGTTAAATGATTAGAGAATAATGCCCTTAAAAAATGAAGATTAGAGAATAACGGGCAAAAAAAATAAAGATTAGAGAAATGCGTGGTCTAAAAATATAATGAATATTGAATAATTAATAAAAGAAAACGCTAAAAATTAAGTGTTTACAGAATTTTCCCTTCTTAAAATTTAAAGAAAATTATTAAAATTATCATTGTAAAAATATAATTTTAAGTGAAAACAAACTTGGTAAACCTTTTTTGGTTTCGTGATAACAGACTAGGATTCAGTCAATGCAGCTGGTCAATGTGAACTGGTTTACGATACTTCTACTCGGATTTCGGATATTTTCGGTTCATACTTCTACTCTGGTTATTTCGAATGCTATCGTCTATCTTTAAAGATGTCAGAGGTCATAGCAGACGAATTTGATGAAAATTCTGTTGTTCCATGTGTGTTTAGCTTTTATTCAAATGAAAAATCTGTGAAGGAGAGATTCCGCACTAGAATACCAATATGCTTCAAGAAGCACACCATTTTGAATGGATTTAAACAACATTTAATAATCATCCCTCATGCAAAGCTCTGATTCCTTTCACGGATTTGGCTATACTTTTTGGACCTTTTGGATTATAGCTCTTCATCTTTTACATAAGCTTTGGATTTTAAATATTTTGGCCACGAGCATCACTGAAGAGACATGTATTGTCGAAATGCGCATCTGGTGCAAGAAAATTAGTACCGTTAATTTTATTAATAGACTTTGCTGGCATCAAAGAACACGCAGCCTCCATAGGTGTGGGTTCTTATGAACGCAAATTATACAGACTAGACACCAAAACAAATACAAACTACATATCGTCGTGTGAATATTATAATGTTATAAGTCCATTTTACAGTGGAAATGAGTTATGGGTGTCAATAGTTTCGTGCTGCAATGTTTTATCTCCCTATATATTTAACCAGGCTTAATTATCTTCAAATTTGCCTAAAACAGTAGTATTAAAATGATATATCTCCAAATACAATGTTGTATTCAGAATTATAGTGATCTAAGTACAAACCAATGAAATTGACGGATTCTGGGTCACATGACAAAAGTTTACCAATGGAAATAGTATGAAATGAGGGCATTATAATTTAATAGGACTTTATGGCACTTTCATACATAAATATAGTCTTTACATGTTGTTAATATTATTGACAAAATATAGAAATTTTCAAATGGTCCAAGTGACAGCTTTTTAATGAATAATAGCAAAAAATATACATTTTGTTTAGCTGAAACATATACAGATCCCTTTCATATCATGTCATGAACTTAATGTCCAACTGTTATGATGATGTGCTGATTATGATTTGTTTATAAATCAGCATCCTATAAGGAGTAAAGGTGCCATTTTTGTAATTCTTTAGTTTTATATTCATAAAGTCATTGTCTAATTATTATGTGTCATTTTATTACTGTCCTTTTAGAAAAAGAATGTCCAATGACACTACATGACCGCCAATGATCTGTATTTAAAATGACTAACAGTTTGTTCAGACACAGACCCATTACAGACTTAACCTTAAGATCATATCAAATTAATTTTTACATTCTTATCCCCATCCGTTCCAACCAATTAGGTTTTTTATGTATTTTTACAAAGTTCTTTGGAATCTGTAATAAAAATACGTAAAAATAAAATATAAGAGTCCAACTCAACCCAATATTTTCAATTTAGGTGGATGAGAATCTATCAATTAACTTGATCTGGCCTTACCCTAACTTTGGGTCTTTAGCATTGACTTTTTATTACAAAAGACAAAGTCAATAAGTCTTGACTTATTACGACCCAAGCATCAACTTTGCATCAAACAGTCCACATCATAAGCTATCTATGTACAAAGCTGCTTGATGATATCATAACTCTTATATCAAAAACTTAAACCTGAAACTTAACCTGGTTTTTTAACATTGAAATTCTATTAAGAAAGACAAAGTCAACGTGTACCTTAACCTTGCAAGGACAGACGCATAGACAGAAGAACTATACGTCCAGTTTGCCTTGCAGGCATAGCTATATAGTTCAAAGAAAACATAAGACACTATTTTAACCAACAAGATTGTGTATGGCCTTTGTTTCTACTGCCGATTTTATTCAATTTTAATGGCATATACATTGCCCAGTAATAATATTATAATGTTTTATGTCCAATACCATTTTAATTCTTTCAACTTTACTTATCACAAGATTAAAATGTACTATCTCCAAACTTGAAATATGAAATTGCCGAAATAATATATACTTGATCAGATTTCTGAAAAGGACAATTTAATCAGATGTGTTGGAACTAGTATTACGCATACTTTTTGCATAGCTCTTGTTTTATATGACTGGATATCAGACTGTCCAACTTTAAATGCCATTTTCTCAGTTTTAGAAAAAGGGGACATAAAACATTATAATATTCACACGACGATATACAAACCCAAAGTCAGTGGGATTTGGAGAGACCACTTTTAGTAGGTTCTCCGAGTAAAATAAATGGTAAGCACTTTGAGATACTCGATAAACTGCATTTGCATGCCCCCCTTTTTCCACCTTTTGTGTTAGTGACAAATAAACCTCCATAACATTGACAACGCGAATCTCTCAAGTTCATTTAATTACTGTATGGATCATTATTGCCCGTCCGAACATATCTTGCATATCGTCCTCTCTAGTTAAACCAGGGCCGGCACTGCATAATTACCAAGCGCCGAAAATTACGTGTTCACATTTTCGCATGCTCCTGAAATAATAGACTGATTCCATGTCTCCTCTATGACAGTATGCTAATAAATATCAGTAGGTCAGGTCGTGTTATAAGGGCCACTGTGAGATTAGACTTGTAAGAGACGTGTAAGGACATTTTATTGTTGTATAATTGTTCATATATGTTAACTCAAAAAAGGCACAATGAAACCGTATTGTTAGTTTTCTAGTTTGAATTGTTTTACATATGCCATTTGGGAGCCTTTTATAGCTGACCATGCAGTATTGGCTTCGCTCATTGTTGAATGCCGTACAGTGACCTATAGTTGTTAATTTCTGTATCATTTGGTCTCTTTTAAAGAGTTGTCTCATTGGCAATTACACCACATCTTCTTTTTTATATGTAGTCAAAATCACTGGAAAGAACTGATGAGAACTTGGACTTGTTACTTCAAGGAACTAGCACTTAAATCATGCAGAACAATACACATATACAAGTCATTGTTGAGAAACAAATGAAAACCTTGCTGTTGTTTGGAAATCACCGTTCTCATTCATTTAAAAGAATGTTTTTTACTCTTTTTTTTTAAAGATTAAAGAAAACTTGGGAAAAAATTAGAGAATAATGCGTAAAAATCACTTTTAAAGAATAGACTTATTTTTTGAAGATTAGAGAAAAAAGGGGTAAAAATTAAATGTTTACAGAATAACAGACCCCCCCCATCCAGACCCTCCTGTATTTAACATTTTGCAAAAGAAAAATAGCAAGCGGAGTTTAAGCTCCGTCCACCTGTTTACCTTATTTGGAAATTCAATGTAGTTGCGAAGCTTGCAGTTTGCAAGTTGGTTAATTGAAAATAACTAAAGAAGCCGTGCACTTGTCAGTTGAGATTATAACGACCTGGTTGGAGAAACTGATGAGAACAAATGGAAAATTTATTCAATATGATCCAATGTCAGGACAAAACACGACTTAGGTGTAATTTACCGAATTAGACTATTTACCGGATTTGTAATCACTTAAGCAACACGACGGGTGCCACATGTGGAGCAGGATCTGCTTACCCTTCCGGAGCACCTGAGATCACCCCTAGTTTTTGGTGGGGTTCGTGTTGTTTATTCTTTAGTTTTCTATGTTGTGTCGTGTGTACTATTGTTTTTCTGTTTGTCTTTTTTATTTTTAGCCATGGCGTTGTCAGTTTGTTTTAGATTTATGAGTTTGACTGTCCCTTTGGTATCTTTCGTCCCTCTTTTATCGCTTTCAGGTATTACAATCTAGAGATATATACTAAAATGCAGAGGGAATGGCTTGTGCACTAAGAGATCAGAAAATAAGGTTCCACTAAAGTCAAAATATAGGACACTTCATAAACATCTAAACTTTGCCTGTATCAGAGGCGGATTTAGGGGGGGGGTGGGCAGGAGGCCCGGGCCCCCCCTTTTTGAGAAAAAATGTGGTTGCTTATATAGGGAATCATTGAAGCGTGACTGAAGCGGGCCCCCTCTTAGGTCAGTCAGTGGGCCCCCACTTATGAAAATTCCTGGATCCGCCACTGTGTATTTTTCAACCTATAATGAATAAAGTCATAAACTATGAGAACATATGTTCGGTGTCTTTCGTATTAAAATGTGTCAAAGAGACAGCAACCCAACCATAGAACAGACAATAGCAGAAGGTCACCAACTTGTTTTCGTGTTCAGACGTTTTATCTTCTATGTTTCGTGTTTAGTAGGATGACTTGATGTGTGCTTCATGTTTCCCCTTATTTATTTTCCATGTTTCCTGTCATACTCTTTAACTTCTCGTGCTTTTGACATACATCATGTACATGACATATTATTTTTATACAGTATATATAATAATTATAATCAGTATTAAAATTGAATAGTCACTGCATCCACTTTCCCTCTAAAATTAGAGTACATGGATGATATCAAATATCTGAACTGTGTCCCTGTTCAGTGTTCAGCTATATACATGTATATCCCCAGTAAACAGAATCGAGCCATAATGGTATTTTTAAAATTTTCATTGCGAGACCTCATGTCCAACATTGTCCAAGAGGCAGGAAAAAAAACCACTTGTAATAAAGCTGTGTATTCTGTTATAACAGACAATTGTGTACAAGCATGAACGGATGCAAATCATATCATTTATTAAATGGAAAAGGCCACAGCCTGTTTAGAAACGGTCAATTTTGACGGTATATTAAAGTCAGTCTGTCTGTCTGTTCCAGAATTGAATATTTTTCGTCGCATCTTTCTCAGGAAAATAACATGGACTTCTTAAATTTGGTTTGAGGGTTTATATGAGTCAGCAATACCGTGTGATGCTTTTTCATATTCATCACTCAACAAATTCCTGTGTACCTTAAAATTCTTAAAGTGTATGGGGGTATCAAAAGTAATCAGTAGCTCACAGATTCACTTGTTTGTGTTATAGTATTTTATATTTTTTGTGGGGGAGGGGGCTGGCTATTGTGAGCAGTGTTCTCAGCACTTCTAGTTAATCATAAAAATTACATTAAGACGAGCAAAAATTAGCAACATGCATATCCTGGGTTCATTTAATTTGCATTAATATAAACATTGTCATTAAAACATTTAATCCTGCTGCAAATGTTTGCACCTGTTCTAAGTCAGGAATCTGATGTACAGTAGTTGTCGTTTGTTTATGTAATTTATAAGTGTCTCTCTTTTCTTGTTTTTTATATAGATTAGACCGTTTGTTTTAATTCCTGTTTGAATGGTTTTACACTTGTAATTTTCGGACCCTATATAGCTTGTTTATTGATGTGAGCCAATGCTCCGTGTTGAAGGCCATACATTGACCTACATGTATAATGGTTTACTTTTATAAATTGTTATTTGGATGGACATGATAGAGAGTTGTCTCATTGGCACTCACACCACATCTTCCTACATTGTATTTCTATTGTATGGCAAAAGTGATTTCTTTATTTTAAAAAATATATGATTCATTATCATGATTATACATGTTACGATGTATACACAGGTTCATACTATTCTTGACATACATGACATATAGCTCTGTAATTTTATTCACTACTTGTACATCTTTGGATTTTAAATGTTTGGCTTTGAGCGTTCCTGATGAAGGTAAATCCAGACTCAGCCAGAAAAGTGCTATGGACGCATGAAATTATTGAACCTGCTGTTTTCAATTTTTCATGCTCCTTTATTTAAAAAAAAAAAGTATATAATTACATTCTCTTTTTTTTTTAGGTCACCTGACAATAACAGGATTGAGGTTACAGTATGCCATTCAAGCTGTGATGAAATATAAAGTAATGGTTTTATTCTGTTACACCGTTCCGTAATTTATATAGTTCGTTTGATTATATTCTTAATCTATTTATGTGTTCCAGTCTAGGAGGATTATTCATCTTTAACCTTATAAGAACATTAAAACATCGTATCATCGCTACCTTCCCCCTGCTCACACGGATCTCAAATCGAACATTGCAAGGTCATACCAGTTCTGGAGAACTTTTCAAAGGACAAACGTCATCTAGGACACAATTCGTGGCTAACCACAGAGTGAGTTAACTTTACAACATTGTTTTTGAAGCCTTCAAATTACTCTATACATATTTGAACATTCTCTCCGTGAAACACTGGAAATTTAACTGCTCTTGAAAGTACAACATTTTCTCGGATTCAACGGACTGTGCTATCTATTACCTTTGACATTTCGTTTTAATAACATTAATTGAACACATTGTAAAATTGTATTTTATTTGTTTTTCAGCTTTTTACCATTTGTTAGATTGACTCTTGATTAAAGTATCAGCACCTGATAGTCTTTTCTGCTTGAGCCCAATCGTCGGTTATACTTAATGGTCAGGCCATTACAGGTTTGAATTTGGAGAACTTCATTACATGTATTATAGACAGGTAAATTGTTTTATCCTGCAATTATCTACATGATCTAACTATTGTACATGTACAATGGGACGACTCACCTGAAGGGTCCCAAGTTAAACAGAAATTAAAAACTATATATATGTCATCATTTAGGCCTTATGGCCTTCAACAATGAGAAAAACACATTCTGCCACAATGTCTTCTCGAAAAGGCGCCAAATCATAATATTAATAAACCTGTTGAAGTAGAAAACTAATGGCCTTATTTATGTGAGAAAAAAGTGAATGAACAAACAAACAAACAAACAACAACAAACAAGTGCTCAATTAAATATTACAGACACATACATAGTCAGGGGTACTACATGTATTTGTACAAGTTTATTTTATTTACTTGAAGAAGTAAAAAAAATACACATAACACGTATAAGTAAATAGATCATGTTTGAATAATCTAGCCTTAATTTTCTCAAAAATTTACTTGTACAAGTAAACCATGTAAACATTTCTTTCAATCCTAAAAAAAATCCTCAAGTTTTGAGATGTGAATCATGCCTTTAATGATCATGGTGATTTTTCCCAGTTTAGCTCAATTTTTTTTTTATTTTAAGTTCAATGTTTCATCTCATTATATGAATCCATCAAAGAAATTGATTGAGCAAAGATCTTGTATATTTGTGCAAGGCCTTCAAAAATTGCTCCTTTGAGGCTTGTAAATGAGCAGTGTTGAAATTACACTTAAATGATTGGTAAAGACATCTGCAGAGAGTACACAATTTAAAATTCGATTAGTGCAAAGAAATCTCAAGAATACAAGAAAGAAAAAAGGATGTAAAACAAGTACAATGTAAAACATTCTGAATGTGTAAGGGACATAACTATGCCATTTTTTGGTTTACCCATACAACATGAACAAGTAAATAAGATTCACTTGTATAAGTATCCTACAAATTCACTTTTTTTTCCCATTCTTCAAGAATTGCAATACAATAATTAATGTACTTAATATAAATCATGATAATTTCTGAATTCAAAATGAAGTAAAATTGAGAATGGAAATGGGGAATGTGTCAAAGAGACAACAACCCGACCAAATAAAAAAAAAATAACAGCAGAAGGTCACCAACATGTAATTCCCGCACCCTTCAGTGTCTGTATATATATGTACGAGCAGTAATATTTATTTACACAGACATGACAGATATGCCTATAACCATGATAATAATAATATACTGAACTTGCTAGCTAAAATTTGATGATATTGATCATGTTGATATTGAAGTATTCCTGTCACTGTTCACATTTGGAAAAGGAGATACAAAATAATGAAGTTCAACATAATATTTAAATATTTATTACATTTTACATAGTGCGCCTTATTAAAATGTGTTTGGAAAATTTATTTTTTGTTCAAATGTTGAATGAAGACATTACTACTGGTAAAAAAGGACGAGAATTATTTTGTTAGCATTTTAACAGTGCTTTTTGAAGAAGTATGTTTGCACTAACTTTTGATTACTTTTCTCATATTGAAAATTTCATTTGATATATACATTGTACTTGTATTATATTTGCATTTTCATATTTCAGGGATGAAGACCTGCAGTCAGACACCAGTTAAAAGTTACTTATAACTCATCATGGCCATTATGGAAGATCTGATTAAAATTTGTCTAGAAAGCCACCAAATATGTCCATGAAAAATAGAAAAATGACAGCAATTCTACATAATGCACCGTACTAAGTAGAAGCATTGACTGTTTCAAAACCAAATGAATTGGAATTTAGTGTATTGATGCTGAAATAGAGAGGAATATTATTAATTGGACAATTTAACTTCTTTTTCATCATTATTGAAGTTGATGTATACCATCTTAAAGAGTTTTTACTTGACACATGTGACAGTTAAAAGGAATACCAAATATACATAATAAAGGCCGTTTGGAGATTTGTGAATAGTCTTAAAATAGGAGTTTCAAAAAGGATTTCAGTTAAAATATTGTATTTCACAGATGTCAGAAATGTAATTTTATGTCTCTTTCATGAAATGTTTTAAAAAATCTGCAATATCTAACCAAGACGAGTGAGAGATCTACAGATAGACATATGATATTCAGTTGAACTGTAAACATGGTAAAGGGGAATTTTGAAATATTCATTTATAAGACTTCTATGAGTGTTTTGTTATTTTTATGGCAATTACAGGAAAGCGATGTAAAAAGTAATTCAATATAGATATTAATCCTACCAGAAAACTTACAGATATCATATGTACATTTCAGACATATACAAATTACATCATGTACATTGTACATGTACAAATGTAAGCATGCAATTCACTGATGCACCACCTATGTAGTTACATGTACATGTAATTATAAAAGTAAGAATATGACATACATGACATACAATGTATGATTGCCAATGAAACAACTCTCAATCAGAGAACAACTAGTCATATACATGTATTAGCCACCAGAGAACAAGAAAATCATAGTTTGTCATGGTTTATATTTCAATCTCATTTCATAACACAGACTATACAGGTTTACAAAATGTTCAAAAGCATTATAAAGTGTTTTGATTTCAGTTGTTGGTCATATTGATGTTGGCCTTCAATACTGAGCAAGACCTCTGTACAAATGTACAAATGTAACATCCACAGAATGTTTGAACCAAAAAATGTTGGATATTTTTCTTTGCTTGCATTTATCATGTAGCTGCTCTTTTGTACATATGTACATTAACATGTTCATATGCATTTAATTTTCTACTGGTATACATGGTATACTTGGAAACTTGTGATGGAATATTTCCACAGTATAAAAAATTCTTATATCTAGCAAGATTAGCAACTGATGTTAGATATACATGTACAGCATTATATTACCATATGCATCATGTGCATACATAATACATTTTACATGTACATTTGTATGGCAATGAGACAGCATTTCCAACACACAGACAGAAATTACTTTCTATATATTTTAAATTTGAATGCATCATACATGTAATTACATGTATGTATATGTAGTACAGCTAGAATTTCATTAAAAAAAAAGATGATGTGGTATAATTGCCAATGAAGTTTTGATTAACAATTAAGTTGTGTTATTTTTTGTGATTGGGTCAGGTAAAGATTAACCCATGATTTTTGGTAGGCAGTACATTGTAGTTCTATAACCGTTACCATGGTTAACACGTACATACAAAAATGTACATTGTATCATTTTATGAGTTTCCGTCTGACTAATTGTCCTTTCCCCTATATCATGGAAATCGATTCATTCTGATTGATCTGACACTTCGGGATTGTGGTTATGTATAAATTATATTAAGTTAGTTAATTCTGTATTTAGATGTATATTCTGGTACATAAAATTTATTCTATTAGGACAGAAAAGAAATACCATTTCAGTTGACTCCAATCTCAGCAGTTGATAAGAAATAAGTTTTCTGATTTTAACATCTTTGAGATGAACATGATGAACCTGAATTAAAATATTATGGCACTTAATAATGAAAACACAATTGATTGATTGTGCTGAATGTCGCATAAGCACATATGACTATTTCTTTGCTGTCCATTTGTATTGGTGGACACTTTGCACAGAAGGCAGGAATTTAATATGAAATGAGCGGCAGTAAAAAATAGGTCCCTATTTCCAACTTCATGATAGAATTGTATTCTTTGATGTCTTTTGAGGTTGAGAAATTAAGATGATATATTTACAAGGCTGCAGATTGAATCATAGGTACACTGTACATATATACCTAAATCTGAAACAAATCAGATGAGATTAAAATAAGTCGTATACAATGTATGCATCTGAAATAATTTTTGAAACTGGTATATACATGTAGTGGAAGCATAAATTATAGAGCACAAAGTTTGTTTTTTTTAAATTTGGGGTACTCAATGTCTTATCTTTTAATCTTTACTCCAAAAGGTAGTTTGTGCAAATATTGAAACTCACATTCTATGAAAAAAGGAATTATATCCCCAATGTTAATGCTGGTGTACAAATTTTAAAATGTATGCCTTTGAATTACAAACATAATAAAATCAGTAAAAGTAGGGCAGAATAATTTTACCAAGTAACTGTAAGGATATTAGAATAAGTCAAATACTGCTCCAGATTGGTTGAAAGGGAATATTCTGTGTAATAAGACGCAGGAAATAACTATGGAGTCCGACATAATAAAAAAAAAAAGCAAGCCATACAAAAAAACTGGCATAGCAGCTGGTGAAAATAGATGCAAAAGAATCACCAGAATGAATCTAAAAGTGACAAATCATGATTTACAATTGAAACCAGTCACACTTGATAAGCAGGAGATATTCAACAAATAAAATCTCCATCTATTGATGTGATGCAGGTAGGAGTTAAGTATATTTATAATTTAAACATTACCAATGACACACCCAATTTCTTTATTAATGCAGCTTTTTTCATTAAAATGTTAATGATTCACAATACACAAACACTAGAAGAGACCTAGTAGGCTAATCTATTAAAATTTATATAATGAACTTTTACTTGCAGAACGAGAACTATACAAGCACACGAGATGCGATTCCGGATTTGAACCAAAAAAAGGGGGGAAGGCTGCATGCCCCAACACTACATGCATGTAACCCACGTATGGGGTGTATAATAATGACCTTGTAGGCTTATCTTTTAAATTATTTTATATATTGAACTTTGATTTGTAGAACAAGAACTATACAAGCACCCAAGATGCGATTCCGGATTTGAACAAAAAAGGGGGGAAGGCTGCATGCCCCAACACTACATGCATGTAACCCACGTTTGGGGTGTATAATAATGACCTGAATAATTATGTTTTTTGCCTTCAAAAATTTAAATAGCAATAAGACAATAGTTGTTTCAAACTTCGCACAAACATATTATCAAATGAAACGCCGGTGAAAACAAAATATACCGTAGTTTTCCCGTCAGCCGATCCGACTACTAGAGGGTCTTTCAAACGCTTTTTTCGTGCATTTTAGGGCGATTATGCTACAACATGTTAGAATAATTGAAAAGTGCAGGTGCAAGAGCTATACCAACCCACTGCATGCTGGTATTGGTAGAAAGGCCACATTTCAAACTTTTCGAAAAGTGCTGCTACTAGTTATATAGCGTTCGTGTAAAAGAAATTTCACAACCCGAAGTGCCAAAAAATCAATAAATCGATTAAATTCTCCATGTTTTATTGTTTTTTAATTACAAAACCTCTAATGAAAATTAAGTGGCAGCACTTTTCCAGTAAAACAAGTTATCCTGATTACAACGAGCCCAAAATCAGGGCGATCCGATTTCATCTTGCACCTGCACTTTTGACTTTTTTGGGAAATGTCTTTACTTTCAGTTTAAAGTCACGTGACACTAGCGTATTTATATTTTTCTAAAAATAAAAGTTTGTAATATAAATAAGAATAGACCCTTTTCCCCCCGATTACTCATATGACGTGTATTTTGGCTTTTGGGCAGAGAAAACTCACTTTGAGTACAATATGATTTTTTTTTGTGTATAAAAATGGAAATTTTCTTGAAACGACCTTAACACCCCTGCGTTTTAGTTTTCGCTCTCTAACTTTAGTAAACGTGAATAGAAATCAATGAAATTTTAACACAAGGTTTATGACCACAAAAGGAAGGTTGGGATTGATTTCGGGAGTTTTGGTCCCAATATTTTAGGAATTAGGGGCCAAAAAGGGCCCTAATAAGCATTTCCTTGGTTTTCGCACTATAACTTTAGTTTAAGTGAAAAGAAATCTATGAAATTTTGACACAAGGTTTATGACCACAAAAGGAAGGTTGGGATTGATTTTGGGAGTTTTGGTTCCAACAGTTTAGGAATTAAGGGCCAAAAAAGGGCCCAAATAAGCATTATTCTTGGTTTTCGCACAATAACTTTAGTATAAGTAAATAGAAATCAATGAAATTTTATCACAAGGCGTATGACCACAAAAGGAAGGTTGGGATTGATTTTTATACGACCGCAAAAATTTTAATTTTTTGGTCGTATATTGCTATCACGTTGGCGTCGTCGTCGTCGTCGTCGTCGTCCGAACACTTTTAGTTTTCGCTCTCTAACTTTAGTAAACGTGAATAGAAATCAATGAAATTTTAACACAAGGTTTATGACCACAAAAGGAAGGTTGGGATTGATTTCGGGAGTTTTGGTCCCAATATTTTAGGAATTAGGGGCCAAAAAGGGCCCAAATAAGCATTTCCTTGGTTTTCGCACTATAACTTTAGTTTAAGTGAAAAGAAATCTATGAAATTTTGAAACAAGGTTTATGACCACAAAAGGAAGGTTGGGATTGATTTTGGGAGTTTTGGTTCCAACAGTTTAGGAATTAAGGGCCAAAAAAGGGCCCAAATAAGCATTATTCTTGGTTTTCGCACAATAACTTTAGTATAAGTAAATAGAAATCAATGAAATTTTATCACAAGGTGTATGACCACAAAAGGAAGGTTGGGATTGATTTTTATACGACCGCAAAAATTTTAATTTTTTGGTCGTATATTGCTATCACGTTGGCGTCGTCGTCCTGCGTCGTCGTCGTCGTCGTCGTCCGAATACTTTTAGTTTTCGCACTCTAACTTCAGTAAACGTGAATAGAAATCAATGAAATTTTAACACAAGGTTTATGACCACGAAAGGAAGGTTGGGATTGATTTTGGGAGTTTTGGTCCCAACATTTTAGGAATTAGGGGCCAAAAAGGGCCCAAATAAGCATTTTCTTGGTTTTCGCACTATAACTTTAGTTTAAGTTAATAGAAATCTATGAAATTTTGACACAAGGTTTATGACCACAAAAGGAAGGTTGGGATTGATTTTGGGAGTTTTGGTTCCAACAGTTTAGGAATTAAGGGCCAAAAAAGGGCCCAAATAAGCATTATTCTTGGTTTTCGCACAATAACTTTAGTATAAGTAAATAGAAATCAATGAAATTTAAACACAAGGTTTATGACCACAAAAGGAAGGTTGAGATTGATTTTTGGAGTTGAGGTCACAACAGTTTATGAATTAGGGGCCAAAAAGGGGCCCAAATTAGCATTATTTTTGGTTTTTGCACCATAACTTTAGTATAAAATAATAGAAATCTATGAAATTTAAACACAAGGTTTATGACCAAAAAAGGAAGGTTGGGTTTGATTTTAGGAGTTTTGGTCCCAACAGTTTAGGAATAAGAGGCCCAAAGGGTCCAAAATTGAACTTTGTGTGATTTCATAAAAAATTGAATAATTGGGGTTCTTTGATATGCTGAATCTAACTATGTATGTAGATTCTTAATTTTTGGTCCCGTTTTCAAATTGGTCTACATTAAGGTCCAAAGGGTCCAAAATTAAACTTAGTTTGATTTTAACAAAAATTGAATCCTTGGGGTTCTTTGATATGCTGAATTTAAAAATGTACTTAGATTTTTAATTATTGGCCTAGTTTTCAAGTTGGTCCAAATGGGGGTCCAAAATTAAACTTTGTTTGATTTCATCAAAAATGGAATAAATGGGTTCTTTGATATGCCAAATCTAACTGTGTATGTAGATTCTTAATTTTTGGTCCAGTTTTCAAATTGGTCTACATTAAGGTCCAAAGGGTCCAAAATTAAACTAAGTTTGATTTTAACAAAAATTAAATTCTTGGGCTTATTTGATATGCTTTATCTAAACATGTACTTTGATTTTTGATTATGGGCCCAGTTTTCAAGTTGGTCCAAATCAGGATTCCATATCAAGTATTGTGCAATAGCAAGAAATTTTCAATTGCACAGTATTGCACAATAGCAAGAAATATCTAATTGCACAATATTGTGCAATAGCAATTAATTTTCAATTGGAGTTATCTTTCTTTGTATAGAATAGTAGTTGATAATATATGTTGGAAATTTGCCAGACATGACTATGATGTCATTTTCTATTTTTATTTGCCAATAACTTGATGTAAATAACTTCATTGGAAATTTGCCAATATAAAATGTTGCTGATGAAGCTTTTTTTCCTTATCTTATCTAAAATGTTTTTAGGTAATGTATGTTGGACATTTGCCAGACATGACTATGATGTCATTTTCTATTTTTATTTGCCAATAACTGTATGTAAATAACTTCATTGGAAATTTGTCAATATAAAATGTTGTTGATGAAGTTTTTTTTATTGTTTTATACAATAAACAATGTATATTTACTTTTACTACCAACCAATCTTTACCATTCAGTGATAACAAGCACTTTATTTTACATTTTAATATTTAATGATGTATTTAAAAGAGTAGTTATTGTTGCAAACTCCATTAGAAATTTGACTTGATATCAGTTTTGGAAAAAGGGAAACGGGGATGTGTTTATTTTTTCAGTTAACATTACATATAGTCTTCAGTTAAAGTTATAGATTCTCAAACCATTCTGGATTTTTACCAAACTTGGACGAAGCTTTTTACAATTATAAGATAGTATCTAGAGGAAATTTTTTATTAATTTTTCCCCATTTTTGTTGAACCTGCGACTGACAGCAAAAGTAGAAAAGTAGGCGAGACCATGGGGTCCGCGGAACCATTACAATTTTTTTTAACAAATGATGCACTTTTCGATAATCATTGTATTATTATCAGAATCAAGATATGTTGTATAATTGCCATTAAGACAATTATCCATCAAAGACCAAATATTTGTAGATTAAAAAAAGTTTTAGTGTTTTTTATTGTTGTCCCCCTTGTAACACCTTGCAGGGGACAAGAAAATACCAGGTGTGCGTCCATCCGTCCGTTCGTCTGGTCTCGTAAGCCCTCTCATGTGTACAACTCTTGCCAGATTTTTATGCCCCCACCGTAGCGGAGAGTGCATTAAGTTTAGTTTACCCTTGTTCGTAAGTACGTTCCAAAATTGGTTTCCGTTCTCTATCTTTAGTTTGCCTCAACAACATGTTATGAAACTTATACACAATGCTTAATATCACAAACCACAGATCAAGTTTGAATTTGGGTGATGTATCTTTTACTGTTCTAGAGTTATGCCCCTTTACAAATGGAAAAATTGCTTAATTTTTTGTTTCTGTTCTCTAACATTAGTTTGACTAAACCAAATGTTATGAAACTTATACACAATGCGTATTACTACTACACACAGATCATGCTAAAATTTTGGTGACGTGACTTTTACCATTCTAGAGTTATGTCCCTTTACAAATGGAAAAAATGCTGAATTTTACATTTCCCTTCTTTAACTTCAGTTTGTCTCAACGAAATGTTATGAAACTTATACTTAATGCTAATTACCACATAACACATTTTTACCATTCTAGAGTTATGCCCCTTTACATATGGAAAAATTTGCTGAATTTTTCGTTTCCGTTTTCTAACAAGTTTGCCCCAACTAAATGTTATTTAACTTATAAACAATGCTAATTACCACAAAACTCAGATCAAGTAAAAATTTGGGTAGCGTGACTTTTACAGTTCTTGAGTTATGTCCTTTTATAACGTTACATGCAAGCGATGGCATCATCTGTGTCCCATGGATACACTCCCCATTTATTTATAATTCATATCATAGGTATATATCAGCAATGTCTTGGAAAAGATAAAAAAGCAGTACCCATCGTTTTTTTTTAAAGAGTAATTAAAGCCCCTTGGAAACATAAATTTTCTGGAAATTTTCATCGTTAGTGCTCTCGTGTGTTCAATACTCGCCATATTTTTTTATGATGCTTGATAACATAGGTTTATATCAGCAATGTCTTGGATGAGTTCCATAATCAGTGCCGATCAATCATTTTTAAAAGATGTATGCCCCTTGGAAATATTAATTATATTAGATGTGTGCAATTCTTGCCAGATTTTTCTGCAATTCATATTATAGGTTTATATTATCAATGTTTTAAGATATTAAAAACCGTTGCCGATCAATAATTTTTAAAAGAGTTATTCTCCATGGAAATATTAATTTTATTGAAAATTGCCTTAAAATCTCGCCATGATTTTTTTATGAAATTTATAATATAGGTTTATATCATCAATGAACTTGGAAGATTTTAAAAATCGGTGCTGATTAATTATGTTTAAAAGAGTTATTCCCCCTGAAATATTGTTTATATGGAAAATTGAAATGTTATCGCTCTTGTGTTGCCTAAATTTTATGAAATTTTTATCATCGGTTTATATCGGCAATGTCTTTATACGACCGCAAAAAAAAAATTGCGGTCGTATATTGGTATCACGTCGTCGTCGTCAGCGTCGTCCGAAGACATTTGGTTTCCGGACAATAACTTTAGTATAAGTCAATAAAATGGGATTTATTTTTAGGGTTATGGTCCTAACAGTTTAGGAATAAGGGGTCAAAAAGGGGCCCGAATAAGCATTTTTCTAGTTTCCGGACAATATCTTATGAAACGGTGTATGGACCTCTCTGAAATTATACCACAAGTTTTCATACCACAAAGGGATGGTTAGGATTGACTTTTGAGGGTCATGGCTCAAACCGTTTAAGAATGAGGGGCAAAAAAGGGGTAAACAAGGGTTTCCTAGTTAATGGACAATTACTTAAGAAAATTTAAAAGCAGTGTAAGGTAGGCAATCCAAACACAACATTTTGGATTACTTTCCTTACACTGCTTTTAAATTATGTATAAAGAAATGTTGTATTTTCTTGAGGTGATTAGCTGTCAATTTATTTTTAGAAGTTACTATTAAAATGCTGATTACGGTATATTAATTTAAGCCATGATTATGTATGTCAATTTCATTTTCTATTTTAAGACTTTTATGATGTTTTTAAATGGGTAATTATGATTGCAAACTCTATTGGAAATTTTAATTGAGATTATGACCATATCTTTAGGGACAGATTTTTTTTGGGAATAAAAAGACGGGGTAAAAACGGAATTGTAGGGGTTAATTTTTTCTCATTTTAGATTTCACAAATTAAAAAAAAAATCTTTTAATATTATTTTTTTTGGGGGGGGGGGGGGGGGGGGAGTCGAGTCTATACACAACAGCATAATGTATTGCACAAAAGCCAAAAAAAAGGGGGGGGTATTTTTTTTTTGGGGGGGGGGGGGCAATTCGTTACAGCTAGTGTATTGCACAAAAGCAAAAATTGAATATAAATTCAAATCATATAACCAAATTGACTACAGTTATTCTGTGTCAGAAACCTATTTTTTTTGCCAAAACTGTTCAGGATTGGACCTTTGCGGTCGTATCCAGCTGCACTCGGCGAAGCAATTTACTAACAATCCTTTACATAAGACTTAAGGAAGCAAGACACCGCCCCTCTGTTATTGGACACTTTTGGTTAATAATTTAGGGATTCACTGAAGCATTAATGGAGCGGGCCACTCTCATTTTTTAGTCAGTGCACCTCCCCCTTTTATCAAAAAATTTGGATCCGCTACTGCAGTTACTACTATTTTTTTGTCAGGTTTAAAAAAATGTATTGTTTTAGTATAAATTTGAAGTTATTAATATTCTCAAATAACGTTAAAAATTCATATTAATTTAATTCAATTGTTTGATTGTTTCAAAATTCAACTTTTAGTCATAATTCATCACAATTTTTTTAAGCTGATAAATTTGCTTTGGGGCATTTGTAACTCATTCATATAAACTATTTGGTTTGAGCTGTAAAAAGGCCTAAACAAAAGGTTAATCCTATACTAAGAACATGATTTCATTCATTCTTCACAATTAAGAAACACCGAATCCTACAATTTCAATGAACGAGAGCACTTTGCTATATGCTAACATTTTATTGTTTTAAGGCAAAAGATTTAGAGGCGATAATTAAAGTATTATCACAACTCAGAATAGACACGACCGTTAACAAATAATTTAAAAACACTACTCTGTTTTATAGCTGACCATGCGGTATGGGCTTTGTTCATTGTTGATGGCCGTATTGCGACCTATAGTTGTTAATTTCTGTGTCATTTGGTCTCTCATACCACATATTCTTTTTTATATTAACAAAAACAACAAAAATCATCATACATTTTTCATGAAACCTACGCCATAAAATTCATGCGTTCGGAGAACGGTGCTGGATTTACCTCCATCATGATAGCTCAAGCCTAAAGGACATTGATGAATAAATATATAGAAATGTTTGGAGCTATATGACCAAAAAGAAACATAAAAAAAATTCGTCTAAATAAAAGTCAAAACACCTATACATTTTGCTATATTTCGTACAAAGTCACGCTAGCTTATCGACCGTATTAACCCCCATTACATAAACAAAACTGTGTCCAACTTAAGATACCTAACAGTTAAGATGAGAAAAATCTTTTTAGATATTCAATTTACTTTTGACGTAACAGATTTATATGGCATTTTGTGCGATTTGAAACTTACTTTGAGATACTGTCTTACTTTTTAAGTTTTACATCTACAGCCCCGGAGTTTAGATCTTTCAAAATAGTGCTCGATTTTACATCTCCAAGACTTGACTTTATATCTGCAGAGTCGACTTTACATCTCCAGCGCTTGGCTGAAGATTAATAGCGCTTGACTATACATCTCCAGTGCCTGATTTCAAATCTACAACTCTCGACTTTATATCTCCAGCGCTTAATTTTATATCTACAGCGGTTAACTGTACATCTCCAGCGCTTGAATTTAAATGTACAGCGCCCGACTTTACATATCCAGCGCTTAACTTTATATCCACAGGGCTTGACTTTACATCTCCAGCGCTTGCAATTGACTATAACTATACAGTGATTAACTTTACATCTCCAGCGCTTGACTTTAAACCTGCAAGACTAGACTTTTCATCTCCAGTGCGCTCTCGACTATAAATTCACAGCGCGTCACTTTACATCTCCAGCGCTTCACTTTTAATCAACAGCACTTTACATAACATCTCCAGCGCTTGACTTTAAACCTGCAAGAAGAGACTTTTCATCTCCAGTGCGTGAATTTAAATCTACATCGGTACACTGTACATCTCCAGCGCTTGACTTTTAACATACATTGGAATTAAGTTTACCGGCCGTTCAACAGAATTTGAATTTATTGTATTTGCGTGTTATTTGCCTCCCGAGAACTCAAGTAGAGGCCGTGATGCTCAAAGTTTTTATGCACATCTATTATCGCAAATATACATGAATAACGAGAATGATGGAATACATTTGATAGGAGACTTTAATTCACGAATTGGAACTCTTTCGGAAACATTGCATGATATCGATAATCTACCAAAAAGACAACCGATAGACAAAAGTATTAACCAGCACGGACACGAACTATTAGATTTTCTGAATGATGCCAAATTTTGTGTACTTAACGGAAGATTCCCTAACGACAATTTTATCTCTATATCGAAAAAGGGAAAGCCGTAGTAGATTATATATGCGTCCCGCAGGATATTTACGAATATTTGAATTACTTCAAGGTGTTAACTATTCAGTCAATCATTAACGACAATATGTTGCTAGATATAATTGGTGACAAATCAAAATTACCTGACCATTCGGTTATTATGTGTGAATTTAATGTTACGCATCATGGACTATCGTATAGGATTAAAGACCAAACTAACTGTCAACCGCGTTTCAAGCTTGATCGCATTCCGTTAGATTTCATGGCAAGTGAAATTAGAAGGTCCGCACTATTTGAGGTAATTGAAACAATTGAGCGATGTAGGGAAACCCAAGATAATGTAGACAAAATTTATGACAATTTGTGCACTGTAATTTTAACCGAAATGAACGAAAAAATACCGAAAACTGGATGTGATAGAGCCAACAAAAGACTTAAAAACCGAAAACCATATTGGAATGATAACCTAACGAATTTATGGAATGATATGCGACATAAAGAAAATGAATTTATACAGTGTAACGGAAATCGAAGTGTTAAATCAGCTATCAGACGCGAGTACAGTCAAGCGAGAGATATTTTTGATAAAAACCTTAGACGAACTGAACGGACATACAAGAAAGCTATGGCAGTCGATATTGAAACAATGGTAACAACGAATCCTAATGAATTCTGGGAAAAGATCAAAAAGCTTGGTCCTCGAAAGGTAAAGGATATTCCGATGGAAGTCATTGATGAATCTGGGGAAATCTTAACAAACGAGGAGGACGTACTTAACAAATGGCGTATTGATTTTGAAAATCTTTACAACGGGAAAAAAACCCATCGAATTTGAAAACGACCATTATAATCAGTCAAAAGTTCACAAACAGTTATTGGAATCTGAAATGAAAGATCCGTTATTTATGCCGAATGAAGATTTAAACTCTAATATTACGATTGATGAAATAACTAAAATTGTAATGCATGCAAAATCAAAGTCAGCAAGTGGACCCGACCAAATTCCATTCGGCGTTTTAAAGTACCCAATAATCATTCAATCATTACAACAACTCTTCCAACTAATATTTGACACCAGTATAATTCCAACCATATGGAGAAAAGCCATGATATGTCCAATCTTGAAGGACCCGTTATCAGATCTCCGAGTACCAATGAACTACAGAGGAGGTATAAGTCTATTGTCGTGCACTAGCAAATTGTATAGTTCTTTTATTAATCAACGGCTCGTCAGTCACCTTGATAATAATGATATTCTTGCCGACGAACAAAATGGGTTTAGAAAAAACAGATCGTGTGAAGACCATATATTTACTTTGAATAGTGTTATAAGAAATAATAAATCAGTATTTGTGGCATTCATCGATCTTAAGAAATGTTTTGATTTTATTGACAGGGATATGATGTTATACAAACTTTTGCTGAACAAAATTGATGGGAAGTTATACAACTCTGTCAAAAGTATATACCAAAGTTCTGAGTCCTGTGTTCGTATAAACGGTAAACTAACATCGTGGTTCTGCTGTAAAACTGGTGTGAAACAGGGAGATAATTTATCACCGACATTGTTCTCCATATTTATAAACGATCTTGTACAAGAAATTAATGACCTTAATCTTGGGGTAGACTAACTTGAAACGAAGTTATCATTATTTTTGTATGCGGATGATATAGCGTTAGTTGCAAAGTCGGCTGAGGATCTTCAGTGTATGCTGAATACACTTCACCAATGGTGTAAACGTTGGAGGGTGTTAATCAATACAGATAAATCTAAGTGTATTCACTTCAGAAAACCAAGAACCAAAGAAACTAATTTCGAATTTACAATTGGTAAAAAAAATTGGAGAAGGTTGAAAATTACAAATATTTAGGGATTACATTCAGTCATAACGGAAATTTCAAAACCAATGTCGAAAATTTGTCGAAAGGCGGCGGAAAAGCACTAGGAACAATCATATCTAAAATTCACAACAATAAAGACTTCGGATTCAATGCCTACGAAAAACGGTATTACTCGTGTGTAGTTCCAATCTTAGATTACGCCTCAAGTGTCTGGGGATACCGAAAATTTCAAACAATAGACAATATTCAAAACCGTACAATACGATATTTTCTTGGTGTTCACCGTTTTGCGCCTACTCTCGCCTTACATGGTGATGTTGGATGGTCCATGAAGATGATCGCATAACGAAGATCGCTTTTAATGCAGACTATAACCGCTGCACCGACAATTGGTGTAGCGAATTGAAGGACATTTTCTGTAAACTTAATACAGAACATTATTTTGATTCAAAAACAGCTGTTAATTTGAAAACTGTAGAAATGAACATTCAGCAACTTTATTCAAACATATGGAATGACAATATACAACAAGTACCAAAACTTCGTACCTATGTAACTTTCAAATCTGCCTTTAATCAGGAACAGTATATAAAACTAAATTTAACCAAAGTTGAACGCTCGCATTTAGCACAATTCAGGTGTGGAATATTACCTCTGAGGATAGAAACAGGACTATATATAGGTGAAAGACCAGAAGAAAGACTTTGCAAATTTTGCACTGCAGACGTGTCAGAAACTGAAACTCATTTTTTACTAGACTGCACATTCTATTCTGATATACGAGAACATGTTTTTGGTGAACTTTTGTTAACTACTTCCTTTGTTTCTATGAACATTAATGAAAAACTTATTTTTTTAAATATTAGCCATACTCGAAAACTAGCCAAATACATTGTACAGGCATATTCTAATAGACGAAATTTTGTTTACAAATAGCTTAATATCTATATATTTTTATTTTAAAATTAATTAAAGGTTAACTTTCGTCAACAAAAAGATAATTTCATGAATAATTTGTTATTTTGAAGAACGTGATATATTGTTTTAAAATTACTTAATTTCATTTGAGGTGACTTATAGGTCCATTGGGCCGGGTGTATTAATATTTATCATATATTGTATATTTATAATCTGTACATATTTACACATGTCACTATAATAAATAATTTATTTACTTACTTACTTACTTACAGCTCTCGACTTAACATCTCAAGCGTTTGAATTTTAAACTACAACGCTAGACTTTATATCTCCAACGTTTGGCTTTTAAAAACCACAGGTCTGAATCTACTTTAGACCAACAGAGCTCTGTAGTTTTGGATATTTATAAAACTGTTGAATTGAAATGTTACAGAATGTCGTTGTAATTAACCACAATGATACCACGGAAGAACAATTATACTGCCATCTATCTATATAAGCGTCATTAAATTACAATGTATTAGTTTTTAAAAAAGAAATATATTGAGTTGTCATCGTGAATAAACAGAATTTATATGAAGGATATGTTCCTATATAACACTATATTGTATACATATTGCTGACTGTTATTTGAGTTATGGAAATATGAATAAAACGTTAAATCAGAAGATTTACGGACTCACAATGAACACGTGATTTTCTTTTCCTTTTTCTCAATACGACGTCTTCGCTTCTCATTTCTATATTTTTCTTTTCGCAGATTCGATTTCTAATGTAAATTAAGAGTAAACTACACTCATACTTTTCATGACTTACATTTTAATATTTTTCCCAGTTTAACATTTTTCTATTTTGACAATAATATGAGATGCGGTGTTCAACAGATTGCAATAAGTCCGTTATAAATAGTAACATAACTGTTTATTTCAGTGTAGAGCTGGTATACATGTGGTTATACTAATATAGAGAAAGAAAACAAAGTGTAAATCATTGAACCAATGTATGTAATAGCACATACGTCTCACCAAGAAAAAAATATTGCTGCTGAACAAACAAAAATTGAATATTTTTTTTTCTCGGTTTGTTGTACTCAAGCGATTCAGAATTTTTAAAACAGGTTTTTGCATTAAGCTTCACTGTGCATTACAAAGATGCATGTTTATGATTCGCAGCATATAAAAGTTATCAGTTGAACAGAAGTAATCAAATTTATGCCAAAAAACATGAATTCTCTAAATACGAAAAAATGACCCGAAACAACTGATAACGACTTTCCTTACTAGATACAGGCACATACAAATGGGTCGGGTATACACTTTTTTTTTTATCGCAGCTCTACAATTTACCATTGTTTAAGTACAATGGGTTGATAAAACGTACATAACAAAACATCTAATCAAAATCAGTACAAGATAGTTAATGAATCCTATCGAATATCAAATTGACAAAGCTGAGATTATAAATTGCAATTACCTACACGTATAACGCATGCTTTATGTATATGGAGTCGTATCTCGCAGTATTGAAGAACGTTCAAAAGATACTAAAGCAATTAAAAACCCGTGGTCTAAAATTCACAGTAAAGTAAACCAAAAGACTAAGCAAACTAGACCAATTCCAAAATACGGTCAGTTTTAGAGTTTTTTTTAATAATTGCACTAGTAAGGATCGCAACAGGTATGAGAAGGCGACAGTCAAACACAAAATTGTCAAACAATACGATAATTCAGAAATGTGCGGCTCCGTTTTTTATGTTTCGATTGGTTCAAAAGACGGCGCAACAAAATGCAATGTACAAGGACAGAAGCGGATTTTAGTGCAATTTACAATATATTAAAAACCCCACAAAGATATAAATCAATTCCTGAGTAAATAAAATTTCACTTGTAAAGCTCAACACCAAGACCCGATCGACATGGCCTCGTAGACGTAGTGAAACTCAGATATATTATATAAAAAAAATAAATATAAAAACAATATCAGTCAAGGTCAAATAACAATCAGGTTATAATGGAGGAAAATAAAACAATTGACCAACTGTTTTTTCAAAATCATTTGGAAACAAATGCGGACATATATCAGCTTATAATTTCAATTTTTATAATCAATGAAAACGGAAATACTTCATATATAAAATCATTTTATATGAATACACAAATTTCCAAAAAATCATCTCTGAATAATGTCCTCATTTGTTAATCAAATGTCTGTCTTGATGTGAGTATAAAGATATTGTATATTTATTTCAACCATTTAACATTGAGGTATCATGGATTTTTCCTGCAAAGTCAATCATGTTAGTGTCAGTGACAGGATTTGTGGGGGGAAATCCTGAAAGTTGAGTAATCTCTGTATAGATTCAAGGGTACACAATTATACGCCAGACACGTGTTTCGTCTACAAAAGATTCCTTAGTGACGCTCAAATATTAATAGTTTGAAACGAAAAATATAGTTCTAAGTTAAAGAGCTTTGAGACTGCTCAACTCAAAGATAACTTATAACCTCTAATGCTGTTTCATTTAATAATCATGTATATAACCAACAGCATGTGCTGCGAGCTATAACTAACTAATTTAGTCCATGCTTTAATCATTCGGTAGATAGAAAGTTGAGTTGCTAGGGATGTAAAATTTAGCATGCTTACATTGAATGATTAATAAGTTTTCATTGGCGAAAGCCTTACATAGGTTAAGTACATATCAAATGATGAACAGCATACCATGGATAATACGTAAAGAACGTTAAGTAAAGATATAGTTATCAGAGGTAGTACCCGGATTATAATTAAGTACACCAGACGCGCAGTTCGTCAACATAAGACTCATCAGTGACGCTCATATCAAAATATTTATAAAGCAAAATAAGTACAAAGTTTAAGAGCATTGAGGATATAAAATTCTAAAAAGTTGTGCCAAATACGGCTAAGGTAATTTATACCTGGGATAAGAACATCCTTAGTTTTTCGATAATTGAAAGTTTCATATATGTGATCTTATTGACACTACAGATTGTGTGTATATATATATAGTTGCATAATGTCTGTATGAATAAATCAGTCCGAGACGGTAACTAAAATGAATACTGTAATATATTACATTAACTGAAGTGAATTACCGTAATCACCAAACAAATCAAAATCGATAATTTCACCGGAAAATTAGAAATAAACTCGATAATTGAACCCTCTTACGTTATTCAATAATAGAAGTTGTGAAGACATTCTCAAGACGTTACATTAGAGAAAAGTAGGAATGCGGAGACAAAAATAGTACCTTGCATTGTCTACTCTGTGACCGTAAAAATGCTCATTTCAAAGGTAATAAAAAGAATAACTAATCAAAGAACTCAAATATCAAAATATATTCAACTTTTGCGCCTGTCCTAAGTTAGGAGCCTCTGGCCTTTGTTAGTCTTGTATGATTTTTAATTTTAGTTTATTGTGTATAATTCGGAGAATTACTGAACTACATGTAGTATACATGTTTTAAGGGGCCAATTGAAGGACGCCCACGGGTGCGGGAGTTTCTCGCTACATTGAAGACCAATTGGTGGCCTTCGGCTTTTGACTGCTCTATGGTCGGGTTGTTGTCGCTTTGACACATTCCCATTTCCTTTTTTCAATTTTAACTGATACTAAAACGCATGCTATGCGCATATTCTGCTTGAATTGATATGTTGTTCGGTGACGTCTTGACTATTTTTCTACATTTGAATTCTTCGATTAGTTATTTTCCATAAATAGTGTTGGCCAAGTACAATAACATTTAGACAAATATTCAGATATGACAGTTGTTATCCATTCGTTTGAGGTGTTTAAGTTTTTGATTTTGCCATTTGATAAAAGACTTTCCCTTTTGAATTTTCATCGGAGTTCAGTATTTTTGTGCTTTTACTTATTTTATACTTGGAAATATGATATCTGTTTACACATCTATATTAAGTGTTTGATGTGATCTTGAATTAATATGATATACCATAAGGACTACTGCATATACATGTGTAAAACTTGGCTTCCATGGTAAAAAAAAAACAACAACAAAAAAACACGGTTGATTTACGGTTGATAATGCATTATTGTAAAGGAAGGTCTAGATATAATTTCGAAAACGCGATTAAATAAACTTAGAACAAAGGAGTAGGTTCAGTAAGACACCTTTTTAGCCCAAAAATATAGCAGTTTTACAAAATTGTGAAAATGTAATCTTTTAGCTATTTACTGGAAGGCAGAATGCTTCTGCTACATACATATGGGCTGTTTTTGACAATACAATGCACATATATCGGGTATTATTCATGCTAAATTTCTGAAATCTATACAATTGAAGCATTCTAGTTAAATTTTAGACAGTTTACGTCTTAAATGAAAGTGGCCGCATTCGTGTTTATTCATAATATTGAAATGCAAGTTGTATTTGATGATAAAACACAACTTATATAAAGGAAAAGGATGAACACTGATGCGGCCACTCTCATGTTTGACAAAACCATCTGAAATGTGACGTGTTTTGGCTTATTTGATAGATTTTTCATATTTAAGCTTGATTTAGAGCGTTTTTAATGACTAAATCAGTAAAATCTTTCACATAAACTAATTGAATAAATTGAAATAGACACTTAAGTGTTAAAAAGTGTCCAAAATCTTTCGTTAGATGAACCTAAAAATTGAGGCCAAAATCGGCCCTTACCGGACCTACTCCTTTAGTGAATGTGATCCAGCAGCCGAACATATCGATCAAAATGCAAGACTGACTTTGGCATACAACTAAACCGTACGAATCTTATGTAAATTTACGTGAAAACCTATAAAATCAAATAGATAACATATTAAGATAATCAACATAATAAAATGTGACCTTTCATATAAACTGTTACTTTAAATAGCATAATTAATTTAAAAAAGAATAACTATATATTGCAATCATTGTAAAATACGAATTCACACAATAAATGAGTTTTGAAACAAAACGACTATTTATTTGTATTTAGATAAAGAAAATTCAATGATTAACTGTAGTAATGTGATTGTTTTCACAAATACAAAATGTTCGTTTTGCATCTTATTAGACATTTGCGGAAACTAGGTCTATACCTAGAATTACACTTTAGACTCACGATAACAGGTGACAAAAACAAGGGGTCATCTCGAAAAACAAAAACAAACCAACAATACAGATACAAAAAGAGCAAACGATGTCTTCTATAAAAAAAAAGTAAGATGTAAGGAACACGTTGAGTTTCATGTGTCCGAAGCGCTTTTTTGGATTTAACATCAGGAACTCACAAAGCCGAATATTTGAAGACAGGAATTTATAAGGACCGAAGGTGTAGATAGATGTGTAATATATACTACCAGCAGGAGAAATACACTTTCCAGGCGAAACAGGGTACTTTTAATGCAATGGTTAGTATACGAAAACCAGCACAAATATTGTTTAGATGATACCCAACTACACTTTTACAACTTTGTATCCGCAACTGTTATCGTCCTTTGATTTTACAACGAATATAGTCCCTAGTGTAAACTGCAGTGTATAACTTGCATGCTTATTTGATAAACTTCTCCAATTTATTTCTTGATATTTAATGCATGAAATATTAAGTTTGGGGAAGTAATTACATGTTCACAAAATTTAATTGCTGAATCTTTATGTTAAGTAGTGATTTGGTCCAGTTAAAAAAAGGAAAAAAAGGTCCAATTTTATGACGTCTGAAGCTGTCAAACTGAATTTTACACCCCCTTAACACATACTTGTCAATATTCTGAGTTAGAGCTGGTAGAAGTTTCTATAAATTTGATATTATTTGTCTCAATAGTAATATACATACACACTACACTGTAAAACTCTTTTTGAGAAAGAGCAGGTGCGATTTGTTTAATTTGAATTTATTGTCTAAAAAAAATGCACTACTAAATAACTGTGTTTCCGACTGAAATAGATTGTGATTTTTATAACAATTTCTTCTCGCCTGCTACACTTTTTGCATTTTTTATTCCTAACAATCAATTGACTAGATTTGCTAATGACCTTTATGTTGAAATGAACCGTGGCAACGTCGCACTGAGAGATCAAGGGCTGCAACACCCCTTTTCCTGCCGACCAATGTCATATGGTCGGACCACCCTTTTTATCTTAGGTTGGAATCTTCTTTCGAAAAGGACTGGATCGACCCCTGCGTCGTCAGTGTACTCTATATTACAAATCCATGAAAATAGAACCAGTCTCGGAACAGGGGTTAAGCTAAGCTCATGTTTCGAGCATACCAGTACACAATATACCACTCCTTTAGCCCCCACAAAAAAAAAAAAATTATCTTTAATTTTTGACCCCCCATTTTAAAGAAAAAAACCCTTTTTACATCCAAAATAAAAATTTTACCAACATTTTTGTGTGATTTTTAACTTCAAAATTAAGAAGAAAAAAAACACACTTTGTATTTATACCCCCCATAAAAAAAATAAAAAATTTTTTTTGTAAAGAGCACACCAAAACCTTAATCCTGGGTTTTTTTATAAAACTCATTTTTTCCCCTAAGGGGAGTAGTATAGTACTTGAACGACTCCAGCCCCCCCCTCCAAAAAAAAAAAATTTGACCCCCAAAAAATTACCCTCATTTCAAGTAAAAGAGCCCTAAATTTTCATATAAAAAAAAAGTAAAAAAAAAAAAAAAAAAAACACCAAATTTTCTTACTCCCAAAAAAAAATTTTTTTTTAATAACTTTTTTATAAAAAAAACCAACAATAAAAACAACAAAAAAACCCCCAAAAAATTCCAAAAAAAAAAAAAAAAAAAAAAAAAAAATAAAAAAAACCGGGAGAACTGACAGAGAAAAAATTCTGTGGGATTTAAGAGAAAAAAAAAATCAATTTTTACTTTTAAAAATGAAAGAAAAGCAAGCGAGCGGAGCGAGATACACTCCGGTTATCCTTAAAAAATGGAAGCGAACTGTTCCCCTTAAAAAATGGAAGCGAACGATTCCCTTTATGAATTACCAAAATATCCCCATTGTGCTATTATATGTGGACAAACAGGATGTGGAAAAACAGAGTTTGTTCTTGATTTATTAGAAAAAGAATATAGTGTAGTTTTCAAATATATAGTCATACTTTGTCCAACCATCCAATGGAACAAAGCATACAAAAATCGTGAATGGATTGGTGATGTTAGAAAACCAAAAACAAAAAATTTAATAATTGTTAATCCTATTGTTGAAGTGAGAGAAGCGAACGGTTCCCTTTATGAAGAAGAGAAGCTACAAGAACTACTAAGAATGTTCTTTAAAAAATATGCTGGTCATTCAACATTATATATCATTGATGACTGCAGTGCAACAAAAGAACTAACAAAGAAAAAAGATATGCTGTCCGAGCTTGCATTTTCAGGAAGACATGCGGAACAATCAGTGTGGGTCATTTCACAGAGATACAACTCTGTTTTAAAAGATTTAAGAGAACAAACAAAATGGTTATGCATGTTCTACACAAAAGATAGAGATAGTTTTGATAATTGCCTAAGAGAAAATGATGTTATTCCTACTTTGGAAGAAAGACAAAGAATAAAGGAAGAACTTAAAAAAAAGAAACATCGTAAATTAATATTAAAGACAGATCAACCTACTAATTATTGGTTACTTAATTAATTTTTTTAGCAATTCTCAAGTAATGCTTAAGTAATGCTTAAGTAATGCTTAAGTAATTCTTAAGTAATGCTTAAGTAATTTAACCAAAATAAGTAATTCTTAAGTAATTTAACCAAAATAAGCAAAATAATTTTTAAGTAATGCTTAAGTAATTCTTAAGTAATTTAACCAAAATAAGTAATTCTTAAGTAATTTAACCAAAAATAAGCAATAAAAAAAGCAATGCTGTTGGAAATACTAACAATTGCAACAAACACTGCAGTCTTATCATTGGTTGGATATGTTGTATTTAATTTTTTTAAAGTTAAAAATAAATTATATCCGTTTTTTGAAACGTATAAAATGAATGCTGAAGAATTATTATGCGAGCAAATTGTGGAAAACATAAATATTGATGATGAAGCGAGCGAAGTGAACGGTTCCCTTCAAGAAAAAAAACGCGAAAGATTATCAGCTGTTGTTGCTGGTGGGAGTAGTAAACAATATCTGGGTAAAGAATTACAACTGTCAGATATTGATAAAATGACAACAGAACAAATAAACAAACTATACTGTAAATATGAAGCAAGATTGGGAGCTAGTATGACCAAGACATTAGGAAACTCTTTTATAAATTTATATGTCATGGGTGTATCAAAGTTTTTCAAAGTTGTTAATCCACCAATTTTGATACAAGACTTAGAGGAAGATCCTTTTATCAATAATGCTTTAACTAATACATGTTGTGAACTGTACTATAGATATGGAATGTATCTTGCTCCTTTTACTGCAATATTAACAACAGCAAGACATATCGAACCACTCGCTTCGCTCGATTTCCAAAAAAAAAGATGAAAAAAATGACATAAAAAATGATGAATGAAAATCCTGAACAAATAGAAAACAAAGAAGAAAAAAAAGAAGTATTTAAAAAACCCAAACAAAAAGACCCAAAAAGAGTAGCTGCTGGTAAGAAAGGTGCAGAAGTAAGAATAAGAAATGCAGAATTGAGAAAAAAAGAAGTGGAAAAATTAAAAAAAGAAAATTCAAAAATCAAACAAATAACAAAAGATTCTGATACAGAAACAGATTATGAATCAAACGAACATATTCCTTCAGTTGAGAAACACTCCAGTTCCCTAGTTGATTATAAATTTGTACTTTTTTCTATAAGTATTGTTGGATTGGGATTGTTTTTTTACAACCAAAGTAAGAAACCAGAAAGAATGATTAAAGAAATAACAAAACCAGAAAAACAAAAGAAAGAAATTGATCCTTTTGAATTTAATTAAATTTAGTACATTAAAATGACAACTCAAAAAGACGGAAAACAAATAGCAAATATGTTATATCATGCTGGAGTGGAAACATTGTTAACAGTTGGATATGCAGAAATAGGTAAAAAGGTATTAAGGAGGCCAGCACCAAAAGTGGATTTTAATATGAATGATGTTGTAATGTTATCCATTGATATATTACTTGCAATGGCAACAAAAGATATGTTGATTAAGCAAGGTATAATACCTGCTGATATTATGAAGTAATTTTTGTTTTTATAAAATGGCAAGTGCTTTAACAATGATGCTTGGTGGGGCAATAACAAATGCTTTTGCATTTTCAGGGAGTAATTATTTATTTTCACATATGGGTAGTAATGCAAATGAAGAGAAAATAAGACATGATAAAGCTATAGAAAAATTAGAAAAAGCACAATCAGAATGGAATAAAAAAAGAATACAAAGATTAGATTTTATAAATGAACAATTACAAAAGGAACATCATGCGGTTCAGACTTTTGATGATGTTGACCAGGCAATGAAACTATACTATCGTGTCACGAATAAAAAATTTACTTCATTATCACCTAAACCTACATTAAGTGATTTTTATACTCCATCAGAAGACCAGAAAAATAGAGAGATTGCATTTGTTGTTGGTGGTATGGCATTAACTGGTTTTATTGTTTGGAAATTAAAATAAAAAATAAGTACAATTTACGTTTGTATGAAAAATTGGAAAAATAAGAAAAAATTGATAAAAATTAGAGTCCCTAATTTCTGTACTTTTCCTGTTTTTAGGGGTATAGAGAAATAATAAAATAAAATAAAAAATTCTTAAAAAGAAATTTCAGGACACTGTTTTTCAAAAACATATTCATAAACTTTATCTGGTCTAATTAAAGCATCCCAACCAGGGGGAAATTTAGATAACTTTTTACCTTCAAACTTTTCCATTACTTTCATTTGTTGTGGAGTTAAAGGGCATTCACCATCATCTCTTAAACAACATATTTGATAATTTGATAACATTATTCTTCCTAATATAACAATAGCATTAGGATCATCTTCTTCAGTATAAGCTTCAATCATTTTTTTTGTCTTTTATTTTTAAGAAAAAAATTTAAATTATATATTTTTTAATTTCTTCTCTAATATCCATAAGGAAAACTTCTAATTAAATTTTCATTTTCACAATATACCATTCTTTTATCAAACATATAATCATAATCTTTAACTTGTTTAACTGTTTTAAGTTGATGATCTTTTCCTATTTTTATATTATTATATTTAACAGTTTCATATTTTTCATTTTCATCATTAACTATTTTTATTTCTTTATCTAATGTAATCTTTTTTTCTACTTCAGCATTTAATCTAAAACCTTTACAACAGCTAACTAGTTTTTCTGTATCTAGTTTCATAGAATAATCTTTTGGACCAGCAGATATAAATTGTTTTATATGATTAGCGTTATGTTTTGAAACAATTTCATCTGTTAAATCTCCTAATTTATTTCCCATCATACTTTCTATCTTTTTACAAGCTTCAGAACCATCATCATTATAAATACAAGAATCTGTATCCATGTATAAAACTCTTTCTTGTAAAATATCCAATAGTTCGTATAATTTTAATCTAGCATGTGCTGTTGTAAACAAAGCTATATAAACATTTACACTTGGATTAGGTTTAGAGTATTCTTCTTTATTTTTATATTCTGTTAAAACAATATCTTCATCTAATATCATAGTACTTATATCTTTATATTTTTTATTAAATACTATTTTAGTTATATGTTCTAAAGTAAAACAATATTCTTTTTGTGTAAAATTATCTCTCATACCAAAATGTCCCCATAAATTATTTAAACATATTTTAGCTATAAATCTTAATCCTGAATTGTACTTAACTTTGTCAATATCTAAATCATAAGCAGTATTATCTATAATGTATTGTATTTTTGTTTTACATTCTTTATCGTTTTTACAATCATTTTTACAATATTTAGGATCACATTTACATCCTGAAGCTTCTTGTTTATATTTCATAAACGTATCTACATAAAGTTTAAATATATCTGTAGATGTTTTTTCAAAATGTTCTAGTTCATATATTTTTTGTAATTTATAACCTTTTTCTATTGCTTTATCTATTTCTATTGTAGACCATGTACCTACTATAACTCTTTCCTCATCAGAATGTATACATTTTTCATTTTTAATATTTTTACATTCTTTACATCTTTTTATTTCATGTATTTTATCATGTTTATTTAAAGTAGGATCATCTATGTGTTTACATTTAAAAGATATTTTATTCATACATGTTCTACATAATCCAAAAAGTAATTTATGTGTATTATCACTAGTTAATTGTTTATAAGGTAAAACAGGGTGATACAATCCTTTAGGTGGTAATATTTTACATTTCATTATTCCGAAATAATTCCTATGGGGATTTTTTATATAATCATCTACAGAAATATCTGTATATGTAATAGGATGTCCTATAGGATATTTACAATATTTATTTACTGATGGATACAGAGAACAAAAATCTACATATCTACCTTTTAAATCAGAAAGATTATTGTATAATTGAATAGTTTCTGTTCTTCCTCCATAAAATGCATCTCTTTTATCAATAGGTTTTAAATGTGGATCAACTTCAGGATATTTTTGTTGATCAAACTCACATTCCCATATTGTATGAATTTTTACATTTGGTTTTAGATAATCTTCAATAGTTTTAAGTCTTTCTTTAGTTTGGCCATATAACTCTTTCATAGTTTTTTTATTTCTATCTTTTTTACATATTTCTTCAGGACTATAACATTTTGGACATCCATGCCAATAACATCCAAAAAATTCATAAACATTACGCATTTTATTTTCTCTATCATAATAATAACCATCGACTTTATAACATTTATTATTAATGAATAATTTCTTTTCACCTCCTCTTTTAGCATGTTGAATCATTATATTATATTCTAAAGAAATATACTCTAACCATTGTATTGATTTTTGTGAATGTACTTCTTTAATTGTCATCTTTTTGTGAATTCCAATTGTTTCATTTGCCAACATTAATGTTTTAAATATTTTTGTACAACATTGAGCAATTGTAATATATTGAAATGGATCGATACAATTATTGGTTATATTTAAAAATAATTTTTTATATAAGGTACAACCTTTGGCAAGAATTAAAACATCCAATAGACAATAATAAAATATTTCTTTATAGAATTTAAATTCTTTTTCTTTAACTTTATTATACCATTCATCAAATAATTCTTTATTTTTAATTGTCATAGTATTATAACCAAAATATTCTTTATCAGGATAAATTCCCTTATATTTTTGATTCTCTGTTGTATTAAAATAATGTGGAAAATAACCTTTGTTACCCACAAATCCAAATGTTTTTGGGAAAGCAGCTAATCCACATAATGTAAAATTTATAGAATCTATGAATCTTAAATTTATTCCTTTAATAAACATAGCTGTTAATTTTAGTCCAGAAGAAATTATGTTATGTTCAATTTTATTTTTTACAATGTATCCTAAAATCGGTTGCATATCATAACCTTTTCCATAATGTGAAATAAAAGTGTAGTCTTTAAATTTGTCTCTTATGAAATATTTACAAAAGTTGTCTATTACAGAATTTCCTATAGGGGTTTCATATTTAATTTTTTCTACATCACTAAAACAATCATCTATGTCTAATTCTAACAAGTTTAAATTATCAATATTGAAATCACATTTAAATACTTTTACATAGTTATTTTTAAAACAATAAATATTTTTTAAATCGTAAGCTATACAAAAATTCATTATATGTATTCCTGTTTCTTGATTTGCTTCAAAATCAAAATATATATATTTATTATTTTTTACTTGTTTTGGTACTGATGGTTTCATATAACATAAGTGTTCTTCATTACTTTCCGTGTATTTTTCATAACATATTAAACATATTTTTTCACCACATTTGTGATTTTTACCTGTATATGTTTTGTTACATTTATCACAAATATGTTGTTTTCTGATAGTTGTTACTGTGTTATCTTTGCATGTATGTTGTTCAGTATAACCAATTAAACATACTTTACAAAACCTACGTTTAGCTAAAAATCCTGTTATATTTGTTATAGTGTCAAAGTGTTCATCATGATAATATAAATATATTTGTTCATTATATTCTTCATTACCATTATATAAAATATATTCTGTACTATTTGATGTAAAAACAATTATCCTAATATTAAGATAATTTTCAAAAGCTTTTAAATCATCTAAATCATTTCCTTCTTTTTTTATTTCTACTTCTGATTGTTCATGCAAATCTTCAGCTAATCTTTTTTGTAATGGTCTACCCTCTTTAATGTGTTTTAATTGTGAGTTTGTAAAATTTTCTAACAACTTGTTTGAAGCTAAAGAAGTTACAATTGCCCTTGATAAACATATTGTATCATCATTTTTTATTTTGATAATACTTCTTTTATTTATGACATCTAATATTTTTAAAGCTTTACCTTTTCCTCTTTTATTGGGTATAATAGTAACTTCAAAAATAACTTCTTCTAAATTTAATTCTTCAGCACTATTTAATAATCTTTCCATTTGATCCATGAATAACTTTTTAACTGTATTATATGTTCTTATAGGCCAGCTTTTATGTTTAGTAATTATGATTTCATGAATAGGTACTATTTTAATTCTTCCATTAGGGTAATCTTTTATGGAATAGTCTACCATGTGATCAAAAGCATTTGTAAATGTTTCTTGTTTTTCATCCTTTAGACTAATTTTATAATTAAATACATAAATACTTGCTTTATGTTTATATTCTTTTGTCAAAACAAGTTTATATGAATCTCCTCGCTTGGATAAAATTTTATCCTTTTTTGCCTCCATTTTTAAAGAAAACATTTTAGTTACTTCAAAATGTCTAAAACAAATCTAACAAATAAATTAGCAGATGAATTACATCATAGAGTTATAAAATCTTTTCCTAAAAGACGTGTTTATGTTAATTCAATAGATCAAACATGGGCAGTTGATTTAATAGATATACAACAATATTCAAAACAAAATAAACACTATAAATATTTATTAGCAGTTATTGATATTTTTAGTAAATATGGTTGGTTGATTCCATTGAAAAATAAAACAGGAGTAGCAGTAAGTGAAGCATTTAAAACATTATTTAAAGAAAGAAAACCAATATATATTTGGTCAGATAAAGGATCTGAATTTTATAATCGACAAGTAAAAGAATTGTTAAAAGATAATAACATAAAGTTATATTCAACTGAGAATGAAGAAAAATCCAGTGTAGTGGAACGCTGGATAGGAACAATGAAACAACATATGTATAAATACTTTACTGCTAATGAAACTTTTAAATATTATGATATACTAGATAAATTAGTTAAAAATTATAATAATACAGTACATTCTTCAATTAAAATGACACCTGTTGAAGCAAGTAAATTAAAAAATGAATTAACAGTGTATAAAAATTTATATCCAGAAAAGGAAGAGAAAATTAAAAAACCTAAATTTAAAGCAGGTACTAGAGTAAGAATAACAAAAAAAAAAGGTAAATTTGAAAAGGGTTATACTACTCGTTGGAGAAAAGAAATATTTGTAATTGAAAAAGTTTTAAATACAATTCCTTTTACTTATAAAATAATTGATTTAAAAGGCGAAGAAATAACAGGTGCTTTCTATGAACAAGAATTACTTTTGACTAAGTTTTAAATCTCTAGGTAGATTTAAAATCCATTGAATAAATCCATTAAATCTTAAATGTCTGTTTTGTATAGCAAACAGTAATTACTGGTTTGAATAGTTGAAACGTTGTGAATTTGATATTTAAATCTAACTACAGTCAATTGTAATATTATATATATTAATAAAAGAACAAATTCAATAATATCGACAAAATGTAAGAAACATACTTGAATTCGTTTGTTAAATCATGCATCAAACTAATTAACTGCGTCAGTAAAAGTTTAATAGTTGTAAACAAAATTCTCAGGTAAAATTTACAATAACCTGTAGTTAAGTAAGTATTTACTGCATCTAAGGAGTTGTTTACTGCATCTAAGGAGTTGTTTACTGTAACTAAGTAAGTGTTCATTGTAACTAAGGAGATGTTTACTGTATCCAAGCAAACTGTTTATATTTAATTCAATAGGATATGACTTTTAAATAAACTAAATCGATCATTGTAAATATTTGCAGGTAACAAAGTGCGGTTTTTAATTAAATTTGCCATTTAATATTGCTACAGTAACTTCAAAATGGAATCTGAATTGAGAAGATGTTATTTAGTTAAAGTGTCGGATGAATTAGAAAAACTTGAAACATTATTAGTGAAACGTAATAATACGATAAATTTACAAGATATGGAGATAAACGGCATAAAAAAGGACATTGAATATTTAACCGAGAGAATAAATAAAACTAAGGAAGATTTTGGTGACAGAAACAAGAGACGGATTTGGCTTCGATTAACAAGACAAAAAGTTAGTGCAAAGACTAAGCTTAAAAAATTCATAACAAAAAGAACCTGTGAGAATGAAGAAAAGACTATATTGGAAATAAAGAGAAGTGATTTAATTTCTGAACAGAATAGGATAACAGAACTTGTTCGTCAAGACAGTAATTCCTAGTAATTAACTTCTTTAAATCTTCCATCTTCAAAATTAATTTGTGCATCTTGTATAACAAACAGATAAACATTTATTAATTTATTTGCTCCTGCTGTTTTAGTTATTTGGATAGTAATACCTTCAGAAGCATTTTCAATTCTTCTACCTGAACCGTGTAACGAATTGTCATCTGTTGAACGTAAATCTAACCATAATGCATAATTAGTTGTAAGATATTTTTCTAATGTTGTATAGGATAAATTTAAATCATTTAAAACTTCTTCTGTTGTTTTATTTCTTTTTGAATTTAAAGCAAAGAATTTATTTATTTCATCCCATTGTTGATATGCTTTCATTCCTTGACTGTATAGTTGATTTGGAACACCTTCTATTGTCATTTCTACTTTTGTTATGTTAGGATTATAATAAGTTTCGGTACTTGTTCTTTCAGGATCTTCGAACAACATTAGAATTCCTTTCATACTTCTAGCTGGAACATTTAAATTAATATTCCACAATGTATCAGATTTGTTTTTGGTTATTTTTCTATGTCTTAGTATTCTATCGTACAAAATAACCATCTTACCATTAACTTGTTGTCTTATCTGTCTTGCTAATTCTGTATCAGTAACCATATCAAATTCTAAACAAATGTTTTTGATTGTATAACTTGCAGATGTATCTGTTGATTTAATAACATTGCTATAATTATTAAATGTAAGTTCATATTCAAGTCTATCACCAAGACCTGCTTGATAAAAAGGCATATGAGTTTCTAATAGTTCAAAATCAAGTGGGATACAAAATCTTGCACCATATGCAGTTGCAATTGCTTCATCGCCTGTGTTTGATGCTTTATCATCCGCGCCAACTCTGTGTTTTAACATGTTTGTTTCACCAATTCCTTGGTATGCCATATTTAAACGTTCAGATGTAGATTTCCATAAATCAACATAACAATGATAAATATCACTATCATCAATTGACATAATTTCATTTCCACTTATACGAATTGTTGTTTTTTTAACTATTGCTCTTCCTATGTTTTGATATATAGTTGCATTGTCGTCTGTAGATGTGAGTTCTATTTCAAATGCCAATCTGGTTGTTCCAGGAACAATAACATCATTATTGCTTAGATTGGGGAATCTCACTAATAGCTGTTGATTTTGATCAATAGTTGAAGGATTATTTGTTATTGATACACTTTGACGAATACCTTTCACACCACGAGGTTCTCTTATTTTTCTGTAAGGATTTAATTTGTTTCCGTATGCCGACATTATTAAGGATTAAATTTGTTATAAAAATAATTCAATTACCACTGATACTAGAGTATTGATACATGTATAATTATTAGTCATACTAATAAAACTTATTAAATCTCCAGCCTTAACTTCAAAAGGTGTATGAAAGTTATTAAAACCGTGTGTGACACCATTATCCAAACTCATTATGTAACTAGTTGACTTATCATTAACAATCATCTTAATGGCTATAATATCTGTGTTTGTTCTTAAACTTACTAAACTAATACCCAATATTTGTCCTGGAAAGTTCATTACATAATAACCACCACCAACACCAAAATTAAACTTTTTATTTCCATGTATTGGACCATCAATTCCAGCATATATACTTATTATTTTTCTGTCTGGTTTATTTTTAATATTACCAACTATATTTTCAACATTTAAAACTCTGATGCTTAGGGCAGCGACACTCCGATGTAAATTTTTATCCTTAGTATCCATTGTTTGAAGCTCACTCTTCATATTTAATATTTCTTTTTCTACGTTTTTTTTTTTGACACCAAGTATGCTCATTTTATTAAATAAATTATATAACTTCTAAAACACAATTAATTGGTAAATGATTAATTATCTTGTTATTATTTTCATCTCTTATTTCTAATTTCAATTCTGTTATAACATCATTTACTAAACTCTTATATTCCGGATGCTCAAATCTCGCTGTTATAACTTCACCAAACTCTTTATTCTCGACTGGAATAACAGCCAATAATGTACTTGGCTTACCATCAAGATAATTATGAGAAGTGCTAACTTGTTCCAAATGGATATATAATGATTTATAGATAGCAAAATCCACAAATTTGTTTCCATAATGTAATTCATCAGGTTCGAATTTACGTTTATTATTAAACCCTAACATATTTCCCAAACCCTTACTTATCTTTAACTCAGTAGTAGTGTTTAATGAAGCGATACCATTTGCTTCATTTACGGATAATACAATATTTTCTTTTTGAAATTCATCCACTATTTGTTGAAAACTATAATAACCATTCATAATCCTTTTTTGTTCCTCTCCGGTTTTCTTTATAAACCCATGATAAACATTATACCAACATATACTGTATCTTATAAATTTCAAACCAATACGTTTATTTCCATTTCTGTTATTTATGGATTGTTCTAAGTTTATTGTATTATCAATATTTGAAATAGTATGAAACATTTTTAATATAAAAAAATGATAACAAAAGAATTTAAATATAATCCTAATGTTTCATATAATCCAGGTATTAAATATTCTGAAAAAGATCATCAATTAAAAACAAATCTTGTAAATCAAACGATATTTGTAAATCAAAAAGAGAACTTTAAAACATCTTTTCCTGATTTATTTCAAAACTATCAAAACCCATCAATACACACTAACGAACCATGGAATACATGGATTCATTCTTCATTTGATTGGTGGCAATGTCAATTAAACTTTGCAGTATGGTGTGCAAGTACAGGATGTGGTGTTTCTTATAATGATCATATACAAAATACTTCAAATCTTACAAAGTCTTTTTATATGTTTCATTTATATTATTGCATTGCAAAAATGTTAAAAGAACTTAAATCACCTTTACCAACAGATTCTTCTTTCTGTTATTACAAGAACCCATATGACAAAGCTGCATACCAGAAATTATGTGATGAATTTAATATTTCTCCAAATACAGATTGGAGACAAAAACTAGAATCATCATGTCAAGGATTAGGAAGTTTTGAGCAATATTATAAACCAAGTGGTGAATATAGACAAAATCATAAAAAGGATGGTCCATTCTTTAATATTCATGATACAATTTATCATGAAAAAGATATAAGTATGGCTTGGACAACATTTATTTTAGATAAATCAGAAGGTTTTACACGAGCAGGTATTGAACGTATTAATGAAAGTATTAAAATTTATGTATGGGCTTTATTAGGTGCACAATCTCAAACAAAAACAGAAATTTTAAAAGTAGGAACAGGATTTGATGCACAAAAACAATTCTTAGCAAATGTACAAGATGTAATAAATAGTCCTATTGATTTACCCACTCAGATATCAAATTATCAAAATGTTTTAAAATACGCAAGAAGTAAAGTTGATTATGCTTATGGACTTGGTTTATATATGTCTCCCAGTGATATGGTTTTACAAATTGGCACCATTGTTGGTTATAATAATAAAATTATAATTGCAACAGAAAATCAAACACTTGGGTTAAATGATGATTTAAATAATAAAAATTTTGATCATGTTGATTTTAAGCCAAAAGAACCTGTAAAACCACAAGAACCTATAAAACCTGAAAAGCCTAAAGAACCAAAAATAGATCCAATAAAAAAAATTGAACATGAAGATCATGAAGATAATAAACAAGCAATAATATTTGTAAGTATTGTAATAGGATTTACAGCACTTTATTTTTTCAAATAATCTCTAGCAGCAGTAAACAATAAACTAACAACTAAAATAAGCAATGCCCATAAGTTGTTTGCAAACCAATTTACTACGTCTTTTGTTGCAGACAATAACCAAGAAACAATAGAACCTATAATACCTGGTAATGCAGCTGCTAATTTTCCTGCAAGAAAAGATAATAATTTTCCAAGATTTTTTAATTGTTTTTTTATCCATTCTTGTACACCACCACCTTTTGATGGAGGAGAAGGAGAAGGAGAAGGAGAAGTAGTTCCACCAGTAAATGCTTCAACAATAACACCAATAATCATTCCAAAAGCAGTTAAAACACTAACTATTGTTATTCCTTGTTCTCTGAATAATGTTCTTATTCTTTCACCTAATGTTTTGTCTTCGTTTAACATTTTATGTATTGTTTGTTTAAATCTGTTCACTTGACTACGTAGTTTTTCTTTATTAACATTAAGTATTTCTAGTCTTGTACTTCTTTCAGATTCTAACTCTCTTATTCGACTACTTATTCTATCTATTTGAAATTCATCATTGTCTTCTTTAGCTTGTTCTAATTTGGCATTTTCTTTTGCTAAGTCTTTATTTGTTTCATTCAGTTTTGCTAATTCATTTGCAATCTCTTCTTTTACTGATGTCATTGCATTGATTATACCATCCATCTCTCTTTTTTCCATATATGTTTGTGTTTCTTCATTTATGAAAGATGTTCCTTGTTCAATAAATGAAGTTTCTATTTCTTTCACATGTGTTTCTTCATTACTTGCTATTTCTAATAATTCTTGTCCTTCTTGTTGTGTAGATATTTCTTGTAATGGAATTTCTATATAATCGAGTTCACGAATTGGTGCTTTTATCGTTCTTTGAAAATCTTGAAAATCTGCTCTAGCTTCTCTTAAATTATCAGATATTTTAAAATCATCTACACCTAAAACATCCCTGACAAAATTAACACCGTATTCTTTTTGAAGAGTGCTAAATTTATAAAACTTTAATACTCCTTTTTTAAAATATGTTAATGCAATATTATTACCTTTTTCATCTTTTACATATAATATTTGGTTTCCTTTATAATCTTCTCTAACTAAAAAACCTATTTCACTACGTGTTGTTTCACCATTTTTTTTATAAAATTGTTTAATCATTTTTTTTATAGTTTCTTTTTTACGAATTTTAGCATCATTTTCTGATAAATCTCTTGATTTTTCAAATTCCTTATTTATATTATTTTGAAACTCTTCATCATCTTGAAAAGACGTTTCTTCTTCTTCATAATCATCATCATAATCATTATTTTTAAACACAGGATTATCAAACTCATAACCTCCTTCAGCCATTTTTTAAATAAAATAAAATAAATAAATTAATCTATAAAATAATCTAATACACAATAAAAAGTACCTAATAAAAATATTTTTAAATAAAAATATTTAAATTCTTTATCAACCATAATTTGTAGATTTTTTACAAATTTGTATTTTTGTTTTACTGTTAGTCCTTTTTCTTCTTCATCTGAAGAATTTTCATCTGTTTCTTCTTGTTCAAAAATATATTGAATAGTTTTTTTAGATTTTTCGTCTTCCATTTATTTAATAAAAAATTGATTCATAGTTTGGTGGATTTCCGTTATCAACTAAAGTTCGTATTACGATTTTATTAAAGAAAATCAAAGATTTTCCATTTTTTTTTAATTCGTTTTTTACTCTATTTTCTGTTTCCTCAATTAGTTTTTTTCTTTCATCATCTGGTAAACTTTTTAAAATTACTTTTTTTTTATTTTTTTTCATTTCATTAAATTTTTCTAATTCATCTAAAATAAGTTTAAATTCATCTGCACTTATCTGTCCGTCAGTTAAAGATTTTGATATTAAATCTTTTATGCTGTTTAACTTGCATTCTGCCATTGTTTTAATTTCATAATGTTTTTTTGATTTTGTTGTCAACTTTCTTCTAATTAATTTAACTAGACCTCCTAAACTTCCACATACAACAGCTGCAATTTGTATGGGAAGTAAGATAGGAAAAGCTATTCCTATACCAGCTAAAACAACAGATGTCGAAATTAAACTTGTATCAACACCATCAGTAACATTTACTCCACGTTTATATTTTTTGTATAGTGATTTACGTTTATCTCTCTCATTTATTAATGTTTTTTCTATTTCTGTTATTTTTTGTAGTCTATAATTTTGTCCATCTTCTATAGGTAATTCTGGATATAAATCAGGAGCTGTAGGTTGTTTCATTTTTAAAAGTAAAAATTGATTTTTTTTTTCTCTTAAATCCCACAGAATTTTTTCTCTGTCAGTTCTCCCGGTTTTTTTTATTTTTTTTTTTTTTTTTTTTGTTTTTTGGAATTTTTTGGGGGTTTTTTTGTTGTTTTTATTGTTGGTTTTTTTTATAAAAAAGTTATTAAAAAAAAATTTTTTTTTGGGAGTAAGAAAATTTGGTGTTTTTTTTTTTTTTTTTACTTTTTTTTTATATGAAAATTTAGGGCTCTTTTACTTGAAATGAGGGTAATTTTTTGGGGGTCAAATTTTTTTTTTTTGGAGGGGGGGGCTGGAGTCGTTCAAGTACTATACTACTCCCCTTAGGGGAAAAAATGAGTTTTATAAAAAAACCCAGGATTAAGGTTTTGGTGTGCTCTTTACAAAAAAAATTTTTTATTTTTTTTATGGGGGGTATAAATACAAAGTGTGTTTTTTTTCTTCTTAATTTTGAAGTTAAAAATCACACAAAAATGTTGGTAAAATTTTTATTTTGGATGTAAAAAGGTTTTTTTTCTTTAAAATGGGGGGTCAAAAATTAAAGATAATTTTTTTTTTTTGTGGGGGCTAAAGGAGTGGTATATTGTGTACCAGTCCCATCCATGTTCTTGGGGGATGATTATCGACAGTGCGAGAAAAAAAAACAAACGTTAATACTTCATGATTCCCAAGATTTTTTTATGATAATTGCATGTAAAAAATCAACTTGGTACTGTTTGTTGCTGTTGAAAAAAATTAGCAAAGATTTTACTATTTGAATACAGCTATTTTACATTTCAACTGAGTCTGGCGAACAGTCTAAAATATATTTCTGACACAGAAAAGTTCGTTGATAACTGTTTTTAGGGATTTTTTTCTATTGAAACCAAAAAACGTAGAAAAAAGTGTTTATCCTATCCAGGAAAAATAAAAGATTTCAAAATGATACCGAACGGCAAGTGAAATTTCATGAAGAACAAATAGCTAAAAAAACCAACGTCCGCTGTATTTCTCGTTCACTCTCTTTAAAACAAAATAAAAGAGAGAAAGTATATCTTAGCATAAACATCCTAACATGCTCCATGGTTGATTGCACCTTTCTTACACAAAGTATTGCTGACTTTTTTCAGCAATATTCCAAATAGATCTACTGCAACGACAATTGCGATATTTTGTGTGTCCCATGTTAAATTTATTTTTAAAACAATGTTAGTTCATTCTATCATACTTCGTACAATTGCAGCATGGTTAACCTTGGATAACACCGTATACAATAATTAATGTTAACACATTGCTGCAAATATAATAGAAAAAAGTCATTGTTAAACTACAGAAAAACATATAGAATTACTAAACAGGGATGTTTTATTTTGGTGCTGAATAAACTGGTTTTTAAATTTTATTTTTTATATAGACGTCCCAGATGAAATCAACTATGTAACTTATGAACCAAAAGAAAATCGCAGTAAATCACGAGGAAAAATTCTCTGCAAAGACGACACAAAAACGCAAAACAATGATAAAATTTACCAGAAAGCAATCATTAGTATTCTCAAAGTTCCTATATCTCAACAAAATATTGATGAAAGAGATGAAAACACTCTAACAGGAACTTTAATGGAGTATAAATGTATGACATTGAACGCAGACAATTGTGTAATAAGCGACAACACATTTAAATTAAATATAGAATGTGAGTACAATATGTTTTATACGTTTAAAAATAACAAAGTGACCGGCATTGTTTAAATTGACTGTTGAAATTATTGATTGAGTTGTTAAACTTGACATGACGCATTTCAATTAATCATCAGGTGATGTACCAATGTCAATGGCTTTGAAAAGGGTGAAATATTTATCAGAGCATTGTTTTATTCGTAGTTTTTGTGTTTTTTTTTGTCTTCGTATGGTCTTTAACAATAAGAAATACACAGCATAACTATACATCAAGTAAGCTTTAGATGGCCCGACCTTAAAATAATGTAGATTACAAACCAGAAAGTCAAACGGTTTGTACAATACAATAAAAGGAAATATACATATGGTTTGACTTCTTACCCATCGATGGCTGTAAAATTATCTTAATAAAGCATATATCAACCCCTTACCGAATTTGTTTTCAAAATATTTTATTTATGAGTTTGGAACAGCAGTATACTACTGTTGCCTTTATCTAAATCTTGCGAGTCTTTGATAATTTAAGTATTGTTGCATTTTCAGTAGCCAAATAATGTCTCTTAAAGTACAGCAATGTTTTAATAGGTAACGGTTTTCATTTTTGAGTCAAGATATTAAAATGTTTTTTACATCATGATAATTCACCAAAATTGAAACAAAGCATGATGTCGTGTGACTACCAGTGTATGAATTCTTCATCATTTCCCTTCATTCAAATACATTTTTAATATGAACTAAGTGTAAACTGCTATAATGAAATTGATAAAAAGAAATCATAAGACGACAAAATAAGTCTCTCACGACAATTTGGACAAAATGTATTTTTTTGTAGAATAGACTAATATAAGTAGAATTTTTCAATTAATTACACCTTATATAAGAAAGCCAGATATTGATTGGTTGATAGCTAGTGTATTTTTCGCATATTCCAATAAATCTTTCTCATGTCAAACGAATATGCCTGTTTTTCACCACTGCCGGTGAATTTGCCTCAAATACCATGGTATTTGCCATTTTGGATATTCCCTTTTTAGCCTCTCGATCATCTTCCCGCCTTTTTTTTTCCGGATATGACGTTACGTAAAAAAGCGAGCTTAAACGCGTATTAGACATGTTACGAAAAGGTATATTCTCGACGCTGAGGTTGACAAATTAGACTTTAAAAACGGGGATAGTGTCAAAACATTTATTATAGATTTAAACAGGTACAATTTAAATCCTGTGCGTCTTGGTTAATTCAAATCACATTTATCTAGAACATCATTATGTAACATCCTATATGACAATTACTTTTGTGATATCATTGCTGGCCATCACAAGACATGAAAGGTGTACGTGTGCAGGAGTGGGTGGGCTAGAAAAAGGGGGACCGAGAGTTATACAAGTTCATTCTATTCTAGATTGATAATATATACATAGTAAGTCATTTAGATAGTAGTTTTATTGTTGTATTACAGATCCTGAAAAAGTTTAATCTGTCGCTCCACTAATCCCGCACAAAGCTCTACGGTCTGTTTTCTTTCTTTCTTGGGTATCTCCAAGCGCCTTATAGCGTGTTCGACATATACCCGTTACTCTGATATACTCATTGTGACAAATTAATTTTTTTTACATTTTCTTCTTTCTGCTTGTGGTTTAGTTCTTTGTTGATGGCGTCTGTGTTGGACAATGAGGGGCGAAAACAAAATTCTTGTACAATAAAAGGCAATAGATTATTCTTTTGGACATCATTTTGGTGTCTTAGGAAACACTTCGAATAAATCCTATATGATTTCTGTTGTCGACAATCACTTTTGTATGAATGCAATTCTGTGTCTGTGTCCGGAATATTTGTTCTGGAGGCTCTGTCTGTGGTCTGTAAATAACATGATAGGTTCTGTCGATTGCAGCTAACGCTGTGGGTAATATATGCCACTGTATGACCCATCATGAAGTTCGCGCCAATTTTCCGCGGTTGGCCAAGAAATATTGGGGGCATATATTTTCCAAAGAAGTGGAATCAAGGCATTTATTTGTGCACTAACAGCATGAACAGAAACGTCAAAGAGTAAAGACAGCATTATATAGCAAGGGTAGCTTCTCATCCACAAAATTACCATCATTTGACGGTTGGTTGGAGAAAAAGTATGTTGTCGTCCTTGGATATGATCGTGTATACTATATCCAATTTAACTACGTCATCCCGTTTCCGGGACCAGATGAGATGTTCGTGCGCATGTGTAGCTTCAGTTCGTAGCTTTATTTCATAGAAGGCAGACGTGGTCTGTAATTGTAGCTTCTATAATGAAATATTTTATCACAATAACTACGAGGTAGTTATTTTTTTGTTGTTTAATATGTAAATAAACTCGAGGGGTTTATTGTTTATATTAATTTTTTTATATTTTTCTCTGTTGTAAATTTACGATAAATAGACCGTTTTACGGCAGTTGATATTTTTTGGTGTAAACAATGGCGGATGCCATGCTCTCGAAAACTGATTCAAAATCCTTGAAGAAAGGTTCAAGTGCTTCAAATGAGGCAAAAGGTAAAAATCCTAAAAGAAAATCATCCGGTGATGATTCTCGTTCAAAGAATGACGATACAAATAGTTGTAGTAGTGGTGCAAAAATTGTCAGCTCCGGCGAGGCCGGAACTGTTGCTTCAAGACTTAAAGGTCTGAGTCAAAATACTGGCGAAGCTAGTAAAGAGCCCACTTTAGCTGAGGTTTTTTCAGTTCTGAAGAACATGCAACAGGAACAGAGTTCCCAAAAAACTGATTTTGTGTCTCTCAAGTCGATGGTCGACGAATTGTATTACGTTGAGCCTGAGGGTTACGATGAAAGCCAGGGTGCAGACCCTGAGGTTTATGATGAAAATAATAATGACAATAATGATCATGTTGGTGATACTGAGGTTGCAGAACCTCCAGCTAAAAAACAAAAAACTGTTGACAAAGAGGGTGACAATGTTTTTAAAGCTGCTGCTCAAGCTTATAGGTCAAAAGATAATGTTGATACAAGTGTAGATGACACTTTAGCTGACACGGTTAATGAATTTTTCCGTGAGGGAATATCTGATGAAAAATACAATGAACTGATGAAATCAGTAGCTAGACCAGAGAATTGTGTTTCTCTTACAAGGACTAGAGTAAATCAGCTCATTTGGGATTTACTCTCTCCTCAAACTAGATCTTTTGATTCGGTCATACAACAACATCAAGAGACTGTTGTTAAAGCATCATGTAACATTACAAAATTATTAAATATGTTGTGCAAACTAAAATCTGAATTGGGTGACGACTGTCAACAAGAAATGCAGTCTTGCATAGATTTGGGGATTGATTCCATAGCTTTACTGTCACAATATAACAAGATGACTAATATAAAAAGAAAGGAATATCAAAGATTTGATTTAAGTCCTAAATATCATCATTTAAGTTCACCCTCAATTCCTTTCACTGACATGCTTTATGGTGACAATGTCCATCAAAAGTCGAAAGAAATTCAAGACATGAACAGACTTGGTCGAAATTTAAATAATAATAATAATGCAAGAGGTAGAGGAAATGGTTTTTCTCGAGGAGGTAGTTTTGGTAGAGGACGAGGTTTTGGTAGAGGCCGTGCAGGGTCTCGTCGTGGTGGATACAGAGGTGGTCGAGGCCGTGGTTACGGCGGTAGAGGCCAGTATTCAAATGATCAAGGTGGTTCAAAAAACTTGAGAGGTGTTCCAAGTTTCCTGAGGAAGTAAATTATGCTAAACAGGTAAGTTTAGCGGGTGTCTCTGATATTAAACCTTTTTTCAGCAGGTAGATTGAAAAATTATGTTGAAAACTGGCAAAAAATTACTTCTGATAAATTTATTTTGGATACAGTTGAACACTGTCACCTTGAATTTATTGATAATTCAATACCCACTCAAAGTCTCACACCATATCAAAGAATTTTTGATAAAGGCCAGGAAAAGATTATAAATGACGAAATAGAAAATTTGAAAAAATTAGGTGTAATAGTGGAAGTTAAATTAAAGACAGATCAATATATATCTCCAATTTTTACAGTTCCAAAGAAAAATACAAATGAGCATAGAGTGATTCTTAATTTAAAAGAATTGAATAAATTTATTATTCCCCATCATTTCAAGATGGACACTTTTGAAATGGCTTTAAAATTGGTGAAACCAAATTGTTTTTTCAGTTCAATTGATTTGCGTCATGCATATTATTCTGTTCCTATAGCAGAGGAACATCAGAAACTATTACGTTTTATATGGAAAAACACTATTTTTCAATATACCTGTTTACCAAATGGTTTGCTATCAGCACCTAGAATCTTTACAAAGTTAATGAAGCCTGTTTTTGCAACTTTACGGCAATTTGGTTATATGAATGTAGCTTATATTGATGACTCTCTTTTGCTTGGAGATACTGAAGATGAGTGCATAGAAAATGTACAAAATACTAATGATTTAATGGAGTGGCTTGGTTTTATAATTCATGAAAGAAAATCTGTGTTCAAGCCTGCTAAACAAATTGTCTTTTTAGGCAATATTATTGATTCTGTATCTATGACAGTTGTGTTGCCAAAAGAAAAAGTAGAAAAAATTGTATTAGAATGTCAGAATCTGATCAAGAAAAACGTAGCTAGTATACGGTTAGTTGCCCATGTTATAGGCTTGCTAATATCCACTCTTTCAGCTGTGGATTTTGGTCATTTATATTACAGAAATTTAGAAATTGAAAAGATTCAGGCTTTAAAATTTTCATTTGGGAATTTTTATCAAAATATGACTATAACATTTGCCATGAAAGCAGATTTAAAATGGTGGGTTGAAAACTTACATTGTCAGAAAAGAGTCATTAATAGGAAAAATCCAGATTTTTCTATGACAACTGACGCCTTATTAAAAGGCTGGGGTGCTTTATTTAAAGACCAAAAAATTCAAGGAAGATGGAATGATGTTGAGCAAACTTATCACATAAATGTTCTGGAATTGTTAGCCATTTCTTATACTCTGAAGGCTTTTTGTAAAAATTATTCAGATATACATGTGAAGATTTTTTGTGACAATTCTAGTGCAATTGCTTATGTTAACAATATGGGTGGTATAAAATCCAAGCAAATGAATGAAATAACCAAACTTTTGTGGGTTTGGTGTATTGAAAGAAATATATGGATTTCAGTAGAACATATTCCTGGTAAATATAACGCTGCAGATGTTGAATCAAGAAAAATTGACGATCATTTAGAGTGGATGCTTGATAAGCAAGTTTTCCATAAATTAGTGGAGATTTGGGGTACTCCAGACCATGATTTATTTGCCTCTAGATTAAATTGTCAAGTTAAGAGTTTCTCGTCGTGGAAACCTAACCCTGAGGCAGTATTTGTAAATGCTTTTAGTATTTTATGGTCTGATGAGGTATTTTATTATCTTTTTCCCCCTTTTTCTCTAATTAGTAGATGTTTACAGAAAGTTCAGAAAGACAGTGCAGAGGTTCTGATGATTGTACCATTATGGCAGACTCAGGCATGGTATCCAGTTTTACTAGAAATGTTGATAGACTTTCCAAAAATGTTGCCTCGAAAGAAAAGACTTCTGTCCATTCCAGGAACGGAAAAGATTCATCCTCTTCACAATCAGTTAAAGTTTCTTGCTTGTCGGTTATCAGGAAAAATTTGGAAAACCAAGGCATTTCAGACAAGGCTTCCAAAATCATTTTGGCGTCTTGGCGAGACAGTACGAAAAAGCAATACTCAACTTATGTCAAGCAATGGTTCCGTTTCTGTAGTAAAAGGAAAATTGATCCACTTCAACCAGCTTTAAATGAAGTCTTAGATTTTTTAACAGTGCTTTTTGATAAAGGATTAAGTTATAGTACGATAAATTGTGCAAGATCTGCATTGTCAGCCTTAGGAATAATGTTTAATGGAGTGACAGTTGGCTCTAACGCTACAATCATCAGATTTTTAAAAGGTGTTTATAATTTGCGACCTTCAGAACCTAGATATAGTGAAACTTGGGACGTATCTAAAGTTTTTAATTTTTTACGGAAGTTATCTCCCGTAAAGTATATTTCGTTGAAAGATTTAACATTGAAGTTAGTAATGTTAATTGTTTTATCCACGGCTTGTAGGACACAGTCGTTGTTTTTGCTATGTTTAGACAATTTAGTTAAAGGAAAGGATAGTTATACTTTGTTTTATTCAGGTTTATTAAAACAGAATAGACCTGGGTTTAATGTACATTTTGTTGAACTTTTTGCTTATCCTCCAGATAGGAGATTGTGTGTTTTTACTGTTTTAAAAGAATATTTGATGAGAACAGCTCAAGCTCGTGGTAATAGTCAGAAACTTTTTATAAGTTATGTGAAACCGTTTAAAGCCGTTTCAAGAGAAACAATTAGCAGATGGATCAAAACTGTGATGTCTAAATCAGGAATTAATTTAAAATCTTATTCTTCGCATAGCGCTAGATCAGCAGTTGTTTCTAAGGCTTTCCATAATCTGATTCCTGTGGAATGTATTTTACGAAGAGCTGGTTGGACCAGTGAAAAGACTTTTGCTAAATTCTACAAGAAGCCGATCGAGTCAGATGAACAACGTTTTCAGAGAGCTGTTCTGAGTACATAGAACTTTATTTGTAAATGAACTTTGTATATAGGAGGGATATATTTGTTGTTTTTTTTTTTGAGGTTTTTAATATAATTTTTTGACTTATCTCAGGGCTTGTGCTCTTTGAAGTCTCATCTGGTCCCGGAAACGGGATGACGTAGTTAAATTCCAAAACTAAACGAGACTTACCTTGGTAAAAGTTGAAGTTCAGTTGGAATTAAACGTAGTCATCTTTAGTTGTAGGGATCAGATGCCCTCCCGATATCCCTCCCTCTTTTTTGTGATGTTGTACTTAGTACTTTTGTATGCACAAACCCTTCGACTTTGAAGACTGAAGCTACACATGCGCACGAACATCTCATCTGATCCCTACAACTAAAGATGACTACGTTAAATTCCAACTGAACTTCAACTTTTACCAAGGTAAGTCTCGTTTAGTTTTGGAATTACGCCGAACATTTCTGGTGTCACAAACCTCTTATCGTTCTGAACATGCATGAAATATTTGCCACTAGATGCTTACAAAACAATAAATCAGTCATAAACCCCTAATAAAGAAAAAACAAATTGAGCTGAAACTGTTTACATTAAGACAAAGTTGGAAGGATATACATGCCTTCAAAGCAATATGACAGGCAGTAAATTTTCTAAACTATAATGCAACATATTTCAGGATGACATTGTATAATAATCGGGATTTAGGTGTTTTATAATAAACATACCCCGTTATATAAAAGTTTAGGTGGCAATTAACTGGATCAAAATACATACACTCCTTTGTTTGCTTTTCATAACTATATAAAAATGACCGTCACGAGTAGGTATAAGACAGATTATAATACTTAAATTATTTGCAAGGTCTAATAAAGGCTCACCGAAGAATTCACACACGTATGTACCCCGTGTATCGGTCGTCCCGCACATCTACTGCATTTACATGATCGCCCCCTCCCCCATATTGTTGCATTAGAGTTTCTTAAAAATATAATCGAATCTCTTAATATTTATTTCTTATATTTTTGTTATTGAATATTCGTTCTATACGGAATTGCCTCCAAAAGGATCAATGCAGTTTCTAAATAACATTCAAGGCAAACACAGTTAATCGTTTTTTGTGTCTTGACACAGTCCTCCCCCCCCCCATTTAAAGTGTAATTTGTCAACCTCAGCGACGTGAATATACTTTAAATCCCGCGATGATGACTGATGTACCCATATTTCGACTATTTTGTTTATTGTGTCTGTTTAGATAACGCATCAATGTAAATATAACGGAATTTGATGAGACTGTCATCAAAGTGAGAGGGTTAGCGCTATAAAACCAGGTTTAATCCACCATTTTCTACATTTGAAAAATTCCTGTACCAAGTCAGGAATATGACAGTTTTTTTCCATTCGTTTTTTATGCCTTTTGTTATTTGATTTTGCCATGTGATTAGGGACTTTCCAAATTGATTTTCCTCTAAGTTCAGTATTTTTGTGATTTTACTTTTTATGATATTATCCTCTTTTTTGAAAATTATGCATAAACAAGTTAATGAATTACAACTTCCAGGTAAACATTATTTAGTTTCCATCCAAATCTATTCCGTGTAATTAAACAGATATATCATGTTATGGAGGGGTATTAGAGAAAAATACCAGTCTTGAGACCGAATTTCTCTAGCCTAGCAAATAACCCTCCATAAAATGATATATCTGTTCAATATTTTGCCTTATATCGGAAATTATATGAAGGACCTACATCTCCTTTTTGTTAAATGTATGCATTCGAAGTTTTCAAAGATATTAAAAAATGGAAAACAACACGTTTAATAATTTATTGCGTCCGAAGCACTTTTCTGGATTTACTTTCATCAGGAACGGTAAAAGCCAAACATTTGAAAACCGAAGATGGATAAGTACCGAAAATTGGTGAAGAGCTATATGTCAAAAATACCTAAAATAAATAGCCAAATGCATCTATAGCCAACTTTGCCTGAGGGAGTTGAAACCTAAGTTTTATGATAGTTTTAAAATTTATAAACGGGCAATTTAAGTAAAATTTGATAAATCATGTCAGAACCGAATAAAATTGAGAATGGAAATGGGGAATGTACCAAAGAGACGACAACCCGACCATAGAAAAAAAAACAACAGCAGAAGGTCACCAACAGGTCTTCAATGTAGCGAGAAATTCCCGCACCCGGAGGCGTCCTTCAGCTGGCCCCTAAACAAATATATACTAGTTCAGTGATAATGAACGCCATAATAATTTCCAAAGTGTACACAAGAAACTAAAATTAAAATAATACAAAACTAACAAAGGCCAGAGGCTCCTGACTTGGGACAGGCGCAAAAATGCGGCGGGGTTAAACATGTTTGTGAGATCTCAACCCTCCCCCTATACCTCTAGCCAATGTAGAAAAGTAAATGCACTGACTACTGAGCTGATGATACCCTCAGGGACTGATAGTCCACCAGCAGAGGTATCGACCCAGTGATGTAAAAAATGGAAAACAACACATTTAATAAGTTATTGCGTCCGAAGCGCTTTTCTGGATTTACCTTCATCAGGAACACTCAAAGAATGATGTGAATTCAACCTAGTGATGCTTTTCTCCATAACATTGGAATCATAAACAACCAATTTATTGTGCATGGTAAAAATTCGGCACAATTTAAGCATGCTACACAACCTAGATAGTGATCAGAATGCTGTAGTTAGTGTCTCAATGACAGCATGTTTTTTTTTAATTCAAGTAGAAGTTTCCAGCATGTTGTTGTCAGTCCTGTAGAAAAAAAAGTGTACCTTTTTGTTTTCTTATTTTCGTATGCGGCTGAGTCCCTTGTAAAACAAGAGGACTAAATATGAATACTTTAGGTTTCCTACAAATATACATGTGTATTACATGTATTAATGGTATTATGTCCATCAACAATTCAAATTTTCTGGTTGGGTTACAATAATGTATATTCCTTAGATAAAGGAAATCATAGATACAGCTGATTCGTATCATTTATTGACCTATTCCTTGAATTTGACTTAGGACCAGAACCAATGACAAAGGAGAAGTTCTATATTTTGAAGTATACGTCTTGTTTTTAGCAGAAATGAACCAAGTTTATCTACGTTCGGAACATACATTTCCGAACTTGCACGAGATTAAAATGGTTTCAGTATGCTACACGATAGTAAAGTTTGTGAATTATCGTTGGTGTCTGAGGAAAAAAGTTAATGAGCCCCTGTTTTGATATAGAACGTCTCGTCCTATTTCTCGTTGTTTATCTTATATGAATGGTACAAATCGAACCGTTCTTTCAATATTGAAATCATTATTGCAACAGAAACTTAATTCCTTAACGAGCATTGTTAATTTCTTTTTGTTTGGCAATTATTGACAGGGATATTAAGTAATGAAACCACAAAGGAGATTGCAGTAAATTACACGCAACTTTATGTATACACTTGTGAACGTAATGACTCAAATACGACAGAAGAGCTGCCATCTAATGACACATTGCACATATACTATTCAAATAAGACTGTGTACTTGAGAGATCCTGAAAATTATGCCACAGGTTTTTTTGAATGTGTATTGGTTGAAAACGATGTGTCCGAGAAAACAACAGCATTCCCTGACATTGAATTAAAGAGTAAGCGTTTTATTATATAATATCAAAAATGTGATCGTCGAAAACGAACATATATTTGATTGTTTTTTAATTATATTTTTAGAAAAGTCGTCGATGAAATGACATTGGCATAACTTGTATGTTCAAACCCCAAACTGAAATTTGATAAAATAAGTTCTACATTATATATAACTGTTAAACATGTAAATGAGGTGCAAGACATACCAAAGGGGTATTAAGTGGAAGACAAAACTGATACCGTTTATTGCAAAAAAACCAACCCCCCCCCCCCAACCCCCCCCAAAAAAAAACCACAAGACAAACGACAGTCTTTAAAAGGCATTACAAAAAAACTAAGGACTAAGCAACACGAAATTTAATTGATAAATATATCTTTTTATATTCTTACATATGAACAAAGTTAGAACATCTTATCTGAACTATTCAATTATAATTATATTTCAGGATTTGTTCAAGTATATAAACTCATTGGCATTTCCCTTGTTTGTGGATTGATTTTAGTCTGTGTACTTATTTGGGGCATCAGAAGAGGTTTGTATGAAATTGCCATATATTTTTTTTTTATTTTTCCAATTAATTAAGTATTGTTAAACTTAGTAACCCTTAAAAATGAGGGTGATTCTTTTGAAATTTGTTTAAAACACCCATAGCGATTCCTCGATTTGAGTGTATACGACAACTACACATATCATAGATACCAGAATTTAAAGTTTGTATTTATTCCAGACGCGCGTTTCGTCTACAAAAGACTCATCAGTGACGCTCGATTTGAAAAAAGTAAAAAACGACAAACAAAGTACGAAGTTGAAGACCATTAAACATGTTATAGATCAAATTCCTTATAGGGTTGCCAAATACAGCTAAAATTATATATTCCTTAGATAGAAAAGCCTTAATATTTTAAAAATAGAAGTTTTGTAAACAATTTATTCATAAAATATGATATAATTCATGTCAGCCCAGTGCTGACTACACAGGTAAAATTTGCTCACATGAATTTCACATCAATCTCACGTGAAATTCACATGAAAAATTTCACGTGAGATTCACCTCAATCGAGCTTATACATGAAACTCACGTGAAAATTTGCATGTGAATTTCACGTGAATTGAGATTCACATGATTCTGATGTGAAATTTTTCACATGAATTTCACGTGAAATTTACAACAAAAAATTTGATATTTTTCATGATTTTAATTAGATTTGAAAATTTATATGTTATTTGAATTACTCTATTTTAAAACTTCATGTGAATTTCACATGAAAAATTTTACGTGATTTTCATATGAAATTCACATGAGTTTCACATGAGAATCATGTGAAACTCACAAAAATTGTTTACACGTGAGTTTCACGTATAAGCTCGTTTGAGGTGAAATTAATGTGAATTTCACGTGAGATTCACATGAATTTAAATTCACGTGAAATTGATGTGAGTGAAATTTGCCTGTGTACTGGGCTGGTGATACCCTCGGGGAATTAAAACTCCACCAGTAGTGGCATCAACCCAGTGCAAGAGACAGCAACAATGAAACTCAAATAAAACCTATAGAACTTTAGCTATTGTCCCGGATGATTCTTTTGTAGACGAAATGCGAGACTGGCGCAAATACAAAATTTCAAATCTGGTATCTATGATGAGTTTTTGGTCCTTTAGTTTATTAAAATAAAACAATAAAATTTTGAAGCTATATGTTTAAAATTTAAAAAAAAATAATTTAGAAGCCTAATGTTACCTGTCAAATATAAGAACTCAAAAAGTAAAATTAAATTTGAATAAAATTGAATAACAAAGAATATTTTGTGAACATTCAACTTCTGACAATTTTAGAAAAGAAATTGATAGAAATATACTGGTAGTTATTTTTTGAATACTCAGTATTATATAGGTTTATGCATTTGAAGTTGTCCAAGATATATGATAATAATACATGCATATAATATTTTCAGCTTTGAATACAATCAAAAATGTAAGTAAAATTCCACAAATTTTAAGTAACATGTGAAAAATAAATCATATTGTTTTCTACATGTACTTGATATAAATTGCCTGACATACACAAGATTTTTAATTGAATAAGTGCTCTAAACAACTAAATATGTGATATATTAAATATGTGTTTAGGTGAGAAAAAAAATATATAGAATTTAAAATTGATGCAATAAGTCAGAAAAGCATTAGTTAAAGAACAACAATGTGCTTAAATATGGGTTGAGAGGCTCCTTTTCGATTTTTTTTTAAATTGACGGGAAAAGACTCACTAGGACTTAAACCTTGTATTTGCATTGATATAATTTGAGTCTAAAATCCAAAGAAAATAAATTTTAAAAATGACAATTAATGAGTTATTGAAGTCTTAAATGAGAGAAAAATGGGTGTCATAGGCCAAAATATTTTACCCTGTATAAGTGGAGTGATGCCTGCGGGGATTAGTTCCCAGTTACCGTCACGGAAGCTGCATTGGTTAAGGCACGATGAACGAAAATCAAATGGGTTCACCACTTTTTATTATTTTGCTTTATTTTTGTTTTTATTTTGTTTGCTATCATACTTTATACTTGCCTGTATACTTTTGATTTATCTTACAAAATTACTTTTGTTCTTGGGGCCACCGGTAGAGACGAGTATTGGTCAAATTTGATAGTTCAACATACTACGTAGATGTAGGTGTAGAAAAAAACCTACGGAGTCCGCTCATCGGAAACAAAGTCCGAAACCTGACCTAAGTACATACTTAAGAACAAAACTAATTTGATATCTGTCCACATAATAAATGAATTAGAAATTAAAATCTATAGATAGTAAAGAGAAATGAAAACGTGTCTGTTGGTTTGTAAAGGGTAATACTTACCTTAGATGTATGTTTCACTATAATACGTTATTCTGATTGGCTAACTACACATCACGTGTTATTCCTTAATGCCCGCGTCACACTGTCCCGATTTTAATATACGATGGACACCCGAATGCGAAAATTGTAAGTTCGTACGAAGTTGGTCCCGATCTCGTTAAAATACCAAAAAGTGTCCGAAGCAAGTACGATGAATAACGAAGTCTATACGATGGTGCCGAAATTATATACGATAGCAAAAGATATACGAAGGTTTACCGAAGACGGGTATTTAAGCTTCATATCTCAGCCGAAGCCTACACGATGGATCACGAAGGCTACACGATGGATAACGATGATGACGCGGTGGCCATACGATGTCTTAAAGACGTCTTGTACAGCTTACGATGCATTTAAATTATATGCCGAAGGCATCACGCGTTTTAAATTGTTTGATCAATATTGAATATATTTTATATTGTACATTTAATTTCTGGTTCAGTTGTAATACAAGGCAATATAATCCTTGTGGACACTCTAAAACCAATATGCTTCAAAAGATTTTAACCACATTTGGTATATTGTTCCTCCTTGTAATGATCTGACATTTTTTACGTTCAAGGCCAAAGGTCAAGGTCATGCAGATGGACTTGTTTTTTCTCCTTGAAATAGCATAATACACAGGAAATTGGTTGCTCATTTTTTTACCTGCTGGTTCTAAAGACAATATTAAAGGTATTTCCAGTTACTGAATGTTTTGGTTGATTTCTAAAAAAATAGTTTATGTATCAAATATGCATATTCAATTTACCATTTTCTGCATGAGTCATATACAAATATAGTGTCCATATTTGTCCCCAATATGTTACATACGAGGGGATGCCATGCCCGGCATTGCCTTGTTTGAACTGTAAAATGTATGCACTAGTCTGAATAATCACCCATTATTATGCCCATGTTTACTGATCTATCTTAAAGGTAAGGTAATGGGTTCGTTGATCCCTTTTATTCAAAAAGAGCTTTTTCCAGGAGAAAATCATAATAATATAGACAAAAGGAATGATGTGGGGAAAGCAACAAATGCGGCAAAATATGACATATAGAAAACAAAATGGTTATGGAGTAAACATTCGTGTGACAACACCTCAGACGATACATAATAATCAGAATAATGAAGAAAAAGTTGTTTCCCTATATACACGTACCTGCAGTGTTGGTGTACGAGGCGCGTTTATGATTTTCATTATGTTACTTGATATGAAAAATTGACAAAAAATAATATTTTAATTGTAAAAGTAAATCCTGAGCCTGTAAAAGCTGCTCTTCTTGTTCCATTTGAATTAATAGAAACAACGCTATCGCCTTTCTTGTTCTCATAGAATCATATGATATGAGCTCAATGTTTTGTGAACGTCTTTCTTAACTGTCGTATTAGACTGACCAGTGCATATCGCACATGGCACTTTAAATGTATCTTAGCGCGAAAATTAACTTACATTTAGCTGGATTTATTGCCTTCGTAGTTCCATCTTGTCGCCTTCGTACTTTTATTCGATGGCAACACAACGGGATTACGAGGTCTTCACGAAGTCGTGTTGCAATCGTAAGACCGTCGGGTAGCTTCGTGATTCATTCGTGTAGACATCGTAATGTCTAAACTGCCCGATGGAAACGATGGAAACACGAATGCAATACGATGTTCAGAGATGCATTCCCGATGACATTACGATGGTGAGGATGGTGATACGAACTCAATACGAACCCTCAACATCGGACGCACCTTCGGGGATTTTTCAACATGTTAAAAAAATTAGAACCCTTTCCGAAGTTGTCCCCGAAGGCTAGAAAAAGTGGCCGATGGTTCTACGATGGTTAAAAATGGCACTACGAATAGCCAAATCTGGATACGATCAGTCCCGATGTTGAAAATTTCCATAATCGTGTTGCAATCGACGTAAAAATCGGGACAGTGTGACGCGGGCATAAGCAATTGCATTACTCAATGAAACTTTTCATTCATGATAACACGATGTCCCACAATAAAGTGCACAAGTAAATTAAATAAAGAAATGATACAATTCGTGTTTTCATGATCCTAGCTAAAAAATGTTATTATATTATTGAATGCTGCTTTTTGTAGCTTGATAGGGTTGTAAAAGCGTTGACCGGGCGCACATTTTTAGAATGTACTTCGGTCAACGCTTTTACACCACAATGAAATTACAAAAAGAAGCATTCAATTCCTAATTAGTATGTCAATTGCCTTATTATATACACTTGAAACATATTTCCAAATTCATATTTACTTAGAACGCTGATAACATTGCTAGACTTGACGAATCACAAAACTGTCCCGCGGAGGGATATTCGTCTATTGACAGAAGACATAGAATTGAAGATGGGCGGATGGTTTCGTATAAAGCCAGTCGAGTCTCCAGATGCAGTACAGCAAATGAAAGTGGGCATGGACTAGGTATATTAGTTTCGTGAAGAAAAATCCAATGACCTCCTTACTCTCGTTATTGTCAATATAAAAAGCCAGTATTAGATTAACCACTACTAGTTCATCCAATCGTTCATTACGAATATTATTGTCACGTGTCGATGAAATGCAAATTTACTTTAAACGTGTGTTGACCATGCAATCTTTAGAATACACATGAAATGTTAAAAACAATATTGATATATAAAGTGAATAAAAATCTGTCAACGTTATTGACAACAACGCTATTTTGGCGTTCTTAAACATAAAGCAAAATAAAACCGAGCTCTTCTTAAAGTAAGTTATAAAAACTGTTTTTATGAGGATTAGCAGTTCCATAATCTGTGAAGCGTAATCAAAATTTATGGTCCAAAACATTTCTTTCAAGATGTACATAAAATAATACCTTCAGTATTTTTTTATAACAGTATATATGCCGACAGTAAGCTCGGATGGTAGAAAAGGTCGACAACCAGAAGAAACAAATGGAGACGATAATTTGACAGTACCATATTTGAAAAACATAACTTCTGGACAAAATGTGAGGTTGAGTTGGCTGTTCGGATTAATACTTTCTAAATAATGAATGTCAGTTAACTTATTACACATGTATTCAATCTTTCTCAATAGTGACATCTAAATGAACCTATAACTATAACAAGGTGTAATACCACCAAATCAAAGTGCGTCATACTGATTGCATACGAAAATGGTTACTAAAATATTTCCCTGAATTTAACAATTGTAAGAAATCAATACTACATTTCATTGCAGTAAAACAATTTTGAGTCTTAAACATATATCTTGTTTTCTTTCACAGCACCATTATTTTTTGTATTTGGTGTTTTTATAGATTGTTTTGGAAGCTTCAGGTCACATGGTTTCTACAGCTCGTACACAGATATAAACATGATAAAAGAGATGAAAATGTGATCGGTTAAATTGAACTTATAGCTATTTTCTTATATGTAATGCCATGTCATGTGGAACTTTATCTATAGTACTGGACAGGATAAAACTTTACTAATGCCAACAATTTCTTTATTTGAAACAGAGATAAATTCTGCATAATGCTTTTGAAAGGAGAAAATTTAACAAAAACTAATCGGGAAAAATCGATCGAGGTATTACACCTCAACTTAGTGTTTTGTTAATTGTTTATTTTTGCATTCTACTCTCTTAAACAATGGGTGAAATATTAAACACGGTAAAATTTAAAACATGAAGGCAACTTAACAGACGTGAAAACAATATATGAACCATGTTCATTTATTTCTTTACCGAAAAAGTTTTTATATTTCATTTTCTACGTTGAAGCAATATGAAAATGAAAAAAAAGCGTTTAAAGTCTTGTGTTCTGTTTGTGAATAGGTCTTAAATGATCGTTAATAAATTTTGATATATTGATATCACCGACTGCATCAAGCTCACGCCGTTTATTTTGTAATTAACGTTTAGACTTCTGGCGTATTAAAATTTTGAACTTGTTGCCTTTTGTTGGCTGTTGTTCGTGTGATTCTTTGTCAATTGTGTTCTCCAATTTATTTATATTGTAGTCCTGCGTTGTCATTTTGATGTTATATTTCACATGGCCATAAAAGTGCGAGGTTTGGCATGCCACAAAACCATGTTCAACCCACCATTTTTTCCTTTAAAAATGCCCTGTACCAAGTCAGGAATATGGCCCTTGTTATATTATAGTTCGTTTCTGTGTGTATTACATTATAACGTTGTGTCGATTGTTTTCTCTTATTTTTGATTGTAAATTCACATTGCGATAAGACGTGTCACGGTACTTGTCTATCCCAATTTGATGTATTTTGTTTTGATGTTATATATATATATGTTATTTGTTATTCTCGTGGGATTTTGTCTATGTGTGTTACATTTTAGTGTTATGTCGTTGTTCTCCTCTTATATTTAATGCGTTTCCCTCGGTTTTAGTTTGTTGCCCGATTTTATTTTTTGTCCATGGATTTGTGAGTTTTGAACAGCGGTATACTACTGTTGCCTTTATTTAGAACAGATTTTTTGCAGAAAATCTAACTCCTCTAAAAATGAGAATATATATTAAGTGAATAAAAAAAAACAAAAAAAAAACAACAGTAGTACAATTTAAAAAATGTTTATGAATGTTCCATAAATCATTTACTATACATTTATTCCTATTTTAACGTAAAGACAATTGTTTTGTAGAATAAAGAAACACCTTTACTCAACTATATTGAAGTAGACTTTAACACCGATACTGTCAGCCCGAAGTTTCATATCCATGGATCTGGCAATGAAACGCCATATTCCGACATTGATATTACATTAAAAGCTGATCCTCTACCAGAAAGTGACTCTAGTGAGGAAGAAGACCCGGATACTAATAGTGAATTGATGAAACTTGATGACATTATAAAAATTGACAAACCTGATTGAAATTTTCTGTCTCATAAACTGAACATTGTACATGTTTTAATTTAGAAAATATACTAGTAACTTTTTTTATACAGAATTTAATGGGTTTTCCTAGAAAGTTTTATATCTAATTGATAGTTATATAGAATTCAATGGGTTTTCTATGAAAGTTTTATATCTTATTCCTAATAAGTGACATTCAACATTTGCATGAAGCTTGGTGGCGCTACTAACTAAATATTTGGTGGCAATTTTCTTTCATTCCGTCATGAAGTCGATATCATAGTAAAAACGCCCGTGCAGTATTAAAAAGTTGCAAACATTATCATATATGTATAGTATAGGATAATAATGTAAGGTTATAGCTATATTCTACCACTCTATCGAGTGTGATACGATATTTATCCACTCGAGACAGTTAAATTTTAAATTCAAAACGCAAAATTTAAAACGCAAATATTTAAAATTTAACTGTCGAGAGCGAATACATATCTTATTGCACAAGATTTGGTATTAGAATCTATTTATCTAATGACTTTTCAACGATATGCAGACACGTTTAATTCTTCCTTTCGAATGGTTTGTAAATATATGTCTTAACATGCTTTCTATGTGACGTAATTATGCATGGTTGCCTGTTTTTGTGTCGTCACAAAAGTAAAATCAGAGGAAAGCCAAGAATAGTTGACGTCGTAATCGCATTTTGATCAATGAAGAACTGAGATCAAACAAACACCAGGTTGATTAAATAAAAATAATCAGGTCAGGAAAAGGATAAACCGTGTAAACACTACAGAAATAGCTGTAACAATCGTTCATACACGAACACTGCTAAAATATGGTTGCTTTCTTAGATTGTCGAAGCTAATCTCTTGGCTTGATTCTGAACCACATTTGGTTATTTGTCATGCGGTATGGTTTATTTTCATACGCCATACGTTCTTTCATACAAAATGAAAACTAATTTGGGAATCATTTGAATCATTGTCAAGAGAGAGACAGATCAGCATGTGTATGAGCTGAATACAACTACCTACTACTATGAAAAGGCAATACAACATGACATACAATCTTAACCACATCATTTATTCTTTTCTTTTATAGTTACCAGATATCAGAAGATGTGGTATGAGTGACTATGGTACAACCTTCCATCCAAGTAATCACAATTTGTAAAAGTTTACCATTAAAGGTCAATATATGGTCTTCAACACAGAGCCTATTAGATACAAATGCGTTGACCAAAGACATTATTTATTGTATTAACTTGTTGAACAAGTTATTGACAAGCAAGCACAAATGAAAATCAAAAATGCAAATATTTAATCAGAAAAAACTGTTCAATGAAGAAACACAAATTTCCATTCATTACAGAAATATGTATCACTAAAAATAATAGTGAGTACATAAAGTTCTCTTTAAAGTCCTCTATCAATTTCAATAGATATCAATGATATGTTACATAATGTTAAACAATCCAACATGGATTTATATGCTGATGATTTAATATTCCATATTCCATAATAAGAACATTGAAAAATAAATGACAGAAATATTGTAAAATAATTCAAATGTTATACAATCTCGGTTTAACAATAACAATTGAATAGAAAATTAATCCACAAAAAAACCCAAACCAACGTGTATGAAACTAAGTTAAAAAAAATAGTTTCACTTTCGTTTTTTGGGACACAATCCATTTGTTAATTGTCACTAACCTTTCACACGCCAGCACATCCATAGGCTAGCAACATGTGGTATTATTAGAATCATCGTCAACATTATGTTTATATTGTTTTTTGTCAATAATTCTGTTTGACAATATAAAACTTTAGGTGCTCTTTGGTTTCGTTTTTGATGACTCAATCATTAAAGAATGAGTGATGCATAAAAAATCTGTAACGGCGTCAATTTCTATTTTACAATGTTGAGTGAAAAGGGCATACTGTGTTTTATCAAATGCTTATGCAGTCTTAGAAATAAGCTTTCTAGTATGAAAGGAATCCACACGGCTGCAAATTTGCCAGTGTATTTTCATAAAGAACCTTAGCTGTATTTGGCAACACTTTTATGAATTTTGGATCTCAATGCTCTTCAACTTCGTACTTTATTTGGCGTTTTTTTGTTTTAAAGTTTTTTGGATTCGAGCGTCACTGATGAGTCTTTTGTAGACGAAACGCGCGTCTGGTGTATATATAAAATTTAGTCCTGGTATCTATGATGAGTTATTCACATTAAAAATTAATGTACTATAGTACATCATCAATAAAGAAAACAGAAAACATCTAGGCAGGACGCAAACTCAAATTGGATCAATTTATTTGAACTTCCAGTTGTCCTAAACTTCTTTTTTTTATATAGATAAGACCGTTGGTTTTCCCGTTTGAATGGTTTCACACTTGTTATTTAGGGGCCCGTTATAGCTTGTTGTTCGCCGAGAGCCAAGGCTCCGTGTTGAAGGCCATACCTTGACCTATAATGGTTTACTTTCAAAAATTGTTATTTGGATGGAGAGTTGTCTCATTGAGACTCATACCATATCTTCCTATACCGATGAAATATTTTAGGAATGACTGTTATATTTCTTTTGTCTATTACGAAATAAAATAAAATATGGTGCACACTGCTTAACAAGCGTCGCGAGTTATTTTAATGTGTGCCCCCCATTTTTATGCCCCACCTACGGTAGTAGGGGGGCATTATGTTTTCTGGTATGTGCGTCCGTTCGTCTGTTCGTCCGTTCGTCCGTCCGTCCGTCTGTCCCGCTTCAGGTTAAAGTTTTTTGGTTAAGGTAGTTTTTGATCAAGTTGAAGTCCAATCGACTTCAAACTTGGTACACATGTTCCCTAAGATAAGATCTTTCTAATTTTAATGCCAAATTAGAGTTTTTACCCGAATGTCACGGTCCACTGAACATGGAAAATGATAGTGCGAGTGGGGCATTCGTGTACTGGGGACACATTCTTGTTTAAGGTTATTTTCGAAAAGACAGAAAATACTCAAGTCATCCCTATAATTGAATTCTAAGTTCTATTTTTAACCGGTCTTAATCATGTAAAAAAGTCGATGACGTCAATATAGACAAAATAATGTCTTTGATCCGATAGACAAAAGACTCTCAGCCAATTAGAAGCAAAATTAACTTAATGGCCACTGTACGTCAAACAACAACATAACTTTATAACCAATATGTGTTTGATAAACCACATACAAACATTTCGCATAACATTTTATTCTATGAAAAGATCCTTTTCCTTAGTGTCATTTGCTTTCTTTTGTATCTGCCTCCTTTGTTTGTACTGACACCTCTGTCTGTTTCTCCAAACTACAAGCAACGAAATACAAAAAATATATGTAGTAGTCTATTGAGGATTATAAGTCTTAAATTGCTAAAATGATTAAAATGCTAACTTTGTATAATTGGGATTGTGATAGTAAAATTCTAAATTAAGTGAGAGAAAAACTAGAACTCAAAACTACAATATATCGAATATGATAAAAACAAAACTGTAACTTTATATGTTTCAAACAAAGTAAGTCGTTCCTTCTGATGGAAAACAATTATTTGTTATTCCGCAAGCACATACAAATGCGTGATTTTAAGTATCATGGGCTCAGTCCGTTCAGTTACGTGTGTACTAAATAACATAAGACATAGTGTGTTTATAACGTAGGCTCTTGGTCCGTTGAGAGAAATTTGTAAATTTTGCTACATTTGTTGTATTTTGTATTAATTTTTCGAATTCATATAAGTTTTACAGATAATATTTAGTATAAAGCAAGTTTCATTGGACGTTGAGAAATATTTTCAGGGGTTAGATTCCAAGTTCTATCAGACCGTAACTAAGAAAGCCACCATTTTGAATTCCAATTTTTTTGGTAATTTCTCGAAAAATAAACAAAATAGTCACTTTTTGAGCCTCAAATTCTTCTTTTTGTCTTTTTGTCTTTATTGAAACCATTCTGGAGCGTCCGAAAAGTAAAAATACGTTTAGTAATCATGTCTGGCATCCAGAGGATACATATGACGCCACATTGTTTAGATGCTAAAGACGCAACAGTTTCGCGGAATTTTTCATTTTTGCCATTTTTTAGCCAAAATATTTATTAAATGAAATTTATTTTAATATTTGGCATTAGAAATGGAGATAACTGTATTGTATTTTAAGCGTGGAGATTTTTACTGTTGCAAATATCCGTTTATCCGCTCCCCGTCGCTAGATAAACTCAATTTGCGACATTATAATCTACGTTTTACGAAGGCCAAGTTAAAACTACAATACAGTTATCTCCTAATTTTTGAGGATTAATAAAATATTGATGTTAAGGATTATGTATCCATGTGTTGATTCAATGCTAAACACATGACAATTTTATAGAAAATCTACAGCATTTCCCTGTACTCTCATATTTGGCAATTCAGCGCATGAAAGATAGAGGACAATTTCATGCAGTGCTAGCAATGGTTTCATTAAAACAAGTTCATAAATTTAGATATTTGTAAAAACAAATATAAATATAGACCAATTCAAGCACACCGTCTAGGGTGCACTTGACTTTAGTGAATCAGCACGAGGTATTTCCGATTTTATAGATTATTTAATACTTTTTGTAAACAATAAACACCAGCACATCTTAGAAATATAATTGAGTAGTCTATGTTTAAAATTTTATAACAAAATCTTGGTTTTAAAGTCTGTGGATTTTCTAGGTTTATTTACCACAAAATCCCCTTTGTCTATTTAATGCAATAAAACAATAAACAATAATGCTTTGTTTGACGTTTCCCCTTGGTATATAATCAAAATGGTCAATCTATCTTATTCATGTTTTCTGCTGTTTTTATACAATTGCAGATTGAAAATTTCTTAAATTAATGTCCAGAGAAGCGAGTCATCAGCCTTAAAAGTTTTATTTGTGAACATAGGTTGTACAGAATATTTCTGAAAATAGTACGAACACCGCATACAAACATCAAATCATTATTAAATATATGGAACCTACCTATTATAACAAAAATGAAAACGATTATAAGCAATTAAGCTACAGCAATCAATGCAATAGTATATGATGGAAATTTGGTGGTTTGTGCGACTTTTTCTTGATCGTGTCTTCTTGTTGCATTATTCAGAAGTAGTGGTATACTCTCGTAAACTTAAAACAACAAATGTAATACATGTGAATGCACACATACATTAGCGTATGTTTTTTGGTCGTAATAGAAAATAAAAAAAGAATATATTATTATGTATAGAAAGTACTATTTATCTGATGAGCAAAGCCCTTTTCAACAGCGGTTTATAGTTTGTTCTTATGTTAAACTGTTACACTACTGTCCCAGGTTAGAAAATAGTTTAACCCCGCCACATTCTGTATGTGTATGTCCCAAGTCAGGACAGAGCATGTTACTCAGTGATTGTCATTTGTTGGTTGATATAATTTTATATTTGATTTGATTTAATGTTTTTGTACATACTTCAGTAATTGTATAACATTTGTCATTTCGGAGCTTTTATTGATAACTATACGGAAAAGGGTTTACCTATTGTTGAATGTCGTACATGTAGTTATAAAATTCTATGTGAATTGTCTCTGGTGAAGAGTCATCTCATTGGCAATCAAAACACATCTTCCTATTTTTATAGCCAATATCATAAAACAAACGACACAAAGAATAATTTTGCAGAATTGTTTAGACAAAACTATACCAAACATGCCAAAGGCAATCTTAAAACGAAACAACTCAAATGCTTAACTGTGCATGATACAATTGGAAATAAGGTTAATAGTTAAAAAAAATATTCTGCTGATTTTACTGTACCTTTAATACCTACTACAATATTAAGAAAATAAAACTTTACTGTAAATCTTCCAAAAGAAATCTATTTGTTATACAAAAGTAATAGCCTGTAATGTATTACTGAACTTTGTACGGTTAATACTCAAACACATTTCAATTAATTGTGGTAAAATTTGAGAAATTGAACTTGAGGGGACAATGGTAGACTTAATATCAATAAATTAGAGGTTTAACCAATTGTTCCAGTTTGTGAAAAGTTCATACATGCTAATCATGTCTGTGTAATTAATCTGTAATTGATATATCAATATCGTTAACTCTTCAGTGTCCTGGTGCTAAAAATGGAGACTGAGTCTACTAGAGGACATTCATATTTGCCTACATAACATTCATTGTCTGTTAGACAATCGGTTAAGTAGAACAAAAATTTTGTCATGAGACACTTCTGGGATTTTTCCCTCATTGTTCTACATGTCAAAATTTAAACATAGTCTTTTTTGTATTTAATTTCAAAAGCTATTTGTTTTAATCAAGTTTCCTCTAATGTTGTGCTATTACACAACTGTCCCTGGTTAGGAGAGGGTTCAGTTCTTATAGCTATATGGTCATTTTTATAAATTTCCTGTACAAAACTTTAAATTTTCCTGAAAACTAAGGATTTTCTTAATCCAGGAATAGATAACATTAGCCGTATGTGGCACGACTTTTTATAATTTTGGGTCCTCAATGCTCTTCAACTATGTAAACGAAACGCGCATCAGGCGTATTGAAATATAATCTTGAAACAGCCACATAAATTTATACGTGTCGCCGTTGAATAGTTATCAAAGGTACAATGATTATAATTCAATACGCCAGATGCGCGTTATCAGTTTTTAATTAGTGATTGGCGCTAGTTGCTGTGTGATTTTTTTCTTTTTTTTCTTAGTTTGTTAAAGCTTGAAAAAGACCGTTGATTTTAATCGGTTAAATGCAGGCTTATTGTCAAATGATATGATCAAATCAGTTCAAAGAATGATACTAGTACAATGTAATATTAAATAAATGAAATGAAGAAAAAAATTCCTTTAAGCTTTTATGATGAAGGTAAATCCAGAAAAGCGCGTACGTAGGACGCATGAAATTATTAACGTGTAGTTTCAATTTTTATGGCACTTGGCCGATACCTCTGAGGGTATCGTCAGCTCAAGGGTCATTTCTTCAGTAGTTACAAGATCACAGCAAATTCGGCTTTAAAAAGTTCGGCTTTAGAAGTTTCTGATGAATGTTAATCCCAAAAAGCGCTTCGGACGCATGAAATTAATAGTGTGATGTTTTATTTTGAATGTCTGATTTATTTCTCCTAATTCATTATATTTACTAATTGAAACGAATTACGTTAGTATTGATTTAGTACGTACATGTGGATTGAAAACCAGAAATATCGTAAATATTGACAATTGCATCATGGATAAGAAATGAAAATTTCAAATATGATTTCTCTTACCCACACTTTTTGGATGTATTGGATCCATACTATTTGTTTGCCGTTACTGCAAATAAACGTCGTGTTGTTGTCCAATATTTCTGCAGTATTTACAATTAAGTTTATTTAGTATTTGGTTAGCAGCTTAACAGCTTTAAAACATTTTAATAGCCATTGCTCCCAAAACGTGTAAATCATTCTATTTGAACGTCAAATACGTATTGTTAGCTAAATATTTGAAGTTGTTAAAGCTCCTACTATTTCCGTCACACATTAAATACAAGTACCTCTGAATTGAAACAAAACTTTATATGATAATTGAAGCTTGACAGTGATGTCATGTCAAACTTTCTTCAGTCTTTTTTCCGATTTACCATATCTAAATGACGTGTTATTCCGTCACAGAAACTGTTTCTATTATCATAAGCCAAAAGATGAACATCTATAGAACATATGCATACCTAAACATACGTTTCATTTCCTTTAAATATCACTGGTTCAGCTACATGTTCAAATGTACACTTGAGCTCTGGTTGCTTGTTACAGTCTTTTTCTGACAATCTGTATGATGCATTATACGTAACACTATACACAAACCCATTGGCTTTGTACGTTATGGGGACTATATTTAAGGTTAGACTGTTCTGTAAATGAAATACATCAGTAAACTGTAATCAGTAATATATACAATCGTTGTATCTATTCGATTAGTTCATTTATTGAAATTTTATTTCATAAACGAAGTAGCAACGCATGCTACACAAATTAATATGTAAATTTGGAATAATAAAGTGTTCGAAAAGTGAAGTTATGTCAGATTAAATGATTCAATGATAAACATGCTTCATAAAAGTTACATTTGACAGAAGACTTTCACACATGCCATAAGATCAAAATGGATTATATGTTGGAATAAGAATAAATGAAAAATAGCAGAAAGCCTTTATTGCTTATACATGTTATATATTCGCTTTCATTTGGTTAAATACATTGTAAATTTTAAGAATTTCAATTACAAACGCAATGAAACACTATGCTTTGATGCACAAAAAGGACATTTAATATTTTTATGCCATTTCAAATCACCTACAATATTTTCCGTAGAAACATTGACCAATGGTATTTCACCAGTGGAGAACTTGAAAATTGACAATAAAAAAAAATAAATCACAATGTTTTTTTAAGAATCATAATTTTGGTTCGTCCATGTATGTCAATGTTTAGAAATCAATTAGATCTCAAGCAAACCATTGTCTACATTTTTATGCATTTGAATATTATAAAACTATTATTTATTATGATGTAATGAAATTAAGAAATTCAATGAAAACGTGTATGTGTCATAGAGAAAACAACCCGATCAAATAGAAGAAAAAAGCCCAAGGCCACCAATAGATCTTCACCACGGCGAGAAATTTCCACTCTAAGGCGGGCTTCAGACGAGACGAGATAATAATTTGCTTTTAATAAATGTATCTTCTTAAATAGATATGCACTATTTAGGGGACTAAGAATAGAATAACATATAATAAATAAATACAATATTGTTAGCTCGTTGTTGAATGTCGTACGGTGACCTGTAATTCTTCCTCAATTTGTTGGTTTGTCTTCGCAATCATACATTATCTACCTTTCTTTAACTGTTTACTAATGCCAGGATAGTTACATACCGATGTAATTAAAACAACACATATAGAAGATTCATATATATACTACAGCAACAACGTACTTACATTAAAGTACAGGGAACAATTTGGCACAGGATACACACTCTTTATATCAAGAACAACTCGTAGTAAATCATATTCAAGAGAAAACATGACATGTATTCCTGTAGGAGGATCTGAAATTAAAGAACGTGTGTTATAGCTCGAGAGAAAAAAAAAACCAAAAAACTTTTATATCCAGCAGTTTTGTTCATAAAGTTTGTTTATTATTGAAGATTCGATAGATTTTTTTGTTTTTAATGTAAAAAAAAAATATTTTAATTCTACAATATTTTCCTGATTCAAGCATACAAAAGATAATACGCTAAAATACGCTTGAACATCGAAATAGACAGCATCACCAATAAACATCACCACCAAAGCAAAGGAACAATGTTAGCGAAACGTTGTTTTATCCCACATACAGTAAAAAATAATCGCCGTACAGTTTATTCGCATTATTCACATGCATCTCTCTGTAAAAAAAATCAATTTCGAAATATAGTGTAGTTCCACCTTAAATATGTTATAACTTTGTTATACCAAAATGTGATATGGATAAATGTATTTTTCACATGTTTAACAAGTCTGAACTCGTCACATACGTTTTTGAACAATAAGAACCGTTCCGATTATGACGTTTGAAAGAGAGAGGAGGTCAATCAAGGATCATAAAAACAAAATTGGCCTAGACTGATTTCATGTTTGTTTTGACCACCACTGAAGGGGAACCTATATCCAACGGTGATGGTACAAAGTGAGAATGGAACAAATGAATAAAAAAAAACACACACAAATTGTAGAATTGCTGATTAAGTAATACAAGTTATGTACTTACAATGAAACCAATTCTCGTTTAGTGACAAATTCCTTGTAGAGGAATAAAAACCACAGGAACAAGAGTAGTTAACATTAATGTCAGATTCTGTTAAATTTTTAATGATCAAGGAAAAATTTAAAGACCCGAAATTTACGTCTTCTTCGTATTTGTTGTTATTTGATGAATATCCGTTGTACACAAGTCCTCTACGATCAGGACCACCTGACCACTGGCGTACAGGACAATCTTTAGGCTTGGTCAATATGTATTCTAAATGACACGTAAGAACAATATTTTGTCCGAATATTGCTGGTACCGAAGACACATTCCAATACACTGAAATCAAAAATATACAATTATAATCATTATAATAACCTTATAGCCGTACTTGCATTTCTAACTATTTTGATCTGAGCGTCACTTATGGGCCTTGTGTATCAAATTATATGTCTAGAACCTTTGATAACTTATTACTTAAAGATGGAATTATAATGTCATTTTCAACTAACTAAAGATTTGCGAACAAAAAACGTGACTGGGCAAATCTAAAAGACGCCCGTATACACACATAAGTCCTCATGCAAATGTAGAAGTAATATTTATATTTGATAAAATTACTAAAATGACATTAAACCTTCGTAATTGTGTTTCATTATAAAGGGTTATTAGCCTATCAACACTGAAGTTGTGATTTCGAATCTCGTACTCGACTCCAATCTTAATCGCATAATTAGTTATCAGTTTTACTACGGCAAATCGGTGGCTCTATCCAGGTTTCTCTGTCGATAAAGCTGCAAGTGGCGTTAAACATCAACCAATCAATCAATTAATGAATTTAAAAAGAGGTAAAAGATACCAAAAATAATAATCAAACTTATAAGTAAAAAAACAACTGACAACGCCATGGGTAAAATAGAAAATACAAACAGACTAACAACACTACACAAAACACAACATAAAAAACTACAGACTATGCAACACGAACCCCATAAACATTAGGATTAATCTCAAAAGGATTCAGAATGGTAGGACTATCCTACTCTGTATGTGTCACCCGATGTTTCATATTTACTTCTTAGAAACCTTGGTTTTAACTTCTTAGTGAGCAGCAGTATCTGACTAGATAATTACTAAATCAAACTCACTAATATAAAGAGAGCACCTACTTCCAAGTGCAGATGCAATCTTATTTCAGTCCCGACTATAAGCATTAAAGGAATCCTGCGTATTCAAGGACATATCAAGACAAGTTTCTATTAAATAATGCGTAGATTTGATTTGTTTTTGTCATACTTATGCATCAAGAAATGGTGAAATGAAACATAGACCGAATACCGTGCGTAACGTCATAATCTTGTGAATATGTATCAAATTTTCAGTTAATATTTCAATGCACCAAATTATAATATAAAAGACTAGCTATTCGAGATTTTTTCTGACACATAAGGGCCTGCTTCCTGGATTGTTTTTGGTCAGAAACGGCAGCAATCAGACACTAACGAAATATCGGCTTAAGAGTACGGATGGATATTTTCTGTGCAGAAATTGTATATAATTATATATTTTTTATCAATATATTTTTTATCAATACTAAAGATAAGCAACACATCATGAGTCCTTCAACATGCTTAATTTATGAAAAATTTACACTTACCTTGGCTAACAACACACGGCACGATAAAAATAATTACGAATACAATGTTTAAATACTTAAAATCCATGCAGAATTGGTCAGCTTAAGGAGTCAACCTGCAAAAAGTAAAAAAAAGATCCATAATATAAGAATCATGCATTCAGTTACTATTCCAACTTATAATATTGGTTTCTAGTTTCACTTTTGCGAGTTGAAAATTTCCAAGTCTTTCTGAAAATGATAAGGTAGATGATGTAAATATCGATGGCAGCTGACAAAAATCTATAAAGAACTGAAAGTTTTAGTTGCATATAGATTGGGTTTACTTCAGCACTTGCTACTCTTTGCCGCAATTGTACACACAGATCAATCGGAATTGATTAATTATTACGTCAAAAGATATCCACGTTTAGGACAAATTTCGGTACTGTTGGTATTCAATGATCTTATATCCAGTTTATTTTTATTGTAGTGTCACTGATAAGTCTGATGTCGGCGACGCGTTTGTCTGGTGAATCGAATTATAAGACTGGTATCTTTGGAGATTATTACGCGGGTAATCATTTTAAAGTGGTACCCGGTTTCGCTCCGTTTTGATTATATAAGATTTTCTTCAATATTTTCTCCTACATGTAATTTGCTTTTTTATCAAACGGGTTAACGATTTTTGAACTATAATGTTGTCTTGATAATCCAGCATGATAAGTTTTAATTTATTAAATGTAATTAATATAAAATCGTGACGTACTGATATATGTGTAAAAACAAGCAAATCTAACCATATTTGCAGTGTTAAATATTTCTAACATTTTAAAAATACACTATTGTCTTGTGCGCTCAGAACTCGTACAAGGTCTTAAGACCTTTTGCAAATACAAATGAGACAGAAAATGATTAGGTTTTTTTAAAGTATGTGAAACATACAGGAAGTATTTTGACATAGATCTATATTTAGATATATATTTAAACCTTATCTGACCTGAGTATCTGACACACTTCTTTATGTAGTATCATGATACTATGACCTTAACCAATCAAGTAAATAAATTGCCATCTTTAAGTTCCGTTTGCATTGTAATGATTTTATTTGTTCAATGGTAATAACCATGATAACTGCGCATTATGAAGCCTTTTTACATATCTATCAATTTTAAATTGATATATCAAAATCAATTATCGCTGTAAACATGGTATCAAATTGGCATCCCATTGGTTATTAAAAATAGCACTTCGTTGTAAGAAAACCAGTAGTATTGGAATTACCTGGTATTATATATTTTTGTGAACTCAACTTTGGCGAAGTAAGTTCCCCTGGCGAGGTAAGTTCCCCTACAGAGTTGTTATTCGAAAACAATAGGAAATAAGAGTAGAGAAAATAATGTTCATTTGTTAATGAATAACTGCATGTTCTTTAAATTATTATCAAAGTAAGTTCTGTTTGACAAGGAAATAGAATTTCGCATTTCATTTTTTTTAAATTTTTTTTTTGCAAACGATACGTAAGCAGACTCATTCGGCAAATGGCCAAACCTCCGTTAGACTTCAATTTAAATAGATTATTGAAGTAACTATTTCACACATTTCTGTTTTGTTGTACACAGCGTTTGTATGATAAAGAAATTTGAAAATCTGAAATGTTGAAAAATACTACCATCCTGTAAACTTTTCGAATGATTTACTATGTAAGAAATTCAATGTATACCTTTGAGCTTGAATACAGGTCTTTTGAAAATTATGCAACATAAATTACTTTCGCATTTTGAATGAAGCACTGAAGCGCTTCTTGCTTGCAAACTGTTCGGCACTTACAAATTCAGTAAAGGATGAGGTTCAGTGTTGGGTTCATGTATCACAAATTTTGTTTTGGGAAGCTACTTATTATGTTAAAATATTCCCTGAGGATTGAATTTTGTTTGGATGAACTTCAAAATGTTAAATACTACGCTCGTCTGTAGGATATGTATAACATTATTCACATTGCAAGAGTAAAAACATGATAATAGAAAATATGCTTGTGTTTTAACAGAGTCTGTGTGATGTCAAGACACCATCAAAGTCAAGAAAGTTTAGAACGTGCAAATGCTGATATAGAAGATATGACAATAACATTAATTCGGGATAAAGGTAGTAAAGATCGGCAGACAGGAATCATATTTGTCCAATTTCAGAAAAATCAAAGCTGACAGTCTGGCCTTTAATGACCAGAATACGAAAATAACCAATACACAATGACGGAGTGTATATACTACTGTATAAAGTGTTTGGCTGTTATATAGAAAATGAGGCTATTTTGTCATTTGATAGCGTAAAAGGTATATATAAAAGTAAAAGGTAAAAAATATAGAACTTCAACGAAGAGAGCACAAACTCGTTTTGTACATGAAGCTGAAGTCACAGGTCAAACTGAAGGACGAATGAATTACTTTTGTTTAATAATGAATTACTTTTGTTTAATAAATCCTACACAAAAGTACAACACATTTTTACATTATATATTGACTTAATTTAAAAGCATTATAAACAGTTTTGCGTTTCAAATATGTCTTGTAATATCACCCTTTGAATGTTTTAACAAATTCACGTCATCGAGTAAAGAAATATGTCTTCCTTAGAACTATTATAGGAGAATAATTGAAAAGTAAAACCCACAACAACAAACGAAAAATATAAAATTTATAAATGTTTTAGTAACTTGTAGTTTATATTGTTTGCATTAAAGTCTCAATATATGTATATAATCTGTAAAACTAGTATTCTGCCCTGCTCAAAATACAAATAAATTAAAGTAAAATTAAATTTAAATAGTGTGAACATTCTTTAAGTATTCTTCTTTGATATATTCATCTCAAAGCCTTACTATAAGCCTTACTATTCTATAACCCATAGATCAAAGAAATAATATTAACCATAATAAAAGATAAGATAACCTATGGATAAATAAAGGCAACAGTAGTATACCTCTGTTCAAAACTCATAAATCTATGGACAAAAAACAAAATCGGGGTAACAAACTAAAACTGAGGTAAACGCATTAGATATTAGAGGAGAACAATGACACAACATTAAAATGTAAAACATACAGCAACGGACTAAGCTTAGACAAAATCCGATGAGAATAACCAATATAACATCAAAACCAAATACATGAATTTGGGATAGAAAAGTACCGTGACACGTCTTATAGTAATGTGAATTCACACTCAAATATAGGAGAAAACAAACGACACAACTGAAACACAACGTAAAAATGTTACACACACAGAAACGAACTATGATATAAAATGCTGTATTTTCAATAATACCAAGGTTGTATGTGCGCAGAAAACAGTACAATTGTTTTCGTTGTATCACAATATTTACGTCTCAAGGAGGGGCCAAAGAGGGACAAAAAAACTCATTTGTAAAAAATAAAAAGACTGTTTAAATCAGTGTCATTTGGTCTCTTATGAATAGTTGTCCAATTGGTAACCCTAACATATCTTCTTTTATATATAGATATCACAAAAAGACAAATAGGCAAACAATAGAACACAGGCTTAAAACATAGAAAACTAAAGACTGAGCAACTCCAAGAGCTACGGGTGATCCCAGGTATCCCAGAAAAGATAAGAAGATGCTACCACCCATGTTGCACATGTCGGGTGGCTCTTGTTATTACAACCCCGGTATTGACATGATTATGTCGAATTCGTTAGAATACCCTCTTGATAATTGTTATTGAAAAAAAGTCAAAGTTGATTGAGAAAAACTATAACGATTTTCAAATAGAAACAAAAAGTCTAGCATTGGAAAAGACCATAGGTCTGGTATAAGTATGCCCAGTTAATAGACTTGTCTTATTTTTTTGTTGTTTTCTACTGACTTGTCCCTCATGTAGTTCAAATATTCATTCTCCATTTTATCTCTTTAAAGGTCACATAACAATTTAGCTACATCTTTGCAAAACTATGTTTGGTGTGTTTACGTTATCATTTAAAATACTGTATGAAGTTACAATCAATTCTAGATAAATATAATGGTCAAAGAAATCGAATTATATGTTTATCAAACTTTTTTTTACTTTTACAATTTGGTAATGAACTGGTCTCTTTCAAAACTCGTCAATATTATTTAAATTAGCTTGGCCTGTCTTTCATACTAGTTCTATTGTTCTTTGGTCAACCCTGGTATGATTCCATAAGAGCGGCGAAAGATATCAAAGGGACAAACAAAATCATAGATCGAAATTGACTACGCCATGGCTAAAAAAGAGAGAAACTAACAGATAAATAAAAGTTGGTTGACTGTTATGAAATATATGTTTGTAGTATGACCTGGAGATTTCACGAGAATGTTTGCATCGACCGTGATGTTGTTGAATGAGTCTTTTCCCAACTTTGTCGTAAAAATTAGCAGCAAGAAGGGTGCCATATTTGCCGCAATATTTGTGTAATGGCCTATAGCACCTGAGACTTTTCACGTATTTTTGTAGTTTTTGAGTTTTTAGTCTTCTGAATTGTTTCTACATTTAGTGTCCTTTTGTCGGTTTTCTGGTTTTATCAGTTACTTTTTGATTGATAAGACTGTAATATCCCTTTTGAAACACCTGTCTCTTTAAAGTCTATTGTCTATGTAAATAAAGGCAATAGTAGTATACCGATGTTCAAAACTCATCAATCGATAAAAAAACAAATTCGGGTAAATATTTTGTTGGATTCCTGTTGACATATACCTGTCATAGTTCTCACGACTTTCACGGTGATAAGATATCCATTAATGACCAGTTTGAATCAATGAAATTCTTTGCGAGGTGCCGACAGAAAATTATATTAGGTATTTGATAGATGTATTGCAAAAAGGGAAAAGTTGTTTAAGGTTTTATAAGATTGATATCAATTTGCTATTATTATGGAAAAATCCTAGGATTAACATAAATATTCGATATTCAAGAGCTTGCAGTTGCTATTCAGACTTTATAAAACGTATAAACAGCATAAGCATAAAAGATTTATTTAAAGTCGGTTATACATATAACAATACAACATAAGCTCTGTAGAGCTTTTATCCGTTTGTTTATGTAATTTATACGTGTTTTTCGTTTCTCGTTTTTTTATTTTATATAGATTAGACCGTTGGTTTTCCAGTTTGAATGGTTTTACACTAGTAATTTTGGAGCCCTTTATAGCTTGTTGTTCGGTGTGAGCCAAGGCTCCGTGTTGAAGGCCGTACATTGACCTATACCGGTTTACTTTTAAAAAAATTGTTATTTGGATGGAGAGTTGGCACTCGCACCACATCTTCCAATATATATATACATATATGACAAGCACAATACATAAAACACATAGCACATCATACAAAGAATAAATAATGTTATCAAGCACAGCAATTAATAAGCACATTAAAGCATATAAAGCAAACATAAAATGCAGATAAACTTAACATTCATGCAATAAATATTATATAAAGCGCTAAAAGTAATTCAAGCACTTAGAACACAAATAAAAAGTTATGCCTCAAAATTTAAAAGCCAGAGTACAAGATAAATAAATAAATGATCTACAGCTCACCGAGATCTGCAGGAGGAACACTGACACAAACTGCCCTCCCAATTACCAACCAAACTTTTAAACTGACCCAATGGCATTTCTTCCCTCATCTTATTTGGCAGTTCGTTCCAGAGTATCTCCTGCATATCTGAGTGTAGCCCATGGGTAGTTGTCCTTACCATGGGAACATCTGCTATGTTGTTATTTCTAAAAGAGTAATTACATTTTTTAATTTCAATAAGTTCATGTGTAGATATAATGGACATTGCTAGCTATAAACGTCACCAGTTTCTGAGCAGAAAAATGACGAGCCAAGGTTATGTCAAAGAACGTCAACTCGTCCTGTTTCTAAAAAAGTTCATCTGAAGATACCAATTTGACCTTGTTGATAATATTTCGTATCAACTTCACAATCCTTGCGTATTGTTAACCTTTACTGTTTATCTATATTTGATTATATACTTATGACGTGTACATGGTGTATCGGTACTTATACATCCCGCCATTGTGTTACTGTGCTATGATCAATTTTCTTGTCTTTCATTTTTGCTTATGTACTTTGTCTATATGGCATTTTGTGTTTAATTCTTTGCTGAATCAGTTATTTGTTTTTATATTGATTAAGATTATACAACAATGTTGACTGTAGGACCCCAATTTTTTACGTTTTTACCTAATATTATGCCTGTTAGTTTTGCTCACACATTGTTGTCAGTATAATGGAATTCTATGCGACTGTCATACACGTGGAGGTTTAGCTAACTATAAAACCACCATTTCATTGTACATAAGCATGATAAGCATGATAAGTAAATACCTGTACCAAGTCAGGAATATGACAGTTGTTTTTCAGTCGTTATAGATGTGTTTGAGCTTTTGATTTCGCCTTTCCAGAAAGGACTTTCCGTTTGAAATTTCCCTTGGAGTTCGGTATTTTTGTCCCATCAAATTTAGTATAATTCTCTGTCCTTGATTTTAAAAGGATTTTTTTCTACAAATCTTTAAATTTTACCCCTGAAATTCCCCTTAATTTGTGACCTCATGATTTTAAGAAAATTAATTTACATTGGTCGCTAATATTTTGCAATTTTTAACAAACGAACTATTATATGAGTTATAATCATTAATCAATTAAATGGTCATGATGCATCTGATAGCTATATAATCTATCTATGTTTTTCCGCGTGAAAAAAAGCATCGTGAAAAAAGCATCGACTGGTTTTACCTATTTTTGAACATTAAGGTACTTTTAGTAGCTCTATTATAACTTACTAATAAGTGTAATCTTAGGCGTTTTCTAACGGTATCAGGGGGTCCTACTAAAATGCGCCCGGGAGCGCCCGGGTGAAGAAAAAGCGCCCGGGGAAAAGAAAAAGCGCCCGGAGAAGAAAATGTAGCGCCCAGGGAACAGAAGAAGCGCCCGGGGGAAATATATAGATATTTTATTGGCATAAGACAACTTTGTTAAGTTACGGACATTGATTTTTATTTTTATTTTAGACAAGTAATTTTCAAATTCAGATAATAGACATTTGTAATAAAACACAAAAACTAGTATGAATATTTCAATTTTAACAATAATATATGAATACTATTTCGAAAGACTGATACTAATGGATCACAGGTAATGCGGATTTATAACACGTAAGACATCAAAAGACATGTTTTTGAAAAAACGATATCAAAATGAAAATGTATAAGACAACTCAAATTTCACAGATAAATATTAATTTAATCAAAATTAAAAGAGGTACACATAATAAATCAGCAAAAAAAGCAGTACTATACATGTACCGTAGTACGTTAAAACAAGGTTGTAAAAAGCAGATGTTTGGTTTAAATTTAAGTCTAAGCATTAAAACCCTGATAACCATAGCCATTGAAACAGTTTTAGTTTTATAAAAAAGATATAATAAATCTATCTCAGCATCTGTATAAAAAAGTGTTCACCATGCAGTTGCGAAAATATTAGACCTTAGGCACCGATTATTTTTAGTAACAAAATATACATTTTGATCGAGGACAATGTCTTTCATGATTCTTCTATATACTATTATTTATATTTATTTACTTACTTATATACAATTTTGAAATCAAATTATTCAATCATACAAATGTTACAACAAAGCTCAAAGAAGGAGGTTATTGTTTATGCTCTTGAGGGGTGCTCTGAATAACGGAGGATTACACATACACACATGTAAAATCCTTGTGTTGGTTCCCTGCGTAAAAAATCAATGAGTATGGCTACTTGTCAATAACGATCGGGTACCAGTAAAAGACGTAGACCGCTAGAGGGCGGAGAATTATCCGATTTGTTTGTTGTTGTTAGGCCTAATCAAAGCCCGACAAAGTGAGATTTTTAACAGTGTGTACAGTCAAAGTAAAGATTTACAGCAGCAGCTGTTAAATAAATGTAATTTAACAAGACTGAAACAGATGATAAGGTATACATAATACACAAAACACAGTAAAAATTAAGTCTACTTTCGATTTCACATGTCTTCGTCCTCGGAATGATGTCAACTCGTACCTTCGCCAACTCGTCCTTTTATCATATAGTAATATGGTCAATTAGAAACTGTGGAACATTATTTACTATTTTGTGAAAATTATGCAGAGGCTAGACAGAAACTTATACAAGAGATATACTTTAACACAGGATCGTTACATATTGATTTGGAACTTTTATTGTCAATAGAAAAAAAACGACAATGTCTCCGTCTCTAATGAAACACTAATGCCATTGTTGGGTGACTTTATTTGCAATTCGTGCCGGTTTTAATTAATGAAACATTAATAATATATTTTTTTTTCTATTAAATTTTCTTGTTAATTAATAATTAAGGAATGATCGACTGTAATATTTTTTCTGTCTATGAAGAAATAACATAAAAAATTTGTTTCACACTGAATAACGCGCGTAGGGGGTTAATAAACGGTATGCACCACATTTTTTATGTTATTTCGTATAGACAGAAAAAAATTTGCAGTCATTTCTTATAATTTAATTCTAAATTCCATTTTAAACCGTAGAAAACCATGAAAAAACGTTGATGACGTCACGGTCACATGACTAAATTATGTCTATGGGCTCATAACAAAACGTCAGCCAATCAGAAGACGCGTTACATCCAAAATTAAACTATATGTATATATATTTTTAATTTTTGTCAAAATATGTTAACAGTTACCACCTAAAAGTATATATATTTAAGTACAAGAGAGTTATTTACCATAGTGATCTATTTACACACGAGACTTGAATATTTACAAGGGAGACAATCCAGTGTCAACAGTGACACCTATAGAAAACAGAATACGGAATAGTACTACATTTTTATACGACCGCAAAATAAATATGCGGTTGTATATTGGTATCAGTCGTCATCGTCAGAAGACAGTTGGTTTCCAGACAATAACTTTAGTATAAGTAAATAGAAATCCATGAAATTTAAACACAAGGTTTATAACCACAAAAGGAAGGTTGGTATTGATTTTTGGGGTTATGGTCCTAACAGTTTAGGAATAAGGGGCCAAAAAAGGGCCGAAATAAGCATTTTTCTAGTTTCCAGACAATAACTTGTCAGTGGTCTCGTTAGCCCAAAATAGAAGGGCGCCGCGCCCTGGGTGCCCTCAGCCGCGCCCTGTGTGCCTTCATCCGCGCCCTTCTGCCCTGACGTCTTTTTCCCAAATTATCTTGTGCCGTTTTGGTAAAATTTTGTTTCATCGATTTCTGATCTCCAAGTTAATTACATATCTATGACACCTGTGTGATTGCCCCCAGGTTAATCATGTCATTACAATCAATTACAATGATAAAGACTTCAAAGGTGTTAATAACTAGGTAATTTAATTAGGACAATGTATCTTTTTGTCATACTTTTGATGAATGTGTCGGCGAGTGTTTTTAGCTTGGGTCGGCATTTTCGATCTCAAAGTCACAATGGAAGAGCGTATATAAATGAAGACTTTCATGACTTTAGAATCATCAAAATAAAACTATGCCTTTACAGAAATGCCTTCCATCTTAACTTGTCAGCGGCAAGCACAGTTTTTAATTAACCCAAACGTGGTGGAAATTGATTTTGGAGTTACTTCCCCTGTTTTAGCTTATTACAAATTTGTGCTCTAAAAATATTATCTAGTATCAAAAAAAGGAATGAATTACCAATTGAATATATAATAACATAATAATGTTACCTTAAAGATATTAATTGTCTTTGAACATATTAAAAAATATATATTGCAATTTCTACTTGATAATTATACTTTTAGCAATCCATGTTCTAAACATTGTTAAATTAGTAATGCTCTCAGTTTCAGAACATGTAATGTATTGAAAGCTACAATTGCTATATAGATAAAAAAAATTAAAAAAATCACATATTCTTTGATAATGGGTAGAGTGAAGTTAAACTGTAAAAACATATTATATTGATGAAGATGTACTATATCATTCATAACTACACAAACAATGAAATAAAGACTATAGTTGAAAAGCATCTTTATTTAAAAAAAACAACATATACAGTAAAAAAAAAAAAAGAGATTCGTTAACTCGTGATACACACAGAAAACGTAGACAAAAAAATGAGCAGTGCCTTTTCTTATCATAAAAAGTGCCCTGCCCTCCAATGGCACCCTGCCCCTTTTGATTTCTAGCTAGAGCACTGCTTGTGAAACTGTTTGAATCTCTCTGAAATTATACCACAAAGGGATGGTTAGGATTGACTTTGGGTGGTTATGGCTCAAACCGTTTAGGAATTAGGGGCAAAAAAGGGGGGAAAACAAGGGTTACCTGGTTAATGGACAATTTTAAAGCAGTGTAAGGGAGGTAATCCAAACACATTTAAAGTACAATGTTTAGCCTTTTCAATAGTTGTCTGGTGCAAAAAGGCCGATAACTCAATTTAAGAATTTAATATTTTTGGAGACGGTCAATTTCTCAAATTGCATGCTTTATCATCACCATTTTTTCTTTGGCCATCGATGACAACACTTTTGCTGCATTCTTTGACAATAAGGTACATGTATATTTAGCAAGACAGTATTATCAATGTATTATTGTGGTATCAACATATGTTAGCAATATAAGATACCTGAATTAATTGTTATTTTGGCAATTAAGGACAATTCATCACTTCCCCTGAAAACATGATTTTGTACAAGTTCACTTTTCAGCATCTACGGGCAGCGAAGCAGATCAAATTCCTGATTATTTTTACTACAGCATTCTGATTTTGTTAATTGCTTCATATTACCGCTTTTTTTAAATCAATTTTTGTTTACATTAAATGTTAAAAACTAGTTTGAGTTGTCGTTCTTAGTGTATAGTTTGTTCCAAAAACAGTCTCAATTCTCCATTCTCAATTTTAGTGTTCGTTTCTGGTACGGTTTGGCTGTTGTTTATTGACAATAAAGTTGTCTCAACTAAACAGCATGTTAGCTTCAGTGTGTGTGTGTATTTTTAATTAGGCTAAATAAAAATATATGTGTGGTTCCAGTAACCTGACCGACCCTAGTTAAAACCCCCTGACCCTAGAACTTTTTTTTTCATTTCTGAAAAATAAATTTTCAAATGATTTAATTTTGAGGATTGTGAATTAAAATAATTAAATTCATAGATTTCTGTCATCTGAATTTCCATCACAAGTATCTGTTATGGCTAAAATGCAACAATTCATAACAGAATGCAACAAAATTAACTAAAAACATATATTAGGCCAGGATTTTTTAATTTGTTGGTTTACGGATCCGCCGGCCTGATTTTGTCTATTTCCAGAATAAAAATAAAATTGACTTTTCATGCTTTTTCATTCCCGCTGACCCTAACAAATGCAATTATCCCTGAAAAATAAATGAATTATCCTTTTTTTATAAAATGAAATGCATTAATCACTAACAGAATTGATAACACTTTCTGTTGTGAAAAAATGAAACTTTCAGTTTACGTTTCAAAAAATAGATAAATCAATTATTAATGACCTTGACATGTCGTTTGGACAAATATTTTTGTGGAACGAAACCCGTGTTTAAAACCAATTACACAATAAGTTCGTTTCTCTTATTTGTCAACAGTCCGTAAGATGCATCTTCTCATAGAAATAGACTTGTCCAAATGTGGACAGGTGGAAGTTCAGGACATCAAGTTAAAGTACTGAATATTAACAGATCATTTAAAATTTTCTTGTTTCATAGATAATAAAATTTTTTCGTCCATTTGGATAAAAACGGGAATGCGTGACAACAGATTAACCCGATATTCTCGTTTTTTCCAGTGGACGAGTCTATTACATTTTTGACGCGTGTGTTGAAAAATATTTTCTTACCACGCTTTTACATTTATTTCTTTATCAGTTTTCGTTCTTGAAGATCATTATTCACCAAGTTTTCTGGAATTGATTAAGAGCTATGTGAATTTGTCTTCCTTTATGAAATTTAATTACGTCTTTGTCCGTGCACCCCCTTTTTACGGGAAATTATTAGGCAATGTCATGCAATTTTTATTACAACTGAGCAATAATATTTCATTAAACTAAAATTTAAGAAATGATGACAAAATAGGATAACAAACATATTATTAGAAAGGTGAAATATATATTTATTTTGCATATCAGTCTTCTGTCTTGAAAGATATTATTTTATTTTTTTCCCGACCGACCGACCCGACTTTTTCATGGAGAAAATCCGTAAACCAACAAATTAAAAAACCGTGGCCTTATGACTGTTTATTTTACAAGCAAACACATGTAAAAATGGTGGACTTCCGGTTGGGGCATGGATAATACTGGAAACAATTTCGGTAAACACACGATTTTTTTCCGGATTTTAAGATTCAAAAATTAAAAATTAAAAAATATTAAAAAAATTTGCCAACCTACCGACCCTATTTTTTAAAAGTATGTAACTGGAACCACACATTTATTTTTATTTGGCCTTACTTAGTAATTGTTGACAAAAACAAATTGTTTCTAAATACATTTGGCAGACAGGATTACAGGGATTGAACTGAGACTACTGCAATTGTAGCCCACATATATAGTCCTATACAAGAAAAGAAGAAATTTAAGAAGCCCACACAAAATTTTAGGGGCCATTGGCGCGTGGGCCCCTGCTAATTTCAAACCCTGGGATTATAGGTAATTGTTATTTCCCTTGTTTAAAAATATAAATTGCTTGTTTCTATATTTAACCATTTACATGATACTTCTTTAGTACATATTTGTTAAACTGCATACATATGGCTATTTAATTAATGGCTATTTCGATGAGGTTTTCGATATCACAAACTAGTCAAAACATTTACTAAATTTTATCATCGGTATAAAGACATCATTCGTAAATATAGCTCAACATGCAGACTTCTAATACGTTCAGGTATTTCACATCCAATTTTTTATGGTAATATTCTTTATAAAGCACAAAGGTGTCAGTATTCACCTCAGAAACTTACAAAACCTTTGAATAGACTTATTAAGAAGGGATATAATTACGATACTGTTGTCAAGTCATTAAAGATTGCATATTTTGGCGTTAATATTGAGTCACTGATAAGGTCTTTGCATCGGAACTAAACACATTTATTCTAAAAACAGTTGTTGGCATGACACGGGTTATGTTCTTCTCATATATGTTATGATGGTATGATACTAAACCCCTAACGGGAAGGATTGTGCCTGATGTTCATATGATGAAATCATAATCTTTCAGTCAGTTTAATTGAAGTCTGGAGCTGGCATGTCAGTTAACTGCTAGTAGTCTGTTGTTATTTATGTATTATTGTCATTTTGTTTATTTTCTTTGGTTACATCTTCTGACATCAGACTCGGATTTCTCTTGAACTGAATTTTAATGTGCGTATTGTTATGCGTTTACTTTACTACATTGGTTAGAGGTATAGGGGGAGGGTTGAGATCTCACAAACATGTTTAACCCCGCCGCATTTTTGCGCCTGTCCCAAGTCAGGAGCCTCTGGCCTTTGTTAGTCTTGTATTATTTTAATTTTAGTTTCTTGTGTACAATTTGGAAATTAGTATGGCGTTCATTATCACTGGACTAGTATATATTTGTTTAGGGGCCAGCTGAAGGACGCCTCCGGGTGCGGGAATTTCTCGCTACATTGAAGACCTGTTGGTGACCCTCTGCTGTTGTTTTTTATTTGGTCGGGTTGTTGTCTCTTTGACACATTCCCCATTTCCATTCTCAATTTTATTATTTATTTCGAATTTTTTGAACCATAAAATTAAATTTTGACTCTTCGCATTGAATAATCTGCGAAGGCAAAGCTGATTATGTAAAATGTGAAGAGTCAAATATTAATTTTATTGTTTAACATGTTCAATAAATCTAAATAAATTATTGCCATTCATTATAAATAAATTTCTATCAAAAATAATGCTCAAAGAACTTTTTATATTATTTATATTTACAATAACAACGTACACACATGTTGGCGTATGAAAAATAAAAAAGTAGTTCCGGTAAAAGTTGGCGTGTCGCCATAAAAATTACCAACATTGTAAATAAAAGTACATGTAATACTTTTAACCAATCAGAAGACAGAAAATACATCAAATTTATTTTTTTATTTATGTTTTAAAGTTTAGTATTTGCATTGTTGCTATAAATAATTTTTAACCTTTGTTGAGAGACTAAAAATCATTTTATATAAGTGGTTTGGAATTTAACATTAAATTAAATTATTGAACTGCACTAAAATCTCCCTATGAGGTTAGTGCATTGTACTTATTGAAAAAATGATATATTGTTTTCATTGATTTTTATGCCCCACCTACGATAGTAGAGGGGCATTATGTTTTCTGGTCTGTGCGTCCGTTCGTCCGTCCGTCCATTTGTTTTTTTTTTTGGTTCGTCCGTCTGTCCTGTTTCAGGTTAAACTTTTTGGTCAAGGTAATTTTTGATGAAGCTGCAGTCCAATCAACATATAACTTTAAGTACACATGTTCCTTATGATATATGATCTTTTTAATTTTAAAGCCTAATTAGACTTTTGGCCCCAATTTCACGGTCCACTGAACATAGAAAAAGGAAGTGCCAGTTTCAGGTTAAAGTTTTTAGTCAAGGTAGTTTTTGATGAAGTTGAAGTCCAATCAACTTGAAACTTAGTTTTCATGTTCCTTATGATATGATCTTTCTAATTTTAGTGCCAAATTAGGTTTTTTGGAAAGATTAGAACTTGTTCTAAATCTTTACTAAGGCACCGGCATCCCTAACAACACGACATGTTAGCTACTGTTACTAAATGTATTCACACTGAAATATAGTTCCCTATGGTTTTCATGTATGTGCACGTAATACTCATATAAACTGAAAAATGGATTTATTATTGGAGCAGTTCATTTAAGAATGTATGTCATTAAGGTGTTTTCATTTGCAGACTGTTTATTAATTAGTTTGATTAAGTAATTGAATATTGATACATTAATAGTTTGATTGACAACTGTCATTACCACTAAACAATCAGAGACAAGGTGGACCTTTAATTACAATGCCCCACCTCCTAAACTGTCAATCAAATTGACCACATTACCTATCACCCTAAGACTTACATAATTATACAGACCTATTTATGCAATATACAGTGTACAATATAATACATATCAACAAACAAATATTAGACCTCATAATTGAATACATATAGATTCTACCACTGCATCTAGTGTGATACGATATTTATCCACTGGAGACAGTTAAATTTTCAAATTTAAAACGCGAAGCTTGCCCTAGCGTTTTAAATATTTAAAATTTAACTGTCAAGAGTGGATAAATATCGTATTACACGAGATTTGGTGGTAGAATCAGTTTCTCTAATGATTTGTATGCAGTATGCAGGCAAACTTATTCCTTCTTCTGAAAAGATGTGTTCTTTTTATGTGACGTCATCAGGCATGGTCGCCTTTTTTCATGACGTCACAATAGGAAATTCCGAAGAAAAGCAAGAAAATTTGACGTCATAATCGAATTTCAACCAATGAATAGTTGATTAAATAAAAATAATAAACAGGTTAGGAAAACGATAAATCGGCTAAGATTAGAATTAGAGAAATAAATGTATATATTAGATGTTTGATATATATAAGGATGATTTTTTTATTGCCTATTACTTTTGATCTACATTACTTAAAGTGATTCTGTAAATTTTATCTGAAAGATAAATGATTAATTAAGGATTAACAAGATCTCTTAAAATAAATGAAATATGAATATAAATATGAATGTATATAAAAAGGTATATTCAAGTAAGGCCTATAATTTACTTGATAAATTTCCAATATTCATCTATAATTAATGAACAATTTAGATTAGTTCACATTTTTTTTTATCAGGAATTGGCTTGAAACAGTTTTAAATTTTTTAAAGTTTTAATTTATATAGGAAACCATTGTTTATTAGGTTATTCCCCATCAATCAGTATCTCTATTTTAGTCATTTAAATTTTTATTAGAAGTCAATATATATTTTTGCAATAAAAAAAGAATCCACATTTCAATAAGTAAGTTTTTTAATTTGTTTATGTTGAAAAAGTACATTTTCAATGCCCTGTGTTGAAAAGAACTTTTACAAAAAATTAATCAAAAGGCACTCTACAACTTTTGATTTTCAATGTCATATAACCTCTGTTTCAACTTACAAAATGCCCCAAAACAACATTTTTAGATTATTTTTGTTGACACTTTAAAGTTCTTAGTTGTTGGTCTAGATTTTATGTCTTAATTACAAACATGTTCAGAACAGGCAACATTATTTGGATAAGATATAAACTGCAGTTTGAATAAAATTGTGCAATTTAAGAGACCCATATTATTATTTAATTTGAGCTCATTTTATCCTCATTCTGGAAAAGCAAGTTTTCTTCTAAAGACCTGCTGTTAATGCAATTTTCAGCAATACTGTTTTATTAATGTTCATTTTTCCCCACCATACCTTAGTATGAAATTATTCAAACTACTCTTCTAATCTTTCCATGAGTGATTTCCATCACTTTGATTATCCCATTTCACGGTCCATTGAACATGGAGAATGATAGTGCAAGTGAGGCATCCATGTACTTTCGACACATTCTTGTTTTGGTTTTTTTTTAATTTAGATAGCCCTTTTATATTAAGCATCCATCGTCTTCATATATATCAGTTCACAAACTAGAACAAGCTATGGTCTGCATCCCCAGCAGAATTGCTCCTGCTCCATACATGACCCCACCCCATTTTATTTTATGGCTATCAGTAAAATATGTTTATTTTTTTAACATATCTGGTTTTTAACTCGCATGCATATTTTTACTGTCAACAAAATATATGGCCTCAACGCACACAAGAACAATACAAAATATCTCTTCACAAATTTGTTGTCAAAATAATAAAACTGTACTCTTTCAATAAATACTCTTGCAATAAATTCAGTCACTTTAAAAAATTCTATAGCATAAATTGAAAAGAATTAGACTTACCTATTTATTTGATGGCACCCTTTAATATAACCATATAATGAATCTTTAAAAAAAAAATCCACAAATATCACATATCAAATCAATTTAAAGTTTTTTTTCTATTATAGTTTACTTTGCGTAACAAAGTAAGGAACTAATTATAAAACATGGGTAAGCAATATAAATACATTTTTATATAAAAAAATGTCCGTTTAAATAAAACAAATGTCCCTTAAATCATGTAAATACTTAAATTCAGCTGAAAAAAAGTTTGTACGCGTTATGACCTGAGATTTTATTACGTTGACAGGTATGCATTCCTCCTTTTTAGCTCACCTGGCCCAAAGGACCAAGTGAGCTTTTCTCATCACTTGTCGTCTGTGGTCGTCGTCGTCCGTCATTAGCTTTGACAAAAATCTTCTTCTCTGAAACTACTGGGCGAAATTAAAACAAACTTGGCCACATTTAGTTTAAAAAATGTGTGGTGTAACCAGGCCAACCAACCAAGATGGCCGCCATGGCTAAAAATAGAACATAGGGGTAAAATGTAGATTTTGGCTTATAACTCTGATATCAAAGCTTTTAGAGCAAATCTGACATGGGGGTAAAATAGTTTATCAGGTAAAGATCTATCTGCCCTGAAATTTTCAGACGAATCGGACAACCGGTTGTTGGGTTGCTGCCCCTGAATTCGCAGTTTTAAGGAAATTATACGTTTTTTTTGGCTATTATCTTTAAAGTCATAAGAAACCTCAAATCAAAAAAAAATAATGCATATGTTTTTTATAACTCAATCGATAGTTTTCATTGTAAAACTTATGTACATATACTTTTTTCTGAAGAAAATTCTTTAATTTATTCATATTTAGAAGAAGTTTACTTTATTTGAATTGCTTCCTTCCAGCAAGCAATTCCCCCGATATATTTTCCGTATGCAAGGTGACCTCAGTGTGACCCATCTCGTAAAAATCCGGTGACCACAATACGCATGGATGTCCTTAAAATAAACTATTATCTGAATTTACATGTTAAACACGTGCTCAATTTCCATGCTTTTTTGTTTATTTTTCGTCAATTGTTGACAAACAGGTGACAATCGTTAAACTTCGGCTTCAAAACACGAACTTTAATTACCTGCCATATTTTCACAACAACACTGACCGATTGAAAAAAAATTGACGATTATACGAAGTTTACACGAAAAAAAGGATAAATTCGAGCACAGAAGACTAAGTTTATGATGTTTGTATGCATTGGTTTAAGAATTGGAAGAACATTATTTTTCACCGGTCACTCGTTTCTTATGACTTTAATATTATTATAGATAGAGATAAACTGTGATTAGCAATAATGTTCAGCAAAGTAAGATCTACAAATAAGTCAACATGACCAAAATGGTCAGTTGACCCCTTAAGGAGTTATTGCCCTTTATAGTCATTTTTTACCAATTTTTCATAAATTTTGTAATCTTTTACAAAAATCTTCTCCTCTGAAACCACTGGGCCGAATTAAACCAAACTTCACAATCATCATTAGGGTATCTAGTTTAAAAATGTGTGGCATGACCCTGCCAACCAACCAAGATGGCCACCATGACTAAAAACAGAGCATAGGAGTAAAATGTAGATTTTGGTTTATAACTCTGAAACCAAATTAAAGCATTAAGAGTAAATCTGACACGGGGGTTAAATTGTTTTGCAAGTCAAGATCTACCTGCCCTGAAATTTTCAGATGAATCCCACAACTGGTTGTTGGGTTGCTGCCCCTGTATTGGAAATTTTTAAGGAAATTTTGCTGTTTTTGGTTACTATCTTGAATATTTTTATAGATAGAGATAAACTGTAAACAGCAATAATGTTCAGCAAAGTAAGATCTACAAATAAGTCAACATGACCAAAAAGGTCAGTTGACCCCTTAAAGGGAAATCACACTATTTAAACTACTAATAATAATTCATCAAAATTTAGCATTTAGACAGATCATACTTATTTAAATATTTTAGGCGGAAAAAAAATTGGGGTCACCGATGTTGTTTTCGAGATATGACGTCATCAAAAAGTAAAGAATTGCGTTATACAGTAATATAGAAATAGCGCTCAAAAATGCTTAAAGAAGGCAAAATTATTAATACACGATGTTTAACTGGTTTAACTAAAACAGTCAATAGTAACTTTTATCTTATACACATTTATTTTCCTCAGTTTCCTTATTTTTTAAGGCCTTTTTACATTTCCCGCCATTTTTAATTGCCGTTAATTATTTATTTTTCTTGAAATAAAAAAAATCTACTAATGTTTTTTCCTTGAAACTTCTGCATTAGTTGCAGCTTCAGGGGAGATTTTAAAAGCATTAATAAAAAAGGGGGGTCACCGATGTTTTAAATCCGCTACAGTGGAAATAATCTTATTATCAATTTTTGGCGGGAATTATAACTTTTTCTCTTAACGTTATTGAACGACGTTGCTGGCATAGCAGCATTTCTTGCAATGCTTGGAACTATTGGGTTAAAATTATATATTATATATTTTATTTTTATATAATATTTTTTTAAGGTATTTTGATTATTCATTATTAAGCATGTAACAGTTTATTAAAAAGTAATTGTCAAAGTTGGAGTCATCTAAATTTTTTTAATTGCATTTGTTGTATAGGAAAAACTAATGTGTGCCTCATGCCGTATTAAAGAATTAATTTACGGCTTGCAGATTTAGAATCTTCTACTTCGGAAGATTGAGGGTATCTGGGCTGAAAAGTAACACGTTCCATTTAGACTACAAACAGAATAAATTCACTAACTTGTCCATTACACCGGGAAGATAAAACCCGAAATGCCGTGTTTAAAAAGCCACAAACTCGGCACTTAAAAAAAAAAAGCCCTCAATGACACCGTTTTCAGACGAAATTTAGAATTGGCTAACATTTCTGTTATAACACAACGCTCCATAATCGACACAAATTAAGATCGAGTTACAGTTTTATTTTGATTTCGAATATTTTTTCCAGTAAGATTTCTAGTTTAAGCTCGAGTTACACTTAGAAACTTCTTGAGTTATACTGTTAGATAGAGTAAAAATTCTGGTAAGAGTTTAAATTTAGAGATCCGATGAAATTAAGAGTAAGAATGTGGTTTCTATTTTCTGTTGGTGCACCTCTTTTTGTTTGAATGTATATTCTTTTATTACATATATCTTTCATTGTAGTAAATGCAACTTTTTTTGCCAATACTGATTAATGAGGGGGGCAGGACCTCTTTCGGGACGTCGGGATTTTTTTTAATTTCTGAATCTCGGAATTTCGGGTTCAGGACCCCTCTGACCCCCCCCCCCCATTAATGATAGTTAATTTGAAAATAATTAATTGAATTTGTGTGCCAATATTTAAGCACTCTCTGATATATCATGTTGGCTATTTTTGTTGAAAGAACCAAAGACTAAAGAGTAAAAAAACTGGGTGTCCTTTTCAGTCACGGTCTCCGACAATATCCCTTTATCACTGTCGACAGTGATCACTTTGAGTGACCTAAACTCGAACCTACATCTGAACTTTTATTACTATTTTTTTTTTTTTTTTTTTACCATTGTTTTCTTGATTTTTGCAAAACTTTCAGTGGCAAATATTACATGAACATCAACACAAAACATTTGTCTATATGAGTGGAATATTCTTTCACCAGACGGACCATTACTTAGTTTGTAACAGTTTAGCAGTACTCTGTGAGACATGTGTATATCTCTACATAAATACATGTGTGTGTGTGTGTGTGTTAAATATTTCTCTTGTTGGAGACTGGTAAAGCCATATGTATAGTACGTGTTGAATTATTATACGCCCGGTTACGGGACGTATTATGGTCTACATCTGTCCGTCCGTTCGTCGTCAACATGTCGGACATTAACTCAAAAACGCTTTAACCAATTGGCATAAAACTTTAAAGAAATTGTTTATAGCTATTGACGTGAGCTCCCTTTCTTTTTTTTTTTATAAATTTTGCTTTTACGTTTCCGAGTTATCCATTAAAAAAGGGGGATTTTCCAGTTTTCGGACAATTATAACTCAATATCGCTTTCATCAATTTTCATACAACTTTGATAAATTGTTTATATCTGTTGATGTAAATGTGGCAGCGATATTTTCCGCTTTGTTTATTTCGTGGACATTCAAACTTTATCTAAAAGCAAGATACTATTGTTCTCAAAATTGTCAGCTTACATGTTAAGAAGTTAATCCATTTAAATCCTAGCATTGTCTATTTCTTGTTATCGTATATATGTTTTTAATTGCATTATTCGTTTATAGCATTACGTGACAAATTTCATTAGTACATGTAGTTATGATTAAGTAAGATTACGTAATACATTTTATATCGTTTCTATGTAAATGGGCAGTTGGATACCAGCGGTCATTTACATACGGAGGCAGTGCATTTACAGTGACATTCATTGTGTTTAGTATAGAACATTTATTGGAATTACCATTTGTTGTATCTTTCCGGAATATTTACCGTTGAACTTTTATTGTAATTAATGTTTTGCACTATTGAAGAAGTTATATATAAACCATCGTAAAGCTTAACTTAGTTTTGTTGACTTTATCCAGTGACTTTCCCAATCTAATTAAAAACCGATCTCTCATCGCTCCTGTTTCTGATATGTCGCGTGGGAGATCTAACGAAACCCACTTTGAGGTCACATGTGAGTGACCTCGTAGGTGTGTCTTTTTCGACCAATGAAATTGAGTCTTCCACGATCTTGGAAGTTTGACGTAAGGCAAAGGGATGTAACTCATTTTATTTACGACGAAATCGTCAGTCATAATAATTCATAAACTTTTTTGATTGGCTTATGAATAGGTCGTCAACTCATTTGCATATCTTTATAAATTCATGACTTTTAGTTCACTCACATGTGACCTCAAAGCCGGTTTCGTTAGATCACCCACGCGACATATCAGAAACAGGAGCGATGAGAGATCGGTTTTTAATTAGATTGTGACTTTCCCCCCGAATTCTAAATATAACAGGAACGACGAAAACCCCTGTTATATAATACCCTTTTGATTTTCATAAATTTCTAATATGACATTGAGAGGTAATGAATCTTTCTGAAATTGTACCACAAGGTTCCATATCACAAATGAAATATCAAAGGAACATTTGGGAAAGATGGACGACACTTACATCATTTCTGTCGTCACATGTGAAATAAATAACGATTTCAAATAGGACTTCACACATTTACGTCCAGTGGCAAGTTTAATGCATATTCAGAACTAGAACATATGAATTTGACTCTGCTTTGTATAAACCCGACAGGCTGAGCCGGATAAATACTTATATGAAATGAGATGTTTGATGAATTATTTATACATGTAGTAAAGAAGACTATAATAGTTATGACGTTGCATGCATGTGATATGAGAAAACTGTAAGTTGATGCCTCGTTCACAAGTACATTTAATTCGAATTGAATTCGAATCGAATGCGAATCGAATTCGCTAATCACGTTCACACACTCTTCTGTTTTAATTCAAATTGATTCGAATTAGCTAATTCGAATTAACCAATTCGCATTAGAAATACGTTTTTGTTAATACGAATTAAAAGTTAACGTCGTTAGGACAGTAAAAAATTTGACGCGCATTGTAATTCGAATTAGAATTGACGTTAGGACGTCAAACGTTTCGAATGCGAATTAAACTAATTCGAATTAGTTAAAGGGGCACTAGCTACGAGATATATAAGAAATCTAAATTTTGATTTTTTTTTTGTTCAATTAATAATGAAAGTGAAATAGTGAAATACCAATTCGCTTTTGCAGCCAAATAGGTTCAATTTTGTCAACTTACGCTAAGAAACATCGATAATTACTTATTCACTTGCAAGTGAATGAGTCGACCTCTTTAAATCCGTATTCATGTGAACTTCAATTTAACCCCTAGCTAGAGATTGACAACGCATGCATTGTACGTGTACTGGTTATTTAAAGAAAAAGAATGTCAACAATGAAAGTGAAACTACGGTAAAACATTTGATTACTAATTCGATGCACATAAAATCATTCTTATGCGGTTAAAAACTATGAGAAACATATATTTTTAATCTATAAAATAACTCAAACAGACCTATAAATATCCAATTGCACGTGTTGGTTTAATATACGCCGAATCCTACATACCGCATCGCGGCGATACGCTGCCAAAGTTGTGCCATTTCATGACCACTTTTGGCTATTTTTTTGCCTAATATTTTGTCCATTTCGAGTAGCATTTTCAATTTTGCACTTGAAGTCAAGATGAGTCCATAATATTTTTGGAAATTTAGAATTCAATTAGATATTGAACATATACATCAGAAAATTAAAAAAAAATTATATGTCACCCACTTCGTTATCGAGAAAATGGTCGGAGAGGGTACTAAGTTACATTGAATATGCTATGAAATTCCAACGTTCTTAGTGTTGATTATGCATGATGATTATGTGTTTTGTATTGGTAGATCCTTTTTATCATAATGGTCTGAATAGTGTGTCATTCATTTATTAATGTTTATTTTGTGTTTCCAATATTTTTTATTCTTTATATTTTAGCACCTCATCATTCAATCTTTTTTTTTTTGCCTTTTATTCTGCAGTATTTGCCCATTATTTTGTATTCCGGTAAACCCCAATACAATCTAAAATATCGCTAGTACATATCAGTTGTAAAATATATGATATGTCCATTAGCATTTCTCGTGGTTTAGTGGAACATCCCTTAGAGCGTTCGCTTTTTCATAAATTAGCAACCTTTACGACGGAATCGAAAACGGCGACGTCATAATACAGTTACGACACTATGGCGGCGCCGAGATCGATGCGTATAAACAATAGTGTGATTTCCCTTTAAGGAGTTATTGCCCTTTATAGTCAATTTTTAATAATTTTGTATATTTTGTAAATTTTTGTAAATTTTAGTAAATTTTAACAAAATATTTTCCTCTGTAACTAATCGGCCAAGTTCATTATCATGACATGATTATAAATTGAGATAATTGTAAGAAGCAAGAATGTTCAGTAAAGTAAAATCTACAAACACATCACCATCACCAAAACACAATTTTGTCATGAATCCATCTGTGTCCTTTGTTTAATATGGACATAGACCAAGGTGAACGACACAAGCTCTTATGAGCCTCTAGTTTAGCTCACCTGGCCCAAAGGGCCAAGTGAGTTTTTCTCATCACTTTGCGTCCGTTGTTAACTTTTACAAAAATCTTCTCCTCTGAAACTAGTTGGCCAAATTAAACCAAACTTGGCCACAATCATCATTGGGATATCTAGTTTAAAAAATTGGTCCGGTGACCCATCCAACCAACCAAGATGGCCACCATGGCTATAAATAGAACATAGAGGGTAAAATGTAGATTTTGGCTTATAAATCTGAAACCAAAGCATTTAGAGCAAATTAGACATGGTTAAAATTGTTTATCAAGTCAATATCCATCTGCTCTCAAATTTTCAGATGAATCGGACAACCCGTTGTTGGGTTGCTTCCCCTGAATTAGTAATTTTAAGGAAATTTTGCAGTTTTTGCTTATATCTTGAATACTATTATAGATAGAGATAAACTGTTAACAGCAATAATGTTCAGCAAAGTAAGATCTACAAATAAGTCAACATGGCCAAAATGGTCAGTTGACCCTTTAAGGATTTAATGCCCTTTTTAGTAATTTTTTACCAATTTTTCGTAAATTTTGTAATCTTTTACAAAAATCTTCTCCTCTGAAACTAATAGGCCAAATTTAACCAAACTTGGCCACAATCTTTATTAGGGTATCTTGTTGAAAAATTGTGGGGGGGGGGGGGGGGGGGACCCGGCCAACCAACCAAGATGGGTGCCATGGCTAAAAATAGAACATAGGGGTAAAATGTAGATTTTGGCTTATAACTCTGAAACCAAAGCATTTAGAGCAAATCTGACAAGGGGTTAAATTGTTTATCAAGTCAATATCTATCTGCCCTAAATTTTCAGATGAATTGGAAAAACGGTTGTTGGGTTGTTGCCCCCAATTGGTAAATTTTAAAGAAATTTTGCTATTTTTGGTTATTATCTTGAATACTATTATAGATGGAGATAAATTGTAACCAGCAATAATGTTCAACAAAGTAAGATCTGCAAATAAGTCAACATGACCAACATGGTCAGTTGACCCCTTAAGGAGTTATTGCCCTTTATAGTCAAGTTTTAATTTTTCATTACAATATGGTAAATTTTTACAAAATATTTTCCTCTGTAACTTAAAAGGGCCAAGTTTATTATAGATAGAGAAAATTGTAAGTAGCAAGAATTTTCAGTAAAGTAAGATATACTTTAAGTTATCTACGTACATATCCGTAGATATGGGTATTTTAACACCCTGAAGTACCCATGTACACCCTGAGGCGTAGCCGAAGGATGTACAGGGTACTGAAGGGTGTTAAAATACCCATATCTACGGATATGAATGTAGATAATGAATTCATCCCCGGTCTTAGTCCAAATCGGGCCAGTTTTATTGAAATTCGGGTACAAAGTGTATCGTGAAAACAATGTTTTTTTCATAATCTAAAAAAGTTTTATTAAAATTTCGAAATTTTACATATTTTTCATGGGGTGTAGGGTACTACCTTTGGTAGAACCCTACAGGTAGTCAAATATAAGACATTTTTAATACGGAGACAGAGAAATTGGATTGAGTAAAATTTGGCACTGAATGTTGTGAGAGTTACGTCATACATGGTGTGACGTAAACGTGGGTCATTTGCATAGTCCCAATGTTTGACAATGTGGCAGTCAAACTGAATTTAATGAAATGAGTGTAAATGATCGGCAAAATAGGACACAATCGTTAATGAATTAAATATTTAATTACAAACATCATGGATAATCTACAGAATTCAATATTCCACAAGGAGCAACCATGGAACTAAGGAAAACTTGCGTGAAGTTCCCCGGGAAAATGGTTAGCAATTAACGTCCGGGGATATGGGTTAGCAACACCCAGGGGCTATGGGTTTTGTAACGACGTGCGTTAACCAATCAAAATCCTAGATATATACTAAGCCGGGGATAAAAACACATCACCATCATCAGAACACAATTGTGTCATGAATCTATCTGTGTCCTTTGTTTTATACATGTATGTATATAGACCAAGGTGAGTGACACAGGCTCTTAAGGCAGATTCCATGTAAGAAATGGAAATATCTGTCAAAGTGAATAAAAAGAAAAAAATAGTAATTACTTTTTTTTGAAAGATAACCTGTGAATGTTTTGATGAATAATGATATTATATGAAATTATAAAAATAATTTTTGGATATGATTGTTTCTGTTTAAAGTAGAAATGATTAAAACAAGTTGAAAAAATGCAAATATTTTGACAGAATTAACTCCCATTGTTTTACACAATGTTTATGTGTTGCAATGCTTTATGTTGACACTTGTAGTCTGGTTATTCAAACATCCCTGTTCCCAAACATCTGTGATATATATTTTTTTCACTTTCAAATATTTTGCTTTATAGCTCAGTGTCTGTCAATAAATTTTATGTCAGGAACATCACCATGATCACTGTAAAAACTTTCAAAATCATTGTTGGTTCCAATATTGCCAGTTAAAACTGTAAATCATGATGTGCATTTAAAAAAAACACATGTTGATCCTTTTATTTAACTTACTTCAAGCAATAGTTTAAACTTATATGTTTCCTACATAAGATCTGTCAAACTTGTTTTCTTATGTCTGAAACATTTGAATGTGCTAACAGTTAAAGTTATTTGACATGAGGTGAAATCTTGTTAGATGTTAGGCTGCAGTATTTTTCCAGGAGTTTTAAAAATGACTTTCAACTAGGATTTGATTTCCAATGTCATATATATTGTCTGTCAAAATATCTTAGTATGAAAAATCTTATGTCAGAATCAAGTCTGTCAAAATCTTATGTCAGAAACTCAATTTGTCTGTCAATCTTATGTCAGAATCAAGTCTGTCAAAATCTTATGTCAGAATCAAGTCTGTCAAAATCATATATGTCAGAAACTCAATTTGTCTGTCAATCTTATGTCAGAAAAAATAAAGTCTGTCAAATCTCATGTATGAAAAATAAAGTCTGTCAAATCTTATGTCAGAAACATAACATTTAAGGCTTCGTTTAGGCCATAAAAAAGAATAGGTTTGTTTGCCCAAACGCTACTTACCCAGAAAAAAGCTGCCTAATGAAATTCTTTTATTGTCCTGATTTGAAGAAGTTTTTTTAATCAGATAGGCATGAAGACTAATAAACACCCGATACTTCAATTTCTTTTTTTTGAAAAAAAAGAAAAGAAAATGCCTACCTACCTACCCACTGTCTCAACCTTTGGGTAGTGTTTGGGCAAACTAAAATATTTTTAATTGTGGCCTTATTTAAAAAGGATGATGCTCAAAATTTTTTTTGGTCAAATTGTCTTTATCTTTACTAGTAAAGCGTGTATTCAAAAACAGAAGTTCATTGCTTATGATTTTTGTCTAACATGCTTACGGGAGTTGTTTCACTTTCTTATATGGAATCTGCCTTAAGAGCCTCTAAGTTTTCTTCACACAAGTACAGCTATATTAGATTTCTTTGGTTTTAATTTGAAGTTCTTTGGTAACATGACACCAGCATGAGCTTTTTGTGGAGAAGTAAGTGCTTAGGGGTCTTTACTTATTCAATGAGCCCCATATTTTGCAGAAATAGAGTTAGCATTAGGGGTTTCTTTACATACATGAGATCATTTTTTGGGACAAGGAATGTCATTACCATTGTACAATGTTGTATGCCAGATTGATTAGATAGTTTATTTATTTTCGAGGCAAAGGTCATGAATTGGTTTAATTTTGTGACCCTGAAAAAGCACAAAAAAGGTAATTAAATTGATTATGTACAAGGGGACATAATTTAACTTAATTCATACATGAGAAACAGCTAACTTACTTAACTTAATATAGATATATTCATGATATTCTAGTCCATGTATTGTCAAAATATTTTAAAATAATTTTACCCTCTTTTTCATGATTTGGTACTTATATCATGTTTCTTTCAGTCAAAATAACTAGAAATAAGAGTTGACAATCCAATTGTCTTCCTGAATCAACATATTTTACTTCCGTGCTGATTTGAAACATTATTTATTGGGTTTTTGTTCACTCCTTTAGCATGTTAATTAAAAGTGGTAAGATGAAAAAAAAAGTATAATTTGCTAGTGTTAGCTAGGGCAATGTGGGGTAGTAAATTGTTCTTTGGTTGGAATTGTTTTATCACGTTTGGGAATATGTAATCTCTTAACTGACAACACTGTTTTGATTTTGTTCATACAGTATCAGTTGATCTATAGTTAAGAAAATCCAGTAGTCAGTGGTCTTAAATCCAAGCAGGACTGTAAACTGTATGATACTAGAACACCTGTGATATGACTGAATTAAAGTACATACTGTAGCGCATATGTTTAGTCTGGAGTTTTAGTATTTGTATTGTCATCTGATAAAGTCATGCTGACTATAAGGTGAACAGTTTTAAAATAAAATTGAGAATGGAAATGAGGAATGAGTCAAAGAGACAACATCCCAAAAAAGAGCATTTTTCTCTGTTTCAAGATCTATCTGCTTGGGCCCATCCTAATGTTCTTACTACAACTGGGAAGGCAAATGCTCACATTAAATCTGCACCACAATACAGTGTGTTTAATGTTCGCCTTTACATCATTACCCTTGGTAGTGCTCCCAATAAAGGAGGAATATACAGAACATACATACATGTATACAACTGGAAACTACTAATTATTGGAAAACAAAAGGGCTTAGAATGGTGTAATTTTTAATCAACAGTATGAGTATTGTCCTATATTAGTTATATATAAAGCTGAATTCTTTGATTCTTCATTTTTGCGTCATGCCGGCTAATAAATTGAAACTCGTTATTTTAGTACCTATAAGATGCACACATATACATTACCAGATTCTACTTGTACATTTACAGAACAGGAGTGAAAACCCTCTAATCAATATTCTAAATAAGGAAATGTAGCTTATTGCTTTGTTGATGATTAATTTAGGTTTTGCTATTTTTAATTATCATTTGTAAATTTTTTTTTATTTTTCAGGACCACATGAACCATAAATTAAGAATGGTATAGGTATCAATTGTAAATAGAAAGATAATTTGAATGATGGCACCCCTCTTGGAAGAAGAAGAGAATTATATACGATTAGCTTTGTTATTGAAAGGAGTGTCACCTAGAGCAGTCCGTTCTTACTTTGACAGAGAATTTCCACCTACTCATCTCCCTTCAACACTGAATACAAACTACAACACTCTTTGTGACTTGAAATTAAAGAGAGTTTTGAACCAGGCTCAATGGAATCTATTATTTCCAAGAAACGGTATGTTTATACATGTTATATGGCTAAGAAAACCCCAAAGCAATGAATTTAAGTTTAACATGTTTAATATGTAGAGTATATATATATATATGTGTGATAAAATTCACCTCAAAAAGTTGCTTCTTTCTTTTTCTTCATCTTCTTGGTTGTACAATAAACCATCAACATCCTATGGTAACATACTGTTGTATATATGGTATATTTAAAAATGTTATCTCAGTTTAAACAAAATAATTATCTAGTGCAATGAAAATAATCCAACATTTTCTACATTTGAAAATGCCTGTACCAAGTCAGGAATACGACAGTTGTCCATTCGTTTTTTATGTGTTTTGTCATTTGATTTTGCCATGTGATTAGGAATTTTCCGATGTGAGTTCAGTATTTTTGTGATTTTACTTTTTAATTTCAATATTTTTTATGTTATGGATGTACCTGATTCTATTACTTCTGATGTTACAGGTGAACTTAATTCAAATATTTTTGATGTTATCGGTGTACCCTATTTTATCACTTTTGATGTTATTATTTTTTTTTTTAACAACAAATAAATATTCTTTATTCTTCAAATTGCTTCTTACAACTTTACTTCATTGTACAAGCTTCAATAAAGTATCCCTGTGAGTATACAGGAAAATACACAGAATATGATAAAATATAAACATTATTTTTTTTCCATCAATTATATCAATCTTTTTAACTTTCTGAAAAATACATTTAAGAATTGAATGCTAATCTTTTTGTAACTTTATTGGGGTGTAAAAGCGTTGACCAAAGTACATTTTGTATGAAGCAGGGAAGCGCTTCATTCTAAAAATGTGTGCACGGTCAACGCTTTTACAACCCTATGAAGTTACAAAAAGAAGCATTCAATACTTATAATTACATTTTTTAGCTAGTATCATGAAAACACGATTTACATCAAGTTTTTATTTAATTTACCTGTGCACTTTATTATGGGACCTCGTGTCATCATGAATGATAAGTTTTATTGTGTAATGCAACTGCTTAAGGAATAACACGTGATGTGCAGTTAGCCAATCAGAATAAGGTATTTTAATGAAACATACATCTAATGGAATTATTTTGAGATACTATTTTTTTCTCATTCATAAACCTTCGTAGCTCCTTTATAAACATAGCATACACAGCTAAAAACTTCTGTTTTTGCTGGGATACATACATGTAGTACGACTTGTAAATACAAAAACTTATAATTGTCAAGAAATAATTAAAACCGTTATACCCTTGATCTGATATTTTGTATCCAAATACTATATGTTTTGCTAATATCTTGTTTTGAAAATTCATTTTTGCTAGAAGATAATGTACTTTCTCCCAAAAAAATCTTTTAAAAATGAACATACATGTATAAATAAAGAAATGCAAATAATCTTCTTCTTTTGTTTTACAAAAATTGCATTTATCGTTCTCAGATATTTTCCTCTTTAATAGTAGCTGCTTTGTAGGAATAATATATTGAAGCAGTTTCCATCTAAAAATTTTTAACTTATTTTCCTTTAAAAATTTAAATATAAAATCGTATACAAATGACATCTGTGGTACGTATTCTAATTTTAAATATCTTGTCCAAATGTTGATACCTATTGGGCATGGCTTTGTATACTTTTTATCTACCAAAGTTTTATAGAGTATTTTATTGTTGATATCTTTTGTTTCAATTTGTTTATTTTGCCATTTTAATTTAACCTTACATATATATTGATTATACTCTTAACAGAGTTTTCTTTTTTTGAAACTTGCATCCATTCATTTGGGATGCAGGATTTTAACATTTTAAACTCTGCAATCCAGTTTGTTTTATTAATTAACTTTTTTTAAATAAAACTTTCAGATAAATTTCCTTCACGATCCAATATGTCGTTGATATAAACCAATCCACTTTTAACCAGTTCGGGAAAAACAAGCATTTGTTGCGATATTTAATATATTTATTTCCCCAAATAATCTGTTTTCTAATATTAGAAAAGTGATTAGAAAATGTTGATAAACCTCCTCCTGTTTTAACCCAACTTGAAATTACTTTTAAATAAAAAGCGTGTATTTTTTTATTGTTGTTAATTTGGAGACACATGAGGCTTTCAGTGCTGTAAAATAACTGTCAAAGTCGATCATTCCTAACCCCCCTTTTTGGTAATTCGCCAATAAGTGTGTTTCTTTTTACTTTGTCATTTTTTTCTTCCCAAATATATTTGAAACAGCAGCTTTCAATTTCTTTCAAGTAAATATCTGGAACTTTGCACGAAGTAGCCAAAAATGTAAATTTTGGTAATATTAAAGATTTTATGATCAATATTTTCCCAACCATTGTTAATTTTCTTTTCTCCCATGTTTTAATTAATAATTTCATGTTATCTATTTTAGGTTCCCAATTTTACTTTTCACATTGAAGTCTATCGTGACCAAAATAAAAAATCTTTGACAGGTTTGTCTTTTGATGTTATAGATGTTATTAATTATAATTCTTTCGATGTTATAGGTGTACCCGTTTCGACAACATTTGATGTAACATTAATGATTTGCTTGATCAGAAACTTGACATCTGTTACTCAGCCAATCAATGGCTTTGACAGTTTACCACTACCAGTGGAGACAACTCCAGGACCTGATCTAGCAAGGATTAAATGGTACAGGAATATATTAGCCCATCATGATAGTAACAAAATGGCCACTGGTGATTTCAATACAGCATGGAGTAATATATCTGATGTAAGTGTTACATAACTTTAGTATCACTGATTTTATATATATATTACTTACAGGTTATGAAGGGCCCAGGGGATTCTTCCGCATGTGAAAATGTTAATGGTTGCCTTTTTTCAAAATCATTGATCCAACATGTATTTGTTTTTCCTCACAATTTTCAATGAACAAGATATAGGGATGCAGTGTATAAGCTTTCCCTATCTCATGCCTCAGTGACTTCAAAGTTCAAATGTTAATTTTTCTAATTAGATGGGTGTGAAATTCATTAATGAAAAAGTCTGTTAACATTAATTTTGAGTTATATGGAGTTTTGATTAAATACTTTTCTTTTTCAAAATATTTTTCTAGGCAGTAAGTAGACTGGGTGGTCAGCCAATGAATCAAGAGTGCCAAGAGTTAAAGGTTAAAATCTTAGATCAGTCAAATCAGGAAATTATGTTGGAAATAAAACAATCACAGGAAAAGATAAAAGAACTTAGTCAAACAGTGGATGTTTTGGGGACGGAGCACACAGAAGTGACGGAAAATCTGAGGAAATTACAAGTTTCCCACATTACTTTACAGACTGAACACACCGAAGTCACAGAACTATTGAAAGACCCAATACCGTGGAACATCAGAGGTATGTTATACTCATATAGAAAAGGTTGTAGAGTTATATAGCTAAGGATGTGAAACAAGGGAATTTACGTTAAACATTTAATGTCATGAATGTATGCCTTGTATTTTTTGCTTTTTATCTTAGCTGATATAAAGCATCCAAATAGCTATTCTTATCACTAGGTGTTAGTTTCTGTGGGAAGACCTATTGTTTTTGTTCTGATTATTATTATTTTTTTTTATTCCCCTAAATTTTGTTCTTGTGATAAATTTTTGTTTCGCAATATTTCGCTTAGATATTTCTTATATAGTATCATACAGTTTATGCCCTTTTAAATTTCATCCTGCTAAGCCAAACAATTTTCTTTGTAAGAGTTATCTCCCTATTCACTGCTTATCATATGTGTACATTTTCTAAAAAGAAATCGACAAAATTATTTTTCTTTATTGTTTGCTACATCCTCAGGAATTTTTTGCTTTTTTCAATGTGATTCGATGAAATTTTATAGGAGTTATCTGGCTTTAGCAAATAAATTTTTTGTTATGTTTTTGAAACACATGAACTGTAAGCCTTAAAAAAAAATTGGACTGAAATGTTAGTCGCGACATGATATTAGTGGAAGGTTTTTGTCAAAATGGTACACGTCCTTGTTTTAGGGGTTCCATGCCACTGAAACGGGAAAATAAACAAAATGAACTAATTACAGCCTCAAACTTTGCAGATATCATAATGTATACATGCATCTTATTGTTATTTATCAACCAAGGTCCATCATCCTCCACCGTGTGTGTGAATGCATTGAACGACAATAGTTAACCTGTAAAATATATAAAATTACTCAAGAAAAAAAGTTCCCGGTAGGTGCAGTGCGCTTGATTGAGAAATAAAATTCAGAGACGTAGAAATTGCTCCTAAATTCGTGACTATTGCTGAATTCCTACCATCAAATTAGTAAAAATTCATTAAAATACAATTATGTGCTCCCATTAACATGTGTACGTAAGATGCATGCATGATCCGTCATCAATGACCTGTAAATCAGAAAACCAAAAGTGATCGTATTTCTCCAATCAATACACATGTGCCCTGTTCAACGATCTCCTTTGAAAAGAAATTTATATTCTCAACACATATATATTTGAACGTCACATTCTTCAAAACACCCTCGCATGCGCAGACCTAAAATTATAAACGTTCCATATCAAATATAGAAAGTTAAACTTCCAAGACAAAATGTCACTCAGTTTTTTCCTACAAGTTCAAACAAAATGCACACACAGCACGTTAAAGAAACCACAAAGTACGAGTTCCAATAGAAAATAGAGTAAATTTAAAATAAAAGAAGATGTAAGGACTTTTATTTATTTGGATATCCCTAGGCTGTCCATTTTGGGAGTGCTGGATGTATAAGTACATCCATGGGTTTAATTAGTATATCAGTCAACCAACCAACCAACCAACCTACCTACCTACCTACCTACCTACCAACCAATCAATCAATCAATCAATCAATCAATCAAAGACAACAATTATTCATGTCTCAGAGGGGAAAGACTGTCTAACAATTGTTTTTAAAACAATAGATTTATATTTGTTTAACTCATTCGCCCCCAATCCCGCCTGTAGTCGTGATAAAAATAAACCACTCACAGGCCGATAACGACTACAGTCGTGGTTTGTTTACCTAGTTCAATGGCCGATCCCGTCTGTACTCGTGGTCGACACCACTCTGAAAGAACCGCTCCGATTGGTTATTTCTTAGGGGATTTCCAGAATTTAAAGAATACCGTCCAATAGAAAAGGGTTTAACATTTCATTGTGTGAAATTTATTTATTCTTAGTGCAAAGGTTACGCCGTATTTAGACATTCTTATTACACGTGTGTACGCGCGGTTTTCAATAAAAATGTTAAAACAATGGCTGAAATTTTTGATAGTAGCGAGAGTGAAAGTGAGTTTGATGGCTTTGAATTACGGGATATAAATGCTGCAGAAGAAAGATATTTGCAGCATATTGATGCATTGAATAATATTGATTCTGATATCGAATTTTCAGACGTCGATTCTGATGAAAATGAAGGTTTTAATAGCGATGATGACAATGTTGCACTTGCCGAAATTGCAAAATGGGGTGATGAACTTCGGCCGGTTCAAATAAATGATTTTACGGGTCCACGACCCGGTCCAACCACGCATATGGACAAGGTAAAGGCGGAGATAGATTTTTTTCATTTAATTTTCCCGGAGAGACTTTATTCGGAAATAGCAACGCAAACAAATGCTTACGCAAATGGGAGGCAAAATGAGAATTGGACTCCAACTACTAGTGATGAAATAAAAGCATACATAGGGGGTCAGATTGTTATGGGAATCGTTCCTGTTCCCAATATGGATATGTATTGGTACAAAGATAAACTTTTTCATTCTTCTAGTCTTGAGGAAAAATTTTCAAGAAACAGATATGAGGAATTACAAAGATATTTACATGTGGCAGACACCACACAAAATCCACCCCGACTTCAACCCGGACATGATAAACTGGCCCATGTAAGACCGATACTCGAAATAGTTCGTGATAAATCCTTTCAAGAATACAAACCACATATGGAAGTATCCATTGACGAAGCAATGATTGGTTTTAATGGCAGGTTGGGGTTCAAACAGTATGTTCTCTTGAAGCCTACAAAAAGGGGGATCAAAGTTTGGGTTCGAGCAGATCCAAGTAATGGGTACATAAATGACTTTCAAGTCTATACTGGAAAGACAGCCAATAACCCAGAACAAAATCTTGGCAAAAGAGTTGTTCTTGATCTTATGACCCCTGTGTTTGGGTTGGGTCATCATCTTTATTGTGATAGTTTCTTCACTTCACCAGATTGATTTACAAGTTTATGGGACCACAGAACTTATGCGTGTGGCACGGTTAGAGCAAACCGTAAAGGATTACCTGCTGGTTTAGACCGTATCAAACTCAAAGAACAAGGCCAGTTTGTTGTCAAGCAAAAAAATTATATGCGAGTCACAGTTTGGAGGGACAAGAAAAACATTAACTTATTATCAACAAACTGTTTTGGTGAACCCGACAAAGTCAATCGTAAGCAAAAAGATGGTACCATCAAAGAAGTACCTTGTCCTCTGTCAGTCAAACATTATAACATGTTCATGAATGGGGTAGACCATGCAGATCAGTTGAGGTCTACCTACAACATCTCCAGAAAGTGCTTGAAATGGTGGAAATACCTCTTCAACTTCCTTGTGGACATCAGTATTGTCAACGCATACCTTCTTATGAGGGAGTCTGTCAATCACCAAATAGTGACAAAAAAGAACAGGCCGCGTCAAATGACTCAGCTAGAGTTTAGAATGAAACTAGCTCACAAAATGCTAGGACAATTTCATGGGAAAAGGAAACGGTCAGTCGATCCAAGACCAGTACTCCAACCAAGTAATCATTGGATCGAAAATATGCCAAAGAAGAAGACATGCAAATTGTGCTCACAAAATAAAATTAGAAAGGAACCCAAAACTGGGTGTGCTCAGTGTAATGTAAATTTGTGCATAGAATGTTTTAGGCCATATCACAGGAAATTATTCCCACAGTTGTTCGTGTAAATAGAGGATATATTCATGGAGTTTTATATATTTTTTGGAATATTTTTGGAATTTTTTTACTTACCTGGATAAATATGTGATTTATTCTGTATATATTTTGATAAAATTTATATGTGTGGAAAGACAATTTTTTCTTCTTTATTCACTGAAATTTTTATGGATTAATGTTGGATAATTACTGAGCAATCAAGGTAAATATCATGCATGTGCACGTTTCATAGTAGAAAAGTTAATTAGATAAAAATGCTCTGGGGCACAGCCTGATAACTGATAAATTTGTACTGGCTTATCACTGTTGCAGTGTAAATATACTGTTGGGGGTGAATGAGTTAAGACCCCAAGGGTGACTGGGGTATGGAAATATGGTCACTTGGTCTTCTCCAGACCGGCAGTAAAACGCATGCCGAAGTGGGGCGTCCGTTTGGCTGTGCGGGATGTATCAAGTTCGCAGTCACGTCCGGTCAGAAGGGGGACGTTAAATCCGATGCCTCGTGTAAAGAGAGTGCTACGCTCTTTGCACGTTAAGAACCCTTGCAACAACTCTTTGAGGGGTCTGTAGGTGGCCTGTTGCAAGGCAAAATTTCTGTCCCTATCCAATATACCCTCATTTCCCAGTGGCAGTCCAAATTTCCCCGACCATCATCCTAGATGGCCTCTATTACAACAACCTACCTATTGTATTTATTGTTAACTTGTTCTCGTCCTGAATATGCATGAAATATTTGCCACTGGATGTTAAGCAACCAACAATCAATCAATAAATCAATATTTGTTTAAAACATTCTTCTCTAAAATTTACAAATTTGCAACATAGAACAAAATTTTGTGACAGTCATAATCTAGTTTAAGAATGAAGTCTGGTGACACTGTCTACAAATTTACATGGCTGACATTAGTAAAATAGAATATAGGTGTAAATGCAGGTTTTGTTTTATTTTATAATCTGTTGTTGCCAAATTTTTCTCGAAAAAATCTATATAGACTTTCCAATTATTGAAACCAAAGTTTTGTTCTGTTCAAGTATGTCAACTATAAGGTTTGTGATTTTCATCAAGTCATGGCGATTACAGCTAAATATATAATATCATGATAAGTTACAGATTTAGTTCAAATTTTGTTTTGGTCTGAGGATTTTATGCAGAGTTGTGGTCCTTTGACTTAGAAAATTGACTTAAATATTCAGTTTTCTGCACTTTTTTTCGTCATACTTGAAGATATTGATTTGATATTTGTTATATAGTTTACACCATGGCAAGTTATAGATCTAGTTACTAGTAATTTTTTTCCAATACAGTGAATTTTTAACCGGTAGGGGACTATGTATTGCCATGCAATACTCACAGAATGCTTGTTAAAAATAACCTGTACAAGTAGTACCCCTGACTGACTGTAAGAGCTAGGTTGAAAACGTTTTTGAAACATGCTAAAATCTTCGGAATAGAAGTTCTATCCACCTAAAAAGTGTGAGGATAATCTGAAGACCATATGGGAATATTGCCCCTGAAATAAAGGTGAAAACCAATAATTTTCACTGTTGTTATTACAATGTATTATACTCCACGCAACAAAGTTGTTAAGAGTATAATGTTTTTGGCCCATCCATCTGTCTGTCTGTCCATCCGTCAGTCCTGTTGTTGTTATCGCAACTCCTCTGAAACCGCACAACAGAATTTCATGAAGCTTTGTAGATCGTAAGGACATATTATGTAGATGTGCATATATAATGTTTTTGACCCGTCCATCCGTCAGTCCTGTAACTCTGTTGTTGTCATCGCAACTTCTCTGAAACCGCACAACAAAATTTCATGAAGCTTTGTAGATCGTAAGGACATACTATGTAGATGTGCATATCAACAGGAAATTATGATTCAATTTTTTTCCTAGGAGTTGTGCCCCTTTGAACTTATTTGCCTCAATATATATACTGTATATAGCAGGTTATTTTCGCGGGGTGCAAATTTTCGCGCATGGAACAAAATTGCCAAACTAAATTGAAAATGGCACAAGCAAATGTATTGATAAAAGTTTTGAATCCGCCAAAATAATAACCGCCAAAATATTTGGTATACCTTATTCAATGAAAATCGCGAAATTTTACACCTGCAAAAATAACCCAATATACGGTACTACTGCAACAGTTAATTTTATTTTTGTCATTGCAACTCTTCTGAAACAACACAACAGAATTTCTTGAAACCTTGAAGATCTATTATAAGGACTTACTATGGAGATGTGCATATTGACAGGAAATTATGATTCAATTTTTTTTCTAGGAGTTATTAACACGCCCCTTTGAATTAAGAATTTTGGCCTAAATATATTACTGCAACAGTTTGTAATTGCAACTCCTCTGAAACCACACAACAGAATTATATATATATAATAATATGTAGATGTGTAAGAAGTTTTTTATCAGTTGACATTTTTTGAGTTATGAGTCTTTGAACTTAGGATCTGGTGAGATTTGTTTGTCCAGTGACAATGTGGAAGCGTGGGGTATGTGAGCCTGCTCACAAAGGTTCTTTGATTTTTAGCTCACCTAGGGCCAAGTGAGCTTTTCTCATCACTTGGCGTCCGTCGTCTGTAAACTTTTACAAAAAATCTTCTCCTCTGAAACTACTGGGCCAAATTGAACCAAATTTGGCCACAATCATCATTAGGGTATCTAGTTTAAAAATTGTGTCCGGTGACCTGACCAACCAACCAAGATGGCCACCATGGCTAAAAATAGAACATCTTGAATCTTGAATATCTTTATAGATAGAGATAAACTGTAAACAGCAATAATGTTCAGCAAATTAGGATTTATGGTCAGTTGACCCCTTTAGGAGTTATTGCCCTTTATAGTCAATTTTTAACTATTTTTCGTAAATCTTAGTAATCTTTTAAAAAAATCTTCTCCTCTGAAACTACAGGGCCAAATTAATCCAAACTTGGCCACAATCAATTTTGGGGTATCTAGTTTAAAAAATGTGTCCGGTGACCAGGCCAACCTACCAAGATGGCCGCCAAGTTCTAACTCCCTTGGGCATAGTTAACCCTGATGATTTGTACATATAAAATAAGGAGATGTGGTATGGTTGCCAATAAGACAACTATCAACCAGAGACCGTCTGTACAGCCTTTAACAATGGGAAAACCAATACAAGCTCCAAATTGACCAATGAAGAAACCAAAAGCCTGACCTGTACTATGCACACACTGCAAACGAAAAAAAAAGATGATAAAACAGTAACAAAGGACAACCACTGAATTGCAGGCTCCTGACTTGGGACAGGAACATACAGAATGTAGATGGGTTAAACATGTCTGTTACCACCTAACTCTCCCCTAAACTTCAATCAGTTGTGCAACAGAACAACACAAAAACAAAATACACCCTCTACACAACAATAAATAGAAATCAGCTTTTTGATTTGTTTAGCTCTTATACGTTTGATTTTTCCAAATTTTAGGTCTTGAGCATTGCTGATGAAATTTTTTCTATTAAAAGATTTTGTCTTGATAATTTCTTTTATTGAGGAATAACTTTCCCCAGGTAAGCTCAAGACCAAAAGTTAAATATTTTATAAAGTACAAGTACATATCAGTATAGCAAGGTAACAGTAGTTCGTCTCATAATAAATATAAATATTAAAGAAATATCATATCCTTTCTTTTTAGTTCAAATTAAAGAGGAATTGGAAACTTGGACAGAGGATGACAAAATGTTTATAGAAACAAATGGAGCAAAGAGTGTACTAAAATGTATTAAAGAAAATGGCTGTGTTGTTGTAACCGGAAGTTCGGGAACAGGAAAATCATCATATGTGCGTCATGTTGCTCTACAAATGCAAGAAGGCGGCTATGATATTTTACCGTTAACAAGCCCTGAAGAAATTATCAAGTGGTACAATCCAAGTAAGAAAATCCTTTTTGTTGTGGATGACTTTTGTGGAACATATACCATAAATCCTACAAAGTTGGAAAGCTGGAAAAATCTAATGGAAAAAATCAAAACATTAATAGAAAAGAAACCTGTCAAATTAATCATGTCTTGTAGACTTCAGGTTTTTAAGGATGAAAAAATGAAATCTTTATCATTTTGTCAATCCTGTGAATGCAATCTTTTGTCTGAAGATATACGTTTATCGAAAAAAGAAAAACAATCTATTGCTGAACTTTACTTGAAAACAAACGCCTCTAAGATCATTGAATTTTGTGACTTGTTTGACTGTTTTCCTCTTTTATGTCAATTATACAGCAAAAACACAAATCTCAGAATGGTAGAGTTCTTTAAGAATCCATATACAGTTTACAAAGAAGAGATAGATAAATTACAAATAGAGGGAGGACATTTCAAATACTGTGCACTCGCTCTATGTGTCATGTTTAACAATCGTTTCAAAGAAGAATGGCTCACAGAGGATGTCAATAAAGATATCAAAACAATTATAAAGAACACATTTGAAGCTTGTAAAGTGGTGAAAGGAACTTCACGATTGGTACTTTGTGATGCGCTGGATTCACTCACTCACACGTTTATCAGAAAAGATGGTAAAGTGTACAGAACTATTCATGACAAGCTGTTTGACTTTCTTGCTTTTTACTTTGGCAGTGTTATGATTTATTGTTTAATTAATAATGCGTCAAGTCAGTTTATTTGTGAAAGATTTGTTTTTGAAGATAAAGGCAACAGAGATGAATTTTTAATAGATGTATCAGAAAGATATCAGCAAATGTATATAAATAGATTGATAGATGACTGGTTTAGAGCAAATATAGTAGATGTCTTCTGTAACATCAATATGGATGATCAAATCTTCAGACAAAGAATCTCTGTGTATTTAAATGGTTTAGAAATATCAAAACAAAACCAATTAGCTAGTCTATATGACACACAAAACAATAGCACACCATTAATACTGTGTTGTTATGTAGGAGATATTGGTCTGGTTGCATGGTGCTTATATCATTGTAACAGTAATGTAAACCATTGTCGTAATGATGGAGTATCACCAATATTCTTTGCTTGTCAGGAAGGACATACTGAAGTAGTACAGATGTTAATAAACAATAAGGCTGACATTAATAAGTGTAAAGATAATGATGGAGTATCACCTCTGTTTATTGCTTGTCAGGAAGGACATACTGAAGTAGTACAGATGTTATTAAACAATAAGGCTGACATTAATAAGTGTGATAATGATGGAGCATCACCTCTGATCATTGCTTGTCAGGAAGGACATACTGAAGTAGTACAGATGTTAATAAACAATAAGGCTGACATTAATAAGTGTAAAGATAATGATGGAGTATCACCTCTGTACATTGCTTGTCAGAATGGACATACTGAAGTAGTACAGATGTTAATAAATAATAAGGCTGACATTAATAAGTGTAGAGATAATGATGGATTATATCCTCTGTTCGTGGCTTGTCAGGAAGGACATACTGAAGTAGTACAGATGTTAATAAACAATAAGGCTGACATTAATAAGTGTAGAGATAATGATGGAGTATCACCTCTGTTCATTGCTTGTCAGAATGAACATACTGAAGTAGTACAGATGTTAATAAACAATAAGACTGACATTAATAAGTGTACAGATACTGGATCATCACCTCTGTTCATTGCTTGTCAGGAAGGACATACTGAATTAGTACAGATGTTAATAAACAATAAGGCTGACATTGATAAGTGTGATAATGGTGGAGCATCACCTCTGTTCATTGCTTGTAAAGATAATGATGGAGTATCACCTCTGTACATTGCTTGTGAGAAGGGACATACTGAAGTAGTACAGATGTTAATAAACAATAAGGCTGACATTAATAAGTGTGATAATGATGGAGTATCACCTCTGTTCATTGCTTGTCAGAAAGGACATACTGAAGTAGTACAGATGTTAATAAACAATAAGGCTGACATTAATAAGTGTAAAGATAATGATGGAGCATCACCTCTGATCATTGCTTGTTTGAAAGGACATACTGAAGTAGTACAGATGTTAATAAACAATAAGGCTGACATTAATAAGTGTGATAATGATGGAGTATCACCTCTGTTTATTGCTTGTCAGGAAGGACATACTGAAGTAGTACAGATGTTATTAAACAATAAGGCTGACATTAATAAGTGTGTTAATGATGGATCATCACCTCTGTTCATTGCATGTCAGAATGGACATACTGAAGTAGTACAGATGTTAATAAACAATAAGATTGACATTAATAAGTGTAAAGATACTGGATCATCACCTCTGTTCATTGCTTGTCAGGAAGGACATACTGAAGTAGTACAGATATTAATAAACAATAATGCTGATATTAATAAGTGTAAAGATAATGATGGAGTATCACCTCTGTTCATGGCTTGTCAGAATGGACATACTGAAGTAGTACAGATGTTAATAAACAATAAGGCTGACATTAATAAGTGTACTAGAACAGGAGAATCCCCCATATTTATAGCTTGTTATAAAGGTCATGTAGAGATTGTTGAATTGTTGTTTAAACATGAAGCAGATTGTAACATTAAATGTAGAGGACTAACACCACTAGATATTGCAAGCAGAGAAAATCATACCAATATTGTACATTTGTTACAAAAGATAGAAATAATATACATTAAAAGTTCGGTGAACATTATAAATCAATAAAACTATTCTGCTTATTATATAATTAAACAAAAAAAACTGCCATCATTCGATATAATTGCTAGCTAGAAGAGAAAATCATACCAATGTTGTTTGTTTATTAAAGAGACTAATTAGATTATAAAATGTGATGTGTATACTAAACAGCATTATGATTTCACAGCACATTTAACTTATTGACCATAAACATTACTAAATGTAAAATAACTCTCAAAATACTTTAGTTGTTGCGCATTGTTAAAAACATTCTATGTAATAAAACCATGTTGCTTAGTTTTGGATTTTGATATAAAATTCTGTCTAATAGCTCAGTAGACAGTTAGACTTGCAATTTGGTGTGAGTTATTTTTGGTCAGTTTTGATATTTCTAATTAAATTAACCAAAGCATGCATAGATTCTTTTCGTCTTGCAACAAATGTCATTGGCGTAAACCTTTTTTGTATGAAATTTTATGTTTCAAAAGGTGAGAATAATCCATAACCTGGACTGGCAATTGATTATTTGCACCCAATATTTCCTGAATATAACAAGTTTAGTTGAAATGTATTTGTATGTTCCCCGTAGGGTAGGGCTCATTAAGTTTTACCCTTGTCCGTCAGTACGTCCCAAAGTTGGTTTCCGTTCTCTAACAATAGTTTGCCTCAACCAAATGGTATGAAACTTACAAACAATGCTAACTACCACAAAACACAGATCAAGTTTGAATTTTGGTGGCGTCACTTCAACTGTTCTAGAGTTATGCCCCTTTACAAATGGAAAAATCGTTTTCGTTTTGATTTTGGTTTGCCTAAACCAAATGTTATTAAACTTGTACACAAGACTTATTACAACAAAACTCAGATCAATAACAAATTTGGGTAGTGTCACTTTTACCGTTCTTTAGTTATGTCCCTTTATAACTTTATATGATATGCAAACGGGAACATCATCTGTGTCCCATGGACACATTCCCCATTTTCTGTTGAGCCTGTGACTTTTGTCGGAAAAGCTATACAAAGCGATTCTATATTCCGGCGGCGGCGGCTTCTTGTTTTTTGTATGTCCTTGAAATTTTAATAAGTTTGATTTGTACCAAACTTGGACAGAAACTTGTTTATGATCATAAGAGAGTATCCAGGAGAAACTATTGTAAAAAATAAAAATCTTGTTTATCCGTATTTTAATTATAAATGAACTTAGTTTTTCTGCCAGTTAACAATACATTCACTCTGTGGTTAAAGTTTTTAATATTTTTGTAACTGTCTTAAAATATTCTGAATTTCTACCAAACTTGGACAGAAGCTTGTTAATGATCATAAGATAGTATCCAGAAATAAGAATTTTGCAAAAAAAAAATAATCTGTATTTTACTTTTAAATGAGATTTTCTGCCAGTTAACATTACATTTACTCTGTGGTTAAGTTTTTAAAGATTTAATTACTTCTTATACGAAGCTTGTTTATGATGAATAGCTAGTATCTAGAAGGAAATTTTGTAAAAATTTATTTCCTGTTTTCCTGTATATTACTTATAAATGGACTAAGTTTTTATAGGTCTGTTTATACGTATTATGGTATACAGTTGTCCCTCCGTCCGTCTCTCTGTACGTCTGTCATCAACATGTCAGATATTAACTCAAAAACGCTTTAACCAATTTGCATGAAACTTTCATGAATTGTTTATATCTATTGGCGTGAGGTCCCTTTCATTTTTAGCTCACCTGGCCAAAAGGCCAAGTGAGCTTTTCTCATCACTTGGCGCCCGTCGTCGTCGTCGTCCGTCGTCGTCCGTCGTCGTCGTCCTGCGTTAACTTTTACAGTTATTGCCCTTTATAGTCAATTTTTAACCATTTTTAGCTCACCTGGCCCGAAGGGCCAAGTGAGCTTTTCCCATCACTTTGCGTCCGGCGTCCGTCGTCCGTCGTCTGTCGTCCGTCGTCCGGCGTCGTTAACTTTTACAAAAATCTTCTCCTCTGAAACTACTGGGCCAAATTGAACCAAACTTGGCCACAATCATCATTGGGGTATCTAGTTTAAAAAATGTGTGGCGTGACCCGGTCAACCAACCAAGATGGCCGCCACGGCTAAAAATAGAACATAGGGGTAAAATGCAGTTTTTGGCTTATAACTCAAAAACCAAAGCATTTAGAGGAAATCTGACGTGGGGTAAATATGTTTATCAGGTCAAGATCTATCTGCCCTGAAATTTTCAGATGAATCGGTCAACCCGTTGTTGGGTTGCTGCCCCTGAATTGGTCATTTTGAGGAAATTTTGCTGTTTTTGGTTATTATCTTGAATATTATTATAGATAGAGATAAATTGTAAACAGCAATAATGTTCGGCAAAGTTAGATTTACAAATAAGTCAACATGACCGAAATGGTCAGTTGACCCCTTTAGGAGTTATTGCCCTTTATAGTCAATTTTTAACCATTTTTCATAAATATAAGTAATCTTTTACAAAAATCTTCTCCTCTGAAACTACTGGGCCAAATTAATCCAAACTTGGCCACAACCATCTTTGGGGTATCTAGTTTTAAAAATGTGTGGCGTGACCCGGTCAACCAACCAAGATGGCCGCCACAGCTAAAAATAGAACATAGGGGTAAAATGCAGTTTTTGGCTTATAACTCAAAAACCAAAACATTTAGAGGAAATCTGACAGCAGTAAAAATGTTTATCAGGTCAAGATCTATCTGCCCTGAAATTTTCAGATGAATCGGTCAACCTGTTGTTGGGTTGCTGCCCCTGAATTGGTAATTTTGAGGAAATTTTGCTGTTTTTGGTTATTATCTTGAATATTATTATAGATAGAGATAAACTGTAAACAGCAATAATGTTCATCAAAGTAAGATTTACAAATAAGTCAACATGACCGAAATGGTCAGTTGACCCCTTTAGGAGTTATTGCCCTTTATAGTCAATTTTTAACCATTTTTCGTAAATCTTAGTTATCTTTTACAAAAATCTTCTCCTCTGAAACTACTGGGCCAAATTAATTCAAACTTGGCCACAATCATCTTTGAGGTACCTTGTTTGAAAAATGTGTCCGATGACCTGGCCATCCAACCAAGATGGCCACCACGGCTAAAAATAGAACAGGGGTAACAAGTAGTTTTTTGCTTATAACTCTGAAACCCAAATCATTTAGAGGAAATCTGACAAGGAGTTAAATTGTTAATCAAGTCAATATATATCTGCCCTGAAATATTCAAATGAATTGGACAACCGGTTGTTGGGTTGCTGCCCTCCAATTGGTAATTTTTAAAGAAATTTTGCTGTTTTTGGTTATTATCTTGAATACTATTATAGATAGCGATAAACTGTAAACAGCGATAATGTTCATCAAAGTAAGATCTACAAATAAGTCCACATGACCTAAATGGTCAATTGACCCCTTAAGGAGTTATTGCCCTTTATAGTCAATTTTTAACAATTTTCATTAATTTGGTAAATTTATGTAAATTTTTACCAAATATTTTTCTCTGTTACTAATGGGCAAAGTTCATTATAGATATAATTGTAAGAAGCAAGAATGTTCAGTAAAGTAAGAACTTCAAACACATCACCATCACCAAAATACAATTTTGTCATGAATCCATTTGTGTCCTTTGTTTAATATGCACATAGACCAAGGTGAGCGACACAGGCTCTTTAGAGCCTCTAGTTCGTAAATCTTAGTAATCTTTTTTAGAAAAATCTTCTCCTCTGAAACTACTGGGCCAAATTAAACCAAACTTGGCCATAATCATCATTGGGGTATCTAGTTTAAAAATGTGTCCGGTGCCCCGCCCAACCAACCAAGATGGCCGCCATGGCTAAAACTAGAACCTAGGGGTAAAATGAAGTTTTTGGCTTATAACTCAAAAACCAAAGTATTTAGAGCAAATCTGACATTGGGGGTAAAATTGTTCATCAGGTCAAGATCTATCTGCCCTGAAATTTTCAGATGAATCGGACATTCCGTTGTTGGGTTGCTGCCCCTGAAATGGTAATTTTAAGGAAATTTTGCTGTTTTTGGTTATTATCTTGAATATTATTATAGATAGAGATAAACTGTAAACAGCAATAATGTTCAGCAAAGTAAGATCTACAAATAAGTCAACATGACCAAAATGGTCAGTTGACCACTTTAGGAGTTATTGCCCTTTATAGTCAATTTTTAACCATTTTTAGCTCACCTGGCCCGAAGTGCCAAGTGAGCTTTTCCCATCACTTTGCGTCCGTCGTCCGTCGTCGTCCGTCGTCGTTGTTAACTTTTACAAAAATCTTCTCCTGTGAAACTACTGGGCCAAATTAAACCAAACTTGGCCACAATCATCATTGGGGTATCTAGTTTAAAAAATGTGTCCGGTGACCCGGCCATCCAACCAAGATGGCCGCCATGGCTAAAAATAGAACATAGGGGTAAAATGCATTTTTTGGCTTATAACTCAAAAACCAAAGCATTTAGAGCAAATCTGACATGGGGATAAAAATGTTCATCAGGTCAAGATCTATCTGCCCTGAAATTTTCAGATGAATCGGACATTCCGTTGTTGGGTTGCTACCCCTGAAATGGTAATTTTAAGGAAATTTTGCTGTTTTTGGTTATTATCTTGAATATTATTATAGATAGAGATAAACTGTAAACAGCAATAATGTTCAGCAAAGTAAGATCTACAAATAAGTCAACATGGCCAAAATGGTCTTCACTTCAGATCAGCTTGTAGAATTCGACAAACGGGATCTATGTCTAGCCGAATGGAGACGTGTACAGGCTCTGGCCACTGTTTTCTGGTCCCGTTTGAGAAAATTTCAAAAATGCAAGTGGCCGGATCCGTGTTCATCCTCAACCTTGATATATGTTATGTATTATCATCAATTACAACTTACATTTCAATATTAGAAATGAACACAAATACGGCCACTTTCATTTAAGACGGAAACCGTCTAAAATTTAACTAAAATGCTAAAATTGTGAAGATTTCAGTAATTTAGCATGACTTTATGATGCTAGTACCCTATATATATGCATTTTATTGTAAAAAAACAGCCCATATTGATGTAGCAGAGGCATTCTATTTTCCAATATATAACTTAAAGTTTACATTTTAACAATTTTGTAAAACTACTATATTTTGGGCCCAAAAAGAGGTCTTAATGGACCTACTCCTTTGAGATTCTTCACCTTGATATGTGGAAAATTCTAAAATATCGTCAACTAATGAATTACGAAATTTAGGTTTTAGCTTGATAACAGATATAAAAACACCTTTAGATTTGTGTGTTATAATCTAATGACGCTAAAATATCAAGAATCAATACATTCTGTTGAATAGAAGCGGTAGAGTTGTAATTTTCTATCAATTTTTATTGATATTTCTGCCTTTTTTGCAGAGTTATCTCTCATTTCAATGCAAGGAAATTTAAAATGTTTTTTTTTAGTTTTCCTCAAGTTAGATTTTGTTGGACTTTTTTTGTGTATATTTTGGGTATAATGCTAAAGATTAAAACTTAAAAATCTTCTGTTGCAATTATTTTAAGGTTACGGTCAAATTTATGCTAGATTGACTGGACTACTCTGCTTGCTTTGCATCTGTGAAAAACTTTTCAATCTGATTAGTTTCAGAAACTTTTGATTTAATCAGCAACTTTATGATATAATTTATCTTAATTTCTCAACTTTTAAACATAAAATACTTTTAAGATCGTAACATTTTTGTAAGATACCTTGCCATAACAATTGACCTTTATAGTTTTAATCTAATTGAATTATATGTATAAAACAATTTTGTCCTACTTCTTCTAAACTGTTCATTGTTTCACCATGCTTCAAAACAAATAGATTCATTGTATATTGTTTTGGATTTCGTGGAAATTATAAAATATTTGTGGCAGAATAACTATTTAATAGGGTCTAAAGATTTGGGCAAAATCATGATATCAAATATCCAATAAATTCAATTGTATCTCAATCCACGATAATAAATGAATACTGGAAACGTTCGGTGACCTCTCTTTCATTCTAGACATATATTCTGTTCTTGACTAGTTCCAGTTTTATGATATCTTGTTTGATATAAAAACATTCATAAAGGGAAACTTCGCAAAAAAATCAAAAATTGATATTTTGTCCATTCTGTATAAAAATTCTCAAATTTATAGATATTAAAGTTTTATTCCGCTAGATAAGAGATCACCATCGATTTTAAATTTTGAGTATCAATTCTCTGCGTTTCGCCATTTTGTCATCTTCTACGATTAAAAATCACGATATGTCTATAAACCACAAAGGATCAAAACTACAGTAACCGATGTAGTCGTAATTGCGTGTCGATATCTTGTCAATCGTACGGTTGTTTTATCTGACTTACTAACTTGATACGGAAAATGATCTTATTTTGTTTTTAAATAACCATAGTCTGTTATTTTTAGACTGTTAATAATGGAATTAGTTTTAAAAGTCAAAGTTCAAATCTTAAATAAGTGTTCCGTGAAAACTGTTTTCGAAAATCTAATTCGTTCATAATTCTTTAAAGTAATAAACTTTATTCATATAAATTCGGATCTTCCCTCATCTGATCACCAGCATGGCTAAAGGTATTACTCCCAAAGGTATTGTGAGGGGTGTGAGGTGACACGTCCAGGTATTCAAGCGATTTCCTGTCGGGCATGCAAGTTCATGCACCGTTTCACTTCTGTAGGTATTGATCAGTGTACACGACCGATAACTTATAACTTTCCATTTTGAACTATCAGGTGTATAATATACATCTCTGTCTTGCGTGTCCGAAAGTAGTCATTACTTAACTCATACGCTTGTTTAAAAATAACATTTCTGGTGTTAAGAATATTATTTATAAAAATATAAATATAAAAATATAAATAATACCCCCCAAAAAAAAAGATTTCAAGAAATAAAAATCTATTTACATATTTTTCCAAGGGTTAATTTGGGAAAATGTCATATATACTCGTTGTCAATAGTAAAGGACATAACACTTTCTAGATTTATATGTCCAACAACGACCTACTGCTCTACATGTGTTACTAATAGCCTAAGATAGCAATTATTTTGTTAGGTCAATTCTCTTTCGTACAATACCAGAAAACATGGAAAATAAGTTCTTTAAATTTTGACTCTGGAATTAATACCGTTTTTGCTTGCGAGAAACTTTATTTCTGGCGATGAGTAGACATGGGCGGAAAACAATAAAAAGATGGGTTTAATATTTGTTCATTCATTTAACATGTATATCTTGTGAGGGAAATGCTTCCCTAATAATGTTAACAACACAAGATGGAATAGTCACTCTGTTTCTCTTGCCAAGTGGTTGCCTTTTTCTGACCCAACAAACAAACTGACGATAAGCCATTAGTCGGCTTTGGCTGTCAGTTAGTACGTCTGGATCTCTCCCTCTATGGCGCTTGTACTTAAAAAAAACTTATATAGCTGCATTTTGTCCAATCCCTTTGTTTAAATGTACATTTGATACTTGAAACAATAAAATATTTTGAATTGAATATAGCTGGTTTCAAGAATAACCGGGTTCAGACAAACTGTTCTAAAATCGATATTGTCACTAATGCATTCACCCAATTCAATATTACCATCACAGAGAGTAAATTCGTGGCAACAAAGACATTCCGTCAATAACGGCATAACTATGCATTTAGTACACGAAAACCAATCTGTGTTAAACTGGCGAGGGTTGCTAAGGATATCTTGATTTCGGGAACTTTCTGCAGCTTCCATTTCATGGAGCTCTTCTTCGGTATACTCTGGCTCAAGTGCGTACCCAAATTGAACATACTCGTCAAAATCTGCCTCTCTTGACGGACTGGAACCAATTTTAGTACTATCATTCTCCGAACAAGACATTTTTAGTTATGATTTTATGATGAATTTTTGGACCATATATACACTGTCCTATAGAAACAAGCTCGGACAAATCATAAGAGAAAAATATGTGAGTAAAAGTTAATTGAATTATCAAAGTTAATATCCTTTGGTCTCGAATGTATGTTAACTAATTAATGTGTTTTTATAGGCTAGCTCAAATCCTCATCCAAATAATATAATCTATATGTAATAATCGTTTCCTACCACACCGAGATTTGATGCCAAGCGGTAGACATATTTTAGGTACTAATTAAGTAATTAAATGAACAATAGATAACAATAATTAATCATAAATGTGCAAAGATTTAAAAACAAAAGTATTTTTTCTTTATTCGTACATATTATATTCCGCTTCGGTAGAGTTATCTTCAGATATTAATTAATACATGGGTTTCAAAAGTCTAAATGTAAGTGTTCTCGTACATTTTTTTTGCCTAATAAAGACAATCAAAATGCTTTGGTAAAGCTATTTCTGATTTCTAAGTGTCCCTTTTTTATGAGACATAAATCAAGGACAAGGGTAGTATATCATTTCATTCTAACACATGAATTAAGTTTCCCGTCTTTAACCGAAAATTGTTTATTTCTTAGTAAATTAATTTATTTGAATACAGAATAAATTATAGCACCAAATATAATTGAATAATTCCACGGCGATCTATTTTCATTTGTCACCAACTTGAATATGTATTTTAAATGTGTGTATTAAATGCTCCATTGTTTTATAATCCACTGATCCGAATAGACAGTCACACCTGGCAAGGTGTGCCCTAGAGGCGTGGTTAAATACCGAAGTGCAAATAACAATTTACCTTTCAACAAGCCATCTACGAGTATTGCCACAGAACCGTGAATACACACATCGTATAAACCTAGTCATAGCAGAGACAGTAAAAGGTCAATAAGAGTACACCAACATAAAAAATTATTGTCTTTACAGATTATTGTACTTTAATTTGTTCACCTTATTAGTCTAAAATGCATTAATTAAAAATGAATATATAACTTTTGTGTTGTCTAAAAAATTTATTCGAATATATAGTTTAACATAAAAAAATTATCTCATGAACGTGTACAATTGCACGTCTGTGCGTTTTATCTTCTTATTATCGGCTGGTTATTAGATAAAGCATAAGTCATCGGCGCGCTTACGATAACGTTAAAATATGAGTAAAAACCAAGACTTTTAATGATTGTTTTTAAAATCCCGGCATGCAAAAACCAGGAGAAAACGTCACGACCTACAGGAAGTTGTTAATATTTTTTCATTAATTATTGAATTTCTTCTTTATTACTGCACATATAGCGATATAATTTTGTGAATATATATATTATGTCATAATGAACATATTTAAACCATAAGTAAAAAATCGCGAATTTTCCCTTTAATGTTTTACGCAAATCTCCGTGATCTTGTGGTGGCGTGCTAACCTAAATTGAGAAGGGCCATGAACTCGTTCTCGCACGGTTAAAACCAAATATACAATTGGAATCTGCTGCTTCTCTATTAAGATCGCACCAATTAGGAGTAATAGGATATGTAGGGTGACATGTCTTCATGCTGACTATTATGATTTAAACTATACTATTACGCTCAATTTGTCGATGTAGTACAAAACAGGGCTCTTCTTTGTATTAAACTAACATACTTTTATCCTGAATATGTACCAAACGTTCTATTCGCGGGTATGTTAATGCTGTATTTTCAAAAAAATTAAAAAATGATACTTAAATTTCAACTTTTAATAAAAAGACTTTTTGACTCATTTATAGTGTAATTTGTTATATTTTTTAGTTTTGCTAGTATGTTGACAATATAAATTTTCGTTTTCAAAAATAACATTCTCAAATTATCACGTGGTTATCACGTGACACTCAAAATCTATTTATAAACGTGAAAACAGTAAACTCAAAAGTGCTAGCGTGTAGACACTCTTTTGTTTCTAAGTATTGTTATCTGTGGATAGCTTATATACTAAAGTATTAGAAAAGTGCTACTCGCCTCCTTTGAATAAAAAGATTAATTAAATAAACGGAGATTTTCGACTGAATTGCGCCAAAAATACTATGACTTTCAGATATTACATCGTTTAACACTTAAACGGTATAAACAACATGAACCGAGTAGCAGTTTTCGTAAAATATTAATATTCAGCTTTCTGTACGTTAATTTGAATCGAAATTTCATCATTTCTACACGCTAGCACTTTTGAGTCAAAGTTAACTTGTTTCACAAGTTTTCGGGTCCGTCATTGTTTACAAACGCACAAGTGACTTTCAAAGGGAAGTAATTCTATAATAAGAAATAAAAATTTCAGTCATCGGGAAATTGTTGCTGATTTTTATTTAAATGTACGTTTTGTTGCATTTTCCCCATAACCAATTTATTTAATAAAAGAAACAAAGTATTTAAATATATATTTTACTCGGAGAATAGATCAGAATGATTATAATTACACATCGGCTTGGTATGAATACCCCTTTTCTTTCTGTTTGGTATTTTTTGGCAAAAAAATTATGTATTGAATTTTTCTACGGACACTGTAGCTTTATCTACCAATAAAACATGACCTCAGTGTATTCGCACAACAGTGTGGGAAGTGTTGTTAAACACCATTCAATCAATCAGATAGTTCTTTGAATTGTGTTTTCTATTTTGTCAGATGAGGTGCCTCTCATGTTTGGGTTTTGCCTCTTGTAACAGTGTAAACTGTCAGAGTGTACAATAAAATCTTGAATCTTGCTTATTCTTCATAAATCATACAGACCCATACACTGTACATCATTCAATCGTTGGTCACAGTGGCAATCACACCATATAGTAATGACAGCTTGGAATATATATATTCAATGTCTTGCTTATTTTTCTCTCAATGAATCTAATTACCACATGATAGAAAACATAGTTTAAGAAAAATAGATGTTGATTTCATAGAAAAAAAAACTTATGATGGTCAGTAAGTATGCGACTATTAAATCGATTTATACCAAAGTCCAAGAGCTAATGGAAATTTAATTATATTTCAAATCCTGCAACATTTTTATCACACATTCCCTTTACACCATGTACACATTCAATGAACATTCTGTGTCTCATTCAAGCATCCTTAAAACTCCAGAATATGTATCTATTCTATATATGTACCATTATCTCTGTAACTTAGATTTGTATTTAGTTTATGAGAATAAAATATTCCAAAACTGCAGAATATTTTCTTTTACAGCTTATGTCCTACAGCTTGTAGAGCAAAAGTTTGGTTGGCTTGCTTGTTTTGTTTGTATAAACATTTACCCAAGCTCAAAGCACTTAGATTGTCATCTTCAAACAATAAATATAGGCAAACTTAAACCTGTAAATATTATAGTTAAATTCAATTGGATGTTATTTAAATTATCATTGTACAATATACAAACAAAGCAAGCAAGGTAACCAAAGTCTTGCTCTACGTGCAATAGGAAAATAGCTGTAATCTGTGCCTTCTTTTTAAGGTACAGGAAAAAGAAATATAGGTATATATAGATGTATAGGGTGTAAAGTTTTTTAAAGAATATAAAATTTTGCAGGGTAAAGAAAAGATGCTATTAGATTAAAAATAATAGATATTCTCTTAACAACTAATTGCCCCCCCCCCCCCCCCACCCCCTCAGTTCAGACCCCAATTTATGTATATGAGGCCTAAATCTGTATAAATTAGAAAAATCATGAACTTGGACAACTGTTTTAATTATCTTTATTTTATTTATATCAATATAATAATATATTATCTTTTACAATTGCAATGCTAACCATCAATAAGGTGTTTATTTTTAATGATAAACAGCATAAAACTAGCAGACATCAGTTTAAACCATGTTGAAAAGTTAAAGTTATACACTACGTAAAAAAAGCCGAGGTGAAAATGACCCCCCTCTTGAAACACACAAAGACAATATTCTAATCAGCATGATAAGCAAACTATCAGACAATTTAGAAAACGTTGCTTTCAGATTAGAGAAAAGAATTACTGACATTGAAAGTAACGTAGAAAGAAAATTAACCGCAAAATTCAACACGGTGATAACAGACAGAGTGAAAGGGGAGGTAAGCAAAGTCAGGGACGAGATACGGTCAGAAATAGATTCATTAAAGGACAACTTTAATAAACTTGATAAATCATATGCAGAAATTGTAGCAAATAATGGTAATACTAAAGAAAGAGAGCAGAGCTCACAGACTCATAATATAGTTATTAAAAATCTAGTAGTTGATCCCAGAGAAAATTCATGCAACACCGGTGCAGTGTTAAAAGCGAAAGTAGAAACATTAATCAAGGATGGGCTTAAATTGACAAATGTAAAGGTAAATAAGGCAGTTCGTAAGGTGAGCCAACATAGGGATGTGAAAAATGACAGAAAACCAGATATAATTTTTGTAGAAGTTGACAATCTGGACAATAAACGGGCGATACTTAAAGCAAAAGCTACATTGAGAAGCTCTAATAAATACAGAGATGTATATGTAGAAAACAATATACCCCGTGAAAAAAGAATGTTAGATTTTAATAACAGAACCATTCTTCGTGCAATGGGTAAGGACAAAGAATATAGAACAGTCGGTGGAAAAATTACTCGTCTACAAAACCAAACTCCATCAAAATATAGGGACGACACAATAGGAACACAGCAAAATGATAATTTTAAAGGAAATGGTGGATCTTTTAATGGAAATACCAACAAAAGAGGTATGAATAATGGACATGGAAGAGGACATGTACGGGGACGAGGTGGTTTCCATAGCAATAAACGACCGTATTAGTACAGATGTGGGTTTTGGAACATCAATGGATGGACTCGCAATTTTAACAATGAAAAGAATATTTTAATTGAAGAATGTATCAATGAACTTGATCTACATATAATCGGCATAGCTGAAACACACTTGATAAATGATAATGATATATGTATGAACAATTATATATGGCTTGGAAACAACCGCAAACAGATACATGTACGTGCAAAAACCGGCTCAGGAGGAGTAGGCATACTAATCAAAAAGGAAATACTAAACATGCTTAAGGTAACAATAGAAAATGATTCGGAAGATGGAATTTTATGGGTCAAATTTACAGATATTGAAAATTCTTCAAATATGTTTTATGTATGTGTTGTCTATCTACCCCCAGAATTCTCAGCAAGGTCTGTAAATGCGCACAACTTCTTTGATGTTCTAATGGAGCAAATTTATTCAATTCCTAAAGGAAATTCGTTCTATTTATGTGGAGACTTTAATAGTCGATTAGGTAATTATACCGATTTCATTCAGGGAATAGACCAATTATCTGAGCGTAATATCACCGATTTTACAACCAATAGTTATGGTGAAATATTTAGTGAATTCTTATCAACAGTGAATTGTTGTGTTTTAAATGGGCGATATCCTATCCATGATGATTATACATATGTCTCTACTAAAGGATTATCGGTTGTCGATTACTGTGTTGTTCCATATGAAAGTTTGTGTCATTATAAAAATTTTAAAGTTATTAGAGCAAGTGTTTTATGTAATAAAAGTGCTCAACCAGGTTCATTTAGAGCAAATCATATACCTGATCATTCTGTATTATGTTGGGAATTTGAAACCAATTTTGATAACATAAATGAAATTTGTTCTATTGATTTATCACATAGTGCTCAAAATAGCTTGAAACAACAAAATAATACATATGTTTCATATGATGTGAAAAACATACCAAGTGATTGGATGACAAATAATGATATATTGGATAAAATTAATATGTGTATAGATAATATACAATGTTCTAAAGGGAGACAATTTGAGGTTGATAAATTATATAATAACTTTGTTGAAATTCTTCACTCTGAAATGAATGATAAATTAGAAACTAAGGTCAAAGTTCTGAACAGTACAAACAATCGAAAAAGACGAATAAAGAAACCATGGTGGAATGACAAACTAACAAATAAATGGAACATTGTTTGCACGGCAGAAAGGGACTATGTAACTTGTAAACAGGGTAGCTTAAAACAACAATTACGAAAAGACTTTGTTGATAAACGCAAAGACTTTGACAAGCTTACACAAAAATATAAGCGTCAGTATTGGTACCGCTGTCAGGAAGAGCTGGTTAATTTTAGTGACAATGATACGAATTAGTTTTGGCGTAGAATTGGTCAAATTGGTATTGGTAACGAGAGACAGATGCGTATTCCGAATGAAGTTACTTTGGATGATGGAACTATATCTAACAATTTAGAAACTGTTTTAAGTAAATGGAAAAACAGTTTTCACAGTTTATTAAACCCAAATGTAAATGCAGATTATAATAAGGTTGATAATTGTATTCTTAAAGAAAATATTATTTGTATTGATTTAGATAAGGAAATTACTATTGATGAGGTTCATAAAGTTGTAATGAATGCAAAAAATTGTAAAAGTGCAGGAATTGACCTTATTCAAGCTGAGTTTTGTAAAAATATCTCTATTATTTCTATTTTACATAAATTATTTAACTTATGTTTCAGTTCTGGTAATGTACCAAATATATGGAATAAGGGAATTATAACCCCAATACCAAAATGTTCTACATCAGATCCTAGAGACCCCTTATCTTATAGGGGCATAACTCTAGCTCCATTCACATACAAGATGTATTGTAGTATTTTAAATGAAAGATTAGTCAAATGGTTAGATGAAAGGGAGATAATTAACGACGAGCAAAACGGTTTTATGAAAGGCAAAAGTACAATTGATCATATAAGCACTATAACATCAATAATAGAAACCAGGAAAAAGTGTAAATTATCAACATATGTAGCTTTTATAGACTTTAAGAAAGCATATGACTCAATTAATAGAGTTTTCTTGTTCAACAAACTAGAAAATCTAGGTATAAGTTCAAAGTTTATGTATTCTTTAAAAGCTTTATACTCTAATGTAGAATGTAGTGTACGTATTAATGGTAATATGACTGACTGGTTTAATGTTGATTCTGGATTGAAACAAGGTTGTGTTTTATCATCTATAATGTTTAATATATATATAAATAATTTGCTTGATGACATTAATGCTTTGAATATTGGTATTAACATAGATGAAGAAAAATTAGCTATATTGTTATATGCTGATGATGTTATTTTAATGGCAGAGAATGAAGAAGATTTACAAAAAATGTTGAATGTGCTTAATACATGGTGTCTCAATAATGAGCTGACAGTTAATATAAATAAATCTAAGATCATGCATTTTAGAAATCCAGCTGTTTTACAAACTAAATGTATTTTTTCTATTGGTGGTAATAGTATAGAATGTGTAAAAAGTTATCAATATTTAGGCTTATTACTTACTGAATATTTAGATTATCAGTTAATGGCTAAGGCAGTAGCGAAGTCAGCCAGTAGAGCATTAGGATTATTAATTGTAAAGAGTAAAATGCATGGTGGTTTCCAGCACAAAATTTTTTCAAAACTGTATGATACAATGGTATGGTCAGTTATTAGTTATGGCGCAGGTATTTGGGGAACAAGAGACTTTTCCTGCATAAATGCAGTCCAAAACAGGGCCATGAGATTTTTCATGGGTGTTGGCAAATACACACCAAATGATGCCATAGCTGGTGATATGGGCTGGAAACCTCCATGCGTTAAACAATGGTCAAGTGTCTTGAGACATTGGGCTAGGTGTTCCATAATGGACCCACACAGGATAAATTTTAAAATTTTTAAGTGGTCTATACGAAAGTGTAATACTAGAATTAAAAACTGGAGTTTTAGAGTTATAGAAATGTTAAAATTGTATAATTATGAGCAATATTGTAATTTTGAATCAAATGTATTAAACAAAAATTGTATTAAACAAATTGAGGAGGATGTATTTGATAATTTTAAATCAAACTGGTGTACAAGAGTTGCTGCATATGCAGAGGGAAGTAAATTAAGAACTTACAAATTGTTTAAAAATAACTATTGTACTGAAAATTATTTGCAAAATATTATATCTTTAAAGAACAGAAGTTCATTTGCTAAATTTAGATGTGGGGTAGCTCCACTAAAACTAGAAACTGGAAGATATGAAAAGAAAGAAGTCCACGAGAGGACATGTTTTAACTGTAGCTCTATTGTTGAAGATGAAATGCATGTCATTTTAAAATGCCCATTATATGTGGATCTAAGACAAATCATGATACATGAAGCTTTACATTTTAATGAACATTTTAACCTTTTATCAGATAATGAAAAATTTATATTTTTATTTAGTAATGACAATGTTGCTGCTATAGTTGCCAAAACCTGCAACAACATTTTATTAAGAAGAAATAGTATTTTATTTCACTAGTTTTTAAAGAAACAAATGTTTTAATATCATTTAGTAAAAATGTATATTATGTCAGAATTTTTAATTCTAAATGTGTAAAAATAAGTTTATATGTATATAGTATATCTTAAAAGTCTCTCATAAATCTTTTTAAGATTGGTACATGCAATGCAAATGTTTTAATGTTTTAAATCTATGTATGTGAATCTCATTTTATGTTTGTATGTGGTGAGACTATAATAAAATATTGAATCTGAATCTGAATCTATAATATTTATCATCTTTTTAAGCTTCATGTAATTAGATAATTGAATTAATATTGATAATTGCTCTTCAAAAAGCATTATTTGGTACTTTCTGAAAAGGTGGAGTGAATGTTTTTGTAAGGGAATATATGATCAGTGTCTAACAGAAAACCCTACAGGGCAATCTCAAAGTTGTTTCATTTAACCCAAGTAATCTAAAATATACATTCACTGATTGATTGATTTGAAATTGTGTATTAAATGCAGCCAACATGACTTATTTTACTTCATGTGGTATGTTTTTCAATGTGTTACAACTTACCATCATAACCAAATAACATAGAATTTTTTGTTTTTTGTTATAAAACAATTTGTTTCACAATCATAGAAATTAGGGAATGGGTGGTCCTATTGATGAATCTTTTTGCTAATTTGTATGTGAAAACATTTCATCATTCCTAACACTTTTGCTTTTGTTTCACATTATTATTAATAAACAATATTAATAATTTTGATTTAAATATTCCATGGAGCACAGCTAAATATACTTTATCCGCCGAATGAATTCACAATTTGTACACATTTATGAAGTAAAAGTTCAGTGAAACATCCTCTCCTCAGTGATCATATTAATTAGGACACAATATCACATACTATATGTTCTCCACTTTCTTATAAATTTTTCCTTTGTTGATCATGAATTAACACATGTTCCAGAATCATTGCAGTTAGTTATTCATTCATTTCAACATATTTCCTTTTGTTGAACTTGCTTTTTAATACAGCAGCAAATTTTTTTCTCACCTATTTTTAATACAGTCAATTAACTTCTACATTGTTCTAATTTGTATTCCTTTTAGCACAGCTAAAACAGTCTTGATTCCATTCATTTTGTAACACATATATATGTATAAGTAAAGAGTTGCCATTTCAGGAAAATTAATTTTCTCTTTATATCTCAATGTACAGTAATCTGATAATATGAAAATAATATCCTTGTTTGTGTTTCATTTGTTGATCTTCCTTTGAATGACAAGTGCAGTCCTTGAGTCTTATTTATTTTATCAAATGTGCTATTGTATTGGAAGTGGCCATTGTTTCTCATTCATCTTAAAATTCTGCAAAAAAAAGGATATTATTATACACAATATAATTAATTTATAAGCCCCATTGCTATATATATGCATAATATCTATTACTTCAATCATTGTACTTGATTTATATGCTCTTAATGTGCCCTGTTATTAATATTTTGAACATAAAAATTATCTTATTCTTATTCTGATACAAAAAGAGAACTTCAATATAATCAAATTTTAGTAAGCTTAATAGCCTAAGCCCTTAGTATCAGCAGTGGTTGGTAAAACCAATAGTAAACTTACATAAAATTGAGAAAGGAAATGGTGAATATGTCAAAGCGACAACCACCCGACCATAGAGCAAACAACAGCCGAAGACAACCAATGGGTCTTCAATGTAGCGAGAATTCCCGCACCCGTAGGTGTCCTTCAGCTGGCCCCTAAAATATGCATAATAGTACAGTGATAATGGACGTCATACTAAACTCTTATTGTCATAAGTTACCCGACAAATTTAAAGAAGAAAGGGTATATCAAGGTAGCGACTGACGTCTGACTAAATAGATGAATGGGGCTGAATATTAAAATACTACTTTTTGATAGATATTCCTAAAGTAATGAACATAGAGAAGTTCTCGCTCGGACACACACTCCATAATCTAGTATAATATAAGAGCATAAACCTTAAGCACGGGGAGGCACTCTACTGTCTCTTACATGTTTGTAATAAAATAATTGCCATGTTTGCTTACTTTCTTAACACATAAATATAATAGACAGATTAATCTAAACTCATAAGCAATTAATTTTTAAATAGCTTTCATATCACTTCATGTGACTATAAAATAAGTGTCAGTTACAATAATATAATATTTGAATGCTTACATGATAATGCAGACTTCCTACATGTCAAGTCACTTGGAAGCAGTAAAAAAACAGTGAATACAAATTCTGCAAAAGACAAATATAAAATTGCATAATCAAAACTTTAAAAGCAATAAACACACCAAAAGTTTTTTTAAAACATGTAGGAAATAGGCAATAAAGGAGATATTTAAAAAAAAGATTGATTGTTGGTTGCTTAACGTCCAGTGGCAAATATTTAAAAGACTGTTAGGTATTTAATCTGTATGATATTGAAATATTTACATCAATGTAGATTGAAAAATTTTAAAGTCACTTATTTGTATTATAACATTTTAACAGTTATCAAGCAAATCCTACAAGTAATAAATAGTCTTAAAAATGTCAATTGAATGAAAGTGGTGATCAATTTAAAATTTTCATATCTTTAACTAAAAATTAAATTGGATAATATATTAACTGAGATGAGCAAATTCTCTCATTTTGTAAAATCTCAGTAGCCTGTTAACTGAAATATGACTTAATAGTACATTTTATTTGTTTGTACATGCATTTATAAATTCTTTGTCTTTGTGTGACTGGTATTTTCTCATAAACTTAAACATCACAATGGATATATGAATACTATTTGTGAACAAATCCATGTTTTATATTTATAAAATTCATGCTTAAATCACAAATTAAGTCAATTAAAAAAAAAACCAATGTCATTCTTTGTTTAACATGTAAAAACACCAACACTGCTCATTTGTGTGGGTGGTGTATAAAAGTATAAAAAAAAATTGACTAAGCCTAAGGAGAGGTAGACTTGGTATACATTTCCATTCTCAATTTTATTTTTATGATAATATAGGGGGTGCACCCCTTACTACCAAAGTTAAGGAGCTATGTATACATAAATGAATCGTTTTAATTTATTGCATACACTAAACCAATGGGGAATTAAATGGGGGGGGGGGAGGGGTACTAGTAATTATTATGTAACAGTTGGCTTGGAAAAAATCAAGTCTACTATAACTAATATTACAACAATCTTTCTCCGAGCATTGTTTCCGTTTAGCCAACTTTATTGTTTCATTGATTGATTCATAGGTCAAAGGTTTTCGTCGTCGGTTATCGAAATAAATGACGAATTATGAATTGTTTGATTCACTTCAACAAATTCAATAAGAAGAAATGGGTACCGATGATAAAGAGTTACAATTTACAACGTATTTACCTCAAAATGTATGCAAAATCCACCTTTCCATTGTGATTTCCATGTGCCGACTTCTTTGACAAGGTGCTCAACAGCTGATGATAATGAGTGTGACGTGACAAGCTAAACATTGACGTTGATGAATCTTAGTTTATGGCGATTTTCTTACTCAAAACTGTAAGTGTTCAAGGGAACAACGGTCATGTTTGAAGATATTGTTAATGTCGCAATGATGTTGTCGAAAAACAACAAGTTGATAAATATTTGATCTCGGTGTAGCCAAAAAATCACCACTCCATAGCAAATTCTCCCAACGTCCGATTTAGCCAATCAAAATTCGTATAGTTTCGAAAATGACGTAATAGATGAGATTTCGATGCAATCACCAAAAATCGTCAAAAATGATTTGAAACCGCATTAACCTACCCGCGTTGTACGTTAAACAGCCATCCGTCGTGATCAGTATCTCGAAGTGGTAGCGATACAGTAAATAGTTACAAGTTATCTTTTCCCAAAGATTTGCAATAGAGAGTCAACTTGAATATTAATACAAACAATTTAGTTATGCTTTAATAAAGTAATGAAAGTGACAATTCTTTTACAAGCTAAATTTCAATGTAAATGATTAATTTGACAATGAATATATTCGCTATTAGGTATAATAGATGTTTTTTTTTAGTCATGCAAGATGTTAAAAAGAGAAAAAAAAAAAAACAGTTTTAAGGGTATCAAAATTTATTTGCGATAGTTCAATCCAGTTATATATACTTAGTTAATTAGTATCTTCATACAGTTGATAAGTTGGGATAGCTATAAAACCAGATTATATCCACCATTTTCTACACAAGAAAATGCCTGTATCAAGTCAGGAATATGACAGTTATTTTCCATTCATTTGATGTGTTGAAGTGTTTGATATTGCAATTTGATTACGGATTTTATTATGAATTTTCCTTTGAGTTCGGTATCTTTGCTATTTTACCTTTTAATGAAAGTTCACTAATATTGAAAGAAGAATTAGGACTTGTTTCACGAATATACCATGAATGTTTTGTAAGAACTAAATTACCTCCAAAGTAAATAAAATATAAAAATAAACACATTGACCTCTACGGTTTCTTAGATTATAACCTTTACAAGTCAGCTTTCAAACAAAAGGATATTATTCTTCATAATCATCTATTACCATTTATAACAGAATTTTATTTTATAATCGTAATTCAAATAGAGAAACAATATTCAACGAGTGACCGAATGACACATTAATTCACGAATGCGTATAGAGCACGAGTTAAATAGCAGTGTTCCTTGGTCACGAATTGAATATTTTTCGATATTTGAATTCTTTGATTAATTATTCTTAATATTACATTGTCAAATGGCCTTTTGTTTAAATGAAATTAAAGTAGAAAATGTAACGAACTATTTCTTTTTCTACGAGTTCACAATTTGTTTTGATCCGACGTTATCAACGTCTTGACAACATCTATTGTTGTATGAAGTCAGAAGAGTGAAATATACTAGTTTATTTGCAACCAATGTGATAATTATCATTCTAATGTTTATATTCTTTCCCAACGATAGGTTCATTTGTTCAGCACACTAAAATTTTAAAAAGATTCTAACCAATCTCCTAACAGTGATACAACATGCTTATATATTATGTTTGCAATATGCAATGTGGTTAGCAAATAACTATTTTCTGTATTATGTTTTTCTTTTAAGATAACACAATATCTTGGCAGTATAATTATATAATATATTTTCAAAACTTAAAACATGGTTTTTATTAATGTCATTCGATCAGCGATACTCTATTTAAATGAAAACGTGTCTTCAGTTGAATTTTGTAGAATCAAAACGTTGAAATATGAGCTGAACATATTGTGTAGACGTAACTCTGATAAAACTGTAGATCCTGTACATGGCCACACTGTATTACTATGTACATGTATATAGCATAGTTTATAGACTTTTGTATGTTATGGTAAACATGTATGTTGACATCTAGGTCTGTTGTCGTTTTATATTTGTATTTTTATTTTGCTTTCTCATTTATATATCTCCTATATTTCATTTGTCTGCATGTATATGTATGTTCTTCTAAATTAAATTATCTGCTTACTCAAGAAAACAGATTTAAAATTGAATTGAATTCATATTAGCAAAACGTTCAATAGATTATTGATACTTATTAAACCTGAAGAAATTTCTATTAGAAAGAGTAAAAGATGTTAGATTTATGTAAGACACTAATTCTGTTTAAAATTATAATATAAAAACAATCAATTATTAATATAAATCCTGGGTGCGGGAATTATTTCGTTGCGTTGAAGACCCATTGGTGGCCTTCGGCTGTTGTCCTCTCTTTGGTCGGGTTGGTTGTCTCTTTTCCATTCTCAATTGTATTTTACATGCATAAAACTTGTTTAAACGTGTGCTTTAATGATATAATGAAAGTGACACTTCCATTCAAAGTTGACCTTAATGTTCATGATTGATTTGTCAAATAATTTGTTCTTCATTAGATACAATAAATAGTTTTGAAATTCATTCCAGCGGTTGAAAATAGAAAAAAAACATTTTCAGTTGTAAGGGGATTGAAATTTAATATCATAGTTCGAACAAGTTATATATATATAGACAATAACTGTTTAGTGTCTTTAAATATCAGCTGTATTTGTACGAGGCTAGGAAACAAGGTGTATGCAAGTTTTTTAGCGAGCTATTACACCAGTTTCGAGCCGAGTACAAATACAGCTGACATTTAAAGACACTAAACAGTTATTGTCTTCATCCTGCAATTAATTCTGTATATTATTTGTGTTTTGAAAGACACAAAAACACATATTTTGCATTTATTTTCGATTTGAAATCCCTTGAGGCCCGTGTAGTAATACGATATGTAGTAATCACACATTCAGCAGATGACGGGTTCGCAAAAAAAGAATCTCGAATGGTCAACAATAGTACATCGCCCAAGGTGAATAATTATCTATTTTATCATAACAACTAATTTCAACAGTAAAAACAAATAACAAAACATTGTCCAATTTGAGACAGGAGTGTACGAGTTGTCCTACGATTCAGACTCGACATTTACTAAAAATGCATGCTGAAATTGACATGGTTGTTTTTGTTACACAATCATACACATTCAAGTTTTGAAATCGGTAGTTGTCATCGTAGAAAAGACTGTTGTTCATGTGTGTATGTTATCAGAAAATTGGTGTGATTCTTATTAATTTAAAGAAATGTTTGAAAACAAACAGAACGTATAAAAGTAATCGTTAATTCGCAATTGATACGTCATCGGAATGCAACTCCAATACACATTCTGAGGTCATGTAGGTTCATACAATACTCAGTCCGGCAGTGGGCGAAGCTTTTAAGCGATATCTGTATAGTATACAGATACAGCATAGCGATATCTGTAGGGCTGTATCTGTATAGTATAACACCCAATTGCAGGATAAATCTATTTATTTGAAATAAATTCTATTAAAATGTTAAATGAATAAAGCTTGTACGAAGATCACTTGTATTACAAATTTGTTTGCTCTGCAAAAGCAAGGAAAAAGGCACACATATATAACTATACGAGGAGCAAAAATAACCCATCCCAAATCAGGTAAGGTTGACTTAATCTGGAGGAGTTACACCTAAATTATGGGAAAACTAGTATCATGTATTTGTTCAACCGTTATCAACATTTTATTTCCTGGTACTGATCTATTCACGCAAATATCATGAATAAACTACATTTTTTTGTAAAAACTAAATTGCCTCCAATGTCAAGTCTAGGGAGCATGAAAATTAACACATTGACAGCAGACCATGATTTCTTAGCTTATTACCCTCACCGATAAGGTTTTAAACAAAAGAAATTCATTTTTCATAATCTCATCGATTGTCATTTTAACAGTGAAACCAGGAAGCAATTTCAAAGTTTGAAATACAATGACACTTTACACATTGCACATTTCAGATTAGAACAAAATCATTGTCATTATTTTAAAGTAAATCATCATTGAAAATCGTTTTTCTTTAAATCATTATTTCAGATGAGCTCGTTATAAATAATGCTATAACACTTAGAACTAATGATGCACATTTAACCAGAGCATCTCTCTCCCCTACCTCGATTTGTTTATTTGACGAATCTATCCTAAATGTAGAATTACAAAAACGAAGGAAATCTTTACTTCATTGCGTTGATCTATACGATGTGTCTGTGACAAAACTTATTAAAAACATTTTTACCAGTTCTACGATTGTGGTTCAACATCTATGCTGTCTGTCTGTACCGAACGTGATCTATTCCCGAATATGGTTATAAATTTACATTGCTATACGACGTGTTTCGGTATTTTAAATCCAACATTCATGTATTTATTATAAATGTTTTGTTATCGTTTCTGTTGAATAATGTGTAATGTTGTACGGGTTGTTGTCCAAATAAATATAAAATTGCATTGTTGTCATTTAAATTGTTCTGACGAATATTGTGTCAAAAGAAAAATAACAAAAACATACTGAACTCCTAGGAAAATTCAACACAAAAAATCCCTTATCAAACTGCAAAATCAAAAGCTCAAACACATCTAACGTATGAATAATAACTGTCATATTAATGACTTAGTGCAGACATTCCCGGTTTTATAGCTAGCTAATCCTCTATGATAAGCGTATAAAATTTCATTTTATGAACAACGATATGTAAAAAAAAAAAAAGAAAGAAAACAACATTCGATTGTTGTATTTGAGACTTTGAATTTGCCATTTGATTATGGACTTTCCGTTCTAAATTTTTCACAGAGTTCAGTATTTTTTGGAATTTTCTTTTTGTTTTTTTGTTTTTACTTATGATTGATGTGTTTCCCTTAGTTTTGGTTTGTAACCCAGAATTGTTTTTTCTCCTTTAATTTTTGCCACCGGCATACTATAATTCCCTTTATTTGATGTAAGTATTGGATTGAATATTTTCATCATCATTTTACCAATGTCTTTCAGTGTGAGTGTTGGTGTACAGAAATACCTATGCTTATATATCCTTTCGTTTCGAATAGAAAATCATTAAATGGATCGATAACTTTAACGAACAATCGATAATATTCTCCAGGTATGATAATTGTTTTCTTTTCTTTTTTTATACCCCAAAAATGTGATCATTATACTATATTAAGAGGTGATTGAATTGACAGAAAGACAGAAATAACGTAGATGTAAGCATCTATAAATCACTTTATCATATGTTTGGTACAAAATACAGCAATTTTGAATATCTAATAAAGGTTCTTTTTTCCAGTCTGTATCACCTACCCTGTATCGCATACCCCGTATCGCATGGCTAAACCCGTATCGCATACCCCGTATTGCATAGCAAAACCCGTATCGCATACCTGGCATGACGTCACAATTCGAATGACGTCAACGTTTGACCTATGACGTTCAGTTGCTGTATTTTCTGGCAAAGGAAAAAAAAATGAGTTCCCACTAAAAAAAAATGTCCTATCATTTCAACTAAAATCGATATTTTTTTCCAAAAAATATTACCCAGTAACTTTACGAGCGATTTTTATATATAAAAAAAGACACAATAAGATGTAGAAATATATGCAGTTTTATAGTTTATTTGATCATAATTAATTTTCGTGAAGTTTGTTTTCATTACCTGATAGATTGAACACAAATGCAAATTTTTACGGTTTAAATTTTGGTTAGAATACATAAAGATAGCAATTTTTTAAAGAAATATTTGTCTTGCTGTTCATCTCTTTACCAAATTAAAATGATCATGAATGATATCATCGCCAAATAAACAATAAAACTTCAAACATTTCTACATCTTATATTTATTTGATACATGTTAATTTTAGTTGAAATAATAGGACAGTATCGTTAGTGAATGCATTTTAATACATGGTCTTTAACATATATTGAGAATGTAATAAGATTATAGCGGGGTATTACGATGTGGATATTAAGCAAACAAGGATGTCTATAAAAAAAAACAAGTCAGCTGGAAAATACAGGAAAATCATAATAGAATTGAGAATGGTAATGGGGAATGTGCCATAGAGCAGACCACCAATGGGTCTTTGCTAGCTTATAATTTCAGACGATTTAAAACAAAAAATGGATATCCCATAAATCTGATTCTATTAAGATATATGATAAACAGAATAATACATGGCAAAATCCGTATCGCATGCTGTATCAACACTCGACCAATATCAGCCCTCGGGACTGATATTGGTTTCTCGTGGTGATACAGCATGCGATACGGATTTTGCCATGTATTATTCTATATATACGGCCTACAACAAAATCCATATTGTATAGAAAGTAAGGATTTGCTCATTTGGAAGAACAACAATAAAAGAGCGGTTCTATTTTGTGTTTTGTTGTGTATATACTAATTTTGTGTCATGGATTGATACCTCAAATCCTTTCATTTCTATTAATGTTTCTTTGAATATGTCTATTGAAAAGAACTCATTTTTACACCTACTGAGCTGGCGTTGATACGACGTCATACACTTAAGGAATAAAGATGAGTGCATTTTCTTGAATTTTTTTTCCATTCAACTGATAAATTTCTTGTGATATCATGGGTGTTATCTTGTTATCAATAATAGCATGTTTACTATATTTTAACAGAGTGTGCCCTTGTTAAAAAAAAATATTTTGATATTTTTTCGCCACATTCAGTTTTTTGTGTGTGTGCCAAATATACATTAACATATTTTTGTTTTAAATTTTCATCATGCTATGGGCCAATGGTTGCTTCTTAAACAGATAGTAATGAAACAGAAGAATAAAAATCGTTCAAGGCCTTGTTGATAAATATTCCATATCAGCTTTACAAATAAAACATGACGAACTTGCATTTACGGTTCTACGTAGTAACGATATTCATAATCCTAATTACATATTATGTACGTATTATCTTGTTCTATTTTTGGTCTCTCTAAACTATTACTTTTACTGGTAAGTATATTTTTGGTAATATCCAATTGACGATGCATATACATATACATATGCATCCCGTCGTTGCGTTATTGTGCTACTAAAATATTTTTTATTCTTGTCTTTCAATTTTGCTGATGGGCTTTGTCTGTATGCATTTTTCGCCTTTGCTGACATATTTTTTTGTTTTTATACTGATTAAGATAATAACACAATGTTGACTGCTGTACCCCTACTTTTGACATTTTTTACCTATTATTTCTGTTCGTTTTATGAACAAGTTGTTGCCAATATAATAAACTTTTATTACTTGATTTATTTCATTTGACTGGGCGGCGGGATTTGACTGGTTCGCATATCATAGACCAGGTTATCTAAATATAGAAGAAGGGCGAAAGATACCAGAGGGACAGTCAAACTCATAGATCGAAAATAAACTGACAACGCCATGACTGAAAATAGAAAGACTAACAGACAAATAATAGTACACAAGACACAACATAGAAAACTTAAGACTTAGCAACATGAACCCTGCCAAAAAACTGGGATTGATCTCAGGTGCTCCGGAAGGTTGAGCAGATCCTGCTTCACGTGTGGCACCCGTCTTGTTGCTCATGTTTTTAAAACCCGGTAAATAGTCTAATTCGGTAGGTCAAATTCGTGGTGAAAAGGGAAGAGCAATAAAAAATAAATACAAATTTTAACTAAAGTTTTAAAAGTTGTTCGTGAGATTCAATAAAACACATAAATTAATCAGGACAACTGATCAATCTGCTTTAACGGCTTTCAACAAAAGGTTAAGGTCAATGATCACAAATTTTTAATCTAAAGATACAAAACCGGACAAAACTTTAAGTTTCATGAAGCAATATATTTTTTGGTAAAATGTATGTCTCAGATGCATGTAACACCCATGAATTGTAAAATTAACAAACTACCTATAGATATGAATTCACTGAATAAATTCCCTGTTTATCCAGTGACTAATTCACAGGGATACTCGGCTAACTGCTGTAGGTCGAGTAATTTGTCAAAAAAGCAAAGAAATGTGCAATAAAGATATTATTTTAGAAAAAAGAAAAGAAAAAGGATTGTAGTTTCGACGAAAGGAACATATCCGATATTATCTGTGAAACGGTTATTCTATAATGGCCAAACAACTAGTGATTGCTTCCGCGAAGGATGATTTCAACTTCACCATTTGTAACTCTTGGTTTAATAGCCTCCCTCTATCAAAGAAATCATGATGAAATACAAGCTCGGGATAATCGTATAAACTGGGAGATATATACTGCTTATTCAGGCGCTGCCGGAGTGTTGCTACATAGAAATGGAAATTATACAATTGGGAAGCTGAAATCATCTCTTTTGATAGGTGTTTTGAGATAAACTCACCAATGAAGTGTTCATTTATGGTCATTGATCTGGTTTAAAACGTAAACACTATATAAGTATTCGCAAATTATTAAATAGTGAGACACATCCTTTGATTTGATTACAAAACAGAGTAACACGTATTAACTGCCACATTTTGAAAATTATGGATATCAAAGTATAATAACTATGATGGCGGCAGTGGCAAAGTATGCATATGTTGTAATTGTATAACGTTTTGATTTACCTTTTTTCTTTTTATTAAAAAGACAGTTGGATAACTTGTAGTATGACCTTATCGATTTCCTTTTTTTGAAGAGCAATACGAATTTTCCCTTACGATTTTACTCTATATATAGTCGATGTAACATATATTCTATTAATCTCACAATTAGGAATTTGCTATATCGGAATAATACAATAGCCGATACTGAAAAATGCTTATCTTTTGTTTTTGAATTATATAAATCGTCTTATATCTTAATTAATTCTTTGGTGACACTGGTTGGTTATAAGAAATCAATAACAATTATTACGACAATCATCCTTATCACACACATTTTTAATAAACTGTCCTTATGTAAATTAAAAAGTAAGCCCACTCGATGAGTTAAAATAACATAGGTATTATACATGTTATACTATGTCATACAAGGGAGAGGTTTGGATAGCTATAAAACTAGGTTTTATCCATCATTTTCTATAAGAAAATGTCTGAACCAAGTTAGGAACATTATAGTTATTATCCATTCGTTTGATGAATTTGAGTTTTGATTTTTGACATTTGTTTAGTAACCTTCCGTTTTGAATTATAATTATTCAATATATAGTTCCGCAATTTGTTTTCTATCATAATTCAATCATAAACATTAGGTTTTAACCGATCTTCATCCTTAATCAAAAATGACAACAATTCATCGATTAGGATTTTTGTTGACTTTATGACATGTGATTCAAGGCGAAAATAGTTTTTCTATGTACATGATTAACATGATTAAGAGGAGAAAAATTTAGGTAACAAAAAGTAACTTACAGAATCAGAGAACCTACAAAGGAGGGAGACCGGGTACGTCCGACAGTTTAAGCGGGAATTGTAATACTTTTTTATGACTTTTTATTTCATTAGATAAAAGCATGTGATTAAATATTTTGAAATCGTTTTTTTTGCTTAATCCTAAATATTGAAGTCTTAGGTCATTTAGTATATTATAAGAATTGTCTATTGTAATATGCCATGGAAAAAGAGTAGGCTGACAAGTATTTCCATATCTTATAATGTTATGACATTCTAGAAAGGTAGGGATTGACAAAGAATGTTAAAACGTAAATAATGAAACTACTTTGAATTATGTGAGGAGAAAATAACATCTTTACCGAGGTTGAAGGTAATTATGTTAATAAAAACCCACACTACAAAATATGTGAGTCAGGTGCAACTTAGTATACCTCCTTAATGCAAGGTTGTTTGCATAGCGTAAACAAACGATACTTTAGAACATTAATGGGCCGCTACATATATAAGCGTCAGCAACGCATCATATTAAATTCGAGAATATCGCCTTGTGAAGTTAGTCATCTCTTTCAGAAGAGAAGCGTATCAAACTTTCACATTATGAAATTGGTCGTGTTTCTGTTATTTGCCTTTGTGGTCTTTGGTCTTTCAATGGCAGAAGAAAGCAAATGCAGTGGACCAAACTGTGAACAAATTATTTCTATGCCTTTGTTAGATAATATGGAAGCTTCACTGAAGGCGGACGTAGATGTTAGAAAACTGAAAACAGTTTTAGAAAGTTTTATCCGTCAGGTAGTGAAAAAAGAAGTTAAAGATGTAATACGGGAGGATATGAGGACAATAATGAACGAGACGGTGTCAAATGTTGAAAGTCGTTTTGATGACAGGATGGATGAAATGAAGCTTGACCTCGATTCAAAGGTTGATAAACTCATAAAGGAAAAAGAAGGAAAAGAATTGCAAGACAAAGAAAATAAAGGTAACTAGATTATAACGAAAATAGAGAATATTACCGTTTCTTATACAAATCATATAAAATATTGGAAACTTAATAGTAACGATAAAATCATTGAAATACTGTTTTTAACATTTCGGTCCGTAAATAACACAATCTCTGTTCCTCAATACTTCAAAAAATGCTTTATTATCATATTGGCCGTGACAAATTTCCGCCGTATTGTAGTTTTTTTAGGGAAAAAATAAAACAATAATAGCTAATTACTAGCCAAATTCAAAAAGGGGAAGCACATAAAAACTGACAAAATCAAACTCATTTTATGCAGTAAAACATCGGTGTCGTAGTGTTTTCAAAGGTATATGAAAGTTAACTCACCAGCATTAACGTATCAATTCCAAAGCAGTGAAGTAAAGCTTCATGAACAAAGCTCTTTCATACATTGAAACACTTGCAAAATAGGAAGCTTCATACATATTTGCCAGTATTTTGTGGTGAAACAAAGGTGGAAAATATAAATCATTATCTATTTGAATTTTACATATTTTCCATCGCTCCTATATACAATTCACTTCATAAATTGTTTGTTATTTCGTATACGTTATGTTCTTGTACAGTTTTCAGAGTCTACCCATAACTTAAAATAAGACGTATTCATTATTTTTACTCTGTCTGTACATATTCGTCCTTTATTCATTGTTTATGTCAAAATATATTTCCCAATAAGATGACACTAACTTTGACGTTTGCTTAATACTATAATTTGGTACTTCAAAATGTGTTCATCCCCCGTCTCTATTATTTTTCTTTGTTTTTGAAAATTGATTCATAGTTCCGAATTTAAAAAAAGACCTTAATTGTTTTCTCTAGTAGTCAGGGCTAAAGTGTTTTGAATAATAGCAAATGTTATATTTTCATTTCATGTCCGTACAATTTTAATCAGTCATTCATCTTTAGTGTGATAAGAAGATCGTCTCGCTGAAGATGAGTTTGGGTATCAGTTTTATAATGCACATGATAAACAAGTACTAAACAAATGAGAACTTAAACACTATAAACACTATAAAACCTATAAAATCAAGCGTGTCATATCTCATAGGTAAAACATACTGATTAAATTCTGTTAGTGCTGTATATATGATATTTTAGGAATGGTCTGAATCAAGATTTTTTTTCTCTTAACATTTTGAGAAATAACTATAACGAGTGTTTCAGACCATAAAATTAGATTTATATGTGGGTTGGAATTATCCAAATATTTTCAAGTAACGCTAAAATGCACGGATGTCGTGAATAAAATCTTCAGAGTTACAAACAAGTTTTAACAAAAGTTCCGGTAAATTGAAAAAGTCCATAAAACCGGACAAAACCAAACGCTAGACTTTTTCAACCAACGAAAACAATGGTATAACAACTCTTTTCAAATGGTACGGGCATCTTCCGACGAAAATGGTTGGTAAACCTAGTTTTATAAATGTATCTAAACCTCTCAAAACTCTGCTCCCTCTTCAAAATTAAATTAACTGACACAAACGATTGTGTGGTATCTAATGATACCAATTAATATAATTAACCAAATGGTCGGATTTAATGCCCTCAATATAAAATCATTGACCATAATCTGTCCATATATACAAGATTAAAAAAGTTGAAATAATTTTGAAAGACTATCAATATGTACTTATTTTATCTGTAACATAAATTGTAAAAAATGTCATTAAATATTGCACGCAATCGCTGACAATTAAACAGATAAGCCCCAAATCCTCGCAAACATAATATTCACATAGGCCTTTCGGAATGATAATTAATAAATGAGAAATTTTTAGTTTACATTCGTCTTTTTTGATTTTCCGTCACCACGAAAGCTCAAAGTATTTGAAATCCATGTATAAGAACCGTAACAGTTGAGAGCTATATAACTTTCCATGCTGGAATTAAATAATTCCTAAATTTATAAATGGCCAATTCAAGAAATGTTTGTACCAAAAATAAGACCACATGTGATAGAACTTGCTAAACAGTGATTTATCCATGCGTCGCGGAGTCACGCTTTGTCTTATTGCTGTTATTCAAATACGATACTTAATCATGCTATGAAAAATGAAAGCTGGACAAAAATTGCTCATGATGTTAAGATATTTGTTACATCAACGGACTACTACAATTCGAAAGAATGAAACATAAACTCATGAATCTGTTTATATGAAGTGCCATTTGCGTCACAATTTGTCCGACATATACGATAAATAGGATTGTCCTTAGAACAATACTTGACTTCTTGCTCAATGTTTTAATAGTAACCGACTGCAACAAAACTCACGGACAATAGAGCAATCAGAAACAAATGGTTCACGAACTAAAAAGCAGCGTCCTGCCTTTCAATTTTGTAAAATGACCCAGCTACATCGGATAGCTTCACTGTTATATGTAAAACCTCTGCTAAAGAGTGTGGCTGTTCTGCTGTGTTAGATGTATAACCATGTCAACACGGCATGTTGGAATATGAACCTTAAATACACTTATTACTGTATGGAGGATGTCCCTTCTTTCTTTATCTGCGTGTTAAACACACTTACAACAACTTGTTGATGACCCCGTATTGAACTGTAGAATGTTCCTAACTAACATACAGTTGTTTTCAATGGCAGTAAATATTTGTAATCCTTCATGCCGGTCTTCCCACTTTCCGTAAATAACCAAATCTAATTAATTGTAATTTTTCCCCCTCAATATGAATGAAATATTTTGCAACTTTAAGTAAAAATAATTCCAACCAATCAATCATATCGTTATATAAAACAATATTGATGAAGTAACGGAAACAAGACAATATCTAATTAAAAAATCCACATAATATGCCTTGCAGTATAATCCTGAAGCCCGCCACTTATCAAATCGACAGTTGCTGTTAAATATATACATAGATGATGATCCATACTTTCCTTCTGCGCAATATGTTAGAAAAGTTTCTTGTAACCTATTTCATTCACGAATGTCATCTTATTCAAATTTTAAGTTCATGTTGCTCAGTCTTAAGTTTCTATGTTGTGTTTTATAGACCTGTCTTTTGGTTTTTTTCCTTTTGTCATGACATTGTCAGTTGGTGCTCAACTTGTGTAGATATAAACAGATGTGGTATGAGTGCCAATGAGACAACTCTCCGTCAAAGTCATAATCCGTAAAAGTTAACCATCATAGGTCAAAGTACGGTATTCAACACGGAGCCTCGGCTCACATCGAACAGCAAACTATAAAGGGCCTAAAAATAACTAGTGTAAAACCATTCAAACAGGAAAGCCAACGGTCTAATCTATATAAAAAAAAAGAAATACACTTATGAACCACATCAACAAACCACAACCACTGAATATCAGGTTTCTGACTTAGGACAGGTGCAAACAAATGCAGCAGGTTTAAATTTTAGTAGGTAACAACCTGCACCCTTATCTGTAACTCAAAAACATAGAAAGACTTACTCGTTCGTTAAATATTTGCAAAATGGAAATACAAAATTCTACTCTTTTATGTACATGTATAGTGGGTCGTTGTCTTTAGATCGTAAAACCCTCAACATTATTACCAAGGAATAGATAATAGTCCAAGGAATTTTATACCACAATAAATAGCTCATTACTGCACGTACAAATTATGTAAACTGGTAAAAAACTAATCAAGTGATTAATTATTCTCTTTAGAAAAATTATAACTAAAAAAAAATAAAATACATTTAACGATTAACAAAGGGGTGATGATTAGAACTAACTGATACCATTAATAATTTTTCTGAGGGTCGACACAGGTTGCATGTTGCAATTAACAAATTTGTTCTTATTTCAAAATATTATCCTGTCAACATTTTCTGGGGCGATGCGATTTCTCAAATTTGTTAGGTAACTAACAGTCATGTTGATGAAAATATATGCTCTGACGGTACAAAGATGGGAGAGTGAATAAGATAAGCTGAAAACGTAAGCCTTGGAAAAATGCTCTGGTTCATATATCCTACATGTACCTTTTTTTGGAGGACTTTTAAATAACAGTTAATTGCAAACGTTCGAATCGTATTTTAATTTTGATTAATTTTGATTAATGATCAATAATTTCCAGGGAGGCTGTCTGAATCAAAATATTTTTGTGTTAATAAACTTAAGAAAGCAACTACATTCTAACAAGGGAACGATTAGTCGAGTACCATTTTGGTAATCGATACTCGGTACTACCGAGCGATACCCGAATACTCAAGTACTCGTTAATATCACTAATAATTATACTTCCTTCGGCTGAATACTTAATTATGTCTTAAATTTACTATGGGGTCTTCTTTGCTGAGCACAGCTTACTATAAAATACACGAAGGTACAACGAACCTTACATGTGTACAAACAAATGCTCGATTTATCCAATAAGATTAAAGAAAGACAAATTCTGAATAATTTGCATTTTTGTTACGTTTACATTCTTGGAAACATGAAAATTTCGTACAACTTTTTCAAAGTGATTAACTTTTGCTTGTTTTGTTTCAATAAACCAGTTTAAACGAAATTCGTTATGCCATTGCTTTCATATATCATTTCAAACTAGATCGTTGGTTTTATGTTTGTGTATATGCCTTTAGTGTGAGAGGTTGAGAGTCTGATCCCCAACCAAGTCAAATCAAATATTTAAAATTGATCGGATTTATCGAGATAGTTAAATTTTCAATTCTAAACTCCGAGCCTCGGCGAGGACTTTAAAATTGATAAGTTAACTATCGAGATTGGATAAATCCGATAATCCACGAGTAACTATGTAAAAATCTGTTTCTCTAATGATAAAAAAAATACATTTCTTTTTTTGTTAACCGAAAATCCCCTTCGAGTGCCTTTCACATTGCACGAAGTTGTCAATTTTATTAACACCTGTTATAGCATATTTTGATTCATCCAGATAGCTAAAAAGGTCATGACCCTTAAAATCATCCAATGATCTTTTGAGATCACCGGCAACCACACGTTGATTAAATTTTTTTATACAATGGGTTCGGAAAGGGATACATTTCCATAGAATTAGAGCAATATATATATATATAGCCCAGGTGGTCGTGTGGTCTAGCGGGACGGCTACAGTGCAGGCGATTTGGTGTCACAATATCTCAGTAGCATGGGTTCGAATCCCGGCGAGGGAAGAACTAAAAAATTGCGAAAAGCAAATTTACAGATCTAACATTGTTTGGTTGATGTTTAGACGAGTTGTATATTCATTATGTACACAGCCATGTATCACCATCATTGCTGGTGATCCGATGGATAAGTCTGTTGTAGAGTTGTCACTGACTCCGATGTACTTATAAATATAAATATTTTCGGTGACTGTATCTTGCATTAATTTGTAGGATCCTTTACCATAGATAATTGAGCTGATCTGTAACAATATTATCTCCATGCCTTATATATCATGTACTGTATTACGACGCTAGATTAAAACTGACGAGGAAAGGTAACACACGGCCACCGAAAGCTTCATTTTTTATGAAGCCCAGGTGGTCGTGTGGTCTAGCGAGACGGCTACAGTGCAGGCGATTTGGTGTCACGATATCTCAGTAGCATGGGTTCGAATCCCGGCGAAGGAAGATAAAGAATTTGCGAAAGCCAATTTACAGATCTAACATTGTTTGGTTGATGTTTAGACGAGTTGTATATACACAATGTACACAGCCATGTATCACCGTCACTGCTGGTGATCCGATGGATAAATTTGTTGTAGAGTTGTCACTGGCTCGGACGGACCTGTTAGTCAAATGCGTTTTGTTTAAATATACTTCTTCACTTTTTTGGTCTTTTGGAAAATGTTGTTTGTGCTGTATTTAGACCCTTCTACAACGGAATTTGTTTTACATGCACACGTATAAAAATTGCGGGTTTTATCCAACGCATTAATAGGTTTAAACGTATTTTCTTTTTAATTTAGACTCGTTTATATATATATCTTAACATCAACCCAACAATGTTAGATCTGTAAATTTGCTTTCGCAAATTTTTTTGTTATTCCCTCGCCGAGATCCGAACCCATGCTACTGAGATATCGTGACACCAAATCGCCTGCACTGTAGCCGTCCCGCTAGACCACACGACCATCTGGGCTTCATTTAATAAAGCTTTCGGTGGTCGTGTGTACTGTTGTACGACGCTAGATTAAAACTGACGAGGAAAGGTAACACACGGCCACCGAAAGCTTTATTATTTGTGAATCCCAGGTGGTCGTGTGGTCTAGCGGGACGGTTGCAGTGCAGGTGATTTGGTGTTACGATATCTCAGTAGCATGGGTTCGAATTCCGGCGAGGGAAAAACACAAAATTTGCGAAAGCAAACGTAGACGTACCTATAAATATAATTATTTTCTGTGACTGTATGTTGCATTAATTTGTAGGATCCTTTACCATAGATAATTGAGCTGACCTGTAACAATAACATCTCCATGCCTTATTTATATGTACTGTAGTACGACGCTAGATTAAAACTGACGAGGAAAGGCAACACACGGTCACCGAAAGCTTTATTATTTGTGAAGCCCAGGTGGCCGTGTGGTCTAGCAATTTTACAGATCTAACATTGTTTGGTTGATGTTTAGACGAGTTGTATATATATTTAAATATAGATATATAAATATATATTTCTTTTACGCGTTTTTTGCAGTATCATATTTTTTTTACTGGTTTCAAGTTATTCTTCATTTTAGCCAAATTACAACAGAAAATTGATTCCCTGGATACAAAGTTGGCAGTTATTCAAAAGCAGATCAATTGCAACACAAAGCTACGTAAGTATTAACCAGTTAAACAAATACACGGGAGTGCTTCTTTTGATTTAATCGTTTTTCATAAATTTGTTGTGATGAATATTTTGCTAAACACAGTTTATTATATCTCGGACAAAGGAGCAGTGAACCTTAAAAAATACATACTCGAATTTTTTAAATTACAGTTAAGATTGGGGTATACTTTATAACATTGATGACGTTGTTTTATTCAAGGATGAATAGTTCTTATATGATTTGCGTATCTATAAATACTTGAACGGGATTGGTCAATTATATTTTTGTCCCTTGGTTTACTTTTCGATAAACCATGTTTCCGAAACTACTTTCATATACTTCAGTGATCTATTCCTGCGCAATACACACACATAAAGGGATCCCGGGATGTTCAGCAAATTGAGATTGATAAACAAAAAACATAAGAATAGACTTGTTTCTATTTTAATAATGTATATATAACAGAAAAAATAATGCATTTAAACTTTGAAAATGTATAAAATTTGATTCGTATAAAATTCCGGGATATTTCAAGAATGATTTGACGAATTTACGTCATGGCAAACGGACGATTAGTTTAATTGAGGTCTGGAGCTAGCATGTCAGTAACAGCTAATAGTCTGTTGTTATTTATGTATTATTGCCATTTTGTTTATTTTTGTTTGTTTCATATTCTAACATCGGACTCGGACTTCTCTTAAACTGAGTTTTACTGGGCGTATTGTTGTGTGTTTGTATTTCTACATTGGCTAGAGGTATAGGGGGAGGGTTGAGATATATAAAAAAAAAAACATGTTAAACCCCGCCGCAATTTTGCGCCTGTCCCAAGTCAGGAGCCTCTAATCTTTGTTAGTCTGGTATAATTTTTAATTTTAGTTTCTTGTGTATAATTCGGAGTTTAGTATGACGTTTATTATCACTGAACTAGTATGCATATTTGTTTAGGGGCCAGCCGATGGAGGCCGCCGGGTGCGGGAGTTTCTCGCTACATTGGAGACCCATTGGTGGCCTTCTGCTGTTGTCTGCTCTATGGTTGGGTTGTTGTCTCTTTGACACATTCCCAATTTCCATTCTCAATTTTAATTCTTAGACCTGTTCCAAGTCTGAGTGGAAATTGACAACTTTGAATTTGAAGAGGACCTACAAAACATGTATATTATACAACGTAATATATAAAATTGAACTGAAACACATTATTGACATGACAAAAATTGTTACGATTAATACATGTTTACTGCGACGCCTCTTTGGTCTCGATATATTTTGCTAGTTTCTAGTGTTGAAGGTCAAATGTTTGATCCGTGACCGAATCAAACAAAAAATTATAAATTGATATTTGCTGCTCCTCACTTAGACACGTGGTACTTAGAAGTATTAGACAAGTCTGGTTGTAAATGGATGCTATATCTTCCAATGAACTTTTACCTTTTGATCTACACATAAAGTATTCAAAGATCATGGTAAATTCTCTCTAAAGCAAAACAGGCAATATCAAAGACATAAAATGACAAGCAAAACTTAATCTAAAAATGAGAATGGAAATGTGGTATGTGTCAAAGAGACAACAACCCGACCAAAGAGCAGAAAACATCCCAAAGCCACCAATGAGTCTTCAACACAGCGAGAAAATCCCGCACCATTTACTTTACTTTACTAGGTTGTGAAGACGGATGGGAGCTGTATAACAAGCATTGTTATAAATTTGTGAGGGAAAAAGAAACACGCGAAATGGCTCAGGTAATTTGACAGTTATTATTGGAAGATGAACTAAAGGGAGCAAACTTGTAATGAGAAGTAAATATTAATTCGTGCACTTTTTTTGTTTATATATATATAAAAATATATTGTCAGGTTAATGCTTCACTTTAAGTTGCAAGAGTCGAATACGTAAATTCTTTGGAGGCATAAATAAGCTGGAAAAACTATGTCAACTTTGCCAAATTGATAAAAACTTGAGTTTAAGTAAACTACCTTACTTATATGAATATTTTGTCTAATGTCTAACGATTTTATGCGAGTTTCTGATTTGTCTTTTTAAACCATTGTTTACTATAGGAGTATATATATGTTTTTATTAACAGGCAAAATGCAACGATGAAAGTGCTGCTCTGGTAAAAATCGACGATGCACTTGAAGATTCATTCATATATTCCTCTGGAGGTATATATATAATTATCTTGTGCTCCTTTATAATTAATGATCAATTGCAATAATGAAATATTTGTGTTGTTCAGTTTTTTGTTTTTTTTTATGTAGTGGTTAACCGTTAGTATCCTGTTACTTGTCTTTTCGTCATTTTACATTTTTCGTTCTGTATCTATGAGCATGTCGCTTTTGAGAGTTTTGTTTCTTCCTTCGGTGTCTTGCCCCTCTTTTTGCAAATATTGTTATTTTTGAAATAATTCTTTTCTTCCGTGTCATATGTAAGCATTATATTTTTGAAATGTCTTGATAAAGAGCGTTGACTTAGAAATAAAGAAATGCGTGATGTTATAGTTAAGTTTTTGATATATTGTTTCTGGGCGTTTTGTTTGTTCCTTGTCATATTACAAATCCATCTATTTAACAAACTTAAAACTGCTGCGGTCCAATCAAACTTATAGTAAAAACGACAATTAAACAAATAAATTCAATAAAAAAAACTTTGTTATATCATTTTAAACTGACGCTTTTTCTGACTTTTACATGTATCCTTCGATCCTCAATCTTTCACTGCTTTACTTGGATTTTAAGCTAATTGATTTCATTTAATAAACACAAAAAGAATATAATAACTATCCTAATTCTAAGAGTAAAACTTAATTTAATGCTAGCATAACAAAACGTTATAAATTGCTCTATTTTATTCATTTATTGCTGTTATATAGGTTTGCCTAATACATATGTGCCTGGGGAAGGTAAGTAAACTTCATTTATTTTAGATGTACATTAGTTAATTTGCCATCTATATGATTATGATAGCAAATAGAACGGAATTGATGTGAAGCATTGCGTTTTTATTCAAATAGGCGGATCCTAAATTTAATGTTAAGGTGTATATACTAAATGAGATGAGAGAAAAAAGTGAGAATGCTGTGCTTAAGGACGTTTAGTAAAAAAATCTTTACACCGTAGTTAAAGCAGATACTTAGTGTCTGATCCCGTTTTCATCCTCCCCTTTTCTAATAAAAAAAACCTTTAGCTGAAATCAACACTATTTCATTTTTTTAAATAATGTTTTTGACATACAATTATTTATCCAATGTCTCGATTTCCTGTAGGTCGATATATGCCTGTCCTATCATGATTCTTTGATAGAGGACTACTTCTTACAAAGCGTATATTAAATAAAAGACTCTTTGTAGTAAAGTTGAAATTACTGGTAACCCTTCGAAATTTGAACAGACGCCAACACGAATTTGTTGACCGTTTGAAATATATGTGTCAAAGATGAAAACATATGTGCTTCCTGGTTGGAACAAAAATCCGGTCCACTTTTCAGGTTTAGTGACATTTCCGGATTTGTTCTTGTCTATAGAAACACAATTGGAATCCCTAGTGGAGCAAGTACAACGTAACGTTAAAGTGCATTTGATTTTATCCTTGTTTGTTTGTTTGGGTCCAAATTATATTATTGTCAGTATTCAAGTTTGTGTTTTGTGGCCAGATGTTATTTTTTATGTTATCGCAGTCGTGTCTCATGTTCTTCAGTCACAGGCACTTGTTTCTATTCATAGGAAGGTCGACTATCCATATAAATAGAAGAAGGTGGCTAACGAATTATTTTTTAGGTCACGACAGTCTCCGCTTCGGACGCTTTTTCTACCCTTCAACTTAATGCTAAAAATCCCTACCTTATATGAATCGATTCAGTGAATATTTTCCTTTAACACTAAATCAATTTCATAATCCCCACAGTGTTCCTCTTCACGGTAATCTACTCTCAATTCACTAAACCATGTCGAAAACTTGAACTACCATCTTTTCAATGTATCTACTTCAGGTTGTGGGCAGAATGCTATCTTTTTAAAAACGAAATGATTCTGTAAAATTACCAGGTTATTATTTTCATTATCAATATATTTTTAAAGATTGAATTTCACCGAAATAAGTACATTTATCGTTGTTATTAAAAAAATCAGAAAGTCAGAAAATAATTTGAATGAATTCGATAATACTAGAGAATTCCGAATGTATATGGTAACTCTAAAGATTTTCATCGATCTTTTATTTTGGAGGTAAAAACGTATTCAGATTCATAAGAATTAGGGGAAAGAAACTGAGTCAATGAAAACAAAATAAATTTACTGTGATGTCAACCGGAAGTAGATACATTGAAAAGATGGTAGTTCAAGTTTTCGACATGGTTTAGTGAATTGAGAGTAGATTACCGTGAAGAGGAACACTGTGGTGATTATGAAATTAGTTTAGTGTTAAAGGAAAATATTCACTGAATCGATTCATATAAGGTAGGGATTTTTAGCATTAAGTTGAAGGGTAGAAAAAGCGTCCGAAGCGGAGACTGTCGTGACCTAAAAGAAATTCGTTAGCCACCTTCTTCTATTTATATGGATAGTCGACCTTCCTATGGATAGAAACAAGTGCCTGTGTCTTCAGTGTGTGATTTTATTTTATTCAATCTAACTTTCTTTTTTTTTTTTAAAGAAATTCAAAGTGCAACAACCATAAAAAAAACCCGTAACATTGGAATTACAGAGGTAAAAACGTTAAGAGTGATGTATGACAAATAAAATGTGTCCGTTTCCGAAAATGGTCACTGGGGTAAAGCTGATGACCGTAACTGCATTCACGGTCATCCCAAGATGTCGGATGAAAAAATAGGTTAGTATCTGTATTGTCTGTTACAGTGTTTCTATATCATTTTCTTTACAAAGGAGACATTGATACGATGTAAATTTATAAAAGATTCACACGGAAATCACAAATTACTTCCGCGAAATTTGCATGAAACAGGAAATTCGATTTAAAAAAATCGCTAAGATGACCGTAAATCACAATCGAGATGACCGTAACAGAATCAGCAATTCATAACAAGGGTGACCGTAATTGGTTAAAAGATGACCGTAATTTGTAAAGGATGACCGTAATTTCTAAAAAATGACCGTAACTTTTAAAGGATGGTCGTCAATTCTAAGAAATATCCGTAATTGTATAACTACTTTTTTTGTATTAAATGATTAATGGTGTTGATATAAAACGTATTTCTATGAGAGTATTATCCTATAGGTAGGAGAAAATAAGACGTGCTTAAAATACAAAGTTCACCATATATATCTTTTTTTTACGGTAGAGGGTATAATTTTTAAAAATGAACATACAACAAGACATGCACATGAAAAAGTGGGGAAAACATGCAACAAACGCGCGATTAAATGACACCTTACAAGTATAATAAATAAAAAAAAAGTGTGCTGCACAGCCTCCAACTAAAAGCGAAAAGATTGTTTTTATTTCTGGAATTCCTTGTAATGACATATAATAAATGCACTTTTTAAAAAATGCCAATGGATGTACACCCATTGATATTGTATCGTCTTTGATTTGTCTTCTATTTTGTCTTGCATGTAAAATAACAGAACCTGTTTTTAAAATACTACGACCAAACTAGTGAAAGCGAGCTCCAGCAAAATAGATCCTTAAAATTGTCTTGTGCGTATAGCGTATCACAAGGGGCAGGGGCGGATTAAGCCATTTAAAAAAGGGGGGTCCCAACCCAGGGTAAAGGGGGTTCAAACTATATGTGTCTCCATTCAAATGCACTGATCGGTAAATAAAAAAGGGGGTTCCAACCCCCGGACCCCCCTTTGGATCTACCACTGAGGGGAACCTTGTCAATTTGTATATACAGCAATGTTATTCATATATAAAGACAAACTAAGATTTTAACCTGCTTCCTCTTGAACCATACACACAGGCTCGATTACCGGATATTCATATGTTTGATTAGTGTTTTTTATGCTCCATTCATGGGCATAATGTTTTCTGGTCTGTGCGTCTGTTCGTTTGTTCGTCCATTCGTCTGCTCGTTCGTCTGTCTGTGCCACCTCAGAATAAAGTTTTTGGTCGAGGAGGTTTTTGATGACGTTGAAGTCCAATCAACTTGAAACTTAGTACACATGTTTTCTATGATATGATCTTTCTAATCATAATGCCAAATTACAGTTTTTTCCCATTTTAACGGTCCACTGAACATAGAAAATTATAGTGTAGATGAGGCATGTAATAGAGACACCTCAGAGGGACACATTCTTGTTTCTTCAACTTTTCGTCGTATCTCTGTCAATTTGTATTAAAATTTTAAAGTCGTTATCAATAAATATTTCATTGTTTACGAGAAATTTGCAATTTACTATCATTGTCATGAACTCAAAATACGGAAAATAGTTAAAAATAAATTGATGAAACATGTTTATATCCGCTAACTTAGCCCCTATTGAGACAAACACAACAAAAAGCTATGAATACAAATACAGATATTCTTAGAATTGAGGGTCATCATTTAAAAGTTACGATCATCCTTTATAAATTACAGTCATTCTTTACAAATTACGGTCATCTTTTACAAGTTACGGTCATCTGTTTACCAATCACGGTCATCCTTGTTTTATGTTACGGTCATCTTGAAAATATTTTGATAATGATTTACGGACATCTTAGCGAATTTTTCAAATTGCATTTCGCGTTTCCTGAACATTTTTCGGTAGTAATTTGTGATTTCTGTGTGAATCTTTTATAAATTTACATCATATCAATGTATACTTTGTAAAGAAAATGGTATAGAAACACTGTAACAGACAATATAGAAACTAACCTAATTTTTCATCCGACATCTTGGGATGACCGTGAATGCAGTTACGGTCATCAGCTTTACCCCAGTGAATGGTTATCGTGTATATGGTATGCGTCTGTATATTAAACACATCGTACATTTCATCGGATGATTGATCACCGGGTGTAAGGGAGTGATATTTGGCTTGTGTAAATAAAGAAAGCTTCTCTTTACTTCTCAAAACTGTATATTTTTTCAGTCGTTCAACTGCGTACATTTAATGATTGTCACAATTATCGTATTTAAATCAAGTGCAAATTGAATTGATATTTTAAATTGAAAACAAAAGTATTGTTTAAAGTTCCAATTCTACGTATAGCGATGTTTTCAATTTGTTATATGGATATGTTTTACCAAATCAATAGTTTAATTGATGCGAAATATTTCAGACTAATTGCACATTCTTTCTATCTTTCTGTCATTAAAGGTAACACATTTAAAATCTAAAACTCGTATTGTTCACGCAGTATTGCACTACATTGTCTTGTCTATAACTTCATTGTTTATGTGTACCTAATTTCATTAAAAAAAAATATTGTCATCGTCATGTTATATAAAAACGATACAAAATGTGATATGAAAATACAATAAATGGCAACTGTGCGACCACGATGTCTAGCTATGTCATTGATACTTATCAATCATCTTCTTTATAATCAGTTAATGCAAATGTTCAATGTTTCATTTTACAAGCATATTTTTCTGATCAGGGCACTTCGAAGTGTATTGGACTAGTGGTATCCGTAGCGGTAAAACCAACTGGGTATGGTCTGTTGATGGAACGCCTTTTTCCTATGAAAACTTCGGCTCACACGAACCAAATAATTCAGGAGGCCGGGAAAATTGTATCAACTTAACGAATGACGGAAAGTGGAACGATATTTCCTGTAGTAGTCACCTATTCTATATTTGCGAAAAACAGGCTTGAAAATGTAATAAACAAATATTGACATTGGATTGCAAAAAATAGCTACCTTACTTTTTCTTCAGGAACTGCTTTGAAAAAATACTTTAATAAAAGAAATTAACCATTTTTGATAGTTCAAAACCATATTCAAAATCTCTACAAAATATATAAACTTGGCAAATAAACGCAGTGCTGTCTTTTGAAAACATCACTTTCCTAAGATGTCTTCAATAAAAAGTACGTTTTCTATCTAATTTAACTATACAACAGCACGTCGTCTAGAAAGTACATGGGGAGATCAATATCATATGTTGGTATGAATTGCAATGAGTATAAGATAAGTTTAGTAAAAAAGAAATACCAACGATCTTCACTCAAATATTCTATGATGTATTAACATGACGATATGAATACAGACAATCGCTGACGAAGTTTCATGATGATGGCAGATCTATTGATTTTAAACTAGTTATCATTAGGTCATATAGACCATAACACATCATAAAGAGGGACATTGCACTTCGACGCCGACTGTAATTCAGCGTGACCATCGCACATTAACGTTCCCACCGTACCCCGAGTCCTACAAATATGCAACATAACATACTTAAAGAATATAAAGACCTTATCACTAAATTGGTTGGAAAAGTGAGCTTGAACTATTAACTATTTTTACATTTCTCGCTTTGACCGTCTAATTTAAGTATCTGTTACAATAAATGAAAAAAGATACAAAAAAAAGTTAGTGTTGTTCTGTTCCCACCAGTGACACGTGTTGTATAATTACTGTAAAACCCGTTGACCATTCATATCTATATACGGATTTGTTAAGTAAATATGAGTTACCTAACAACAAAAGATGTCACGCAGAATAGACATGTTACCATATCAATCCGAAATATTACTAAAAAAAAACCCCAAGATCATACCTTTCAATGAAAACTACACCATATAGTTCTTGCGTTCGGAGAGCCTTTCTGGATTTACCTTCATCAGTATAGCTCAAGTCTAAATATTTAAAGGACAATGATGTAGAAATGTTAGGAGTTATAAGACCAAAAGGAATTATATAAAAAAAAAAAAATACTAGTAATCAAATATTTTGCTATATTTTGAAAAAAGTCACGCTAGCTTATCGAACGTTTAATGTGGTCATTTTTATAAATTTCCTGTTAACAAAACTTTGAATTTTTCGTAAAACTAAGGATTTTCTTATCCCAGGCATTGATTACAGTAGCCGTATTTGGCGCAACTTTTTGGAAATTTAGATCCTCAATGCTCTTCAACTTAGTACTCGTTTGGCTGTATAAATATTTTTGATATGAGCGTCACTGATGAGTCTTATGTAGACGAAACGCGCGTCTGGCGTACTAAATCATAATCCTAGTACCTTTGATAACTAGTTAGTCCTGTGTAGAAGAAACCCGCGTCTGGTGTATTAAGTTATTTACCTGGTACCTTTTGTTAGCTATTATTCGTGTGTGATTGCGTCCTATATGTTCTCCCATTTATTTGATTTGTAGTCCTGTCATGAAATGTTGTCATTTTAATGTTATATTTGACATTGCCATGAAAGCGAAAGGTATAGCTAGCAGCTTAACCAGGTTCAACCCACCATTTTGTTTTCTTAAAATGTCCAGTACCAAGTCAGGAAAATGGCCATTGTTATATGATTGTTCATTTCTGTGTGTGCTTCATTTTAGTGTTGTGTTTCTCTTGTGTCGTAGTTCTCCTCTTAAATTTGAAATGTTTCCCTCAGTTTTAGTTTGTAACCCGGATTTTTTTTCCTCAATCGATTTACGAGTTTTGAACAGCGGTATACTACTGTTGCCTTTATTTATCAGAGGAGGTATCACAAATGTTCTACAAAATAATAATATTTCATTGTTTACATTTGCAAAAACTCCAAAATTTAAAGCAAATTCGGTCTTTGCAGTTAGGGACAATTTCGCATTAGCTATGTTCAGTAGGGGTTTTTGGTGAGGCGACGCTCAATAACAATAAAAAAATTATGAAAATTACTATGGACCAATTCAGGAAAATTGTCATTTCTGTGAACAATAAACTTTTGGACGTTTTAATTGGTTTTGGCTTCGTTAAAGAGTACAATGAGACTACACAAGATACGAGAGCAAAAGTTGACTATCTCGGATAGTACGCCGGAATCATTGTTAGTGATTTCGACCATTACACAACTATTGGAAGATTAATAAAGACAATTTCGAATCGGCACCTCGCTAGCAAAGCAAACTCAACACATCGACATGTGGGGCGACTTATTTTGTCAGTCTAGCGATTTTAAATTAACTTCATATGTAAACTGTATCAGTCATATTGATTAAAAATAAAGTTCAAATTTGAGGAAATGTAACAATTTTCCAAATTTTGATTTTCAATATCATCTTTCATATTTTCAAAAATGCGGAAGTTTTATTGATTATAATATTAATTTTACAATCATTGAAAACGGAAAGGCCTTACACGTCATATACAATAATTATATATGATTAGTATAATTTCAAAAAGTTCATCTCTGAATATTTTCCTCAATTGTGGATAATCATGTCTGTAGTAATGTGAGTATATATTAAATACATATGTCTTCATCTACCTTACAATATCAACAGTTTAACATTATATCGTTTCTGTAGAATCAGTCTTGTATCATTGCAATTTATGTTGTATGATATTCATTTACATAATAGCTTTGTAAATTAACTTCTTAATAGACCGTTATATTCATTTTCAAAATCCTCCGATTTTAACCGTCACCGAAAAAATATTCACCTTTGTTTTTTTCTGATAAACTAATAAATAAAATGATATACATATATTTTTGAATGCAATGTAAAACTCAATGTACATCAATATTGAAACCTTAATACTGATAGAAACCCATTTAGAGTAAATCATATTGAAATTGCGTAAATAAAAGAGGGACGAAAGATACCAGAGGGACAGTCAAACTCATAAATCGAAAATGAACTTACAACGCCTGGCTAGAAATGAAAGAAGACAAACAGACAAACAATAGAACACATGACGCAACATAGAAAACTAAAAAAAAGCAACAAGAACCCCACCAAAAGGTATGGGTGATCTCAGGTGCTCCGGAAGGGTAATCAGATCCTGCTCCACATGTGGCACTTGTCATGTTGTTTATGTTATAACAAATCCGATAAATTGTCTAATTCGGTAGGTGACATTTATGAAAGGGAAGGGGATTGTAGTTACGACATACGGAAAGACATAAGGAACATATCCGATATCAGATATCATTTGTGAAACGGTGATGTGACCCCAAAAGTAGACAGCAAAATAGACTAACTAGCATGCAAACTATTCATTTTTTTGGTCAATGTTTAAGTATTATACTGTGAAAGTACTTTTATTCGTGGGGTACCAATTTTCGTGGTTTTCGTGGTTGACTTTATCCACGAATTTAAGTGTCCAACGAAATAAAACAACCATTGTCCAAATTAAGACATGGAAAGATCCCATCGGTAGGTTTGACAAATGATCTAGAGAATAAATTGAATAACGCTAAATCTGAGAATACTTTAATAGCAGTCACAGAACTACAACCACATGCAGGAGAATTCCCATTTAACTTTAATAACATAAACTGTACAACTGTTGATCTTTTAATTCTCATAAAAAATATTTTTGATCTATGAAAGTCAGATTTCCGGTATTGATATGCTAGAATGATAAAGTGTTCATTTTATATCCTCATAGTTCTCGTACATATGGGAAATAATAATTTCATGCTGGACTTGATTTTGATAAGAATTACTTGATAGTTCAAGATACGTTTATAGCATTTGTTTATATGACATGTTTATTGCCTATTTAACACCTTTGATGGTGTTTAATCTGTTGATCACTTTATCATGGGTTAATTAGTGTTGTCACTGCGATTTACACAGGTCAATGTTGACTTTGCAATTTCCTTCAATCCAGACTATTTGTAACCTTTGTTTCTAAAGACTTTAATTTTTCAATTATATTTTTTTTAGAAAACTAAAATCCACGAATTTAAAAACCCACGAACATGTTAATATTGCTCAAACCACGAAAATTAATACCCACGAATTAAAGTACTTTCACAGTATCTAAACATTGTACAGTATATACTGACATTTGTAGGATGATTTTTTTCAGTGTCAAATGTTCAATAAATAGGACAGGAGACTTATAATAATTCATTTGTTTTTAAATGATAATGCAGAATTGAAATAAAATTATCCTGAATCATGCCTTTGTCAGCAGAATGTATTTACTAAGTGTTTTGCGATACTTTATAACTTTCATAAACATTGGGCAATACACACAGGCAAAGTGATGATATATTTCACATCTAATATGTAAACATACAAAAAGAGCCAGTTGATTGATGTATTAAGTTATTAAGTATTTAAAAGGTTGGTTGTGGTGTGTCAACTCCACTACCGAATGCACAACTAGTATATCATGCGTAATATGTTTATTTGTAGGTCAACAAATTACGACAGACTCTGCTTGATATATTTCTCCAATATTTTTATCATAATCATGTTGCTAATTAAATATTTTATATGGTATTTAAGTCTTGGAAAATATAGATTATCTGATTTTTGTAAATCGAATTTTTAGCAAGCTGCCAATAACTCATGGTTATTTTTGATCGATACATTTGTTAATGTTCTTTGTTACATTGTAGTTGTTCAAGCTAGGTACGGAACAGATCTGATTGGTCGAGCCCTTTATAACTATTTCATACAGTTAATGCTCACATATTGCAGTTACATCTCTTTTCAAGATTTAGGAAAGATTGAAACATATTTAAAATATAAACATGATTTTTGATACTTTCTAAAGCATTAAGATCTTTTATTTTTTTAAAACTATTTTAGATCATTACTCGAGCATCCTTTTATGAATAGTAACATAGTTACACAAATCAAGTTAACTTGTTTTTTGAACCCTTGGAATAAAAATGTTTTCTCTCGATAAATGTGAAGTTCTGTTTGGTATATGCATTGTAAAATGATAGAATACTTATGATTTCAGCTTACATTTCAGATACATGTTGAACGAATTCGTGCTTAAACATCCAACAGTAAAATAGAATTAGAAGAGGGGCGAAATATACCAAAAGAGAATCTATTTCAAATTAAAACAATATTGAACTAGATGTGTATTTAGACAAATAATGGCTCTTCTAAGATTATCGAAGCCAGCATATTATAAATATTACATAATCGTTGAAGAGCTGACAAGTAAAGTAGAAGCAGAACAAAGAACAAAGAACAAAGGAGAAACATTTTTCTAATGATTTCCTATTTTTTATTTAATTGTAATAAAACAATATCTTCATTTCCATGTCAGTATCGATGTACTCAGCTGCTAGAGCTGAATAACAAGCCAACGAGCAGAATTATTTACCAAGAGGTAGACAACGCATCAACGGTACCAATTTTACTTGACCAAAGATGCATTTCGACATTTAAAGTACCTCCAATAAGGCTCAATGACTAAATCAATTGATTCATGAATATGTTATCACTCTATATTTTTCGAATATAAATATTCTCGCTCTATTGTTTCGCATAAACATGCCTGTGGTTTCTGTTTTTTTTTTCTTACTGTAGACGTTCCAGAGAAGATGAGCTATTTCTTAGATGAAACAAATAGAAACACCAGTGGACCTGCTAGAAACTTTATATGCACAGACGACACTAGTACTCAACATAATTACCACATATACTATAAAGCAGTCATTGGTATTTTCAAAATCCAAGCGATTAAACAAACTGTTGTTTATAAAAGTAAAGAAACGATAAATGGAAGTTTAATAGAGTATAATTGTTTGACATTGAACACAGATAAGTGTGTAATACACAACAATACATATCAGTTACGAGTAGAATGTGAGTAGAACACAAACGTATATTTAGTGAACATTCGGCATCTCAAACTTAATCGGACTTAAATGTTTCTGACATGCCCATCATTCTTAAATGTGGTATACCAATTTTCCTGGGCATACATAACACACATGTTTTATGTTTTATGTTCAACGTAATACTTTTTTTCTAAATGTATGTATGTAGATTTTGGTAGACCCTCGAAATTAAATATTCACGAAATTGTAGCCCAATCAACTAAAATTGTAATCCAATATTGAATTTACATTAACTGAAATTGCGAGATGAGAGATAAATTTGATGCAAACCCATAGATTTGGACATGCTCTCTACTTGAGGAGGCCATAAAGTTGAGATACAAACTATTCAAAGAATATGTTTATAGACGATAGGCGAGGGTTTCCATCTACATATGATTTATCAACCAAACGCTGATTTATTCTGTAAAAATATGTTCTATTGTCCCTGTAACGAAATGGTTTCTCTTTCAAAAGATGTGTTTGATTTGTTAAATTGCTACCAACTAGTATTATTTTTACAAATAAGCTCATACTTTGGATTCATTACTTTGGTGACTTTTAAGATTGAATTTTAACATTATCTTTAATTACCAGTGTCAAAGTGTGAACAGTGTAAGTGAAGGAAGTCTCATGCATGTATATTACTTTCCTCACCAACAGTTTGTTTTTAATTTAAACTTCAAAGTAAACCAGTTTTATCATGTATTGTCATGTGTATAAATATGAACAACAGGATTAATTCGACATATTGAACAGAATCTGCTTACCCTATCGTGGCATGTCTGGTCACCTCCAGGTTTTTGGTGGTATTCGTGTTGCCAAAGAGGAATACGGGTGTGTCAGTAGTTTAAGCGTTTCAAGCTGTAAATGCATCACCCACAAGGCGAATCCACACTTTGTAAAATGTTAAAAACAGGATTAGGACACAATCTGTAAATTTATAGATACAAAGATATGTTTTGTATCTTAAGATCTATGACAACTTAAACATGTTGATACTGAATGTAGACACAGAAAAGAAGTATATATCAACCAATTCGTGATTGTTACCATACATCCTATGACGTGTCGATTTAAGTCTCTATTCCGAATAATTCTGATAAAACAGTTTTTTTTTTAGTTAGGATCACATCCCTTTTATTTAAGTATGTATAATGTGAATAACACTTGTATTACATTTTAATCGAGAATAAAAAAAAAATCAATACCATACGAGAAATATGTAGTATCAAGTTGTGAAAAACAAACTGTAGTATGCGTATTAACCTAAGGCGCGGTTTTGTTATTTCATTTTGTATTTTGTTTTTCAGTTTTATGGTTATTGGCATTTGCTATCAGACAGTGCATTTCTACGTATATTGGCATTTGCTTTTATAGAAGTTAATTGTTTTTGTTATTCCGTTGTTTTCCTTTTATAGTTGATGTGTTTTCCTCGGTTTGAGTTTGTAAGCAGGATTTGTTTTTGGTAAATGGAATTATAACTATTGAACGGTTGCCTTTATTTACTATAAACATTTCGAATGTTTATGTAAAGTTTGCTACAGCACTGAATTGATACATTTTCATTTGAATAATAGATTTTTCCGTACAGTTGATAATATATCCTATTGATAACCATTGCATTAATTGACAAAAAAATATTTAATTGGTGAAGAATTTTGCAATTATCCCTTCTTCTGAAACAAATTTTAAAAACTAAAAAGTATCTCTAAATTTTGATAATAAAACAATCATTAAATGAATATCGTCAATTCAGCTTAAAATATTGATTTAACATTTCCTTTGTTTTGAATAAATGTTTTGTAAATCATTTACAGGGACATCAAGTTATGAGAAAACTCAGAAAACGCCGACAAATGAAACACAAGTGTACGTTTACAATTGTAAAAGTGATGGGTCTAATATGGAAGAAAATTTACAGTGTAATAAAACTTTCAAAATATACTATTCAAATAAAACAATATATTTGACGGATTCCAAACACGTTTCCACTGGCTATTATGAATGTGCAATAGATGAAAATGATGCTTTCCAGAATATTACATCATCTTCTGACATGGAGCTAGTCAGTAAGTGTTTAATTTTTAACTACAAACAGAACATTCATAAAAGAGAACTTTAATCTGTCAAAAGCAGAAAATCAGAATGATGTTTTACAAGGGTTGTTTTTATAAAAAGAGACAACTGTGATTTGTTTTACGCATAATTAGATCTCCTATGAGTATAATGTATTGTCTCATGTAGATTCCTACGAATAAGAGACGTCCGGACTCTCGTCAACAATCACACTTACGTATCAGACCTGTTAGACAGACTTATAATGCAATTGGTATGGGCATTTTAAATGAAATTAGCAATTTATACTGAAATGAGTTTTTTGTTCAAGTGAGATTTATCTGATAAAAGGGTGATACTACAATTTAAAATTAAAAATCGTCCTCACAAATGCATTAAAGGAACATTTAACGAAAGAAAAGGATGAATACTATTGGACATCTCTTGTATGCATTTTTCTCCTTCTCTTCGAAAACATTGTTTAATTGGAATATAATAGACACAATCTTTTTGACAGATACATGTATAGTGTAATATTACCATACCGGCGTATATGTTGGTGTTTCAAGGAACACATTTCTTATCAAGTGATCATATATTTGATTCAAAACTGAACGTGTCGTGTTCTGTATACAAACACAGCATTTGGTGTTTAATATGGTATCTATTTTCAGGGAATTTTGAAGTGTATTTATTAATTGGCGTATCCATTTTTTGTGGAATGATTTTAATCGTTGTATTCAGCTTTTGCGTCATGAAAGGTTTGTACGTTATTGAGAGCTGTTCATCATTTATATAGCCCTCTTTCTTAAGAACCATTTCAGAAGCAGCGTATCGTTTGCAGATAGTCATTTATCTCAAATCAGAGATCGGCCAGTCATTTATCTATTTCAAAGAATATTCAGCTCAAGATTAACATTGACGACAAAATTTATTGAAGCATTTGAAACCCTGAACATAACATTTTCGATATATTGTTGTCTAACTCTTCTGAAACAATATCAAACTGCTTAATATTAAGTTATTGTAGCAATTTGAAAATTAGCTGGCATTTCTGAAAAAAATAATAAGTACACAATTAAGTCAAGAAACTTTTTGAATGTTGTTTTTTTATGGCTACGTAAAATGCATTTTTGTCACAAACTAGAGATATGTGGTTTACATCAATTAGACAACAACCCTCATAAAAACAACAGAGTCTGTTTATTTTATTTCAATGATAACTTTAAAATTTGAGAATTGAAATGAGGAATGTGTCAAAGAGACAAAAACATGACCAAACAACCGAAGCCCACCAATGGGCCACCAACTTGTATTTATGATAATAAGACATTTGTATTTATTTAAAATATGACATTCTGAAAATAAACACAATATTTTGAATTTTTTTTTATTTATCAATGAAAGAAACATAACTGCAGAAAGCTCGGCATAGTGATAGTGATCCAGCGGTGGCGGTGGCGTTAGTTAAATTCTTAAAAGCTTTTAATTTTAGAAGTTAGAAGTTAGAAGACATGGATACTTCATATTTCATTTTTGTATTTTGCATACTGATGCCTAATGTGACGAAGTTTCCGTCTGTCACATGTCCAATGTCCTTTACCTTTTCATGGTTCAGTGACTACTTGAAAAAAAAAAGATTTTTGTTATTTCAAATTTCCCCTTATTACGAGTAAAAGGATAACTATATACGGTATGTGCATACCTTGCAAGGTCTTCGTGTGCTTCAGACAGTTTTCACTTGACCTCGACCTCATTCATGGATCAGTGATCAAGGTTAAGTTTTGTTGGTCAAGTTCGTATCTCAGATACTTTAAGCTATATGTCTTCTATATTTGGTGTATGGAATGGTTGTAAATTGAACATGTCTAACTGGCAGGTATCATCTGACCTTGACCTCATTTGCATGGTTCAGTGGTTATAGTTTTTGTGTTGTGGTATGTTGTTCTTATACCGTATGCAGTAGATCTACTATATTTTGTGTATGTAATGATTATAAGGTGTACATGTCCAACTGGCAGCTGACGTGATCTGACCGTGACCTCATTTCAGTTCTTCTTTCTTTCTAATACTATATGCAATAGGTCAACTGTATTTTATGAAGGGAATTTTTTTATGATGTACATGTCAGTCTCGCAGATTTTATTTGACCTTGATCCTGTATTCACGGTTCATTGCTCAGTGTTAAGTTTATGTGTGTTGGTCTGTTTTTCCTAAACTATAAGCAATAGGTCAACTAGATGTGTTGTATTGAAGGATTCTAGGCTGAACATGTCTGCCTTGCATAGTTCATCTGACCTTAACTTTGACCTCATTTTCATGGTTCATTGGTCAATGTTTAGTTTTCTTGGTTAAGTCTGTTTCTTAGAAACTATAAGCCATAGGTCAACTATATTAAGTGTATTGAATGATTGTAAGGTGCACATGTATTTCTCGTTTGGTTTATATGACCTTGATCCCATTTTATTTGATCATGTTAAGTTTACGTGATAGGTGTAGTAAAGCTTTTTAATTAGGACTACCAACATAATATCAATGTATAATAATAAAACGTCTTTTATATTTCAGTTTTGAATAAAGCAAAAAATGTAAGTAAAAACAGAACACAGCTTACACATTGGAGACACTGTTTAAAATATGTCTGATCTATTAAAAAACATGCAATGACATCTTGCATTTAAGATGTTATAAGATTGCTATGCCGTAACGAAATGTTCCTACTACCGTATAAAATGAAGAACACAATTATTTGTGACAATGTGTCAACTTCAAAAATATTCACAGTCGCATAACTGCCGTAAAAATGAACTAATCGAACTTACGGACATACATGGTCGACAACATATGATAGCATTCAATCATATCAGGATTTAGAACTTTCTGTCAAATGGTATCAGAGGAGCTGCTTTCACAAAGCGTCATTGTGGTTAAAATTAAAAAGAACTCAAATCCTATCATTCCCGTTACAATCATCAAATCAAATGAAGTGTGATCATAATACCTCAGAAGAGTTGCATTTACAAGGTGGTATTGTGACAATACTATAATTCAAAATAAAAGTCTAATATCTCTTGTAAAAATTAACAGAGGAAAATTGGTGGACAAATATTGCCAACCTTACATGATAAAAAATATTCCATCTAGTATTAGAGCTTTCTGTAAGACTGACTCAGATAAATTGTATCAACACAATTCTAAAAAAAAAAGAACAATTACTCCCGTTTAAATTGTGAATTCCCACTGAAAATAAAGTATGGTCAAGAGAATATACAATCATATAAATAAAAGTAAAAAAACAAAACATAGTGAATCAAATGAAGCGACATTGATGCAACGACAGGATAAGTGTCTGTTGCTTTGGATACACATCAGCAGTCGTATAAATTCACTGTCAGTCAAACACAAAAACATAATCGTCAAAACGACACTGTCAAATATATAAATCACACATCTATAGTTGTTTCAGTATTACAGTGAAAAAACTATAAATGCTAGGAACACAGTGAATGCATTTCCGTATCCAAGAATGATTACTTATTTCATCTACTCGAATATGAAGTAGTCAGCTCTATATTGCTATATCAACCGCTTTACATCAGTTTTACAGGGAAAAAAACTATTAATGCAAGAAACACAGTGAATACATTTCCGCTTCAAAGAATGATTACTTATTTCATCTACTCGAATATAAAGTATTGAATTCTATATTCCTATATCAACTGCTTCACATCGGAAAGATTTTATACTGCAATGTCATGCAAAAATACAGAAAATCATGTCTGAAAAATACCAAAAATTTTGTGAACACTTAAAAGGAGGGTTTGAGTTTCACAAACACGTTAAAGCCCGTCTTATTCTTTATGTGTGTGTCCAAGTATAGTACAATTGTTGTTACTGTCGGCAATATTTGTCTTTTGTACTGTTTGTTTAAAAAAAACAAATGTTGCTTTTCTTAAGAAGCAGGACATAGATGACTGGTGTACCCCTAATTTGACAATTTTACCTTTTATGTCTGTTTTGTTCACGCACCGTTGTCAAAATAATGGAATTAGATGCGACTGTCATACAAGTGAGAAGTTTATTGCTATAAAACCAGGTTCAATCCACCATTTTCTATATTTGAAAAAGCTTGTACTAAGTCAGGAATATAACAGTTGTTTTACATTTGCTAAATGTGTTTTATCCTTTGATTTTTCCATTTGATCCGGGATTTTCGTTTTGAATTTTCCTCTGAGTTCAATATTTTTGTGAATTTTCTTTTAAATAGCTTATCATACCTATGGGTTTTGATAATTTTCGAAGGTCGTATAATGAGCTTTTCTTGTCTCAATCCCTATATCTTATTCTTTATTGGTAGATGTCTTATTGACAATCGTATATCTCTTAATGTGTATGTTGTTATAGAACAAATCCTTTGAAACCACGACCCCTTCCAATCCCTCCTCCGAAACCAAAATTGTTAGAACATCGACAAAGCACTGTTTTATGAAACATTACCAACCTGTTGACATATAAAGGAAACATTAAAGAGGAGATCTAAAACTTGTCTTATTGTTATCTTGTTTTGTGTAGCAATTGATTAATTACATGACAATGCATGAATATATATCCGCTTTTATTTCAACCTAGAATGCTGAGAATATTGTAAGACATCATAAATCACAAAACTTGCCGATGGAAGGATATTCCTCAATTGAAAGAAGGCGAATTATTCAAGTTGGACAAACAGTTTCATATACAGCCAGTCGAGTATCAAGATCCAGTACATCGAATGCAAGAGGACATGAACCTGGTAAACTAACATAGTAATATCATTGATTCTATAGCACGTTTTTTTTTTTGTAAAACTACTCTTTCAATTCACAGACAAGAAATATTTTAGGATCGTTACACATAGAAATATTTATATATGCTAAGAATTGGTATGTCAATCGGATAAATTTTGGTTTAAATTTTGATTTTCTCTTAAACTGAAATTTTCAAGATTTTCCGAAAAGACGAGCAGTTCACACTTAATAATTGACATCCGCCGTTATACCCTTGTTTAAATACGTTGATGTGATATGATATTGACTAATGACTCCTGTCTAACCACAAGACATCGCAAAATTCAATTCATAAAACATCGGAGCAGGTAAATCATATAACCCGAATTGAAAACTTGAAATGAAAATACAGTTATAGGACAAAGAAAAACGGTAGCTAAAAGGTTTTATTCACTGGAACTGAATGTCATACAAATAAAAGGCTCTGAGTTTTGTAAAGCCTTGTTAAACAAATGCTATCTACAAATTGCCTGTAAAATTATGGACTATGAAAGATCAATTGTTTTTAGGCAATCACATAAAGAGCTTTTCTAAAAAAAAAAAGACAACGAATCTTTATTGACAATTCAATAACATTTGTAATTCACTAACATACATATCGTGTAACTATTTCAAACAGACACAACTTTGGTGGTATAAATATAAATGGTCACAAATGTTCACCCGTTAAATTAAGTTGATTTTGTTTTCTAAAACCAAAAATGATGAAGATATAAATTAGTTAAACCACAATATAAAACTGGTAGATTTTTTTACCACAAGGATAATTTCGAATTTATAAGCACTTACCAAAACAAACCATTAGCATGTACAGTGTTTGAAATTAAAATAAGAAAATAATATTAAGTTGTGTTATTACCCGAATCAAGCTAATTCAAAAGAGTCATTTGAAGATCAATAATAGATTAACGATAAACATATACATACAAATAATGAAAAAAAGAGTGAAATGTAGTTCCAAAGTCAGTTATACAACATATAACAATTGTATGTAAACATTAATTTACAATTGAAGAACCAGCAGTAATATCAAATAGAACCAGAAACCAAAATCCAAGAGTGTCAAACAGAACCCAAAATTTACAAGAATCCTTTTTGAGAAACCAAACCAATGGAATAACTGTAAGTTTTCCAGTGTTTAGACAAGAATTCTTCGGGATGCTAAATTATCATCTTGGTTGCAGAACAATCTTTAAAAAAATTGTAACTGTTTCTTGCAATGCTTTATCGTTAAGACAGACAAGATAGAAAATGTAAAAAAAACCATAGTGATTCATCACATGAAAAGAAGATAATGTAAAATATTTTTCATTGTGCTTTTTATTTGTATTTGACACTTTAAGTTTGTCAGTAGTAAATTTGTTTTTAGTTTTAATGAAATACATTGTAAGTATAGAAAACAAGAACATTCGTTCTATCAGATGAATTCTAATATCATGTGATCAAAGGGAATACGGGATAGATTTGTTTTCTTTATTTAACAGATGCAAATTTCGTTAAATTTTTTTAAATCAGATTTCGATGAAACTTGCTTATATTCTGTTTATTATAATTATATAAGATACTGAGGATACTGATAATTGTCCTTTCAAGAAAACAACACGATGCAATCAGACAAACTAGCTGATGTAAACATTGTGGCAAACAAAAGCGATAAGATGAACAGTCCACAATGCACTACACAGAACATGTGTGAGCCCTACTTAATATAGGTGCCTCGAAACGGACCATATACATGAGATGATGTGGTATGAGTGCAACTGAGACATATCTCCAACCTTTGCCTCTGACATGACAAAATGTGGGACAATTGGAAAAAAAAACAGTCTGACTTATGACGAAACTACAAACTAAAATCAATAATAACCGACAAAAATGCACGACTGAACTACAGAATCTGGACTTGGTACAATACTTTTTTGACGTTCTAATTAAATCCATTGGTAGTAAGTTGGTTGTGTACTGGTTGATGTATTATTCGTAAGTACAGGATTTCTCTTATTAACTGTAAATGGCTTGAAACAAGCTATAAGTAACAGCGAGTACTTGCAGTCCAGTACTGTGTGTCTTTTGTTGTTATGGATGTATAAATACCTGCCACGTCCGATGTGTTTTTTTGTGTTAAATATCATTTCTGGTTTGTATCGATCTTAAGAGTTCAGTCATTTACAAATGATTTGTAGAATTTATTCTTATGTTCTTCTGCAACACCACTGTCACTGGTGAGAAGCAGAATTGAGCGCTCCAAATGTTCGATATACCATATTCGTAATTTGCCTGCACCAAATCAGAAAGCCTTTTGTTGAATGATTGTCTGCTATATTTGTTTTTCGTGAATTATTTTGAAATAAATTAAGCCGTTAACTTTTATATCAGGGTCTTTTATAGTGAACTATACGGTATATTTTTCTTATTGTTGAAGTCGTACGGATGCCTATTATAAGTGCATTCATCCACTCCATTTTAACTTGGGTCGGTACTTGGTAGTCATAACTTATTTGGTATAAAATATATCATAGAGAAATAAAATTAAGGTTAACAAACATTGGTCGTTGAAGATCAATGTAGAATGACAATCGTCAGATGCTATTTCCCTCAAAAGAAATAGTACCAAGGAGTTTCATGAAAAACTGACACAGCAATAGGAGGTTTTGGTTGATCAACATTAAGGATGAAAAAGATAAAGGAATATTGGCCAGTACAGCAGAGTCACCTATGCCATCAACCTAAACACCTGACATTTAAGGTAAAATATTAAGGAAGGTGTTGAAATTGAAAAAAAATTGTTTGAATAGAAATGGATATTGAATTGGTGGTCTGTCACCTTAATTTGTTTTACAATTTCTTACTACCATGCCTCGAAACCGATTAGCACATATGACAGCAAGAGTAAACATGTCCGACATTGTCGTCTGCTGAAATATCAAGTGAATAACAACAGATGAATTTCGAAAACAGACTCGGGAAATTCAAAAAGAGGATAATGAACCAATTGACAACAAGTAAATTTCAATTAAATATATCAAAAATCAGGAAGTATTTCAGCTAATCATATTATTTCACTATCAATTAAAAACGGAAATACTATGTACTTAGTATTAAATTATTCTATATGAGTAATGAAATTTTCAAAAATTCATCTTTGAATAACTTCCTCATTTTTGGATAAAAAATATGCCAGTCCTGGTGTGAGTATAATTATATGGTATATAGTTTTCTAAGCACAAACCTTACCGTATTAAAACCATTTAATATTGAGGTAAAATCAATAGTTTTGTTCACCAGTATTTCATTTTTTCCGGGACTTAATTCGAAAGTTAAAACTCGACTGTATACCTCTGGTGTTTCTTCATTAAATAACATACATATATATTAAATTTTACATCATAATCATACTGATGAAGGATATTTGTTATTCGAAATATTTAAAGATAATTACATTATATGTTTCCTTTTTTTAATATTGGTATTGTTTTGTACACTTTGCAGCCTTTACATTTATATAAAGATATATTTCTAATGAGATGCACTCTGAGCTTACCAATAAAGCCCACCTATAAGCAATCGGTTTGGTAAGCGTTTAGGACCAATGGATGTGAAAAATGTAGCATACAGTATACATGAAATCTGACACCAATTTCAAAATCCTCTAATCAACACCTCATTAGAATTTGTTTTGGAGAAAATTGCTCTCATAAGGTGTAAGAATATGATTAGAATATCACTCAAATTTTAGATATTTCTGGCTCGAACTAATTGTGAACAATTAAAACGAAAATTTTTAACATGGTTAGTATGTGTCAAAATATTTAAATACGAGGAAGTTGTTGAGAGATTAAGGTTAAAACACACCACACAGAACAGCATACTCAAACCAAACCTTGAACTAAATTTCAGTATGCCATAATGTGTTGTTTCGGGGATAAACGCGAAGACAGTTTAAAGGGACGGTGGACAAACAAACGGACAGATTTACAGAGCATACCCACTCCGTCGGGGCAGGGTGTATAACAAGCAGAAGAGAATCACTATTTCCTTACATTTTTTGTTACTCATGGACTGATGGGAAGGAGAATGAGTTTATATCAAAGGAGCAACTTTCAAAACAATTACAGTTGAAATTACAATATAGCCTATGTCAGAAAAGGGGCAATTTATTGCTGTTTTTCATTTGACTCGCTACTTTTTTGTACGACAGTCAATTCTAAGCTAAACTATACATGTTCTAGCATCAGTTAAGAGGCATTTATTTTTGTAATCACAAGCACAGCTCTACTGATGGTCTTTGGATGTATTATGGAAATCAATTGAAATTGGTGAAAACTGAACAATCAATGATGAATTTTTCAAAGTTGACAATTACTTGTCATAGAATAATTCTCTAATAATGAAATATATTTATTTCAGAAAATATTTTTGTATAGACAGGAAAACAGTTTTAGTGGTTTGTATTCTACTAAGTAAGTCAACTTTGTATACACTTCTTTGTAGTCGTATTTAGGCGCGATGATATAAAATGTGATTGTTTTCAATGTCATACATTTCTTTTGAATTGAAATTTGAACGTCGATGTTTTTTTTAGTTTGCTATTTTTTTTTAGATTTTGCTTGATTATGATAATAATCGTGTGATAGTTACTAGACATAAAAAAAAAAAAAAGTTGTTGGGTAAACATTGTACATAACCAACACATCTTTTTTTTCGAGCATTCAAGACGCCCGATTCAATATTGATCCACGACACACTCAAATTATATAAAAAAACCACACAGTGTACAATTCGAACAGCAGTATACTATTGTTGCCTTTATTTAAACCGGTATCAAATAACAACTTAAGGCATACGATAATGATAACTGAAAAAAAGACAGTTAAAACAAAATATTCACATATATCAAAATCAAGCTCAAAGTACTAAACCATCATATATCTCGCTATTATGACTTACAGTATTACACTTATTGCCAGGTATTAACTTACATGAGCTACACGATCTCTCGTTAAATAAGAGACCGTACTTCGGAACGTATTTCATCAACTCTTCAATAAGCATCGTAGACAGACACGTTCTAGTGCAGTGCACAATTTAAATGTTTCTATTAAAAAAAAGACAGAATAAGGCAAAGCAATCTAGAGATAACAAACACAATGATAAAACAAATCTCATTTACGACAACAGTTAAAAGTGAATTTTAACATGAATATTCCTGAACTGTAAAATCACTTCAGCTACAATGTATTGGTTTTCATGTAGTTATATTCGAAATGAACTTCCGATAAATTTATGTCTCGGAACAACAATGCAAAGAATGAATTACTTATAACTAGGGATGTCAACGAGTACTCAAGTACTCGAGTATCGCTCGGTAGTACCGAGTATTGATTACCAAAACGATACTCGACTAATCGGTTTCCTGTTAGAATGTTGTTGCTTTCTTAAGTTTAAACAAACACTATTTTTATTTAGAGCGCCTCCCGGGAAATTATATATAAATCAAAATTAATAAAAATTAAAATACGATTCGAATGTTTGCGTTTAACTGTCATTTTAAATTCCCCCAACCTTGGTACATGTGGGATATGTGAACAAGAGCATTTTGCCAAGTCTTACATTCTTAGTCACTCCCCCACCTCTGTACCGTCAGAGCATATATGCATATATTTTCATCAGCAGGATTGTTAGTTCTCTATCAAATTTGAGAAATCGCTTCGTCTCAGAAAAAGTTGAAGAGGTAGATAAGAACAAATTCGATGCACCCTGTATTGACCCTCAGAAAATGATTAATAGCATCAGAAATTTCTAATCATCACCCCTTTTGATCATAAAATGTGCTTTTTTACGGTTCCCAAATGCTGTTTGAGTTATTATTTTTCTAAAGATATTAATCAAGTACTTGATTAGCTTATCAATTACCAGTTTACATATTAAGTAAATGAGGTATTAATTATGGTATAAAATTTCTTGGACTATCATCTAGTCCTAGGTAATTACGTTGAAGGTTTTACGTTCATAAGACAATAACCAAAAATACATTAAATTTTGTGTGTCCGTTTTGTAAATTTTTACCGATCGAGTACTCGAGTATCGCTCGGTAAATCCAACGAGTAATCGATTAGTAAATCTTCATCGAATTGACATCCCTACTTATAACAAATATATATAAAAAGGATAAATCAGTTAGGATAATATATGTGTTTTCATTAGAAAAAATGTTTCAGGTGTTATGTACTGCGAACAACTATTTGTAAAGAAATATACCAGTGTTGACATTGCATGCCCTTTTATACCAATGTCTTGGTATAACGATCAATCAATAATGATTGTTGTTGGAAAAGAAATCAATCCTAACTTTACATCCAGATATGGTATCACCGATACCCGTCATCTTAACATTTTAAATTTTACCGTTGCTGATCAAGGACAATACATGTGTCATAGAGTGGTTGATAAGGAATTCCAACAACATACAGTTATAGTAAATATGTGTAGTAAGTAGGGTTGAAAAGAGTTTATTTTATATTAATGATAATCTACCTATTAATGTAAAGTACAAATATTTATTATTTCTGTTGTCAAATACACTAATTTCGTTCATTCGTGCTTATACATTTTTTTAATCTATCGACTTATTTATTCATACTACACCTTTATTATATATTATTGATACGTAATAGCTAATATTACATGAATTAACGAATTTTATCTTTTTGTTTGTTTTCAAATTGCACATATTAGTTTTCGTAGCAGGAGACTGTTACCCTGTCGTTGTTGTCGGTTTCGCCCGTTTTGGATCAGAGTTTATGTAATACCAAAGTTTTTGGTTGTTATATTGATTTGTTTTCTGAATCAATTTACAAGGTTTGAACATTGTATTTTTGCTGTTTGCTTAATCAATAACCTTTGTTATTTTTCTGTAGAAATACCGGAGAAGATCAGCTTAGATTCGTACCCACCAAACAAAATTTCTAGTACATCCGAAAGAAAACTTCTCTGCACAAACGACAATACGCAATACAATGACCAACTTAGCCACACAGCAATCATTAGTATACTGAAACTTCCTACGTCTAAAGAAAATATTGATGATAACAATAGAAACAATGACAAAGGGAGGTTAATGGAGTATGACTGTATGACATTGAACGCAGACAATTGTTTGATAAGCAACAATGCATTGCAGTTAACTGTAGAATGTGAGTAAAATAACGTATACATATACAACAAAGAAAATGAACGACACCATTCGAATACATTGATCAGTTGTGATTGATTGGCGAGTTGTTAAACGTAACATGAGGTATTGAAATATGATATCTAGAGAGCTAAAGATTGTACTTAATCACGAAAAAAGGGACTATCATTCTATTACATATACTATGCAAATGTGTTTGAAAAGAGTGAAACTATGATGATTTGAGTATAGTTTTATCACTAAGGATTTTCTTATACCAGGCATAGATTACCGCAGCCGTAATTGGCACATTTTTTTTGGAATGTTGGGTCCTCAATGCTCTTCAAGTTTGTACTTGTTTGACTTTCTAACTATTTCGATTTGAGCATTACTGATGAGTCTTATATAACGTAACAAGCGTCTGGCGTATCAAATTATAAGCCTGGTACTTTTGCAGTCATTAATCCACTTACTTTCATTATTCTGACATGTGACATGGTAATACATAATGTGGTGTGGTTACACCTAAATGAGAGAGCTCACAATCTTCTCTTTGGTGAAAGAGCACAAAAAGTCATATAAATAGAGAGAGGCAAAAGATACCAAAAGGACAGTCAAACTCATAGATTGAAAATAAACTGACAACGCAATGGCTAAAAAAGAGACAAACAGACACAAGCCACAACAAACTAAAGACTTAGCAACACGAACCCAACCAAAAACTATGGGTGATCTCATGTTCTCGGGAAAGGTCAGCAGATCCTGGTCCACATGTGTCACCCGTCGTTTGCTCATGTTATTACAAAACCGGTATATATTATAAACTGTAAACAAATTGGTTGAAAAAAACTGACCCATTATTGACACAAAGCACAAAAAAAAACCCATCAAAACCAATCACTAGTTACATACTATTTAAAACTAATAAAATTGTCTGGTTCGAAGCGAAAAATACTTTAAATTATCGATTCTGACAAGGAAATATTCATGGTAAAAAAACACAACACAGTCTTTAAATGCATTACTTTTCTTTATTTTGAAGGGATATCAAGTAATAAAATAACAAAAGAGACTGCAGCAAATACCACCCAACTTTATGAATACACTTGTGAATGTAATGCCTCAAATACAGGGGAAAATTTGCCATGTAATGAAACAATGCAAATATACTATTCAAATAAGACTGTGTACTTGAGAGATCCTGACAAGTATGCTATAGGTTCTTTTGAATGTGCATTGGTTGAAAACGATGTGTCCGAGAAAACAACAACACCCCCTGACATTGAATTAAATAGTAGGTGTTTTATTAGCTAATACCAAAATTGTGATTGCAATCGATGATATTTTTTTTTATATAGAAAATACGTCGATGAAATGACATTGGCATAGTATCTTAATCTGCATGTCTGCTTAATTCGCTAACAATCTAAAATTCTCTGACCCAAAATTGTTTTTGTTTTTTTTATTAAAAAAAAAACTGGAATACTTTGATCAAATAAGTGATAAATGATATATAAGAGTGAAAAATGTGAATGAGACATACCAAAGAAGTATTAACAGTCATTAGTTGAAGACAAAATACAGTACTTGCAACCTTAGGCGTTACTATTTCAGCGATCAGTCAGCGGTCATCGATCAGTCACCGATCAGTCACCGATCAGTCAAGTTCGCGTCAAACTCACGTCAGCAATCCGTCTGACTTATAGTAAAAGTAATTGACTGATCGGACTGATCGGACGGATAGTACCGATCGACCTTGATGACGGATTGAACTTTAATACGTCACATGATAAACTAATACAAATTACGGAATCTTAGTTTCGTTTAATCCAATTAAAATGGCGACTCTTGTAAATCGAACGTTCAATGATACATTTTGTTTATTAATTATTTAGCAAAGTTTTATGAATTGAAATGAAAAGAAATGTACAGATAAAATATCATCATTAAAGAATGGTCTTTTTCGTTTTATTTAGGTTATATATTTTCACAACCGGCGAGTTCTAAAACGCTGTCTACATCGCGATTTTTATTTTATTAATTTCCAAACATTCTCGGGAAAAACAAAATGAAAGAATCAGTTATTAAAAAATGTAGTCTATTTATTTCAATATATTAAATTTTTGTATCCTTATCATCATAAAATTCTTAAAAAAAACTTATCATAATCAGGTGCATTTAAAATGACAAATTACAAAAATAACTGCTGTAGTTTTTAACAAGAAATAGAAATAATTTTAAAAAATGCAAACAACATTACATAATATTTTTCTGATAGTCTTTTTTTAATAAAAAAGATAACTACTCCTAAACAATAAAAAGTACTAAAATCCAATGGTGGTAAACATAAATATATTCCTTAAAAAGAAAGAAATAAGCAGATTTATACTTGAATAATTCACATTTTCTACAAAAAAACATATGAAAATCATTTATAACAACTGATTGCAATTGAAATTAAAATATTTTCCAATATGAGAAGAAATATTTGCATTTTTGCCAACACGCACAAAAAAATAATATCTCTTTCCTTAAAGTAAAAATAATTTATGAAGAACAACCAATCCTGATGGACAAAAAGTAATGCAATCATTTATTTTAAGTATTTTATGTCTCATTACATCTCAATTCTAATAAGCAGACTTGTCTCAAGATGGTAAAATAACTGATTTCAAATAAAATAGTATCATCTTTAATAAAAAAAAGAATAATTTTGGTTATTTTAAACAATGCGAATAAAAGTTTAGTATGATTTCTCTGACATTCCTTTAATTTTATGAACAAAAAAACTATTTTAAACTATAAAAAGTACAAAATCCAATGGCGGTCAATAATTTTCAGTAAAATGAAGAAATATTTGCATTTTAGGTAACGCGTACAAAAATTTAATATCTTTTTCCTTAAAGTACGCATGTTTTATGAAGAACAGCCAATCCTGATGTACAGAAAGTACTGAAAGCATATGACGGTTAATAATTTGTATCAAAATAAATCAATAAGTACATTCTTTTTCCACAAAAGTAAAAGTTTAAGTATTTTAATTCTCATTATATCTGAATTCTGATTCGAAGACTTGTCTCAAGATGGTAAAAATAACTGATTTCAAATAAAATAGTATCATTTTTGATAAAAAGAAGAATAATTTTGATTATTTTAAACAATGCGAACAAAATTTTAGTATGATTTTTCTGATATAATTTTAAATTTATGAAAAAAAACTATTCTCAACTATAAAAAGTACAAAAATCCAATGGAGGTCAATAATTTTCAGTAAAATGACACAATATTTGCATTTAAGGAAACGCGTACCAAAATTTTATATCTTTTTCCTAAAAGTAAGCATATTTTATGAAGAACAGCCAATCCTGATGTACAAAAAGTACTGAAATCATATGACGGTTAATTATTTGTATCAAAATAAATCAATAACTACATTCTTATTCCACAAAAGTAAAAGTTTAAGTATTTTAATTCTCATTATATCTGAATTCTAATTAGAAGACTTGTCTCAAGATGGTAAAAATAACTGATTTCAAATAAAATAGTATCATTTTTGATAAAAAGAAGAATAATTTTGATTATTTTAAACAATGCGAACAAAATTTTAGTATGATTTTTCTGATATTATTTTAATTTTATGAAAAAAAAACTATTCTCAACTATAAAAAGTATAAAAATCCAATGGCGGTCAATAATTTTCAGTAAAATGAAACAATATTTGCATTTTAGGAAACGCGTACAAAAATTTTATATCTTTTTCCTAAAAGTAAGCATATTTTATGAAGAACAGCCAATCCTGATGTACAAAAAGTACTGAAATCATATGACGGTTAATTATTTGTATCAAAATAAATCAATAACTACATTCTTATTCCACAAAAGTAAAAGTTTAAGTATTTTAATTCTCCTTATATCTGAATTCTAATCAGAAGACTTGTCTCAAGATGGTAAAAATAACTGATTTCAAATAAAATAGTATCATTTTTGATAAAAAGAAGAATAATTTTGATTATTTTAAACAATGCGAACAAAATTTGAGTATGATTTTTCTGATATTATTTTAATTTTATGAAAAAAACTATTCTCAACTATAAAAAGTATAAAAATCCAATGGCGGTCAATAATTTTCAGTAAAATGAAACAATATTTGCATTTTAGGAAACGCGTACAAAAATTTTATATCTTTTTCCTAAAAGTAAGCATATTTTATGAAGAACAGCCAATCCTGATGTACAAAAAGTACTGAAATCATATGATGGTTAATAATTTGTATCAAAATAAATCAATAACTGCATTATTATTCCACAAAAATAAAAGTTTAAGTATTTTAATTCTCACTATATCTCAATTCTGATTAGAAGACTTGTCTCTAGATGGTAAAAATAACTGATTTCAAATAAAATAGTATCATTTTTAATAAAAAGAAGAATAATTTTGGTTATTTTTAACAATGCGAATAAAATTTCAATATGATTTCTCTGCCATTCTTTTAATTTTATGGAAAAAAAAAACTATTCTAAACTATAAAAAGTACAAAAATCCAATGGCGGTCAATAATTTTCAGTAAAATGAAGAAATATTTGCATTTTAGGCAACGCGTACAAAAATCTAATATCTATTTCCTTAAAGTAAGATTATTTTATGAAGAACAGCCAATTATTATGTACAAAAAGTACTGAAATCATATGACAGTTAATAATATGCATCAAAATAAATCAATAACTGCATTCTTATTCCACAAAAATATAAGTTTAAGTATTTTAATTCTCATTATATAAATAATATAGTACAATATTTGATAAAAAGAATATCAATTTTGGTAATTCTAAACAATGGGAACAAACTTTTAATATCATTTTTTTGACATTCTTTTAATTTCATGAAAAAAACAACCTATTCGAAACTATTAAAAGTTCAAAAATCCAATGGCGGTCAACAATAACCATTTTCGTAGAAATAAGTTCATGTTAACAGAGTCAAATAATACAATTATGTATTATATGTCTCTGATATTTATAAGATTTAATACGAAAATATTAATCAACACAAACAATTTAACGCTCTAAGCATCTTATTCTGTTGAACTATTTTTACTAATTTTATTACAAATTATAACGTGTAAATAAAGGTGTCTTCGTAGAGGTCCGCGTTCATCGATTGTAAACACTGTGGAGTTCGGTTTACATAAGAATTTTTAATATATACGTATCCGTCCGATCCGTGCATAAATTTAATTTACTGATCGATCGGTGACAGTTGTCAGGGTAACTCTCACATAGGTTATTTGACTTATCTGACGGATCCTATGGGTCACCGATCACCGATCACTCATCGATCAGTCAAACATCCGTCACCGATCATTCACCGATCAGTCAAGTTCACGTCAAACAGTAACGCCTAAGGTTGCAAGTACTGTAATACCGTCATTACAAAAAAAAAAAAAAAAAACAACAGCGAAAAACGACCATAATATAAACAACTGTCTTTAAAATGCATCACAGAAAACTTAAGACTGACCAACTCGAACCACAACACAGAAAACTTAAGACTGAGCAAAACGAACCTCACCAATAGCCGGGGTGATCTTAGGTGCTTTGGAAGGATCAGCAGATATATAATGGGAAACATTACGGATGCATTTACAACTCATGAATATGAAAGACCTCAACCTTCAACAGAAAGAATGATTTCTGTATTTCATAATGGTTCATTTAACGCAGTGCTTTCGGTTCTTGTACCTTTTCATATAACAATATTCGGCTTTGGTCATTCCTGATGACGATACATTCACAAAAGCGCCTCGGACGCATGAAATCATTTTAAACATGTTAAATATTTTTGTGAATGCGTTCATTGTTGAAATATTATTGACAAGTATACTCTGCTATATACTTACACATGAACTATTCAATTTGAATTAAGCTTCAGGATTTGTTAAAGTATATAAGCTTATTGGCGTTTCCATTGGATGTGGAATGATTTTAGTCGGTGTACTTTTCTGGGGAATCAGAAGAGGTTTGTATTCCATTGTCAATCTATTTTATTTGATTTTCAAATAAGTTTGGTATTCTAAAACTAAAAAAAAGCTAAATATAACTCGAGTTTTCGCAATTTGGTTAATACACCAATAGCATTTCTTCATTTGAAACATGTTTTTCGTTATATTTATATGTTTTTACGAACCATTACACCTATTCGAGAGTAAAACTATAGAAAAATAATATGTAAAAAGTATAAAAAAAATAATTGCGCGAAAATTAAATGGTTTTCACTTTGGAATATTGAGAGCAACTTAGGCACTGAAGCTTGATGAGATACAATTTTGTCTTCAAAATACAAAAATAATGATAAAGAGTTGTGTGCAAAAGTAAAATTGAATTAATTGAAATACAATGAATATTGCGGGAACATTCAACTTCCGACAATTTTATAAATTAATAGAAATATAATGGTAGTTTTTATTTACATACTCAGCATTCTATAGGTTTAGATGTATGAAATTGTCTTAAATATATGATAATTATACATGCTTATGAAATTTTCAGCTTTGAATATAGTAAAAAATGTAAGTAAAACTCAACAATAGTAGCATGTGAAAAAAATAATCATATTGTTTTCTACATGTACTTGAGATAAATTTTCTTGTATACAGGAAATTTTTAATTGAATAAGTTCGCAAAGCCACTAACTACGTGATATAATATTAAGGATGCATAAGATGAAATTAAAAAATCTAGAGTTGAAAATTGATACAATTAGTCTGTAGATCATTAGTTAAAGAATAAAAATGGGCTAAAAATATTAATAGGTAATGAGGCTCCTTTTCGAAATATCTATTTTTTAAAAATTGACGGGAAAAGTCTCTACCTTATGTTTGCATTGATATAATTTGAGTCTAAAATTGAAAGAAAAGAATTCTTTAATTATGGTAAATGACCTTTAATGAGCTATTGAAGTCTTATATGAAAGAAAAATAAGTACCATTGGCCAAAATATTTTTACCCTATATGGTAAGTAAGTCAAATGATGGATTGGAGCTGTGTCTGCGGGGATTATTTCCCTGATACCGCTACGGAAGCCGGATTGGTTCAGACCAGATGAAAGAAAAGCGAATGGGTATCCCCCTTTTATTATTTTGCTTTATTGTTCTTTTGTTTTATTCTATCATACATTATATTTGCTTGTGCATTTTGGATTTATCTTACAAAATTACTCTGCGCCCAACGGAAACGTTGAGTATTGGTAAAGTTTGAAAGTTCAACGTACATTGTAGATGTAGATGTAGGAAACATCTCACACAAAATCCGAAACCTGTACATACTTAAGAACAAAACTAATTTGATATCTGTCTACATAATACATGAATTGGTACATTGCAAGTTATAGATAATAAAAAGAAATGACAAACGTGTCTGTTGGTTTGTATAGGGTATCAACCTATCAATTGTCTTATTATACACAATTTGACATATATTTCCGATTTCATATTTACCTAGAACGCTGATAACATTGCCAGACTGGACGAATCACAGAACTGTGCCGCGGACGGATATTCGTCTATTGACAGAAGACGTAGAATTGAAGTTGGGCAAATTATTTCGTATAAGGCCAATCGAGTCTCCAGATGCAGTATAGCAAATGAAATTGGACTTGGACTAGGTATATTAGTTTCGTGAAGAAAAATCCCATTACTTTCTTACTCTCGTTATTGTCCTGGACAAAACGTCTAGTACTTAATACCAGTACATCCACCCGTCCAACAGGATTGTCATTGTCACTTGTCGATGAGATGCAAATTTACTAATATAGTGTATAGGAAACAACAATCCTTGGCATGCAAATAGAAAGTTGGAAAAATATAAATAAAAAAGTAGAATAAAAATCTTCGATCTATAAACGTCATTGTTACGTATCATATTTTTCATTTTGCAACATTAAGCAATATAAAACAGAGATTGTTTTAAAGTTACTTAGAGAAACTGCGATTATGTGTGTAGATTAACGATATATGTGTACAAGCAATGTAAAATTCGTTGAGTGTAATAAGAATTCTGTTCCAAAACCTTTTTTTTCATGATTGTACATAAAATAATACCTATAGTATGCTTATTAAAGTTTATATGCCAACAGTAAGCTCAGATGGTAGAAAAGGTCGACAACCAGAAGAAACAAATGAAGACGATAATTTGCCAGTACCATATTTTAAAAACAAAACTTGTGGACATAATGTGAGTTTAGTTTGCTGTAATGATTTATACTTTGTGAATCATGAATGTCAGTTAACTAATTACACATGTATTCAATCTTTTTAATTGTTACATCTAAAGGGATAAATTTCTTTAACAAGATGTAAAATCACAAAATCAATACACATCGCATCTAGTTGCATACGAAAAATGTTCGAAATTTTGTTTTTAGTTAAATATGACAATTGAAGGAAATTGATTCTACATTTCATGGCAGTAAAAAAACTCTGTGTCATAAACATACCATTTTTTTATTTGGTGTTTCTATAGAACATTTTGAAATCCTGATTACTAAAGCTTGTACAAAGGAAACAAGAGGTGATTTGATTTTCTTATATCCAATGAAATGTTACATGTATGAGAAATATTGTCTATGGTACTGGACTGAATATATTTTACTCATATCAAGTATTTCTTTATTGAAGCAAAGATAAATTCTTGATACCTGTTTTGAAAAGTGCAAATTTAACAAAGACTATTGGCCGGGAATAAATAGTGGTATTACACTTACAACACACACACTTGTTGTTTTGTTATTCTTGATTTTTGGATATTCTGATTTAATCATTGGTTTACATATTAATTTGATAAACATGGTAACATTTAAAACATGAAGGCATCTATACAGACGTTTGAACAATATTTGTACCGTGGTCACTTATTTCTTTATAAAATATACATTCTATACGTTTAAGTACTATGAAAATGAAAAAAAATGCATTTTGTAGTCTTTTTTGTTTGTTATTGGGTCTTTAATGATCGTTAATCAGCTTTGAGACAGTGCAAGATACTGGTTTTACCGACAGTAACACTCTTAAGCCATTTATGTTTTAAGAAACAGCTAGAACAGATTTTCTGCAAACAATGTTTTTCACGTCTCGTCTCTTAATGAAGTAAATATTTACATGTCGTTTGATGTATTTTTCATAACAGATGCCATTTCGTAGATAGTAAAAAAGAAAACGCCATTGTAAAAAGCACCAAACATACAACATGAAAACTAACAACCAAAAGACTTCAAACAGTATACACATCATAATATTTATATATATATATACATATATACTTTGTTAAAGCACATTGTTAAAGCACCTAACATCGAAGGCAGAATAAGCAATTACAGCTAGAAATAAAATTGAACGGATGCGAGTTTCATTTTAATAATTATTCCAAGTGTAAATGATATAGAATATATAAGTGACATAAAAAAAAACCCACAGTAGTACAATTTCAAAAATGTATATGAATGTTCAATAAATCATTTGATATACATTTATTTCTGTTTAAATGTGAAGTGATTTGTTTTGTAGAATACAGAATCACCTTTCCTCAACTATATCGAAGTAGAGTGTAACACCGATACCGTTAGCCCGAAGTTTCATATACATGGATCTGGCAATGAAACGCCATATGCAGACATTGATCTTACATTAAAAGCTGATCCTCTACCAGAGAGTGATTCTAGTGAGGAGGAAGACCCGGATACTAATAGTGAATTTATGACACTTGCTGACATTCAAAAACATGACAAATCTTCGTTGTGAAACTTCATGTTTGATAAACTGAACATTGTACATATTTTGATTTTGAAAATATAACTTTTTTTATACATAATTTAATGGGTTTTTCATGAAAGTTTTATATCTAATTGATAATAAGCGACATTCAATATTCGCATGAAGCTCGGTGGCGCTACTAAATAAATATTTGGTGGCCATTTTCGTTTATTCCGTCATAAGGTCGATATCAGAGTAAAAACGCTCGTACAGTACTTAAAAAGTTGCAAAAATTATTATATATTTTAGGATGATAATATTATGTTATAGATTTATTCTACCACTGTATCGAGTGTGATACGATATTTATCTACTCGAGACAGTTAAATTTTGAATTTAAAACGCAAGGCTTGCCGAGTGTTTTAGATATTCAAAATTTAACTGTCGAGAGTGGATAAATATCTTATTGCACAAGATTTGGTATTGGAATCTGTTTATCTAATGATTTTTCAACGATATGCAGACAAATTCAATCCTTCCTTTCGAGCAATCTACAAAAAGATGTGGTCTTTCTATGTGACGTCAGGATGCATCGTTGCCTTTTTTTTCGTGTCGTCACAATAGTAAATTCAGAGGAAAGCCAAGAAGAGTTGACATCACAATCGAATTTTGACCAATGAAGAACTGAGTTCGAACAAACCACACGTTGATTAAATAAAAATAATCAACAGGTCAGGAAAATGATAAACCGTGTAAGAATTAGAGAAATAGCTATAACAATCATTCATACACGAACACTGCCATTAAAGGGTTAATTTATAAGATTGTAATCTTTTGGCTTGATTCCTTATGACATTTGTTCAATATTGTGAAACGACATGGATTTTTTTCATACAACATAGGTTGTTTCATACAAAATGAAAACTAATTTCGAAATCATATGATTTATTGTCAAGAGAGAGACAGATCAGCATGTGAATGAGCTCAATAATGGTACCTACTATTATAATAAGGCAATGCAACATAAACAAAACCAATCTTCACAACATCATTTATTCCTTTCATTTGTAGTTAATAGATATAAGAAGATGTAGTATGAGTGCCTTTGAAACAACTCCCCATCCAAGCCATTACAATTTGTAAAGGTTTACCATTTTAGGTCAATGTATGGTCTTCAACACGGAGACTGTTATATACAAATACGTTGACCAAAGGGCATTATTTATTGTATTAATGTGTTGAACAATTTATTGACAAGCAAGCACAAATAAAAATTTGATGTACTACAGCCCTTGGATGGTGTAAACTTCCCAAAACAACGTGTATGGTGTAATGGTGTATGGCATATAGTGCAATGGTGTAAGGTGTATGGTGCTATGGTGTATGGTGTAAGGGGAATGGTGTAATGGTGTATGAGGAATGATGTGATTGTGTAACGTGCGATCAGGAATGGTGTGAATGATAGTGTACGACCTTTCATTGGTTGCAAACGAAGTTTTATTTCTTTCATTTTTTCGGATTGTAAGCATAAGCATAATGAAAATCTTAATATTTAAAATTTAATTGCATTATGGGTAATTTCGGATCGTGTAGATAGAATAGGGAATGGTGTATGGAATATAGTGTAAGGTGTATGGTGCAAAGATGTAACGTGTATGGTGTAATGGTACAAGGTGTATGGTATAATGGGGTATGGTGTATGGTGTAATGGTGTATGGTGTTAGTGGGAAGTTTACACCATCCAAGGACTGTAACTGGCTTTGAACAAGCTATAGAACTGCGAGTTTTCTCGTATCTGTACTTAGTGTCTTTTGTTGTTGGGATATATAAGTACCCGGCCACGTCCACTCTGTGTTTTATGTTATATGTATTTCTATGTGTATCCATCTAATGAGTTGAGCCTTTTTCAACTGATTTCTATAGTTCGTTCTAATGTTATGTTACATCACTTCAATCATACCACATCTTCTGTTTTATAACACGTACACTTTATAAAAATGGCTTTATTTATTGTATTTATTTGTTGAACAAATTCACGGCCGACACTCGGCTAGCCGAGAGATTGGTCGGTTAATCTATATTGAGTATGTGGCTATATGGGCGATTGGTCTGTTAATCGGGTTGGTTATACGTCTGTTAAGAGTAAAACGCACAATTTAATGTTAAACTCTATTTAATATACAGAATTTTGGCATATTATAAGAACCAAATAAAAAAAAAAGAAAAGTGTCTGACAAAATGATATCTATCATAGAACATTTTCCACCTGTAAAAACATTTCATAGTCTGCACAGTTTTCAGTAAAACTAAAAGGCGTCGCGCAAGTATGTTTTATTTATGCTGATACGCATAGCAATTTTTTTTAATAAAAGACGAAATAAACAATTTTAGATATCATTTTAAGGACACAAAATAGTACTTTGGTTCTAAAAAATAAATTGACATTAGTAAATATTTCATAATTGTAATATAACGTGAATAATACCACGTTTTAGTGAAAATTCTGGGAATAAAGTCTGTTAATGGGTTGGACAATTGAAATTATGTCAGTTAAGAGTTATTTAGCCACGATGATAGTCTTGCTACCTTTATATTTTTCCATTGAAGAAGTTAGGAATGAGATGTTCTTGAGTAAAAAGAATGACAATGAATAGGGTGCAACAGTATCCTTCTAGTAAGAGCATTTTTATTTTGACTTTCTGTGCATTTTATGGAAGGATGTGTCTATGGATTGGCCGCTGGAATATGCATGCATTTATTATTAACGTTTTCAATCAGCTTTTTTTTCGGTGCGTTCAGAGTAGCACGTTCTCAAATCCGACTGAAAGTGTCTTTTTAATACAGAACAGGGTACATATAACGTGTTGTTGTTCTCATATGCACATAATGTTTGTCACTGGATGTAAATTCTAATTCGTCAGAATCATCCAATTGATTCTTTTCTTCTATTACTTAATCATATGTTGTTAATGCCCGCGTCACACTGTCCCGATTTTTATATACGATGGACACCCGAATGCGAAAATTGTAAGTTCGTACGAAGTTGGTGCCGATCTCGTTAAAATACCAAAAAGTGACCGAAGCAAGTACGATGAATAACGGAGTCTATACTATGGTGCCGAAATTATATACGATAGCAAAAGATGGACATACGAAGGTTAACCGAAGACGGGTATTTAAGCTTTATATCTCAGCCGAAGCCTACACGATGGATCACGAAGGCTACACGATGGATTACGAAGGCTACACAATGGATTACGATGATGGCGCGATGGACATACGATGTCTAAAAGACGTCGTGTACAGCTTACGATGCATTTAAATTATATGCTTAAGGCATCACACGTTTCAAATTGTTTGATCAATATTGAATATATATTATATTGTACATGTAATTTCTGGTTTAATCATAAGACGGAAGACCGTTGGCTTGAAGGGTAAAACTTGACTCAGATGGACTTGTTTTTCTCCTTGAAATAGCATATTACACAGGAAATTGGTTGCTCATTTTTTTACCTGCTGGTTCTAAAGACAATATTAAAGGTATTTCCAGTTACTGAATGTTTTGGTTGATTTCTAAAATAATAGTTTATGTATCAAATATGCATATTCAATTTACCATTTTCTGCATGTGTCATATACAAATATAGTGTCCATATTTGTCCCCAATATGTTACATACGAGGGGATGCCACGCTCGGCATTGCCTTGTTTGAACTGTAAAATGTGTGCACTAGTCTGAATAATCACCCATAATTATGCCCATGTTTACTGATCTATCTTAAACGTAAGGTAATTGGTTCGTTGATTCCTTTTATTCAGAAAAGCTCTTTCCAGGAGAATATCATAATAATATAGACAAAAGGAAGGATGTGGGGAAAGCAACAAATGCGGCAAAATATGACATATAGAAAACAAAATGGTTATGAAGTAAACATTCGTGTGACAACTCAGACGATACATAAAAATTCAGAATAATGAAGAAAAAGTTGGTTTCCCTATATACGTGTACCTGCAGTGTTGGTGTACGAGGCGCGTTTATGATTTTCATTATGTTACTTGATATGAAAAATTGACAAAAAATAATATTTTACTTGTAAAAGTAAATCCTGAGCCTGTAATAGCTGCTCTTCTTGTTCCATTTGAATTAATAGAAACAACGCTGTCGACTTTCTTGTTCTCATAGAATCATGTGATATGAGCTCCATGTTTTGTGAACGTCTTTCTTAACTGTCGTATTAGACTGACCAGTGCATATCGCGCATGACACTTTAAATGTATTTTAGCGCGAACATTAACTTACATTTAGCTGGATTTATTGCCGTCGTAGTTCCATCTTGTCGCCTTCGTACTTTTATTCGATGGCAACACGACGTGATTACGAGGTCTTCACGAAGTCGTGTTGCCATCGTAAGACCTTCGGGTAGCTTCGTGATTCATTCGTGTAGACATCGTAATGTCAAAACTGCCCGATGGAAACGATGGAAACACGAATGCAATACGATGTTCAAAGATGCATTGCCGGTGACATTACGATGGTGAAGATGGTGATACGAACTCAATACGAACCCTCAACATCGGACGCATCTTCGGGGATTTTTTAACATGTTAAGAAATTTAGAACCCTTCCCGAAGTTGTCCCCGAAGGCTAGAAAAAGTGGCCGATGGTTCTACGATGGTTAAAGATGGCACTACGAATAGCCCGATCTGGATACGATCAGTCCCGATTTTGAAAATTTCCATAATCGTGTTGCCATCGGCGTAAAAATCGGGACAGTGTGACGCGGGCATTACAAATCATTCTAAAGAAGTAAATGGAAAGGAGCGAATGCAGCTACATGTACATAAGGTTATCTTAAGTTTTAACTCATTTCATTCTATTTCTAGTTCCTTTCTACATAAGTGCAGAGGAGAACTACACATGTAAACTTCTAGCATTTGTCACCAATATGTGAACATCGCAATCCGTTACTGTTTCAAAACTCAGGGGTTTCATGTCTGTATTCTTAAAAAAATATTATTTGTTCTCTCTTTTTTAGCAATGCATTAGTCTCTACTGTTCTTATTTATTAAGTCTCCCAAACAAAGTTTGGAGACTTATTGTTTTTGCTCAGTTCTTATTATTTTTATTATTCTTCTTCCTCTTCTTCCTCTTCCGCCACTTTAAAAAATGAACTTGTCCGCAGCGTTTCTCCAAAACCGCTTGTCAGATTGACTTCGGATTTCATAATATGGTAGACTAAAATGTCTAGATGAGCCATCAATCGTTTGTGCATTGGGGTCTTAAGGGGTATTTTGGGGGGTAGAAAGGGGGAGGGGTTTACTATAGAACCCTATGGGATTTTATTTTCTAAAATTTTCAAATGAATGTAACTTGAAAACTGTAAGTGATAGATACATGCAGTCTTCAGAAATGATTATAGGACAATAAAACAAATCACATGAAATATAGGGGGAGTCCCGGGGGTGGGGGGGGGGTCATCCCAACCCCCTTCAATTTGAGAATATGCTTTTATCTTGTAAACGGTCCAGATCCCCACCCATAAACCATATATATTCTTGAATGGGACGATAAAACAAATCAAATGAAATTATAGTGAGGTCCCCGGGGGTCATCCCCACCCCGTTCAATATGAGAATGTGCTATAATCTTGTAAACGGTCCAGATCCCCACCCCTAAACCATATATATTCTTGTAGGGGTCAATAAAACAAACGAAATGAAATTAAAGGGAAGTTCCTGGGGGTCACTCCCACCCCGTTCAATTTGAGAATGTACTATTATCTTGTAAACGGTCAACATCCCCACCCCTAAACCATATATATTCTTGTATGGGACAATAAAACAAATCACATGAAATTAAATGGAAGTTCCTGGGGGTCACCCCCCACCTCGTTAAATTTGAGAATGTACTATTATCGTGTAAACAGTCAAGATCCCCACCCATAAACCATATATATTCTTGTAGGAGACAATAAAACAAATGAAGTGAAATAAAGGGGAAGTCCAGAGGGGGCCACCCCACCCCCTCTTGTTTGAAAACTTGTAAACGGTCAACATCCCCACCCCTAAACCATATATATTCTTGTAGGGGACAATAAAACAAATGAAATGAAATAAAAGGGAAGTTCCTAGGTGGTCACCCCACCACCTCTTGTTTGAAATCTTGTAAACGGTCAACATCCCCACTCCTTATAAACCATATATATTCTTGTATGGGACAATAAAGCTAATCAAATGAAATCAAAGGGAAGTGACGGGGGGTCGCCCCCACCCCGTTCAATTTGAGAATGTGCTTTTTTCTTGTAAACGGTCCAGATCCCAACCCCTAAACCATATATATTCTTGTAGGGGACAATAAAACAAATGAAATGAAATAAAAGAGAACTCCCGAGGCCAACCCCCTCTTGTTTGAAAACTTGTAAACGGTCAATATCCCCACCCCTAAACCATATATATTCTCGTAGGGGACAATAAAACAACTCAAATGAAATGTAGGTCAAGTCCTTGGGGGTCACCACCACCCCCTCCTTTTTGAAAACTTGTAAATGGTGGAGATCCCTACTTGTAAGCCATATATATTCTTGTATGGGACAAAAAATCAAATCAAATGAACATGGGACCATATGAATGGGAAGTTATGGGAGCTTTGTTTGGGAGACTTCGTAACAGCATCCTGTTACAATTACTTCTTGTTATTCTATAGTCTGCGTCTCCATCCAGATTCTCGTGTATGCCACGAGGGTCCAGATCGGGGTGTTGTTTATTTCTGTGCTATTTAAATTGTTATGTCACTTTTCTTTCAATTTTATTTATCTTACTCATTATTCTTTCTCTATTCTTTATATTTTAGCATCACAATATATTTTACTTACTGATGTTGAGTTACATTACGACGTTTATCTCTGATCTATATACTGGTTACCAATGTAGATGACAAATTGGTGGCATTCATGACAATCAAACAGAATCCACATGATATATGCGACCATTCTTGGATGAAATTAATATTACTACCATATTACACTTTTTGAAACCATTTTTATCAATTTTCATTTTCAATTGTCTAAATTGTTCATGTGTTTTTTCCGTATATTTTATGTTTCATTGCCCATGTGCTGTTTCCGTATATTTTAGCCGCTCGTCTTGACCCTACCCATTTGATTCGATCACAACCAATATGCAATAAAATTATACTTTATTGCCATTCATTACTCTTAACAGACCAATTACTAGTAACAGACCGGGTTTTATACATCCGACCCATTAACAGACCAGGTTTAAAAAAAAATTGATTTATGTTACAAAAATACAGATTTTCGTGTAGATTTTTCACATAATGATATCAATATGGTTAACAAACCTAATGCCTGTCTTTTTTCGATGTTCAAATTATTGCATGCAAGTAAATTCAACCAACGTGTCATTTTGTGTACTTAATGTGTGTGTAAAATGTGTATAAATTTATTGATGAGTAACCCGCCTTTTCATTTTGTAGATCGTACATTTAAGCTAGAAAAATAATAATTACATCACTGCATTCAGTACATTGAATTGTTTTGTTAGACATGAATAATTTTTATGATAACCATATATTTAAAAAGTTATACAATGAAACATGCTGAACTTTCAATGATTTTCTCGATAACACCTGATTAACAGACTTTAGCCAACCCGATTAACAGACCAACCGCCGATATAGCCGCATACTCAATACAGATTAACAGACCAATCTCTCGGTTAGCCGAGTGTCGGCCGTGAAGTTATTGACAAGCAGGCTCAAATAAAAATTTGATGTACTAACTGGCTTTGAAAAAGTTATTAGAAACTGCGAGTTTTCTCGTATCTGTACTAAGTGTCTTTTGTTGTTGTTGGGATATATAAGTACCCGGCCACGTCCACTCTGTGTTTTATGTTATATGTATTTCTATGTGTATCTATCTAATGAGTTGAGCCTTTTTCAACTGATTTCTATAGTTCGTTCTAATGTTATGTTTCATCACTGCAATCATACCACATCTTCTGTTTTATAACACTTACACTTTATAAAAATGGCTTTATTCTGTAAACATTGTATTGTTTGTCACATCTTATAAATTATATGTACAGATTTCATTCGTGATGTTAACAACCTAATGTAAGGATAGGCAATTTGGGTTGCGACGTACATACATATAGTGTGTTTAGCTGATGAACGATTCATTTCATTGTTCGTTAAATAAGAAATTTTAATCAACTTTTATTGTCAATGGAAATAAAATTTGGCGAATACGTGTGTGTGTCTTTTTAAATTGATGGATTTGTTTTTGTGGGGCGGGGGCAGGTCTTACTTAGTAGAATATTATTTTTATTACATAGAAGGTTTCCTTCTACTTTTTTTTAAATATTATTTACTGTAAAAACAAGAAAAGCATAAATACTGAAGTTTAAGATTAAAACATTAAAAGTCCCCTGCACTTTCTTCTTAAGACCAGTTTATAAAAACATGTGGTGTACACTTAATGACACGCGTTATGTCTTTGATCTGATAGACAAAAGACTCTCAGCCAATTAGAAGACGCGTTACATCCAAAATAAAATTATTCGCCACTGAACGTCATGCAACAAACTAACTTGATAATCAATATGTGTTTGATAAACACCACACAAACATTTCACATAACATTTTATTCAATGAAAAGATCATTTTCCTTTAAGTCATTTGCTTTCTTTTGTATCTGCCTCTGTTGTTTCCACTGACACCTCTGTCTGTAAAAATACATAAAATCTATGTAGGATATATAATAAGTCTTAAATTGCTAGAATGATTGAAATGCTAACTTCGAATAATTGTGATTGTGAAAGGAATGGACCCATTCAGGAATATGACAGTTGTTCTCATTCGTTTGATATATTAGAGTTTTGAATTTGCGATTTGATTAGGGACTTTCCTTTTTGAATGTTTCTCGGAGTTCAGTATTTTTGTGGTATTACTTTAATTTTTTTATGTCTTGAACTCATGAATAATGAAAAAAAAATTACCGTAGAAATCATACTATGTGAGGATCATATTTGTCTGAAAGACAACAAGATGTTAACTACGTAAATTTTAAATCTGAGGAAAAGGTTTGTAAGATATAGTGTACACATTCGTTTTTTTGGACACAATCCATCTGTTAATGTTCACTAACCTTTCACACGCCAGCACACCCATAGGCTAGCAAAATGTGATATTTTTAGCATCATCATCAACATTATGTTAATATTGTTTTTTGGCAATAATTCTGTTCAACGATATTAAACTTCAGGTGCTCTTTGGTTTCGTTTTTGACGACTCAATCATCAAAGAATGAGTGATGCATAAAAAATCTGTAATGGTGTTAATTTCTAATAGTTATCAAAAGGTACAAGGATTATAATTTAGTACGCCAGACGTGCGTTTCGTTTAAATAAGACTCATCAGTGACGCTCATATCAAAATATTTATAAAGCCAAACAAGTACAAAGTTGAAGAAAATTGAGGATCCAAATTTTCTAATTTATATGTTGAGTGAAAAAAGCATACTGTGTTTTATCAATTGGTTATGCAGTCTTAGAAATAAGCTTTCTAGTATTAAAGAAATTCATACGGCTGCAATTTTCCCTTTGTCTTTTCACTCTAAAAATGAATGTTCTATAGTACATCACCAATGAAGAAAACTGGTAACATCTAGAGAAGAAACAAACTGAAAATGAATCAATTTATTTGAACCTTTAGCCGTCCTAAACTTTCATGGAACATTTAAGAAATAATTGTAATATTTCTTTTGTCTATGACGAAATGACTCAATAAAAAAAATGTGGTGTACACTGAATAACACGCGTCGCGAGTTATTTAAATATGTGCTCCACTTTTTTAAGGTTATTTCGAAAAGACAGAAAATACTCCAGTCATTCCTAATTATTGAATTGTTAGTTCCATTTTAAATCGGCCTAAATCAAGAAAAAAACGTTGATGACGTCACGGTCACATGACAAAGCTATGTCTTTGATCCGATAGACAAACGACTCTCAGCCAATTAGAAGACGCGTTACATCCAAAATTAGATTATTTGCCACTGAACGTCATGCAACAAACCAATTTGATAACCAATATGTGTTTGATCAACCCCACACAAACATTTCGCATAACATTTTATTCTATGAAAAGATCCTTTTCCATTGAGTCATTTGCTTTCTTTTGTATCTGCCTCTGTTGTTTGCACTGACACCTCTGTCTGTATTTCCAAACTACAAGCAAAATAAAATCTATGTAGTAGTCTTTTGAGGATAATAAGTCTTAAATTGCTAGAATGATTGAAATGCTGACTTCGAATAATCGTGATTGTGAAAGTAAAATTCTAATTTAAGTAAGAGATACATCAAATTAAAATACCAAACTACAAGATATTGACTTTCGTCGAAAAACAACTCGAAATTTATATGTTTCAAACAAAGTCGTTCCTCTTATTGAAAAATGTTTGGTATACCGGACAAATGTGTGATTTAGAGTATCGAGAGCTCAGTCCGTTCAGTCACCTATGTCCTAAGTTACATGGGAAACAGTGTGTTGATAGAGTAGGATGTTGTTCCGTTGAGAGTATTTTGTAAATTTTGCTGTATTTTTATTTGTTGTATTTTGTTTCTTTATTTCCTCGTATTCATAAATATTTTACAAATAGTATTCAGTATCAAGCAAGATGATTTAGCATGAAAACCAACATCAACTGTGAATTCGGAAGACAACGTGCATGTGTTGTATCTGACTAAATCTGAGAAGACGATAAGCGTCTCCTTCATGTCTCCATCTGTATCTTCTGCAATACATGCAATAATAATCAAAGAAGCTGTAATTGACGGTAAAATCACAAGCGCTCTACATGACATTATAAAAACCTAATGTAAAGCATGTTAACTTGTTAAAATTTCCTGTAGAAAAAAGGCAAAAAGCAATATAATAGTAACCTCACGAATTTACTGTTAACTGTCTGTTGAAAAGTGATATACGTTTACCTAAGACTGTTTACAATTTGTTCATTAACTTATTATTGTTTGCTAAAATGCCAATATGCCATAAACAATTTGTAGTTCCTATAATAGGGGTCGACAAAAATGAAGACCAGGAAACTTGGATTACATCCGGTAAATGAGAGTAATAAGGCAGGGGAAAAAAGTTTGCCTTGTAACTGGACCACCTTGTTAATCCTAAAAGATTTGTTGCAAGGATTCTTAATAAAAAAAAAGCGTTGCATTCTCTTAACACGAGACATCAAAAAGACAAAAAATTACCATATTTCTATTTCAAAGTCATTTTTATGTGTTTGACAATTTGTAATCGTTATGCTTTTGTTAAGGTAATATAACATTTTAATAAAAGAGAAGTTGCTCAAGAGGAGCATTATCAACTTGCTCGGATGTAAATTACATACAAAAATATGATGTAACATTGTTCTTACTATAATAATAATTTGCAACTGATAATATATTTTTTTCTGTGTGCAAATGTAAATTAACATGATACTAAATTTATTGATATATTTAAAATCTATTGACATGTTTGAAATAGTAACTAACAAAAGTTCATGTCGAAGTTTTACGCAACTCATGTATGTGAAATGCTTACCCTTCCAGAGCACCTGATTTCACTCCCGGTTTTTAGAGGAGTTCGTGTTGTTTCTTATTTATTATTTACAACTGTTGATGTAAATGTTCTTTGGTTTTGTGAGTCATTGTTTACTCCTTGGTTTTGATTATTATTGTCTTAAAACGTCACATCTGGAGGATTAACAAAATATAACAAAATAAAACAAAAATTGTAAATAGGTAGTACTTATTTCTGACTATAGTGCGAATACCGCTTACAAACTTCAAATCGTTATTAAATATATGGTACCTACCTATTATAACAAAAATGAAAACGATTATAAGCAATAAAGCTACAACAATCAATGCAATAGTATATGATGGAAATTTGGTAGTTTGTGCGGCTTTTTCCTGATCGTGTCTTCTTGTTGCATTATTTAGAAGTAGTGGTATACTCTCGTAAACTAAAAAAAAATATGTAATACATGTGAATGCAAACAAACATTAGCGTATGTTTGTTGTTCGTAATAATAAATAAATAAAAAATATATTGTTATATATAGAAAGTACTATTTAGTTACCCTTCTTAGACATATCTGATTAGCAAAGCCCTTTTCAACAGATGTTTATAGTTTGTTCTTATGTTGAACTGTTATACCACTGTCCCAGGTTACAAACTAGTTTAACCCCGCCACATTTTGTATGTGTCTGGCCCAAGTCAGGAAGGATCATGTTACTCAGTGCTTGTCATTTGTTGGTTGATATTATATTGGATTTTATTTCATTGTTTTGTACATAAACCAGTACTCAACATTTTTTTCATTTCAGAGCTTTTTATTGCTAATTATTCGGAAAAGGGTTTACCCATTGTTGAATGCCATACATGTAGATGTAAAATTCTATGTGAATTGGTCTCTGGTGAAGAGTCATCTCATTGGCAATCAAAGCACATCTTCCTATTTTATATTATTATCAAATATCAATATCAAAATACCAATATCAAAAAAGAACCGACACAAAGAATAATTTTGCAGAATTTTTTAGGCAAAACTATACCAAAGGCAATCCTAAAACGAAACAACTAAAATGCTTAACAGTGCATGATACTATTGGATATAAGGTTAATAGTTAAAAAAATATTCTACTGATTTTACTGTACCCTTAATATCTACCACAATATTAGGGAAATAAAACTATACTGTAAATCTTCCGAAAGAAATCTATTTGTTATACAAAAGTAATAGCCTGTAATGTATTACTGAACTTTGTACGGTTAATAATCAAACACATTTCAATTAATTGTGTGGTAAAATTTGAGAAATTGAACTTGACGGGACAATGGTAGACTAAATTGCACTCACACCACATCTTCTTATATCTAAATTACAATGAGTTAGAGGTTTAACCAATTGTTCCAGTTAGTGAATAGTTCATACATGCAAATCATGTCTGTGTAATCAATCTGTACGTGATATATCAATAGCGTTAACAGTCTTCAGTGTTCTGGTGCTAAAAATGGAGACTGAGTCAACTAGAGGACATTTATATTTACCTACATAACATGCATTGTCTGTTTGACAAACGGTAAAGTAGAACAAAATTTTTGCCATGAGACACTTTCGGGATTGTTTTCCTCATTGTTCTACATTTAAACATAGTCTTTTTTGTATTTAATTTCATAAGCTATTTTGTTTTTAATCAAGTTTCCTCTAATGTTGTGCTATTACACAACTATCCCTGGTTAGGAGAGGGTTAAGCTCTTATAGCTATATGGTCATTTTTATAAATTTCCTTTTACAAAACTTAAAATTTTCCGGAAAACAAGTACAAAGTTGAAGAGCATTGAGGACCCAAAATTATAAAAAGTTGTGCCACATACGGCTAATGTTATCTATTCCTGGATTAAGGAAATCCTCTGGTGGGTCTCATGTACTGTGAAAGTACTTTAATTCGTGGGTATCAATTTTCGTGGTTTCAGCAATATTTACATGTTCGTGGGTTTTAAAATTCGTGGATTTAAGATTTCTAGAAAAAAAAATGAATAATTGATGAAAAGCCTTTACAAACGAAGGTTACAATTAGTCTTGATTGAAGGAAATTGCAAAGTAAACATTGACCTTGGAGGAAATTGCAAAGTAAACATTGACCCGTATAAATCGTAGTGACAACACTAATTAACCCAAGATAAAGTGATCAACAGATTAAAGACCATCAACCGTGTAAATTAGGCCATAAACATGTCACTTAGAGAAAACAGTAATATAAACAAATGCCATAAACGTATCTTGAATTGTAAAATAATTCTTATCAAAATCAAGCCCAGCATGAAATTATTATTTCCCTTATGTAAGAGAACTATGAGGATATAAAATTAACACTTTATCATATTAGCATATCAATACCGGAAATCTGACTTTCATCGATCAAAAATATTTTTAATGAGAATTAAAAGATGAAAAGATGTACAGTTTAGGTTATTAAAGATTAAATGGGTATTATCCTGCATTCATTTGTAGTTAATAGTGCGTTTGCCCTGTGACTGCTATTATAGTATTCTCAAATTTGGCGTTAGTCATATATTATCTAGATCATAACACTAGTCAAACGTACATAGGAATCAGCTGATAGGAATCTCCATGTCTTGATTTGGACAAGTCAATGATTGTTTTATTTCGTTGGACACTTAAATTCGTGGATAAAGTCATCCACGAAAACCACGAAAATTGGTACCCCACGAATAAAAGTACTTTCACAGTAGACAAAACGCGCATCTGGTGTATTGAATTATAATCATTGTACCTATGATAACCATTTAAACGCGACACGTATTTTTGTGACTGTTTCAAGTTATCAGTTTGTAATTAGTGATTGGCGTTAGTTGCTGTGTGATTTTTTTTCTTTTTTATTAGTTTGTTATAGCTTGAATCAGGCCGTTGATTTTAATCGGTTAAATGCAAGATTATGGTATTGTCAAATGATATGATCAAATTAGTTCAAATAGTAATACTAGTACAATGTAATATTAAATACATTTTGAAATAAAAAAAGAAATAAAGGTTTTCAACTTTCAAATTTTATTTGTTTTTTTTAGGTATTTTTGTCTTTTTTCCGATTTACCATATCTAAATGACGTGTTATTCCGTCACAGAAACTGTTTCTATTATTATAAGCCAAAAGATGAACATCTATAGAACATATGCATACCTAAACATTCATACGTTTCATTTCCTTTAAATATCACTGGTTCAGCTACATGTTTAAATGTACACTTGAGTTCTGGCTGCTTGTTACAGTCTTTTTCTGACAATCTGTATGATGCATTATACGTAACACTATACACAAACCCATTGGCTTTGTACGTTACGGGAACTATTTTTAAGGTCAGACTGTTCTGTAAATGAAATACATCAGTAAACTGTAATCAGTAATATATACAATCGTTGTATCAATTCGATTAGTTCATTTATTGAAATTTTATATTATAAACGAAGTAGCAACGCATGCTACAAATTAATCTGTAGATTTGGAATAATAAAGTGTTCGAAAAGTGAAGTTATGTCCGATTAAATGATTCAATGATAAACATGCTTCATAAAAGTTTCATTTGACAGAAGACTTTAACACATGTCATAAGATCAAAATTGATTATATGTTGGAATGTTTAATACATTTCAAATTTTAAGAATTTCAATTACAAACGCAATGAAACACGAAGCTCTGATGCACAAAAAGGACATTTACTATTTTATGCCAATTCAAATCACCTACAATATTTTCCGTAGTAACATTGACCAATGGTATTTCACTAGTGGAGAATTTGAAAATTGACAATAAAAAAATATAAATCACAATGTTTTTTTAAGAATCATAATTTTGGTTGTCAATGTCTAGATATTAGATTTCAAGCAAACCATTGTCTACATTTTTATGCATTTGAATATTATAAAACTATTGTGTATTATGATGTAATGAAAATAAGAAATTCAATGAAAACGTGTATGTGTCATAGAGAAAACAACCCGATCAAATAGAAGAAAAAAGCCCAAGGCCACCAATAGATCTTCACCACGGCGAGAAATTTCCACACTCTAAGGCGGACTTCAGACGAGACGAGATAATAATTTGCTTTTAATAAATGTATGTTCTTAAATAGATATGCACTATTTAGGGGACTAAAAATAAATAACATATAATAAATAAATACAATATTGTTAGCTCGTTGTTGAATGCCGTACGGTGACCTGTTATACTTCCTAAATTTGTTGATTTGTCTTCGCAATCATACATTATCTACCTTTCTTTAACTGTTTTCTAATGCCAGGATAGTTACATACCGATGTTATTAAAACAACACAGATAGAAGATTCATATAACACAGAAACAAAGTACTTACATTAAAGTATAGGGAACAATTTGGCACAGGATACACCCTCTCTATGTCAAGAACAACTCGTAGTAAATCATATTCAAGAGAAAACAGGACATGTATTCCTGTAGGAGGATCTGAAATTAAAGAACGTGTGTTATAGCTCGAGAGAGAGAAAAAAAAACAAAAAAAAAAAAACAAACTACGATACATACATCAGTTTTGTTCATAAAGTTTGTTTATTATCGATATATTTCCTTATTTTGATGTAAAAAAATGATTTTAATTCTACAATATATTCCAAATTCAAGCAACAAAAGATTTGTCGCTTAAAAAACGCTTGAACATCGAAAAAGACAGCACCACCGATAAACATCACCACCAAAGCAAAGGAACAATGATAGCGAAAGTTATTTTATTCCACACACAGTCAAAAGTATTCGCCGAACAGTTATTTCGCATTATTCAAATACATCTCTCTGTGAGAACAATAGTTAATTCTGAAATACAGTGTAGTTCAACCTTAGATATGTTATAACTTTGTTACACCAAAACGTCATATGAATGAATGTATTTTAACATGTTTAACCAGTCGGAATTCATCACATACGTTTTTGAACAAGAAGAACCGGTCCTGTTATGACGATTGGAAGAGAGAAGAGGTCAATTAATGATCATCAATAGCCCTAAATAGTAGATCTACCATCATATATGGAGTTAGTTACCAATTTTACTTGTCAGTAAAACAGAATAAAATGAAAACAACAGGAATATGACCTAGAAGGACTTCACTTCGGGGGTACCTATATCTACTGGTGATGCTAAATATTTAGAATGGTCAGATGAATTGAAAACAAAACATCTTTAAATTGAAGAATTGCAGATGAAGAAATACAATTTATGTACTTACAGTGAAACCAATTCTCGTTTAGTGACAGATTCCTTGTAGAGGAATGAAATCCACAGGAACAAGAGTAATTAACATTAATGTCAGATTCTGTTAAATTTTTAATGATCAAGAAAAAATCGAAAGACCCGAAATATATGTCTTCATCGTATTTGTTTTTGTTTGATGAATATCCATTGTACACAAGTCCTCTACGATCAGGACCACCAGACCACTGACGTACAGCACAATCTTTAGGATTGGTCAATATGTCTTCTAAATGACACGCTAGAACAGTATTTTGTCCGAACATTGCTGGCACAGAAGACACACTCCAATACACTGAAATTAAAAATATACAATTATATTCATTATGATAACCTTTGCCGTACTTGCATTTCTAACTATTTTGATCTAAGCGTCACTGATGGGCCTTGTGTATCAAATTATATGTCTCGAACCTTTGATAACTTATTACTTAGAGATGGAATTATAATGTCATTTTCAACTAACTAAAGATTTGCGAACAAAAAACGTGACTGGGCAAATCTAAAAGACGCCCGTATACACACATAAGTCCTCATGCAAATGTAGAAGTAATATTTATATTTGATAAAATTACTAAAATGACATTAAACCTTCGTAATTGTGTTTCATTATAAAGGGTTATTGGCCTATCAACACTGAAGTTGTGATTTCGAATCTTGTACTCGACTCCAATCTTAATCGCATAATTAATTATCAGTTTTACTACGTCAAATCGGTGGCTCTATCCAGGTTCCTCTGTCGATAAAGCTGCAAGTGGCGTTAAACATCAACCAATCAATCAATTAATGAATTTAAAAAGAGGTAAAAGATACCAAAAATAATAATCAAACTCATAAGTCAAAAATAACGCCATGGGTAAAATAGAAAATACAAACAGACTAACAACACTACACAAAACACAACATAACAGACTAAAGACTATGCAACACGAACCCCATAAACATTAGGATTAATCTCAAAAGAATTCAGAATGGTAGGACTATCCTACTCTGTATGTGTCACCCGATGTTTCATAGTTACTTCTTAGAAACCTTGGTTTTAACTTCTTAGTGAGCAGCAGTATCTGACTAAATAATTACTAAATCAAACTCACTAATATAAAGAGAGCACCTACTTCCAAATGCAGATGCAATCTTATTTCAGTCCCGACTATAAGCATTAAAGGAATCCTGCGTACTCAAGGACATAATCTTGTTAATATTTCAATGCACTAAATTATAATAGAAAACGACTAGCTATTCGAGATTTTTTTCTGACACATAAGGGCCTGCTTCCTGGATTGATTTTGGTCAGAAACGACAGCAATCAAATAATAACGAAATATCTCATAAGAGTAAGGATGGATATTTTCTGTGCAGAAATTGTATATATATTATTTATCAATATATTTTTTATCAATAAGATAAAGATAAGCAACACATCATGAGTCCTTCAACATGCTTAATTTATGAAAAATTTACACTTACCTTGGCTAACAACACACGGCAAAATAAAAAAAATTAGGAATACAATGCTTAAATACTTAAAATCCATGCAGAATTGGTCAGCTTAAAGAGTCAACCTGCAAAAAGTAAAAAAAAATTCCATAATATAAGAATCATGCATTCAGTTACTATTCCAACTTATAATATTGGTTTCTAGTTTCACTTTTGCGAGTTGAAAACTTCCAAGTCTTTCTGAAAATGATAAAATGGATAAGGTAGATGAAGTAAATATCGATGGCAGCTGACAAAAATCTATAAAGAACTGAAAGTTTTAGTTGCATATAGATTGGGTTTACTTCAGCACTTGCTACTCTTTGCCGCAATTGTACGCACAGATCAATCGGAATTGATGAATTATTACGTCAAAAGATATCCACGTTTAGGACAAATTTCGGTACTGTTGGTATTAAATGATCTTATATCCAGTTTATTTTTATTGTAGTGTCACTGATAAGTCTGATGTTGGCGACGCGTGTGTCTGGTGAATCGAATTATAAGACTGGTATCTTTGGAGATTATTTCGAGGGTAATCATTTTTAAGTGGTACCCGGTTTCGCTCCGTTTTGATTATTTAAGATTTTCTTCAATATTTTCTCCAACATGTAATTTGCTTTTTTATCAAACGGGTTAACGATTTTTAAACTATAATGTTGTCTTGATAATCCAGCATGATAAGTTTTAATTTATTAAATGTAATTAATATAAAATCGTGACGTACTGATATATGTGTAAAAACAAGCAAATCTAACCATATTTGCAGTCACTGTGTTAAATATTTCTAACATTTTAAAAATACACTATTGTCTTGTGCGCTCAGAACTCGTACAAGGTCTTAAGACTTTTTGCAAATACAAATGAGACAGAAAATGATTAGGTTTTTTAAAAGTATGTGAAACATACAGGAAGTATTTTGACATAGATCTATATTTAGATATATATTTACACCTTATCTGACCTGAGTATCTGACACACTTCTGTATGTAGTATCATAATACTATGACCTTAACCAATCAAGTAAATATATTGCCATCTTTAAATGTTTAAGTTCCGTTTGCATTGTAATGGTTTTATTTGTTGAATGGTAATAACTGCGCATTATGAAGCCTTTTTACATATCTATCAATTTTAAATTGATATATCAAACCAATTATCGCTGTAAACATGGTATCAAATTGGCATCCTATTGGTTATTAAAAATAGCACTTCCTTGTAAGAAAACCAGTAGTATTGGAATTACCTGGTATTATATATTTTTGTGAACTCAACTTTGGCGAAGTAAGTTCCCCTGGCGAGGTAAGTTCCCCTACAGAGTTGTTATTCGAAAACAATAGGAAATAAGAGTAGAGAAAATAATGTTCATTTGTTAATGAATAACTGCATGTTGTTTAAATTATTATCAAAGTAAGTTCTGTTTGACAAGGAAATAGAATTTCGCATTTCATGTTTTTTTTTATTTTTTTTTGCAAACGATACGTAAGCAGACTCATTCGGCAAATGGCCAAACCTCCGTTAGACTTCAATTTCAATAGATTATTGAAGTAACAATTTCACACATTTCTGTTTTGTTGTACACAGGGTTTGTATTATGAAGAAATTTGAAAATCTGAAATGTTGAAAAATACTACCATCCTGTAAACTTTTCGAATGATTTACTATGTAAGAAATTCAATGTATACCTATGAGGCTGAATACAGTTTTTTTGAAAATTATGCCTTTCGCATTTTGAATGAAGCATGGAAGCGATTCTTGCTTGCAAACTGTTCGGCACTTCCAAATTGAGTAAAGGATGAGGTGCAGTGTTGGGTTTATGTATCACGAATTCTGTTTTTGGAAGCTACTTATTATGTTAAAATATTCCCTGAGGATACAATTTTGTTTGTATGAACTTCAAAATGTTAATTTCTACGCTCGTCTGTAGGATATGTATAACATTATTCACACTGCAAAAGGGCATTGCGCGAGTGATAACCTGATAATAGAAAATATGCGTAGGTTTTAACAGAGGCTGTGTGAAGACAAGACACCCTCAAAGTCAAGGAAGTGTACAAAACGAGTTTGCGCTCTCTTCGTTGAAGTTCTAAATTTTTTACCTTTTATATATACCTTAAACGCTATCAAATAACAAAGTAGCCAAGCATTTTATACAGTAGTATATACACTCCGTCATTGTGTATTAGTTATTTTCGTATTCTGGGCATTAAAGTCCAGACTGTCAGCTTTAATTTTTCTGAAATTGGACAAATGTATTCCTGTCGGCCGATCTTTACAACCTTTATCCCGAATTAATGTTATTGTCATATCTTTTATATCAGCATTTGCACGTTCAAAACTAAGCTGAAAAGTTACAATTCAAACTTAAGGACATAAAATTGAGAATGGAAATGGGGAATGTGCCAAAGAGACAACAACCCGACCATAGAAAAAAACAACAGCAGACGGTCACCAACAGGTCTTCAATGTAGCGAGAAATTCCCGCACCCGGAGACGTCCTTCAGCCGGCCCCTAAACAAATATATACTAGTTCAGTGGTAATGAACGCCATACTAATTACCAAATTGTACACAAGAAACTAAAATTAAAATAATACAAGACTAACAAAGGCCAGAGGCTCCTGACTTGGGACAGGCGCAAAAAATGCGGCGGGGTTAAACATGTTTGTGAGATCTCAACCCTCCCCCTATACCTCTAGCCAATGTAGAAAAGTAAACGCATAACAATACGCACATTAAAATTCAGTTCAAGAGAAGTCCGAGTCTGATGTCAGAAGATGTAACCAAAGAAAATAAACAAAATGACAATAATACATAAATAACATCAGACTACTAGCAGTTAACTGACATGTCAGCTCCAGACTTCAATTAAACTGACTGAAAGATTATGATTTCATCATATGAACATCAGACACAATCCTTCCCGTTAGGGGTTTAGTATCATACCATCATAACATATATGAGACGAACATAACCCGTGTCATGCCAACAACTGGTTTTTGAATAAATGTGTTTAGTTCCGACGCAAAGACCCTATAAGTGAATCAATATTAACGCCAAAATATGCAATCTTTAATGACCTGACAACAGTATCGTAACTATATCCCTTCTTAATAAGTCTATTCAAAGGTTTTGTTAGTTTCGAGGTGAATACTGACACCTTTGTGCTTTATAAAGAATATTTCCATAAAAAATTGGATGTGAAATACCGATGATAAAATTTAGTAAATGTTTTGACTAGTTTGTGATATCGAAAACCCTGGTGTAATAATTTTTCAGTAATACATAAATTTCTTTCGTTAAAATCTAAAACATTGTTACATACACGAGCGAATCGTACAAGTTGAGATATATAAACACCGTAAGATGGTGACAAGGGAACGTCACCATCTAAAAATGGATAATTAACGATAGGAAATGAAAAATCATCTCTTTTATCATAAATTTTAGTATTCAGCTTTCCGTTAGTGATATAGATATCAAGATCAAGGAAAGGGCAGTGGTCATTGTTAGTATTATCTTTATTTAAAGTAAGTTCAACAGGATAAATTTCTTTAATATACATACTGAAGTCGTCATTATTGAGAGCCAAAATATCATCCAAATATCTAAAAGTATTATTAAATTTGTTCATCAGATGTTGTTTCGATGGGTCTTTGCTTATTTTTGTCATAAATTGTAACTCATAGCAATACAAAAACAGGTTCGCAATAAGTGGTGCACAGTTAGTCCCCATTGGAATTCCGATAATCTGACGATATACGGAATCCCTAAAGCGAACAAAAATGTTATCTAGTAAAAATTCAAGGGCATATATAGTATCAAAGCATGTCCAATTGACATAGTGTTTTTGTTTATTGCTACTAAAAAATGACCTAAAAAAGTTTGAACATATATATTCACATTCTGACTTTTTAAATGCCCATTTAATTAGGTGGGTGAATTTTTTTCTTAATGAGAATGTGAGGCAATGTGGTATACAGGGTAGAAAAATCAAAACTTTGAACAGATTTAAAATCACCAATATAAGCATGCAATTTATCAAGTACTTCCAACGAGTTCTTGACACTCCAAAAGTAATTAATTCCACTATTTTCGAAGGCCTTATTTGAACAATTTATTATCAGGTTTTTAATTGTACCAAGTGTGCTGGTAAGAAGAATAGACAATTTAGTAGTGAAACAATGGCTTGAAGACGAATTAAATCTATATTTGTAAGGTGTTTTGTGACGAATGAATGACACTGTATACTTTTGTTTAATAAATCCTACACAAAAATGCAACAAATTTTTACATGATATACTTAATTTAAAAGTGTTATAAACAGTTTTGCGTTTCAAATATGTCTTGTAAAATCACCCTTTGAATGTTTTAACAAATTTACGACATCGAGTAAAGGAATTTGTCTTCCTTATAACTATTATAGGAGAATAATTGAAAAGTAAAACCCACAACAACACACGAAAACTGTACAATTAATAAATGTTTTAGTAAACTGTAATTTATTTTTTTTGCATTAAAGTCTCAATGTAGGTATATAATCTGTAAAACTAGTATTCTGCCCTCCGCAAAATACAAATATACCTTAATTTATTTAAATAGTGTGAACATTCTGTAAGTATTCTTTTTTGATATATTCATTTCAAAGCCTTACTATAAGCCTTACTATTCTATAACCCATAGATCAAAGAAATAATATTAACCATAGTAACAGATAAGATAACCTATGAATAAGATGCTGTATGTATTTTCAATAATACCAAGGTTGTATGTGCGCAGGAAACAGTGCAATTGTTTTCGTTGTATCACAATATTTACGTCTCAAGGAGGGGCCGAAGAGGGACAATCAAACTCATTTGTAAAAAATAAACGGTCTGTTTAAATCTGTGTAATTTGCTCTCTTATGGATAGTTGTCCAATTGGTAACCATACCATATCTTCTTTTGTATATAGATATCACAAAAAGACCAAAAGACAAACAATAGTACACAGGCACAAAACACAAAAAACTAAAGACTGAGCAACTTCAAAAAACTACGGGTGATCCCAGGTACCCCAGAAAAGATAAGAATATGCTGCCACCCATGTTCCACATGTCGCGTGGCTCTTGTTACATGTATTAGAACCCCGGTATTGACATGATTAAGTCGAATTCGTTAGAATACCCTTTTGATATGTGGTATTGAAAAAAAAAGTCAAAGTCCATTTAGAAAAACTATAACGATTTTCAAATAGTAACAAAAAGTCTAGCTTTTGAAAAGACCATAGGTCTGGTATAATTATGCCCAGTTAATAGAAATGTCTTATTTTTTATTTGTTTTCCACTTACTTGTCCCTAATTTAGTTCAAATATTCATTCTCCGTTTTATCTCTCTAAAGGTCACATAACAATTTAGCTACATCTTTGCAAAACTATGTTTGGTGTGTTGACGTTATCATTTAAAATACTGTATGAAATGACAATCAGTGTAGATAAATATAATGGTCAAAGAAATCGAATTATATGTTTGTCAAACGTTTTTATGACTTTTACAATTTGCTAAAGAACTGGTCTCTTTAAAAACTCGCCAACGTTATTTAAATAAGCTTGGCCTGTCTTTCATACTAGTTTTATTGTTCTTTGGTCAACCCTGGTATGATTCTATAAGAGCGGCGAAAGATATCAAAGGGACAAAAATAATCATAGATCGAAACTGACAACGCCGTGGCTAAAAAAGAGAGAAATTAACAGATAAATAAAAGTTGGTTGACCGTTATGAAATATTTGTTTGTAGTATGACCTGGAGATTTCACGAGAATGTTTGCATTGACCATGACATTATTGAATGAGTCTTTTCCCAACTTTGTCGTAGAAATTAGCAGCAAGAAGGGTGCCATATTTGCAGCAGTATTTGTGTAATGGCCTAGAACACGCGAGACTTTTCACATATTTTTGTAGGACTCGACTTTTTCAGTTATTAGTCTTCTGATTTGTATCTACATATTTGTCCTGTTGTCGGTTTTCTGGTTTTATCAGTTACATTTTGATTTATGAGACTGTAATATCCCCTTTGAAACACCTGTCTCTTTTTAAGTCTATTGTCAACAGACACTGGTACTTTATTGAAGAAAAGAAATGTCTCAAACAGAATATTTAATTGAACCCTATTTTTCTATTTGATTAGGAAGAAGTATTCTTATGATTTCGGGACTAAAAAGAAAAAAATCATTGCGAGATATGTTTTAGATACGAAATCAAAAACAGTTGAAATAGTGGAAAAGAAATCTTCAGTTTGTATACATAACGTAGACTTAGTTACTTATATTTATCATGATCGAATTTATCCTCTGGTAATACATCTGAAAATTCGGTTCATCGTTTTTTCTCTTTGTCCTTAGTTAAACGATCTATACATGCTATAGTAAACTACTTACATGTTATAAATACATTAATCAAAAAGTGCATGAAACAGATAATGTATGCATTCAGACAGCAATTAATCTTAATATAAATATAAATGATGAAAATTTAAATTAAATCACTACCTTATACAAATAGTGATAGAACGAATACTTTTTTTCATTTTTAGTAAACATGAATTTATTTAAATTTGTTTACAAACTTAAATGACAGAATTAGAATAAACTCGTGTCACAGATTGAATAGGCTGCCAAAATCTGAATATAGGAATACATTTATATTTTAGGTATTTAAAAGGTTCACCACTAAATCATGGAGTATTTTTAGTGGTCATTCAAGAAATAATTCATGACAGCCGTAAATGTATTCATTTAACAATGGATTGTTCATTTGTATTCGATGAACGTTTTATTTTTAGAATTTGTAACTGTGTTCGATTTGACATTTTGTGTATTTTTAGGCCAGTCAAAGCCATTGTTTTGTAAAAGTAATAAATAAATGTAAATTAAAGAAGTAGATGTTGATGGTATATCCTTTAATCAGAAATGCATCACAATGTAATCAATCAGAACCCGAAAATACAGTGCATTTACTATTACAAGAAGACATTTTTTGTCTGTTTCAGGAACAGTTCAATTTATGTAAATCTTGTGTTGGTTTCCTGTTTACATGTATCTATCATAGTTCTCAAGACTGTCACGGTGATTAGATATACAATCATGACAAGTTTGAATGAAATTCTTTGCGAGATGCCGACAGAAGAATTATATTGGGTATTTGATAGATGTATTGCAAAACGGGAAAAGTTTTTTTAAGGTTTTATAAGATTGATATTAATTTGCTATTATTATGGAAAAATCCTGAGATTAACATAAAACATTCTACCTGCATACAAAAAATCTAGTATAGATCTACATGTATGAACGTAAACGATAATGAGGTTACATCTTTGAATAATGAAATTCTCTTCTCCACTGCTTTTTACACCGCTTTTAAATTCATATAACAGAGATTGGAAATTTGCCAAAGAGAGATTTACAAAAAAGGATTAATACCAAATTACAAACAACAGCATAACATGGAAAAATAGACAACTACATGTATGGACTGATTAACACAAACCCCAACAAAACTGGTATTATCTCAGGTGCTAAGAAAGGGTTGGCAGATCTTTTTATCCACTGATGACACCCATCCTGTAGTTTATGTAATTATAAACCCGTGATAAGTCTATTCTGGTTTGGTATAAGACGCGAACCTTAAGTGAGCTTAAATGCAAAATTCAGACAAAACACTTTAAAAAAAAAGAAAAACAAAACTTTATTCATATAAACTATCAACAAGAAACTAGTTCCAAATCTATTTATTTATAACCCGAGACTAAATCGGCATAAATGTCTATGGGCTAATTGTAAAACGTGAACAAGATAGAAAACCTTCTTATCAGTTCTTATTAATTGTTTCATATTTATGAGTATATGTATTGGAATTATCTAAATCTTCATATTTATTTGAAATATATGTATTTATGTAATGATGAACTGATATTAATTCGGTGCTACTATTAATGCTAGGTCGGTCATCTGATTCAAAGTTATAGTTCTTCCATACAACAGAGTGATACGAAACGTTGTCAATTTCTTCATAATCATTTACATTAGAAATATTATCTGAATTTTCCTCATTTACAGACTCCATACTATAAGAAAAAATAAGAGTATTTAGTCCATTGCTTGATAAATGTCATGAGATAGGCCTGCTGTAAATTATATAGATCATGTACACTACAACAATATCTTAAAACGGCTTTTAAGAAAATTAACATATCAGTTATATAACAACAAAAAGATTGAATTGTATAAATATTGAACATACTAACATACAATGCACAGTCTTTTTACTTTTAAGCGTGTTAAATTCAATTTTACAGATTAATTTTATTCCGATTTGATTGGAAGGACACTAAATATTATCAAAGGTTTATCAAACGCTTTAATAGAATATTGACTGGTAGTACTCTTAATTCGTTATATGAAAATGGAATTCCATTATAATTTTTAAGTTCAGAAAACCGTACTTTGACCTAAAGTGGTTTACTTTTACAAATTGTGACTTGGATGGAAACTTGTCTCATTTGCACTCAAAACACATCCTCGTGTCTCTCATTAAATTTTTTTTAGGAAGGGTTTGTGTTATCAAACTGCTGACTTTTTTCTTTGATGTTTCTTTCAAAATAAGCAACCAATAATCAATCAATCATTTAAATTTAATGTGTGCAATGAGCATTTTTTTGCATGCATCTTTCACAGATTGAGAGTAGTTTATATATTTCTTGACCATTCTATATTTAGAAATGTAACAATTTATGTAAGTGCATTACATGAACTGAATCTGAAAAAAAAATATATTGACTATATTCACAGACTGATTTGTTATCATAAATATATACATAAATTATAGGTTCAGATTCTGCATAGTAAAAAGGATATTTCTAACATAGCTCCAAATGTTTCACTTGAGATCTTCATTTTTTAAAACCACCTTCTTGTTGAATGGAGCTTTATCAATGATATTGTATACGGCGGTTGCATAGCAGACGAATAAACAAAGAAATATATATCATCATCTTATTATTTTGTACAATCCATAAAGTAAAACGTTCCTGAGGTAAATATTTGAATTGGGATGGATTACACTTCATTTATCTTCTATCATCTGTGGTTTGTTGAATGTTGTTTGCAGACGGACCTAAAGTAAGAGGAATTATTCTTTGTTGTGTAATCTAGACTACATATTATCAAATAAAATACAAAATGTATTATCAAAATGTAAGCACTCAAAGATTCAAATGAATCTTTACTACGTTTTGATATTGTAAAGAAAATGTTGTGCCCAGCATATTTTGAGTACTAGGATGTATATAAGAGGCTCTTTACGTGAGGCGTTTACATTCTTCACTATCCTCACTGTTGCAAAATATGACTTCAAACACACATACTTTTACTGAATGAATATTTGTATGTCTTATTTTAATATCAATAGTTAACTTACTCTGTTTTCTGCCTAGTTTTCTATGTATTAAAACATTTGCAAAAATCATGAAAATAACTACCAGACCTGCAGCTATCAATATTACACCATAATGGATAATAAGTTTCATGGGGTAAATATCTTGAAAACAAATTAAAACATATAAAAATAAGGTTTCAGAATTACAACGATATGACATTAGACCCTGATTCTTTTTATCCGTCTGTCTTTATAAATTTTACAATTCCGTAAATAAATAATGTTTAAAAGTTTAAATACTGATAGCTGCAACTCAAACATACAAATCATGTGGTATTGTGTTTTTTTTTAATTTTATGATCAAAAAGGGTTAGAGTATGGTAATGTTTTTAACAATGTTTTTCTTAATTTTCATTATTGGTCTGAAAACTATGCAATAAAGGATTTTTTATTAAAAATTAATCTTATTGTTTCATCATTTTTTGTTTTAGGTGCAAAATAAAGATTCCTTATATATTGGTGAAGGAACAATAAAATTGAGACAACAACCCGACAAATGAGCAGACAACAGCTGAAGGCCACCAGTATATATTGACAACATATTTCGGAAGATAAAATATTCATTTGATGAAAGCAAACTAATTAGGTTTTTTTTCATGTTGAAAAAGGTGTTATTTTTGTTTGTGTTTTTTTTTTAGATAAAAATATTTATTTCGTTATTTTACTGTAGGTTCTAAAAACTTACTGTTGGTATAACTTGTTGTTGAATATGACATTTTCATAGTATGTAACACCGTTCCTTCTGATGAGAAAAACGGGAAACTTATCCCGGAATTTGTCACCAAACCTTCTAAGAATCAAATAAAAAGAAACATGAAGTAAAATAATAAAATAACTGCATTTCGATGTCCTTCTCCACAAATCTTTGGACTTTCCTCTAAAGTTTTACACTGGAAGAAGATTCGTTATGTTCATTTTGCAATTGTTAGTAAGATAATTATAAGATATAGTATAATTGCAAGTGAGAGACCCAGCTATCAGAAGTAAACTACTGTATAGACTTTAACAAGCGGCAAACCCCATACCATATAGTTATCAAAGGTACCAGGATTATAATTTAGTACGCCAGACGCGCTTTTCGTCTACATAAGACTCATCAGTGACGCTCATATCAAAATATTTATAAAGCCAAACAAGTACAAAGTTGAAGAGCATTGAGGATCCATAATTCCAAAAAGTTGTGCCAAATGCGGCTAAGTTAATCTAAGCCTGGGATAAGAAAATCCTTATTTTTTCGAAAAAAATCAAAGTTTTGTTAACAGGAAATTTATAAAAATGACCACATTATTGATATTCATGTCAACACCGAAATGTTGACTTCTGGGCTGGTGATACCCTCGGGGATGGAACGTCCACCAGCATTGGCATCTACCCAGTGGTGTAAATAGTTATCAAAGGTACCTGGATTATAATTTAGTACGCCAGACGCGCGTTTCGTTTACATAAGACTCATCAGTGACGCTCATATAAAATTTAGTAAATGTTTTGACTAGTTAGTGATATCGAAAACCCTGGTGTAATAATTTTTCAGTAGTTCATAAATTTCTCTCGTTAAAATCTAAAATATTGTTACATACACCAGCGAATCGTGCAGGTTGAGATATATAAACACCGTTAGATTGTAACAAGGGAACGTCATCATCTAAAAATGGAAAAATCATCTCTTTTATCATAAATTTTAGTTTTAACCTTTCCGTTATTGGTATAGATACCAAGATCGAGGACAGGGCAGTATTAGTATTAGTTTTATTTAAAGTAAGTTCAACAGGATAAATCTCTTTAGTATACATACTGAAGTCCTCATTATTGAGAGCCAAAATATCATCCAAATAAAGTATTGTTAAATTTGTGTATCAGATGTTGTTTCAATGGGTCTTTGCTGATTTTTTTCATAAATTGTAACTCATAGCATTACAAAACAGGTCCGCAATAAGTGGTGCATTTAGTCACATTGGATTTCCGATAACCTGACGATATACGGAATCTCCAAAGCGAACAAAAATGTTATCTAGTTAAAATTCAAGGACAGATATAGTAAAAAAGCATGTCCAATTGACGTAGTTTTTTTTGTTTATTGCTACTAAAAAAAGACCTAAAAGAGTTTGAACATATATATTCACATTCTGACTTTTTAAATGCCCATTTAAATTTGTGTGTGAATTTTTTCTTAATCAGAATGTGAGGCAATGCGGTATATAGGGTAGAAAAATCAAAACTTTGAACAGATTCAAAATCACCAATATAAGCATGCAGTTTATCAAGTACTTCCAACGAATTCTTGACACTGCAAAAGTAATTAATTTCACTATTTTCGAAGGCCTTAATAGCACAATTTATTATCAGGTTTTTGATTGTACCAAGTTTACTGGTAAGAAGAATAGATAATTTAGAAGTGGAACAATGGTTTGAAGACAAAATAAATCTATATTTGTAAGCTGTTTTGTGTAGCTTCGAAAGCCAATACATTGTTGGGACTTTCATTGTATTTGGTTCTGCTCGTAAAGCGGTAGCTAGAAGATTATGTTTGCTACATATGTCGTTTTCTGAATATGGAGTCAGTTGGAATGTTGGTGAATTGGCGATTTCTTTTTTCAGAACCTCAATGTAAAATTTACGTCAAACAATAATAATATTATTAGCAGCTTTATCGGTCGAGACAAAACACAAATTCCTTGGCTAGTTCTTTTAGTTTATGTTTGACTCGAGAAATAGGTTTATTGTTGTTATTGTTAAGAGTAGAATGTTCTTTAAAATGTTGAATACGTATATCAACTATGTTAATTACTGAATTAAAAAGAGTCCAAATATTTTTTGTCAGCTTTTCCCCGTTTTATCCATTTCAAACAGTAAGCACGGACACTCATTCCAGTTTATAAATGACGGGGGACGATATTTTGGTCCTTTACTGAGGAATGATTTTAACTCTCGGTCTTGAACGATGTTAAGATCTCCTGTTATAACATAAGAAATGGGTCCACAAATGTATTCGGAATTACTGCAATTACATGAAGTAGGTGTATTTTCACTGATATTTACATCCTTACACAATTGGCTATAATTAAACAAATATTTACGGGTAGATATCTTGTAAATATGACAAATAAGAGGGAGCTCATTATTATCGAAATATCCAGGAATTTGTTCTTTAACAGAATGGTCGTGGAAAATACCGACAATATTTACAAAATCAAAACCTTTATTGACATACTTTATTTTAATAAAATGTTTTGTATGATCTTCTGGCCATGGACGATCATGATGAGGTTTTTCCTTATTATGATGTGCTTAATACCCAAACTGTTCCCATGTCGTTGCACTCCCCGATACTATATAGGAACCCCTTTTTTTCCTGGATTTTCTGGGTTTTTTTAATTTATATTAGTCTGGGTGTTAGAGTTTGTTTAATAAAAAAGTTAGAATCGAGGCTGCTATTTCATCCTATACATTTTCCAAAACGATGAGTACAAAAGTTTTATCTGGAACGTTCGGTAATAATTAAGTTTATGATTAAGAAATGCAAGCCTTCTTTTTCCAGCTAGTAAACTTGACATAAAAAAGTAGCGTACAACTTGCAGTTCTTGCAGAAACGATTGATGAATCAGATGTAATAAATAGACTTCAATAAAGTACTACTGGCAGATATTTAATATATTGAACTCAAGATCAATTGAGGACATTATAACAAGAAATGTTTCCTACTTCTTTTACCTAGTTTGTGTTTATACAACATGTACAACAGAAATATTTGTAAATGTATTATGACATGCATCTTTTGCATCTCAAATCAGTTGTAAAACGATGTTTTGAAGTGTTTAAAGTGTTTAGTCTTTGGATCCAGCATGAACTGTACATAAACATCTGGTAGTTGGATTCTAAGTTCGACTACATTTTGACAGTCTTAGAATTATCAAATGGAACATATTGCCCAACTTTAAAAATACAGTCTCTGAAATTGTTTTCAAAGTACAATTTCACAAAGATCCAGCGTGAGATTTGCCATCAATTGACGTCAGTTGTCTATTAACCTAAACAAAATTTCTCCTATGAAACTATAAGGCTAAATTTAATCAAACTTGGCAACAATCATCAAGGGGTTATCGGTTATTAGAAATTTTGAGCGATGACCCTTCTCCAGCCACCACTATTTAAAACCAACTTTGTCACTTTGTCAACACGGATAAAAATAGAACTTAGGGGGGAAAATGCAAGTTTTATATAGTGTCTTGAAAACTGCAAGATAGAGAAAATCTGACAAAGGCAAGAATTGTCAAAAATGTTGAGATCTCCCTACGAAACGCGCGTCTGGCGTACTCAATTATAATCCTGGTACATTTGATAACTATTGATTTGTTTCACTTTTGCGACATAAAAAGTGCAGTTGGGTAAAAAAAAATCAGCATGATATAATCTGGCGTACTAAATTATAATCCTGGTACCTTTGATAACTGTACAAACAATTCAATATGGCTTAACTTGTCAGTTTTCTTCTTATTGCAGTTATTGTCTTTAATGACCGTTAAATGTAATTTTGCGTATTATTTAGAAAACTGTTATAAACTTATAGTTATATAGGCGTATACAAACTTAAGGAAAAAAAAATATTTTTGGCAGTTTTGCCTATTATCTTGAAAACTACACACTATAGATGTCATAAACAGAAACTTTTAAAAGCAAGAAAAACATGATTTTTTTTAAATATTTTATAAAAAGAAACATTTAAATACACGAGATGGTTTAATTAACTATTAAAAATATGACAGCACAAATTAGTTAAGTAGTCTGTTTTTTGATAATTGGATTTCTTGGTCATATAAAAATCAATGTTAATCTGAATATATTTTATTTTTAGATATTTACACCCTGTTAGATTATTGCTCTTTTTTAAAAATATCTTTTAAAACTACATGGATATACAGATTGATATTTTAAATGTTTGTTGTTTTAAAAAAAACCAATGAAAATTAAAAACCAATTGTTCAGAGAACTATTGAAAGTCTTTCCACACCAAAGAAATTTTGATAAGAAGTTATTCTTCATACTGATACGATAAATAATGGTTGATTTATATTTTTGAGTGATGTAAGGGAGATAATATGCTACTTCCGGTCTCATATGATAGCTTCTTTCACACTGATTCCAAAAATATATAGTTTCTATATACTTTTGTATGTAGAATTGGAGATAATTGGCCACTTCCGGTTTGTTGGAAGTCATATTTAGTCTTCAGTAATCAGTTTACGCTTCTATATGACAAAATATATGGATTCTGAGTACTTTTAGATGAAAAAATTGCAAAAAAGGCTACTTCCGGTTTTCTCAAGGTCATTTCCGTTATCCATTTTTCAAGGTCATTTGTCAACTTACCTTTTGTACAAGGTCAAATGCCTTTATAATGAACTTAGTTGAAGTAATAATCAAATAACCTCATATCAAGACACTTCAGGGGCAACAACTCCTCTAAGATGCCATGTAATAGTATAAGACTAAATGTAGCATATCTTCATTACAATAAAGCTGACATTTTGCACTTGTTCTTTAATATGTATCTTTCAAAGTGTCGGAGAAAATGCAAAAACAAGCAAAAGTCACAATTGAGAACTTGACCTTGACCTTTGACCTTGACCTCATTTTCTAAGTTAGGACCTAGGGGACTCAAATAAAAACATCCCAGGGTTATACGGTTATCTGTTAATGAGTTAAATAAACATACCGACAAATTTATTTTGTAAAGGTAGATAACTCCTATAAAATTTCATCGAATCGCTTCGATCCAAATACGCCAAAAATTACTGAGGATGTAACGAACAATTTGTAAAAAGAATTTTGTCGCTATCTTTTTTTGTTACGAAGGAGATACGCTTTGATGATAAACAGTGAAAAGGGAGATAACTCTTACAAAGAAAATGGTTCGGCTTAGCAGGGTGAAATTTAAAAGCGCATAAACTATACGATACAATATGAGAAATATCTAAGCGACATATTGCGAAACAAACATTTATCGCAAGAACAAAAGTTGGCGGAAAAAAAAAAAATAATAATAATAACTAGATTTGTAATTGCTAGCAATAACGGATGGCACCCTCGTCCCCCCCCCCCCCATTGCCAGGCGAGCGGCAGCCATTTTGGAAATTCCAAGGTCAAAGAGTGCATCTACACCTGCAAGTTATTATTTTTGCAAAATTTCATTAAGTTTGGAGCATTTTGAAATTTTGGACAATTTTGCTGTTTCCATGGTTACGGCGGCCATTTTGGAAATTCCAACTTCAAAATGCAACTCATTACATGTCAGTCACTATTCCTGTAAAGTTTCATCCAGTTTGCAGCACTTAATTTTTTTTTGAAATTTTGAACATTTGTGCTGCAACCATGGTTACAGTAGATAATTCCAAAATTCTAAAAGCGTACATCTCATTGCCACATGTCATGTTATATATCAATACAGTTTCATTGACTTTGGTGCACTACTCTCTGAGAAAATGTTGATTTTATGCATTTTTCCATAGGGTCAATGCAAAACTTGGCCCCAGTTTCCATGACAACGGCGGCCATTTTGAACTATCCATATATTGTCTTGACATCTTGGCGTACTGGAGAACATTTTCATAAAGTTTCATCCAGTTGGATCTTATAACGAAAGAGTTAGAATTTTTGATATTTTAGCTGTTTCTATGGTAACGGCAGCCATTTTGAAAATTCCAAAGTCCAACTGGAAATCAGCACATGCCAGTCAACATTCCTATGGAGTTTCTTCCAGTTTGGAACACTTTGATTTTTTTCGCATTTATGCTGTTTCCATGGAAACGGCGGCCATCTTTTACCATTCCATACCAAGGTGCACAACTTTACATGGGGGTCCTCCTTATAGTAAAGTTCCATCAACATTGGTCCATTGGATTCCGAGAAACACGACGGACAAAATGTGTGGAAGAAGAAAAAGAAAAATCAGAAAAAAAAGAAACGTAGAATAACAATATGTCACCCCAACTCCGTTGAGGGTGCCATAATAATAATCAGAACAAAAACAATAAGTCTTTCCACAGAAAAGTGGAAAGACTTAATAATAATCAGAACAAATACAATAAGTCTTTCCACAGAAAAGTGGAAAGACTTAATAATTTTGGAAATGTGAGTGTTTCTTATTCAAAAGCACTATAATATTAAACACATTAATTCAAAGTTACAATGACCATAGTTTAATTACAATTTATGATGTCATATATATTGAATTTATATGGTCAACAAGGAGATAATCCAGTAAAAGTTATCAGCTCTTGGTCCATTATTGATTTAAGAAGTTAGTATATATCTATTTGGTTATTTGAAGAGACAGAATCAATCATGCATATGAGTATAAAGGATTGATGGGCTCATGTTTTAGTTCTTTCTAAAATCCACTTGAATAATATCCAAATTTACGTTTCTCTTAAAGAAATCAATGAATTTGATATTTCAATCTATGGATAATTTTGTAAATGTATTTTTTCCTTTTTTTAGGCATTATAATTATATCTAACAATTTTAGTTAAACTAACAATGAAGATAATACAATTACAATAAATGATGCCATAATTATTGATGTTCTATGATACAAAGGGAGATAATTCAGTGAATAATGCATTTTCAACGATCTGAAGAAAAAAACCAACTATTTATCTTCAAATTTAGCGTTCTGCCTTTGATACATCATAAGTGTTTCGATATTTCCTTTCTTTTCATAAATTACGAATAAAAAATGTGTTTACCACCTAGACTAATACATATACACTGACGAGTAATATACATTCAATATACGTTGATACATATCTTAATCAATATCATACACTGCAAAATAACATACCAATAATTATTTCTAAACAATTATCAAGTGTGCCTACTAGTAATGAATTCAATATGATAACCATTGTCATTTTTTATTTTCTCAATTATAACTTTACCTTCTGGGCAGTTCGATCGTTTAACATGAAGTTTTGTCTGATTCTTTTAATATATCACATGTTAACATCGCAATTATTCAATTTAAGATGTAAAAACCTGCATGTGACATAGTAATTTCTTCTTTAAGGAGTCTTTATTTTGCTATTGAAGGTATAAGCAGAAATTTACATCAGCAGCAAAATGTAAAAAGGTCGGTTAGCTTTGTTCACACTTTGAGGCATCCTCATCGATCGCTATTTAAAATATTCTAAAGCCTAATATACTCCGCAGCTGGTCGCTTATCGTGGCTTATGGTTCTTAATGAACTAAACGGCAGTCTTAAGCATTGTTTTGGTGTAACAGTTTAACTGTATATGTATGGCGTCCGTTTTCGGCTACTTCCAATGGAGATCGACCCTTACTATTACATTGGTTTATATCAGCATTATGATTTAATAAAAGTTGAACTGTATCTGTATGTCCTCCTTCACAGGCAACAAATAATGGCGACTGATTATAACTTCCACACTGAGCGACGTCGGCACCTTTCTGTAGTAAAAGTTTCACTGTATCTGTATGTCCTCTTTCACAGGCCAAATACAATGAAGACTGCTCAAACATGTTGCAACAAGAGATATCAGCATTGTACTGCAGTAAAAGTTTCACTGAATCTGTATGTCCTTCCCTGCATGCCATATGTAATGGTGACATTCCGATACTATTACACTTATATACATTAGCCTTATTTTCAAGTAACAATTTAACTGTATCTGTATGTCCTTTTTCACATGCAATACATAATGGTGATTTTCCAAAAATGTTATTATGCAACAGGTCGGCATTGTTCTGAAGCAAAAGTTTCACTATAACTGTAAATCCCCATTCACATGCCACATACAAAGGAGATTCTTCATCGTCATTACATTGTGTGACATCAGCATTGTTCTTAAGTAACAAATCCACTGTATCTGTAGCACCTCCTTCACAGGCTGCATATAACAGAGATTGGCCATAACTGTTCAACTGAGACATTTGGACTTTGTTTTGCAAAAATAGTTTTATTACTTCGGTATATCCTTTTTGACTGGCTACATACAATAGGGGTGTTTCCTTATAATGATGGACATCAGCGTTGTTCTGTAATAACAGTTTCACTACTTCTGTATGCCCACATGTACATGCTAAATACAGTGGAGACTTTCCATCAAGGTTACACAAGGAAACGTCTGCATGGTTTTGAAGAAGTGCTCTCACTATATGTGTATGCCCTCCTTCGCATGCAATATTCAATGGAGGCTCTCTATCTTTATTACACAAGGAGATGTTAGCATTGTTATGCAATAACATGTTAACGATATCCGTATGTCCTCCTTCACATGCAACAGACAATGGGGAATTTCCATATACATTACACTGGGAGACATTAGCCTTATTCTGTAGTAAAAGTTCCACGATAGCCTTATGTCCTCCTTTACAGGCAACAAACAATGGTGACTCTCCATTGTCATTACACTGGGAGACATCAGCCTTGTTATTCAGTAACAATTTTACTGTATCTATATGCCCACCTTCAGATGCCATATATAAGGCTGACATGCATTGTTCGTTTTTCTTATTTACATTACAATTACACTCGTCAATCAGAAATTGTGCAATATCAAAGAAACCATATGAGACTGATTCTATCAAGGGAGTTGTGAATATATAATCAATATATTCACCGTCATCGTATTCTACTTTGCAACCTTCAATATCGAGTTTTTTTAATAAAGCTTTTGTTTCAATACTTGATCCAAAATATCTTATTAATTTATCAATAAAGGATTTATATTTCAACTGTTTATTATGAAATGTACTTGTAATTACGAACTTTCTTAAGTCACTTAACAATCTTTCAAAATAGTCTCCTTCTTCGTCTTTGGTTAAGATTATCCATTGATCGTTTTTCTGAACGTCTTTCAGAGATTCAAAGATGAAATAATCGCGTATAAATACATAAGGTGCATATCTTATAAATGATTGTGTAAGGAGCTGCCCACAAATCGTCGCTGCCATTACATAAATTTTGTCATGTATCATTCTATACTCTGTCCCTATTCGTTTTAAATAGGTGTCATTTAACGTATCAAAACTAGATTTTAAAATTTTTCTTGACAGTTGTTTACTTAAATCTATGCCGAATTCTTTTACAATTTCTTCAAGTTTGTACTTCTTCTCCGCCGGAACTGATTCTACTTCGAGCCAGTTTGTATTGAATCCATCATCAAATAAGATACACAAAACAAGAACACAGAATTGTTTCTCGTTTTCAGCTATAATAATATTAATGGTCTTTTTAATACTGTCTACTGGATCTGTTAAAAGTGTCCTGACTTCTTCAGATGATTTATTTTTTGACAATTTACATAGCAGTGGAAAGTAATCAACCTTATCCATTACTTCTACTATATTGTCATTTATATCATCTTTTATGTATTTATGCAGCATAACCATTCTTTCCTCTTGCAGAAGACACAACTCTGTTGATAAAAGATTGAATGTTTTTTTGTTGAGTAATGTAACACTTTGAAATTGTGAGTCTTTAAATATATGAAGTCGACATGATATCAATAATTTAGGACCTGATAGTCTTGAAACAGTGTTACCGTTTTCAATCTCCTTATCTTGTTCTGCAATTTCAAAGATGGTCTCTATTTTGTCTGAATAATCTCTCCACTTCTGAATAGTCTGTTTGTTAATTGTGTCCTTTCCACATATGTCATCAATAACAAACACTTGATCCTTTTTATCGTTATGATAACTCATTATTTCTGATGGTTTCATAATGGGTATTATCTCATATTTAAACCTATCACGTAAGTGTAAGGCAGCATGGTGAATATTTGCAGATTTCCCACAACCTGAGCTTCCTGTGACAACAATACATGTATTGAAAGGTAAGGATGACAATATATGATGCGTAGCTCGGGTTTCCAAAAAATAAGTATCATCAGTCTCCCAGTATTTTATTTCATTGTTATGTTGTGCTACAAAAAGAGTATTTGATTTACTAAAACAACATCTATAATTTCAATATACAAGGCAACAACAAAGACAAAACAAAACCCCCTGTAGGCGACGCGGGTAGGTTAATGCTGTATTTTCAAAAAAATTAAAAGTGATACTAAAATTACAACTCTCAATAAAAAGACTCATTTATAGTGTAATTTGTTATATTTTTTAGTTTTGCTAGTATGTTGACAATAGGATTTTCCGTTTTCAAATATAATATTCTGAAATTATCACGTTGTGATCACGTGACACTCAAAATCTATTTATAACCGTGAAAACAGAAAACGCGAAAGTGCTAGAGTGTAGACAGTGTTGTTTTTCTAAGTATTGTTATCTGTGGATAGCTTATGAACCGAAGTAATAGAAAAGTGCTACTCGCCTCTATGAATAAAAAGATTGATTAAATAAACTGAGATTTTCGACTTAACTGCGCCAAAAATACTCCCTTTCTTTTCTTTTTATGTCGACTCCCATAAAATAAATCACCCAACCAAAAACCAGGCAGTGTTTTAAAGTTGACATCTTCATATAAACTGTATTCGTACATAAATCATAATGGACACAGGAAGGAAAATAAGATACATAGAATCTGGTTTCCTATGTCATAACAATAGTACAATAAATTACAGATTGATGGATACTTGGCGATACATATATGCATTTGAACATCATGTTGCAACATCATATACTGTTAGGAAGCTACGCTATCAAGATGCAATAATCCGCAATCAACACAAATTTGTCGATGAAAAGATATGTGTAAGAAGAGTTTATTTAGAATATTCCATATGTCGAACGAAAAATTATAGAATAATAGGTTCTCTTAAAAGACAAAGTCGGAACGATATTGTACCTATTGTAGAACTATGCGCAGCTTTATCTCTACGACGAAACCGGCTTTATGATTTATGTATATCAAAGAAAAAGAGTATCAACATCTTAAATTGTATATTACGTGCATAAGTGCATTTAATTATAGTTGAATTAAACTAAGCTTTTTTGATAGATTCAAGTTAATTGATTAATTGAAGTAATATTCCAAATTTATTGAGAAAAAGGGTTGAGTAAATGAACATAATAAACATTTATCATTAACCTCACTACTACTTTTTGTTTCGGTATCCGTATCGGTATCGGTTTCGGTATTGGCTTGTGGTGAACATGTCAATTACGGCAGATCACAACTAACAACTTAGTGAACATATTTTGTAGATTTTTATTACAATTTGTTAGAAGTACCATACACAAGGAAATTTTAAATATGAAATCATTACCTTGACATTTGACAATGACCTCATTTTTTTGTGGACACAGGACATCAAAGCAAAACACCATAGTCCTTTTTCATTTATCATGTTTATGATGTATAAGTAACTTTTACATTCCACTTTTGAAGAACACATACATGACTTTCATAAAGAATCTTCAGATACTTCGTGCAAAATTATTATTGATAATCTGGTGATATAATGAGCAAGTTTATATAAAAAAAAAATTGTTGGAAGAGAGGAAAACACAGAACAAAATCATAAGGTCTTTCCACGGAATAAGAGAAATACTTAATATCCAGAAAAAAATCAAATGGTCTTTTCACGTAAAAATTGAAAGACATTATGATATAAGAACAAACATACTAATCTAAATAATTTAGAATGGGTAAGATTAAATCATTCATACCTCGAATATGCTTAGGTATGTGGTCTTCATCTAGTGTTTGTATAATTACATCTAAGTCTTCCACTCTTTTTGAAACACATGTTGTCTGTATCCTGACACTTTCTAAAATTATAGGTAATTAGTTAACATTACCAACTTAGGAATAGAACTAACGCTCTTAAGTGTCTTGTTTACTATTGGAATGTTTTATTTGACAATGTAATTTGAATCTTGATCGACGTAAACTCAGCAATGCGCTAAAGACGATCCCAATTAAAAAAAAAAAAAAAAACAAGCGCTCATGTTCGATATCACATTTTTGTGAAAGGTTAGTCCGCGAGGGTATCTTCAGCTTGGTAGCCAAGTGTCGTTACTGTTATGATTTATAGCATACCTTTTCACAAAGTTCCCGTTGAAATATTTAGAAATAATTAAGACAATTAGGTTTCAATTCCTTCAGGTAGAGTTTAACTAAAATAAATTTGACTAAATATTTCTGTTACAACTGGTAATATAAGCACTTAGGTGTCTACAAATTATTTAGACATCCCTACCTTTCAATATTTAGAGCGGTGGTTACCGGATACAATATAAAAAAATCTTAAAGTGTTTAAAAATGACAAGAAATATATATTTAATGGCAATAAAAAAACATCTAATGGAAACTTCTGAATCTGGAAAATATTTTTAAAAATTTATAAATTGACATGAATCATGCCACTGCAGCATGTGAAATAGTGTACTGGTGAAATCAAATTATTTAATTAAAGATGACTTGTTTAATAATGCATTACACATTAATATGTATAGCTGCACATTCCCTTCATGTAGATATAAGTTTTTGACTTAAAATATTTTGTTTGAGTATTTCTGATGCAGGTTAATAAAAAAGACGTTTCTTATGCACTAAATGTAGGAAGTGCTAAATAACACAGGGACTAAAGATACCAGAGGGATAGTAAAACTCATATGTGTTCGGTGATAATAAAATGAGACAAATATACCTGATTCTAATTTGAGGATGTCAACATCTTTTTGTACATTTAAAAGTATTTCATCAAACATTTCAGATTTTGTCTCAAATGCATTCATTCTTTCTTTGTGTTTGCATATATAAGCATTCACTTGACAACACAACGATTGTATTTGCTTTTCAGAGGTTTCTTTCTCCTCTTTGCTTTCTTTAACAATTGTTTCCATTTTATTAAATTCTGAAGAAAGTAGCTGTTGAAAATATTGAAATTCTTCTAAATCTTTTCCAAGAGCTCTAACTCTTTCTTTATATTCAAACAGTGCTGTTTCGCCTAAATTTAATCGTTTAGATACACTATCTTCCTTTCCTTTCCGTTCCTTAACTTCAAAATCAAAATTGACACTAGTTTTTTTCATTTCTGCCTTTTGATCTTCTATTAATTGTTTAAGTTCTTCGTTTTCTTTTCTTTTGTTATCAGTATATATAACAAATTGTTCTTGTAGATAAGAAACCTTGGTGTCAAGAATATTTTGAGTTGACAACAATTTTGCTATTCCCGAATCAAGTGTATGTGTTTTTGCAACCTTTAAACTTGCGGCAGTGGCTGCTGAATTATCAAGAGTTGTGATTGCCTGGAAAATAAGAAATACTTTTAAAAGAAAAAATCTTCACCTAATTATAATATATTGTTTACATCGTTTACATCGCTGTGTATACTATGTTGTAAAAATATCGTGTTTACATCGTTTTCATGGTGATGTATACAACGTTAACACGATCGATATCATGTCAACATCGTTTACATTGTCCGAACTCTTACATATTGTTAACATAATTGACATCGTTAATATCGCAAAGATACAAAGTTGTTAAAATATTTTGTTGACATCGTTTACCTTTTTAACTTTTTTGGATTCGAGCGTCACTGATGAGTTTTTTGTAGACGAAACGCGCGTCTGGCGTATATACTTAATTTAGTCCTGGTATCTATGATGAGTTTATTTACATGGCTATAGTCATACATTGTTAAAGTCATATGAAGCGAGTGACTGGTAAATAATAATAATGTTTATCCATTTCTTGAACCAATGCATGAATTTATCTTAAACTTAGTCTTCTGTGCACGATGTTATCATTTTTTACGCAAAAATATCGTATAATCGTCATTTTTTTTCTCTCTCTGTCTGTTTTGAAGTGAAAATATGGCCGCTCATTAACTGTCGTATTTTGAAGCTGAAGATTATCGATTGACACCTTATAGTAAACACAAAGAAGCATGGATATTGAGAACGTGTATAACATGTACAATCAGATAAAAGTTTATTTAAATGACAGATCCATGCGTATTGCGATCACCGGATTGTCACGAGTAGAGTCGCGCTAAGATCACTTAAAATACGGAAAATATGTCGGCGAATTTCTTCCGGAAAGCAAGCAATTAAAAAAGGTCAACTTTTTCTAAATGTGGACATATCCATGATTTTTTCTACAGAAAATGTTTTAGGTACATAAGTTTGATAATGACAACAATTTTGTTTAAAAAACATATGCATATTTGTTTTTTAATTTGAGTTTTCATATGACTTTAACATTGTATTGTTTCAACATCATTTACATTGTAACAGCTGTTGCATACTGTTTACATCGTTTAAATTGATTTTGCGAATATATATAATATATATTTCTATTTTATGAATATGATAATTTTATTTTATTAAAATTAATTTCTTTTCTTTTTTCCCTTCGCACAAAAACTTTTATAGATAATTAGCAAATGAACATATTTAGATTTATTAATAATACATAATAGACTAAAGTATCATTAATTTGAATAATATACCAAACCATAATTGTAGTTATTGTCATTTAAGCCCCAGTCCCACTAGACCGAGATTGTACCACCCTCATCGCGATCTAAATAAATTCAGATCGTGGTGAGCTCGCAGTATGAGCGGCATGAAAATGCAAATGTTCGTTTCTTTCACGTCGCTACTACGTCCTCATTTACCTTCTACGCTTCTCAAGATCTTTCGACGCTCTTCACGTTATCACTAAGATCATACCACGATTTATCCGATTGCAACACGATCTTCCCACGCTTCTACTGCGATTATAGCACGACCATACTACTATCATACCACGTTTATACTGCAATCTTACTACACTACCAGCAATATACATGTATCGTCAACATCGTGTTCTATATAAATACTGTAGCACTCCTTCTGTTTATTATTGATATGTAGGGTTTCTCGGAAACAATGCAGTCATGCAACAAAAATCTAACCAGAACTCGTGGGCGTAGTGGTATAGGTAGAGGCAGTGGGAGATCTGCTAGTAACAATTATGATCCAGACGATATATGTCGGACCGACCAATCCAACCTCAATCACGACTTTTTGCTGGTCTATCAAGATCAAATGACGATGCTTGAGAGCAAGAAAGTAAGGTTGACACAGATGTGTCATGCAAGGTTGAGCCGTTGTAGAAAAAGGACAAGAGATCCAAATTACATACACACAAACAAAAGCTTGAGAGCTTTTATATATTTTAAATGGAAATGAAAATGAGCTTGATGTTCGTAGTATGATTGTAGTCGGGTCGTAAAAACACCGCAATGAGGACTGCATGAGCGTGCTAAAATCGTACTATGGTCTTAAACAGCGTTGTATAAAAGTGTTATAGTCGTAGTGGACGCGTGGTTGAGTCGTGGTAAGAACGTGATGGTCGTAATAAGGTCGTAGTAAAGTAACTGTTAGATCGTAGCGCAGTCTCCCCGACTAGAATCACGCTTCTGCTACGAAGTCGCTACGATGGTACAGCGACCTTTGCGTTCTTACCACGATCTTACTGCACTCTCACTACGATTCTACTGCGATCTGATTTCGCAACAACTGCACCACGTTTGTTTTGAACAAGTTTAAATTTGGCCACGCTCATCACGATCATGAAGACCTCACCACGACCGTACTACGATTTTACTGCGATCTGCACGATTGCACTACGATCGTCAAAATTTTCTTTTTTTTTACAGATCGTATTGCAATCTTGACCTTTTGGGACTGCGGTATAATATAATACTGCAGTCCCACTAGGCCTCGATCGCACTACAATCTGTGAAAAAAATGCAAAGTTTAAGGATCGTAGTACGATCGTGTAGATCACAGTAAGGTCGTATCACGGTCGTGATGAAGTCTTCAAGATCGTGATGAGCGTGATCAACTTTTAACATGTTCAAAACAATCGAAATAATGTCGTAGTAGAAGCGTAGTGAGAGCGCAATAAGATCGTTGTCAGATAGCAAAGGTCGCTATACCATCGGAGCGAGCGCGTAGCGAACGCATGTTTCTATTCGAAGAGACTGCGCTCCGATCTCAAAGCTACTTTTAACGACCTGACTACTACGACCATCACGTTCTCACCGCGACCTAACTACGCTTCCACTACGACTATACCAAGCTGTTTACGACCATAGTACTCTTCATGCATACACTCGCCGTCCTCATCACGCTCTTTTCACGACCTGACAACGTTTATACTACATGTACGACATTCATTCTCATTGTCATTTTCACATGAAATATATAAAAAAAGCTCCCTAGATTGTGTTTGTCTGTATGTAACCATTTGGTCTAACGGCTTCTCATTTAATACAAATGATAGAAATATTTGACCACAATGCTACCTAATTTCGTTTGCATCAATTTACAGTGCCAGCATGTCATCTTTTTATTCAAAATATTGCATCTTAAAACAGATATCAGTAGTTTTCATACCTCAGACTGACTGGTATAACAAAATTATTTGTCCGCATCAACCAAAACTGACCATAATTGCATTTATCATGTACATCATTTAAATCTTATAGCCGCAAAATGAATCACTTATATTTTTATATTAGGATGGATTGTTTAATATAAATGAAAGCAATGACTACCATGACTACAAAATTATGCTCGCATCAGTTTATAGTGCCAGCATGTCCTCTCTTTATATTCAAAAGTTTGAATCGTAAACTGATTTCAGTAGTTTTGATATCTCAGACCGACTCATATAAACAAAAACGTTTTTCCGCATCAACCAAAACTGACCATATTTGACAGCATCAACCAAAACTGACCATATGTGACAGCATCAACCAAAACTGACCATATTTACACTTTATTATGTAAATCTAAATATATATATATAGTAGCATAGTAAATCACTTATAGTTACATATCACGATGGATTGTATATTCAAATGACAGCAATATTGGAAAAATTTCCACATCAATTTAGAGTTCCAGCATGTCCTTTTTTTATTCAAAAAATTGAATCGTAAACAAATATCAGTAGTTTCGATATATCAGACTGTTTCGTTTTAACAAAATTATTTGACCACATCAACCAAAACTGAACATATTTACACTTTATCAAATAAATATATATTGTAAACCAATAATATTTCTTTGTCAGGACGTATCGTATGATAAAGATGACACCAACTTTGGAACACAATTTATCCTGCAATAGGGTGTCCTACTATACAGATACAGCCCTACAGATATTGGTATGCTGTATCTGTATACTATACAGATATCGCTTTAAAGCTCCGCCAACAGCCGGACTGAGTATTGTTTGAACCTGGTGACCTCAGAATGTGTATTCCAGTTGCATTCCAATGACAATGACGATTGTCGATTTCAAAACTTGAATGTGTATGCTGGTGTTACAAAATCAACCATGTCAATTTCAGCATGCATGTTTAGTGAATGTCAAGTCTGAAGCGTAGGACAACTCGTACACTTCTGTTTCAAATTTGACAATGTTCTGTTATTTATTTTTACTGTTGAAATTAGTTGTTATGTTAAAATAGATAATTATTCACATTGAGCGATGTATTATTGATGACCATTCGAGATTCTTTTTTTGCGAACCCGTCTTCAGCGTAATGTGTGATTTTGATATTACTACACGGGTCTCAAGGGATTACAAATCGAAAATAAATGCTATAATTATAAATATGTTAATTTTTCTGTCTTTCAAAACACAAGCAATATACAAAATTAATTGCAGGATAAAAACAATAACTGTTTAGTGTCTTTAAATATCAGCTGTATATGTACTCGGCTCGAAACAGGTGTAGTAGCTCGCTAGAAGCTCGCATACACCTTGTTTCCTAGCCTCGTACAAATACAGCAGATATTTAAAGACATTAAACAGTTATTGTCTATGTATACCATATATAAAAATTTTGTCCACATCAATTAAGCGTCCCATTATTTCCTCTCTGTATCCATAAAAATGATCAATCACTTAAGTGACTTTTTGAGTCAGTAGTTTATGATGGTTTTTTTTAAACAAAACTACACCTTATCACTAATCTCGGCTGACCCGGCCGCTTGAACTTTTGACGCATACAACAATCACTTTTTCATTGTGGCGTCAGATATTTTTTTTATGACGTCAAACTTTTACGGGAACCTATGTGATTTCTAGTAATGGCGGACAAATAGCGATAAGGTGTATTTAACGGCATCATCCAATACTCACATAACTGATGCATATACTTTATTTTAAAATGAAAAGTACATGTATGAGAAGTTCTCTTATTGGAAAAGTATACTGTTAATATAATTTGAAAAAGTCAAAGAAAATGATTGATTTTGTTTATAGCATAACGTCCAGGGGCAAAGGTTTCATTCATGTTCAGATCGAGTATTTTTCTGACGTTCCAGACTCCCAGATATCATTTATAATAGTTATGGATAAGTCTGGTTAAATTGGCGAGATGTTGCAAATGTACAATTCTTTTGGTCACACTCGGGTAATATCCCATAATTCATCCACTGTGCAATTTTCATTTGAACATTTGTCAGAACAGAATCTTAAATCATGAATATAAATCCAAGGCAAACAAAGTAAATCACGATTAAAATTCCATGAATGAAATGCAGAATTATATTTAGGAAGAGACTGATCAAAACGGGGAGCGAAGAAACGTAAACAATAATGTTTATATGCAATCTTATAAAAATATTTCTCCAATGAATTGGATAAGCTCTCTATCCGCTTCGATATTTGTATAGTAACGTTTGATCAATAAAAAATATACTTGTTTTAAAACCTTCATATTAGAGATTTTCAACATGAATTCAATAATAAGTAACACAGGCAAAACATTTTAGTATGCACACTCTTGGGTTTTTTTAAGTTGCATGTATCATTGCATAGAAATATATAACACAATTTATTGTGGTCCTGGGTGATACATTTTTTTTTTATGTTAATAATTTTTTTGCCGCAACTTGCAGAACATTATTTGAACCAATAGGAGGACAGGCTATGAAATGCTGACAGTTCTACGGTTAGGTGTTTATAAGTGATTTACTATGCTACTATATATATATATATTTAGATTTACATAATAAAGTGTAAATATGGTCAGTTTTGGTTGATGCTGTCACATATGGTCAGTTTTGGTTGATGCTGTCAAATATGGTCAGTTTTGGTTGATGCGGAAAAACTTTTTTGTTTATATGAGTCAGTCTGAGATATCAAAACTACTGAAATTAGTTTACGATTCAAACTTTTGAATATAAAGAGAGGACATGCTGGCACTATAAACTGATGCGAGCATAATTTTGTAGTCATGGTAGTCATTGCTTTCATTTATATTAAACAATCCATCCTAATATAATTTAATTTTGGATGTAACGCGTCTTCTGATTGGCTGATGTTATTATGTTATGAGCCCATAGACATAATTTAGTCATGTGACCGTGACGTCATCAACGTTTTTTCATGGTTTTCTACGGTTTAAAATGCCACAAGTTACCTATTCGTTACTAACTGACCATAATTGCACTTTATTATGTACATGATTTAAAACTTATAGCCGCAAAGTGAGTCACTTATATTTTTATTTAAGGAATGACTGTAATATTTTTTCTGTCTATGAAGAAATAACATAAAAAATTTGGTGCACACTGAATAACGCGCGTAACGTTTTTGTTTATATGAGTCGGTCTGAGATATCAAAACTACTGAAATCAGTTTACGATTCAAACTTTTGAATATAAAGAGAGGACATGCTGGCACTATAAACTGATGCGAGCATAATTTTGTAGTCATGGTAGTCATTGCTTTCATTTATATTAAACAATCCATCCTAATATAAAAATATAAGTGACTCACTTTGCGGCTATAAGATTTAAATCATGTACATAATAAAGTGCAATTATGGTCAGTTTTGGTTGATGCGGACAAACAATTTTGTTATACCAGTCAGTCTGAGGTATGAAAACTACTGATATCTGTTTTAAGATGCAATATTTTGAATAAAAAGAGGACATGCTGGCACTTTAAATTGATGCACACGAAATTAGGTAGCATTGTGGTCAAATATTTGTATCATTTGTATTATACAATCCATCCTTACATAAAAATATTACAGATTTACTATGCGACTATAAGAGTTACATAAAAAAGAGTAAATATGGTAAGTTTTGGTTGATGCGGTAATATATGGTCAGTTTTGGTTGATGCGGTCAAATGTGGTCAGTTTTGATTGATACAGACAAACAATTTTATTACAGGAGTCAGTCTGAGATATTAAAGCTACTGATATTTGTTTCTGATGCTATATTTTGAATAGAAATAGGAAATCCTTGCACTCTCAATTGATGCGAAAAAAAAAATGTGGTCATTGATTTCCAATATTGCAGTTATTTATATGCTACAGGTCCCTCTTGACCTAAAATTATAACTTAAATACTGTGCAGCTATATAGATTTACATAAAAAAAGCAAATATGATCACTTTTGGTTGATGCGGTGAAAAGATTTTATTACATGACTCATTCTGAAGTATGAAAACTACAGATATTTGTTTACGATTCTATATTTTGAATACAAAGGGGACATGATGACACTATAAATTGATTGGAACAAAATTTTGAAGTCATTGTTTTCCAATATAATTGCTGGAATTTGTACAATACATCCTTGCCTAAAAATATAACTGGATTACTGCAGTTTGCGGCTAAATATATATAGATTTAAATGATGAAGAGCGAATATGGTCAGTTTAAGTTTAATTTAAACACATATTTATTCATAATAGTGGATTGGGAAACAAGTTATTACATTTGGTTAATAAGGTCAGATAATTTTATTATTGTGAAACGAGCCATCCTAACTCCCGGAAGGACAAATGTAAAACAATTCAAATAATGAACCCCCCCCCCTATAATATTAACGGCCTAATTTATGTATAAAAAATTAACGAAAAAAAATAATTCATGTAACACATCAACAAAAAAAATCACTGAATTACAGGCTCCTGACTTGGAACAGGCACATACATGCAGAATATGGCGGGGTTAAACATGATTTCTTGATTAAAAATCTGAAATAAAACCTGCAAAATAGCAAAACTCTAAATAATATTAATCGCTATTTTGCCGAAGCCTTTATATGTAGACAAAAAGTTCTTAAAACTTATAAGTCGATTCTAGCCGTAGAATTTACAAATCACCTCTAGCCGTAGAATTTATAAATCAATTCTGGCAGTAGAATTTATAAATCAATTCTAGCCGTAGAATTTATAAATCAATTCTAGCCGTAGAATTTATAAATCAATTCTGGCAGTAGAATTTATAAATCAATTATAGCGGTAGATTTTCAATTTGTAATTAGTTCTAACTGTAGAACTGTTCTAGAAGTAGAACTGACCAAAATTTTAGTCAGTTCTAGGTACAATGTAGAACTGTCTAAAACTGTTCTAGGGCAGAACTGTCAGGATCAGTTCTAGGTAGAACTGTCCAAATCAGTTCTAGGTAGAACTGACCAAATCAGTTCTAGGTTAGAACTGTTCTGGCTAAAACTGACTAAAAGGTGTCAGGCTGACAGTTCTACGTACGGTCCTAGAACAGTTCTGACAGATTCTGACAGATTTAATGAGAGGTTAGAAGTGATCTCCACTGTATGTCAGCAGAAAAACATTTGTAAGTAACAGTCTTTCTGTACCTATTTGTATTTTGTATTATGTCAGCAGAAAAAATAGGATGAATTGGGTCAATTTTATTTTCTTTTCAGTGAAATTGATGTTATTAACATGTTCAACAAATTTTGAATTATTTAAAAAAAGAGGACAAACAAGTATTATAATGTAGATTACTATTGGAATGTTAAATCAGCGTGCGTTTTTACAAAGCATATGCCTTCATTGAACGATATATGAATCCTTATGAACATTCTTTAAATAAATCAAAAGCGGATTACTACAACTATTTGTTTAAAGATATGATGTTTACACAGTATAAATGACTTGCACCCGTAACACTTTTATAGGTAAAACTGCACCAGGAGCGCTCATAGCTAATTTTACAACTCGCGAAAAATTATCAAACCTTTGTGAACTATAAAACAAATAGAGAACTGTAAAAATTGTAAAATTCATCTCAGGTCAACTTGATAAGAGAACGTTGGAACTTTTGTTTCTTAAAAACTTCTTATATTTTATAATACGAATTCCTATAAATTTTTCATTTTAATATAGAATACAAAAATAAGAAGATGTGATACGATTCCAAATGAGCCAACTGTACACAAGATACTAAAAGTCCACATTAATCAATCTGCATTGGCAAACGTTCTGAAATATAAAACCCGGTTGAAGCTTGAATGTCTGTGTACGTTTTTGGAATTGATGTCAATTCAAAGAGCCTTTTGAACCTTGTGAAATTTTTTATCCATCTGTATGTTGTTATACACCTTCTGTAAACTGACCTATTACGAAACTAAGGTGCATGCAAAACCATTGTTTCTGGCAACATTAAATTCTATCGCAATTTTTACATGTAAATACCTGCTCTAAATCTACCCAGATTCTACTGAAATCTACATTGGATATCGTACCATACTTCGAATGTGATATTATAAAATTTTTGTAATATTTCAAGCGTGCAATGTTGGCGCCATTACTTATCTCATGAGCGAGAGGTAATTTGTCAAATCCATTTATAGGTGGTGTCACCACTGGATGCATGTTGCGGAGTAGACACACCATCAGTGTCAAGTCTAAATCGGCTGAAGTAACAGTCGCGGATCCTTAAAAAGAAATTAGAAAGAATGTTGCTTATTTAATATATAAAAAACATGAATACTACAGAAATATGTTAGAGCAAGCACATACTAAGTGTTAGTAAACATTGGCTAAATTACCCATTGTAACATTGTAGGAATACAAATAAATAGACAAATCATATTGAATTTCAATATCTAGTGTTTTTTTGTTGTTGTTGAGATGTACTCGTCCAATTCAACCGCCACGTCATAACTGTTTTCTTGTACTAATATTTGTTATAAATATATTTACTGCAGCGTTTGGTACTCGTGCTGTGTGTATTTTTATCCATCTGATGAGTTAAGCCCTTTATAACTGATTTTTATTTTTTATAGTTCATTCTAATACAATGGTTGTCGTTTGTTTAAGTGTTACATATCTTATTTATTCCGTTGTTGTGTTTTACTAAGAGTTTTTGTGTATCTTCTTGCATTTGCCTTTTATTAGGTCTGGGACACAGCTATCTTCCTTCTTTCGTTACGTGAAAATATATCAGTGATCTGATCTAGTTTGGAAAGGTCAATAATTAGTAAGTCTAGATCTGTATCTGTCAGACTAAAATTTTCCTTAATTTGAGTGACAGTTTATTTACTTTTCTAAATTTTGTTTATATAAAATCGTTTTGTTAGCAAAAAACCGTACCAGTAGTCCTAGCATGCTGGTTTAAGTGACAGTCAATTTAATGGTTTTTTTTTGGAAAAAAAAACCATATTATTCATGATAGTTACACTGATGAATTTGTAGTGGTGCATGTGTCAGATGTTCGGAGTCATTGTTTTATCCCCTAGGATACCAATGAGTAAAAATATCTTGCCCCATAATACCCATTTATCTTCATATAAGACTTAATCATGTAAATAGCTCATAAAATGTGATTCTTGATTTCTTTTCTTCAGATTTTGTACAAAAATTAATGTTATACCAATGCAAATATAAGGTTAAAGTCCGAGTAAACTTTTTCCCACCATATTGTAAAACTTATATATCTCGAAAAGGAGCTCAATAACCTATCCATATTTTTAGCTTATTTTGTTCCTTAACTAATAGTAGGGTGCCAAATCAACGAATTTGATCGATTTGGGTAAATGGAATAACACACGGCTATATTTTATATCATTGGAAAGAGGAAGACAAGCCCTGTCGAAATACCGTTGTCGTCGTTGTCTGCAGTGGTAATGTTTTTATTTTATTCAATCAGGATGAAAGATCAAAACAAAAATACCAGAAAAATGCAGAATCACATTTAGCTTGTTTCTCATACATGTATGCGTTTGGACCAAAATACATACAACCACTTTATAGAAAAATATAGTTTGTTCCTACATTTAGAGTTTATTTTATAATTTTATCGCCAAAGAAGACTTTATATTGACATTTTTTACCTATAAGCTGCAAATTTAAAATTTTCAAACATCTGTTAAGTAAAAGTGACCTTGACCCATTTCATTTTCAAAATTTCGGATTTTTCAATTCAATTCAGTAAAAGTAGGATCTAAAGATGTTTTTTGATATCTTAACTTAAATAATTTGTCAAAAACAATATGTGTTTTCACTTCTTTGAGTAGTATTTTGTTCGTCAATTTCTAGGTAAATATCAAATTTCTGTTATTGAGTGTAAAAACTTATATATTAATGATTTGTTTAGACATTTGTGTAACATAAACGTCGATCTTGGTTGAATATAAAGCTCTGTGTATAGTTTTGCTTTACAGAAATAAAGATTACTGCAAACGGAGAAAAAAAAAGAGGGTGGGTTAAAGTTATGAAAAAAAAACGACAAAAAAGCTAAAAACACTATCGCACATATACAAATGTCTAAATAAGCCTGCAACAATTGGCTATACTGTTAACAAGTATTCAAAAAAATATTCAGGGAGAGGGTTATGTACGGCAATGATGTATTTTAAAAAAAACTGTTGCAAAAAAAAGGCGTGAGGTACCAAAAGGACATTTCAAACTCATACCTAGAAGACAAGCTGACAACAGCACAGCAAAAACGCGAAAAACACGAAAAACGATGAAAAGACAGAACAAATATTAATGAAAACAGAAAATTATGATTGAAGCATAAATTAGCTAGAGTAATACGTTCTCTGATCGCCTATTAGTTTGAAAGCCCCCCAACCATGTTTCGGTCAGAAATTTTCTTTTTTTAAATATCAAAAACAAAAAAAAAACAAAAAATAAAAGTGTTTTCATATTTCGTTTTTGATTTCTGAAAAAAAAAACCAAAATGAAAACCAAAAGTGTTTGCGTTTTTCATTTCTCGAAAAACCAAAATGGAAAACAGAAGTGTTTTCATTTTTCGTTTTTGATTTATCCAAAACCAAAGTGAATATCAAGAGTGTTTGTTTTTCGTTTATGATTTCTCCAAAAAAAAAAATCGACATACGCATTTCAGGTCCATGTATATTTGCGGACATTCGTTTTCCATTTTGAAATATCAAAAATCAAATAACAAAAAACTAGAGTGTTTTCATTTTTGTTTTTGATTACACAAAAAACAAAAGTGTTTTCGTTTTTCGTTTTTGATTTCTCTAAACCGAAAACGGAAATCGAAAGCGTTTTCATTTTGTTTTCTTTTGTTTTCTGCAAAACAAAAATCAAAATCATAAGTATTTCTGTTTTACGATTTTGATTTCACTAAAGCTAGGTTCACACAGCCGATCGTATCAACTCGATGCTCCCGATTGTCTAAATTTCCACAACCAAGCGTGACCAAATTCTTGATCGGTCCTGTTTCCGACTTCTACCCGACTACTATCCGACTGTACACGACCTTAACCCGACCGTTCACGACTCCTTAACGACTTCATCTCGACTCAAACCCGACCACTAATTGAATGCATATTCGATAATTCCGAGCAATTCCATCTTTACTCGACTAGCTAGACCAAATCAACTATAGTCGATCGCAGCCTGATCTCGGCCAGACTAGATCGACTTGATCGTATAGGCGTCGTAGGGATAGTCGGGCATAGGTCGGGTATGTACAATTTCAGTATAAAAGTTTGATTTTTTTTATATCACCCGCTGCAGCGGAGGAGGCATTAAGTGTTACCCTTGTCCGTCCGTGAGTACGTATACGTACGCCCCAACAATTACTTTATGTTCTCTAATTTTATTTTAGTCTAAACCAAATTTTATGAAACGCAAAACCATAAAACACTAATGTGCGAATCTGGGTGGTTTCACTTTTACCTTTCTTGAGTTATGACTCTTTATAACGTTATATGCAAGCTGGGGAGTTATCTGTGTTCAATAGACACGTTTTCCTTTTATTTGGTTAGATTCAGTAGTTCGCAGAAGGTCTGAGTAAAATTTTACATTTAAAATATCTACCTGAAACTAAAGCAGTTGGATTGTTTGGCTAGGTGGTTCGGGCTCAAATGGATAGGTTAATAGCTGTGACGAAGCTTCAATAAAGCGTAGAAAACAAACAAAAAAGAGGTAGACAGCAAAGGGTGCCAAAAAATCTGGATGATTCAGTGGCTGACAAGGCGAACACTGTGTGGGCAGTATGAATATTATCATTCCCTATTCCTTGCTTTCTTCCAAATTAAGCCTACTCTTTGTGTCATATATGTGCATATGTATATAATCAGTATTTTTACAGATCTAATAAACAGTAGTCGAATGGTTTAAGATATTTCTTTTTTTTGGTGTATTGATGACAACAACCTGCCTTTTTTTTTACTAATACTATTGCAAAAAGGGGGCAAAGATGTCACATAGTTTCCCTAAATTTGGCCAAAAATAGAATTTCAATGCCCTTGAGGACACCTTTTCTGAAACTGTTATACATATATCTATCACGAATTCAAATAAAAATCATTTGTCTTTCGTCGCATTTGTTTAATAAAATTGTATCAAAAAGCGTATGAAAAAAGTGTTTGTAAACATTCGACCGTACTAGTACGGCGGCTTTGTGAAATATTGTGCACATTCTGCTACAATCATGAAATTTAGCAAAGACCTTCCTCAACTATTATTTTTTAAATTTAGATAGGGAGGCTTTTGGAAAAAATCTCACTTCCGGTAAATTCAAAAATGGCGGACATCATACTTAAATCAATCCAATATCGATGGCTAGTATGTGAAAAGGTGTTATTATCATGCTACTATCATAATATTTGGTACAAACCTTTGTTATGTGCTACTTTTAGATATATGATATAGATTTGATGTTAAATATTGAAGTAAAATTTTGATATTTCTATGTTCACCATTTTGGATATTACCGGAAGTTAGGGTTTTAAAGACATATGTCTATTCATTGTATCCACGAGAAGTACCAAAGAAATGTTCTTGCACAATGTAATGATAGTAGCAATACGTTGATTTCAATTACCCTCCCTAAAAAAATAAGCTTATTTTAGTACAATGTCCGCCATGTTGGATTTTACCGAATGTTCGGTTTTTGAAGACATCTAATCTATAACAATAATAACACCTTTTCACATACTAGCCATCGATTTTGGGCTGATTTAGGTATGATGTCCGCCATTTTGGATTTTACCGGGAGTGAGACATTTTTTTCAAATGCCTCCTAGTTGAAATAAAAGAGTAATAGTTGAGGAAGGTCTATGCCAAATTTCATGCTTGTAGCAGGATGTGCACAATTCTTCTGAAATATGCTTGTAGTATACGGTGACATATAGTTGTTAATTTCTGTGTCATTTTGATGTCCTGTGAAGAGTTGTCTCATTGGCAATAATACCATATTTTCTTTTTTTTATACTACAAAAATTTCTGGACATACGGAAGATACTGACAGGGAAACAAAAATAGCCCATTTTATATACAGCTAAAATATAATATTGGTGTTCTTAAAAACAAACTTTGAAGGCTAAATTAGTCATCAGCTGTCTAATAATGACTTTTAATGCACAAGTCCTTTCAGATTTTGATAAATCCTTTGGGCCAAAATGCAGAAATACAGAATCTACTTCCCTTCCGAAACACCTGAGATCAACTCAGGTTTTATTGGGTTTCGTGTTGCTATGTTTTTATTTGTTCTATGTTGCGTTATGTTCACTTCTGTTTGTATTCACGTCGGCTTTCATTTTATGCTATGGCTGTCTCGGTTTGACATTTGAGTTTTACTGTCCTTTGGTATCTGTGTTCTCTCTTTTAAAATTTTTACACCTTCCTTGCAAAATTACAGACGCGTACTGTACACGAAGGAATTTGAAATAGTGACAATATATTTTTGCAGAAGCAAAGTTATGAGAGTTAATCAGAGAGTTAAAGAATCGTGTAGTAGTCATGTTAACTCGTGTATGGCCGAGTAGAGATCGAAGAGTGGTCAAATGTGGTCGCCTAGAGATCGGGAATTGGTCGAGTTGGTCTCGGATTAGAAAAATATAAAAGTCGCTATGATCATGAAGCAATCGGGCATTGGTCTAGTTTATCTTGATCACATATCGTACATGTTGTCGTTGATCGGGAATTGATCGGATATTAGTCGAGCAAAGATCGAAATGATCGAGTACTGATAGGTAAACTATATGTATTCTGACCAAACTCGATCTCTACACGATCCTTTCCCAATCAATTCGACCGCTACTCGGAGAATTCTCGATCTCTTCTCGATCCTTACTCGAATGTTTTTGACATGTCAAAAACTCTCGGGTAGAAAGTCAGATCGATGACAACCAAGGTAGACCACCCGATCATTCTTGTCGATTGACACAGACCAGTTTACCGATCGCTTAATTTGTCTGGATCGAGATTGATCGAGTTGGTCTGATCGGCAGTGTGAACCTAAGAAGAGTTTTGTATTTAATTTCAATTATTTTTCGTTTTATAATGTACAATGTTTTCCTGTCATGTTTCACAGTCATTGATTGTAAATATTGCCAATGTAAACAACGCTGTGTTCTATCAACACGATGTAGATGAAATAGACCGCCTGACTTCTGGATTGGCTACGGTGATAAATGAATCAAAGACTCTAAAATGACCTCGTTTATATCTTTGATAGAAAATAAATTATTATATTTAAATATTAAACAAATAACAAATTCAAATTGTACTTTATAATATTATATAAAGATGGTTATTTTCTTATTCGTAGCCTCAAACGCAAATAAAGTATTTATGAACAAAAACTCAAACACAAATCATCTAATAATACAACTGTCCTCAAATCTTTTTGCCAGCACACTAAGACCGCTGTTGCATACATGTCTTACAAACATATCTACAATAAAAAATAATGAAATAGAATATTTCATATCACAAAACAACATTTACATAATGTTCATTTAAAATCTGCAGAAAAAAAAACATTAAACGTTTATAATAATTATTAACATACTATATAACAAAATATTATTTATCCAGACAACCGCGTCCGGAAGTAGTCAAGAAGACATTACTATTTTTTTCAGGGGTTGACAGGTTACACGTTATCAATTTTAACTTCACGGTTCTTATGTAAGCACATTTAATAACAATGTTGTTCTACAATTTTTGTTTTTGTTTTCACCTTTCATATGGCTTTATTTCTAATCTGATTTCTGTGTACATAATTCACCTTTATCAATATAAGGAAATCCCGGTTTTGACGACTCCAAATACCATTCTGTTTCAGTTTTTTATTACCTTCAGTGTCGAGTTTATGTACCATGTGTACAGTATTAAGACTTGTCAGCGAGAAATAAATCCTTTTCTGATAGTTTAACTAAATTCAAAACCAATTTATATATAGTTGAAATATATATTTTATTTAACTGAGTAAAATTGATCGGAATGTGAATGATAGATAGACTTAAAATTCTTTTTGGTCTATCCAAGTCATGCCATTTGCGCGGGAATTTCTTCCATTGCCATCGTAATAATTGACTTTGGGTTATAGTTATCTTTAGATGTAATGTGATAGGATTTAATGTGATATAATTTGACTTTTCTTCTATAGTACATAGTTTGACGTCAGGTTTGTACACATGAAGTCTCTAGTCTAGTCAGACAAATTCTCAGTTGGAAAGCAGGTCACGGTTCGACCCCCAATTCTATCAGCAACAATGGAGTCACGTGACTGTGAAAATTCAGTAAAACTACGGATACGACAAACCTCATTTTTACTCACTAAATACAACTGTTGTTATCAAAATTTATTGATCCAAATGATCTTGAATATTCATAGTTTTTTAACTCTTTAAAACTTACATATCAAATCAAAGTCCTTAACTCTTTTTTTCATCTTCAAACTTGAAGTTTGTGTGAAAATGGTTAAGTCTCCCTATTGAAAAAACTGAATATTTTCGATGAAACTAAAAATGATGGGCTAAATTTAAATTTAATAAAGCATATCATTAAGGCAAACACTCGATATGAATATCTAGCCAATTGAACTTTGGATACGCAAACGTCAAGTTATGTTCGACACGTAGCGGTGGTTTTTTGCCGATTTCTGCAAGGAGTTGCCTCCCCTTTATCACAAGTCAAAAATAAAAACCCAGGAGAAAGAATAAAAAGAAGTTTACCTTACCAAACAAAACATGGAAAAATAAATGAAATTCGATTTACAACACTGTTATTATATTATTAAGAAGAAATACTTCCTTGCTTTTCAGAGACGTTTTAAATGTAAAAATCAAAAGACAAAATATGAGTAAAAATTAAGAAATTTGAACATATTTTATAAATAATTTTTCAGCTTTTTTTATATAAATTTGCTCTGGCTTATTAAACTTACTTTGCAATTTAAAAAAAAAATATATATGGGATCACTTCTTTTAGAATTCCTTTTAAAACACTCCCAATAATGTTTAATGCAATAAAGCATATTTTATACAATTTGAATAATCTTTCTGAAAATAAAAATAATAAATAATACTGATCATTAATATTTTATAGTCTATAAATAGGGACCAAGTCTGAGTGAGACGATAAGTTTCTTCAAAGTAAAAGAGCCTTAAAATTCAAGCCTTTGGTTTTTTTCAGTTAAACATTACAGTACTGATTTTTCAGAAAAAGGAATAGTTTACCAAATATTTTAACAGAAATTTCTATCAAAAATACTACTTTCAGTGAAAGTGATATAATTTTGAATTTTAAAACCATTATTATTATAAAATTCAATTATTAAGATAGCAAGCACAGCTAGTAGCAATAGTCTAATTTCTCAGTGTATTTTATTTATATTGAAAGTTAACTTTTTGAGAGAAAAATGGGGCTTCAGCTCATTCACATATTTATAAACAAAGTATTGTATATTTTATCTGAAAAATTGGATATTAATATCAGAAATGAAATGAAAGTTGTTGGGACAAATTTTGTGCATTTTCCTAAATGATTAATGATGATTAAATTTGACAAGAATTTGCGATTTGCAATTTGAATAATTCAATTTTGTTAAAACACATCCCTATGAATTAACTTCTTGTTTGACTTGATAACTAAGCTAGATTTTGCACTTGTTAATGTAGCTTACTTAGTAAAGAGATAATAAATAAGCAATGTTTTAAGTTATGAAAATATAGACATAATAAACTGACCTAATTTCCTGTTGTCATATCTTTTATTCCTTCAGAAATTTGCTTTGCAATGCATTTTCTGTTGCTATTTTTTGTGTTTTTATCCATCCATATGCTATCAGTAATTTGTCCTATGAATTTCCAGTATTAAGAAATTTTCTAAGACGTAGTTATAGTTTCAAACGCAATAAAAAAACTTTCTTTTGTGTTTCACTTTTCCAATACTATGAACATGACCCTGACACATATTTTATAAGCGTTATATGACGTTATGTAGAAAAAGAAAACAATGTCACCGCCAATTTTTTGTAGGGGATCAAAAAGGGTTTTAAAATACTTTAAAATGCAGGTATCGTATGGAAGTATGAAAAACAAAATTATTAATCACAAGCTCATTTATATCTATAATAGAATCAGTATTTAAGAGCACTTTGGAAACAGGTACAATGAAGAGGAGTTTTACTTTACTGTTTGAAGTAGAAACGCAGCCAAAACCAGATACAAATTGATATGACTGGTGGTCACTTAAACTGAAGTATAATAGTAAAAAATGATGGCTTCAAAAAACCATTCAAATTTTAAAATTCAATTATAATAAATGCATTTCAACAGTGGTGCTAGAGCCAAAAATTTTTAGGACAAATACCAGGGAACCAATACCAACCAAGTTATCAACTCCAAAAATAAAGGTGACAACTTTTGCACTCAGCGGAATTGCAATCTTGTCGTGAAGTCATGCGAGTATCCTTTTCATCGTGCGTACAAAATGATTCTTCAAATCTGAATACTCCTTTTGGGCATATTTAGGGGCAATGGAAGTGCCAGCTAAATGAATGACTGTCTCATTTGTCATAATATATAGTAACTTCCATGATCTTGAACAATCGATTCGCCAAGAAATCTGACTTAGTATAAAAGTGACACCTAACATCCACGTATTCCAACATCAATCCGAATCACGATAGCAAAAAATCTTATTCGGGAGACTCCGTATACATACTATAAGTATTTTATTGTAATTATATTACAAAATATTGATCACATGATGCTAGTATTACTAGACTTGCAATTGCTTTACATCAATCCGACATTAATTTAATGTTTCGACGGTTTTTGTATTATATGCTAATGATAAATGTATAACATTTATGAAAGGTTTTAAGCATTTTAGGCCCGCCATCATCAGGGATTTACCTATATCAATTCATTTTAATTTTGTCGTTGTCAATAGATCTGCAATATTTTTATGCTTTTTATAAGCTATTATTGGTTTGCGTGAAAATATTTCGTTGCAAACTGCATCCAGTTTTAATAGATCCCAATGTTTACTAATGCATTGTTTTAATTTATGAATGCATGGATTAAATTTCGTTGCCAATACTAAAGGAATTTCCTTTGTGTTTTGTTTGGCCTTTTTTCTGATTAAATCCGATCTATTACAAGATAATGCCTCATTTATGTACTTTTCGATTTCAAGCTCCTTGTATCCTCTCTTTATTAAGTTCGATCTGAACTGTAATAAAATATTTTGTAAATCAACATCATTATGTGTTGTTCTAATGTATCTGATTACTTCGCCCTTGATAAACCCTGCAAACACATGTCTACTGTGACAGCTTTTACCATCTAGATAAAGGAAGGCATTTGTCGGTTTAAAGTGTGTTTTCACATCCAAAATATTTTCATTAGAAAATCTAGTTCCTTTGAAAATATTAACATCTAGAAATATTATTTCTTTAGATGAGAATTCTAGTGTGAATTTCAGGAACGGATGATGATTATTTGCTAACTCTAGCAAATCCTTTATTTCCTGCAAATCGCCGTGATATATTAATATAATATCATCACGATACCTTCCATAGAAAAAAATATTTTTTCTATGTTCAAACTTAGAAAGAATTTCTTTCATAATTTTATACATGAGTATATCACAGATTTCCGGGCTTGGCACTGCTCCTATCGCGGCTCCTATTGTTTGCTTATATAGCTGTCCATTAAAATCAAAAATATTGTTCTCTAAAATTGATCTGAGGAGATAGATTAAATCATCCGTCGGTAGGCATTTGATTTTGTAATCAGATTTATCAAACTGATCATACGAAATTCTAACTGCCGATAATAATTCATCAATCGGGCAATTAGTGTACATTGATACTACATTTATTAGTATTAATCTAAAGGAACTGTTGCATTTTCTCATATCGGAATTAAAAATAAACAATAAATATTTTATTGTGTCATTTTGGAATAACTAGACTCGGCTTGTATATACTGCTGAAAAAACAATAATATCTTTTGTTTTTTTATTACTATGTAATTTGGAATTTAAAATATCCATTAAATTGGTATGTATTGAAGTATTTGTTTTGTTTTAATATAATTGGAGAAGAAACTCAGCCAATGAATTTAGTTAAGGCAAATACACCACGCCTCCTGCATTATTGTTTTTGTTAATATTGCATTGAAAATAGTTTTTCAGTCAGTACTAGTCTCTGTGATCACAGAAATGGCTAGACATTATAATAAATATGCTAAAAGAAATAAACATAAACGAAGGCTGAAAAACAAAGCTGCAATGCAGCAAAGTAAGCTAAAATTTATGCTATCACAAGCTAGAAAACAGGTTGTTAATCTTTCGCATAGAAAATTAACTGATGACGAGTATTTGGTTTTATCCAGAGGTTTGAAATTCATTCCTTCACCGTTAGTCAAAAGGGCAAAGCAGAACTTAGTACATGATTTTGATGAATTAGCCTGAAAAATGAGATGTCGTTACTTATACATGTTATATCATGGTAACTTGGATGAAATTCATCCCTTCCGAGTTAAATCTGGTCACACGCCACCTTTAACCTGCAACACCCTTGAAAATTACCTGTTTAATACAAAGCATGAACTATCGTCAATGCAAATTCGAAAATTTCGAAACAATCTAAGTCTATCACAGAGGTCCGGCATTTCTTCTCTGTTAAATGATGAATCATTAATCATTAAGAAAGCCGATAAAAGTAACAATGTTGTTATTTTAGATAAGGTCAATTACCTTCTTGAAGGCGATCGCCAATTAAATACACAACATTACACCAAATTGGAAAACTTTGACCTAAAAGCACTAAGATGTAATATCAATACATATGTCAAAGGCATGTACACCAAAGGTGTTATAGATTACTCCACATTTAATTACCTTAATAATGGTAATCAAATTGATTATGGGCCTGGGTATATGCATATCTTGCCTAAAATACACCGATTAAATGAATCGGAATAAGTAAAAATCAATAAATATGGGTTTAACATTGATAACATAATGCCGCCATGTCGGCCAATCATATCTCAGATTGGTACTGTCACAGAATTTATTGGACGCTATATCGATTATTTTTTAGTACCTATGGTACAAGAACAACACACGTATATAAAGGATACGTCAGAGTTATATACAAGTTGGAAAGAATTAAGCCTAATACAGATTGCTGGCTGTGTAGTTTTGATGTAGTATCAATGTACACTAATTGCCCGATTGATGAATTATTATCGGCAGTTAGAATTTCGTATGATCAGTTTGATAAATCTGATTACAAAATCAAATGCCTACCGACGGATGATTTAATCTATCTCCTCAGATCAATTTTAGAGAACAATATTTTTGATTTTAATGGACAGCTATATAAGCAAACAATAGGAGCCGCGATAGGAGCAGTGCCAAGCCCGGAAATCTGTGATATACTCATGTATAAAATTATGAAAGAAATTCTTTCTAAGTTTGAACATAGAAAAAATATTTTTTTCTATGGAAGGTATCGTGATGATATTATATTAATATATCACGGCGATTTGCAGGAAATAAAGGATTTGCTAGAGTTAGCAAATAATCATCATCCGTTCCTGAAATTCACACTAGAATTCTCATCTAAAGAAATAATATTTCTAGATGTTAATATTTTCAAAGGAACTAGATTTTCTAATGAAAATATTTTGGATGTGAAAACACACTTTAAACCGACAAATGCCTTCCTTTATCTAGATCGTAAAAGCTGTCACAGTAGACATGTGTTTGCAGGGTTTATCAAGGGCGAAGTAATCAGATACATTAGAACAACACATAATGATGTTGATTTACAAAATATTTTATTACAGTTCAGATCGAACTTAATAAAGAGAGGATACAAGGAACTTGAAATCGAAAAGTACATAAATGAGGCATTATCTTGTAATAGATCGGATTTAATCAGAAAAAAGGCCAAACAAAACACAAAGGAAATTCCTTTAGTATTGGCAACGAAATTTAATCCATGCATTCATAAATTAAAACAATGCATTAGTAAACATTGGGATCTATTAAAACTGGATGCAGTTTGCAACGAAATATTTTCACGCAAACCAATAATAGCTTATAAAAAGCATAAAAATATTGCAGATCTATTGACAACGACAAAATTAAAATGAATTGATATAGGTAAATCCCTGATGATGCTTAAAACCTTTCATAAATGTTATACATTTATCATTAGCATATAATACAAAAACCGTCGAAACATTAAATTAATGTCGGATTGATGTAAAGCAATTGCAAGTGTAGTAATACTAGCATCATGTGATCAATATTTTGTAATATAATTACAATAAAATACTTATAGTATGTATACGGAGTCTCCCGAATAAGATTTTTTGCTATCGTGATTCGGATTGATGTTGGAATACGTGGATGTTAGGTGTCACTTTTATACTAAGACCTGCTTGTTCTCATCGGCTCTAAGAAACTTTTTCCAGTCATGTATGTGACGACCTTCTATATATGACATGAAACACGTTTACAGACAAACAGGAAATATATTCAGCTTTAAAATAACTGCAGTTGTGTCTGCTAGTGTAAGATTTATAGCAAGAATGGAGGTACATTATTTTGTAATCATCATTACGAGTGTGGTATTGGTAGGAAACTTCATACAATATTAAAAAAATATACATGATCTTTCCGTGCTCCCATAGCCTCGATAAAGCTTTATTTTTTGTATTCAGTAGAAGAACCCTGACATATAACAAACTTATCTCATTGTATTTTATTTTTCTTCGCTTAGGTCTTGATGGGCATTGTTTAAGGGGAATATGAATATGTGCCATATTCCGCGTCTGAAACGTGACCAAAGAATTTGATTTGTATATTACAATTATAACGAAAACAGCAATCTAGAAAACAAACAAAAGTATAAATGCATCCAACATGTCCAACACAACACATTTCATAAAACAAAACAACGATCTTCAAACTTACTGGACTATTCAAAACATACAAATCAACCATACAACAAGCAAAAAATCAGAGAAATAAAGCGAGTAACAATTGTCCCAGTTAATGAACTGATGGAGTAAGCTAAGAAACGATTAATGGCATGCGATAAGGCGTGTTTGAATCAAGGCAGACATTTTGACTAAATTTGTGTTCTAAATTGCTATTTTTTTTCACATCGATTAACATAACACGAAAGATATTTGGCACATATGAACCATGTCTTGTTGCTTTAATCAGAATAAAAGTCCCCGTTAAAGTAACACGTCATCAATTTTCTTTCGTTCAAAGTGTTGTAAATTTCAGGTAAACAAAAAATAATAGTCTTACTAAAATCATGAAATACATTTAATTATATAGATGTTTACAGCTTTCGTTATATGATTAATATAATTTTGAAGCTAAATGCTAAGTATCATTGAAAATAACACAGAGAGTAATGAATAAATTTTTCGTGTTGAAAATTACCTGAATGGGGCTGTATTTTGTGTAGTATGAGAAATTACCCAATTTCGAAAAACGTTACCACTGGAGCTTACGACGACATTAATGAAGGGAATATATAATTATTTTCCAACAGTTTGCACAAAAAATTGCTTAAATTAGTTAACTAGATGCCTTTTTCGATACTGGCCACCCTACTATAATGTTCTTCCAACTAATAGTATCAATTTTAAATTCTTAATTATTTTAGTTTCATCTAAGTTCATACTTGACAAGATCGATTTAAAAACAGATCTTATAGCTGTCAGTAACTGCGAGTACTCTCAAATCGTATTTTCTTGTTAACTCGACCTGTTGATACTGTTTATAATACTTTTTTGTTATTTTATATTAATATGGAACTTGTCTATATACTAGCTTTGATTATTTGGAATATCTTCTAATTTTCACTTACTACATTTTTATAAACTTCAAGATTTACCTGTATTATTAAAACTGTTTTTTTTTTCAAAAGTGATAATTTTCGAAGGGCTAAATATGTCGCAGTGGTGTCTTGCCATGGCTTTGTTTGGACTTGTTTGTTTGCGTTTTAGCCTTGAATATTTGTCCCTAATATTTTATTAACTGTGCATTTACATTCAGATATCGCAGATCAAATTTATTCGTTCATAGTGTATTAATTTACGTTTTTTGATTGAGTTAAGCCTGCCAATTGATATTTTATCGTGTGTTTTTCTATGTTGTGATGTTATGCTATTGTTTCAGAAAAAGGGAGAAGGTTTGGTACCATTAAAACGTTTAAGCCGGCTGCAAATGTTTGCACCTGTCCTAAGTCAGGAATCTGATGTACAGAAGTTGTCGTTTGTTTATGTAATTTATACATGTTTCTCGTTTTTTTATATAGATTAGACCGTTGGTGTTCCCGTTTGAATGGTTTTACACTAGTAATTTTGGGGCCCTTTATAGCTTGTTGTTCGGTGTGAGCCAAAGCTCCGTGTTGGAGGCCGTACATTGACCTATAATGGTTTACCTTTTTTAAATTGTTATTTGGATGGAGAGTTGTCTCATTGGCACTCACACCACATCTTCCTATATCTGTTTATGTGTGTACGTAAGCATTAGTATTTTAGCAGATAATGCGGCATCAAAAGAGAATTGGACTAGCTTGCCATTAAATGAATATATAAAATTAAAATATCAAAATCTGATAGTAAGAGTGAAATGATTCCCTGAAATCATTAACTTCAAACTTGTCCAAAGATTGTGAAAAATTCGAACTAAACAATAAAAAGGATAGAAAAACTGCACGTCCATCCCTCTAATACAAATAATTTGATTGATAAGGGTCTTTTTGTAGTCTTAAGTCTTTCTTACACTAAAAGATTACATTTGTTTTAGCGAACAGCTTTATGTTCATACTTTTCAAATAGAATTAAAGATTATAAATACCTCATTCGTGGCAGGATTCAAAATAATTTTTTTCTGCATGGAGACTTGTCTACCTCAGGGGCATACCCACTTGAGAATACCGAATACTCTATTTATTTCATATATATTTTCTACAAGGCGCTTTACTCATTAGAAATACATGCTATGCCATTTGCTTGATAGAGAACTAAAATTAGCCGAGGATTTCACTTTACGGGAAAAAAAGCTATATTTGATTATACAGATAACAAGTTTAAAAAACAAACGTTTACCTGGTGGAGGATACAGAATATCCCATTGTCCTTGATAGAGAACTCGTTTTTTCCCTGGAGGTGGTTTATAAAGCAGTTTCAGACTGGCCTCGATTCCCGGTTTATGTAAATCGACTGACAAATTTGGATGTTGTATATCAAAGAATCTTTTGAGTGCTCCAGTGGCTACTCTGTAGTTTAAATAAACAATACGAAGAAAGTTCTCTTCCTCATTTGATACCATGATCGCTAATAGTCATCAACCTATAATGAGAAAAGAAATGCAAGTGTAAAAAACAGTTAAGCACAAGATAGCTTGTATAGATGCAATACCACCAAATTATATTCCCATGAACTTGACAGTTACAGTGAATTCACCCTACATTTCAACGCAGTAAAACATTTCTGAATCATAAATTTATATCTTAGGTGTTTTATTCACAGTTGATTTTATTATATGGTCCACTACATGTATAAGACGCGTTATGGCTAGTTTGATATCAACAGATATGAAATAAGTAAGAGTTTGTTTTTGCAGATTTAATATTGTTGTGCTGATATTTAGAGTATTTATGAATATAAATTCAGTTTCCAGCCATGTATCACCTTCAGTGGTCATCGAATGGGCGAATATGTCATAGAGTTGTCACTTGCTTAGACGGTTCTGCGACTATATTTTACAAGCATAGACATTTGGCTAATCTGTCATTAATTTCATCAGCATGCCTAGTATATCATGCACTGTGTCACAACTGTGCTTCTACTGACAAGGACAGCTAGGTAAAACTAGGACACCGATAGCTGAATTATTTAGTTAAGTCTATGTTGCTGAATGGTCTAGAGCGATGGATACAGTGTAAGCGGTGTTGCAACGATATCCCGATAGCATGAGTTCGAATCTCGGCGAGGGAAGAACAAAAGTATGCTCCTCTAATTTTGCAGATTTAACAATTTGCGCTGATATTTAGATTTTATTGCAATATATAATATCTTGAAACAGGTACAGTTTAACTGTTAATTCAGAAATTATTGCGTGCAATTACTATTGCGATTCTGTATTTTAAGACTGAAATGCGATTTTATTTTTGCGATATTGAAAAAAAATCCTGTTAAATTCATATAAAAATAATTCGTAAGGGTTCCGCGGAACCAAAAATGAGGAAACAAATTAATAGAAAAATTTCTCTCTATACTATCTTTTGATTATAAGAATCTTCTGTCCAAAATTGGTAAAAATCCAGGACAGTTTATGAATCAAATGAATGTTTCAAAAACTTAAGCTGAAGACTGTATATAATGTTAACTGGAAGAAAAACTAAGTCCATTCAGTAAAATACTAAAAAAAAAATAGAACAAATTGTAACAAAATTTCCTTCTAGATACTAGCTTTTAATCACAAACAAGCTTCTGTCCAAGTTTGGTACAAATCCAAGATAGTCTAATGTGAAGGACCAAGAAATGACCAGTATATATATTTTCTTTTAATTCTAAACTCAATTAGATATTGGAAATATACATAAAAAAATGTATAAAAAAGTATATGTCACCGACTTTGTTTTCGAGAAAAAGCCATTTTCAAAATGGTCCAATAGGGTATTTAATCACATTGAATATAAAGGGGAAAATCAATATTATTCTGCAACAATTTTCGGTTTGCTGAAAAAATCACGTGAACCACTCCATATAATTTTAAAATAATAATTTGTTCTTCCTCTTTGATTTAGAAATTAGATGAAGTTAAAAAAAGTATGGTCACTGAACACGTTTTTTCTGTAGAAGCGATGCAAACTCAACATTTTGGCCAAAACAAAATCAAAAATCTTGACGTCATCATTTTTATTACATAACGTCAAGTTATCGTGCTAATAATTTCCAACATTCTTCGTGTTAAATAGGCACGATGATTATGTGTTTTCTATTGATGGATTCTTTTTATCATAAGAGTCTGGATAATTATCATTAATTGTTATTTTGTTATACCAGTATTCTTTATTTTTTTTTTATATTTTAGCACCCCATTATTTTCTTTATTTTGATTTTTTTATTGCCTTTTATTCTGCAATTTTTGCTCGTTATTCTGTAACATCAATCTCTTTTACGGACACGAAATTTAACAAAAATTAAACGTTGTAAAAAAATAATTTATTCATTATCAATATGTACATGTTTGACCCTCCTTTTGTATCTTTCGTCCCTCTTTATAGACAAATTCTAATGTACACAAAACTACCTTGTAAGTATTTAAACGCAAAAATAGTAAATAATGAACATAGAAATCATCCTATTATGTCATGATTTAATACAAGATAAAATTGAAACAACATTTTTTTATAACTGAAAGTTGGGGGGCATAATGTGTTACCCCTGTCCGTCTGTCCTTCCGTCCCATTATGGATATATAGTTTTTCCGCATAACTCCTCTTACATTTTGAATCCTAGGCAGTTTTCACTATACTGTCTGTTTGTACAAAATCCTAAATGTGAGCATGTGGTTAGGGTTTTGATTTTTATTAATATTTGCTCTTATGGGAGATAGCTGAACTTTGTCTTTAGGGGAAACCGATTCGTAAATCTCTTCGACTGTCTTTCATGTCATCTGTCTGCATTATTTCTCCGTTCCGATATATGATTAAGCCACTTTTTGAACAACCAGTAACTTTAGCAGCGGGACATTTAATAGGTTGCTTTTGGTACTATATCACGACAGAACGTGTTCTGTCCATATACTGCTGCTTAACATCGCATATATATAAACAGCATTATATCGATGATTCTACAAATTCTTGAAAGAGTGTAATGTGGTTATTAATACATCTGCAGGTTAATAAGTAAAACATGCATACAAACTGACATCTTTGCTAACTATTTGTTTTTATCTGTATAAAAGTCTATAGAAACGTTAAAATTTACTAAATGTTTCTGGCTCCAAAAGTGTTCACGTGTATGGTCGAAGTATATATAGAACCAGTACATGATACACAACATGCGACAAAAAAGGGGGGAGGTATTAATAACACAAAACTAAATTAAACTAAGGCTTGATTGATGTAAACTTCAACAAAAAATGGAAGTTAAGGGAACAGGAAAATATGAATTTATTGCATCACTTAAAAACAACCTTTGAATTGACGAGTGATTTCTTTTTATCGCCCGAAAGCCATCACTTGGCGTCCGTCGTCTGGCGTCCGTCGTCCGTCGTCCGGCGTCGTCTGTTAACTTTTACAAAAAATCTTTTCCTCTGAAACTACTTGGGCAAATTTAACAAAACTTGGCCATAATTATCATTGGGGATATCTAGATCAAAAATGTGTCCGATGACCCGGCCAGCCAACCAAGATGGCCGCCATTGCTAAAAATAGAGAATAGGAGTAAAATGTAGATTTTGGCCTATAACTCAGAAACCAAAGCATTTAGAACAAATCTGACATGTGGTTCAATTTTTTATCAAGTCAAGATCTATCTGCCCTGAAATTTTCATATGAATCAGACAACCGGTTGATGGGTTGCTGCCCCTGAATTAATAATTTTATGGAAATTTTGCCGTTTTTGGTTTTTACATGTATCTTGAATATTTTTATGAATTGCGATAAACTTAAAAAAGCAATAATGTCCAGCAAAATAAGATCTACAAATAAGTCAACATGAGCTAAATGGTCAATTGACCCCTTGAGGAGCCCTTTATTGTCAATTTTAACAATTTTCATAAATTTTGTAAATTTTGGTAAATTTTTACAAAATGTTTTTCTCTCTAACTACTGGGTAAAGTGCATTATATATATATATATTGTTTAAAAACAAATCAAAACCATAATTATCTTGAAATCATACAAATTAATTTGTAGAAATTCATACAATTAATCGAACATCTATAAATGTGTTAAACTTTTATTCCAAGTTCATGTAGTTGTAGCTACAAACATATTTTATGCAACATCAATCAATATGTTACACTTTTCCTCAACTCTTGAATAGATTTAGCTACACAAATATTGTTTGTCATGCATCCGATTTCACCTTGAGAGATGCACACGCCTGATGAAGCTAATTTGTTTAGCGAACTATTGCGTATTTCTATTTAACAACTAATAGAACTTTTTAATGTATTAATTAGTGTGTTTAAGTTATATTCTTAGACATTTATATAATTTTAATTCAGTAACTGTATCAGTTTATTTTCACAAACTGATCCACGCTTAAATAGATTGAATGTTGATTGTTGCTATTTTTAGACATTATATATATATATATATTGTTAACAGCAAGAGTGTCCAGTAAAGTTATATCTACAAACACATCACCATTACCAAAACACGATTTTGTCATATATATATATATATTGTTAACAGCAAGAGTGTCCAGTAAAGTTATATCTACAAACACATCACCATTACCAAAACACGATTTTGTCATGAATTCATCTGTGTCCTTTGTTTAATATGCACGTAGACCAAGGTAGGCGACACAGAGCCTCTATATATAGTTAGATCTTATTATGTGTGACAATAAATTAATGTGCTTCTCTCTCTGAATTTCGCTTTCTCTCGAGATGTTGTCTTTGTAGTACAGTGTATTTTCCAGGTGATACACCGTGTACAACATTTACAAGAAAACTAAACATACGGAGGTTGAGACCTGACATAAAAACAGATATACATATTTATGTTTAATTTGTCTACAAGAATAATCCCCATAAAAAAACAACAAGAAACACAGGCTGAGAAACGAATGGAAATTGTGTTTTTTGTTATAGTCTATCTGCCCAAATGCATATCATCATCGATGTCTTTTCCTTTTGATTTCCATTTTGTTGTTGTCTGGTTGTTGTCTTATTGAAGTACTGACTACCTACGGGATTTTCATTTTACTTTTACAGAAAGTGTGTGTGTATTTATTTGTTTTAGTAGATTTTAGAAGATTTTAGAAGATATATAGTAAAATTATGTCTTCAACTGAAACGACACTGTTTCCTCCAAAAACTCATATCAAATGAAATTAAAGCATGCTGTACGTTACAAATGCCAATAGTGTATACTTAATAGAGGTTCTCACACTTTTTTTTACTAAACTCCCTGAAATTGGAATACGAAGCCTTCAAACCAAAGGTCGGCACTCGTTGCGACAACTTTTTTCAACACATCAGTTCAAATTTCTTTCTTAACTTCTGGAGAACCTATACTGTATCTAAAAATATGTGATGAGGCTTTTTACTAGCCCTTGTCAAATTTGTACCACTTAATACGCTATTATGCGCAAATGTGCCACTTCGATGTGTCGATATTTCTGACGAAGCGGGGCTGATAGTAATTTACGAGTTACGTCCCTTTATTGACACTTCGCATGAACAAACAATTATCATATTAAGCACCATATGCTGATATTTACATCAATTTTGTCATTTGATTAAGGACTTTCCATTCCAGGGTTACATGTTAGACTGCCTCCTATCTTGACTTACAATCTTGAAATTGACAATGTAAGTTGGTTAAACACAAAACTTTACGACAAAAGGAGTTGATTTCAGCTTGTGACCTTTCAATTATAATTTCCTAATAGTAAAGTTGTAATGATCACTTCGTAAATGTTACGGACGCCATCAAGAGTTGTTGACCGTTATGGAATATCCGCTTCACATATGATATTGGGTGTTCCTTTATAAGTTATGTCGCACTCCCGTTCTATTTACACGAATGTAATCAACCGAATAAGACTATTTACCGGATTTGTAAATACATGAGCAACATGTGAAGTAGGATCTGCTTTCCCTTTCGAAGCACCTGAGATAACCCGCAATTTTTGGTAGGGTTCGTGTTGCTGTTGAACTCCTATTTGTGACATTTAAACTAGTGTGTTTGTTTTTTTATCACACATCGTTGTCAGTATAATGGAATTTGCTTCGACTGTCATACAAGTGAGAGGATTAGCTAGCTTTAAAACCATGATTAACCCACAATTTTCTACATAAGAAAATGTTACTACCAATTGAGGAATATGACAGTTATTTAATGTGATTGAGCTTTAAATTTTGACATTTGATTAGGGACTTTCCGTTTTGAATTTTTCGCAGAGTTCAGTATTTTTATGATTTTACTTTTTAACTCATGTCTTTGAGAAAAGAAAGAAACCAAGCAATAATGGCACACAAATGTTATTATTCCTCGTCTAACGTCTGACAATCTAGAGTCAGTTGGAAGGACTTTATAGAAGTACGTGAGTGAAAGGCTATTATAGAAATAAATGTACAGTAAGCCGTATTATTTATAGTTCAAATAAATATTCTTCCATGCATGTTCAAGACATATATTTTATACAAGTACAAAAATGTATATCATCAGTTTACTATGTGTGGATGTATATTGCAATATTATGAATTGGTTTAAACATGGAGAAATCGATTGTCCGCAAATATCAAGAATAAACACACACCAGACAACGTATAATATTCGCTAGATACTTTTTAATTCATGTACATAATTTAACGCTTTAATGTCCAAATGAATTTTAATTGTGTTATTTTACACATGATATCAAGGAAAATTGATACGCGTTCGCATTTTTCATACAGTGTCATAATACATAATGATGGTACAAATAAGAAATATTGATAAAATTCGACACCTGCATGTTAACTTGTTTTTAGAAGCTTATACAAAAGATTTATTTGATTTTTGCCTGTAATTTAAATCATTATTGAAATTCAAGCTTTAAGATAAAAATAAACATGTACAATGGGATTGTTATTAAATATTATTATCAAAAATTACGCAATTGAATGCTCTGAACCATAACGAACATGTGATTTTATTTTATTGAGTCAATTAAAAAATTCACAAAGGCCCTTTTTGTGAAGTTTGTTTTTACTTTTTTTTGTGTTGCAGATTAGGTTATTGTATTGTTTGCTTATCACATATACATAAAATGTCGTTTGAAATATAAATCGGGTAAAAATTCCTTTCGATTTTGTGCGAAACGGAACACTTATGTATTAATATTTTACCTGCAACAATATGGAATTTTAACTTACCCGATCTTCGTTTGATGGTTTCAACACATGTATTTCTCATTATCTTTTTGATCTGCACCATAAAATGTTATTGCGTCTTAAAAGTTTGTTTGCATCAAAATCATTGTATAACAAGCCTCGATGTAGGTCAGTAATTTTGAATGGATTACATGTAAATGGGTGGGTTGTGATAGGTGTATTTTGTTAACAGGTTTAACGCTATATATTCTTTTCGCAAAAATGTAAGTGTGTCAATTGCATGCTATATAAAAAATATTCCAAAAAAAGGATAAGTATTATAAACAAATTATCAAGGCGAATCGTTTCAACTCTACCATTGGGGGGGGGGGGGGGGGTAGGGGGTGTTAAATGACATTCGTATTTCAGATAAACAAACTAAGATTATCAAATTATTTTGAAATGTGACTCAACTTTCTTATTCTATAGATACATACAGATTAAAAAAAAAATAATCAACCACGAATCAACAATCGAGTGTTTTAGATTCAAGGTGTAACTCTAACTTCATTTCATTCATTCTACTTTGTATTATAACAAAAGAATAGAAAAGTAATACGATGTTATAGACACACATTTATTTAAAGCGTATAACTGATACAGATTTCTCAATATCACTAACGATGTGATATACAGCCGAAATAATGTAGAAAATCCAACAAACCTTATCTTTTGTAAGGCATTTTCAATTTGCTTTGATCAAACACAAATTTCATGAATAACGTCTTAACAAAACCTACTGCTGTACGTATGACACCAGAAGAATGAAATTATCGAGTTTATTTCACACGTAAAATTATTGGTAAACTAACTGACTACAATTTTACCCCATATAAGTTTGTAGTTTAATATCTGTGTCGGCTGTCTGCTGAGCATCAAACGTGACTTGTTCCCGAATATGGGTCATTATAAAAAACATGCAAAACTATGTTATTGGGTCTTTTTAAGTCACAGAAATGCATGAAAATATATCAAAATAACACTTGCATATGTAAGATATGAATGTTTTGTGATACACAATATACATTTTACAGTATGAAATGTTATAAAAACATCCTTAATGTTTTCTTAAACCCTTAGAGATAGCCAGAATTAACTGTTATTTTTTACTATAAATCCTTTCAGACTTGAAAAAGGACTCTTATTCATTTCATTTGTTTTTATGATTTATAACTATTTATTACATTTTGATACATACAAATATTTTTTACTGATTTAGAAGGTGTATGTTGGTTTTATAATAAAATTTTCACCAAAAGGAAATGTAAATTTTTTTAAGTCAATGGTGTAACCAAAGGACAAATTAGTAGAATAAGAGTTATCTTTCGCAAGATTTGGGCCTTAACAACAGTCTCTGCCTTAGCAATGTTACCTGTAAGCATGTTATGCAAAAGAGAACAAACAATTAATTATGTTGAAAATTTAGTGAAAAAATCGTTAAAGTTAGTAAAAGCTATATCATAAATGAAAAAAGTGTCCATGGTGTACCCTTGTAAAAATCATTTTTTTGAAAACATTTCCTTAACTTTGAATTATGAATTATATTGATTATAGAAACATGCACCAGTAACAACATAGTGGAATGGAGCACTTATTTCGTAACTGAATCTTAGAATACACCTTAAATCATTGGTGTTACTGTCAATGGTGAGACCATTTGGATAGAATAACACCATTGACCAGTTTAAAAACACCACTGAATATATCATGACAATCAGCATTGTTTTGTGTTTCTTTTATGTTTAACAAGCGAGACATCATATTTATTATGAAAAACAATACTTATTTAACAATGTTTTAACAATATATATCATGTATAACATATACAAAGTTTTCACAAACTGATGTATGCTGGTAACACCAATGACACTATTTAGTAACACTATTGACACTTTTAGTAATGGATGTTATGTTATATAATTTGCGATTTTGTAGCCTAAGAGGTATTTTTTAATCTTTTTCGTTTGCTCGGTGTTCTTGGCTTTGTGTTCATTACTTAATAAAAGTAAAATTTGCAATGTGATGTAAATGGTGATACTTTTGTGTCATTGGAATTACTGAAGATTTAGTGGTGTTACTATATAAATATGCGACATTTTTTTTATTTTCATTTATAACTGAAAGTGTTTTTAGGTCGTAAACGAAGTATTAGGTATATTATTATCATTTAATCTTATACATTTTACATATGTACAGTTTAAGTGTATTGTTTAGTATTTACAACGGTCATAATTAGGACAGCCAACTTTTTTACGACAATGTATTCTGAAATTTATGTTTGAATAGAATGTACAGCTATATGAATAATGTCAATAAGTCGTAATTTAAACCTAAACAACAAATTGGAACAGTTGTTTGATGTTTAACAATAATATTTAGTACCTAAATGTATGTTTTAAATTGGTAACACCATTGACACGTTTATATCAAAGGATGACCTGAAATTGTTAAAATTGAAGGAACTCCTCATTTTTCCCATTGCATACTTCTAAATATCGTTGCTACCATACAATAGAATAGAGGGCCACATTCAAATATTTTAAACAATGACATCATTTTTCAAAATATTACCTCGTCGAAATTTGCATTTTTTTTTTATAATGACCCTTATAGCTGTTATACCCAGTGTTCATTGCTATTGCTATATGATGTTTATCTGTAATTTGTACATCTTACTTTCCTGTATTCCTTTTTATATTTTTATTTAGGTTTCGGTTGAATCATGTTTGTTGTCTGATCGTTTTTTGTACAAATAATTACAAAATTTGCCTTTCAATAAACTCATCATAGATACCAGTACCAAATTTTGTATATACCCCAGATGCGCGTTTCGTCTACAAAAGACTCATCAGTGACGCTCGAATTCAAAAAAGTTAAAAAGGCCAAATAAAGTATGAAGTTGAAGAACATTGAGGACCAAAATACCTAAAAGTTTTGCCAAATGCAGCTAAGGTAATCTCTGCCTGAGGAAGAAAAGTCTTAGTATTTCAAAACATTCAAAATTTTGTAAAGTCAATTTATCAAAATAACCTTATCAATGATAATTCATGTCAGAACAACAAAAAGTGCTGACTGTTAGGTTTGTTATACCCTCGGGGGAAATAAATCTCCACCAGCAGTGGCATCGACCCAGTGGTTGTAAAAACACTCATCATAGACACCAGGACTAAATTTTGTATATACGCCAGACGCGCGTTTCGTCTACAAAAGACTCATCAGTGACGCTCGAATCCAAAAACGTTAAAAAAGCCATATAAAGTATGAAGTTGAAGAGCATTGAAGACTAAAATTCCTAAAAGTTTTGCAAAATACAGCTAAGGTAATCTATGCCTGAGGTAGAAAAGCCTTTGTATTTTAAAAAAAAATAAAATTTTGTAAACAAATAATTTATAAATATAACCATATCAATGATAATTCATGTCAGCACAACAAAAAGTGCTGACTACTGAGCTTGTGATACCCTCATGGAAATAAATCTCCACCAGCAGTGGCATCGACTCAGTGGTTGTAAATAAACTCATTATAGATACCAGGACTAAATTTTGTATATACGCCAGACTCGCGTTTCGTCTACAAAAGACTCATCAGTGACGCTCGAATCCAAAAAAGTTAAAAAAGCCATATAAAGTATGAAGTTGAAGAGCATTGAGGACCTAAATTCCTAAAAGTTTTGCCAAATACAGCTAAGGTAATCTATACCCGATGTAGAAAAGCCTTAGTATTTAAAAAAAATCTAAATTTTGTATTAAACAGTTAATTTATAAATATAACCATATCAATGATAATTCATGTCAGCACAACAAAAAGTGCTGACTACTGGCCTTGTGATACCATCATTGTCATATTCCCCTATATGACTGTTATACTGAATGTGAATTTGCATTGTTATACGGTGTGTCTCGTTATTTTATACATCTAACATTCATTTATTCAATTTTTGTGTTTTGGAATGGTTTTGGTTGAATAATCTGTATTATCTTATCGTTTGTAGTCCAAATAATTATACACATGCTTATCCATAACATCATTGTCATGAAAAATCTTTGAACGAGTATTGTGAAAATAACTATCAAACAGTGCCCTTACAATTTGGGATATTGAGCTAAAGTGCCCTTTCAGACAACTAGCACCCTTCTGCCCTGAGACTCAAGCTGGAACTCTATAAAGTCGAGATTGCATGTTAGTTATGCAAGTGCGTCAGTGGTTTTTCTACCCTGTGGTGTTTGGCTTTAATGAAATATTTTTGTTGTTGTTCTGCAATTTGCATGTTAGTGCTGTATATATGTCATGTAGTGTTGTCATTACCGCGAAATTCGTTAACATTGTCATAAAACAGAAGGTTTGGCTAGCCATTAAACCATGTTCAACTCATTATGTAACATATCCTGTACTAAGTCAGGCATCACATAATTTTATTAACCAATCATGGTGGCCAAAATTTGAGCTATACAATCAAATGAATTACGAAATAAAGCAGAGTAGTTGATAAGAATGATTATAACGATTAGAGTACATGTAAACTGAAAATATGAATACACATTCACACAAAGTAACAGGATTATAAACCATATTATTGACAAAACATAAATTTATTTGTGATGCCACTATGACCAGGAGAAATAACATAATTTTATAGTCCTAGGTCTAGGTCTAAGAAACAACTTCTGAACGATTTTATAACATATATATAGATATTTTTTTCTCTGTATATTTTTCAAACTAAAATGATATTGGCATAAGGCGTTTGTAATCAAATTGTTCGTTTCTATGTATTTTAATTTTTTTTTAATTTTTCATTTCAGTGTTCCTGGTGTTCGTTATCATTTCCGCTTATAGTTGATGTGTTTCCCTCGGTTTTAATTTGTAACCCAGATTTGTTTTCTCTTAATTGAATTCTGACCTTTGAACAGCGGTATACTAATTTTAAAATTGAGAATGGAATGAGGGAATGTGTCAAAGAGACAATAACCCGCCTAAAGAGCGACCGAAGGGCACAAAAGGGTCTTCAACACAGCAAGAAAATCTCGCACCCCGAGGCGTGCTTCTGCTGCCCCCGAAACAAAAATGTTTACAAGTAAAGTGATAATGGACGTCATACTAGCTCTGAAAGATAAATGAATTAAATTTAAAAATCATACAATATAAACTTTCCCCAAAACGTGTAAAGAGTAATGGTGTATGGAATATGGTGCTTTGGTAGAAGGTGTATGATGCTATGGTGTATGGTATATGATGTAAGGGGTTTGGTTATCAAAGTTTAAAACTATGAGAAATATCGAAAAGAACTGATTTTATATTTTATACATTAATTTACAATATAGTGATCAAAATCTGTGTCTTTTAAAATAAATAAATAATTTTGTAGTCGCACTCTTTCTTTGCAATTGAATTGCATCATTTATAATTTCTGATGGTGTAGATAGAATGTGTAAGATGCATGGTGCAAATGTATAACGTGTAGGGTGTTATGGCACGGTACGTAAGGTGAAATGGTGTATAGTTTATAGTGAAATGGTGTATGGTGTATGGTGTAATGGTGTATGGTATATAGAGTAATGGTGTATGGTGTATAGTGTAATGGTGTATGGTGTATAGAGTAATGGTGTATGGTGTATAGTAAAATGGTGTATGGTGTATATTGGAATGTTGTATGGTGTATAGATAATGGTGTATAGTGTAATGGTTTATCGTATATAGTGTAATGGTGTATAGTGTATAGAGTAATGGTGTATGGTGTATAGTGTAATGGTTTATGGTGTATAGTGTAATGGTGTAATGGTGTATGGTGTATAGTGAAATGGTGTATGGTGTATAGAGTAATGGTGTATGGTGTATAGTGTAATATGGTGTATGGTGCATATAGTAATGGTGTATGGTGTATAGTGTAATGGTGTATTGTGTATGGTGTATAGTGTAATGGTGTATTGTGTATGGTGTATAGTGTAATGGTGTATGGTGTATAGAGTAATGGTGTATGGTGTATAGTGTAATGGTATATGGTATGTAGAGTAATGGTGTATGGTGTATAGTGTAATAGTATATGGTATGTAGAGTAATGGTGTATGGTGAATAGTGTAATGGTGTTATGGTGTATAGAATAATGGTGTATAGTGTATAGTGTATAGAGTAATGGTGTATGGTATATAGTGAAATGGTATATGGTGTATAGTGTAATGGTGTATGGTGTATAGTGTAATGCTGTATGGTGTATAGAGTAATGGTGTAGGTTGTATAGTGTAACGGTATATGGTATATAGAGTAATGGTGTATGGTGTATAGTGTCATGGTGTAATGGTGTATGGTGTATAGAGTAATGGTGTATAGTGTATAGAGTGATGGTGTATGGTGTATAGTGAAATGGTGTATGCTGTATAGTGTAATGGTGTATGCTGTATAGTGTAATGGTGTATGGTGTATAGTGTAATGGTGTATGGTGTTTAGAGTAGTGGTGTATGGTGTTTAGTGTAATGGTGTATGGTGTATAGAGTAATGGTGTATCGTGTATGTTGTTCGGTGTATAGTGTAATGTTGCATGGTGTATCGTGTATGTTGTTCGGTGTATAGTGTAATGTTGCATGGTGTAAAGTGTAGTGGTGTATGGTGTTTAGTGTAATGGTGTATAGAGTAATGGTGTATCGTGTATGGTGTATCGTGTATGGTGTTCGGTGTATAGTGTAATGTTGCATGGTGTATAGTGTAGTGGTGTATGATGTATAGTGAAATGGTGTATTTATGTATAGTGTAATGGTGTATGGTGTATAGTGTAATGGTGTAATGATGTATGGTGTATAGTGTAATGGTGTATGGTGTATAGTGTAATGGTGTATAGTGTAATGGTGTATGGTGTATAGTGTAATGGTGTATGGTGTATAGTGTAATGGTGTATGGTGTATAGTGTAATGGTGTATGGTGTAAACAGGATAAACGTCTTTAGTAAAGTCGTTTTAATTGAGCGAAAATAAGGGTAAGAGAAAATATATCATCCAATTATCGAAATGTATTATTAAATTTTTGTATTAGATGTTGATTTAAAAAGTCTTTCTGATTTTAGTCATAAATTGTAACTCATTACAATGCAGAAACAGATCAACAATAAGTGGTGTAGAGTAAGTCCCCATTGGATAAGTTGACGAAATAAAAAATCTTAAAAGAGAACAAAAATGTTATCTAGAAAAAAATGGACAGTTAAAGTATCAAAGCAAGTCCAAAAAAATAGTTCTTTTGTTTGTTGTTACGACGAAAAGGACATAAAAGAGTTTGAACAAATACATTCACATACTATGGTCTTTATATATCATACTATCAATAATCATTCAATTGTTTAAAATGCCATAGCAATGACAGGGTGATATAATACATGTACCAACTAGATATAAAAAGGTATCTTAGACACATCAGTTAGTTAAACAAACAATCAGAAAGCTTATTATATTAGATCCAAAGTTATCGACACAAATTAATAACATACCTATCAACAAACGCCGTTTAAATAACAGTTTATGCGTAATAGTAATACAAACCAATGAATTGATCAAACAAAAAGGTATATACCTAAAACTTTACGAATTTTAATGATTCTACATGCGAAAAGGAAATATATATTTTGTAACAAGATATCCAATTAGAATATTAAACAAAACTTTGAAATATAGTAGAAAACAAAAGGTATCATTCAATGTGTACCCAAACAGGTGTTTGAATTCCTCAGTGAAAATCAATTGGTCCATCGAACCTCTTTCTGAGTTCTTTTTTTAACCAATAAATATGCTGTTTTTCTGTATGATCAAAGTTTAATATAGACACCATATGAAATAATGAATGAACGTCATACATTTAATTACAAACTTACCTTTCAATTCGTTATCAATATTATCCCATTGTTTCATGTTGTTTACTTCTTTAATTTGTTTTATGACAAGGATATAACTTACAACTGCGCATGCCATACATTTTAAAATGAAGGTTATATTTTGTAATATAAAGTTGATCCTACACAATTACATATCATAGGTGTGTGAACGGTGTTTTAAAAGAATAGTTTGATGACTATCAAGGCTTTTACATTTTACAGTCATATAATGTCGAAAGTTATAAATTGTAATACCATGTGATTTTAAATGACATCTCATATATTGCAGATTCATGTTTTAGTTATAAGTTGAAACTGAATTCATCTGGAATTTAACAAATCATTTTCTTTAAGACAGGTCAGGCGGAACAAGTTTAACAAGTTTAAATATGCATGGTTTAGGAAGATTAAAGTAAGTGTTCATTATGAGATAAATTCGGTGTTGTTTTGGGATAACTTAACAGTACTTCTTCCCATGACTACAAATTAATGTTAACATGTAGTTTAAATTAGATATATACCAATACAGTCCATGCTAGATGAAGGCATTCAATAGGTTGAGTAATATTTCCGACGCCAATTTGTTCAGAAAAACAAATAAAGGAACATGTAAAAAGAAAATTGAGAATGGGAAAGACTAAACCGTCAATGAGACAACAACTGTTGTAAAATTCTTGAAATTGAATATTTTGGTAGTATAAAAAATTCACATTACTTTCTTGATAATTCATTTCACCAGTAACATTGATACATATACATTAACATTATTCCTTTTGATTAAGCTCTTCTGGCTTTATATAGCAAATATGAAACAATGAAAGAAGCTCATTAAACAAAGAAAGGAGTGTTAAACAAAGAACGATGTTAAGGTAAACAATTAACGGATATTTAAATAATTAAAAAAAAAAGAGTAATAAGCGGAAAGCAATTTTAATTACATGTTCACGCTTCTCGACACTTCAAACTCAAAGTTAAACAGTTATAAATATCACTGAATTAAATGTTAAAAATGTCCTGTTCCATATGAAAGTCTGACACATATGTTTGTCCATCATTGTTACAACTTTTTTAAGGTTGTTACAGTCATTAAATGTTTATTATAACTTTTAGAAGATTGTCATAGTCGTAAAATGTTTAAAACAAACATTTCATGGTTTTTTACAAGTTGGTAAATGTTTAATACAAATATTTTAGTGTGATGGTTGCGAATGTTTAAATGATGTTAACACGTCTCACGTGCACCTTCTCAAGACTTGATACAGGATAAATGGATAAATTTGATTTATTCAATTGTCACGTATTGATGATACAATTGTAAAATTACCCGTAATTCATATGATCATCTTCTGTTGTTGTTTTTCATTAAATTATTGAATGCGATCTATCTATGTCTTTTGTGGTATTCCATTTATGGCATTGTCTGTTCATTTGTGGCAGACTTGTGCGTTTGACTTTCGATCTGCATTTTTTATTTTGTCTATTCAAGAGTTTTAATAACTTGTTTTATACCTAAAGCCTTCGTTTAAAAATAGAGTTTAAAATGTTATTGCAGAAGATTGCTTATGAATTCATCGAAATTTATATTTGAAATTATTTTAATAAATTATCATGTAGACGTCGGTGTACCTGAAGAAAATTAAAAATAATATGACTAAGTTACATATATTACAGCATAATAAAGCTGGTTTAATTTTAATTACTATCCAATTTGGACATTTTCCGACGATAATTAATCAAATCTGTCAAGGTTTATTAAAAACGGAAATTTTTTACCCGTAGACGATTTGACCTTATTTTTTATTTTTTTTTTTGCATTCTTGTCGGCAGAAATACCGGGTCTGCAAACTATTATTTACAAAAAATCGTAGATATGGCAGAAGGAAAACTACAATGTAACGGATGAGCTGGAAAATTCAATCATGGATCCAGATTTTGAAGGGAAAATGTGCATATTTGTGCCTACCCTCATGCCTACAGGTATAAATCGACGTTCTATATCATCTCACTCGTGCATAGTACACATCTTACTATATATCGATATAGTAGCATGTTTCAAGGCAAAGTAAGAATTTGGGCTTCTCAAAAAGTGTTCCTGTGATTGAACCCCCCTTTTTTTGGAAGATCAATGCATTTGAAAGGGTACATTTAGTTTGAACTCCCTTTTATCCTTGGCTGGGACCCCCTTTTTGAAATTAATGGATTCACCCCTGTTCATCGTCTTACTGTTAAACCGTGCATGACGATGTGGGGCATTCACAATGGTTTGGTTTTGCGGGATGGCCTACTACCAATCAAATTAAAAACCAATCTCTCATCGCTCCCGTTTTCTGATATGTCGCGTGGGAGATCTAACGAAACCCGCTTTGAGGTCACATGTGAGTGAACTGAAAGTTATGAATTTTCATGATATGCAAATGAGTTGACGACCTATTAATAAGCCAATCAAGAAAGTTACTGAATTATTTGGACTGACGATTTCTTCGTAAAAAAAATGAGATACATCCCTTTACCTCACGATAAACTTTCAAGATCGTCGAAGACTCATTTTCATTGGTCGAAAAAGACACACATGTGACCTCAAAGCGAGTCTCGTTAGATCTCTCACGCGACATATCAGAATAAGGGAGCGATGAGAGGTCTGTTTTTTTTTATTAGATTGGCCTACTACCAAACGTATATTATATGTCAATGTATTGACAACTGTCTCATCCTCAATTGGTTTGAAATACTTGTATCTGGATTTTTTTTTAAATTTGAGATATTGCAAGTTGAAGCTGCATTTGGCAATTTTTCAAGAATTTTGGTCCTCAATGCTCTTCAACTTCGTACTTAATTTGGCCTTTTTAACTTTTTTAGATTCGAGCGTCACTGATGAGTCTTTTGTAGACAAAACGCACATCTGGTGTCTATACAAAATTTAGTCCTGGTATCTATGATGAGTTTATTTACAACCACTGGGTCGATGCCGCTGCTGGTGGAGATTTATTTCCCCGAGGGTATCACCAGCCAAGTAGTCAGCACTTTTTGTGCTGAGATGAATTATTATTGATATGGTTATATTTATAAATTAACTGTTTACAAAATTTAGAATATTTGAAATGCTTAGGCTTTTCTTCCTCAGGCATAGATTACCTTAGCTGGATTTGGCAAAACCTTTAGGAATTTTGGTCCACAATACTCTTCAACTTCGTTATTTATTTGGCCTTTTTAACTTTTTTGGATTCGAGCGTCATTGATGAGTCTTTTGTAGACGAAACGCGCGTCTAGCGTATATACAAAATTTAGTCCTGGTATCTATGATGAGTTTATTTACAACCACTGGGTCGATGCCACTGCTGGTGGAGATTTATTTCCAAGAGGGTATCAAAAGCCCACTAGTCAGCACTTGTTGTGATGAAATGAATTATCATTGATATGGTTATATTTATAAAGTAACTGTTTACACAATTTAGAATATTTGAAATACTAAGGCTTTTCTACCTCAGGCATAGATTACCTTAGCTTGATTTTGCAAAAAATTTAGGAATTGTGGTCCTCAATGCTCTTCAACTTCGTACTTAATTTGGTCTTTTTAACTTTTGTGGATTGGAGTGTCACTGATGAGGTTTTTTTTAGACGAAACGCGCGTCTGGCGTATATACAAAATTTAATCCTGGTATCTATGATGAGTTTATTTACAACCACTGGGTCGATGCCACTGCTGGTGGAGATTTATTTCCCCGAGGGTATGAACAGCCCAGTAGTCAGCACTTGTTGTGATGAAATGAATTATCATTGATATGGTTATATTTATAAATTAACTGTTTACAAAATTTGGAATATTTGAAATACTTAGGCTTTTCTTCCTCAGGCATAGATTACTTTAGCTGGATTTGGCAAAATTTGTAGGAATTTTGGTCCTCAATGCTCTTCATTTTCGTACTTAATTTGGCCTTTTTAACTGTTTTTGGATTCGAGTGTTACTGATGAGTCTTTTGTAGACGAAACGCGCAACTGGTTTATATACAAAATTTAGTCCTGGTATCTATGATGAGTTTATTTACAACCACTGGGTCGATGCCACTGCTGGTGGAGATTTATTTCCCCGAGGGTATCACCAGCCCAGTAGTCAGCACTTTTGTGCTGACATGAATTATTATTGATATGGTTATATTTATAAATTAACTGTTTACAAATTTAGAATATTTAAAATACTTAGGCTTTTCTACCTCCAGCATAGATTACTTTATCTGGATTTGGCAAAACGTTTAGGAATTTCGGTCCTCAATGCTCTTCAACTTCGTACTGTTTTTAGCCTTTTTATCTGTTTTTGGATTCAAGCGTCACTGATGAGTCTTTTTTAGACGAAACGCGCGTCTGGCGTATTTACAAAATTTAGTCCTGGTATCTATGATGAGTTTATTTACTACATAGCAAATATTTATGTATAAAATATGAAAATAATGCATTTTCAGTATATTTTACAAATAATTTCTGAGTCATGAATAACAAAACATGGATATATTTTATAATTCTAAAGCATGTCTTATATTATCAATCCAAAGAACTATTAATCAAATCAGTGTGTCCTAAACTGTTTTTATTTTCATGTGAACTCTGTCAGTTTTTATATAATATTTATTGTATTATGATGGTTTATCTGATTATTGTTTTTAATAATAAAAGTTTAGATTTTACAAAAAGAGATTTAAAGTCTGCACAAATTGCACGAATAATTGAAAAATGATTGATTTATTAGGTTGGTGAAGCTGTTACTGTATTTAGCCAACAACAGATAAGAATTTGAATGAGCAAAACACGTACATGATAGAAATCTATGGGTGATCCAGATCAAATTTCTAATAAATATCACTTCTCAAACCCCATACGATTCAAATATTTGGAATTTTTCCAAATCTTAGGCAGATTTTGAAAGGCCTGTTGTCAAGTATCCTAATCTACATGTTTGATTATACTTTAAAAGAACCAAGAAAATAAAATATAAAGATCGGAGAATCCCAGAGGAAACTAAGTTAAATCAGATCTGGAATGGTTATTTAAAGTGGTACCTAACACCACAGGGAGATAACTCTGTAAAATCATCTAAACGTTTTAATTACGTTGTGTTTTAAGGGAATATTAAGCTTCTCAATTATAAAAATAAGTGTTTGTCAAACTGCTATATATAACAAGTGTAATTTTTCTGATAAAACGGTTGGTTCAAATCTTTTGCAATTTTTATAATTTTGCCAAAGGGTCAAAGTAAATACTTTGTCAACATTTTATGAAAATTAAACGATCCAAATAAATGTTAGTGAAAGTATTGGGTACCACCTTAAAGAATGGCTGTTATATATATTCAGTCTATGAAAAAAAACCCACATAAAATATGGTGCACACTGAATAACCTGCAAAGCGGGTTATTTTAAAGTGTGCAACCACATTTTTTTTTATGTTATTCGAATAGACATAAAACATATTACAGTCATTTCTTATAATTCGATTCTAAATTCCATTGTAAATCATGAAAAAACATTGATGACGTCACGGAAACATAATATAGAATTATGTCTATGAGTTGGTAGATAAAACACTGCCAGTCAATCAGAAAACGCGTTACATCAAAAATTAAATTGTTAGTTCATACAGTGATTTAAGCATTCGCCTTTCTTAACATGATTGTGTATGAATTGACTTTGAAAATTTGTGCATTTATTTAAGAAAAAATATATATCACGAAAACTTTTTCTCTAAAAGATTTTTTTTGTAATTAACCTCATCTCTGGTTTTAATAGTGTAAATATTTCAGTTTTCACTGAGAAAAGAAGACTTATCAATTGAGAACCTATCATTTATTATCATTAAAACAGAAAACGTTACATCAATGACAACATTGTGAACTAATTGTTTTTTTAAAAAGAGAAATAGTAATAACCAGTATGATACAATTCACACGCTTGATATTTTGCGAGTGTCTTATAGTTATGAAAATGGATAAATTATAAAAAATTCCAAGGAAGAAAAATCCGATGAGAATAAAAAATATAACATCAAAACCAAATACACGAATTTGGGATAGAAAATTACCGTGACACGTCTTATAGTAATGTGAATTCACACTCAAACACAAGAGAAAACAAACGACACAACGGAAAAACAACGTTAAAATGTAACACACAGAAAAACGAACTATAATATAACAATGGCAATATTCCTGACTTGGTACATTTTTAAAGAAAAACAATGGTGGGTTGAACCTGGTTGTGTGGCATGCCAAACCTCGCACTTTCATGGCAATGTTAAATATAACATACTATTACAGGAATTCAATACAAATAAATAGGAGAACATATTAGACAAAGAAACACATGAATAATAGCTGACAAAAGGCATCAGGTTTAAAATTCAATACGCCAGAAACGCGCCGTCCACACAAGACTTACCAGCGACGCCTATATATAAAAGTTCGAAAGGCAAAACAAGTACAAAGTTGTACAGCACCCCGGATCAAAAGTTCAAAAAAGTCCTATAAGTTAATCAATATTGAAACCAAATTATGCAATCTTAATGACCTGACAACAGTATCGTAACTATATCCCTTCTTAATAAGTCTGCTTAAAGGTTTTGCTAGCTTTTGAGGTGAATACTGACATTTCTGTGCTTTGTAAAGAATATTATCATAATAGATTGGATGTTAAATACCTGAACGTATAAGATATCTGCGTGTTGAGTTATATTTACGAATGATGTCCTTATACCGATGATAAAATTTAGTAAATGTTTTAATTAGTTTGTGATATCGAAACTCTAGTGTAATAATTTTTCGGTAATACATAAATATCTCTCGCTAAATTCTTAAAAGTTGTTACATACACGAATTTTTGTATTAAGCTTCCCGTTAATGATATAGATATGAAGATCGAGGAAAGGGAAGTGGTCATTGTTAGTATTAGCTTTATTTAAAGTAAGTTCAAGAGGATAAATTTCTTTAGTATACAATCTGAATTCGAAGTCGTCAATATTGAGAGCCAATATATCATCCAAATATCTAAAAGTATTGTAAACATTTTTTTTATCAAATATTGTTTCGATGGGTCTTTGCTGATTTTAGTCATAAATTGTAACTCTTAACAATACAAAAACAGGTCCGCAACAAGTGGTGCACAGATAGTCCACATTGGAATCCCAATAACTTGACAATATACGGAATCTCCAAAGCGAACAAAAATGTTATCAAGTAAAATTCAAGCGCAGATATAGTATTAAAGCATGTTCAATATCAATTTATTGAATACACACCATTCTATATCAATTTATTGAATACACACAATACTATATCAATTTATTGAATACACACAATACTATATCAATTTATTGAATACACACAATACTATATCAATTTATTGAATACACACAATACTATATCAATTTATTGAAGTTCAAGGAATTGTTTCTTTTCTTTTGAATGCTTTGCTTCTTTTTTAATGGACCGTTTACATTTGCACCGACATCTCTGTGTGTATTTCCAAGCTACAAGTAAAGAAGTACAGATAATTTTAGAACAGTTTGGCAACACCCTATAATGCAAATTTCACCACTTTAATTACTTTTCTAAATCAATTGCTTCTGATATTTGTGAAACTCGCATTGACATAAAGTTATACATAAACAAAACACAAAACTACGATATTTTGTATCCCAAATATAAGGAATCGGAATATAATCTACAAAATTGTTGCAAGACACCAACTGTCACCAGCCAATATATATTTTTCTGTTGACTCTTTTTAATTTTCCCATACGCTATCCCGATTGAACCCTTCTCCAGTGTGCTCTTAGACTATTATGCAATTAAGGGCATGTTGATTTTTGTGTAAATAGATGTAAATAGTTGACGAACCCTTTGTGGCCTTCGGTTGTGTTATTTTACTCTTTCTTCGGGTTGGTGACTCCCTGACACATTCCTCATTTCCATTTGCTATTTTGAAACTTAGATTTTCTGACTACTGTACGACAACTGCATACAAACAACACACACTTAAAAAAATATTTGGAACTTACCTATAATAATAATGATAGAAGCATTACAGCTGCAGCAATCAGTGCAACTGTCAATGTTGGAAATTTAGTTATTTGTGAGTCTTTATTTGGAACATGTATTCTTGTTGCATTATTAAGAAGTAGTGGTATACTCTCATAAACTAAAATAAATTAAACATTGGAAATCATTTATACATAAGCCTACGTTTTTGGTTCGTAATATGAAATAAAAATTTAAGAATATATTGTTGTGTTTACAAAGTACCATATTTTAAGTTGCTCTAATACCGCAGTCTCACTAGGTCATGATCGCACTACGTAACCAATCTGAGAAAAAAATGCTAAAAATGATGATCGTAGTACGATCGTGTAGATCGCAGTAATGTCGTACAACGGTCGTGGTGAAGTCTTCAAGATCGTGATGAGCGTGGCCAACTTTGAACATGTTCAAAACAATCGTGGTGCGTTCGTGACGAAATCAGCGACCCAACTACGCTTCCGCTACGACTATACCACGCTGTTCACGACCATAGTACGATTCTAGCACGCACTTGCCGTCCTCATCACGCTCTTCCCATGACCTGATTACGTTCATACTACAACCATCATTTTCTTTGTTATTTTCACATAAATTATATAAAAAAAGTTTCCTGGATTTTGTTTGTCTGTATGTAAATATCCATTTGCTCTAACGGCTTCTCAATTTTATATAAATTAGACCTTTGGTTTTCTCGTTTGAAGGGTTTACACTAGTAATGTTTTAGGTCCTTTATAACTTGCTGTTCGATGTCAGCCATGGCTCTGTGTTAAAGGCCATACCTTGGCCTATAATGGTTTACTTTAAATTTTTAAATTGTAACTTGGATGGAGAGTTGTTTCATTGGCATCCATACAACATCTTCCTATATTTATTGACACATCTACGTATTAATCAGAAAAAGAAGGAATGGAACTATATTGATATGGGACACGGTGTTGGCATTGCTGAGAACGTAGTAGGAGCCGACATCAAAAGTTCAATGAAAGACACAAAACTTAATTCCATAGTTTTTGTTTCACTGAACCTCCCCCCCCTCCAAAAAAAAAACAAACCAAACCAAGCCCATCCCACTCCTCTTAACTTAGTTTGGAAAAAAATTGATTGACCAATATGGATATATGTAAAAATCAATGTCGAATAAACGAAACTTTCAGCAGTTTAACACCCCCCCCCCCCCACGAAAACTATTTGATTTAAGTTTGTTTTTTTTATCCTACATTGATCTCTTGAAGTCATCCCTAAGATTGCAGTATGAACGTAGTGTAATCGTGGCAATAACGTGCTATAATAACAGTAGAAGCGTGGTAAGATAGTGTTGCAACTCGTGGCATGATCTTAGTGAGAACGTGAATATCGTAGAAAGATCCTTAGAAGCGTAGGGAGGTCGTAGAATAAGCGCATTCAGAACGTGGTATGATCGTAGCGGGATCGTTTCAGAATCGTAATGAGGACGTAGTAGCATTGTGAAAGCAACGAGAATTTACATTTTCATGCCCCTAATACCGCGACCTCACCACGAAGTGAACTAATTTTAGATCGCAGTGAGCGTTGTGCGATCGTGTTCTAGTGGGGCTGGGGCTTAATATCTCATTTCTTATGACCTATTAAACTGATGTTCAGAGTTCGTTCTTATATTGTATTTTTACTCCTATTTCCAAGGTTAGGGGAAGGTTTGGACTCTGTTTGAAAGTTGGTTCATGTGCAATCACATCTTATTTGTATAAACAACATTAAGTAAAAAATAAAAATAATAATTTTAACGATTTTTTGAGGCAATAATATACCATAGCCAGTCTAAAGACGAAACAACTAAAATGCATATCTGTGCGTGATATTAATGTATAAAAGGTGAAGAATCACAATAGTATACTACTTAGTTGATTGTACACATAATGTCTACCATATTATGAGGGAATAAAACTTTACTATAAATCTTTTTTTTTCTCTTAAATTATTTTAAATTTTGAAATTAAAACACAAATATTAACACATAAATAATATGGTTAGTAATCAAACAAATTTGAATATATCAATTGGAGGGGGCATAATGAGACTAACTTACAATGGTAAGTCACCTTTGCTATTTGTCACGAATACAAAAGCGTGAACTTATAAAAAAGAAGATGTGGTATGATTGCCAATGAGACAACTATCCACAAAAGACCAAAATGAAACAGACATTAACAACTATAGGTCACCGTACGGCCTTCAACAATGAGTAAAGCCCATACCGCATAGTCAGCTATAATAGGCCGATAAGACAATGTAAAACAATTCAAACGAGAAAACTAACGGCCTTATTTATGTAAAAAAAAATGAACGAAAAACAAATATTTAACACATAAACAAACGACAACCACTTAATTACAGGCTCCTGACTTGGGACAGACATATTCATAAATAATGTGGCGGGGATAGCCTGTTGTTTCCTGGGGCATAACATATATATTCCGTTTACAGGTGCCGCTGGAATGTTGCTACATAGAAATGGAAAGTTCATAACTTGCCATGGAAAGTTGAAATAATCTCTTATGTCGTTTTGTTGTCAAAATATACATGTAAGTCAAGATATGAGGAAAACATACCTGTATCTGTTGTGTTCTCTATCCCAAGTTTGATAGGATATATTCGTTCAACATAGTCACCAAATTTTGAAGAATTCAGTGAGAATATATTATCTATATATCAAAAAGTAAAGTTAAAGGATACTGTTTACTTCTTTTCCTTCTCTATAAGAATTTCCTGTATGAAGTCAGCCTCTTATGAATGTAGGAACAAGTCAGCAATAAAAGGGGCACAATTTATTCCCATGGGAATGCCGATTGTTGGTTGGAAACACGTCCTCACAATCAATTATTCAATCATCTGAAGAATATCAGTTTCAAAAAACAAAGTAAAATTTTCCCCTTCCTGAGACAAAATACTTGTATCTACGTTGGCCATTTTTTGTTATTGATACAAAGTAGGGCCAACTCTTTTAATTTGTCTTTTAGTTTGGAATTGGGAATACTTGTGTCAAGAGTAGATCAAGAAAAGTAATAAGTCTTAATACTAATGCTTAAAAATTTAGAATGTATGTACTCTTAAAGATCTAATGATTTTTTGAGTATCCACATCTCATTCACGCCATCATTAGAATAGGTAGTTTCGCAATAATGTGAAATTGTTAAAAAAGGGATGTTTATAATTGGGAAAGATTTTTCATGGAGTACTTGGAAGCATCCAATAATATACCGTTGTTTCTAAGACACTTGTGAAACTTAGAACATAGAACATAGAACAGATCTATGCTTATCCAGGATTTTCTCTTTGGTATGTGTCATGGAGATATATGGCGAGTGTTTAGGAATACATCTAGTTCTCTTATATTTGATATGTTTCCCTCAGTTTTAGTTTGTAATCCGGATTTGTTTTTCTCTATCGATTTATTAATATTGAACAGCGGTATACTACTGTTGTCTTTATTTGTGGGGACATCTCAATCAAAACTTTAGGAATTTTGGTTCTCAATGCTCTTCAACTTCGTACTTTATTTGGCCTTTTTAACTTTTTTGGATTCGAGCGTCACTGATGAGTCTTTTGTAAACGAAACGCGCGTCTGGCGTACATACTAATTTTAGTCCTGGTATCTATGATGAGTTTATTTAATTGTATTTATTATAAACAATTAAAGATAAAATATGGGCAAAGATGAAAACTGATTACAAATATAAAGACGTTTCCGGTCAGTTAAAGAACATGATTATTGTACAATATTTTGTTCTAAAGAGGACGTATTAATTCTTCTCATTTCGAGGATTAATTTCTCCATTGTTCTCCTACAATTGAAAACAGACATATTCTGATATTGTATTTCAATATCAAATGTTCCACCACGACACAGTCTAACTATTTATGTGACTGTTTTAAGTTTCAGCTTTTAATTAGTAATAGTCCTTGGTTGTTGTGTAAATTTGTTGTTTTTAGTTAGATTTTATAGGTTAAATAAGGCATTTGATTTTGAAAATGTTGACTTGCTAGGATATCTAACGATAACCACTCGGTATAGGTTTTGCTCATTGTTGGAGGGCGAACACAGTCCTATCGGTTTTCTTATCCTTATCTATTGGTCTAAGGTGGGTATGGTCTCATTCAAGCCAAGGGTTTTATCTAATGATATGATTAAATTAGTTCAACGAGTGAAAATATTCAATGTCTGATTTCTTCCTACTCATACTTTATATTTACTAATTTAAACAAATTGCGCTAGTACTTATCAAGTATGCAGATTGAAATTTGAAATGTTATTAATATTGACAAGACTACAATATTGCTGCTAAAAGAACGTTTCAAACATGATTTCTTTTACCCACAAATCAATTTCTACGATTTTTATGACTTATAACTGTTTTATAAAGGTGCTTTGAACTGTCTGCTTTTGTTGTAATACTCTATACAACCGGGATAATGAGCCAATTTTCGAGTGAAGGATGACATGACATTTTTGCATTGCATTCATCTTGTCTGTTCGTTCTTCAAATACACATTGTCGTCACATATTTCTTTTGTACCAATTCTTCGTTTCGAATATTGTTATCAATATATTGGGTCCATACTGTCTGAATCTAATCTTTTTATCACACATTTATGAAGTATTTATGATCAAAATGATTTAATATTTGGTTAGCAGCTTAACAGTGTCGGCTGTCAAAACGTGTGAAACTGTTTGTTTTATAACTCATCATCTGGAAATAATTCAAATGAGAAGGTGTTCCATAATTGGAATAAAATACGTTTAGAAGAAGAAGAAGAAGAAGAAGAAGAAGAAGAAGAAGAAGAAGAAGAAGAAGAAGAAGAAGAAGAAGAAAAAGAAGAAGAAGAAGAAGAAGAAGAAGAAGAAGAAGAAGAAGAAGAAAAAGAAGAAGAAGAAGAAGAAGAAGAAGAAGGTGTTCCATAATTGGAATAAAATACGTTTAGAAGAAGAAGAAGAAGAAGAAGAAGAAGAAGAAGAAGAAGAAGAAGAAGAAGAAGTCAAATTTGTCTTCTTACTGAGTTCATGAATACTTTGAATGCATTTTCTTATTTCGTCACATGTTTTAAAAGAACATCTGAATAGAAGAACTCTTTAAGTGACCTGCAGAATGATAGTGATCAATTTTTTTCTATTTCCGATAATTTAAACTACTGGTTGGAACATGCTTCGACACATCCCCTATCTAAATAGCGTATTTCTGCTGTCATAGAAATATCTAAATGTGCAAACTAGTAATCAGAGTACATTTTTGTTTTATGCAACCGACATTGGGATTTTTAAAAAATGTTTCTATAATCGTCATCCAAAAGATGTACATATATAGAACACATACATACCTGAACATTTATACGTTTCGTTTCCTTTAAATGTCACTGGTTCAGCTACATGTTCTAATTTACACTCTAGCTCTGGCTGCTTGTTACAGTCTTTTTCTGGCAATCTGTATGATGCATTATACGTAACGCTGTACACAAACCCATTGGTTTTGTACGTTACAGGAACTATTTTTAAGGTGAGACTATTCTGTAAATGAAATGCATTTCATTTATTATATTAGTTTACCTATTGAAATTTTATTTCATAAACTGTTGATATGAAAATAGTAAAGTTTTCAGAAAAGTATACTATTGTCAGACTAAAATATTCAATGATAAAAAGGCTTCATTAACGGTATTGATTTACAGACTTAAAGTCAAATGAAACCTCAAATTAAAAAAAAAGATAAAGATGTATATGATTTTGATAACTAGCTGGATAGTTTTCATTATAAAACTTATGTACATATACTTATTTCTGAAGACAACTCTTTAATTTGTCCACATTCAGAGAGTTTACTTCATTTTAATTGTTCAAAGCAATTCGTCGATATATTTTCCGTATATGCAAGTGACCTTAGCGAGACCAGTCTCGTAAAAATCCGGTGATTACAAAACGCACGAATATTTCAATAAAAAAAAACAATTATCTGATTGTATATGTTAAACACGTGCTCTATATCCATGCGTTTTGTTGATTCTTTACTATAAGGTGACAATCGGTAATAAAATTGACGATTATACGATATCGTAACGTAAAAAATGATAAAATCGTGCACAGAAGACTAAGTTTATGATATATACATGCATTGGTTCAAGAATTGGATAAACATTATTTTTCACCAGCCACTTGTTTCATATGACTTTAAAACATGCCATACTTTAAAACGAAAATTGATAATATGTCGGAATAAGAACGGATAAAAATTTTAAAAATGGCACACCTGTTTCTAATTATATAATCCGTCATTTGTTGAAATTCTTTTTAAATTTAAAAATTTCAATTAAAACAATAAAACAGTATACTAAGATGCAACATGTAATGTTTTCAAAATTTCAATATGAAATGCCATTTCAATTCAGCAACAACATTTCCCGTGAAGACATTGACATAAGGTATTTTAGTACCGGAGAATTTGAAAATTAACTGCAAAGAAAAATAGATCATTATTGTTTTTTTAAGAATCGTATGTTCGATTTGTCAATGTATTAAATCTTAAGCGAACTATTGTCTATATTTTTATAGATTTAGGAAGATGTGGTATGAGTGCCAATGAGACAACTCTCCATCCAAGTCACACTTTATAAAGAAATACTATTGTAGGTCAAGGTACGGTCTTTAACACAGAGCCGAGCCTTTTTATGTTTATGTTTTTATTTTAAATGTATTACTATGACAACAACCCGACCAAAAAGCAGAAAATAGCAATTGGCCACCAATGACTTGAGTGAAATCTTGCACCGGGTGCAGTCATCAAGTGGTCCCTTAACAGCTATGTATAATAGTTTTGCGTAAGAACGTACTGAAATTTACAGTTCACGGAAAATAGAATTACAATATACATGCTTACACCTTACGATTTTGGTATACCTTTTCATTTAGTTTTATATTATAAAATAACATATTCCACATAGCGTTAAAATCAGGCAGTTATTAACGCCACGCTTTCATTACACTCTTGACGGGGTATTCTATAGAGTAGTCGGCAACCAAATTCAACCGTGTTCAATTCACTTAGGTTATGGAAGTACCCACTTGTTGTTTCTTAGCGGGATCAATGTTATTGTCGGGCTCGACTGAAGGCAAGCAAACATGTTTGCCATCATGTTTGCCATTTATTTTCTTTTATACGTATGCACTACCTAGATGACTAAGAATATATAATAAATGAATACTATAACGTTGGCTCTCTGGTGAAGGCTATACGATAGTCTTCCCGAATATGTTCGTAAGTCTTGATGGATTGTTGTCTTATTGACAATCATACCATATCTACCTTTCTATTTTTCTGTCTAGTAATAACATGCCTATGTTATTAAAACAAAACACACAGAACAGTCATATACCACAACAATAATGTACTTACTCCAAAATACAAGGAACAATTTGGCACAGGATATACCTTCTGTAAGTCAAGGAAAATGTGTAGCAAGTCATTTTCAAAAGAAAACTTAACATTGATTCCTGTTGGTGGATCTGAAATTAAAGACATTTGTATCATACTCGAAAAATGTTTCTTTATCCAGCCGTTTACTTCATCAAGTTGATAAAATTATTCAAGATTTGATATAGTTCTATATTTTTACTATAAAAAATTTGATTGTACAATTGGCTCTGATTCAAGCATGCAAAAGTGGTGTCGCTTGAAATACATTTTAAAATCGAAATATACATAATCCCCGTTTAGCCTCACCACCTAAGGAAAAAATTGTTTAATCCTCCATACAGTCAAAACATTTCGCTATGCAGTTTATCCGCATTATTAACATATATTTTTCTTTGAGAACAATAGTTTATTTCGAAATGCAGAGTCGTTGAATCTGAAATATGATGTAAATAAACTCATCATAGATACCAGGACTAAATGGTGTATATACGCCAGACGCGCGTCTCGTATATAAAAGACTCATCAGTGACGCTCGAATCCAAAAAAGTTAAAAAGGCCAAGTAAAGTACGAAGTTGAAGAGCAACTTTGTTGTTCGAAAACGTCAAAATAGATAAATGTATTTTTATCAAGTTTGCACTCGTCGCATGCTTCTTTGAACAGGTAGCACCATATCCGATTTTGACGATTTAAAGAGAGAGAAAGACAATGAAGATTATTAATGCCCTATAGTAGATATGCTATTTTAATTAGCATTCAGTTTTCTATTTCACTTGTCAGCGAAAAATAGAATATAATGATAACAACACAAAATTGACCTAGACTGACTTCACATTTGTTTTTATCACTACTTTGCTGGTATTTATATCCGGTGTTGATGGTACAAATTGCGAATGGAACAGATGAATTAAAAACTATCCACATAAACTGAAGAATTGATGATTAAGTAACGTAGTTTATGTACTTACAATGAAACCAATTCTCGTTTAGTGACAGATTCCTTGAAGAGGATTGAAATCCACAGGAACAAGAGTAATTTACATTAATGTCAGATGCTGTTAAATTTTTAATGATTAAGGAAAAATCGAAAGCCCCGAAATATATGTCTTCTTCGTATTTGTTGTTATTTGATGAATATCCGTTGTACACAAGTCCTCTATGTTCAGGACCACCAGACCACTGACGTACAGGACAATCTTTAGGATTGGTCAATATGTATTCTAAATGACACGTTAGAACAGTATTTTGTCCGAACATTGCTGGCAGAGAAGAAACATTCCAATACACTGAAATCAGAAAAAAACAGTTATTTAACATAATATTTTGATAAGTAAAAGAAAGTCCCTTATAAATGAAACAAACTATAGATGGAATAATATTGTCATGTTTAATCACTATTTGTCTCAACCAAATATGACTAAGTACAAGACAAATCAATAAAACACCAATGTACACTCATAAGTCCTTATGCAAAATGAAGTCATATTTAAAGGTGATATAGTCATTGAATAAACTTCCAATCTTTGTAACTGTACTTAATTCGCATATCAACGTTGAGTTTGTGACTTTGAATCCCGCACTTGGCAGGTGCGCTCGACTCTAATCTGAATTCCCTATTTATTGTAAGTTTTCCTACCGAAAGTCGATGACTATATCTGGGTTTCCGCCAATAAATTGGTTTACCAATAATGCTGAAAGTGGGGCTACACACCAACCAATCGACCAATTATTCAATTTCTAAGAAAGGCGAAAGATACTAAACAGAACAATCAAACTTATCAGACAAAAATAAAGTGACAACTCCATGGTTTAAAAAGAAAAGACCAAGAAACAATCAAGAATACTTCACAAAACACGACACAGAAAACTAAAGACTGGCCAACATGAATGACAGCAAAAACTGGGAGTGATCTCAGGTGCTGCGTAAGTGTAAGCAGATCGTGCTTTACATGTTGAAACCGTCGAATTACATGCACATATCTGGAAATAAGTCTTATTCGATAGGTCACATTTGGGAAAAACGGACGGTATTGTAGTCACCTGGGAAAAATATTCCTTAACAGTCAACCAACTCGTGATGGCGTCTTTAAAATTATCGAAGTAATGATTCAAGTTTTCTTTTTAGAACTCTTGGCATCAACTACCTAGTGAGCATCAACCTCTTTCAAGGAAATCATGATAGAAAATACAAGCAATGGCATCTTACCATATGGGAGATATATACTCAGTATGCAGGCTCTGCTAGACTATGCATCATAGAAATGGAAGTACAAAAAAAAAAAAAAACAAAAAAAAAAAACAACATAAAAACACAAGTAAAAGAAAACTGATCGACTTAAAATGTTTTGGTTTCAAAAGGTAAAGAAAAGTGCGATCAGATGTTACGAAATAAAAGCAATATTTTAGAAAAAAGCGACAGAAGAATAAATAATCAAAATATAATAATTTTGCATGCACTCTATCTTTTTTTTCTATTCTCTGACTAAATAATATCGATATGCTGCATCTTCTGTCTGGCTAATAACAACGATTTCTTTTAAAAAAAACTGTTGACTGAAAGAATCTATAAAAAAAATAATACATTTTGATACACATCGATATTCAGATGCCTTTCAAAATGTATTTAAATTGCAAATTTGCTATTCCCCTGTATCTATTTATATTTGCATGTAATAGCCGTGACAATTATTGTACCTATATCGAAAGCATGAAGCTACATTCTAAATTATATTAATTCTCCCCTGTGCATATATTGGCAATTTGTGAATACATTAGTATGAGTCATAAAGAATAGTTACCTATCTTTTGGTCATACGTATTTTGTCATTTATAATTGTACAAAGAATCGACCTAATCAAAATTTTTACTTCATTTATATCAACAGAGCAGTTACTTCAAAATGCAGATGAAATAATGGACAAAAAAGACACTACTAGATATATCGACATCAGAGAGCGAGCGGATAGTATCAATTCAAGAGATAAGCAACACATAATAACTGAAAATAAAATTGAAAACAGTAAAATGTCCTTCATCTTGCTTAATTTATAAAAAAAAATGTACACCTACCTTGGCCTATAACACACTGCAATATCAATATAACTAGGAGTATAATGTTTGAATACTTCCAATCCATGCAGAATTGGTCAGCTTAACATGGGTAAAAAAAGGTCAACCTGCAAAAAGTAAAACAATGTTCATAAGGTAAGAATTATGCAACCAATAAGCATTCCAACTTATAATATTGATAAACAGGTTTCTAGTTTCGTTTTTGTGTTTACAGAAACCTTACCATATTTTCTGAAAATGATAAGCTAGTTAAGGTTAATATCGATAGCAGTTGACACAAATCTATAAAGAATTGAATGCGTTAGTTGCATGGAGATTGGGTTCACTTCTACACTGCATCCACTTTGCCGCAATTAAACGCACAGATCTATCGGAATTGTAGATTAATTTGTAACGTGATAAGATATCCACTATAGAAAAAAAATCGATGTTGTTTTTCTTCAATGTTCTTCAAGTTCGTATTTGATATCCAACCTATTTTCACTGATTTTTAGTGCCAATCATCAGTCTAATGTCGGTGAAGCGGCTGTCTGGCGAAAAGAATTATAGAAAGTCGGGTATCTTTGACGATTTTTAAGCGGTAATTCACTTTATAGTTTTACTCGGTTTTGCCCTGTTTTGATTTTATGATATTTCCTTCAATATTTTCTTCTAATTTGTTTTTTTCTTATCAACCGGAGAGACGATTTTGAACTAATAATGTTGTCTTGGTCGTGATAATCCGGCATAAAACGTTTGAATTTAATAAACGTAGTTGGTATGTATCGTCACTTACAAATATATGTGTTAAAAAAACAAGCAAATCTAACCATGTTTGCAGTATTAGAAACTTTTGACATTTTGAAATACACCCAAGGTTTGAACGCACATAATTCGAACTTGATCTTTACTTTTTGCAAATACAAACGAGACAGAAAATGATTAAGCATTTTAAAAGTATGTCAAACATATATACACATAAGAGTTATTTAACATATATCTATATTTAGATATAAATGTTCACCTTACCTGGCCTTGTACACTTTCTTTTATGTAGTATCATAATATTATGACCCCAATCAATCTACTAAATGTACTTATTTTATGTTTACAATATTATTATTTAATTTGTTGAATGTAAGTTACTGCATAAAATGAAGCTTACACGTATTTATCAATTTAAAACTGATATATCAATCAAGTTATCGTTGTAAATAGAGTTTCAAGTTAGCTTCCCATTGGTTATTAAAAATAGCTATTCCTTGTAAGGAAAACGGTAGTATTTAATTTACCTGGTATTATATCTTTTTCTTTAGTGCACTCCGCTTTGACAAAGTAAGTTCCTCTTTAGAGTTGTTTTTTTCGAAAAATCATTATTTGAGAGTAGAGACACTAATTTTCCTTTGTTTATGAATAACTGCATTTTGTATAATATATTCCCAAAATAAGTTCTAGTTGACAAGGGAATGACCTTTGTATTACATACATTTGATGTTAAAAAAATTGCAAACGATATGAACGCGGGCTCACTGAGAAATGGTAAAACTATCTTTTGACCTCAATTTTGGAAAACCGATAAAGAAGTAATGATATAACACTGAGAGTTTTATCCTGGTTTTTATTTTGTAAGGGCTGCCAAATCAGAAAATGTTAAAATTATAAACGATTTATAATCTAACAATATTGATAACAATTTAATTATGACGTAAAGAAAGAAACGTTATAACTAACGTGACGTTACCTAACTTGCATCTATTTTGACAATTTTCTCACCTACATTTTTTATGATGAAAGCAAAAATATTCATTCTGTGTTTATTTTGAAGCCCAATCCTTCTTTATTATACAGGTACACCAATTTGATTTTTAATCGACCACCAAACCCATGATATCGTAATTAGGAGTACCCAAATTGCATCCATGCTAAAATTCACGTCATTAAAAAATTGAATAAGAGATGTTTTATTTTATTTTGTCAAATATTTAGAACAATTTGACATTATTAGAAGCTCACTATTCATTGTTTTTTTTAAATGAATGTTTATAAAAACAAATTTGGATCATTTTTAAAAGATTACTTTTTGAAAACGTCGCATGGCTGCGTTTTCGTACACTTTTCTTTTTCATTTATCAGTTATCTCATAGCACACCATAGCAGGATTTGCGCTAACTCACGACAATTACGAGAGAGACGTATGTTTGTTAAGAGAGAGATTTGGACATCCACAAGAAATTATAAACGTATAATACTTTAATGAATCTTATCTCACCGTCAAATAATTTGAACAGCTTAAGAAGTAATGGAGATGACCTAGAACCGTACACTTACGAATATATGTGTTAAAAAAACAAGCAAATCTAACCATGTTTGCAGTATTAGAAACTTTTGACACTTTGAAATACAATCAAGGTTTGAACGCACATAATTCGTACTTGATCTTTACTTTTTGCAAATACAAACGAGACAGAAAATGATTAAGCATTTTAAAAGTATGTCAAACATACACATAAAAGTTATTTAACATATATCTATATTTAGATTTACATTTTAATAAAATCAACGGTACCAATTTTGTTGCATCAGATGCGCATTTCGACAAAATATGTCTCTTCAGTGATGCTCGTGGCCAAAATATTTGAAATCCAAAGCTTATATAAAAGATGAAGAGCTATAATTCAAAAGGTCCGAAAAGTATAGTCAAATTCGTGAAAGGAATCAGAGCTTTGCATGAGGGAGATACATTCCTTAATTTATAATGATTTCTAATATTTTGTAACAGCAAATTTAAATAACACAAAAAATCCGTATTTTCATGCCAGTACCGAAGTACTGGCTACTGGGCTGGTGATACCCTCGGGGACTAATAGTCCACCAGCAGAGGCATCGACCCAGTGTTAGTAATAAAATCAACGGTACCAATTTTGTTGCATCAGATGTGCATTTCGACAAAATATGTCTCTTCAGTGATGCTCGTGGCCAAAATATTAACCTTACTTGGCCTTGTACACTTTCCTTTATGTAGTATCATAATATTATGACCCCAATCGATCTACTAAATATAATTATTTTATGTTTACAATATTATAATTTAATTTGTTGAATGTAAGTTAATGCTTAAAATGAAGCTTATACATATTTATCAATTTAAAACTGATATATCAATCAAGTTATCGTTGTAAATAGAGTATCAAGTTAGCTTCCCATTGGTTATTAAAAATAGCAATTCCTTGTAAGGAAAACGGTAGTATTTAACTTACCTGGTATTATATCTTTTTCTTTAGTGCACTCCGCTTTGGCAAAGTAAGTTCCTCTTTAGAGTTGTTTTTTTTTCGAAAAATCATTATTTGAGAGTAGAGACAATAATTTTCCTTTGTTTATGAATAACTGCATTTTGTATAATATATTCCCAAAATAAGTTCTAGTTGACAAGGGAATGACCTTTCTATAACATACATTTGATGTTAAAAAAATTGCAAACGATATGAACGCGGGCTCACTGAGAAATGGTAAAACTATCTTTTGAACTCAATTTTGGGAAACAAATAAAGAAGTAATGATATAACACTGAGAGTTTTATCCTGGTTTTTATTTTGTAAGGGCTGCCAAATCAGAAAATGTTAAAAATTATAAACGATTTATAATCTAACAATATTGATAACAATTTAATTATGACGTAAAGAAAGAAACGTTATAACTAACGTGACGTTACCTAACTTGCATCTATTTTGACAATTTTCTCACCTACATTTTTTATGATCAAAACAAAAATATTCATTTTTTGTGGGTTTTTTTTAAACCTATACTTCTTTATTATACAGGTACACCAATTTGATTTTGAATCCATATTGAGTCATAGAAAAATCGGTTTGAATCGACCTCCAAACCCATGATATCGTAATTAGGAGTACAAAAATTGCATCCATGCTAAAAGAGGGACGAAAGATACCAAAAGGACAGTCAAACTCTTAAATCTAAAACAAACTGACAACGCCATGGCTAAAAATGAAAAAGACAAACAAACAACAGCACACACGACACAACATAGAAAACTAAAGAATAAACAACACGAACCCCACCAAAAAACTAGGGGTGATCTCAGGTGCTCCGGAAGGGTAAGCAGATCCTTCTCCACATGCGGCACCCGTCGTGTTGCTTATGTGATAACAAATCCGGTAAATAGTCTAATTCGGTAGGTCACATTCATGAAAGGGAAGGGGATTGTAGTTACGACGTAACTGTATTGTATGCCCTTAAGGAATATAAACACGCATCTGTTAAATTTTATAGTGAAAGTTAATAATGCGATTTAGCTATATATTGTCAGCCCGTACATAAGGGGTCTTGAAATATTATCTTCATGAAATTGCTTTCATTTACAGTTTTTCTCAATGAACCAATAAATTAAAGATATATTTTGCTATATTAAATTACCAATGCAACCATGCATTCCATATTGCTTGATAGGACCCGACGCTACTTTAGTGTTTCGACAGTTAAGCTTGGCATGGTAATTTCAAGATGCATTATGTTAATGTCAAATACTAGAATACAAAATAATTCAAACCAATGAATTAAAAATATCAATCTGTGGAGGGTTTTGGAAATGTTTTGGTTATCGATAAAACCTCGGGAGATAATTTAGTATTCGTTTCAGTATTATAAAAAAACCACAATTTTTGATTTCATGCATTATATGTAATGTTTGATTTTCTGTTGACAAAAGTCAATTACAAAACAAACAAAATCAAAGTGTTCAAAAATATCTTTTATACAAATAGATGTATTTTCCTTCTATGATTCTGTAATTAATTGTAAACATTTTGCCTGGCCTGCACCAATAAAAAATCCATACCACACAAAAAGCGATTAAATACCCCGAATTGATTAATGTAAAAACAGTTCAAATGAAAAACCGAACAAATAAACCGCAATACACGAAAACGAAATACTGTAAACAGTAACCAACGACAACCACCGAATAGCAGCCGCTGACGTGAGGTAGGAAAACACAAAATGTGTAAAGTTTAAACACATTTGCAGACACAGCATTCTTCACTGAACTCGTTTTATCGATACAAAGTACCAAGTTAACTAACTATAACACGAAAGTACAGATCTAAAGTACTAAATAAAATGAGCAGTTATTGGTGTCGATAATTTCATTTTGTAAACTGAGTTCCGTTTATAAATGTGAGTTTTGTTGCATTTTTATCATTCAAATGGAATTAAGGCGGGTTTACTGATTGGGTATGAACCGATATTAATAACAGTTCAGGAGCAAGTTTGTTATCTATGAGGCGCTATGAGTGGCCATAGTTACACACCAACGTATCAATGAAGACAATTACCGAAACGTGGTAATGATATAAATATTAACTGGATGACCTTCTGTGGACTGAATAGACCAGCCTGTTTGTAGAAGATTTAGTTCATATTCTCGGCCTACGTAGTCGTTTTCTCTTATTGTTTATATAAATAATTGACTTTTGGGTATACATTGTACGACAATGAGAAAACAAACTAAAGACACAGATAATAGCTAGACATTTAGAGTACAGTATACAGACTCAAACAATAGAAAGAATAAAAATATACGGACAATTGTTGAAAACTATTATGATTTGGTCTTATATTTTTTTTACTTTTAGGTTCTACCCACCAAATTAATTAAGATGTGATTTCACTGAGATAATTCCATAAGACTGACGTCGATAAGAGATCCAAACATTTGATATCGATGCGAGAACCCCCCCCCCCCTCCCCCCCGAAAAAAAGAAGTCAATTTGAGGAACATAAAATCGGTATTGTGACGTAATATTTGAATTGGTGATATTACATGTAGTTCTGGTGACCTAAACATTGTCAATAACACTTCTCAGCAAATAAGTTTTCCGCAAGCTCGAAATATCGTGCCCATAAAATTTTGCAACAAATATCAAATTATTAAAGGATTCAGTCAAGGAATCTGCTATATGAATATGATTTCCTTGTAAGAGTATTGCTACTCACAAGGAAGCTATTAAACCAAGAGTTCCAAATGGCGAAGTTGAAATCATTCCTTCGTAAATTTTACGGACGCCATTACGTATGGAATGACCGTTTAATAGATGATATCGGATATGTTTCTTACGTCATAACTCCAATCCCCATTCTCTTTCATGAATTTGACCTACCCAATTAGACTATTTACCGGATTTGTTATAACATGAGCAAAACGACGGGTGCCACAATGGAGCAGGATCTGCTTACACTTCCGGAGCACCTGAGATCCCCCTCAGATTTTGGTGGGGTTCGTGTTGCATATTCTTCAGTTTTCTATGTTGCGTCATGTGTACTATTGTTTTGTTGTTTGTCTTTTTCATTTTAGCCATGGTGTTGTCAGTTTATTTTCGATTTATAAGTTTGCTGGTATCTTTTGCCCCACTTTTGTCTGACGTTAAATACAGTCAATATTGTTTGAAAGTATATGACCTCATGTAAGTCTACATCATCTTCTTTGTTTACCACTTTAACAGAATTGTTCATAATTTTGTAAAATGATCTATTACCATATAATATAAAATATAAAACACAATTAACATGTTTAAAATAGTCACCATGAATACTCATTGATATTACCAATAAGTTCTCACGTTTAATTCACAGTAGAATCGATTCTGTATTAAGTCCAAATTCTCCCCAATTTATCTATGAATTATAAAACAATTGTGTGGAAATCTTTTAGATGACCAAACTAAGACATTATTTATCTGAAGAAGCTAGTTTCGTTAAAAGGCATAACAAATACATTCCTGTACTGCAAAGGCAGTCATTGCAAATAGGAGTATATTGTTTTATGGCTAAATAATTTTAATTTTAAAATCATAAGTCCTTAATACAATGAAAACGCCATAGCACAAACGAGTGAAACAGTATACAAAACACAACATGACAAATATAAAACTGAGCAACACGAACCGCACACACCAGAAGGGGGAGGATCTCAAGTATTAATATTCATAACGGTTAAGGAGATCCTGCTTCAAATGTGGTATCAGTCGTAAATGTAAGTCTTTATCCGCATAAAAGTTCATATTATTCTGTTAGTCACGTTCGTGGGAATAAGAACAAAATTGTGCTTATCACGTGCAACGTATTTTTAAACAATTGACTAATTCGTGGTCTCGTTAAAAAAGAAAACGATAATTTCAGCACCTCTTGACAATAAAGCTTGACAATTGGACAGACGAGCTTTGGTTTAGTTTATAAATCAGTGATTTGTTTGAAATAGTTGCTTTCGTTTTTTAGTAATTATGCCGTTCTTTTATCCGGGGTCTCACATCCAGGGTTCTCATATCTGTGACATTTTTTCCCATTATGTAAATTTGTTTTGTTCACACATCAGTGACGCTCAGAACAAAATAGTTGTAAAACCAAACAAATACAAAGTTAAAGAGCATTGATGGCCCAAAATTCCCAAAACGGTGGATATAAAACCAGATTTAATGACTTTTTTTACATAGGAAAATGATTGTACTAAATCAGGAATATGACAGTTGTTATTAATTCGTTTAATGTGTATGAGCTTTTGTTTGTGCCATTTGCTTACGGACTTTACGTTTAGATTTGTCCTCAAAGTTCGTTATTTTGTTTTTTTTACTTTTTAAAGCCTGTCAATTATTAGGTTTTTGTCATGGGTAAATAATATTTTTTTTGTATCTATCATTGCAGTAAAATCTGTTTACACTTATTTTAAAATTATGTTAATGTCAATTGTCAACACACGAATAAAATCATCGAATTCGATCTTATATAAAGTTACACGATTGAGATGGCTCTGCTCAATTCCTCCTTATCAATTAAGTCCACCCTGCTGTTTTGTAGAGTAATAGTTGCTCAGTGTATTTTGTTCGATCATCTGTTTTATAAACTGCTGTGTTTCTATCGTCGTTATCCGTTTTTAAGTTTGTTGCTCCTTTTGTCATATAAGTTCCCTGTTTCAAATCTTAATCGTACATCTTTTTTTTTGCTTAACATTACTAGTGCAATATATAATGTATTATAATTCCTATGATTAACATACAGTCAATGCTTACTTTATGAGTTTGACTGTCCCTTTGGTATCTTTCGTCCCCCTTTACTATCAATGAATAGTTCTTATGCTGGCTATTGCTGTCTAACATAAGTATAGTTTCGCTTCTCTGTTTAAAACCAAATGTTATTTCTACTACAACATTAAGTTCTTGCCTTAGGTCCGCGGCTTCAAAAGTTATAGCTAATAATGTAGGTAGACTAACCTTAAAAAAACACTGGACATGTACGCAGCTTTAATATGTTACTAAACGCTTTTTTCTTGTTGAAAAGTATCATAGCAAGGTTTCCAAAACCGTTTGACTATATTGAAAACAATGCGCAATATACCGTTGAATATATAACATTGGAATTTAATTTGATACTTGCCATTTAAATTAATTTTATAAGGAAATACTGTCATTGGCTTTCATTTTCCAGCAACTGTTTCCACTGACACATACTTCTCAATTAAATGATTACTGAAAGAAGTATCACATAACAAATATGGCAAATAACAAAGGAGATGTGGTATGATTACCAATGAGATGATTATCCACAACAGATTAGATGAAGTTGGTTTCAACAATTGAAGACAACCGTAAGCCGTCAACAATGAGAAAAACCGATACCGTATCGGAATATATGAAAATATAAACGAAATTAACTGAGAAAACTAACGATATAATCTATAACAAAACAATTATGAAATACAAATATGACACACATGAAACAACGACAACAACTTTTAAAAGACTTGGGACAAGCATATATAAAATAAGTGGGGTTAGACCAGTTTTACGGTGGCAATTCTCCTCTATTCTTCGACAGTGTTGTATTCACCTTGGCTAGCCGAGGGTAACCATCCAGTTCTCTCCTCTCTACCCGTGGCGGATTGAGATAGAATTTTGGAGACACAAGGCAATGATTTCTATGAGGAGTAGTTTCTAACCTGCTACATCTAATCTAAAAGCACATTTAAGATGACAACGTGTAATCGTAGAAAATGAAATTAAACAAACATGCTGGTTGTAAAGCAAATCTTTTACATCTAAACATAGAACGATATTTGGTGTCAATTTTATAGTTCTAAATCAACTTATTGAAGTTCCTGGATATGTTTTTCGCGCAAATGTTGGAATGTCAGCATATATTTCAAGTCTTGCTTCACGTATAAATTTGTAAACATCAGACAGTTATTTTTAAAACTCTATACTGAAAATAGTTCAAGTGCTGCCATTGGGCAAAAGTATGGTGTCGGAAGGGGCGTGATGTTTATCTATCAGTAGATAGAACAGCATTGATTATATTGTAATCACAAATTTTGGATTACTATGCCATGGGTGGAGGGGAGGGGACTAGGTCGTAAACCTTTGCTAGCGAAGTTGTGGTGAAATGTTCTTTCAGAATATGGAATACTAGTCAATACTAGGCAATACAACTAACATAGATATTATAAAATTTTGTATAAGTGCCGATGACTCAACTCTTCATCTCAGTCACAATTTGTAAAAGAAAAACAATTATATGTCCAAACACGGTCTGCCATACGAAACCTTGGGTCACACCAAACAGCAAACAATAGAGAGCCCTAAAATGACTATTGCGGAACCATTCAAAGAGGCAAACCAACGTTCAATCTAAATAAAAACGATAAACGAGAAACACGTGTGAACCACATCAACAAACGACATCTACTGATCAGCAGGTTCCTGACTTACCTGAAACCATATTGTAATATTTCAACATATAGAAAGACACACTATAAAATATCAGTTAAAATGGCCTTATTCAATCAAAATACATGTTAACACAAGTGAAAATACACAACGAGTAAATTTGATCTATAACACTATGTACATACAAAATCAATAAAATGCGAGGTGAATAAATACATGCAACAGTAGAATATTATCAATAACCTTGTACAAATATAAGAAATAAAACTAAAATGTTTATTTGTTATTCTTTCTTTTTATCTTAGTAGATACATTGTTATACATATCCATGCAGATAACATGTAGAAATAATTTACATATATTCCAAAAAGTGAAGAAATGATTACATTGTTTATGTTGTGTATTTTGATGAGTAAGTTTATCTGACTACAATGTATTATGTTAGGTATTTGCTTCTTTAGCGTTTAATTGTGTTCTGTTTTTATTCTATTTACGAGTCCTTTATGATCTGACAATAAAGACAAAGAATACCATAAATTATAGACATCGTCTTACTTCTTACAAACACAACATAAGCTATGTTATGTTGGATAACCAGCAAGTTTGTGATAAATATTAACCGTAGTATTGATAACAGACTAATACAAGTATATATTCAAATGTTTATGTTACAGTGTCACAAAGCACGTGCTGATAACTTTATGAAAATATTGAGCTTGCTTATAGTAAATTTAGACCATATGTATATGCCTTTTGTTATCTATTATTCATGTGTTTCTTTGCCACATACGTTCTCCTATTTTTTTGTATGGTAGTCCTGTATTATTATGTTGTCATTTTAATGTTATATTTAACAATGCCATTAAAGTGCGAGTTTTAGCATGCCACAAAACCCACCATTTCTTTCTTTAAAAATTTCCTGTACCAAGTCAGGAAAATGGCCAATGTTATATCATAGTTCGTTTCTGTGTGTGTAACATTTTTACGTTGTGTTTCCGTCGTGTCGTTTGTTTTCTCCTATATTTGGGTGTGAATTCACATTACTATAAGACGTGTCACGGTACTTTTCTATCCCAAATTCATGTATTTGGTTTTCATGTTATATTGGTTATTCTCATCGGATTTTGTCTAATGCTTAGTCCGTTGCTGTGTGTGTTACATTTTAATATTGATGTCGTTGTTCTCCTCTTATATTTAATGCGTTTCCATCAGTTTGGTTTGTTACCCCGATTTTGTTTTTTGTCCATAGATTTACGAGTTTTGAACAGCGGTATACTACTGTTGCCTTTATTTACACCTAATGTTCATTTATCTTCAAAATACCTAGCGATATATACAATAATGTAATACATAACAAGATTTTTATTGATGATATATATCGTTTATCCCAAGTGCATTAGGAAAGTTGTATTCAAAATAGTCACCAAATTTTAAATTATTTAGTGATATAGAATATATATAAAATCATTGCAGAATGTAATTTTAAAGAATACTGCTTACTCCTTTTCTACCTTCCTAAGAAGTTACTGTATGAAGTAAGCCTCATATGAATAAACGAGCAAGTCAACAAGAATAGAGGCACAGTTTGTTTCCATGTGAATGCATATTGTTTATTGAAAAACCTCTTCTTTCAAACTTTACACAAATGATGCAAATTAAGAAATCAAGAATAAATTTCATTTTGACAAAACTTTAAATCCTCGTAATACTAAGGATTTTCTTATCCCAGGAATAGATGACCTTAGCCGTATTTGGCACAACTTCTGGGAATTTTGGGTCCCCAACGCTCTTCAACTTTGTACCTGTTTGGCTTTATAACGATTTAGATCTGAGCGTCACTGATGAGTCATACGAAGACGAAACGCGCGTTTGGCGTATTTAATTATAACCCTGGTACCTTTGATAACAGTTTAGAACGCATACAACTGTTCACTAAGCATACTAATGAAATCTTAAGATAAATATTTCCTCTTGATAAGGATATTTTAAGAACTTTTCAATTATCTCATTTACTTTTGAGTAGGAGATAACAAATGGTTTGAAGTAGTTGAAAACAAATACTGATTTGTCAATGTAGATTTATGCAAAACAGGGCAAATATGATATATGTTTTACTTGTAACGAATCTTATTGCAGATGTAACTTACTTAAACATACAACTTGTTGGGAAATATGCAACTGTGGAAATTGAATGTCCATTTGAACCAAAGTCTTGGTTTTCTGATAAATCGTTGTCTATTGTTGTTGGAAGAGACATCAATCCCCACTTTGCATCAAAATATGGTCTCGGGGATGTTTTAAATCTTCTGATTTATAACTTTACTGATGGTGATCAAGGACGATACATGTGTCAAGGAATTGTTGATGGAAATTTCCGACAGCATACCATTATGGTTAATTTGTGTAGTAAGTAAGAGTACATTCCATATATATGAAGTCTACTTTTTCTAGCATTCCTGTTATTTCAGATCCTTCAATCAGGAACATAAATGCTAAACGAAACACATAGTTACTTGATTAATTCATATAAATACAAAAATAAGGAGATGGGATACCAAACACTATTTCAAAGTAAAACAGTACTACACAATTAAAGTTTCATTTCTTTTTAAACATAAACCTGTGTTTTTCAGACATACCAGAGGAGATATGCCATTTTTCGATTAAACGAAATTCGAATGGTAGTGAATCTAAAAGAAACCTTCTCTGCAGAGAATACACGATTAATCATTACAAATACCATCAAGCAAACGTTTATGTTTTCAAAAACCAAACTTCACAAGAAACTGTGGTTGATTCTTATGAAAAGACGTTGAATGGAAAGATAAAGGAGTATACATGTCTGATTTTAAACTCAGATAATTGTGTTACAAGCAACAATACATTTCAATTGAATGTTCAATGTGAGTAAACGTAAATCTTTTTTTTCTAAATATATGCAACAGCTGAATCATTTTAATAAACGAGATAAATCAAGGTAACAAGATTAAAAAAAATTAGGCAATTGCGAAAGGAGCGAAAAAAGTTGATGCAACAGGGTAAGCGAGTGTATATTAGGATTCATTCACCACTTTCCAGGCAAATAAATACTAAGGCATACAATGCATCAGAAGGTATGTTATTATGCGAAATTTGAATTGACAATAGAAATGAAATTGTCTGAAATTTATACAATACATTTGAATTCAAATTGTTATGCCTATTTACATACCGTGTTTAAAAAGGTTTTGGGAAAATACTGACGTTGTTTGTGTGCCTCTTTGAACTGGTGGTTTAAATAGTTATCAAATGTACCAGAATTACAATTTAGTACGCCAGACGCGCGTTTCGTCTACATAAGACTCATCAGACGCTCATATCAAAATATTTATAAAGCCAAACAAGAAAAATTTGAAGGGCATTTAGAATCAAATTTCAAAAAGTTGTGCCAAATGCGGCTAAGGTAATCTATGCCTGGGATAAGAAAATCCTTAGTTTTTCGAAAGATTCAAGTTTTGTAAACAGGAAATTTATAAAAATTACCACATAATTGATATTCATGCCAACACCGAAGTGTTGACTACTGGGCTGGTGATATCTTCGGTGACGAAACGTCCACCAGCAGTGGCATCGACCCAATGGTTTGAATACATAGTTATCATAGGTACCATGATTATAATTTAGTACGCCAGATGCGCGGTTCGTCTACATAAGACTCATCAATGTCGCTCATATCAAAATATTTATAAAGCCAAACAAGAACAAAAGTTGAAGATCATTAAGGATCCAAAATTCCAAAAAGTTGTGCCAAATACGGCTAATGTAATCTATGCTTGGGATAAGAAAATCCTTAGTTTTTCGAAAAATGCAATTTTTGTGAACAGGAAATTTATAAAAAATGACCACATTATTGATATTCATGCCAACACCGAAGTGTTGACTACTGGGCTGGTGATACCCTCGCACATATGTGTATCTCCTTTACAGAATCTATAAGTTGTTTTTAAAGTGATAATGATTATAACACACTGTTGACTGCAGTGTTCCTGTCCTTGACCTTTTGCATATTATGTCTTTTTTTTTTTTGGTATAGACATCGTTGTCAATATAATAAAATGTTATGCGACTGTCACACACGGGAGAGGTTTAGCTAGCTCCAAAACCTTGTTTATCCACAATTTTCTATGTACGAAAATGTCTGTACCAAGTCAGGAATAGGAAAAATGATATCAATTCGTTTAATGTGTGTGAGCTTAGAAATTTACCATTTGCTTTTGGACTATCCGTTTAGAATATCCTCCTTTAATTTGGTAGTGTTGATATTTTACTTTTTATTCTCTAAACGATATCGATTAAGCAAACAATAACTGAAAAAGCAATGCAAAAGAAAATTTGTAGTTACCGACAGCAAACTTTCACTTTTGATTGGTGGTAAAATATGCATTCGACTTCATAAAAAAAAAATAATAGAACACGGCTTTTACTCTGTTTACATCAAACTACTAATTTAAACTGTTGTAGCTGTGTTGATAATAAACTATTACTGTCTCTTAATGAGGTAAATATAAGTCTATTAAACCACATATTTACCGAAACAAAAGACAGTATTGTTTTATTCACTATTTCGCGAGAAATATATGTAAAGGCAATTATTTACCAAACCAATTGTACACTAACGTTATTTAGCACAATAATGCACGTAAAAGCAAGCGATACTTTGTGCGATGAACAGTCTTTTTCCGCAGGTGAATATGCTTATTTATTCAAAATTATCTCAGGGATATCCAGTGAAGAAATATCGGGTAAAAAGAAAAAGGAATTGACCACAAAAGTTAACAACTATACATGTGGCTGTTCGCCAACATATGCTGTGAATAATTCAGACTGCACTGACACTATTCAGATGTATGAAAGAAATGAAACTCTATACTTGGATAACTTCAAATTGTCGACTTCTAACACATTTCTTTGCTATATTGACCAAAGTGATATTCTGAAGGAAATCATATCTACAACAAAATTTGAACATACAGGTTAGTTTGATTAAGGAGGCTGGAGGGTATAATAATTTCGGAAAAAATGAAACAATTATTTTTCATTACAAGTTAAATTTATTACCATTATTAGTTGTTACTTTATCATATGGTACACAAATCATTAAAAAAATCAATTTGTGTTGGCCCCAGATGACTTTTAAAATGTATTTATCATTGAAAAAGCTCCAAATTATGTACCTTTGGGGCAAAAAAGCCATTTGTTGGCATGACATTGAAATGGAAAGGGATTAATATGATATGAGTTGAAAAACTTGTTTCCCAATCCACTATAAATGAATATGTTTAAACTAAACTAAAATTGAAATATCTTTTTTAACTGCTCGGTGACCTATATTTTTATTTTATTATTTTTAAATAAGCTGTACTTAAACTAAAGTTTGGTAAAATTTGAGCGATTTCTGTAATTTAGTTCTTTTTTTATTTTTTTTCTCTCCTATTAGTTCAATAGAAAAAAGTGACTTTACACAAATGTGTGCTGTTTTCGAAGGCAGATGTTGAGCGTAAATGAACGATTACCCCATCTTTTTAATTTATTTTTCTATTAAGTATAAGATTAGGTTAATTTGTAGAAAACATAGCAGAATCCTATATTAAAAAAAATGGTTTAGACTCACGAGCCACCTTAAATGTGAATAAAATCTGTAACTGGTTTATATTTGCAGAGAGTAAAAAAGAGAGTTTAATTTCGTTATGCTGAAAATAATCCATAGAAATATCGATTTCTTAAATACTTAAATACCGTATCACTATAGCTAGAAAAGGTCCTGACTTGACAAACATTTAAAAATCCTATAGATGTATCATTTTTTATAGGTTCATTAAGCTTTTTTTCTAAATTAAATTTGTGTCATCGACACAGCTTGTCTCTATTGGCAGGAAGCAATTTTCACGAGTTCGGCTAACTATTTTTCGGTCTTAATGTACCCGGTAAGAACATGACCAAAAAGGAATTATGTGAATCGGAAAACACTGAAAATCATCCGACGAATTCTGTATAATAATTCAAATAGTCACCTGATCTATCAAGATATATGAAAATAAAATGTACAGTTTTGATAGTTGCTATTCAATATCCATTCGGGATGATAGGTGATTTATGCATAACATATTTCCTGTTTAAAGGATTAAATGGCTTTTCATGTGTTAATTGAATATCGATACTAAGAACTATTTAACTTTAACAGCTATCCGTTTACCACATTTCAATTGTTTTTTCTTAGCATAACAAACAAAATGTAAAGGGAACAATAGTAATAATTGACTGTTTACATTTTTCCTTAAGTAGACATTAATTTCATGCAATTGACGTATACATTTGGTGGAATAGCTGCTGTTCTTGTAGTCATTCTCGTGTGTGGTAGTGCAGTCATTATAACAATGGCAAGACACAAACGTATGTACACGTATTTTAATATATGTATTTAAACGTAAATCAATGAATAATCTCAAATATTTGATTGATTTAATGTAGGCCTATTCTTATTCATATTTCGCCTTCGGTCTCAAGTAATGAATTAGCTTAACTTCTCTGTGAGGGATGAAGTTAACATGTAATATCTCTGTTTAAAGAAACGAACTATAGCCATCGGACTATAGATAGCCAGTGACCTTGACCCTAGTATATAAGCACCTGTTCCATAATAACTCGTCATTATTTTTCTAGAGGGGTGAAGTAACCACTTACTTCACAGTTATTTTTCTTAATAGTTTATAGTTTTTTGGTTGGTAAGTTATTTTTTCCAAGTTTCTTAAATCCCATTGTCTTGAGAATTAAAGAATTTCTTGTCTACGAGGTACGACAAGTGTTGATATTAATTAGAAATAAAGAATTTCTTGTCTACGTTGTACGACAAGTGTTGTTGTAAATAAATAAATAAATATTGTCTACGTTGTATGACAAGTTTTTTCATTAAAGTTTTTGCCTACGTAGTACGGCAAGTTGTTAGTTTGTTATTTTACTCCTGTTTGTTAAACAGGTAGATAATTACAGGTGTATTTCTCTTTAACTGAAGGTCGCTTGTACTCTTCAGGTTTAGCACGTGTTTTACCTGCACAGGTACACGTTATATTATTCAAACTTTTAAAATGACTGAGTCTGAAAATGAAGATGTTTTGCTTTTGCATGATGAAAATGATATTGATAATGAAGCCGATGGCTATGATTTTCAGCATCTGTATGTTGCTAATGAAATAAAAAATGATGATTTGAATAGGAAAACTAGAGGTAGTGTCAATAAACCTCCTAAAAAGCCTAATAGAATTATAAAAGGCACTGCCATTTCGAGTGACAAGGCACCTAAATCAGTCAAAAGGAAAGCTAAGGCTACTAGTGCTACTAGTAAAGCCACTAAATCTCCTAGAGTTGAGGATTTATCTCCTGAGGAATTATCAGTGTTGAGGGATAAAATGGGCATATCTACAATGGGCAAGTCAATTGACACTTTGACTCATCTTTTTAGAGGATTTATTAATAATTGTGGAAAAGAGCCTGTAAGGGCCCCTAGGTGTGAGACAGTTTCACAGTCTTCCATTCAAGCAGAGGTTGTGAACCCTGCTGCTGTATCCTCTAACACTCAAATTTTGCCTTTAGATGCTAATTTAAATACAGATTCTGTTCAGGATTTTGATCTGGATTACTTGGAGGATCCAGTATATTTACCTCCTTCTGGAGTCTCTGCTAGGGCTGATGACAGTCCAGCACCAGTTGATTTTGACACTTCTTTTGACCCAGCCCTAGGGTTTTCTAATGCCTTTAGGGCTCCTCTTAGTGAGGTTAATGTACCACTTTCTCAACCTGTTGTTGAACAGGGTGAACAATACGATTATGATTTTGATTGGGAAATCCCACAGTTGAATACTGAAGAGAAGACTGGGCCAAAATTATCTTCTGGGCTTTCAAAGGCTGTAAATGCTGCAATGTCGGTTAAATCAAATTACGAGAGTATTAAATTGATCGAGGAGAGATATTTACGGCCAGAAAATTGTGAGAACCTTTGTGTTCCTAGGGTCAATAAGGAGATTTGGACCGCACTGCCTAGACAGGCCCACACTGTTGATTCCAAAATGCAAGAAACTCAAAGATATTTTGTTAAGGGTTTGACCCCTATTGTTCAGTTGGCCAATCAGTGCTGTAGGAATGAGCCTTTAAATGTCGACAACACTAGAAAGCTTTTGTCTGACTCTATTTGTTTGTTAGGCCATGGTTTTCTTTCTCTGACACAGAGGAGACGCTCAGCACTTAGACCTTATTTTAATGACAAGTTTAAACCTATTTGTAATTCTGATGTTCCGGTGGATTCATCACTCTTTGGGGCTGACTGCATGAAGCAGATGAAGGAACTTGGTGACTACACCAAGATTCCAATAGCTAGTCCTAGATTCCTAGGTAGAGGATCTAGGTCCAACAACTTTAGTGCTCCAAGCAACTTTAGTAGAGACCATTATCAGTCTTTAAACTCCAGAGGCCCTGTCGGTCGACAGGGCGGACGACAATTCCCCTCCCTAAGAGGCAGAGGGAGAGGTTTCCAGACAGGGAACAGAGGGTCCCAAAGAGGTCACAACTCTCAGAGAGGGTTCAACCAGAACAACCATTATCGACAATAGTTAAGGTGAGAGAACTTAATTATCCCGTATGGGAAAGTATTACAAGTGATCTATGGATATTAGATACAGTTAGAAATGGTTATAAAATTGAATTTGATGTTGAGCCACAAGCTTCATCTTTTATGCATGAAATACATTTCCCTGTTCACAAGATTGAAATTATTTCAGAAGAAGTCCAAAAATTATTGGCTAAGGGAGCTATTAAAAAAGTTGAATCATTGGAGAACCAGTTTATTTCCAATATTTTCTTAGTTCCTAAGAAAGATGGGTCTTCAAGGCCTGTTATCAATTTAAAATATTTAAACAATTTTGTGGCTTATCATCATTTTAAACAAGAACATTTATCATTTGTTTTAGATGTAATTCAGAAGGATGATTATCTAACATCCATAGATCTCACAGATGCTTATTTTAGTATAAGTATAAATAATGATTTTAAGAGATATTTGTGTTTCATGTGGAAAGGACATTTATATGAATTTCAGGTTCTTTGTTTTGGATTGGCTTCTGCACCAAGAGTTTTTACTAAGGTTTTAAAACCTGTTTATGCATTTTTTCGGAAAAATGGCATTAGATGTATTTATTACATTGATGATTCTCTTGTTATGGATCAGAATTTAGAAAGTTGTATTGTAAATACAGAAAAAATGGTGCAGAAGCTTGATGAACTTGGTTTCAGAATTAATTATAAGAAGTTTGTCCTTATTCCTTCAAAACGCATTGTTTTCTTTGGTCTCATTATTGATACTGAGTTATTTAAGATTTTTCTGACAGATGAGAAATTGAATAAAATTATCTCCCTTGGGAAAACTATTCTTCAACAGAAGTGTGTTACTGTAAGATGCTTTGCATCATTTATTGGTCTTGTGGTACATGCTTTTAATGCAGTATCTGTGGGACCACTTCATTACAGAAACATGGAGAGAAATAAAGTGGGAGCACTGAATAGTTGTCATGGTGATTTTAACTCAAATATTTTTATCACACAAGAGTCAAGAACTGAAATCTTTTGGTGGGTTAACAATTTAAGATCTGAGAATGGAAAACTGATAAGACCCATACAAATAAACTTTTGGATTGAAACAGACGCTTCATTAGAAGGTTGGGGAACTAATTTTGAAGGACAATTTGCTGGTGGTAGATGGAGCTTGTCAGAACGCTCTTTTCATATAAACTTCTTAGAATTGTTGGCTATATTTTTCTCTTTAAGAGCATTTTTTAGTCACAAAGAGTCATGCCATATTGGTATACGATCAGACAATACTACTGCAGTAGCTTATATTAATGAAATGGGAGGCATGGCCTCATTGTCACTTGACAGGCTTGCTGCAGAGATTTGGGCTTGGTGTTCAGAAAGAGATATTTTTATCACAGCTCAGTATATTCCTGGAATAGAAAATTTTGATGCTGATCATATGTCTAGAAATTTTACAGATTCCACAGAGTGGCAATTGAAAGTAGAAATATTTGATAGAATTTGTAAACATTTCTTTGTTCCAAACGTTGATTTGTTTGCTTCACGTTTGAATTTTCAGGTCCCTAGATTTGCATCATGGTCATTTGACCCACAAGCTACTTATGTTGATGCTTTTACTATTTCATGGTCTAATTTTAGACCATATATTTTCCCACCTTTTACTTTGTTGGGGAAAATTTTAATGAAAATTTTAAGTGACAAGGTTGAGAAGGCTATTTTGATTATTCCATTTTGGCCTGCACAAAGTTGGTTTTCTTTACTAATACCAATGTTAATTTCTTTGCCAGTTAGACTGCCTCAACACAAAGATTTAGTAATGATGCCGCATACAGGAGAATGCCATCCATTAAGGAAGAGACTAAGTTTAACCGTATGTATTGTATCCGGAAATCGTTACTTGATAGAGGATTTTCAGAATCATCTGCAGATGTCATCATTGCATCTTGGAGACCTTCTACAATCAAGCAATACCAATATTCTTGGAGAAAATTCGTTATTTGGTGTGTTCAAAGGAAAACCAATTATTTTCGACCATCTGAAAAGGATGTAATAGATTATTTAAATTTTTTGAAAAACAGTAACTTTTCATATTCAGTGTTAAATACTACTCGGTCAATGTTGACACAGACTTTATCCTTTTTTGGAGTAGAGGTTACTAAATTTGTTTTTGTTGAACGTATGTTGAAAGGTTGCTTTAACCTGAATCCGCCAAGAGCAAGATACTCTTTCACTTGGGATGTTAATTTAGTACTTTCGTTCTTGAGTTCTTTATATCCATTGGAGGATTTAACATTGAAAAATTTGACTTTTAAACTTGTAGCTTTAGTTGCTTTGACCACAGCTGCTAGAGCACAATCTATATCAGCACTAGATTTAAATTTTATGTCTTTTAGTCAAAGACAAGGGATTATAGTGTTTCATATACAGGAACTTTTGAAAACTACTAGACCTGGTTTTAGTCTGCCTAATGTGGTGTTTAAGCGTTTTGTTAAACCAGAACTTTGCGTGGTGAAGACATTGATTAATTATGTTTTACGTACAAGAGATGTCAGGAAGACTTCTAGTTTATTCATTTCTTATGCAACTTTTCGTAAAGTTTCTACTTCTACGTTATCTAGATTGTTAAAAACTGTGTTACTTTTAGCGGGCATAGATATTAACATTTTTAAGGCACATTCATTTAGAGGTGCCTCTACTTCAGCTGCGTTAGCTTCTGGATGTTCTGTGAAAGACATTATGGCAACAGCTAATTGGACATGTGCTAATACATTTTATAAGTTTTATAACAGAGAATTTAATGATATTGGCAATACAGACTTTGCTTCTGCAGTTATTAATGCTTGATCTTGTATTTGTTTAAGCTTTATTAAATGTTGCATTTGTATGCTTTTGTTTTTAGTTTGTGTCTACACTTTAAACAAGCTAATTCATTACTTGAGACCGAAGGCGAAATATGAATAAGAATGTTCCTTCATCCAAGCATATCTTGGATGTGCAGGATGAAGGTCATTCTTAGAATATGAGCCTGAGGCTCGAAAGTAATTAATTCCCACCCTAGGGATTATGAGTTAGACCCACCCTTTTCTTATGGGTTTTTTGGTCGACACAAACTTGCTTTAAATTATGACGAGTTATTATGGAACAGGTGCTTATATACTAGGGTCAAGGTCACTGGCTATCGATAGTCCGATGGCTATAGTTCGTTTCTTTAAACAGAGATATTACATGTTAACTTCATCCCTCACAGAGAAGTTAAGCTAATTCATTACTTTCGAGCCTCGGGCTCATATTCTAAGAATGACCTTCATCCTGCACATCCAAGATATGCTTGGATGAAGGAACATTTTTGTTATAGTCAATTGACTAGCTTTTACTGAGAAAAGAATACTATTGAACACAACATTTTAAATTTCTTTTCAAATTATATAATTTATATAAACGATTTGATTTAAACATGAATATTTACCATTTTGTTGGACAACGAATGGTTTGTGTAATAACTGTTGATGGTCAACTTTCACTTAGGTAATGTAAATTATAAACTTGCCATTTTTAAAATTTCAATTTCGACCTGTCCATGATCTAAAAAATATGATTGAAAATATTGGTTGAACCCAAAATAAGATAAAAATACAACACGACATTTTGATATAAAAAGTAATGTATATATGTCAAAGATTTACAATGTATTGTAGTTAGGAATACGACAGTTGTTGTCCATTCGTTTTTAATGTGTTTTGTCATTAGATTTTGCCATGTGATTGGGGACTGTCGGATTTTATTTTCCTCGGAGTTCAGTATTTTTGTGATTATGCTTTTTGCTCTGGTATAATTTTGTTTCATACTTATAATTATTCAATTAAGAAAAAATAATTTTGAATACGTTGGAAAAAAATTATGAACTGGTTTGATGTTGGTAAATTTAATATACTTGTCACACTGAACAAAGATATGACGAACAATATAAGTTACGACAGAATTGCGAATGTCCAAAATAATAAGAGATTTTAAAAGCAAACATATATCTATATATATATACCAAAAAAACAAACACTTGCGGTTCTGGTTTTGCTATTCGTTATTATTCGTTGGATACCAATTTTCTAAGGTTTCGTGGATACAAATGAACCACGAATTCAAATAATCAACGAATTAAAAATTTTGTATAGGTTTTGCATGCAGAGAATGGCAAAACCACAAAATCAAATATCCCAAAAAATGCAATTTTTCCTCAAACCAAGAAAATCGATACCCACAAAAATAAATAATTCCACGGTATTATGTGGTTTTGTTCAGTATTTTTAATTTTTCTGAAAAAAACTTTTTTAAGAACTATTTCGAACTATCAACGTGTATGGTATCTATTTTGTTCAACATATTTTTTAAAATATAAAATATAGGAAATTATTTTCAATTTGCATGCTCAGATTATAAAGATATTATTTATTGGTTACACGAATCGATATTAGCTTAAAAATATCCTTGCCATGTGGAAACTTGAAACAATCAGTTTTTGGAGTACTACCATGATATAATATATAAATAACACTGTTTCTTTGAGACATGTGTTATATCAAAATCTTCATTCTGATATGTTTTCTCAAACAGTCAAAACTAGACACATGTTTGATCATGTTAATGAAGAACTGTCAACAAAGTATCTTTTTTGCAGATCAGATGACAAGATCCAGTGTTCAAAGCCCAGCCGAACGGTAAGAACAGCGCAGCTGACATTATTTCTTTTTTTTGCTTACCTGGCATAAAAGTGAGCTTTTTTGTCAATTGTAGTCCATCATACGTTGTCGTCCGTTGTCATTCGTCATTAACTTATACCAAAATATTATTAATTTGTAGCTGACTCATCATCCATGGTAACTGCCATTAGGGGAATGTGTTTTTTGTACGATCCTACGGACAATACATACAAATGTCTTTTTTATTCGAGAACCAAGAAATGAAATGAAACCAAACATAACATGAATGTTCCTTATGAGGTGCTAACCAAGTGTTTCCTGTGGGAAAACATACAAATGTTTTCGTCGAGAGAATAAATGCATTGAATGAAACCAAACATGACACGAGTGTTCCTAATGAGATGATTAGCAAGTGTAGAAACTTTTTAGCCGAACCATCACCTAAGATTACCGACGTAGGTACAATACAATCAAATTTCATCCTTTATAAAACCACAAATGGAATGAATCAAACATGACAAAAATGTATGTTTCTTATGAAGTGCTTACCAATTATTTTTACTTTCAAGCTGATATTTCAAGATAGCCATCATAGAGAGATTTAGTTTAACATATTACGCCGTTGGAAATACATACGAGTGTCTTCTTTAAGATGACCACTAAATGGAATATTACGGTATCTGTTATCATTTTAATCTATTTTATATTATTTCAAAAGAAAAGTAGAATCAGTTAAGTAACACAAGCTCTTGAACACTTCTAGTGTATATTGCTATGATGGACTTTACGCATAACGCCTATACCAAAATTATTCCGCTCGCAGACAAAAAGAAATTAAGTAAATAATTAGATTATAAATATTTCAAGAACTAGTACTTCTCATACGTGACTCGCATATCGATTTCTACTTTGATTTAAGTACTTTTTACAATTTGATTGGATGATTTAAATTCAATGACACAAGAAAGAAGCGTATCAATGACTGGTTTCCTGTATAAAATATACTGGCTGGTGAGGAATTGTTTTCTTATTTGATATCAATTTGTTGTATCCTGAATACAGTTTGATAAAGATCAACATCGTATATTGAATATTTGAACTGTTAGCATTTGTTAGAAAAAATGTCATACCTAGATGGGAAAAATACATATATAATCGAACATACAAGATTTTTGGATTCGCTATCCCAATTTTTATCATCAGTATTGTATGTCATTGTCATATAAACATGTATACTGTTATTAATCAAGAGACTTTTTCAGCACTGTGTCTGTAGAAGATGAAATTCAGTATAGAGAGCCTGTTGTACCTGATTATTTAGACATAATTGATATTGTCAATCCTCACTCAATCGAGATGACAAACGACAACCTTGATACATCTCATATTCCAAACTCTACGTATAGTAGACGTGTGAGCTCTGATTATGAATCCGTCGATTCTAGGAGTGGAAACACGGACACATCACACGAACAATATGTTGTTATTGTCGACAGTACAAATAGCAGCCCAAACACCATTTTCGAGAGGGGTATACATTCAGACATTCATCATTACGTTAATACAAACATTATGAATCCTTATGAAGAGCTGAAAAATCAAACCAGAGATATCAACACGTATAAAGATCTTAATGATGGGTTTTAAGAAAGAAATATTTGTCTAGTGTATATTAATTTTAAAATTGTATAAAAAAGACGTGGAAATTAATATCGTATAGGTTTAAACAAAGCATGATTATACCAAAAAACCTGATTACGATTAAACGAATAAGAACATCAGTAAGATACAAACACAATCCTAGTGATTTATGCTTTTGTTTTGTTAATTGCTTTTTATTGTTTTTCAAATGATATACTGTGTAGCATAAATATCATTCAAAATCAAACATCTGACATGCATATCAAGACTTAGATCTATCGTAATTATGACTAATACTGTAAAACAATTCACAAAAGAGAACATCGGAGCAATATATCTGTGGTTTGTGTCGTGGAATTGTTTATAATGACATCATAACAAGTAAACATATAATTGATTTTAAACTCATACTCATAGATTAGAACTTAATTAAGAATAGTTAATGTCGAATTCCATTATTTTGATCGCAATATTGTGTCAATAGTGAAGCAGGAACCTCAATTCTTCTGCGATCATCACGGTGCGTTTGGCGTTTTAAATGATAACCCTGGTACACAAATATATCAATGCTTTAATCTATGACTTATTCAATAAAGCCATTCAAATTACATAATGTAGCGATGCGTAGAGTCGCACACGATGTTCTGTTTGCATGCTTTTATTACATGTACACGTCTAAAATTATATCCCAAAATGTGATTCTGTATAAATATTTTTAATGTATGATATTGTAATAAAGAAATGTTATCCATTCAGTATTTTGGGGAGAAAGTTTTAAATCCAGACTAAAACTCAATGGAATTACTGATTGAAATGTATAGAGAAACGGAATGTATTTAAAATAACACGATCAAAATATCAAAGATCGTTTCATACTCGTTTTTATGTATCAAAGTAATAAACAATAAGAATAGAATGTAGTTCAACTTTAGCAGGATGTTATATTTGTTAGTTTTTATTCACAATATCAAATTTTATATGTGGATTACACATGAAATAAATAAACATAACACATCTATATTTGTAAATTAATATATACTAAATGGCAACATTGATCAACAATAAAAGAGACAAAAATTACAAATAGAAAATCAAAATTGTTATTTTTAAAGTAGGACAACAAAAAAAATCACCATTTGCATTATGGCTAAGAAAACAAAATAGTAAAAAGAAAAAAAAAAGACTTAGCATAAGAAACTACCAGTGAATCATGTGAAATCCAAGAATATAGTGATCAGATGAAATGTCTCGAAAGTTGAACACTATTCAATCCTCCCATATTTTGCTAATGATCAGGCCGCTGATTAGTTGAAATATATACGTCAGCTGGGAAGCAAAACACATTTTGAAACTTAAAATTATGAAGTAAAATGGCCATGTAACACTGTAAAAGCAAATTCCACACTCAAATGGTAAAGTTTACCAGTGGAAAATCTTTTTGTAAGACATTTAAATCATCATAACAGTTAATTATTTAGCATAAGATTATGGCTCATATCTTAATGTGATGCCACTACTTATTATAAAAGAGAGAAGCAACAGTACAAAAAGGATATTCAACATGATCAGTCAAAAAAAAAAAAAAAAATAACAACGGGTTGACAAATAAAAAAAGCCTATATGATATCAACAGTATACAAAGCACAACATAGAACATTATAAACTGAGCAATACAAACCCCGACAAAAATCAGGGATGATATACTGTGTTCCGGATGTCTAAAAAGATCCTGATGCATTAGCAGACCCTTCGTGTTGGTCGTCTAAGTACTACTCCAGTAATCATTTCAATAGGTAGGTCACATTCGTGGAAAATGTACCATTTGATCTCAAGTTGCAGTCATTTATCATTTCCGATAGTAAAATTATAGGTCGATGTTGTCGAGTTATTAAACATTTAAATAGATGAATTGAGACAGAAAGAGTTAATTGTCTTAGCTTTATTTTTATAAATTCAGGTGGAACCAACAATTTTCTTCGAAAAAGACCTGTATAAAGTCAGGGATGTGGAAGTCGTTTTCTATTTTGCGAACAAATGTTATGGACCTCCCCTTTTTGAATTTGTGTTTGATATTTCTATTACACTCTTTGTGGTAAATTTCAGTTCAAAAAGATTGAAAGAGTCAAAATCATTTTAGTATTGAAGCACTGAACACTTTTAAAATGGCGTACGCCCGAAACGTCTTTTTAAGTTTGCTGGAGAATAGTTAGTTGGGAGAATAGTGCTAATCAATGGGCGTATAGTCATAGTGGTTCGATGTAACTGTATTGGTCTGAGACATATCACAAAGGCTAATACATGTGATCCAAAACCCGAAAATTAAAATTACACTATTAGTCAATGCCTCAAATTAACAACAACAATGCTGATTGACCTATGTTTACGACCGTAAGAAGATGCACACGGGTCCTTAACAAAACAACGATTTCAATGCAATTTGATGTAAACAAAAAAACAATATATATAATACAATTGTATGAAGATGTACATTTATTTGATACACCTGAAACACGCTTTGTGTTTTCTTCGTGTTTTGTTTTTACCAATTCTTCCAATGTTCAATAATACTTGAATATGACAATATAAATATAATTTCTAATATAATCGCACATTATACAGTTTGGTAACAAAAAAAGGCTAAAAAAAAAGATGAACAATTATTTTGACAAATACACAGCAAATGACATTGAATGGTTGGTTTTTGTATTCGAACGAAACGAGTAGCGAACGAACCTTAAATTTATTTATATGCAATGAATAACTCTTGCAGCTCTCAATTTTATACTCTATATTTTATAGCTTCCGTTGTGTCGTTTGTTTTCTCCTATATTTGAGTGTGAATTCACTTTACTATAAGACGTGTCACGGTACTTTTCTATCCCAAATTCATAGATCCAAAGCAAAAATAGCCAGTATATTCTATTAAAGTGTTCAATCTTAATTAGGGAAAACAATACTGCAATTGTTCAACTTTTTTTATTTTTCTGTGTCATATGACACAATTGCGGAAATATGACAATTAATGATTAAAATGTATGAACTGAAAAGGAAGTGCATCATACTTCACTCACCATTGTTCTTAATAATTAAATTTCCATAATATCATTCTTAATGAATTCCTCAGTTGTGTATATTATATCGGTACTTAGGTAAATATACATTGCATTGATTAGGGTAAAATTGAAAATGGAAATGGGGAATGTGTCAAAGAGACAGCAGCAGAAGGTCACCAACAGGTCTTCAATGCAGCGAGAAATTCCCGCAGCCGGAGTCGTCCTTCAGCTGGCCCTTTGACAAATATATATACTGGTAAAGTGATAAATAACGCCATACTAAACTCCAAATTGTACACAAGAAACTAAAGTTAAAAATAATACAAGACTAACAAAGACCAGAGGCTCCTGACTTGCGACATGCGCAAAAATGCGGCAGGGTTAAACATGTTTATGAGATCTCAACCGTCCCCCTATACCTCTAGCCAATTCAGAAAGTAAGCGCATAACAATACGAACATTAAAATTCAGTTCAAGAGAAGTCCGATTCTGATGTCAGAAGATGTAACTAAAGAAAACAGACATGCCAGCTCCAGACCTCAATTAAACTGATTGAAAGATTATGTCTTCATCATATGAATATCAGGCACAATCCTTCCCGTCAGGGGTTTAGTATCATACCATCATAACATATATGAGAAGACCAACTGGTTTTTAAATAAATGTGCTTAGTTCCGATGCAAAGACCCTATTAGTGAATCAATATTAACGCCAAAATATGCAATCTTTAATGACCTGACAACAGTATCGTAACTCTTAATAAGAGAATAGGTACGAAAAATGCTCGCAGCGCCAATGTAAGTTTTCGACTAACCGATCGTGACAATAACTTGTACTGGTAAATAGACTGAATCGGCTAGACTTGTCAGCGTGTGTCCGTCTGCTTCAGGTTCTAGTTTACGATTGCCAGATCCGGAACGAGGCTCCGCCGTCTTCCGGATCTGTCTCCTCCGCCAGTGGAACACCATCGACGACCCTGTGGTACTACAATATTCTTAGCGTTATTTTTATAATGGTGGTTACAATTCAGGTGTAACCAACAATTTTCTTTGAAAAAGACCTGTACAAATAAAGGCAACAGTAGTATACCACTGTTGGCTTTATTTGTGGCGTATTGCGCATACCTACTGCATACGCCTTGCAGATGTCTTCAATATGAAATATAGGTCAATTAATTCAATCTCTGTGTCATCAGTCTTAATTATTTTTGTCAGTAGCAATCTATGTTTTAGGGCTACTTGTAATGTGTGAGCTCTAATCAAAAACCTTGGATGGTGTACCATTAAACACTTAATATTAGTATTTCGTGCGTTTAAAATGCATCCCTAAGTTAACTGTTATGTTTTCGTACAGCTGTACTAAAAAATAAAAATAAATGTAAAGGGTAATATGGTAATAGTAGTGAATATAAAAACAGTTATATTCTAATATATACTTAGGATGTCATTCATCTATTGTCAAAATAAAACATACTTTTATTGCCGTCGTTAGTTTTATCCTTTTACGAAAGGAAATCCAATATTCAATAGGACGACACACTTTTTAAAATGTCGTTGTATATTTTTTCTGAACTTAAGATGACGACCTAGCCAAATAAGCAACATTATAATTCAATTGGCCTGGAGACCAAATATAAAAATGTTAACAAGAGATAGTAGATCACAGACATATTTTATGTTATACCCCTGTATGTTTATTTAAATTGCGAAAATAACATTTGATTGGTTGAAGCTATTACACGTGACAAAACTTCAAATTCTCTTAACATTAGGATTATCCTGTGCGACGTTATCCGCGGTTAATGTTTTGAAACTTTTTTTAAGGTAGTATAGTAATCATAATACATTCGTTTTAAAAGATATTATAACAGATTTAAAAAACAGAAATGAATACATAATTAACTTTTAATCGTTGCTGTTTATAATTGTGTACCTATTTAGTTATAAAAACCAACAGATACAAAAACAATTATGTAAATCAGAAGAAATATGAAAGTATAGGCAGTAGAAAGAAACATTCATTTGCCTTTAATGACAATTTTTAGAGCACAGAACTATTTTATTATATGTATATAATGCTTTGCCAGAAGAAGCTACGTTAAGTTTACTAACAGGAAATTGAATATTTGTTCTACATATATTCGTTTCAATATAGTAAGTATATAAAAAAGAAGATGTGGTATTATTGCCAATGAGACAACTGTCCACAAGAGACCACAATCACACAGATGTTAACAACTATAGATCACCGTACGGCCTTCAACAATGAGCAAAACCAATACCGCATAGTCAGTTATAAATGGCCCCGATAAGACGATGTAAAACAATCCAAAAGAGGAAACTAACGGCCTTATTTATATAAAAAATATGAACGAAAAACAAATATGTAACACATAACCAAACGACAACCACTGAATTACAGGCTCCTGACTTGGGACAGGCACAAACATAAATAATGTGGCGGGGTTAAACATGTTAGCGGGATCCCAACCCTCCCCCTAACCTGGAACAGTGGTATAACAGTACAACTATAAAAATCAGTTGAAAAAAACTTAACTCATCAGATGGACAAAAATACAAGTTATTATCAACTTTCAAATTGGCATTGTCACGTTTTTTTTAATATGATACATTTACGTCATGTTTATTATGCCTTCGAAACATAAGATATATCAGGGGAAACACCACAATATTGTTACATTATTAAAGATTGATGTTCAAAGATTTTTTTGTAGTTTTTCAATTGAAAATGTATCGATTGCAATTGTAAGGGTCATAGTCATGTGCATAAATTGAGGAAACAATCAATTAACAATAACAATATACAATTAACACGACAATAGAATTATTTATTCTTCATCTTAAATTATCCAATATGAATCATTTAATCTTCTCAAATCAAACTTATAAAATCCTGAGTTCTGGATTATATATTCATTTTTACACCAAGCTCCATTTTAACGTGAGTATTTATATATATATAGATATATAATATCTTAAGTTATTTAAATAATGCAATCCTCTTGGAAGAATCTTAAATAGTAAAACAAGAATGTTGCAGTTGAGTATTGCTAAATGTTCTTAAATTCATGAATATGTACATGATGTATTACACAAATTTTATACTTTTCTAATGGGTTGCAGATAAAAAAGCAATCTCGATATTTTTATCCCGATATTATATGTAGAAACGATTTCGACATTATTGAATATATTGTTGGTAAATTTGTGTTGATAGCGTCTTATAATTGATATTTGACCCCCAAAAATTAATTGTGTTTTAGGCGAGGGTAGAGTCGGACTTGATGTATTGCTTACAATCTGGCACCTATCAAAAGTTTTTTTGCATTTTGTATGTGCACATTGATGCATGTTTTTTGGTAGCCAGAAAAGTGTTACATAAACAAAAGCTTTTGTAGCATTTATATTTAAACAATTTAAAAATATGAAATGAAAAAGTAGGAATAATCGAAAGTCAAACTGGAGATAGATTATAAATATTTCCGTTTTAGGGCATTACAAAACACTGGACATTATTTAAACTTTTTTATGATATAAATTTAAAAAATATGAATACAAATGTATTTTATTCATAATGATATGTACAAGTTTAATTGTTAAGTGAGTGTAGGCGTAAGAAAATTGAAACCGAATGTAAAAATCCCGTATCAGCCCATAGGCCAAAACGGCTGTTTCGTATTGTCCTCCGTATGGCCCTTTCCGAAAGCAACATTATCTATGATTCATTTTGACATGACAACGTCACAAGTATTGCACATGCTGATTTATCCTTTTAGGAACTGATGTGTTTATACTAGTGGGAGATATTGTGGAGATAATTGTGCAAATCGTGATACAAGCATGAAATTTGGTATAGAGGTTTACTAAACGATAATTAAAAAAAATCAGCTGCTGGCCATCATAAATTTCCATTTTTTCAAGATGGCCACCGCTCATTTTATAAATGGCGTCATATATAATTCGCTACATTTCGTAAATCCTTTGAAAGCTGTGCTATAGGTATAATCCAAAGTCAATTTTCATAAAACGTAAATAACAGTTTCTAAAGTACGATAAAACAATACATAAATGACGAAAAAGTGACAAAAATGGCGGCAATTACGTTGAAAATGGTTCCATTTCGTAAATCCATTAAAAGCTGTGTTTTCGGTATAATCCAAAGTAAGGTTTGATAAAACGAAAACAACAGTTCCTAAAATACGATGAAACAATACATAAAACACGAAAAGTTACTTCCGGTTCCAAAATGGTGGCAAAAACGTTGAAAATTGCTACGTTTCGTAAGTCCCTTGAAAGCTGTGTTGTAGGTATAATCCAATGTAAGTTTTGATAAAACGTAGATTACTTACCTAAAGTACCATGACACAATACATACACGACATAAAAGTAACTTCCGGTTCCAAAATGGTGACAAAAACGTTTAAAATTTCATTATTTTTTTCATTTTCTTCTAATTTAATTTTTAGTGGAGTTCGTGTTGTTTCTAATTTATTATTTATAACTGTTGGTGTAAACGTCCTTTGTTTTTTTTTTAATTTGTTTACTCCTTGGTTTTGATTGTTATTGTCTTAAAAGAGATATCACTTAATTTGTTAAGTTCAAATACCTAGTTTGGTTAGAAAAGGCAGTTTGCATTCCGTATAATTATCTGCCAGTTGCCAACACACAAAGCCGTACAAGATAGGCCAGAACGGAATCGTTTACACGTATCAACAACGCTGGTTTTTTTTTTTGCATCCGCTTTTCAAAAGTTTTTGATATGATGGTGCGAATACAGCCATAGAGATTCATTTTGGTTTCCAACTATGAGTGTTTGTTTTTCTGTCATCCAAACTCAGTGTTCATGACTTGGTATGTGTACATGTGGAATGTACACATCCGGTTGAGCCCAACTTGATATGCTTCTCTTCGATGCGCTTCGGAAGAGAACCTCTAGGGAGAACAGCATCATAAGGGCGCTGCTTCCTGACGAATGATTCAAATCGTGCCCTGTTAACAGCAAATGTTGATGTTGCCGTACATGATGCAAGCAAATGCTTCAGATGTCCATGTCTCTGTCTTCATACAAAACTAAAGCGAGCAACAACATCCTTTACATTTGGAAATAATTCCAATGTCTGCCAACTGACCTTTTCACTTTTCCACAAATTGCTGACACAGTGTCACATTCACAGAATACATGGAAGGAAATAATAGCAGCTGCACGAGGACCAAGCACATATGGTATGTCATATACATGAAGCCATAGAAAGTCTTTATTCCCTCAAAAACCTATCCACACTTTGTCCATACCTAATACTGTGAGAGCTGCAATTCTTGTACTACTACATATGTATCAGTGCTAGTAAAAATTACTTTTATCAACCATTTTCAGCAGCAAGCTTATCATGGACAAACATTCGTGTATCTGCTTGTAAAGGGATAGCTGGGAAGTATCCGTATTGAAATTGCAAAGAATATTTTACCTTGAGTAACATAAACATTTTTATAAGTCTCTAAATAAGCAATTCTGTCGGCAACAAACTTGAATCAGTCCAAATCATTGGCACTCTATCAGAACCAACAACTTTCCGTCTAGCACCAGCACATAACCTTTTTCTCGGTCCAGCCTTTAAATTATTCATTAAGTTAACATCAAATACAATGTCTACTCTTCAATACTTATCGCTGCAAGATTTTATGTGAGGCAGTATGACATCAATTGCATATTCATCAAATAGTTTTGCACGTGGTGGCTTGGAATTGACCATTGCTGGCCCCCAAACAGTAAATGCGTCATAATTTGGATCAGTTGATGGCAAATCGCACAATGTTTCAAGTATACCCATTTGCTACGATTTGATAACATTGTTTAAAGTGACATCCTTATACGAAGACAGATCGAGAAGTAATTTTGTTTTCATGGATACAGAAATCTTCCAAGTCAATCTGTCTACTTTGAAAAAGAGATCGCAATCACTTTTCATGTTCTTCAGCTTTGTTTTTTGACATAGCCATTTCCAGTTTCATTTTACGGCTACAATAGGAAATAGATCTTTTTTAGCTGGTTATAAAAAGCAGATTTTCCTTCGTTTGCATTTACTTTAAAAGATCTTCGAACTGTTCGGACCCAATATTTTGGAGTTTATATACATATCTCACCTGCCTCCGAGTCAATAACTTCCTTAAATCAACTTTGTACAAATATTGCGACTGTTCTAGAAAAAGTAAAATCAGAAGATGGATTTCCAAACTCTGTCATCACTTTAGAAAGCCTTTGACTCTTTTTAAAAAAATCCTTTTGTGTTTTCGTAGAGTCTTCATGATGTCGTCCATCTGTTTTAGAATACCTCATACTACTATTTCGTTCAAATTCAACTACCAGTCTACTGACATCCATCCATCCATCGTCTCAAGGGGATCTTCGGTGGCACTAAAATCGCCCTTCACAATTGCATTATTCTGTGTTTGTGCCTGATAAATTTTGATATAAGAAAAAAACTTGCTGGTCTAACGTAAAGTGAAATTACCATTGGCACCTTGTTGGTGATGCTCGTGAAGGGAGGCCATACCTTGGAGATAGATCCGAACATAAATTTCATGATTTATGCCAAAACAATACAGTATCATGCTTGATATGGACTGTTTGTGAGGTGCGATATCTGACTCATAAAATGGGCGTACCGCCGAAAGAACAAAAGTTCTTAATTCATAATTGAATACCAGATATTAAACTGTGGTCGAGATGACTTTCTTTCCTTGCACCAGTCTATCAAATAATCGAACGACACAAATTTATGAGATATATTTTCTGCGTTTATATATAAATGGTTCAAGCAAAACACACGCAGTTATCTGATTCGCATGTCTAGACCTAGGTTTATTTGAATATATATGAAAATAATATGACGTTCTAGGTGTTGCAATGTCGGTTAAAATGTGAACACAAGTCCACCCACTTTAAGGCAATATATCCCCATGAATTTTAAAACAAGCCATTCTATTGTACTTTCCACCAACATTAACGATAAACTTATCTTCTCCGTACAAATCTGGCCATTCATACTGAACTTACTCACCCAATACCAAAAGTGATGGATCTGCAGCTATAATTGATGTTTGGCCGGAATTTTGAAAGTTTAACCACTTTTTTCACCTATCCATCATACAATTGATCAATTTAACTGAATGGACGTGTTTTCAAACAGTGGCATCATAGAAGTTACAGTTACTTGAATAGGAGAGTATATTTTTTAGAGGAATGAAATGAAGACCAAGACAAATCCTCTTCTGTCACATGAACTCTGATCTACATCAGTGTGCCCTGGTAGTGGGTGCAAAACGCTCTGTATATCTATAAATAATTTGCGCATGTGCAAAATTGATAAACGCATTTGTTTCATAACCTTAAATAATTTGATTAAACCAATTCATAAATCATTAAAAATCCAAAAGCACCAAGTAAGTAGTAAATAGTTCAAACGTTTATGTGTCAGTTTTGTTACATTTTCGCACATGCGCAAACCATGAAGAGTCAAATTTTTATTTCTATTAAATACGTCATATGAAAGGAATGTCGCCACCAAACCATATAATATTTTTCTCTAAAAGAAGGTCAAGGAACAAGTTTTGAAGAACAATATGTTTTTTTGAACTCGAAAAACAGCCATTTTTTAAAAAAGGCCGTGGCCATCTTGAAAAAAATATTTTTTTTCATGGCCAGCAGTTTTTTCTTAAAAAGTATATAATAATGATGCTTCGTGCTAACTTTCATGCTTGTATCATCATTTGCACAATTCCCTCGATTTTGCTTGCTAATATCTTCCACTATACCAGTCAATGATTGTTTGTAATAAAGCTCGGTCATTTTAAGACGTATCAACCGTATCATATACGTTGACGTATCCGCATCTGCAGATTTACCAAAAATCAGTATGTGATCCCGAGCTTTAATTTTATGTACTTTCAATCATGCAAATGGGCAACTGATTAATTTCTAAAACAGAAATTTACAAAACAATTAGAAAATATCGAGTTTTTGTTGAAAATGTAACCCAACTTTTAAAAATATTCCAGATAGTTGGAACAGTTTACAGGCATGATAGGAGTGAATACGGTAAAATCGTTTGTTTGTGTATGAACTTGTGCTCACGTAGACCAAATTTTTATTTGACAAATAGAGTGGTACTCAGTACTTTTCTATTACCTTTCATGATAAAAGAGCAAATGAACAATATTCAAAGTTCCTTACATGTATATAAGAAGTATATTTGATTTTGATTTTTTTTTGGTGTTAATTCATGTAAGATCTTTATAATTAGATTATTAAAGAATTGTGTATGATACTCGTGCACCTGCCCTACATTGGCTCCTTTTAAAAGGCATGTAAAAGTAGTTGATAGAACCCCCTTATTTTTTTTAAAACACCACTATCACAGATATTGAAAGTGTATGTTTGATTGTTTCGAAGAGATTCCAATTATTTTTTTTAAAATGAAGAATAGTCTTTCCAGACCTTTTGCATTATTCACGTATCAAAAAACGTGCACGGATCGACGTACACGGATCGAACAGATGTGTTTACAATAATGATTTTACCCCGATCTCAATAAAAATAAAATGCATTATATACTATTTTCATCGGGACCAACTTGACTTAATTTATCCTTTCCTCATATACGTGTTATACGATACGTCAATACGGATACGCCAGAAGATACTTTATTAATGCAAATGCTCTATTAATAAGCTCGGGATCACATAATATTTTTTTATATATCTGTAGATGCGGGTACGTTAACGTATACGATACGGTTGATACGTTTGAAAATGACCGACCTCTAATGGTACAATTTATTAGATTTACATTTCAGGATTACCTTTTTACTGGAAATGAGTTCAGTTTACTTTTGTATGATATGCATTATTTTCCGTAAGTATATTATTAATTGTACAATAAGTCTTTTATGCAGTTGCAGATAAGTTAAGGTCATAACTATTAAATATTTACCTTAGACACCTTTACCTTCGATACCTTCATAAGATTATAATACATTAAATTGACTCCCGTTCCGAACTATTGCTCATCAATTATTGAAGAGCACCTTGGCGTGTCACGAGTGGCACAAAACTGGAGAAAACATAGCTACAGTGAACATAGTTTGGTAATGGTCTTATTGCCGATCAGTTCAAACCTCGTACTTTTTTTTATCTAAATTTGATATCGAAGTGCATCCATGACAATGCATGAACAACACAAACTTGCTGCAAAAATGTAATGACCAAATTAGCGAAACCAATTTCAGTTCACAAAATGTGCATTTCGACAAATAATATGTCTTTAGCATGTTCAGTTGTAACCAAAAAAAAAAAGTAAAACCAATTCAAACATGTAATCAGGGTAAATTTATAATATGTTCATATTAATATATTTTATTGCAGGCTTATGGAAATGCGAAAATATCTTTGTGAAACAATATTCTACAGTAGCAATAACATGCCCGTTTATAGAAATCGTAAACGTATCTGTCAATTGGCATTTTGAACAATCGAAAATCATCTCTATAGGAAAAGATGTCAATCCAAAATTTAGTTCCAAATACAATGTAATTAGAACTGGGAATCTTCTGATTCGTAATTTTTCTTACGCCGATGAAGGACAATACGCGTGTCAAGGATTTATTGGTAAAGAAGTCCATGAAGATACAGTCATTGTGAAAGTCTGCAGTGAGTTATTTTGTGATGTGTTCTAAATACAAACACAACAAATCATTTCATACAGCAAATGATCAAGAATAACAGTTCAAGCTCGTGAAACTGATGTCAATACCAAAGCAAACATGTTTGCGATTTGATCTTTTATCTATATATATAAAGCTACCCAAGTCTAAAACGGGGTCTTGAATAATGTTGTTTACGTGGTTGTTAATATGATCATAACATGATTTTGGTATGATTGCCAATGAAACAACTAGCTACCAGCGACTAGACGATGTAAATGTAGAAAACTTTTTGTATTTGTATTTTTATTACAAATTTATATAATTTCTGATCAATTACGTTTACAGAACAGTATGTTTTTTTTTCTATGTAAGTATGGGTTCTTTTTGTGAATATTTGTTTTACTTAAGCTTGTTGAATGTACACGAACTTTGAATAAAGAAACACAACGAGTTCAAACTAGTTTCAATGTTAAGTATTTTGCGCATTCTATTATACGACACAGAAACAATTGTCTTTCAAACTGTTCATTATTTGTGTCTACTGGTTGCAGTTTAGAGCTTGACAAATGTTACAGTCGCATGTTTAATGTTGGAATATTGCATTTTGAAGAAGAAGAAAACAGCAAACGTGATGACAGACCAAGCTGACGAACTTCTGTTTCTGGGAATTTGTAAACTCTGTAATGATCACGAATGAATAAAATCGAATAACCACAAAATGCATTCGTTTTTCGGATTACAATCATCAAGATTATACATTCGGTTAATATTAACCACTATCTCGCTTACTTCTAATGAGTTATTTTCCAACATGAAATTTAACCGAATTTACTTGTTAATATTACCAAAACTGGTGTCAGTAATAGAGCAGTTGCTGTGATCTGAAAATCTTCTTTTTGCCGTTTATACCTACTGTGAGTTGTATGCTCATATTGCATGCTACTGTTTTGCGTTGTTACCACAATTATGAGGTCTCTGTGACCGAGTGTTCTAAGAAGTGACTTTAATAGCCAGTCAACACTGATATTATGTGTTCGAACCCCACTCGTGCAGGTACACTTACTAGACACTATCACAGGTCGGTTGTTTTTTCTGGGTCTACCGGATTCCTCCACCAATGCAAAACTGACTGTCACGAAATAACCCTAAGCCGGTGCTTTAAAGCGGCGTAAAAACACAGAAAATCAAGTTAAATCAAAATTATGTTAAAATAGAAGCTAAAGTCTATAAACAAGAATAAAAAATCAATATACGAATTGTTATATTTATGAATTCTTTCATTCTGTACATGTGTTTTATGTCTTTCGTGGCTGCGGAGTAACGTTTGGTAATTCTCTCTATCAACTAATACCTTAAAATGCAATTAAAATCTGATTTCTAACAAATCGTTTGTTCTTTTATCAACATGTACCAATTTCGTTCGAGTTTCATAGGCAGCTTTGTAAATCCGATTGACAAAATTGCCACAGCAAAAACATAAATGATTTCATCTTTTTTAAAAGTGATCTTTTTAATTTGCAAACAATGAATATCTTTTAGCATAATTTAAAATCTATTGTCAGTGTGTATGTTAATGAACAAAATGTACACATATAGTGTGTACGTTCATATAAAACATCATTTCTCTTTGATATTTGTTTTTCTTCCTAACTAATTTCTCTCTCGAATTGATATCGGCATATGTTCGAATTCTTCTTCAGACGTACCAAAAGATATAAGCAGGCTTTCCTCTGTATTAGAAGAAAGCAGTGAAGGGATATCACATCAAACAAATGTCGTATGCACTCACGATGTTATCGTAGAAAGTGGCAAAATGTTTAACGACGAAAAGGGGAAATATTTACAACGCCCAACTTTGAAATTGCACATTTCACCTCAATGCAATATAGGTAAAGGCAGGGGAAAACACAAAAAAGCTACTACATGGAAGTATACATGCTTGACATTGAACGAAGACCAGTGTGTGACGTCCAACGAAACATTTCTGGTTACTGTAGAGTGTAAGTTGAATATCATATACTTTGCTAGCATTGTGATGTTATAAAGTATAACTACTACTTACTAGTTACTGCGTGTATTTGTTCAATGTATTTATTCAGCCTTTCCAGTGTTAAATTTAAACTATATGAAGTTTTAACAAACTGGTTATGATATCTGTAAGTATATGTCTGTTCCAAGTTAAGGGTCTGTAATACAGTTGTTGTCGTTTTTTGCTGTGTTACATATTTGTTTTTCGTTCATTTTTTCGTTATTGTTTTTTTTTTTTTGATGACGTTGTGTTATGTGTTCATTAATGAAAGACGTAATTTCCGTGTAATTTGATCTCTTGTGAAGAGTTGTTTAATTGACAATAATAACGCATCTTCCTTTTTATGTATATTTCTACTAAATAAACTCACGGATACCACGAATGAACTTTTGTATATGAACCAGACGCGCGTTTCGTCTACATAAAACCCATCAGTGACGTTCAAATACAAAATAACTAATAAGACTTTAAAAGGGAATCATACAATATTTTTCTTGTTTGAATCACTATTGCGCGGCAATTCGTTTTCTAAATTGATTTTCTAGTAAAAAAAAGATGCTGCAACACCTCAACAAATTAAAATGAAACATTTGTTATTGTTACCTAAAAATTACGTTCATATGTTTTCTAGCTAATGGGTAATAAAATAATATGCTTTGCTAATAGACTGATGCATTGATTAATTTGTCCTTGCTTAACGTCAAGTGGGATATATAAGACAGAAGAAGTACATTTAAAAATGCCTCAATGACGTTTTCTCATTTTTACCATTATATCTTTTTATTGTATAATGTTTTAGTAAAGAACAAATTCAAAATTTTCATTTTCTTTTTTAATTTAAGGGATATCGAAGGAGAAGAGATCATTTACAGAGAAAAGTACAGGATTTTTACAGAGACAAGTGGACGTCTACACCGGTGTTTGTTCTTCATTAAACATAAAGACCAACTCAAACTGCGATGAAAACATTAGAATTTATCTAACAAACGACGTCCATAAAGTTCTCTACTTGAACAACTTCAATAAGACAACCACTGAAACACTTCTATGCCATATTAACAAAATTGATAATCTTGAAGAAATCACAACCGTGGACCATGCAGGTCAGTGCCTTTATCAATTATTTGGATATACATTTTGATTCGTTTGAAGAGCGATGCATGGGTAGCCTAAGATGTTTACATCGTCGATTTTATCATTCTATTTTTATTTATATATTATTTCCATGAAGTTCTTAAAAGAGGAGCAAAATATATCAGAGGAACAGTCAAACTCATGAATAAAAAATAAACCGACAACGGCTTAGCTAAAAAAGAAAAAAAAAACAGACAACCAATTAATATAGCACACAAGACACGACATGGAAAACTAAAGACTAAGCAGCACGAACCCTACAAAAAAATGCGGTTGATCTCAGGTGTTCCGGAAGGGTGAGCAGATCTTGCTACAAAAGTGGCACCCGCCGTGTTGCTCATGTTATTACAGACTCGGTATGTTTTTGAATTCAAAAGAGGGACAAAAGATACCAAAGGGACAGTCAAACTCATAAATCTAAAACAAACTGACAACGCCATGGCTAAAAATGAAAAAGACAAACAAACAACAGCACACACGACAAAACATAGAAACTAAAGAATAAACAACACGAACCCCACCAAAAAACTAGGGGTGATCTCAGGTGCTCCGGAAGGGTAAGCAGATCCTGCTCCACATGCGGCACCCGTCGTGTTGCTTATGTGATAACAAATCCGGTAAATGGTCTAATTCGGTAGGTCACATTCATGAAAGGGAAGAGGGTTGTAGTTACGACGTACGGAACATATCCGATATCACTTGTGAAACGGTTATTCCATAACGGTCAACCAACTCGTGAAAAGATATGGCATTATTAGCAATGATAAAAAAATATTACCGGAGACTAAATGAAATGAATGTAAGGAACATAACAAAATCTGTATTTAGTTCTAAAATAAAGTTTGAATCTTATAATTTGTTCAATGACATCAATTGAGAAAACAATAAATGTGCCTAATTGTATTTTAGACATAGGTTATAAGCAGTTGACGTATTCGTTTGGTGGAATAGCTGTTGTTCTTATTGTTCTTCTCATTCTTGCTGGGGCAGTTATTAAAACTATGGCATTGAAGATTATTCGTAAGTATTTGTATATTGTATACATTTGTGGTAAATGTTGTTAATCCCACTGTTTGATTTATTGATAACGCTAAGCATCGTGTCATTACATCTGGTACATATTCCAATAGAAAATTTTATCTTAACTTTAACCGATGTGTATCCCTTTGTTTCAGATTTCACAATTTTCAATAAAGCTAGGAAGAGGTTCTGTATAAATGTTGTATAATTTTTTCTCAGTTTTATAAGCTTTGTATTTGATATACCGAGGCTAGAAGAGGCTAATTAAAGGCAACAGTAGTATACCGCTGTTCAAACTCATAAATCCATGGACAAAAAACAAAATCGGGGTAACAAACTAAAACTGAGGGAACGCATCAAATATAAGAGAACAACGACACAACACTACAATGTAACACACACAGAAACGGACCAAGCATCAGACAAAATCCCACGAGAAAAACAAATATAACATCAAAAACAAAATACATGAATTTGGGATAGACAAGTACCGTGACACGTCTTATCGCAATGTGAATTTACACTCAAAATTAAGAGAAAACATACGACGCAACGTTAAAATGTAACACACACAGAAACGAACTATAATATAACAATGGCCATATTCCTGACTAATATTTTTTTTAAACATTGTGTGATTGTCAACGTTTATGTAGATTCAGATGTTAAAACTGATGTAAGTCAAAAAGGGCAACATAACTCTGTATGTGTCTTATTTCTGTGTTTGGTTCTCTTTTTACTAGGAACCTTATATAAAAACGTGAAGCAAAACTGAAAATTTTGATATTCATGAAATTTTAATTCTGTGATAAGTATTTGAATTGTACCTTTTGTATAGTCTATTTATTATACATTATGCTTAAATCAACACTTTTTTGCCATTCTCTTTTTAATCGTTTAACATTTTGGTGAAATACATAAATATGCGCAATTTGCCTTTTGCCTTGTATTATGTAAATAAGTTACTCAAATGTGTACAATGCATGTCTGAAAGTTGAACAATAAAATTGTATTTGATTTAGAATTCGTAAACCGTACTTTCATCTACGAGTTTAATTAACTATTCAGCTGTCGTATATTGAATCCTTGTTACCCTTCATATTGTATTAAATGCTGGATTACTACAGACCGATCTTTAGTTTTCAGTTCTTAATATATTAGAAAAATTACAACAAAATCTGCCATCCTTAAATTGATTAACCATTCTCAATTATGTTTATTTTAACGTATTTCATTTACTAAATAAAATGATAGGTTATCTTATCTTTTCTAAATACGAGCTGTACAAATGTAGTCGTATATTATAGTAATGTCTCTTCAAAATAATATTGCATTGACATGTCTTAATATGTAGTTGAAAACCGGAATATCTGGAGGTTTGGTAAGCCACAAAATCAGGTTCAACGCACAATTTTTTTCTTAATTTATCCTGTATCAAGTCAGGAAAATGGTCATTGTGATATTATAGTTCGTTTCTGTGTGTACATTTTAATGTTGTGTTTCTGTTGTGTCGCATTCTTATATTTGATGCGTTTCCCTCAGTTTTTGTTTATAACACGGATATTTTTTCTCTCAATCGATTTATGAATTTCGAACAGCGGTATACTACTGTTGCCTTCATTCAAAACGGATTTAATTAGTTTGTTAGCGTTAGCTAACTATAAAACTAGGTTAAATCTACCATTTTCTACTTAATGTAATGATTGTACCAAGTCAGGAATAGGTAGGTTGTTTTCTATTCATTTGATGTTTTTGAGCTTTTAATTTTGCCATTTGATCAGGAACTTTCTGATTTGTATTTTCCTTTGAGTTTTTTATTTGCAATCTTTAAAAGCTGTTAATTTTAAAAGAGGGACGAAAGATACCAAAGGAACAGTCAAACTCATAAATTTAAAACAAACTGACAACGCCATGGCTAAAAATGAAAAACAAAAACAAAAAACAGCACACATGACACAACATAGAAAAACATTTTAGAGAAATATATGTTGATTGAATACATTATTTGATTTCCAGGTATATCACGAACGGACGATTTACCAATGCCAATCCAACGGTAAGAACATATCATTAGTTGTAGTTAACTTAAATATACTTCTGCTATTCTATTCCATCAATTACTGGGACCGATTGTAAACATTCAAATTTATATCTATCACCAAATAGTAAACCAATTGCAAGTGGAGAAGAAATTGCTAATCAATTAGGTAAAATTTACCATATAATATGGTTTCTGCGGCTAATATTTAGTTTCTTGTTTCTTCAGTTTTTCATATATCCCTTTTTGTCTTTGCACATAGTGTTGTTTGTCCTTCTTAAATTTGATAACGTTCCTGGTATCTTTTTTCTTTGCTATTTGTTACTAAAATAAGTACATATGCCTAGCAATTAATCAATGGGATGTTTTTTTAGTGCAAAAATCACTTCAAGTAAAATAAATACTTGCAGTAGATATTTATAGAGTGTGTAGATACCTAATTGCATAACCTACATGATTGATTTTAGATCTGTTCGTGCACATATCACGTGTCACCGGAACAATCTTCACCAGTAAGTAAAAGTTTGCAACTCCTCGAAAAAAATAAAATATAGCTGGCTGTCTAGAACTACTCAATACATATTTACAAATGAAGTTGTGTAAAGCGGTTAATATTACTTTGATTTTTTTCTTGTTCTGATAAAAGCTCAGGGTTGGTCGAGAGATATTTACCAATCTGCCATGCAATAAAGGACTTCCCGTTTTCAATTTTTCTTGCAGTGCTTATTTAATTTACCTTTTTTGACATTCAATATCTTATTTATGATAGAAGTGTTTACTATTTTTTAGGAAACAGTCTATTGAAGATGAACACAAGCATGATGAAGATGTGGTACCTCATAATGTAGCCACAACAGATAGTGTAAACCATCACTCGGTCGATTTGGGAAACTGCAGCGGTGGAAGAAATAGTAGATCAAACCCTACATTAAATGATAATACAAGCTCTTATTATCAATTTGATGTTTCTGGAAATAGCAATACCGAGGCAATCAACGAACAAAAGACTGAAAGTGTGAACAATACTGATAACTATTTTAACAACTGCTTTGAAAACGACATATATTCAGCCGGTGACATTTACGTGAATACAAATATGATGAATACATACGAACAACTGGAAGAAACTACCACGACTGATATTCAAGCATATGAAGATTTTAGCTATGATTATTAGTTTATATTGCAATGAAATAAATTAATACGTTAGTTGAAATTGACAAAATGTCATATACGTGAAAGATCAAGAATAATGAGATCAACGTTTTATCAATGAATTATTACTGTGATAAGAAAGTGATATTCTGTGTTTCTATTTTATTTATTTTTTTTGTATCTTTGTAGATAAATTTCTCGATAAAAAGTTCAAGCAAGATGTTTGGCAATGAAATGAAATAAAAAGAGGGTTGAAGAGTATGATCAGTTTTAGTTAGGTTCACTGTTTTTTAAGTTCTTTATGTAGTTTTACACTTTCCCAATATATGCATAACGTTAAAACAAAACTACGTCTCATGTTGATTTTTATGTAAAAATTTAGTGATTATTTTGTCGTAGTTGCTTTGACACACAGTCTCATATAATGTGTATAGATTATCGGGTTTTCTACACATTGATATCGTAAAATATCAGCCGCGAGCCACAATGTGAACCTCTTTGGCGAGTGAGCGTAGCGAACGAGCTAAAAACTTTCACATTGTGTCGAGCGTCTGATATTTTACGATATCTATACGAAGAAAACCCGATTATCTTTTTATCGTTGTATTACTGGTCGTTTCTTTCTCCCTAAGACAGTTTTACGCTTGACAAAAGCAAGCTTAATAACGTCTCCTCTCGCATTGTGACGTCGCTGATAACTTCTCCTCTCACATTGTGACGTCGCTGATAATGCCTGGTCTCGTTTTGAAGTCTTGATTCGAAAATTACGGAGCAACAGAGCAAGGTGATATAGGCGGAGGGAAGGACGATAAACATAAATATTGTAATATCATTATATCACCTGCTGTATTCAGTATATGGTGCTAGTGTATCAATTGGTATGTAGCATTTAATGTTCAAAGGTAATCATATTTGCACAATTATTCTTACATCTTACAATATTTCGGTACAGTGTAGTCAAATATATCAAAACTATAGTTACTAGTATTTGTTTCCCATTTTAAATTTAAATTAAAAGAATCATTTCATTTGGTTTTGTATCGTATGTGATCTGTGGAATGGGTTGTCATTCATATAAGTTTCATCTATGAAACAGATATTCAATAACGGTCAACAAACTCGTGATGAAGTCCGTATAATTTTCTATGGGATGATTTTAACTTCAGCGTTTGAAACTCTTGCTTTAAATAGCTTCGACTTCCTCGTTAGCAGCAGCCCTCTATCAAGGGATTCATGAAAGAAATACAATCCCGCGAATATAGTTTCAATTGTGAGATATATGCTCCATATACGTTGCTAGAATTTTGTTACCTAAAAGTTGAATATTCACCACTTGGAAGCCGAAATCATCTCTTATATCGTTAAGTTTTTAGTTTTTCAATCAACCCTAATTGTCTGCTTTTTAATTTAAGTTAAGAAACGAAACAGACTGAAGTGTATCTGGTGTATCTCTTTTCTCAAGCTGGAAAGAATAGATGCGTTTAACATAGTCACCCAATATTTTTTTTTTATTAAAAATTAATAAAACATCATCTATATAGTAAATTTGATTAACTCCATTAAAGAGTTCTGTATTCAGTAATTTTTCCTTAAATATATACATATATATAAACAAATTAATTATATGGCCAAAGTAAATTTTCAGTCTTAAGAGTATCGTCTTACTGTTTATAAGTTTTATAAAGATATGGCGAGTCGATTTTAATCAACAAAATTTTGGAAATTGTGTGTCTAGCATTATTTCCTCATTTTTAGTTGTTCTTAAGTGATATTCGTCATGCAAAGCTACATAACTCATATATATTTGAAACGCTGTAAACTATGTGTTCACTACATAGTGTACTATGGTTGTTCTCTTCATTACATATATCCAATATGAAAACATAAAGCAAAAATAATAAAGAATGTTTTTTATATGATATTTAAAATCTGTTTAAAACAAAATCATAACAATACTCCGGGGGATTTTACAGTTCGTATAGACTCTATGCCCAAACACCCAAGATGAAACAAATACAGACCTTGCAGTTGAAATTTGAAGGGTCAGATGATAGTTGTGCAAGCCTACCTTAAATTTTAAATATTTATATCTTTGTAAAGACAAATCTGAGTCGTTGTTCGACAGATAGGAGAAAGTTATGAAATTTGTTTAATTTATTGTGAATATGATTGCATAAGAAATGGACTGCAAATTATTCTTAATATAGTATTATATATATGTATATTCACATTTTTTTAACATACTTAAAATGTTTAATGTATTTTTATTCGCATAATAACAATGTCCTATAATTTAATTCGCTAAAGTCTTGTGACAATGTATGTATTCGCTGCTGTTAGAAATTTAAAAAGATCAATAAAAAATTATAAAAGTTTTGTCATAATGATTTGAGTTTTCAGGAAGTTTGATAAACAATGTTTATGTTGGGGACTTACATAAGCCAACATATTGCTATTCAAAAGAATGGCTGATACATAAAGATCGCTTATATATAAAACTAACTTGTTTTTATTACTAATAAATACACAAATAATTTATTACGGCAGGTTTACCTTCAGTCCTATCCGTATAAGGAAAATATAGTATTGCCATCCCAAGAATGCACCTGTAATCCACGCAAAAGGTGGTGATTTAGTTGTATGTATTACGGCTGGTTTTTTTAATTGACTTAATTATCTTAAAAAAAATACGCATTTTATTTTGACAACTTGGTGCGAATATAAACATGATTAAAAACACAAAATCCAAATTTCAATTTTTTTAAAGCCATATTTAACTTTATTTATAAAACTTTGACATCCTTGAAATCTATTTATAGTCAACTGCAATGATATGAACGACAGATTAAACAATTCGTGAATAGAGGTAAAATCTTCCTAAAACAAGTTAAATAGTTACTACAATAACTATTGTTTTTGGTAGGGTTCAATTGTTTACACTGTCAAGTATCAAGACAATAAGCTTACAAACCTTATTATGTAACGCTTTTGTGTTGATCTCGTGTTGCCCTGTTCTTTGTTGTATTTTGTTTACTAAATTTTCGTATTTTCGCCATGGCTTTGATAATTTCTGTTTTGACTTTTGAGTTTGATTATTCCTTTGGTATCGTTTGCCTCTATTATACCCTAACGATTAATCAGGTGTCACTTCTTTTGGAGTAAATTTGATTCCCTAAATTTAAATTGTTGTTAGTTTCATTCAGTGGTCTCTCGTTCATCTATATAGGAAATGTTAACCCCTATAAACTATTATCCCCTACATTGAAAATGACAACAATGCAACTCTTATTTTCTGTTATAGAATATATTGTAAGGTCAATGATTCTCTAACCAACTGATTACAAATATCTTTTATTGACCGAATTTAGAATATGTCTCATAGTTAAATTGAGGAAATATTTAGATGATCGGAAATGTTTCGTACTTAATTAATTCAATAATATTCATTGTCATTTCCTTTTGTCCTAATTCAAAATTCCACTATGAATCATTTCCTCATTATTAGTATCACAGTATTAATAAATCGACTGACGTAAGGTAAGTTTTATATTTCTAAACAATAAATGATCTTAAGCGAACAGTCACAAAAGGAGGACAAATTATTTGCGGATAGTAGTCATTATTCTGAATCCAATAAACGCAGGAAATAATATGTCCATTACAAAATAAACAAATACCACATCCTCCTATACCTAAATACGAACTGATAAACATACAAACAACATTCATATTAATAGTTATCAAAGGTACCAGGATTATAATTTAATACGCCAGACGCGCGTTTCGTCTACTTAAGACTCACCAGTGACGCTCAGATAAAAAAAAATTGAAAAGCCAAATTGAAACAGGAAACATTTAAGAAAGCCGGAGCATTTGTCTGGATATACCTTCATAAGTAACTCTATAATACCTGAAAGTAAAAAATATAATTTACGCCAAAATTATTTTTAAACTATCAAAATCCTAGATAGATTTAAGCAGGGAAGTCTATACAACTTGAAAAAAAGCATACACTCAACTATATTAATCAACGGAACGAATGAATCACAACTGTTTTATTACTCATTAAATAAAACATGGAACCTAAAAGTGTAGACAAAGTAAGGTTAACCTTGTCTGAACCTTGTCCGAGGTAGCTGGACGCATGAATTTTATATACTAGTTATTCATTTTCTTTTTTTCACTGCAGTAATAGGAACATTATTTTTTAGCACCGGATGTCGTTCTTCTAATAAAAATGCAGTTTGAACTTTTGATGTGTTTATTACTTCGTAAGTAAATTTAAATTTGTTATTGTATTGTTTATACGTCTGACATAATCTGTCGAATAGTAAAAATAAAGTGTAAAATTCTGACATTCTTCAAAGTTTTTTTAATATAAAAAGAAGATGTGGTATGATTGCCAATGAGACAACTATCCACAAAAGACCAAAATGACACAGACATTAACAACTATAGGTCACCGTACGGCCTTCAACAATGAGCAAAGCCCATACCGCATAGTCAGCTATAAAAGGCCCCGATAAGACAATGTAAAACAATTCAAACGAGAAAACTAACGGCCTTATTTAAGTAAAAAAATGAACGGAAATCAAATATGTAACACATAAACAAACCACAACCACTGAATTACAGGCTCCTGACTTGGGACAGGCACACACATAAATAATGTGGCGGGGTTAAACATGTTAGCGGGATCCCAACCCTCCCCCTTACCTGGGACAGTGGTATAACAGTACAACATAAGAACGAACTATAAAAATCAGTTAAAAAGGGTTAACTCATCAGATTGACAGACATACAAGTGGACGTGGGCCGGTACTTATACATCCCGACACAAAAAGACACAGTGAACAGATCTGAAAGTAAAGTAACAGTCAACATCAAAACCTTTGTTGTATATTGAATGGTTACATATGAGTATGTGAATCAGGATTGACGCTTTCAATATACCTCCAGTTTTTAACATTTGAACTAAAAATAACATGGTTGAAATTTAAATACTAAATTGATTAATTTTCCGTCCCCTGAATGGCAGAAGCAAGTCTGAGAAAAAGAGACAATGTCATTGCAAAATTTAAAAAAAAAATACATGGACAAAAAGACGAAGAGCAGTCTACAGAACATATACACAATGGAAAACCAATACATTTCATGTACGGTTCATACTGGAACAATTGATTAGTCATAAAGAAATCTAATTCATTGTTAGGAATGCAAAACTATAGAACATACAAGAGTATCATTTACCTTTATTGGTTCTTAAATATTTCTAATTTATTGAAAATAAATAATGTTGAGTGTAAAATGAATTGCAAAAACAAATTACTAGGGTATGGAGGACAATAATGGTTTTTAATTTATCTTCATTTGTCTTTTCACAAGAGGATTGCTAAAATTAAAGTTTCGAATAATTCAATTTTCAATCATTTAAGGAATGACGGTAATATGTGTTCTGTCTATGAAGAAATAACATAAAACATGTGGTGCACACTAAAGAACGCGCGTAGCGGGTTATTTAACAGTGTGCTCCACATTTTTCATGTTATGACAAAATATTACAGTTATTTCTTATAATTTAATTCTAAATTCCATTTTAATCCAACCTAAATCATGAAAAAATGTCATTACGTCATGGTCACATGACAAACTTATGTCTATGATATGATAAACAAAACAACGTCAGCCAACCAAAAGTCGTGTAACATCCAAACTTTAATTATTGCAATATAAAGGTAAAATATGAGTTAACAGCAATGATCACCTCGACATTTAATTGTCTTTTGATTTTGCCATTTGATTAGGGACTTTCCGTTTTTAATTTTCCTCGGAGTTCAGTATTTTGTTTATTCTATTTTTCCTATCGAGATATTAAAAACGTGACGAGAAATGCGTTTGTCTTGCAGTGCTGAATATATTACTGCACAGTCACGTCTGATCGGGATTATAAAATTAAACCTAGCCCCACTATATCATTTCACATTAAAGAATCCTTGCAGCGCTTTATTTAGGAGTCCGTAGTTTGCAAAGTAAATTTCCTGTTTAGTCTATGTGCAGTCTACATATGTCATTCGTTTCTCGATAAATCTATTACCAAACGAACATGTTGCATATATAACTAAATTGATCTCTTCTTGTTACACGACATTACTGCAGTAGATTGTAAAAAAAAGCCAATCCTTTGTGTGAAATGGAAATATGAAGATATTGTCACAGACATTTCGGATTTGTTTGAATTATACAGCCACTTTGTCCATGTATGTATTAGAAAAACTGACGTAAATATAACTTCAAATCATATACAACAAAGTCGAGCAAGAGAATCTCATTATTTTCTGTTACATATATTATGTTTTCAGATATGACAAATGGTAATATGACCTTTGTAAAAGAATACACCACAGGTGAAATTATATGTCCTTTGAAACTGACGGAAAAAGATAATGTTTCGTGGTATTATGAGGAAACAAAGCCAATAGTTATAATGGATGTTATAAACCCTGAATTCGAACTCAAGTATAGTATAAATATCAATTTAAATAAAGGAGAACTCAGCATAAATGTTTACAATTTCACTGAGAGTGATGAGGGAAAGTATAGTTGTCAAGGGATTGTTGGTGGTGAACATAAGGAGGGAATAGTAACGGTGTCACTTTGCCGTAAGTAATACGTCTTGTTTTGAGTAACATTACTGGGCATATTTGCTATTCTTTTATTAATTTCATATAATATTCGTAGAGTACAAATATCAATCAATAGTGAATTGTGAATGACCCAAAGAGACATTAACCCACTGCAGAAAACTCAAACAACACCAAGTGATCAACATAAAGATCTCTAAAAATGAGTATATTATGTCCTGAATCCTCTCAACCGCGATGTTGTGCAGTGTCCAGAACAGACCCGTGTCTATTTTCAATACTACCAAGAGGGAAAAAACCCAAAACACACACACACACATAAAAACAATACAAAGAAAACAACAACAATAAAATAAAATACCGTAATATTTATTTTGACCAATATATAAATTACTGAAATTGCTCATCATGTACGCATAGATGTTTTTAGAAGTTGTTTGTTAAGGGGTTGTCAGTATTTATACGACTTATGAGTTTCGAAATTGCCCTTGGCATACTACGTTCCCCTCTTAAAACTGTTTACGGAAAAGAAGCGTTTTCCTTAAAGGACATAGAAAATTTAGGATTTAACGTATATCGTTTGGTTATTATGTCGTATGTTTTAAGCATGTCCATGAATCAATATATAAGTTGTTAATCGTTGCTAATATTGAGGGATACTTCATATACGACTGATAAAATAGGGTATATGCGTTCGTATTATACCATGCATAATGACGCTTATGAATGCATGAATAGGGAATTCATGTAGCGTGTTGGAAATGTTGGTTCTAAACTGTACGTTATTGGTAATTCAGAAATTAGTAAACATATTTGACTACAACTCTTCACGTTTTAGCTTTTGAAAAACTGTAAAACAGATTCATTATTAAAGGGACAGTGCTAGCGTATAATTAAATAAACTAAGAGTACATGAACATAGGAAGATGTAATATGGTTGCCAATGAGAACTATCCAACAGAGTTTAAATGAATTGTATGTAAGCAATTATAGACAACAGTACAGCATTCAGCAATGATTAGAATTCGTACCGTATATTCAGCTTTGATATGTCCGTCCGGAAAATGTGAAACAATTCAAACAACCAAAAATCAACAAGTAAAACAGTTTTTGATTTTTATGTTTTCATTCAAATTTTATGGTATTAGTTCGTTTGCCTTTTTATCATTTCCTACTTGCTGCTAGGAGAAAACATTTTGTTACTACAAAACTTTTAACCGAAGAAAAGATTCCAACCTTGTAGAAATTGAAAGTTTAACAATTGTAACCTTTGCGACTTTAATTAGAAATTTCAATGGACGTAGCGCATACTAGATTTTATTTTGTATTTAGGGATGTCAGAACTAGTGAGCACATTCTCAAAGTATCTAAATGTAAACTTATGGATACATGCAGTTCGACGAAGACACGTTTTATGCTCAAACGGTAATTTCGGGTACTCCAACAGATCTGACATTAATGAATCATTCAAAGATTTCTATCAACTGAATGATTCCTTACAGCTCAAAGGGATGATAGAGACGAGCAAAGACAAAATGAGAGTGCACATAGATACGTATACATGTTTAACAGTGAATGAGGACCAATGCATTATTACCGATTATCGTCCCGAATTTCATATACAAATTGAATGTAAGTACAATTAATACAAGACAAGTTTATTAATACACTCAGACACAAACTGTGTACAACAAGAGCAACATGACAATCATACAAAATTATAAATTGGTTAATAATTATGACAAAGAAAACAAAAACAAAATAGATTAATTTTAATCCTGGTGTCTATGATGAGTTTATTTATTTACTTAAGATTTTGCCAAGATTTATCTCAATTATGGTAGATATTGAGTCGTGTTGAAGGCAGTACTTTGACCTATAATGTTTAACTTCTACAAATTGTGTCTTGGATGGAGAGTTGTCTCATAGGCATTCATACCACATTTTCTTATAACTAATTACGGTATACCGTATCATTTTATATTGATATAAGAATTACATATTCTACATGAGGTAAAAAAACTAACATAAATTAAAAGAAACATATATTACAGTCCTTGACGGTTCATGCATATTTGGTATATTATTGGTAACAACCAATCATTAGTTATTTGTTATAAGGATAACAATATAACCCTTTTCATAAGGTATTCAGTATCGACAGTATTGAACAGAAGCAGTTAGAAATTATACAGTTTCACTCAAGTTTAATCTGTCGTCCGTAAAGCGATTAAATATCATGCAACATTGAGATTTAAAATTTGATGTAAGGCCTCCAGAATTCAACTTTATTCAAATATTATAAAGATATTTTATTTGTTTTCATATTTCACGAAATATTCTGAACATTTTAAGAAGAGATGCATTCATTTATATAAGACACTGAACATAAACAGTTTTTGCAACAATTGTTTTTGCTATGGTATTTGTTAGTGCACTTTATGTTTCGTTAACAGCGAGTTTTAAAGCATTCTAGAACATAACAGGGTGAAAGGGAAGGTTTAGATTCACTGTGATGCTTTTAGATGTGATGATTTAGATAGGTTCTTTACACCACTAATTGTGAAACTCTTTCTGGTTGTGAAAGACATTTAAACTATTCAGGAAATATTGTGTTACACGTTTTTTTGTATTATACATGTTATAGTTTGTTAACAAAGTATATGTGAGGGATGAATTATGTCTAGCTCTTATAAAAGTTGAATTTAAGTGTCGCAATTATTTTTTAGAAAAAGTAGCTAATCTTAAGTTTTTATTTTGATAGTTCAAATATATTCAAACTTCTAGTTTATTTGTATGAATTCAATTTTTATTTATTCTATTTATAGGGATTTATAATGAAGAAAACGACCAACAAAGACTTGACAACAATGAAATGTATAACTACTCCTGCACCTGTAATTCATCAGGTGTGGAGAAAAACTTTAGCTGCCATGAAAATATAGAGGCATACTACCTTAATAAAAGTATATTGTTTAAAGCTTTCAAAATAGACAACGGAAGCACTTACCGCTGTTTACCTGACGTACAAAATAAAACAGACAACCAGAGTACAATCAACAAATTGCCGAAATGGGGTATGACGTTTTCTTGTACACTAGTATAAACATTTATTACTTATTTAATATCATGTAAGGGATTTTCAAATGACAATACACATCTCTACATGAGTGAAATCGAGTAAACATGACATATACTAGTACTTGAAATTGTATTTGAACTACCTAACTCATACTCATAATTGTACTCTTAGTATTGACGTATAGATCTTTTAAATGCAGAAAGACATTTAATGTGCTACAATTTGTGAAAAAATAAAACAGTTAAAAGATACCGAAAATTAGTTAGCACCTATAATTTATTAACAAGATTTGGTATACTCTCGATTGCACATAAAACGTGATTGACATTGCTTTTACTAGCGCCATATAGAATATGCTTAGTTTTTTTTACCAAAAATATTGCAATACAGAACCACAAACAGATAAACTGCAAGTGTTCCAAACACGTGTTCTTTATATACATATGAAATCGATCCAACACCACTTGACACGATGTATCTACTGGATGTATGCTCGCGACAAAGATGTGACGAGTTACACGTAAACGATTAACCTTCAATCTCTCTATTGACCTTTTCCCCTTTAATCTTGACAGTGCATTGTCATTTCTTACGGAGACTAAACTCATAATAGATACGAAGATAAAAACAGAATTAGTAATGCCAGACGCGTGATTAATTTACCAAAGACCCATCAGTGACGTAGGAATCAAAATGTAAAATGACTCATCGTTGATTGATATTCAAACAGCAACAGTACCTGACAAGTGGTCGAAATCAGAAAAAAGAAACTTCACAATAAAAAAAAAATCAACTCAAATGATAAAACAGACGTCTATTTTTTTTAATAAATCTAATACAAAAAGCAGCGACTATTTTCTTATTACGTCGTGTATGATATTCCAGAGTTAGTTTGAATTGATTTCAGATCTCTTTTTAACTTATGGATTGAAGGTTGTCATGATTATTTGTGGAATTCCTTTATGCTTTGCTAGTATCCGATGTGTTAAGAAAGGTTTGTATTATATCATTATATAACATGTATGTTGCATTATAATACGTTATATTGATTTGCTAACAGCAATTTCGTGTCATTTCAAAACTAAATTTGATCGAAAAAATATATGTAACCTTCATGATGACACGAGCTTCGACAGTAAAGTGCACAAGTAAATAAAAGAAAAATTGACAGAAATCGTGTTTTCATGATCTAACAGAAATGTGTAGTTGTAAGTATTGAATGCTTCTTTTTATAATTTCATAGGGTTGTTTAAGCGTTGACCGTGTGCATTTTTTTTTAGAATGAAGTGCTTCTTCGAGTCTTACAAAAGATACTACCGTCAACGCTTTTACACCCGGATAAACTTACCAGAAGAAGCATATAGTTCCTAATTAAACCTAAATTTGTATTTTAGTTGAAATTGAAATCAAAATAACCCACCAAGTTAAAAACAAATTGAGAGGAATTTAAATAAAATTATTTATATAACTATATATGTTCTTTGTCGGTTTAAAATAGATGAAGTTCGACCTTTTATGCCATATTAAATAAATTGTCTGAGATATTTGACTACAATATTTTGCGACTTTGACAATACCAAGATACCAATATACTATTTTGTATTGGTTTTTCAGTTATAACAGAGGCGAAAAGCGTGAGTAGCATTTAAAATGATATGCACCCATAGACAAAAGCTGTATACAGTTTACAATGTCATTGAAAAGTAAAGCTTTACATATTTCCAATGATACAAAAAAAAAACAAGTAAAGTATAAATAGTATATGTTTCAATGTGACCCCTACATCTTATTTGAAAAGGAAAGGAAAAGCGATTTTGTCTTCACTGCGGTTTTTTTAAATGTTTTAACATAAACGCATTCAATTTATTAGTTGTATAATTAGTTTTGAGCAAAAGATTATTGAAATTAATACGCTACAGAACAATATGATTTCTTATAGAATGCCGACCAAGTCGGTAGGAGAATACAAGAATCAGAACTCTCGCAGGAGGAAGGATATTCTTCAATCGATAGGAGACGTAACATCCAGATAGGAAAAGTGTCATATACAGCTAATCGAGTATCAATGCCTAGTCATGAAGAGCGCAAATGTGTGACTTCGGGTAATCATATGTTACTCTTCAACATATGCTAATATTTTAAGTACTTTTTTAACCGATATATGATATTTTATTATATTCTAATTGTACCCTTAATATCTTTTTCGAAAGTTGAACTTGCGAACTTGTAAAATATGCATATGTTTGATTGCATGATGTTTAACGCACTTCCAGCACTATTTAGGCTATTTTGGGGTGTTCAGTTTGTATTGGTGGATGACATTTTAGTGCCCAGAGTGAAATACCTACCTTTCATAGAAACAAAATATGAATCTCAATGCTTACTAATATTTTCGAAAAAAGACATACAGACGAAACCATTTAAATCAAGTTTTTCAATACCTTCAGGTTGCATATCTGTAAATATCCCAAATGCAATTTCCCATAGGAACTTCTTCTACGACTAAAACTGTACCAATTTTACTATGAAATTTTGAAAAACAATATATCTTAGAATGAAAAGCTCATATCAACTGCTATGTTTTACAAAGGATAAAATATAGGGCTGTGTGGCATATTTTCAACGTTTATATGCCCCGAACTTCTAAGAGTTTAAACTTACACTTAAATTATCTACCTTGACTTAAGGATTTCCACAGATTCTGTATGACTGATATGCATGTGCATATTTAATATCCCCAAGTTGTGTCTACGAGATGAAACATAGAGATCATATATATATAACTGGGAACCAGTACGTAAACAAAATTAATTATCGATGAATACAATATATCTCCCCAAAAGAGGCGTAGTTAGAGAAACAGCTGTATAGACAAAATGCAACCTTTAAGATTCTTAAAATTAACAATTTGCCCGAGTGAAGACCTTCGAATGCCTATGTTTTCAAGAAGGTAAAGAGCTCGGAAAAGAATCCCATAGAATTTTACACCATATCCTTTTGAAAGGTAATAACATTTAATATTCGGTAAATGTACAAAAATACAGTTTCAAAGATAGTTTATGTCTGCACATGTTTACTGAGTAAAGATATTATGACACTATCGCGCACGACACTCGAAACGGCAATAACACAAAACGTGTCTAGAAATATACATTATATTTAAACAAAGAAATATGTAGTTACTTAAGATCTGACTTTATTATTTGCGATATTCCAGAGGTGACAACAAACGGCCAGCCGAAGAGGACAAAAAAGGTCAACGAGCAGGACGCAGCGAATTTAATGGAAGGAAACATAGTAAGATATTAACAAAAGATCCAAAACTTTATAAATTAGGTAGCTACATGTGTGATAGATATTTTAAAACTAATACTTCATCGCGTACATTCAAAACCAACGTTTTAAACAGGCGCTATATGTTTCAAATAACTGCGACACAGAAACATGTAATAAGTATTTTTAATTTTCATGAAAATGACACATGCTTGAATGCTTCTTTTTTATTTATCAATTTTCCGTTTCTAGACAGAAAGAAATTAAAACGTCTGATTCACATGATTCTTGTCATCGAATCAGTTCCAAATAAAATCAACTAATAAAACTCAACCTCTTCGGTTTTTGACATATTTATCATTAAATAATAAAACTAATGAAATAAAAGTGTACTAGTACAGTTGAGCAGTTCGTGATCGTATCTCAGGTGCAGTCAATAAAACGAGTGTTTTTACATGAATATTTGAAATACATGTGACCTGCATAGCACACACATAGTTAATAGTAAAATGTGTGAGTTATATTTGCATATAAAACATTCTTTTATTGAATTAAGTGGATTTTTGTCACAGCTGATCTCGTGATAAAGATGGATGCAGATACATAACCATTTGTAAATTTTTCTTCGCTTACTTCAACTTTCATATTTGTATAGCACAATAGTATATTATTTTTCAAAAAATTCTAGAACCGAGAAACTACTGACCTGAACTATATCGAAGTTGAGTTCAGCCAAGAAACGGCAGGGAAGAGTTTTTTTATTCATGGGTCTGACAACAGCACACCTTATGCGGATATAGACTTAACCATAAAGGCTGATCCTCTACCAGAGAGTGATTCTAGTGCCGACGAGGATCCGGATGGCGAAAATAACTTCATGACATTGGCTGATATTCAAAAACTGAGAGAAAACGTTTGAAAATGTAATTACATTGTTGAATATGATTGTATATATCTATGTTCTTTATCAATAGAAATTTTATAAATACTGAATTATCAGCTTACTTATTCTTAGGCATATTTCTTTAAGATAATTTTATTGAATTTAGTTAATGACATGCACGCTAATTGTTTTTGAATTATTTTTTTTTCACTTCATCCCCCTATATCGTTATGTATGATGCTTATATATATATATATATATAGCTAGAATCATAGGTTTTTAGAAAGTCGAAACCTTGTGATTGAATCTTACACTGAGAAAGGAGTACTACACATTTTTCAGTGTTTAGTTTATTGCGTTTCATAGTAGATATTATTTTCATTAGCCTAGTAATAATCGATTAACGTTTAAGCTCATGCTTTTTTGCTTATTATCAGTTTTTCATCATTAAGACAAAGGTGAACTCTTGTTGAATCCAGATAAACTATCAAATAAATCATATCAACTTTGCTCAACGTTATTCGGCTATATGAGTAGCAGCTATCAGCTTGAGGTGAGCCACATGCGGAGAAGGTTTTGTATTCAATATCGGATCACTTCAGATCAACACTGTTAAAATGGTACTCATGGTGTTCTGTCTTTAATGTTATATTATGTGTTTTCCATTCTGGTGTTTTTCATCGTTCTTCGTCTTTTTTCATAACGTTGTAAGTTTTTACGAGATTAAGAGTTTGAATATTCCTTTATATATGTTGGCTCTCTTTTGAATAACACATTTGTCTGGTCAAATGCATTGGTTTTTTTAATTTTATTTAGCTTACTTTTGAATATTGGTGCTTAAAGACTCGACTTATTCAAATATTTGGTATTTTGGCCTACAGCATTCATAAATAATCTTTCTATTTTAGTTTATATGTTAGTTAAATCACTCATGGTCCATAAATTTCATGGTTTCCCTCGCTAATTAACACACAACCGCACCACTTGTGTAGCAACATCCGATATGAATATCTGCGAAAGTTATGTAATCAATCTCTTTTAGTTACGGTTTGTGTTCTTCGACTTCAATTTTGCTGGTTGTTTTCTGGTATAGTCTTAAATTCTTGACACTCTCCTTCAACTGTCTATTATAAACTATATTCATTGGAAATTAACCTACTAAAGCAGCAAATTATGAAATCAGTTTTACTTCTTACGTAATATCATTTGGCAACCGTCCTCTAAAGTGAAAAGGGATTAATATACGTTGTAATAGCTTGTTTCCCCATCCACAATAAGTACATATATTTAAACTTAGTTTCATTTGAAAATGCCTGTACCAAGTCAGGAATATGACATGTCTTGTCCATTCGTTTTTGATGCGTTTTGTTATTTGATTTTGCCATGTGATTATGGACCTTCCCAATTGATCTTCCTCTAGGTTCAGTATTTTTGTGATTTTACTTTTTGATTGGGCTTCAACTACACCAAAAACTGCCTTGACTACAACATTGAACCTGAAGCAAGACAGAGGTAGGGCAGAACAGATAAACTGACAGACCCACGGACCGAACTACATAATGCCCCTAGGTGGGGAACAAAAACAAACAACTACGTCAACAGAGAAAAACAAAACGACCATTGCAGACACTAAACACAAATTGGCCCGAAAACCGCTTTCACTAGAGAATCTGACAGTGAAAAGTGTTGAAAAAGATGATATATACCTTCCTTTTATTACTAGTAAGGCCACACCAAATTAATTAATAGTTCTTTGAGATTTTACCGAAAAAAAATGGGGCGAGCGAGCGAAATTTAAATTCATATTTTTAAATTCTTTGCCTCAAATTTTGAAGAAATATGAAGCGAGCGATATTTTTTTTCTCTCAATTTTTATATCTTTTACCTAAAAGAAGCAACTGAAATTTCAACTCACTTTATTGAAAGGGGACATAATTTGATATAATTAAATTATCTCCCTTTTATATGTATTTCAATTTTCTGCATTCTTTTTCATTTTGTTTTGTTGTTTGTATAATTAACACTGCACAAATATACACTTTTGAACATATTTTTTTATGCATGAACTTTATATGGCTATCTGCTTTTAATATGCACTGCTTTCATCTGTAGTATATACACCTTCTGGTCCTTAGACACCCTCTGTAGTATGCTAGCTAGCTTCTTGTAACATAACTGCATGGTGTGTGTTTTGTGTTTATGCATATGGATCACTAACCAGTCAATCCAAGGACAGTGGAAACTGGGGGTTCTAACTAGTGCTACTTTACAATTAAATATCAGAAAATAAATTACACCAAAACATACCAACATGGAAATACCTACATAACCTACATTTATAAGCAAGTTTAGGTCATTACATATTGACCATACCATATTTTCGTCAGATATTTCGATACTAGAATCATCGAAACTGTTCGACTTACTTATTTGTATGGTTTTAATATTAATAATCTCACTTTGTGCATCGCTACATCGTTCAATGGCTTCTTGATATAGTTCCCTGAATGTCCGACATTTTGTTTGTGTTGCCGTATTTTTTAATATGTATGCCTTGTTGTTATTTTTGTCTGAATGTTTCACCACAGAAACAATCAGCACGTTTTCCATCTTTGCAACTTTTTTGATCAGAATCAAAAATATGCTTGACAAATGACAAACACTGCATATTTTCAAACGCTTAATTGATAAAAAAAAAATTTTAATACCGGAATCGAGTTCGTCGAAAATGCGGATTTATTTTCGACGTGCGGGAATTTTATTTTTATTTTTATTTTTTGGTTTTGGCAGGTGAGGTGCGGGAAATTTATTTTTATTTTTTTATTTTAATTTCGGCAATTTAGGTGCGGGTTTTCCAAAGAACTACTAATTAATTTGGTGTGGCCTAAGTCAAAACTTTCAGACACTATCATTTTTAGGGGAAATGCCGTGAGAAGAGTTAGACCATGTTTGTCTTTTATCTTGAGTTGTCCATATGCCTATATTTACAAAGAAAAGAACCAAATATGATATACAGTTACGAATTTCTATTATAAGAAAATGCATGTATTAAGTCAGGAGTATGACAGTTGTTATCCAATGTTTGATGTGTTTTATCATTTGATTTTGCCGTTTGATAACGGACTTTCCGTTTTGTATTTTCCCTGGAGTTCGGTTCTTTTGTTTCTTTGCTTTCTGCTGTATTACGGGTTTTGAATTGGAACAGGCACATACATAGTTTGATGGAGTTAAATCAATTTATCGACGGAAACAGTCATCTTACCTTAGACAGTGATGTCACGGTACAACATACGTCAAACAAATTTTAAAAAATCAACTGAAAAGGGCTTAACTCATCAGATTGAAACGATGCAGAAAAACATCTATAAAAAAAAACCAACTGAACGTGTCAATGAACTTATGCATGATCCCTAAAAAACAAAACCCTGTGTAAAAATCTAAGAGTTACTGACAGCTAGTTCAAAGTGTAACAACTTATCAAGCATGTATGACTTAATTATTAATCAGTACACATTCTACATTAAATCAATGTAGTATCAATATTTTACTGTTTAGTAGGAGAAAAAAACATGTCAAGATACAGATATAGTCAGATTGTAGAGCCATATACAAACATGTATATAAATAAAAAATAATGCAAGTGTCATTCTTGTTTCTTGATAATAAAAACAGTATAAATACCAATTAAACAATATTTAAAGATCCTAATTACAGTGTATAGTTGGTATCCTTTCAGATTAAGTTCTTTGAAAGAATCTGATCGATCAGGTACCCCGGATCTAAATATGCGGACTAGGTAAACACAATCTATTTTACTCCAATTCTCCGGGCACTCCGGCTTCCTCCACCAATAAAAAAATGGCCGCTACGAAATCGCCTAAATGCGATGCTTAAAAGTGGTGTTAAAACACTTAAAATTAACTAAAATCAAATATTGCTCCAACTACTTCTTATTATAATTAAAAATGAAAAAAAGTAGATGTCCTTGTTCTTTAGACTGATATTAAAAGATAGAACGCCTTCGACAACTTAAGCTTGCAAGTAAAGACGTAATTTTAGTTCAACATTTATGCACATCATTGACTGCAATGGGTTTCAGTTACAACCCGTTCAGATTAAAATTCAAAAATTATTTATACGTTGATATAAGAAACATTTGACATAAAGCGAAGGTACAATTTAAAACAAAAGTAGTTAATATTTAGTTCTTTTCACATTGATGGAATTTTCTCTTAACGTCAATATTACAGGTCCTAAACACAACTGTTCGAGAAGTTCCTGACTTGGACATATAGATCTTCTAACATTGGAACATGTGCATAAGACATACATTGTTAATGTACGTACGTTAATTGACGGTTATAAACAATCGATGAACGAAAATCAAATGACAATGTACGAATTTCTTGAATTGTCTTGCTGGAAAATGGTTGAAAAAAGACTATGATGGAAAATCTGAGATTCGGCCTTAGTGAAACTACTTATTTTTACTAAACAATTCAAATTTTCTTTATTGTGAGAAGAGTCTTCTTTGCAGTCACTGTCTCATTCCTTTTCTGCGAACGGTTTGAGCTTCTACATTTCCAAACTGCAAAAAATAAACAGATCGTTTACATTCATCTTCAATGTTTACACTTTCCGCAAGATTATACGGATATTTGAGGTCAAAGAAGAACTTCAGGTTACAATGAACTTTGTTATCATGTTTTCAGCGTTTGTTTTAGATTTTATTCTATAAAATGAGTTTGACTTGACATCACTGAACAGACATGTATTGTATAGACTCGCATCTGTTGACTCAAAGAGTGTACCGGATATATAATTATTGCAATCATGATTTTTGAGGTTTGTAATTTGACAAACAATGATATGTACATACACATTAACATGGTATTGTATTGTCAAATTAAATTCTTTTCTGAAGTGTATAAAAAAGTTTGACTGTGAAACTTTTGTTGTATGTGTTATAAATGCCATTTCGGAAATTAAGGGATATTTAAACAGACTGAAAATTAAAAAATATTATAACAAAACAAATCTAATCAAAATATCAAAATGAGCCTAAGGTATTTTTTCATGTGTGAAATACAATTCTCTGAAACATTTACCTTAACCTGGAATTATAAAATTACAATTTCAAAAGATTGATACTGTTTGATGAGATCTCAAAATAGTTAATATCAATATTTTTTTTTAGTAGAAGACAGCGATTCAACACAAGTCTCAAATAGTGTATCTTATCAAATCATCATATTTTAAACTTGTTATCTCACCAATTATCAGAGTCACAACGACACAGATACACATTGTACCACATACAGAAATTAGTATTTGGTATGGGAATTTGGTGTTGTTCGACAAATCATCATGATTGAACATCTGCACATTGGTCGAACCATTTAATTTGTCATCAAACACTGAAATACAAATTATTCTGAAATAAACTGCTTGTAAAACAATATACCATTCTTATTGTAGAAGAAGTAGGTTTAGGTTTTAAATTTAAGCTATACATTTAAGCAGATTGAAAAGTCATGTCTGCTTATAAGATCAAAAGTTCTTCTGGCTCTACTTTCGTTTTCAAAAGTCATGAATTGTTAATGTGAAACACAGTTGGACGAAATTCAAATTATATTCATACTGCTAAATGAGGTTTTTTTCAAACGTAACTGTCTTTGTCTAGATAGATGTAGAACATAATAGAAAAAAATCTATAAATAAAATCAAAATGTAATTTGTTAAGAAAACAGCTGATCTTCTCTAATCTAAATATTTAAACCTAATGCCACTGTACAGTGGAAGTGATTCTACTACCAGACATAATCATCTGAGCTTCACTGATGAGTCTTATGTAGATGAAACGCGCGTCTGGCGTATTAAATTATAAGACTGGTACCTTTAACTATTAGTTGTATTGCTTATGAAGAGCTCTGATCCGGTTCGGCACGTTCATCCTTAACCTTTGACCTTGCGTAAATTTGCAAGTTCAAATGAATTGAAATCGGCAAGGGTCTGAATCTTGTGAAAAGTAAAATCACAAAAATACTGATCTCCGAGGAAAATTCAAAAAGGAAAGTCCATAATCATACGGCAAATTTAAAAGCCCAAACACATCAAACGAATGGATAACAACTGTCATATGCATGACTTGGTACAGGCATTTTCTTATGTAGAAAATGGTGGATCTAACCTGTCTTTCTAGCTAGCTAAAGCTCTATTGTATGACAGTCGCATCAAATTCCGTTATATTGACAACGATGGGTATACAAAACAAACAGACATACTAGGTAAAACTGTCCAAAATAGGGATTCAGCAATCAAAATTGAACTATCATCTTAATCACTATAAAACAAAATAAATGTAACAATGAAGCACACAAAATGCATTAAAATTTTCGTTCAAAATTTTCTAAATTACTACGGTACATGTAAGCTCTTTAACAAAATCCTGATTTTGGTATTTAAATTTCTTTTACGGTCACATGTTTACTCGTTAGCTAGGTTTGTAGGTGTTTCCTTGCCGAACACAAAAGTTCCGGATAAAGCATGTAAAACTTATTTTAATATGTCAAAAGGTTCCTACAGGAAATTGTAATAAAAGTGGTTATCAGAAGAAAAAAAATACAGTACGGCATATGTAAAAGGAAAGACTTTAGATGTACAAATGAAACGATTTTTTCTCTTCAAAGCTAAATAAAAACTAAAGCACAAACTCCATATTGCAAGAGTTTGATATATCTCAAACATATTCGCAAATCCCATTGTGATAATATGAAGTAACAAACATAGCATAAACGTCTCGGATGTATTTAAAAAAAATCATTATTTAATAAAAATTAGGCTCTAGACAAATACAAAACTTTAGTTTTTTTCGAAATTAAGATTATGGTTACATTGCATATTCTAGAAATCATCGTGATTGACAAATAAGATATTTGTATTTACATATTCGAAAATACAATTATGAAGCTGGAAATCAGCTGATTGCATGAAAACCGTACATGAATGTTTTTTTTCTTCAAAATACTTACAGACTACTGTATGAGATTCTAAATTAAGGTAAAAATATGCAAAAAATGATAAGCACATATATAAATCGATAGTTCAATGTTTATTTAACTATTGCACAAGAAATCTACTAAATAGAGAAGGGCGTAAATTGTTGTTTTGTACACATACTACCATACATATTTTAGCATAAAACTTACCTGGACAGGGGACGGTTGAATTTCCATTCATTGTAATCACTTTATCTGTACTAATGAATATACATTTAACCAGTGGCTGCTTCTCACATTCTTCCTCATTATTTCGAATTGTATATTCAATTGCATAGTTTGCATTGAAAACAAGTCCATTGTGATGAAAAGTAACGGTCATGTTGTCAGATTTCAGATCTGTCTATAAAAAACGAAAAAAAGATAATAAGTAACGCATTGTTCTACTAAAAACTCCAAATGCCGTTTGTTTGGTTTTTTTTTTTTTTTATCTTAACCAACTTCAATTCTATTAGACGGTATTTGGAGGAAACAATGTTTTCCTTTATTAATATATTACTTCATGATTTAATTTTTGGTATCCTGTCACAAAAATAGCAACAAAAAAATTACTTACGGGGTGAATCACAAACTGCGTAAAGAATGCAAAGCATGATCTCTAAAGAAAATTAAACAAAAGATGCTAAGAATATTTAACAATGGATACATATGGAAATACAGTAATTTCATGATCTAAGAACGTCATGAAAAAAAGGAAAGACGACGTTAAGTCAAACAAGTTCACAATACACTTCATAAAAACTGAAGAATGAAAATCCCTACAATAACATGATATGATTTGATGTGTTTTGAGAGGTAATAATATTTTGCTTCACTAGTGACATCTACCGTGTTTTTCTTATAACATGATTACTATGTTCTATTGCATACAATTTTGCTAGAAGAAATTTATGGCATAATACTCGAGATTGTTAATAACATTGATGCTAACAAATATGTCAACACAATGCGTTATTCATTTAAAGGAAAAATAATCTTGCTGACAAAGTTTATATGAAAACAAAAATAATATTATTATAGTTTTCTGGAAATATGAATGAGACATTTTCTTGAGCAAGGCAATATTCAAAACGTTTGAGTGTCATAAAAAATAAAAGACAAGAAGATGCTTAGTTCTATGGTACCGATGCTATTGTTAGAAAAATACTAACTCCGCAACGTATTACAACTGTAAACACGCGTCTTCAAAGAAGAAGCGTTTTTAAGGTGTCTGTATCCACGGAAAATTGTAAAATGAATATGCTGATTGCATATGATCAACTGCATACAGTAACAAATGCTATAACCAGGTATCAAATATTGTTTCATGATGGTGACACCAATAACGTTCTAGTAGGCTAATTAGTCTTTAATTGGTCAAATATACCAATAATTTTTGTTCTGCAATTGGTCTCTGGAGAGGTAATTTCACCAGATATGATAAAAAGACAATGTGTAATCATAAAAGAGATATTTTTCGAATCAAACAAAACTCCTGTTTTTAAGAGTTTTCAAACAATTGGTTTCAAGGCAAATGCGTTTACAAGATGACATTATATAAACTATGAACTAGTCTCGTACAATTGGGATACAAACCTAGATATCAACATGGGTTTAAAATGTTTTACAAATAAAGGCAATAGTAGCATACCGCTGTTCAAAAGTCATAAATAGATTGAGACAAAACAAATTCGAGTTACTAATAAAACCGAGGGAAACTCATCAACTTAAAAGAAAACAACGGAACAACTAAAACATTGAAGTGGAATACACCTTATCGCTAATCCTGATTGACACGGCTGCTTGAACTTTGGACGCATGCAACAACCACTGCCTGTTTGCATTAAAACAAAAATTGATTGATTTAGAATTGCTTGATTAAAAGCAGTGGCGAATATATATTTGGACGAGAACAACATAACAATAAATTAACAGTCTGAGAGTACTGCAAGGAAATGAATAGTTTGCTACTGGTTATATGCAAGCCTGATAAAAAAAAGTGCGGAAACTGAATTGGGGAATTTATCAAGTCCAAGGACCATAACTGTGCACAAAATCATCAGATCGGATCACATTTCTTTTTAACCTGACTTGTCATTATTAAACGTCATACCAATTATCAAATCTATGTATTCAAATATAACCAAAACAGGGTTCAAAACAGATTATTTGACTGAATTTTCTTTAGTCCTATGACCATAACTCTGCACAAAATCAGATTGGAACAAAATTTGAACACGATTTGAACCGGTGAAAATATATCTCAAATATCAAATCAACAGCATTAAAAACTGATTTGCCGGAATGGACCGGCAAACAGACATACAGAGTGCACAAATAAAGTCCCCGCTAACTTTGTCAGTAGGCGACTAGTAGGATAAGTGAGTTCTACACGGAAGCTTAGTCGTGGTAAACGGCAGAACAATTGAACTGGCAATGGGAAAATAGATTATGTTTGATTTCAGCAGGTATCATTCAGGGCTCTCACATACTTGTTTAAAGGTTTCCTGAACGGAAGACTAACGTTAGCAAGCGTTTAACTGTCAGTTAATATATTATTGTACTATGAATCAGATGACCGGGAAACACGACATTCACCAAATCCGGGAGCTTGCGTTTCATTATAGTCATCAAATATTGAATTTGCTACGACATTATTATTGTGATGGCTTAAAAAAACAATTAAAAATATAAGCAATAAACTTACTCCAACGTAAAAAGCACAGCTTGGTATGGGATAAACTTTCTTTAACTCTAGACTCACTTTTAATACGTCTCGTTTATAAAAAAATGAAACATCTGTTTCAGTTGGAGGATCTAAAAAAAGTAGTTTAGCTTAAATTTAATACGAAAAGTCACACATTATATGTCATAGAAAACTGCCATCATATATATATATTAGTGAGCTGTATTATTTCTGTATGTTTTGTTTAAATCGCTGTTATTTTGTTTAGCAAGGTTATAATTGCTTTTATCTTCGGAAATGACTATATGAACTAAAAATTCGAAAAAAACATATCATAACAAGAAACGATACTTACTTATGTCAGAACGAAAGATGCATTCACCGTTCGCGTACAGCAATTAGCATTGTTGACAAGCAAGTACAAATATAAATAACGTTGTTTATCCTTTCGGAAATCGCGTTCTGACTGTGTTGTATAAGCTCCTTTTTGTATTATACTTTTTTTTTTAAATATCGTATTCCAATGTATTCAGAACTCCAAAGTATGAGTGTACGTGAGTGTACGTGATGAAAATTATTCCAGAATTCTTTCGCGGTATTATTTGCTCTTTTTTTTTTTAACAAATCATGTAAAATAAAGTTTGTATATGCCAGCATAACTTAAATCCATTTTTTTGTGATTTAAGGTGGTACACAACACTTTCACTAAAATTAATTTGGCTCGTTTAATTTTTATAAAATTTTGTCAAAGTACTTACTTTGACCCTTTGACAAAAATATATAAATTTCAAAAATTTTGAACCAACCGTTTTGTCAGAAAAATTACACTGGTTATATAGCAGTTTTTCAAACAACTTATTTTGATCATTGGGAAGCTTAATATTCCCATATGAACACAACGTCATTATAACGTTCTGCTGATTTTACAGAGTTATCTCCCTGTAGTGTTAAGTACCACCTTAAAACTTATATTTTCGTCGGTACATGTCACAACCATAAAACTGTACACATTGACTAAAATTAATTTGTCTTGTTGAAAAGTTTGACAAAATATGGTTTTTGACGATTTAACAAAAATATCAAAATTTAAGAAAACACAGATCACACACTTGTTAGTTGGATGTATACCAGTTTGACAAATTTTAATTTGAGCATTGAGAAGTTTAATATTTCCTTAAAAATAGAACGTGATTAAAACGTTTAGTTGACTTTCACAGAGTTTTTTCCTATAGTTTTATTACCACCTTAAGTTTATTAACTGTTGCATCTCAATCTGTTAAAATAAACGTTGGCCAATTTGGGTTGTTCTACAGTTATCGTTTTAATTATTATGCTGTCGAAAGTACTTATACATGTTTATATTTACACACGTTTCATTCCTGACTTATTTGTCGGTGTTTCTTCAAAAAAAAATGTAGTTTATGAGCATGGAAATAAAATTCGTGTATTAACACTGATATATACTTTAACTCACAATAGAATAACTTCTCCTTTAGAACCAATTTCTTCTTGAAGGACTTGAAGTCACAAGAACACGTATAGTTCACATTAACATCAGATTCCAAAAAGTTCTTTATAATTAATGAGAAAGTTGTAGACTGCAGATCTACACTTTCCTGGTATTTGTAGCTTTTATATGTAATGCCGTTGTACATAAGGGCTTTACCGCCTGGTCCACCTGACCACTGTCGTACTCTGCAATCCTTTGATTTAACTTCAATTTCACATGTTAGTGTTATATCCTTGCCAAATACTGCAGGTAACGTAGAAAGAGACCATGACACTAAAAAAGAGGAAAACAAAAACATAATTATACAGGAGTTACGTGCAATGTATACCAGGAGATTTCGAGTAGAAATAAAATTTCTGAACAATAGTTAAAAGCAAATTAAGTAGTTGAATCAGCACGTTTTTGTTTCCTAGTTTTTTCAAGTCATTATATATTTGACTGATAAATTTATGTACTTTGACGACAGAATATTTTTTCATATACAAGACTTAGTATAATATTAGTTCTATATTTAGTGAATAATTGTCCAATGAGGGGACTATAAAAAGCTATCTAAAACCATAGGGTATTTCCTGAGATTCAGATGTGAGTGAAAGACATGGCTTTGTCTGTCAAATTTTGACTCATATAAAAGTTTAAATGTTTCTTTGGTATTGTTTACCTCTTTTTGTAACATTTTAAAATCTTCATATAAATGTTTAGTAGAAATATGTTTTAAATCAAATTTATTCGTTCATAGTGTATTAATTTACTTTTTTTGATTGAGTAAAGCCTGCCAATTGATAATTTACCGTGTGTTTTTCTATGTTCTGATGTTATGCTATTGTTTCAGAAAAAAGAAGAAGGTTTGGATCCATTAAGGTTTGTGGACAAAATGCACTCCTGGCGTATTAAAATGTTGAACGTATTGCCTTTTGTTGGCAGTTGTTCGTGTCTTTCTTTGTCAATTGTGTTATCCAATTTATTTATATTGTAGTCCTGTGGTGTTGTGTTGTCATTTTGATGTTATATTTCACATGGCTATAAAAGAGGGAGGTTTGGCATGTCACAAAACCATGTTCAACTCACCATTTTTTCCTTTAAAAATGTCCTATACCAAGTCAGTAATATGGCTATTGTTATATTATAGTTCGTTTCTGTGTGTGTTACATTTTAACGTTGCGTCGTTTGTTTTTCTCTTATTTTTGAGTGTAAATTCACATTGCGATAAGACGTGTCACAGTACTTGTCTATCCCAAATTCATGTATTTGGTTTTGATGTTATATTTGTTATTCTCGTGGGATTTTGTCTGATGCTTGGTCCGTTTCTCTGTGTGTTATATTTTAGTGTTGTGTCGTTGTTCTCCTCTTATATTTAATGCGTTTACCTCAGTTTTAGTTTGTTACCCCAATTTTGTTTTTTGTTAATGGATTTTTGAGTTTTGAACAGCGGTATACTACTGTTGCCTTTATTTATGAGCCCTTCTGTAGCCATTTTTTTTACGAATATTTCAAACTTCAACTGTATCAAAACTACAGATATAATGATTAAAAGGGATAGGCCATTTAGTACATATACCAAGGGGAAAGTTGGTGGAAAGCATAAGTAATTACTGTTTCGTTGCATTTACTAGAAAAAGAGTACTTTGTGGCAAATAAACCAAGATTTTTATAGAAAATCCACAGCCTTTAATACAGAGATTGTCGTTAAAAAATTTGAAACATAGATTACTCACTTGCTTTTCTATGATGTGCTAGTGTTCATTTTTTACAAAATGTTCTAACCAAGCTGTAAATTTCAAAATACCTCGTGCTGACTCACTAAAGGCGAGTGCACCGTAAAAGGTGTACTTGATTTGGTTCATATTTTTATTTGTTTTAACTAATAACTACATTAATAAACTTGTTTTAAGCAAATCAATGCTAGCACCGATGCACTAATCCTATATCTATCAGTCATCAAATTGCCAAATATGAGAGTACAAGGATAAAGGCTGTGGATTTTCTATAAAAAATCCGTATGTTTAACATTGAATCAACAGAAGGGTACATAATTCTTAAAACGTTTAATCCCGCTGCAAATGTTTGCACCTGTCCTAAATTGGAAATCTGGTGTACAGTAGGTTTTTTTTAAATTGTTATTAAGATGGAGAACTGTCTCATTGGCACTCACACCACATCTTCCTATATCTATTTAATGCTTTTGTTATCGTTTATACGCGCGTCTGGCGTATACTTAATAGTATACAAAATTTAGTCCTGGTATCTATGCTGAGTTTGTTTATATGAAATGATGATTACTAGAACTAATTACATGTTTATTATCTCTAATTCGAAGGAAATAGAATTTTGGGGAATGTAGTATGATTGGGTTCTATTGCCCAGATGTTCTTAAATGTCGCACACAGAACTGAATCATCAATGTATCAAGATAGATTAATTAACACCCCATCATTAGGTAAATTTGATAAGGTAATCTTATGTATTTTTACCTTCCGCTAATTTGCTTTGTCTGTATGCCTTTTAACTTTTTTTGTGAATCATGTTTGAGTTGTTCACACATCGGTGTCAATATAATGGAATAAACGTGAGAGCTTCAATACACCATTTTCTACATAAAACATTGCCTGTACAAAGTCAGGCATATGACAGTTGTTATCCATTCATGTAAGAGGGAGAAATAATCTGAAATTGATGGTTTTTGGCCCACATTCTTGTACTTTACTGAGTTATACCGCCAAAGAAAAAAAAATATAAGTTGTTTTGGTGTTATTCATTGAAGAGTATCTTCTGAAATATTTTGAAACGTGTAAATCATAACAAAGATATAAAGCATTATGAAACTACCGGAAGAAACAACTTCCTTGTTTTTATACTGAAACAAGCACTTGACTGAAATTCAAATGTACCTTAATATCAAACTGAAATCTTCTTACACAAATAAACATAGAGCAATAAAAAAAGAAAGACAATATTAAGTATTAGTTTTAAGTACTTACTATTACTTGTGACCATCTGTAATACACACATATATATATTTATCGAAATAATCAGCCGACTTTGTCCCATCATTCTACAATAGATTAAAACTATATAGTGAATTTGACAATTAAAGCAATAATAATGTCTAAAATGTCGACGTTATGTACGTAAAAAGCATTTCCATTTAAATCGATCGCGATTTAATTCAAATTCTCATCTTTGATTTTAAATGTTACTAAAACATACACAAAACACTAAATGACAGAAATAAGTTAAAATGAATGGACGCATTACAATGCATCAGCCTTTAGTGACTATCGACCGATAGAAATAAAAATATAAAGATATAAATACACAAACAAAGACGTTCAATCGTATAATGAACATTTTTCTCGGTCTGTTTGATCACACGTCATAGATTAGAAAAATATTTAAACAATTATTTGGCCTGTATTTTAAGATGTTTTGAATGGCCGAATTACATATTGTTTTTTTCTGGAGGCTCTTTTCCATGTTTTCTGTCACTTTTCAATGTTGATATTCTTTTCTTTCTAATAACTGAACATGATTAGCACAAGTGTTACCTGTATATATCTATAAGTATAAATACCATGTATTATGAGACAACTCTTCACAAGAGACCAAATGACACAGAATTAATCAACCAGAGGTCACTGTACGGCCTTCAAAAATGAACAAAGACACCTATAAAAGGCTCGGAAATGAAAAATGTAAAACAATTCATACGAGAAAAATGAAGTACTACTTTAGGTTACAAAATGTTGAACGAAAAACAGTAGTAAACGACAACCACTGTAGAGTTTATCTGCAACTGAATAAGAAAATGTTGTTTTTTTACAAGTGCGGCGACTGTTTCATATAGGGCACATAAATAAAATAGTGAGTTACACATATTCACACTACTATAGGATCATAGAGAGAAGTGGTGAGATTTGAAAAAGGAGTGTTCGTTCGCTGGAAGCCCTACAATGCTTGATTTTTGATATAATATAAAAGGGCAAAAAAGGGTGTTTTTATATTGTTCAATTCATACCTTGGTATATAAATAAAGTAAAAGAAGAGAAAAGAGGGCGAGGGGCGAAAGATACCAGAGGAACAGTCAAACTCATAAATCGAAAATAAATTCACAACGACATGCCTAAAAATGAAAAAAGGTAAACACACAAATAATAGTACACAAGAAACAACACAAAAAACTAAAGACTTAGCAACACGAACCCCACCGAACACTTGAGGTTTTCTCAGGTGCTCCAGAAGGGTAAGCAGATCACATGTGACACCCTTCGTGTTACTTATGTACTTATTACACACTTGGTAAATAGTCTCATTCGGTAGTCACATTCATGAAAAGGGAAGGGGTTTGACGTGAGGAACCTATTTTATATCATCTGTGAACGCTTATTCCATTACAAACGTGGTCAACTAACTCGCGTCCGTAAAATGTACGAAGGGATGATTGCGACTTCACCATTTGGAACTCTTGGTTTAATAGCTTCCTTGTAAACAGCAACAATATATCAAAGATATCATGATAGGAAGTACAGACGCGGGGATGACTTCTCAGTTGGGAGATATATACTCCGTAGACAGACGCTGCTAGAATGTTGCTACATAGAAATGAAAAGTTCACAATTGGGGAGCTGAAATTATCCCGTTTGTCGTAAAGTTTTGTTTTCAACCGACCCTCATTTAAATTTCGAGATGCAAAAATAGGAACAGTTCCAATTTAAAGTTGTTTAAGTTTATCATATTAAGTTGCACAATTATATAATCCTCTAATAATCCAAGTAAATATCTAGCACTAATAAAAAAAAGACCTTTATTCCTGTCTTTATTTTATATCAAAAAGGAAAAGAAAGTTGTTATATCAATTAAAATTTAATAATAAAAAAAACTACTCTGTTTTCATGTTTATGAAATTCAGTGTTTCTCATTAAAAAGATTAACAAAGTTAAATTGGAGCATAAAAATATTGATTTAGTATAATAGTCCTAGAGTTAAGCAACTTTATTAAATCAATTGAAACGGCATATACATGAAAATATATACATTAATTAAGTAGCTAACACTTTCGTTCTGGTTGTCGCCGTTCGGTCAGCAAAAAACCTAATACCGCGACCTGATCTCGATCTCGATCCAGATAACGCAAAAAGGCACCACAATGGGTCGATTTATTTTCGAAAAAAAGGGCATGGCGTCCGACTGATTAAGAAGTTCCTGAATTGGGACAGACACAAACATACAGAAAGGGCGGTGTTAGACATTGAAGTGGGGTCCCAATCCTCCCCCTAACCTGGGACAGTGATGTAACAGTACAAAATAAGAACGAACTATAGAAACCAGTTGAAAATGGCTTAACTTACCAGACGAAATAAAATAAAAATATATCTATCAAAAACCCTGTACTTGTGCATAGATTAAAGATCGTATGCATACGGATATAAATACACGACAAAAATACACTAGCAATTTTTTTAGGCTTACTTTGAGAAAAAAAATAGCAACTTTGACTCCCATTATGCTGCTCTTTAATTCGTACTCTATTTTGCCTTTTTAATTTATTTTTTATTCGAGTGACATTAAGGAGGCTTTTGTGGACGAAACGCGCGTCTGACGTAAATACACAATTTCAATCCTGGTATCTATGATAAGTGTATCTGTAAATACAGCTGTTACGTATATACAAACATAGCCTCTTTTGGGGAGATATATAATATTCATAGATATTTTGTTTCGTTCATGTACTGGTTTCCAGATACCATCTCTATGTTCATCTCGTTGAGACATAACTTGGGAATGTTACAAGTGAATATACACATACATAGCGGTGAAACTGATATCCGTTGAAAACCTAAACTTCTTTATAAAATGATTCTCAGGAGGTTATATTTTCGTGGTTTACCTTAGTCAGATAATTAGGGAACTTAAAACCACGCAAAAAATTCACGACAAGTCGAACCTTAGTACATGTAGCTATTGTTTTAATAAAACAACAATCTATTCTGCAAAAAACTTTATAAACACAAATAAAAAGTATAGTAAGTTTTTCGTAGAATACACAAGGCCTAATTTGTGGTAATGAACTGATAGATATCTACTTAATAAACTGGTGCATTTTGAGTGTTCCTAGATACAAATGATGAATTCAAATGAAAAATAGATTTCCACTCTTTTTGTTGAGTAGCATCCAATTCCCTTTCATTATCAATTCCTAGATACTAGATCAGAAGCAAACCTTAATGTTCATCATTAAAATCTAACCATATAACATAATTTGTATGCTGCTTTGATTTAATTTTTCAAATAGGTTTGGCGTGATCAACACTAAAGAACCATTTATTGACCATGCATAACTGGTGCAGACAATTGGTTCAGTTTATGTTATTACATTGAAAAAAACTATTCCAAATTTATTTTAGGCACCCTTTTCTTGAAAATGCTGAAGGTAAAAGTTTTTAATTTTCGGGAGGTACATTTATAGATAAAGGAATATTTGAAACTGTTGTGCTTATTTTTACAAAAACATCTTTAACACAGTTAAGATGCTGAATTATTGAAATCGACTCGATATAAGTTTATCTATAAAATCACTAATTAGTTGAGCGATACAAAGTGTCTTGTTCTGAATTCACTAGCGATATGTGTTCACAGTCTCAATCTTTCAACCACAATAATTATCTAATAAGTTATTCTGTCGAGTGTGCCTATTTTCCGATTGTTAAATTTCTAACAGTGTGTTGATTCGCATGCAGGCTGGTACACAGCGAGAGACACTTACCCAGTCGACACACCCAATCTAGCTCTTTTTGGTGTTATTGAGATTCCCTAAGATTATGTAATACCGTGATTTATCCTCTCTATGAAATTAAACTTCGGTAATCTTCAGTTACAAAAGAGAAATTAATTCAACAAACTTCAAAAAAATGTAAAGTCTGCTTATTTGAATGAATTGTAGGAAATGGATGTGATCATCTAAAACACCTTTAATCTCTGAAAGGAAGACCACTAAATTCGTGTATTCAATTGTTAGGGTTTTAACACAAATAAAAATATCTAACTTTTAGTTATCAAACATTCCATGGTTGACAATATATGTAAATCTTACCTTTATAGATAGAATGTGTTAAATTTTAACTTTCACTTTCAGTTAGGATAAATTTTCTGGAAAAAACAATAGTATTGATCTGCTCTAATTGTATTAGAACAAGCTACGCGTAATGATTTTATCAATGTATTGCATTTGATTGAAGCCTATCATTTATTTTGGTAAACTGTCTGATCAATACTATAATCCACCATTTTCTACATAATGCAATGCCTGTACCAAGTCAGGAATATGAAATTTGTTATCCATTCGTTTGATGTTTTGAGCTTAGGTTTTTGCCATTTGATAAGGGACTTTCCATTTTGAATATGTCTCAGGGTTCGGTATTTTTGTTATTTTAACTTTTTTCATAGGTGATATGATAATCTTATCAACCTTTATAGATATATTCAAATATTTATAACGTAAATATGGGTTACAAGTGACAGATTGAAGATTGGTGATTTGAAAATTTTAAACTGCAAGTTTAATTTTATACCTGTAGATTTTCTTATCGTCATTTGTATCGACGTTCTCGGTATTTATTTTTGTTTTGAAACTACATTTTCCCCATTTACATTATTATATTAAATTCTCTTCACATGCTTAACAACGTTCAAGCTTAATTTGAGCATTTCCGATAATGAAAATAATAAAGCATTTCATAAATTATTTGGACTTCAATTTAATGTTTTTTTCATTCATAGATAAAATTCAAAAATAAATATGATTAAATTCTGGTGAAGCAGAAAAAATATGTGCTCATACTGCTTGATAAGGAGCATAATGGAGCATAATGGAGTTCAAGAAAATCATGTACCCAATTTGGCACATGTTAGGATGCTAAGGTACATAAATTTCAAAAATAAATTGAGTTCGGTAATGTCACAATCGGGTATTAATGATGGGACATATCTGTAAGGACAAAGATATGCCATAACGGTCAATCAAACAATGATGGCGTCCGTAAAATTTACGAAGGAATGACTTCAAATTCAAAATTTGGAACTCTTGGGTTAATAGCTTCCTTGTGAGCAACAACCCCGGGAATATAGTATCAATTGGGAGATATATACACCGTATGCACGCGCTGCTGGAATCTTGCTACATAGAAATGGAAAGTTCACAATTGACAATTTCTAGATGTAGGAGAATGTATAACTGTATCTGTGGTATCTTATATTTCAAGATCATTGTAATGGAAACAGTCAGCATAGACCAAATTGTTCATTCAACATTTACATGACATCATCAGCGTGAAGATAAATCAAAGGATAAAGCCACAACATTATACTAATATAATCAATATGTTATTGTTGTCATGAGCCATGATGTATGAAATGCGTACTTCAGCAGGTGTATTTGCTGTTTGGTATCATCGAAATAAAATGATTGATGTCAGCCGACAAAACAATATGATCATGCTAGTGAAAGCGGAACTATAGTTTGCTAAGCATATGCTAAAAAAACAGACAGAAACCGAACACAAGTTTCAAATATGAAAGAAATTGTAAACCATTATGCTAGTACTCTATTAATTAATATTAATGTACACATAATGTTTGTAAACTTGGTTCTGTAAACATGCCTTGTATCTTTGCATTCTGTGCAATTTTATTTATTCACTCAATCGGCCTACTAATTAGATATTGACAATGTTTTCAGACCAGTGTCCTATTCGAAACATGATGCCGATCTCAGTTCCGATATATTGCGCTGGACACGGTGGTATTGAGAATTGGGTATTTCATCCAAAAGGTTATCAGCATTTTGTGATTGCCTTAGTTGGACTAGTGAGTCCTAACCATTTCTATATGATGCCCCAGTAATTTATGTTACGGTGCCCATGTGCCTTGTTGATTTAGTACCCTAAAGCCGCCCTATAAATTATCACATGTAAGCATTTAGGTCCGTGTATATCTGCGTCCATTCGTTTTTCGTTTTGAAATATCAAAAACTAAAAACAAAAAACGAAAGTGTTTTCATTTTTCGTTTTTGATTTCATAAAAACCAAAATGAAAAACGAAAGTGTTTTCATTTTTCGTTTTTGATTTCTTAAAAACCAAAACGAAAAACGAATGTGTTTTCATTTTTCGTTTTTGCTTCTTAAAAATTAAAATGAAAAACAAAAGTGTTTTCGTTTTTCGTTTTTGATTTCACAAACAAAAAACGAAAAACAAAAGTATTTTCATTTTTCAATTTTGATTTCTCAAAAACTTAAATCGAAAAATGAAAAATGAAAGTGTTTTCATTTTTCATTTTTGATTTCACAAAAACAAAAAACGAAAAACGAAAGTGTATTTATGTTATCTTTCCAACACAGTTTAATTGTCATTCAAAAAATGACAATGTTGTCATTTGTCATTCATTTAAAGGTCGTTAAAGTATACATGCACAGCGGTTGTCAGATCAATACTACTTTAATCGAAGATAATGTCGACGGATGCAAAAGTCTTTATCAATCTAAACAATAAGGTGCGTGATCTTTAAGTTGGGAGAGGTTTATCTAAGATGATAATATTGTAGCGTAACTAGCATCTTTTACAAATAAAGCAAACTATATATTGTTGGCGAGGGAAGGGCTCAAGGACTCCAGAAGAACTGGAAAAAATGATACAAAATCTTTCACACCCTTTCTTAATCTAAAGCGCAAGTTTTAATTTATCTATTTTATTATGTTCTGGTCTCGGAGCAAAATATATAGATACAGTGTAAGACCTTTAGTATTTACATGTATGAACAATATCAAAAGACATATGTAGGATGATGAAAAAAAATAATGTAATCCACAAAGTCAAGTGTGTGGCTATTGTTAGTTTAAACATATTTATTATAGTACGGTGACAAATAAGGTAAATTTGAAAATTTAATGGACCGAAATACCTCACGGCTAATTTTGGTCATATTTTGTAGATAAATATAATATCCTTTGATTAAGGCATGTCGTAGAGTGCCAAAGTGGTGCAGATTTTTGAAAACTGCATTCAAAGTTCAAAAGGGGGTTTTCAAAAATCGAAAATTTGAGACATGTTGGACAATTTCTCGCTAGTCTCTCATGTTAACTGAGATTTTTTTTCGATGGAAGCATGCGCTAAGAATGGTCCACATTTTTTTTGATTTTTATATCTGATTGCCAGATATTAGTGATACGTACCCTCACTTGCAACATGTAAGAAAATGAAACAAATATCTTTATCTACGGAAATAATCGACAAAAAATATTCAAAATTAAGATTTAGCTATGCAATAATTTATGGCCTCATATAAAGATATTTCTGGGAAAGTTTTATTAAAATGCAATAAAGAACAGAGGGAAAATAAGAACTATAAAGTCAACACTCTGTCCATGATGTTATAAAAAAAAATGATGAAATCCTTTCTGATTATTTAAACTGTTAAAAGGATGTTAGAACTATAAAAATGAGTCTTCATGTTCATGGCACTATAGTTTATGAAGTTTGTTTTTATTTCAATAAATAAATCAGTACTAGACCAATTGCACATTGAGAAGATGTGTCCCCCTTTTTTTTAATAAAACAGCGACAGACATGGTTGTCGTTTGTTGATGCGGTTCATAAATGTTTCTCGTTTCAAGTTTGTATATAGGTTATACCGTTGCAATGGTTTTACACTAGTCATTGTTGTGAGCCAAGACTCCGTTTTGAAATTTATTCTCGTTTCTAGTTTTTATGTAGGTTAGACCGTTGCACTGGTTTTAAACTAGTCATTTTTTGGAGCCCTTACTGTTCGGTGTGAGCCAAGACTCCGTTTTGAAGACTGTACTTTGACCTATAATGGTTAACTTTTACAAATTATGACCTGGATGTCTCACTGGAACTTATACCACATCTTCTTATATCTATAAACAAAGAAATATATAACAGACTTGAAAGCCCGACATATATGTGAACAAAGATTCACAGTAAATATTACGCTTCAAAAGTTGCTGTCTATGTATTATTATGATACACTATCACTAGACATCAATATGCACATCAATTTTGAAAGGTAATGGAATACTAAAAAAAAAAGTGGATTTCGTTGTATAGCGCCGACAATGAGTTTATTCAGATCATCATATGTACTGATTGACCATAATTGCTTCTGAGGTCATTTTGATCCGCGATGAAGTGATTTTCACTGCAAAATATGTGTCAATATAAGAACGGTCAACCAGCTAGAACGACATATTTTGATACATGCATGTTTTCCAGACCCCTTGTAATTGTCTTCATTTGCCAATTTTGATTATAGAAGACGTGTCGCATCATGTAAGAGCGCGAGTTTCTGTTGGTATGCCGGACATCAGCGGTCCAATAACTCTTTTAAAAAAGTTGCATACTTCGTGAGTACGTAAACACTGTCTTGTGGCTTTGGTTGAAGAAACGCCTCCAGTCTGAAATCACAATTCCTCTTGTTTGACATCTGAGGAAAAGACCTTATTAGAAATAAAACATAACTGTCATGATTTTAGTAGGATGCAACCTGTGGAATAACTTTTCAATATCTGTTTACTGGCAAAAAAAGGCGACAGAATAATTCTTATATCTGTCACTTCAGTCACTTACAAATCCTACACAAAAATTGCTTCACAGTCTATAGATTTTGAAAAGATCCCGTTAAAAATATTCCGTCATGTTCTTGCAAATCAAAATCATTGAAGTGCGATAGTACATAGTTACAGTGTACCTACACATCTTATCAATCCATGTTTATTTTCAGATGCAAAAACATTTCTTACAGTCTCTAATTGATCTGCATTCAATGACTTGAAGAACAATTTGGACCTACCACCATTTGAATTAAACCTTATTGTCCCTTTGATGCCTTTAATGATAGCTGACTTTGTGATATGGGATAAGCTCATTGTGAAAGTCGTTCGGTAACCTAAAGTTGTAAATATCTGTGTCATTTTGTTTCTTAAGAAGAGTTATTTCATTGGCAATCCTACCACAACTTCTCTTCATAAACACCAATGTCTGATGTAAGGGGAGGGTTGGGCGCCCGCTGACATGTTTAACCTCGCCACATTCTGTATGTGGCTGTCCCAAGTCAGGAGCCTGTTATTCAGTGGTTGTCATTTGTTGCTGTGTCACATTTTTGTTGTTCGTTTATTATTTTGTACATTAATTAGGCAGTTTTTTCACGTTTGAATTGTTTTACATTTGTCAATTCGTCCCTCTTATTGCTTACTACCGGTATGCGGTAAGGGCTTTGCCCATTGTTGAAGGCCGTACGGTGACCTATAGTTGTAAGTGTATGTGTAATTTATGGTCTTTTGTGGCGATTTGTCTAATTGGCAATCATACCATTGATATGAAGCATCAGAAGCATTTTTTTTTAAATTTCATCAAATAGTTGACAATACATGCTGATGTTGAAGCGCCTTGTCCTTGGAGTTATTTGTAACGAGTACACTCACCACTATAGATGGCTACCTGGTAATTTGCGTCATTTAAAACAATATCGGCACGCTCAAATGACTCGGTATGCCTTAATTCCTTAGCTTGTTGTATGACTTTTGTCTCCAGAATAGACATTGTATGTACCAGTCATGGTATTAAATGCCATGAAGCGTGTTTTAAGGAAAGTTGATTCATCGTTACACGCATGTTGTTTTCTTTCTCACTCATTCAAATGCGTGATCATGTTTTCTTCTTGGACATGTACAGGCTTAATTACACGAGTCGATCTAAGCTACTTTACTCGTTCTTATTTAATGGAATTAGCACTGACAATAATTTTCCGAAATTTTTTGGATGTGTTCCAATGTGGTTTAAAATTAGTATTTTCGAAAAACAAGAATAAAAGCACCTCAAAAGTTATCAAACCTTAGCATCTGTACGTATTCAAGCACATATACACAACTATTGATACAATTATATATTCTTTTTTATATAACTTAAGAAAATGCATAAAAAAGATTGCATTTCATATGACAGGGGAAAATAGGAAAAGGGAACGTTACATGACTTATTGAGGTGAAAATTGAGTAGTTATACTGCTATGTGATGAGTTTTATAAATTTGCTCGTAAAAGTTGATTTGTATGTTCTATTTAACTTTTCTATATAAAAAACTTCTTAAGTATTGGTAGTTCCACTATTTTTTGTTAAAATTTACCATTGGTGATATATATTAAAAATGTAAAATACTTTGATAGACGGTAAGATTGAAAAAAATGTCAAATACATTTGAAAATCGTTCAATGCACTCAATTTATATGTTTATATGATATTAAAGTTTGATGTCAAATAAAAGCTGATATACCACTCTTTCATCTGATACCAATTTAATGATGTTATCTTCATTCGGGAATTAATTATAAGCGTTACCGTGCTTGAAAATGAAAAAGAAAAAAAATCAGAAAATCTCACTTTTACGCGATTTTACAAAAAACTGCACCGTAGGAAAACTCTAAGACAGGGATAAAATGAAAGTATAATGTTTACGCTATCTTCATGTGAATTTTCAGCCGTGAGGTATTTCGGTCCATTAAACTCCTTAAATAAGCGACTTTTCTCGATTTGTCACTCCACTATTAATAGTGGATTGGAAATTTTCTCACCGGAACGGGGATCGAACCAGGAACTTATGTTTTTGTATAGTCCGATGCACTAACCTATGTTACTTTTGTATAATGAGGATCAATGGTCTAGTTCCTCGTTGAAGACCCTCCAACTCCTTTCAAGATGAAGAACAGGCATAAAAGCCCTGTTCATTAATAATTTATATTTTTTCTATATATTGTGTGCGATTTTGTCCCGTGTACATTTACTCCACATCTCTTTATTTTCTATTTCGGACCTGGACTCGGCTCAATGCTAGTTTAGACCTCCAATGTTAAAGGTCATATGTTTTTTTTTAAATTATTTGATTCCGTGGGATTGGGATTTTTAGCTTTAATGTAAACCAAGTCAGGTTTTTAACTTGTATTTACAGCAAAGATAGCCAGTTTTGTGTTCTGTAATATACTGTAACAGTTTAATTTTACTTGTCCGGTCGCATCGGAACTTCTCAAAACATCTTCCGAACAATATCTGGACGTCGGTTTCGTGGGCATGTACAATTGTTAAACCACACATGAACGTTCTTTAGTCTTCGTAGATCTATTCCAACTTGAAGTCTTTTTGAGTCTACGACAAGCAGAATATGATATTTTATCCCATTAAATATTGAAGCCATAGTCATGAAGATCGATTACTTGATTGATGTTCCGTTAACGTAGCCGCAGAACAAAAACGCGAGAGCTACTTTTGAATATTTCTACAATTTTAAGTAGTTTTCCACTTACAAACACATTAATATTTTCAACATTTATTAAAATATTTTTTTTTTACACTTTTTAACTTTTATGTTGTTTTAAAATATCAATTTGACTTGAATTTGGGATCCGCTAACATGTTTAACCCCGCCACATTCAAAATGTATGTGCCTGTCCCAAGTCAGGAGCCTGTAATTCAGTGGTTGTCGTTTGTTTATGTGTTATATTTTTGTTTTTCGTTCAATTTTTGTGCATAAACAAGTTTGTTTTCTTGTTTGAATTGTTTTACATTGTCATTTCCGGGCCTTTTATATCTGACTTTGCGGTATGGGCTTTGCTCATTGTTGAAGGCCGTACGATGACCTATAGTTGACAATTTCTGTGTTATGTTGGTCTCTTGTGGAGAGTTGTCTCATTGACAATCATACCACATCTTCTTTTTTATATTTATATGAGTATATTAAATAAACATGTATATACCAAGCTAAGTCAGTTTATATCTTGTTTTTCGTCTGACTATACAAAAGGCGAGGAGAGCTACTTGATAGATCAGGTTGATTGATAAGCTGTCTTTATAAAGTAATGGGACAATGCATGGCATGAAGACATCACCAAATCACCGTATGCAATACTCAAAAAGACATCCAGAGCTTACCATATAGTCATCAACTACCCACCAACAGGCCGTGAGCTTTGGTTGGCTCTTAACTCAAATCCAAGAACACAGCAAAATGTCAAAATATTCTATTCAAACTGGGTGACCTGGGAGAAAAACATTGAAATTTTCCAAAGAAACACACACACCCCTCAACTTTTAATAAGGAGATTTGGTATTAATGCAAATGAGTCAACTATCCAACAAAGTTCAAATGTAGTGGATGTAAGCAATTATATATAGGCAACCATATAATCTTCAACAATGAGAAAAAACATACGGTATTGTCGGCTATAAAAGTCCATGAATTGAAAAATATGAAACAGTTCAATTGAGAAAAATAACAGCCTATTTTAAAACAACATGAATTACGAAAAACACATATAAAAGACATCAACAAACGAAAACCATTGAACTACATGCTCCTGAGTTGGAGCAGGCACATGCAATATATTGTGGTGTTTAACATGTTTGTAAACAGCCGGGACAGTTTTGTTACAGCACAGCATAAGAACAAACTATACAAATCAGTGGGAAAGGGCTTAAGGTATGAGATCGATACAAAACAGAAGGAAAAAAAGGTCTAACAAAAACACATACCGAATGTGGCAGGGTATTTTTACCTCGTTTTCAAACAATCAAAGTACTGAAGTACTGAACATCGAATGACTGCAAGTTCTTTTGGATTGTCACAAGCACTTGTCTCAGAAAAAAAATCACATCTCTATACTTGAAAGTGAAGTTAATGTACAGATATAATTTTTTTTAAATCAGTACACATATTCTATATCATATGACTTTTGTATGTGTGTATTGTATTGTGTGTGTGTGTGTATTGTATTTTGTTATAAGTCGATTTGAAAAGCTCACTAGAGCTTGTGTTATGTATTTTATTGAATATCGACTCTAAATAAAACTGTGAATCTTGAATCTTGAATCTTGAATATGATCTTTTTAATTTCAATGCCAAATATAAAGTTCTGACCCTCAATTCCACGGTCCACTAGACATGGAAAATGATAGTGCGAGTGGGGCATTTATGTGGTATGGACACATTCTTATTCAAATCCTTTATTAAAGAAGTCAGTAAATTTACTACAGATAACACTACATTTGTAAATTAGACGAAATAATCTAATCAAAATGTATATCTCTAATTTCGTAATACTTATGTGTATGAGAAAATTAATATATCTATTAATTTTAATCAGATTGTTGAACGAACGCGTTCAATCTTAGGATTTTATTCTTGTCAATTTTTCCGACCGAGCAGAGCGAGTCGAAAACAATTAAATAGACGTCTTTCAAGCCAAAGTTAATATGTTTGCTATACACACACAGGATTTTATTAAACTTGGTTATCAATTGTTAATCAAAAATACAGTCCTAGATTACAATTTATGACAAAAATAAGCAAAGACCCATCAAAACAACATCTGATAAACAAATTTAATAATACTTTTAGATATTTGGATGATATTTTGGCTCTCAATAATGACGACTTCAGTATGTATATTAATGAAATTTATCCTGCTGAACTTACTTTAAATAAAGCTAATACTAACAATGACCACTGCCCTTTCCTCGATCTTGATATCTATATCACTAACGGAAAGCTGAATACTAAAATTTATGATAAAATGGATGATTTTTCATTTCCTATCGTTAATTATCCGTTTTTAGATGGTGACGTTCCCTTGTCACCATCTTACGGTGTTTATATATCTCAACTTGTACGATTCGCTCGTGTATGTAACAATGTTTTAGATTTTAACGAGAAAAATTATTTCACCAGGGTTTTCGATATCACAAACTAGTCAAAACATTTACTAAATTTTATCATCGGTATAAAGACATCATTCGTAAATATAGATCAACATGCAGACTTCTTATACGTTCAGGTATTTCACATCCAATTTTTTATGGAAATATTCTTTATAAAGCACAAAGGTGTCAGTATTCACCTCAGAAACTTAAAAAACCTTTGAATAGACTTATTAAGAAGGGATGTAATTACGATATTGTTGTCAAGTCATTAAAGATTGCATATTTTGGCGTTAATATTGAGTCACTGATAAGGTCTTTGCGTCGGAACTAAACACATTTATTCTAAAAACAGTTGTTGGCATGACACGGGTTATGTTCTTCTCAAATATGTTATGATGGTATGATACTAAACCCCTAACGGGAAGGATTGTGCCTGATGTACATATGATGAAATCATAATCTTTCAGTCAGTTTAATTGAAGTCTGGAGCTGGCATGTCAGTTAACTGCTAGTAGTCTGTTGTTATTTATGTATTATTGTCATTTTGTTTATTTTCTTTGGTTACATCTTCTGACATCAGACTCGGACTTCTGTTGAACTGAATTTTAATGTGCGTATTGTTATGCGTTTACTTTTCTACATTGGTTAGAGGTATAGGGGGAGGGTTGAGATCTCACAAACATGTTTAACCCCGCCGCATTTTTGCGCCTGTCCCAAGTCAGGAGCCTCTGGCCTTTGTTAGTCTTGTATTATTTTAATTTTAGTTTCTTGTGTACAATTTGGAAATTAGTATGGCGTTCATTATCACTGAACTAGTATATATATTTGTTTAGGGGCCAGCTGAAGGATGCCTCCGGGTGCGGGAATTTCTCGCTACATTGAAGACCTGTTGGTGACCTTCTGCTGTTGTTTTTTATTTGGTCGGGTTGTTGTCTCTTTGACACATTCCCCATTTCCATTCTCAATTTTACTAGATAATAAAAAATCATGAAATATTTGGTCTAGTAATAAAAACATCACACAAAAAACAGTAGTTGTCGTTTGTTGATGTCGTTCTCGTTTTTAGCTCACCTGGCCCGAAGTGTCAAGTGAGCTTTCCTTATATCTTGGCGTCCGTCGTCCGTCGTCGTAATTTTTACAAAAATCTTCTCCTCTGAAACTACTGAGCCAAATTCAACCAAACTTAGCCATCATCATTATTGGCATATCTAGTATAACAAATGTGTCCGGTGACCTTGCCAACTAACCAAGATGGTCGCCATGGATAAAAATAGAGCATAGGAGTAAAATGAAGATTTTGGCTTATATCTCAGAAATCAAAGCATAAAGAGCAAATCTGACATGGGTAAAATTGTTTATTAGGTCATTATCTATCTGCCCTGAAATTTTCAGATGCATCAGACAACCTGTTGTTATGTTGCTGCCCCTGAATTGGTAATTTTAAGAAAATTTTGCAGCTTTTGGTTATTTTCTTGAATATTATTATAGATAGAGATAAACTGTAAACATCAATAATGTACAGCAAAGTAAGACCTACAAATAAGTCAACATGACGAAAATGGTCAATTGACCCCTTAAGGAGTAATTGCCCTTTATAGTCAATTTTTAACAATTTTCATAATTTTGTACATTTTTACAAAATATTTTCCACTGAAACTACTAGGCTAAGTTCATTATAGATAGAGATAATTGTAAGCATCAACAATGTTTTGTAAAGTAAGATCTACGAACACATCACCATCACCAAAAACACATAGACCAAGGTGAGCGACACAGGCTCTTCAGAACCTGCAGTTATATATAGAGTTTAGACCTTTGGTTTTCCCGTTTGAATGGTTTTACACTAGTCATTTTGGAGGATCCTTATAACTTGCTTTTCGGTGTGAGCCAAGGATTCGTGTTGAAGAGGGTACTTTAACCTATAATAGTTTCCTTCTACACACTTGTGACTTGGATGGAGAGTTGTCTCATTGGCACTCATACCATGCACATCTTTTATATCTATATATTCTTTCGATATTTTTGATTCGGGTCTGGAGCTGGCATGTCAGTTACTGCTAGTAGTTCTTTGTTAATTTATGAATCATATTCGTTTTGTGTAGTTTCTTTTGTTTACTATTTTGTCATCGGACTCGGATTTCTTTTAAACTGGGTTTCTCTCTGCATATTGTTGTGTGTTTGTTTATTCTACATGAGCTAGATATAATTGTATAGCGGGAGGGTTGAGATCTAACAAAGCATGTTTAGCCCTGCCGTATTTTTGCGCCTGTCCCATGACAGTAGACTATGATCTTTGTTAGTTTTTTTATGTTTTTTGTTTGTCTAAGTTAAGTGTGACGTCCATTTTCACATTACTAGTATATATTTTTATTTAGAGACCAGCTGAAGCCCGGATTTTCTCGTTGTGTTGAAGACTCATTGGTGGCCTTCGGCTGTGCTCTTTGGTTATGCTGACTGTTGTTTCTTTGACACATTTTTTATTTCCATTCTCAATTCTATTGATTGATCAATTGATTGATTGATTGATTGATTGATTGATTGATTGATCATTTTACTACAGGCAAAAGTCATGATCATTTGAGAATCCTTTATTTGTATTGTAGTGTTAATTTCACCAATGAAACTCGACATTAATGTTTGTCTTAATATCAATTTTCTTTGTAAACTCTAAATTTACCGTCTGATTATAATAAGACACGCAAGAATAAAAAAAATATTTGGCCTTCAATGTCTCAACCTTTTTTAATGTGAGTAACTTCATTGTTCACTTAGATTTCGATTTTGATATTGTTTTTGCAAGTTTCCATAATAGATTTCCGGTAATTGTTCTGCATAAAACCCTATGGGAAAGCACATTAACTAAATTTTTCAAACGTTTATTGGAACCTAATGATTTGGCAAGGTGTTGCAACCTGTAATGTAAAAAAGTTACAGCCGATTGCACTGAATGTTTAGGCAAAGGTAGCCTGTCCTTGGTTAGCTTGCTTGTATTATTAGGTTAGGTAAACTACCCTCCTTTAAGAGTAGACTAGTTCGACAAATAACCAATCAATCTGTCTGTAGGACTAGGCTCCTTCTACAGGAGGGTGGTATACCTTACCTAGTTACTTCATAGTTCAGCTAACAAACAAGCGATCCAAAGATATTACCTTTGTCTACACACTCAATGTAATCGGCTGTAATGAAAATGCGGAGTTTGTGAGACCAGGCTCAAGCAAGCAGTCGGTAGCAGTCAGTTTTCAAATATATAAAAACAAATATTGCATAAGACTCAAATGTACTTAAAATGTTTTTATTAATATATAACCACTATATCATCACTTTTTAAAATATAATAAAGCAGTCAAAGACACTTTTCAATGAATTTTAAAATTTCATTTCTGGTTTATTTAAGAATTGAATGCTTTTTTTTTGTTACTTCATTGAGGTGTAAAGCGATGACCGAAATACATTTTGTATGAAAAGCGGAAGCGCTTCATTCTGAAAATGTACGCACGGTCAACGCTTTTACAACCCTATGAAGTTACAAAAAGAAGCATTCAATATTTATAATTACATGTTTTAGCTAGGATCATGAAAACACGATTTTTATCAAGTTTTTATTAAATTCACCTTTGCACTTTATTGTGGGACCTCGTGTCATCATGAATAATGATTTCCGTTGTGTAATGTAACATGAGATGTGCAGTTAGCCAATAAGAATAACGAATTATAATGAAACATACATCTTATGTTATTATTAGTTATATAAAGCCATGCAAAATCAATCGCTTTCGATATATTACACAGCGTACTGCCCGCTTTACATTTTAAATAGTCAACACTACGAGTGTTTATAGAATCGTAAATAATTATGATTTATTTTAATGATGGCAAAATTGCACTATTGGGTGAAATAGCTTTCCTTATTATCGGCATCCTGTCAAATAGTTCATGAAAAGTAATAATAATTCTGCATTAAAAGAAAAGAATGTTGCACTCGTGCTTTAACTTTTTTTTGCCACACAAAATTGTTTTTTACAAAACATTCTACCTCTGAACTAGTCTAGTGGATTTCGCTTAAATATGACTGGACAAAAGGTTTATTTTTTTAATTCAAAGTATGGTGGGCAAGTAAATTATTTATTAGCTTAAAAAAGATTGATCCGTGCTATAAATTAACTTGTTATTTTGATCAAGTAGGCCCTAGATCTCTAGCTTAAGTTCTCACCTAGAGCAGATAAAAGTATTGCCGCAGATTTTTTTTATTAACTGTCTGGTAATGGTTTTTGTAGGGTATACGACCAAAACTAAGCAGAACAACACCCTGGATTTTTCTACTGTAGAAACCAGCTACCCAGCTTCCCTTTGCACCTAGTGAGGACAATTTTTTTTTCATTTTCGGTAAGGATGGGGTTCGGTGTTCGACCCCAACTTCGGACCTATCTTTGAAAAAAAATAAGCTAAACAGCAACCTTGATTTTTTTCTCCAGCAGACATCAGCTACCAAGCTCCCCTTTACACATTGTTCGGACAGAAGTATTTCCGTAGAGATTTGTTTATTAACTTTTATGTAATGATGGGGTAGGGTGGGTTACTGCGGTCCACTTGAAAAAAAATTACAGGGACTCCAATGTGGTGTGGTCTATGCAGAACAATTACCGGAAATCTATGGTAGTTTGCAAAATAATAGTCTTTTTTTATAATGTGATATGTAAAATGTTGGTAAATAATGAAAGCATGCTTCTGAATTAATAGACATAGAAATAAAGAGAAACGATATGATAACCAATAGCAATCTCCCAGAGACAAACTAACGTTCATTAAGGCAACTAGTATGATGGTCTGGATTCGGGGTTCTTAATTTCTGTATTCTGTGATATTTTATGCCATATTTCTCTATTCTTTATACTTTTTGACAATTATTCTCTTATCATTACATTTTAACACCATTATTCTAGCTATTTTATTTATTTCTTGGTCCATTGTCTCTATCGACCTTTCTAAACTTAAAAGTAATAAAGTTCACGCATCCATATTGTACCGATTGCTAAAGACTTTTGCTTCCGTCGACATTATCTTCGATTAAAGTAGTATTGATCTGACAACCGCTGTGCATGCATACTTTAACGACCTTTAAATGAATGACAAATGACAACATTGTCATTTTTTAAATGACAATTAAACTGTGTTGGAAAGATAACATAAATACACTTTCGTTTTCCGTTTTTTGTTTTTGTGAAATCAAAAATGAAAAATGAAAACACTTTCATTTTTCGATTTTAGTTTTTGAGAAATCAAAATTGAAAAATGAAAATACTTTTGTTTTTCGTTTTTTGTTTGTGAAATCAAAAACGAAAAACGAAAACACTTTTGTTTTTCATTTTAATTTTTAAGAAATCAAAAACGAAAAATGAAAACACTTTTGTTTTTCATTTTGGTTTTTATGAAATCAAAAACGAAAAATGAAAACACTTTCGTTTTTTGTTTTTTGTTTTTGATATTTCAAAACGAAAAACGAATGGACGCAGATATACACGGACCCATTTAGTCTTGTATTATTTTTTTTAATTTTTGTTTTTTGTGTACAATTTGGAGTTTAGTATGTGTTCAATATCCCTTTACTAGTATATATATATAATTGTAAAGGGGTCAGATGAAGGACGCCTCCGGGTGCGGGAATTTATAGCTGCATTAAAGACCTGTTAGTGACCTTCTGCTGTTGTCTGTTCCATCGTTGGGTTGTTGTCTCTTTGACACATTCCCCATTTCCATTCTCAATTTTATTTATTTGCCCTATTAACGCAATGTATTTCGATATGTGTATTAGGGCTATAAAGAGAAAATAGGGGTGATCAAACTAAAATAAATCTAGAAAGGGGTTGATGTGAGAGACTAGTTCTTAATAAAGTTAGAAAGGACAGTCAAAGGACTAGGAAATGTTTTTACTTAGTGAACATATTGTTGAGCCTGAAATTGTACAGTTTGTTTTCCTTTTATAACAGAATTACCGAAATTTTAATTCACTTTGTTTCTTTATTCACTAACAAGGATTTATTCAGACTTCATTACGAATTATTTCACTAATGTAATATAGTTTCCCATCAAATTCGCCATTGTGGGTTTTAGTGGGAAGTTATCTCATTAATATTCGTACCACATCGATCTTTGTTCATATGATAAAATACAAAAAAGAGCCAATTCGCATAACTTAATTCTTTATTACTATATATATGTTGATTGCAAATATTTTTTACTAATTATTTATGATCACAGAATAAAATGTTTATTGTTTACAAAATGTAACCCAAATATGATATTCTCTTGATCATGTTGATGTACTGATTTTGGAAGGAAACGAAAGTATTGGAGAAGTTATATACGAAACAAAATGTTCATGAAATACTTAAAGTCTTAAATCTAACAGATCAGAAAAGATATATGCAGAAGATATAGTTTTATGAAAGGAAATTTGCAACAGTGTTTTATTTCTATTTTTGTGTTATAATGTGCAATCAGAAAGTGGTGAATCAAGTCCCGCCTCCAACACGCAATCAAAGCCACACTGCCCGTGATTTTAAAAGATAAATTTATACAAAAAAAAACTCATCATAGATACCAGGACTCAGTTTTGTATATACACCAGACGCGTGTTTCGTCTACAAAAGACTCATTAGTGACGCTCGAATTCTAAAAAGTTGAAAAGTCCAAATAAAGTACAAAGTTGAAGACCATTTTAAATAGGACCAACAAGTCTAAATGTTTTGCAAAATACAGCTAAGGTATTCCTGAGGTTGAAAATACTAGGCTGGTGATACCCTCTGGGAAAACTCCATCAGAAGTGGCATCGACCCAGTGGTTGTAAATAAACTAAATATTACCAGGATTAAATTTCGTATATACGCCAGACGAGCGTTACGTCTACCAAAGACTCATCAGTGACGCTCAAATCCAAAAAAATCAAAAAGGCCAAATAAAGTACTTAGTTGAAGAGGATTGAAGACCACAGTTCCTAAATGTTTTGCCAAATTCAGCTAAGGAAATTTATTCCTAAGGTAAAAAGGCTTTATACAATGTATTTCAAAATTTCAAAAGTTTTGTAAACAGATAGTTTATAAATATGACCATATAAATGATAATTCATGTCAGCACATACACTGTCATTTTATTGTCTGTTATATTTATCTTTATTTATTCAGACCCAAGGAGTAGTATAATCGTAAACAATTGTTAAATACCATATAATTACGATTTACATGAAAATTGAACGATCTCTACAATAAAATTGTAGTATACAAACCCTTTACTGTGTATTAAACTTCATAATCCAAATGATTTTGTGAAAGCGGAAGATAAATAAAAGACCTTGACAATAGCGTGTTTATCTAGTATCGGTTTACAATTATTCAAATATAATTGGCCAACCAAATCAATTAAAATAATTTGCGTTATTCTTGATAGCTTTTTCTAAACATGCTAAACCAAAAATTTGAATAAGTTAGACTTTTTAGGGTTTTATTTCTACTCATATGTTATTTTCTTCTCGTATTTTGTGTTTTTTAACTTTTGGTTTATTTAGATATGTTTTGAGTTTAGTGTCACGTCTATCATTCTGAACTTGTACATTTTGTTGTTTAGGGGCCAGCTGAAACCCACCTTCGGGTGCGGTATTTCCCTGTGTTAAAGACCCATGTTGGCCTTAAAAACATGAAATAATACACCGTAATTTAATACTCATGATTTGTAGCTTAAATGATTTGTTATCATATCTCGAAAGAAAGACACCAGGAGCACCAGGAGCACATATGCATACACTGATGTCATATTGTTACACAACAGTAAACATCATTTCGTCTTGTCCCAGATTTCAGTCCTCAACGAAGTATGGTTTCTGGAAAAATCGTATTATGGAAACGGAAGAGAAATTTAAATGTTTCTTTTTTATTTAATTTTCATTATGTTGTTGTTTGTTTTTTTGCTATCAGGATTAGATAGTGTATAATTCATATTTTCCCCAACCATAACCATACATCAACTGGTTTTTTTTCCTGTACCGTTTACTTCATTTTTAAAGATTTGGTGCATGAATATATGCTTTCTGAAATTATTATATTCATCAAATTATTCGCCTTTTTTCATCCTGAAAATTATCAATTGATTGATATTTAGTGTGTTAATATGTGTTAATATGAATTGAAAACCCTCTTAAGGTGGTACCCAACACTTTCACTAAAATTAATTTGGCTCCTTTAATTTTCATAAAATTTTGTCATAGTATTTACTTTGACCCTTTAACATGTTTAACAAAAATATAAAAATTTCAAAAACTTTGAACCAACTGTTTTGTCAGAAAAATTACACTGGTTATATAGCAGTTTGAAAAACACCAATTTTGATCATTGAGAAGCCTAATATTCCATTTACAACACAACGTAATTAAAACGTTTAGCTGACTTTACAGAGTTTTCTCCCTGTAGTGTTAGGTACCACCTTAAATGTTTGAATGTTCATTTCCTATGATATATATCACTTCTGATTTCTGTTTTTAAAAATCTAAATTATAAGTGAAATGACTTTTTTGTTTAAATGAAATATTACAATGTTGATACTTCATCCACATTTGAAGCCTTGATTTTTTATCTGTTGCACCAAGACCCTGACAATTGAATGAAAATGAACATATATGTATGGTCTCACTCAGTGGCGGATCCAGAAATTTTCATAAGTGGGGGCCCACTGACTGACCTAAGAGGGGGCCCGCTCCAGTCACGCTTCGGTGATTCCCTATATAAGCAGCCAAATTTTTTCCCAAAAAGGGGGGGCCGGGCCCCCTGGGCCCCCCTCCCTAAATCCGCCTCTGTCACTCATTGTTTGCCGTAGATATCAAATTGAAATAAACAAAAACATTTGTTTACAAAATATACAGACAGTCTGTATTGATATTCATATACACATTGTACATAACATTGTCAATAGTTTGACATTCATTTCACCAAACATCAATTACATAAAAACGTATTTGTAAATTATAATTAAATATTCCGAAGTGAAAACTACAATGTTGTTATTATTTCATTATTTATTTTTAGTTAGTAATTGACCTTGACATTTGTCGGACTATGACCCAATTTCAGTATAGCAAACTGAAGTGGTATATAAACACCAGATGCTGTTTAGAAAAAAAACCAATTTAATAATGACTTTATGATTAACCATGTTAACCGTATTCCAAGCACTGATCGGAAATAAAAAGCACTATGATTGGATTTACAGACTGATATTAAAAAACACGGATGATTACATGGACTATGAATTATTCTAAAAATATAATTGAATTTTCTCATGTTATAAATTGCGAAACTGTTACCACTTTAATTTTATTTTAATATAAACGTGATGGATTTCTTTTCGCAAGGAATAACAATTGTTTGATATAGAATTGTATTACAATTTTCATATCAATAATGTTTGTTTGTACCAAATGATGCACATTCAAATAATAATGTTCTATTTATATCGTACCATAATAAACAGATAACTATTTTAAATATTTACCTTTTTCTAGCATACATACGTTTGACATTTAAGTAGTTGTTATTTTTATAACGTATGCAATCTGACATTTTGCATCAGATTTATGTTGTTTTTTTTTTTGTTTTATTATTTAATTATAAAAATAGAATTAATAAATTTATATTGTAAAACAATCATTCTATATTTTAAGATTGTATTGCATCCTTTAATAATTGCTCTGTATTATTTTAACAACTGGTACTGGTCCTATGTTTTATTTTCATTTTTGTGCAAGACCTGAACGTTGGGGTTGTTGCAATTCTCTTAACAGTTTATTTTCTAAACTTTTGTTTTTTTCCTCCAAAATATTGGCTTATAATATTTCCTTGTGCTTTTTTTTTGTTATTCGTAAGTGTTCGCTCTTTTCTGTGAGTCATCGATCGAAGTTATAATCTTGATAGCTTTCGATACTGGGTTATGATTGTGCATATATGTCTTCATGATTCCGAAAAGGTAGTCATGCATATGAAATACGAATTGAAACAAAACAATGACATAAATGACATATCTAGTGCATCATGTGCAGGAAATTACATCGTATGTATCACTAATTTCAAAGTGATAACATCGCTCTCTACGCCACATGAAACCACCAGAGATTCACATGTGACTGAGGAGTTTAACCTCTGGGTTGACAGTCAAACTGCTGTAGCGGCTGTCTGAACCCCAATTAACGGTGAAAACTTTTGATTAAAAAATGATGAGATGTTATAAGAATGCAAATGATGCACATCTTGAACCGTTAAATCATTATAATCATGATAATAATTATTTTTTTCCGTTCATATATATTAATGATTTCTCTTGCAGGTGTTAATTCAAAATCGTATCAGTAAATATAAACGTTCTTAGTTGAAAATACTGTACAGTTCTTAGTTGAAATTACGCAAATCTTTATCTTCAAGCAATAGAACCTGGTTAAATTTTGTATTTCTCATATTGTTTTATTCAATTTCTTGATTCCATTCATATTAGTGATGTGTATCAACATACATTATTACAAATATTTGATGAATATGAAAGAGTTTTGTTAAGTCGATTCTTATGCCTTACCTTATCAAAATCGGTTAAGTCTTTATTTTATCATCAAACAACTTCCAAATATTTTTTATCTGAAACAGCTACATTTATAATATTTGTCTATGGTGTAAATGTTCTTAATGTCTTATTTTATTGACATTAATATGAATTGTACATGCGTTTCTTTTCCCTTCTTTGCAAATGTAATGCGTTTAGAATATAACAGCGTTGCTTGTTGGCTCATCTCTAGATTACGTTTATAATTTTTTTAAACGATTAACAATGTTTATAAATGCCCAAATATTTAGATTCAACAATGAAAATCTAATTATATGTCTTACAAAACTGGTATTTAAAGAATAGTACGTATACAATTGGACTAGATTTTTCAAAATATAAATGATTAACAATTATGTAGAGATTTAAAAATCCACCCTGAATATTTATTCTAATCACATATATCTTATTAAGTATTGGTCTTTTATATATAGGTAGTATACAAATATACTAGATTTCTAATTTGATCCGACTTTTATTTATTTCAATGAATTGTTTGCATTTGTAATAAACGCAATTATCAATCATTGAAGAATATTCAAAAGTAGCCAAGGTTTCCCCGGGTACCATATTCTGTCTTTTAAAAAGTGAATAGATTTAAAATGTGAACTTTTTAAAATTATTTGTTCAACGTCAGATCTTTACAAAATGTATCGGAAAATATGAAACAAATGTTTGTCAAAATAACTACCATTTTTTTTCAATGACACTGAAGTGTCGAGATTGCATGTAAGTAACGTCAACGCGTCACTGTTTTTGAAATCCTTTGGTGTTTGTTGTTGATGAAATATGTTTGTTGTTCTGCGGTTTGCATATTTTATCGACTACTATATTTTTTTCTACTACGTTTCTCTGTTTGTACTATACTTCTGTCACGTGCTGTTTTCGGGAGATTTTAACATTTTTATAGACCAGAGGTTTGGTATACCATAAACAAGGCTCAATCCACTACTATGTTCTGAAATTTGGCAGTAATAATCAAATAGTTCGTTTCAATTTGTGTTGGCGTTTGTTTTTGTTGCTCTCAGGTGTTCCATTTGTTCCTTTATTTTCCCTTTATAATTGATATGTTTCCTCGGATTTGATTCGAAACCCGGTTTTGTTTTTTCTCAATCGATTTATCACATTTGTAAACACTTCTACATAATGTTGTCTTTATTTATGTGTGTGATTTGTCTCCTTTTCATCCATAACCCAGATTTGATTATCTTTGATTTGATTATCTTTGGTAAGTAACTTTTACCTTTATTAAGGTTCATGTGGACCCAATGGCTAAAATTGCCGTATTTTCACCTAAAAATTTTCTCTGAGTACAGACAAACCTGTGCATCTGGAAAAGTTTTATGGCATAGCATGCCCTAGATAAATAGAATTCAAATGCATTGTATGATTTAGAAAATGCATAACTTAACTGGATTTTGCCGTACACTTTTTTCGTCTCTGCAGAAGATGATAAAATTAACAAACAGTTGAGTTTACCTTGATATGGTCCACTCAGGTACACAGTTTAAATAACCAATTATTGTTAGGTATCTATTGTCCATCTAATATCCATGTCAATTAAAAATGCTCACTTTAATTTTTACCTGTGGGGAAGTTCTCAAACCTGTTTCCCAACTTAGTTTATTTTGGCACCTTCTGGAGGAATGAAAAAAAGTGCACGGCAAAATCCTGGTAAGTTTTTATTTTTCTAAAACATAAAACATACTTAGAATTCATTTATCTAGGGCATGCTATGCCTGAATTTTTTTACAGATGCGCAGGTTTGTCTGTACTCAGAGTAAATTTTGAGGTGAAAATACGGCCGTTTTAGCCGTAGGGTCCACATGAACCTTAAGCATTACATGCCCGGAAAGCTGCTGATGGGATAGTGTTTTCACCTAAATGTAATCAGCTTCTTTTCTAAACTGCATGTCAAACAGTAGAACAAGATTCAATAAACTGGACATCATGTTGCACAGGACAACAAAAGTACCTTTCGGAGTCTGATATATAATAGGTGTCCATATGATCATCCTAATAAATGCTTTGTTTAGTCTTCAGATTCATCTTTGTACTAAAATAATATAAAAATTAAACACCCGTATAAATTTTCGGCTCGTTACTTTACAATACATTCCTTATTGATACGAGGTTTAAAATCATGCACGGAAGACTTATCAGTGTTGATCCAATCAAACAAATAAAAAAGGCTAAACAAACTATGAAGCTGACGAGTATTGATTACCCTACAGTTCAGCTAGATGTTGTCAAATACAGCTAAGGACATCTTTTTAATGTTCTTAAAATCTATATATTTGATCATCCGAATGAATTATCCGCAATATAAAGGATTTTTTAATCCCAGGTATAGATTTCCTTACCCGTATTTTGCACAACTTTTTTGAATTTCGATTGATTTATAAGTCTTAAAATTGGTTTATGTTCTCTATCTTTAGTTTGTCTGAAAGAAATCTTTTCAACTTATATACAATGCTTATTATCACATAATTCAGATCAAGTTCAAAATTTAATGGTGTCACTTTTACCGTTCTAGAGTTGTGTCCCTTTACAAATAGATATATTGATAAATGTTATCTAACTTGAGGTTACCTTAACCAAAAATTATAAAACTCAAACACAATGCTTGTTGCCAAATATAATCAGTTACTTTGATCATAGACATAATTTATATAGAAAGCCGTGGTGTAGTGGTTAGTGCATCGGACTACTTGCACAAAGGTTCCTGGTTCGATTCCCGTCTGGGATGTAAATTTCAGGGTCTGAATTTTCGGCTCTCCCTTGACACCATTTGCGAGTATGGTCTTGAGGAAACGATGATAGTCCGTCGGAAGGGGACGATAAAGGGCTGACCCGTGTTAAAAGAGAGCCATATCTCTTGCACGTTAAAGACACCCTTGTAGATTTCGTAAAAGAGCAGGCTAATGTCGCTACAAGGCAGCACTCGTATTTTTGTGATTTTACTTTTTGCATCCGCAAAGTGGAAAGGGATTAATGTAAGTTGCAAAACTTGTTTCCCAATTCACTATAAATAAATATGTTTAAACTAAATAACACAGATTAGCTTTGATTTTTAGAGACAACTTTTATACCGTTCTAGATTTATGCCCTTTACAAATAGCAAAAATCCTGAATTTTTCGTTTCCATTCTTTAACTTGAGTTTGCCTGGACCAAAAGCAATGAATCTTAAACACAATGCTTATTACTACATAACACATATTACGTTTTGAATTTTGGAGGCATCACTTATACCGTTCTAGAGTTATAACCCTTTACAGATGTAAAATGGAGAAAAAATGATGAATTTTTTGTTTTCGTTCTCTTACTTAAATTTGACTCAAATCAGGAACAAATTAGGATAGTATCAGTTTTACTGTTCTTCGTGTATGTATTTTTTTAACGTTTTATATCAGCGGGAGCATCATGTGTCCAATGGACACATTTTCCATTCATAATTAAATATTCCGTTAACAGCGGGTTCTGATATAATCAGTTGCTTTGATCATATACAAAATTTATACAGTTACGATTATCTTTCAAGTTGTTTGTCCACAAGTTTCGATTGTGGGGTCTTTTAAGGCTTACGCTGATCTTCCGTAAATTTCCAATGCCTATGATTCGGTAAAATGACCGAAAATGATTCTTAGCAGACGCACACACAACAATAGGTTAACGTACAAATTAACCTAGCGGCTGAGTGATTCTTTAAAACAACTCGTGCACATGCTGAAATTAGAAGAAGACGATTTTCATGGTTTTTTGGCTCCGTTATGTTTGGATCGAGGTAACTGCAATCACGATTACTGTGGTTTTATTATTATTCGTTGGATACCAATTTTCGTGGATTTCGTGGGAACAGTTGAACCACGAAATTAAATTTTCAACGAATGACAAATTTTCTTATGGCTTGTATGCAGACTTCGGCAAAACCACGAAATCAAATATCCACGAACATGTAAGTTTACCTCCTTCCAAGAAAATTGGTACCCACGATTATAAATGAATCCACAGTATCAGTTTAACGCCAGTGAATATGTCTTCGTGATTTTTATTTAAAAAATACACAAAATGCTGCCTTTATTGATATGTATTTTTTGTAAAGGTACTTTTTTTGATTTTATATCATTGTTTACAAAACTATTGATAGCTAAAGCTTCTTGTAAAATTAGAATACGTGAATTTCATAGCATATACTAAGTACTTTATTCATCCATGAAAATATAACTTGTAATCAAAGTAATGCATGACTTTGGCCTATGTGGTTAAGTCATATAAAACGAGTTTCTAGAAATGTTAATGTTATAGAAATATTGAACCAATGCTAAACGTAGTCCTTTTATATATCTAATAAGCATCTTTAACGTACTATCGTCCTGCTGTAGTACATAAAACCACTTCGAAAATATGACTTTCGATCGAATGAAGAACATCATAAAAGTAAATTATACAATAAACTCATCATAGATACCAGGACCATTTTTTTTATATACGCCAGACGCGCGTTTCGTCTACAAATGACTCATCAGTGATGCTCGAATCCAAACAAGTTCAAAAGGCCAAAAAAGTACGAAGTTGAAGAGCATTAATGACCAAAATTCCTAAAACTTTTGCCAAATACAGCTAAGGTAATCTATGCCTGGGGTAGAAAATAGAAATAGAACTAACCAGTAAAAATATGGAAATAGTTTTAGATACGATTATAAAATATGAGGTTTCATGCATGTTAAAAATTTCAACACCAGCGTTGATTTTTTTAGCGATAAAACACCTACCAAAATGATAAGATATAAAGGATATTCGAGAAACACGTTTTGTGTGTAGACGATTCCTACTCTACACAGCTACTTTAGTACAAGTAATACTGATGTTCAGTTCTGAAGATGTTTATCAAATGTACATCTCTACTGCTGTACTGCTGAAAATAAACTGTAGAGATGGACGTAGATCTAGAGCTGTATATAAACTGTACATTTTTAAAACTGTATATAAACTGCAACTCCTTAAAAATGTACATTAACTGCACATTTTTAAATCTGTGTATAAGCTAAACCTATAATTTTTACACTGCATATCTATTTAGAGTTATATACAGCTTTACAGATTTACAGGTTATATGATAAATTAAGGAATGTATCTCCCTCATGCAAAGCTCTGATTCCTTTCACGGATTTGGCTATACTTTATTGACCTTTTGGATTATAGCTCTTTATCTTTTATATAAGCTTTGGATTTCAAATATTTTGGCCACGAGCATCACTGAAGAGTAAATAAAATTGAGAAAGGAAATGGTGAATATGTCAAAGCGACAACCACCCGACCATAGAGCAAACAACAGCCGAAGGCAACCAATGGGTCTTCAATGTAGCGAGAATTCCCGCACCCGTAGGTGTCCTTCAGCTGGCCCCTAAAATATGCATAATAGTACAGTGATAATGGACGTCATACTAAACTCCGAATTATACACAAGAAACTAAAAATTAAAATCATACAAGACTAACAAAGGCCAGAGGCTCCTGACTTGGGACAGGCGCAAAATTGCGGCGGGGTTAAACATGTTTATGAGATCTCAACCCTCCCCCTATACCTCTAGCCAATGTAGAAAAGTAAAAGAATAACAATACGCACATTAAAATTCAGTTCAAGAGAAGTCCGAGTCTGATGTCAAAAGATGTAACAAAAGAAAATAAATAAAATGACAATAATACATAAATAACAACAGACTACTAGCAGTTAACTGACATGCCAGCTCCAGACCTCAATTAAACTGATTGAAAGATTATGTCTTCATCATATGAATATCAGGTACAATCCCTCCCGTTAGGGGTTTAGTATCTTACTATCATAAAATATATGAGAAGAACATAACCCGTGTCATGCCAACAACTGTTTTTTTAGAAATAAATGTGTTTAGTTCCGATGCTAAGACCCTATCAGTGAATCAATGTTAAAGCCAAAATATGCAATCTTTAATGACCTGACAACAGTATCGTAACTATATCCCCTTTTAATAAGTCTATTTAAAGGTTTTGTTAGTTTCTGAGGAGAATACTGACATTTTTGTGCTTTATAAAGAATATTTCCATAAAATTTTGGATGTGAAATACCTGAACGTATAAGATGTCTGCATGTTGAGTTATATTTACGAATTATTTCCTTATACCGGTGATAAAATTTAGTAAATGTTTTGACCAGTTTGTGATATCGAAAACCCTGGTGTAATAATTTTTCAGTAATACATAAATTTCTCTCGCTAAAATCTAATACATTGTTACATACACGAGCGAATCGTACAAGTTGAGATATATAAACACCATAAGATGGTGACAAGGGAACGTCACCATCTAAAAATGGATAATTAACAATAGGAAATGAAAAATCATCTCTTTTATCATAAATTTTTGTATTAAGCTTCCCGTTTATGATATAGATATCAAGATCGAGGAAAGGGCAGTGGTCATTGTTATCATTAGCTTTATTTAAAGTAAGTTCTACAGGATAAATTTCTTTAGTATACATACTGAAGTCGTCATTATTTAGAGCCAATATATCATCCAAATATCTAAAAGTATTGTTAAATTTTTGTATCAAATGTTGTTTTGATGGGTCTTTGCTAATTTTAGTCATAAATTGTAACTCATAACAATACAAAAACAGGTCCGCAATAAGTGGTGCACAGTTAGTCCCCATTGGAATTCCAATAACTTGACGATATACGGAATCTCCAAAGCGAACAAAAATGTTATCAAGTAAAAATTCAAGTGCATAAATAGTATCAAAGCATGTCCAATTGACATAGTTCTTTTGTTTATTGCTACTAAAAAATGATCTAAAAGAGTTTGAACATATGTACTCGCATTCCGACTTTTTAAATGCCCAGTTAATTAGGGATGTGAATTTTTTCTTAATAAGAATATGAGGCAAAGTGGTATATAGGGTAGAAAAATCAAAACTTTGAACAGATTCAAAATCACCAATATATGCATGCAATTTATCAAGTACTTCCAACGAGTTTTTGACACTCCAAAAGTAATTAATTCCACTATTTTCAAAGGCCTTATTTGAACAATTTATTATCAGGTTTTTTATTGTACCAAGTGTACTAGTAAGTAAAACAGACAATTTAGTAGTTGAACAATGGCTGGAAGATGAAATAAATCTATATTTGTAAGGTTTTTTGTGCAGCTTCGGAAGCCAGTACATAGTTGGGACTTTCATTGTGTTTGGTTCTGCTTGTAAAGAAGTAGCTAAAAGTTTATGTTTGTTACAGATGTCGTTTTCTGAAAATGAAGTCAGTTGGAATGTTGGTGAATTCGTGATTTCCTTTTGCAGAACCTCTATATAAAATTTACGTCAAGTATTGTCGAAATGCGCATCTGGTGCAAGAAAATTGGTACCGTTAATTGTATTATACACAGTTTTACACATGTATAGTTTAAAAACAGCTTTACAGATGTACATTTGATATGCATCTTAAGAACTGTACATTAAGATAACTTGAACTAAAGTAGCTGTGTAGTATATATTTGTTGCTTTCACTCTTTGTTTTTGAATATTGTAAATATTACTGTATACATATCAATAAAATGCTTGTACTAGTGGTTGAAACTTAAGTCATGAAGAACAGTATTCGTGCATTGGTTGTACTTAGTTTTGAATTGCCTTTCATTAAACTGCTAGTTCTATTTGAACGGATCTTAGTGACTTTTTTGGTTTTATGTCGTCTTTTTTTTTTTGTGCTTCGAAAAACAGTTTTTTTCTTACACTATCTGAGGTTAAGGGATTGAACGCAATTAAACACGTTTAACTCGTTCATCTTATCCCATTATTGATGTGACTGGCTTAGTCTGTCATATTTATGGTTTTTGTTAATTTTGTTTGTCATTATAAATCAGGTCCACTGTTGACGACTATATGTCGCTATACATTTGCAATGTCAAAGTTCAAAGTTTATAACGAGAACGACAAGATCAAATATATCACTTGAATATTTGTATAAAAATTGGTGTTTTTATGACTTTTGTCGTTTAAATTTTACATTTGTTTGAATTTTGAATCTTTTTTAATAAAATTATAGCCTAAAACTTTTGATTGCAAAGCCAAGTGCAACTGTAATGAAGAGGTTGCGTCTTCGAAATTTATGTTCTCCAGTACCTGTTGTGATATCAATCATTGGTAAAAAGGTTATATAAAAACAACAAAAGAAAACAAAGTTGTAATCGAATAACAGTTATTTCTAAAGACCATAATATCTATTAATACTCTAGTTTTGTAAGTACACGTACATATAAGTATAAGTACATCTTTCCATGGAAAACCATTGTATGAGTGCAAACCTTCAAAAATGAGAAGAACCGATACCTGATAGTTGGCTATAAAAATTCCCCGTACAATGTACTTATTCAGAGAATCTGTGTTTGAAAGATGTGTCCAGGTACAGGATTAATAAGATAAACAACTCTGTAACCATTTATTGAAAATTCATAGACAAGTACAATAGAAAAACAGCTGTGTTAATAAAATATAACATGCTAAATTATGTCAACAACGTAGAACTAAAATGACCGCGATAGTATATCAAAGTGATATCATATTGGAGTTGAAATTTGCCATATATTTATATATATTGTTACATAGATATAGGAAGATGTGGTGTGAGTGCCAATGAGACAACTCTCCATACAAATAACAATTTAAAAAGTAAACCATTATAGGTTAAAGTACGGCCTTCAACACGGAGCTTTAGCTCACACCGAACAACAAGCTATAAAGGGCCCCAAAATTACTAGTGTAAAACCATTCAAACGGGAAAACCAACGGTCTAATCTATATAAACAAAACGAGAAAAGAGAAACACGTATATATTACATAAACAAACGACAACTACTGTACATCAGATTCCTGACTTAGGACAGGTGCAAACATTTGCAGCGGGATTAAACGTTTTAATGGATCCAAACCTTCTCCCTTTTTCTGAAACAATAGCATAACATGTCATTTTTCATATCAGACCTACTAACCCTAGGTGATTATTTCAGCCCGAGAGCTGGCAAGCTCGAGTGATGAATTTGACCTTGAGCTGATACAGTAGATCTGTAAAGATTGTGATTCGAAAAACATGTTATGGTCTTTCTATCATATACTTCAACAGACGAAACACAGAAAAGAACTTGTTATAAAACTTTGAAAAATGCATTTTATAGAGTTTCTTTGGGATTTTTGAAAATGTGTTTTCATGTTTCCTTATATTTTGTTTTTTAATCCTACTTATTTATGTTTTACACTAAAAATGTTCATTCGGATATATTTGTCCAGAATTTGCAAAATAACACGGGAGATCGTTTCAGAAAAGCATGCAATAATAACCAAGAAGCAGTTGCTATAAACCGGAAGCAGTTGATATAAACAGGAAGCGGTTGGTAACGTAAGTCATATCACACAACTAAGACAATTCCTTTAATTTAATGAATAAATATATGAACAAATTAAATTTATCAAGGAGCACAATTGTAATATTTTTTTCTAATATGAGGCAGGCATTATCTGTGAATGGGGACAAAGTCTGCATTACTTTTTTTTATTCAAGCATGTTGATAAAAGAAATGGAAATACCGTGACATTTCCAATATTGGTTCTGTTGTTAGGGATTTTTTTGTGACGTTATTTAAGGTATGACGTCATATGCAATGTAAACAAAGAAACGCTGTTATCCAGGTACCGTTTTTTTTCATATTTGAACAATTATTGAAAATGATTGGTAGTTGAATTTCTTCTTATGTTTGTTGATATGTTGATAAATATACATTTTATTCAAAGTCTCTTGCAAACAAGACCGGAAACGGAAAAAGATCTGAAAAAAGATCAACGATTTTGAATTCATAAGTAAAATGTAAAATTCGTGAAAATTTTCCCGATTTTTTTTTTTTATTGATTTTTTCTATCATAATTGGGCACTTCGTCCCCATATAAGTATTTGATAAGTGTATATATTAGATACAAATACACTAGTACCTAACTACTCTAAATATCTGCACAACAAATCTGCAAATTTGCGGAAGCAATTGTTTGTTCTTCTGTGGCCGAAATCGAACTCGTGTTATTATATTCAAGCATTTATTAAATTAGACAGCGTGAATCGTTGTCACATTACGGCACTCAACCTGATTTCACAGTCTTATAAACATTGACATATGATAATGTGAGTGAGACATCGTAACAGATGAGCTAGTCCTTGCACAACTCAACTTCATTTTCTTCTGGACTTGAATGGGATTAACAATTTACGATTAACGAAAGGGGCATTCTGTAGTGTGTGTACACATGTTTTTGTGACTAGAGGTGATTGAAAAAAGTTTAATCAAAATTTTTTATGTGTTTTTTTATGGCCCCGCAACGAAGATGTCGGTGCCATATAGTTTTACCCTTGTCCGAAATTCCAAAATTCCGTGATTCCGTGATTCCGTCTTTCAGCAACAAACCATTATACGGAGTTTTGGCCGATTTTCGGTATTCGAGTTAACCATGATGAGGTACAGATTAAGTTTAAGTTTCGTTCCGCTCCGCTAATTTTTGCCGAAATTACAGGTTTTGGACTTTGATAAATTGTTGAAAATCACAGTTATACGCACTTTTTTCGAAACGCCTTCAGATATTGGACTGATTTTTGGTATGTGAGTTACTCATGATGAGTTACAGATCAATTTTAAGTTTTGTATCCCTCAATTTATTTTTGCAAATTGTTGAAAATCACAGTTATACAAACTCTTTTTCTATATGCCTCCACATTTTAAACTGAGTTGTGTTAACAGTTATACGGCCTTTTTTTCTATTAAGGCCTCCACATTTTGAGTTGAGTTTTATTAACAGTTAATTTATAATTATGAACATATCAATGTGAGACTACCATCATGTTTTTTCCACATGTGTTATTGAAATTGCAGATTTTCCAATTTTTTTGGATGGAGCCATTCGTGTCGCTTTGACATACTAGTTTTATCTAAATTCCTATACAACTTTCATAAATGCATATCTATCAGGTCTAAGTAGCAAATAAACTTAAATCATCTTCCAATTGAAATTTCATAGACATCCTTAAACCCTCCAGGATGCCCATACAGAAAATTACCAATACTACTGAACTATAAGGAAAATCTAAAGTCTGTTATCATATAGAAAAATCAAAAAGTCATAAACATCAGTCGAATGAAAAACAAACTGTCAAATTCCAGACTTAGTGAATCCATTTTTCAATGTAGGAAAGGGTGAAATAATAAAATGGCATGTAGACCATTCGTAGTTCAATATATCATGTATTATTTGAGAAATTGATACGGAACATTTATCACGAAAGTCTTGGTATCTTTCGATGTATTTTTTAAAAGAAAAAAAGACGAGATGTTTTTAAAAGTACCTAGTTTATCAACTCTCTTCTCAGACAATGGTGCCGTTTTATAAAGTTTGGGTAGCAGCCACAAGCTCTTGAACATGGAATTAGTTGGGAAATGTATAGCCGTATAACCTATACATGCAGGTGGAGTGGTTTGATTAATCCACAGGTAAAAGAAATTTAAAGTTTCAAAATTTGATTATCTCGTTTGTGATAGATTCTGGTATTAAGCTGACCGCTTATGTCCAACTTCTGGTATGCAAGTCTAACAAAGAGGCGGGGGCAGCCATGTATGCTGTGTTGGTGTCTATGTATGGAAAATATAACTCTATATGAATGTACAAATAAATGATCCGATCCGGCTTCTTTATGAAAATAAGAAAAGGTCGGTAGGAGATGTCCAAAATGTGAGCATAAAACTGTTAAAACAATATTGGATGTTAACCATTAAAATGATACATTTCATAGATATTTTTAATACAAAATGTTTATTAACATGACAGAAATAGGTTGCAAAACAAATACAGATCATTTTAAGTGTTTACAATACATTATGAAAAAAGAAGATGAGGTATGGTTGTCAATGAGACAACTCTCCACAAGATACAAGTCCATATCTCAAACTTTTAAAATACCGAATGAACTGTAGTAAACAAGCAATTAAATAATATTTCACAAGTCATACTAAGTGAGTTTGTAACAAAACTTTCCAATCGTTACTAAATGCATTTAAAAGTACTAAATTAATGTTCTTTCACCTAATTTCAATCGCTATACTTCTTGATAATTCCATACACAACATCATAATAATTGCGAAAAAAATCTGTGAAGCGACCAACGTAAAATAATGTAATTAAATTTCGAAATACAAATTAAAAAAATTACATAATGGAAAAAATTAATGGAAAGACTTCATAAGAATAGTATATTTTAACCTTTGTCAAAAAGTCTATATTGAAAGAATTCAAGATTTCGACGACATTTTTTACACTTGATCACCTTATTTGAAAAGTGATATGAAGCCAACTTTTTGATTTGGTTATGTGCTTTTTAAATCATGTGTTTTACGTGCAAGAGGTGACAGCTTTTGCACAACCATCCTCCTTTCTCATCCGGACTTGGGACCGGCTATGGTGGAGTTCTCAAATATGATAACTTTACAAATCATTAAATAAACTCATCATAGATACCAGGATTGAAATTTTATATTTACGCCATACGCTCGTTACGTCTAATTAAAGACTCATCAGTGACGCTCGAAAAATGTTAATAAGGCCAAATAAAGTACAAAGTTGAATAGCATCGAGGACCCATAATTCCTAAAAGTTTTGCAAAATACAGCTAAAGTAATCTATTTGTGAGGGGGAAAAGCCTTAGTTCAAAGTTTTGTTAACAGTTAATGCATAATTATGAACATATCAACGATTAAAAGCATGTTTGGACCAATTAATTCTATAAAAAAATTGCAAGATGAATCAATTCAGCCTTATCTTTTATAAAGAATACAGTTTGTTTTGTAATAAATGAACTTAGAGTTTGCCGTTTGTATTGCAACTGGAAAAAGAAATGATAGAAAATGATAGAAAAAGTAAAATAACAAAAATACTGAATTCCAAGGAAAATTAAAAACGAAAAGTCCCTTAATAAATATCAAACTAGAAGCACTAATTTTGATAGTAAAGTTTTGAATATTTTTTTTTTCGCTTTAGAAAGGATAACAAGTCGGGACTCATAAACGTCATATAGTCATCTTCATACGTAATAATCTGGAATCTTTTAGTTACAGTTAAAACGACACCTCACACAGATGAAATTCATTAAAAATACATTGTAGCAATCGTTCAGGCCCAAACTGTGTGCAAAATAGTCAAAGGTGGATTATGTAAATTACGCAATCAATCAAATATGAAAAAAAAATCTAACACAAATAAATACTAATAACTCAGAGTGGTTCGAGAATAAACGGGTTCTTTTTCAAAATAACCTATCATAAAAAAAGTACTTCTTTTGCACAATATAACATATACATGTATACGATAATAAATGCATTGCTATAAAAAATTACAATCGAATAAAAAAAATGTCATGTGTTACAGGTATTTGATGCCTTTAATATATAAATGATGAAAAAAAGATTTTCTCCCAGCCTCAAAAGCTATCAGTAAATATTTGCACTATAAGCTCAATTATGCACAAATTAAAACAGCCGTTCTCGAATTTGAATGGTATAACAAAAATGTTTCTACTATGTTTTGTTAAATGAATGGTGAAAGCACATCTTCTGTATCGTGTCTTTGGAAAGTTGTATGAGTTGTATCAGAAGGTTCCCTTTCATCTGAGTGTTGGCATATCTTTGTTATGAACTTTTGTATGGTCTTCCGTAAAACTGTAAAGGAGAACTATAATTAGTATTTTACTTTATTACACATATTGTACATAGAGATGTTATGAAATTAATTATACGTGTCATACAATCAAAATCACCTCATGTTCTATTTGAACCAGATGGCTACTAGTATATCAAAACTCTAACTGAAAACATCTGTTTTAAGTAAACACGTAATAACAGATATGACTTTTAAAATAACTCAAGTAGAGCTCTCGTGGTTATATTGGAAAGTTGTGTTAAAAACAATTATGTCCATACGCTTGGAATCAATTATGTGTAAACCAAACTAATATTGATGATAAGTACATCTGAAATGGTCATACATGTATTAATGAAAATATTCTTTGAATTTGAAAAAAAACGTGCCAGTTCTATTTATTCCTCTAAGGTTGAAATTCTATGCTACTAGTATCGATAGCACGTACCACAAACGCGCATCTGACGTATAAAATTGTAAACCTGGTACTTTGATTACTTTCTACAAATCATAAATAAATTAAGTGAACGCTTTTAATGAGCCGCAACTGCTCTTAAACCATACACAGTTGGAAATATTTGTACACCACAATTTGTCTTTGAAACAATCTTTTTTCCTGAGAAAACGCCAATTTTTGTTAATCCTAATTCAAAGACTGTTATCGATCCATTTAATATTTGATTTCGAGCATGCTCAGTCGACATACAATCCTATCAGGCGAACCACCAAACGTTGGACAATCCTGTCAGGTGAACTCTCAAACGGTGGAGTTTCTTTAAAAAAGTGTCGTCAATCCTACCTGACCTTTAAAAGTCTTGAAAATTCAAATGCAATCATTATCGCATTAAATGTTTTCATTTGTAATATGTTAAACAGTTTGACTTTATAAGTAACAATACTGACAATTCGAATACTAGAGTACTAATAAAAATCAAGACTGAATTAAAGCGTAGGTAAAGTCTCTAGGAATTGAATAATTCATTTTTATATATAACAAATATAGGACCATGCTGTTTATTACAAATTACAACACTCAAGACTCTTTCGTTTTCAAAATAATTAATTTTACAAATAAGTTCCAGGTCGACGGGTTAAAGCAGAATGATTTTAAAATCAGAGAAGACCGTGCCCCTTAAAATCAACATGACTTTATTATATGACAATACCAATATTCATAATTCAGACTAAAAATTAGGCTTATGCATCAAAAGATACCTTAATTCAGTCACGGAACCGCGTGTGTGGTCTAGTGTTTAATAATACGAAAGTGAAAAAAAGTAAGTACATGCTCCTGAACTCATCTTAATGTGCATCTAAAATATAGTTTCTCAATGAAACCAAGTTAATCAACAGAAAACGCTTCACGTCAGATTAATTAACAGTTTACTTACACCAATATAAAACTGCTAACACAACAAGCAATACACATGAACCTATAAGGACAGCAATTTGTAGTTGTGAAGAGGACTTTTTGTTATCATTGCCTTCTGTCGGTTTAGTTATCACATTGATGCTCGTTTCAGTTGAGTAATGATAAATAAAAACTGAAAAAAAAGAATACACAAATAAAATTACCGGCTTTGCTAAGTTTCGAGTCCAAAAGGTCTGAAACATATATATTTTCCAATTACTACTAAATACAGTAAATTCTGTTTTGGCCAGCTGATCAACTGTGATATATCTAACTTGTATGTTTTTTCGCCTGATCTGTCAGCTATTTCTTCCTGTTTCCTTTTAGACTACGTGTTAAATATTCCCAAAAAGTTAAAAAGGCCATATGAAGTGCGCATTTGAAAAGCAATGGAGACAAATTTCTCAAAGTCCGATATCAGCATAAGTAGCAAAACTGAGCAAAATGACAATAATGCATAAACCATTGATTTTAGCCATTTCAGAAGGGACTTTCCGTTTTGAATTTTCCATGGAGTTATGTATTTTTGTAATTTTACTTTAACAAAGGACTACTAGCATTTACTGACATGCCAGATCCAAACCTCAATTAAACTGATTCAAAGATTCAGTATTCATCATATGAAAATCAAGTTAACTGCCACCCGTTATGTTAATATTGTTTGATTTAATAATATATAATTACTCACAATATGTTTATGCAATTATCTTATTTTAATTCGGTTGAGAGAAAAAATGGACAACATAGTACAAAATAATGGGGGTTTTGTGTACATTCGATTGTTGTCTACACTTTGGTCGGGTTGTTGTCTCTTTGACATATTCATCATTTCCTGTCTCAATTTTAAACATGTTTCTAAAAGGAGAAACGAAAATCCTTGTGTGATCTTATTACGTTCCGATTGAACTTTGGTAAATGATCACGATATGTGATTAGGAATTATGTTTCCTTTGCATTCTGACAGTATGAGGTCTTCCATAAAATTGAGAATGGAAATGGGGAATGTGTCAAAGAGACAACAACCCGACCAAATAAAAAACAACAGCAGAGGGTCACCAACAGGTCTTCAATGTAGCGAGAAATTCCCGCACCCGGAGGCGTCCTTCAGCTGGCCCCTAAACAAATATATACTAGTCCAGTGATAATGAACGCCATACTAATTTCCAAATTATACACAAGAAACTAAAATTAAAATAATACAAGACTAACTAAGGCCAGAGGCTCCTGACTTGGGACAGGCGCAAAAATGCGGCGGGGTTAAACATGTTTTTGAGATCTCAACCCTCCCCCTATACCTCTAACCAATGTTGTAAAGTAAACGCATAACAATACGCACATTAAAATTCAGTTCAAGAGAAATCCGAGTCTGATGTCAGAAGATGTAACCAAAGAAAATAAACAAAATGACAATAATACATAAATAACAACAGACTACTAACAGTTAACTGACATGCCAGCTCCAGACTTCAATTAAACTGACTGAAAGATTATGATTTCATCATATGAACATCAGGCACAATCCTTCCCGTTAGGGGTTTAGTATCATACCATCATAACATATATGAGAAGAACATAACCCGTGTCATGCCAACAACTGTTTTTAGAATAAATGTGTTTAGTTCCGATGCAAAGACCTTATCAGTGACTCAATATTAACGCCAAAATATGCAATCTTTAATGACTTGACAACAGTATCGTAATTATATCCCTTCTTAATAAGTCTATTCAAAGGTTTTGTAAGTTTCTGAGGTGAATACTGACACCTTTGTGCTTTATAAAGAATATTACCATAAAAAATTGGATGTGAAATACCTGAACGTATTAGAAGTCTGCATGTTGAGCTATATTTACGAATGATGTCTTTATACCGATGATAAAATTTAGTAAATGTTTTGACTAGTTTGTGATATCGAAAACCCTGGTGTAATAATTTTTCAGTAATACATAAATTTCTCTCGTTAAAATCGAAAACATTGTTACATACACGAGCGAATCGTACAAGTTGAGATATATACACACCGTAAGATGGTGACAAGGGAACGTCACCATCTAAAAACGGATAATTAACGATAGGAAATGAAAAATCATCCCTTTTATCATAAATTTTAGTATTCAGCTTTCCATTAGTGATATAGATATCAAGATCGAGAAAAGGGCAGTGGTCATTGTTAGTATTAGCTTTATTTAAAGTAAGTTCAACAGGATAAATTTCATTAATATACATACTGAAGTCGTCATAATTGAGAGCCAAAATATCATCCAAATATCTAAAAGTATTATTAAATTTGTTTATCAGATGTTGTTTCGATGGGTCTTTGCTTATTTTTGTCATAAATTGTAACTCATAACAATACAAAAACATGCCTAGTCAGGTTGAGAACCCAAAAAGCAATACATTTTAAAATGAACATTGTTTATTTGTTCTTTTAATTTTGTTTGTTCTGTTAATCTATTGAGATTAAGTTTCACAGACACAATATAATTGTCTTCTGGAAGACAGATCGTTTGTTATATCACTATACTAACCGCGAAATCAACGGGTTATTGCATCTGATTTTAGGGATATGCAAATAAATAAAGAACTAATATTGACACGCATAAAAAAATAATGAACAGCAACACATTGCTAAGTAATAATTTTATCACATTTTGGAACAATGTAAACAATCAAAATGTATGTTTATTCTGTAATCTAGAAACCAAAATAAAGACAAACCTGGACAGCTAGGTGTAACGTTTCCTTCAAATGTTAACTGTTCTTTTAAAAGGCCACATTGAACTCTTGGTTGTTTATTGCAATCATCATTCCCAAGCTTATATTCTGCCACAAGGCTGACATTGAAAAAAAATCCATTTTTCCTGTGAGTCAACCGAACTTTTTTATCCACCACACGGTTCTGTAATTTAAAGCATAAATGAATGAGCACAGATTAGTTGATTAATTCTTAAAAGGAAATGTCATGTGATTAATACAAAATTACAAAAATATAAAGTAACTCAAATCAATTACTAACCTTACAACACAACCATAATTAAACATCGACGAAATTACGTATTGGTCGAGTCGGTAAGGGTGTCTCTTATTGATTCATTCCCCTTTAAAAATTTATGATTGGTATTAATCCGGTAAAAACCCAGATGAAATTCCGAACCTTAATGAGCAAAAACATTTACTTTCAAATTAATCAAATGCAATAATTCTTGAATTCATGCAAATCCCTGCATATAATATAATTCATATGCCGTCAAAAATCGTAACCGCTGGAATTTAATGTCGGATGGAAGAATACCAATCTGATTGTATTGATAGTGTCCAGTCCGTGGGGGTTGTTGTCAATCAAGAAATCATGCAGATTGATAATATGTTCAGCTTCAGATTATTGAACATTAATTGTTTTACAGATTATAACAAAAGTCATGTTGAAACAGTCATCTATTTTTTTTTAAACAGAATAATAATAGTGCACAATGCTCAAGCAACCTCTACACTGATTCTATCAGTAATAAAATCTGTTCTCAATTTTAACTAAATAGTATTTACCCCAATGTAGACTGAACAATTTGGCAATGGATAAACTCTTTTCATCTGTATTTTGATCTTTAACGTATCATTATGTGATGTTATTAAAGCATCAGCTGCATCTGGTGAATCTGAAATGAAATATTTTAAAATGATTGTATTTCATCAAAATATAATATTCGACGTCAATTATCACCAAAATTTTATAGGGAAAACGTTAAATCAATATTGTGCATTCTTATATCAATTCTTAATTCCGAATTAATAACTAAATACCATCAGCAACAATAGATGCAACATGCTTAGCAATTTCATATCACCATTCCTGACAACCTAAGACCATCTCCGTTTTTTTTTTTGTGATTCATTTTTAGTGTTCTGTATGTTGTTCATGTTGTTGTGTTAACTGATCTTTGTCTTAATTTTCGTCATTTTTCGTTTCTGGGAATGGTGTTGGTGGTTTGTCTTTAATTTCTAAATTTCGATTGTGCCTTTGATAATTTCTGTCTCACTATATAACATCTCAAGTTGTGATCAACTGTACTTCTTATTCTTCAATTCAAAGACATGTTTAGCGAGGACACATGTTCTTAACCTTTAAAGTGGAATAACGGTCATGCGCAGTTCTGAATTAATAATGTCCTTTCTCAATTTTATAAAAAAAAAAAGTATATTCGTCTGAATGCAGTTTTATTACTACTTAACTGTAAAATATAACGCACGCATGATTGTTGAAGAATTTCAAAATCCAATCAACAACTGAAGACGCATGGAGCAAATATGATTTGCAGATATTAATCATGTTAATACTCCTTTAAATGTAAATTTGAAAAGCTATTACTTACATTGAAAACGTTGTTCATCGAGCTGCAATTTGTGTGTGCTCGCGTAAAATCCACACGAACAAGTATAGTTGACATTTATGTCTGTGTTGGAAAACTTTTTAATAATCAGTGAAAACTGACTTGACAACAGGTTAACTTTTTCTTCGTATTTTCCCTCTTTCGCAGAAAACCCATTGTACATTAGTCCTCTGCCATCAGTTCCTCCTGACCATTGTCGGACAGGACAATCTTTTGAATTTTGCAAAGGGTGAAAGGTATAGCATGTTAGCATTATATCCCGTCCAAATATAGCAGGATAAGTGGTCATATTCCACGAGACTAAAATGGAAAGAACAACATGTATCTTAACCTAATAGACTTCGTGACATTAACTCTTAATGGTATGCTATTTATTAAGGAAGCTGGCTTGTCATGTTTTAGAATTTTGGTCAGATTTTCGGAATCCTCTGGTTTTATCCATTTGAATACATTACAAATTTTACCCGGTGACCCCAATTTTTCTTTTTATAATTCTTTTACATGTAAAATGATAAGCTGTCTGTTAAAGTCTTTTGAAATTTTAATTACTTTTTAATAGTTTTTGAGGACTTTAACTTGTCAATGATAAAGCTATAAAAAGTCAAGAGAGAACATTTTCCCGCCAAAATTTCAATGGCTAATATATCAAAAACGAGCACGGTGACCTATATATTTTTTTTGCTCTTTGAATTCCTTTATTAATCCACTATCAATATAAAATAGTGTTTCGAAAAGTTATTTACTTTGAAACGGAGAAGCGGCTCCCTTAATACACTAGATAGTGCAAAGCGTTCCAACTTGAATTGTAGATCTCACCAATTAGGCCTGTTAAAGCCCAAAACAATCAAACAAATATAAAGTAAAAATATAAGACTAATAAATGAAAAACAAACTCTTATGGATCTTTTTGAAATATATACTTCTTAGATATTGAAACATTTCTACCAGTGATTGTTTGTAGCATATATTATCACAAAAGTCGAAATAATAATAAATAAACGCCATGGTATTGTCTTTTTTAATATAAAATTCTAATATCTGTATTCGAATGAACTGTGAACAATCTTTTTCATGTAGAATTTATAACGAAAAAAATTCTTCAACGGATATGAAAGTTCATAATGGACTTTAAGATCAATGTACGCATTCTGAAACAAAACGCAAAACTAAAATGAAAAAACAAACAGATAGAAAAGGTGGGTTTTGTAGCGCGCCATTCTAGCTTCGCTCTCACCCCATATGGAATTATTTACCCCATATATATATCGTAATAGGTCAGTAACACACCATGTAACTAATAATATATGTCTAAACCAGTGACAACTCTACAACAGATTTGATCCATGCATAGGACCAACAGTTATGGTGATACAAAACTGAAAAAAAACATTCTGTATATATAATTCGTCTAAATATTAGTCAAACAATGTTAGATCTGGAAGCAATTTTTGGAAGATCCTCTATGATCGATGATTCTTCTGATCTCTTAAATTTTATCTTCATGCCTTATATGTCATGTACTGTGTTACAACTTACAACGCTATATTAAATCTGACGAGAAAATGTATCGCCCGGCCACCGAAAGCTGTATATTTGTTGAGCCTTTAGATGGTCGAATGGTACTGTGCAACGCGATTTGGTCTAACGATATCTCAGTAGCATAAGTTAGAATCCTGGCCAGGGAAGAACATTTTTTTTTTGTTGGGCTCATATTTAGACGATTTATATATAAATATATACTTACAGATTAAGCAAATTAAATGAGTATGTTATCATAAATGCTGATATGTTGAAAATGTATTAGTTTTTGTTTCAAGTCTTTATAATTATCTTTATTAATATATACCTAAACTGTATGTATTATCTATTTGAGTACTAAATAGAATTAACACACAAACTGCAATAATTTCAAACTCCATTCTTTAATCGTTGTTGTACAAGTTTTAGTCAATAGTCGACTATCTGTTTCTAGTTGGAAATGCGGCACTAATTGTACTTTCAAACTTGCTATTTTACACTATAAACCAGCTTGGTATCATTCTATAATATATAAAACAAAATACATATATGAACTAAAGAAAACATCTCTAAAGTTTGACTTTGTCCAAGTATGCAGTCAGCTAATGATAGTACATATACATATACCACAGACTAAGGATGCAAAATATATAGTATATGGTCTCTGGTGTCCTGTAGCGCTAGCGCTGTATGATAATCTGATTCTCATTTACCAACCGATAGATACACTCTATAAATCGCTTCAAACATAAATCATACTTTTTTTAAAGAAACTATTTTTTTCTTGTTTTTGTTTTCTATCATTATGTTTTAAAAAGGGCATTGATACAATTAGACAAAAACATACAAGTGTAAACAATAATGGTTCGTCATCTGCGAAATCGCAACACTATAATATATAAATTGTCTGAAACTGTAATGCATTTTTACTTGCTATTCACCAGTAGAAAATCTAAGAATTTTTTTTTTCATTACAAAGGTACATACTTGAACAACAAACCTTTAAATTGAACATTAAATAATGTCGTTTCAACGTCTTAAAAGCTTACCGTCTCAAGGCTGATGTAATAAAAATTAACTGTGTTTCGTTTATATTGTAATTTGCCTCATTTTAAGGTGCTAATTTCAAAAATTATTTTCAATTATCAGGCATTCTTTCCACTGACAGTTTGGCGAACCACTAAAACAAATCATTATCCAATGACCCATGAAAATGAGGTCAAGGTCAGATAAAACCTCTCAGTCTGACATGCAAACCTTACAATCATTCCATACACTACATTAACTGATCCTATTGCTTATATTATCTGACATACAGACTTGACCACGAAACCTATCCTTCATCCATGAAATGAGGTTGACATCTATAATTTAGCCCTGTCTGAAAGATCTTGCAAGGAATCAATTTATCGAATACAATTATCATTTTACCCATAATATTTGTAATTTTTTTAAAGCTTGTTTTTTTCAGGTGGTCAACATGGTCAATGAACCATAAAAATGAGGTGAATGACAATTGACATAATTATGTCAGACAGAAATATTGTCATAAAACGTTTGTTCATACATGTTATGAAGCGTCCACAAGTCAACGCAATTTATTGAAGTGTTGACTCTCTGTTGTTTAATCTGTTTCTCAGCTTCATGTACCATCCAGGTTTTCAAACTTCGGGAATACAAAACTTCAAACAAATGGTTCATAAATTTTTATATATGATATGTACATATAAAAAAATTTAGAAATAATTTGAATATGCCATACCCGTAGACAGGTGTGACTGTGAAAGTTGGGATCACGAATCCAAGCCCCCCCCCCCCCCTAAAAATTCCAGGGTACGGGCTTGCTATTTACTATATATATTTCAGGTTCACTATCCACTTCGGTCACTGATATACAGAGAAGGTATCTCACTTCCGATCTTATCACCTATTTTCTCACGTGGATCCTAGGAGGAATCCCATTTGTACTTCATAAAATATTTATTTCCTTTGGTTCAGTATATGTATGTGAAGTTCAGAGAGCATTAGAATATAAAGTACTAAATGGTGGCCCCATTGCCGGCAATGCTATTTTTAGCAATTATCATTCTCCTTAAAAGGCGTTTTTAATAAACTAATTATGGAAAAACTGCTGTTGTCTAATTGAAACTCCATATCTATTTGTGATTTTACCGCACTCAAATATATATGGTCCAATGGCTTTTCTTGGTGAATTTTGGGGGTTTTCACGATACCTTAATTACGATTTAGTAGAAAATTTTCTCTAATTTTGATCAACATAAAAAAACAATTCCGGCCCTTCATCATATATACATTTAGGGACAAATGTGTGCTGGCATTAAACTTCATTCATAATGCTTTCCAGAAGAAAAATATATAAATGATATATATAACAACCAATCACAGAGAGCCATTAAATAATTTTACACGAAAATGATTTTTGTGAGTAATCAAGAACAAAACAAAAACGAAACTAAAATTAAATGGAAAACCCCAATTCATCATATTTTTATTTTTAACCAACATAAAAAAATTGTCTGATTTATATTGAAAAATCTTTTTTGCGCAGATTGTTTTCAAACGAAACTACTAGTGGACCCTTGCAACTATTTAAACCGAAATTAAATATATATCAAATGCATTTATATATTTATTCATAATTATGTAAAAAAAATAAAAACTTGTTTATCGTGTTTATGTAATAAATAAAAACCTAGCTTTCAAAAACTTAAAGCAAGAAGACTCCAATTAAAATATTTTTTTTGTTTTAATATTCACGCTATTCAATTAAATATGATTATACAAAATGAGAATAAATGATTCCCTACCATATGTATCTGTGATCGTGATGAATTTACTTCCTTGACATCGAGAAATAAACCTAATTTCTATTTTTGAAACAGTTATTCTTGGTAACGAGTCATAGTATCAAAAATAAGTAAACAAATTATCAATACTAAGTATTACTAAATATCCAAACATACAATCTATGCAATCTTTTATTCATACTGATTATTATCAACACATAATGATCAAATATTAATGCATTTTAAAATATATACGTCGTATACAGCATTAATAAAGCGTTTCATATGGAACGCCATATAACTGTCGTATGTTGATGATCATCATTATGTATACATGCAGTGGTCACAGCATTATATACAGACGGGCCACGTTATATGCAGTGGTCACAACATTATATGCAGTGGTCACAAGACCACTATATGCAGTGGTCACAACAATATATGCAATGGACTGGTCACAACATTATATGCAGTGGTCAAGACATTAAATACAGTTGTGGCAACATTATATGCAGTGGTCACAACATTATATGCAGTGGTCACAACATTATATGCAGTGGTCACAACTTTATACATACAGTGGTCACAACTCAAGTTTATAAGCAGTGGTCACGAGAGTGGTCACAACTTTATATGTGTTTTAAAACTGATAATCAGTGATCAGGTGATGGTGATTGATGTATGTGATGGTGATGGTGATGGTTCAGTATTCGGTAAACTTCGTGATTTTTTTAATGGAAATTACCGAATCCAGTCATAATTGATAATGACCCGCAAACTAAATGAAACAGTTATTGAAATCATGTAAAATTAGATTTAAAAAATAATTAAAAATTACGCCCGCTATTGTCTGCAAGTTGGACAGACACTGTTTTATCAATTTAGGGGGTGTTCATTCCGAGTTGAATACATTATTTATAGTCAGAGTTACTAAGTGTCAAGTCATGTTCGAGACTATTATCATGTTGCGCTGTCGGCTCGTCCAGATTGTCAACATCGTCGATATTTTCGCAAATAAGAATAGGCGGGGGCTCCGCGCGATCTGGTGGTAGGTCACGAATAGGCCCAGGAAGGCTATCTTCGTCATGGTCATCTGAACCAGACTCCTGATTGTATACATTCTGAGAATATCTTGGATTTTGTTGGACACTTATAGTGTTTAAAACTTTATAACATTCCGAAAGTTTTACTTTGTAGGATAAGGCCTGGAGTTGATTGCCTGAGAATTTTTTGATGAAACACCATTCGCCATCACGGGCTACAACAAGGTACCGATCTCGCGATTGGGTCTTTGACCTGTCGGTATAAAGGTAAACCAAATCCCCTATATTAATATCAGGGATCGGACGACCGGGTCGACTGCATTTAGAATTCTCGCTTAATCCGTGATTTTTATTTCGAGCCTCTTGCTGTGCGCGAATAAGGTTCATGTCAGAAATTGGCAATTGTTCATGAGTAAACTGACTTCTTTGAGTCCATAGTTTGCGGGAGGACAATCCATGCTGGCGAAGCCTAGAATTAAGTCTCGTAGAAGCAATAACTAGTGTATTTTCAGATAGAGGAGAATGATCGCGTTCCTCACGAAGTAACTCGTCTTCCAGCTCAGCGATGGCTTTATCGGCAACTGGATTTTTGTTCCGATTTTTAACACGGCCAATTTCAATTGATATGTTGAGTTGCTTTAAGTATGAATCGTCACATAAAGGGTGAAAACCCGAGGCCGGGTCAACTCGAACGACAACACTGGGACCGTTTAAAGGCTTTAAAGGTATCAATAAGTGTATTAGCCCATCTCGCAAGCTACCCAGTTTTTTTGTCTTTGATAAAGCATGTACTAGTGTACGACGTTACAGTTTCTCTGACGACCAGTATGAGTTGACGGTTTAAAGGGAAATCACACTATTTATACTACTAATAATAATTCATTGAAATTTTGCATGTAAACAGATCATACTTATTACGATATTTAAGGCTGAAAAAATTTTGGGGTCACCGATGTTGTTTTCGAGATATGACGTCATCAAAACTTAAAGAATCGCGTTATACCAAAATAAAGAAATAGCGATCTAAATTGCTTTAAAATGGCAAAATTATTGAAAAACGATTTTAAACTGGAATATCAAATACAGTCAAATGTTTTTTGTACCTTAAACACATTTAATTGTTTCTGTTTCCTTATTTTTGGAGGCCTTTGGACATTTCCCGCCATTTTTAATTGCTATTTATAATAGATTTTTCTTGAAATAAAAGAAATCTACTAATGTTTTTCCCTTCAAACTTATGCATAAGTTGCAGCTTCAGGGAAGATTTTGAAAGCATAAATAAAAAAGGGGGGTCACCGATGTTTTAAATCCGTTAAAACGGAAATAATCTTATCGTCGAATTTTGGCGGGAACTATACACTTTTCTGTTAACGTTATAGAACAACGTTGCTTGCATAACAGCATTTCCTGCAACGCTTGGGCTGAATTAAAATATAATAACTATACATGTATATATCGTGATTGAACATTTTTTTTTAGGTATTTTGATTATTCATTAATATTTTTATCAATCTATCGAATCGTTAAATATAGATACAGTAACATTTTATTGTAAAGTAATTGTCAAAGACTTTAAGTTGAAGTCATCTTTAGTATTTCTTAATTGCATTTGTTGTATGGGAAAAACGAATGCTTGTTTCCGATGATGCCGTATCATGACAATAAGTTTCGGCTTCCGGGTAAAGAATCTTCTATCTCAGAAGACCGAAGGTATCCGTGCTAAAAAGTAACACGTTCCTTTTAGACTACAGACTGAATAATTTCACAAGCTTGTCCATTCGCACCGTGTAGTTAAAACCTGAAATGCCGTGTTTAAAATGCCATAAACTGAAAACGTTAAAATAAACTATTTTCGTAAGGAATTAAAAAATGGTTAACATTTCCGAAATTACACAACGCTTCATAAGTCAGTTATTCGAACTGTGGAAACTAATTTTTTGTCTGAGTTCTATCATCCCGCACCAATTTTTCATACATCGTTTCGTGTTCATTGTACTTAATATGTTCAGTGTTCATCGCCTGGGTATGAACGCTTTATGTATTACTTATATATGATATTTCCGTTCGATTATTCGCGCAACCTTGGTACGTTATGAGAAATACAATGCATCTGATAATTCAGTGCTAATACAGATTGACATCTCAGTGCTAATACAGATTGACAGTTCAGTGCTAATACAGATTGACGGTTCAGTGCTAATACAGATTGACAATTCAGTGCTAATACAGATTGACAGTTCAGTGCTAATACAGATTGACAATAAAAGACACATCGTTATATTGATATCAGGAACATATAATGTTCCCAGTTGATGTGCAATAAATAAATCTTTTAACTTATAATAAACGGAACTAGTTTTTTTTCTTGTTCTGTTACATCTTTCCGTGTTTCTGTGGAAAAGTTGATATAATTTTTATCTAACTCTAGTTTTTTATCAGATGACAAATGAAGTGTTGATAACATTTGAAGTCATTTTAATGAGTTCGAGTTCCAGTTAGATTTTGAGTTGAAGTTCGAGTATCATTTTGAGTTCGCATATTAACTCGAGTAAGAGTTATAGATAAAGCTCGAGTTCCGCTTAGAACTTCAAAGTTATAGCATTACTGTGAGATAGTATGAAAAATTTTGGTAAGAGTTAAAATTTTGAGATCCGATATTATTGATGGTGAGATGTTAATAAATTAGTATTGTATTATTGTATATCCGACGAAATTAAGAGAAAGATTGCAGTTTCTATTTTCTGTTGGTGCACCTCTTTTTCTTTGAATGTATATTCTTTTATCACATTTATGTTTCAATATGGTATATATACTTTTGTTTCCCAATACGGATTAATAATAGGTAATTTGAAAATAACTGATTAATTGTGTGTGTCATTTTCAGCACTGTGATATATCATGTTGGCCATTATTTTTAAAGAACCAAGGTATCAAGAGAAAATCAGCTGCCTTTGTATTAAAAAAAATCGTAATATTTTATAAGTAAAATACGGATAAACAGGTACAAAATTTTAATAAAATTTCCTTCTAGATACTAGCTTTTAATCATAAACAAGCTTCGGTCCAAGTTTGGTACAAATCCAGAATAGTATAAGAAAGTTATTAAAATTTAAAAAAAACTTTAACAGAAAACCTAAGTCTTTTTATAAGTAAAATACGGAAAAAAATGGATATTCTTTTTTTCAAAATTTACTTCTGGATACTATCTTATGATCATAAACAAGCTTCTGTCCAAGTTTGGTAGAAATCCAGAATAGTTTAAGAAAGTTATTCAAATTTCAAAAACTTTTACCACAGAGTGAATATTTGTGGACGCCGACGCCGACTGAATGTAGGATCGCTATGTCTCCCTTTTTCGACTAAAATCGAAGGCTCGACAAAAATTGTTGTCCTTTTCAGTCATGATCGGATTCCGACAATTTTTGCAAATATTTCAGTGGCAAATATTACACGAAATTCAGTACAAAAACATTTTTCTATATGAGTTGAATACTCTTTTACAAGACGGACCCTGGTGTGATGGTTACAGTTTAGCACTCTGAAAGATATGCTACTCTACATAAATACATGTATTTGTGTTTAAATTTTTCTCTTGTCGGTGACTTGTAAAGCAAAATATACAGTGTGGAACTTTCGTTGTTGTGGTCATCAATAGGACCAAAATAACTAGGCATAGTGTTTGATATTCCCATATTGCTATGACGTCTAGCGGTCGTATGTTTTAATCTGCTGGTCGTACAGTTTGCTGCATGTAGCTAGTTTGAAGAAATACAACAACATATATTTTTTTGGGTGATTAAATTATGTAAGCCTTTACAAAGCATTAAAGAAAGATTGAGTTTGATTTATTTTATAATACGGTGCTAAATTTTCATTGATTTCGACAGCAAGCAACCGATGTAAAATTGTGTATGCTTCTTACAGTGATTTTTAAATGGCGTTATTCCTAAATAACGTTTGATTTTTCATCAAATATATGATTACTCTACAAATTACTCGCGATCGTGTTCATGTATTTGTGCTCCACCTCCCAAAAAGATAAAGAAAAACATATAGAGGGAAAGAGAGACGTAAGATACCAAAGGAATGTTTTAGGAAAGATGGATGACACTTGGATAATTTCTGTCGTCACATGTGAAATAAATAATATTTCAAACAATTCAACACATTAACGGCCAGTGGCAAGTTAAATACATATTCAGAACTAGAACATATTGACTTATGAATTTTGACCCTGCTTTGTATAACCCGACAGGCTGAGCCGGATAAATACAAATGTGAAATTAAGTTTTGATGAATTGTTCATGCATGTAGTATAGAAGACTATATAGTAATGACGTTTCATGTGATATGAGAAAACTTACAGTCGACAGAAACTCCTTGTTATTGTTTACGTCCCTATGCTGGACAGAAAACTACAAGTTCTGGAAGCTGTACGCTTACATGCTGTTTCTCTTGGTAATAATATATTGTTATTTTTTTCCGGAAAATATACGCTGAATCCCACATACTGCATCGCGACGTTACGCTGCCAACAGCTGGGTTACACTAATGACAGGACGATTGCCCGGATTGTGACAGGATATTCACCGGAACTTTCTTGTTATTTGATAGATTATTTTAATATTTGAATACCTGAGAGATACAAGACTATTTTTTTATGAAAATCTAACAAAAATAGTTTTAAAAATATTTTTGAGCAAAACAAATTGACCGGTCGGATTTCACTCTATGTACGCTTTACGTATATTGAACTGATCGACAAAAAGTGTTAAGATCTCTTTTGATTTACAATATTTTTTCATACCACTAAGAAATCTGCGAAATTAATAGTTATCTTATATGAAATTTAAACTTTATAGTAAAACAAATTGTTTTTCTACAAAAAAAAATTGACCGGACGGATTTCATATTCACCAATTTACGTGTTGATTAAATTGAACTGATCGACAAAAAGTTCTACTATCTCTTTTGTTTTACAATATTTTTATATACAATTAAGAAATCTGCGAGATCAATAAATATTTTATTTGAAATTATATAAACTTTACAGTAAACTTAAAGGTTTTTTTTTTTATACAAAAATGAGTTGAGCATATCAAGACCACTATCGGCTATTTTTGTTGCAATACATTGTGATTGTGTCCATTTCAATAAGCATTTTCATTGTTGCACTTAGATCAAAACGTGGTCTGCTTTCTTCTGCTTTAGAGAAACGTCCCTTCGAGCGGGCCGCCATTTTATAAATTAGCAACCACTGCGAAAACGGCGACGTCATAATACGGCCACGACACTATAGCGGCGCCGAGAGCGATGCGTATAAACAATAGTGTGATTTCCCTTTATTAAACGTCGGCCACGTAAGATATGCCAACCAAGTCCGGTGGGTCTTCTGAAGACTGCTCGACGAGGCTCTTAGGGAACCGTTTTAAAGACGCGCAAGTGTGACAGGAGTCACTAGCCTGTTCTGCCGCCTTTGGCATATCTAAAACGTAAAAGTGACGCTTTAAGACGAGGTTTAATTGGTGTTTTGACGGATGGTCCAACTTAATATGTAGAGCGGTGACGAGTCCGTCAAGAACGCTACGTGGAACAATGATCAATTCATTGGGTGGAGCAAGAGGATCACAACGCCGAACAACTAACAAACCGTCTTTGGCGATTGATGCAACATTCAGGTAACGTTTGACGTCTTTGATGTTGGTCAGTTTTTTGGAGGGCCGAGTGCCTTGTTTTAAATGAGCGTGAGTGCGTCTAAGATCTGGGCATTTCGATTGAATATTAATCCAGGCCGACCTGGTGGTGAAAGGTAAGCGAAATTCGTCATTGAGAACGTCTTGAATGCTTACGGCTCGAACGACAGAAACTTCGGTACGCGATATAAAGCAACAGACCTGACAATTAGGCCCTGTACAAACGGGTGCGTTTCTACTTGCAAAGTCGGATGGAATATTTGCATGACCGGATAAGTGGTTGACGCTGATGGATATTGAGCCGAATATTAAATTTGTCCATTGTTCTCAATAACCATCGTTTATCGTACAAAACCAACAAAAACTGTCCTCTCACAAGACATCTTCGTTCAACGAAACATCCTTTTGATAATGTTACTTTCCAAATTATAGAAGTCAACACCGAGTGGGACACCACGGCGAGAAGGAGAAGAGAAAACTTTTGGATCCATCAACTCCACACTTTAGAACCTGATGGTCTTAACGAAAAAGACGAGAAAGATACAGGAAAGATAAAGAATAATTTAAAACAAAGCATCGTCCTTTTTATCCCGTAATATTGGCCAATGGACGTTGCTAACTTCAACTACCAATTATGTATTTTTAAGGTAGCTCAATCCAATACAACATATACATTGAGCTGCAAAATTTTCTTATTTTCAAAGCAGCTAAATTCAATTGCTCATAGACATTGAGCTGCAAAATTTTCTTATTAAAGGCAGTTAAGTGCAACAAAGACGTTGAGCTGCAAAAGTTTCTTATCATCTTCATTTCACCTGGATAGATGCACGCTTGATAAAGCAAGTTGGTCTAGCGAAATATTGCGTTTATTTTCATCATTTTGTAAATATTTTAAACATTCTTATATTTACATACTAAATAGTGTGTTAAAATTACATTGTTAGGCAATCTATAATTTAATTTGTGTAATTGAATTAATCTCTGTACTGATTAATCCACACTCCCTTAGATTTGTATGTCATGTGCTGCTATTTATAGGCACTTATATATATAAGACAAAATCACATTGAATGTAGAATAAATTTATTCTGTGTCGCAGCCTACATACAGATTACTGGACTTTCAAAATAAATGTATTTTAAATATTATTATAATCATAAATGACATTATACATGTTATATGTAGAGTAAATTTATTCTATAATTTTCTCCACTAATAACGTCAATCTGTAGTATAACGTAATAAGTTATCAATATTTCAATTAGATTTCACTAATAATAGATATGCAGGCCCTATATAATAAATGTATTGTATAGATGATCATCTACTGTAACAGAGAGCACCATGCATTTAGAATAATTTTATACTCCTTTACAGAGAGTTGACTGAAAATTGACAGCAGTCAAGTGTAGAATTCAGTATAAATTTATTTTCAAATGTAAAAAAAAAATTAATATATACAAGAATTGTCTTTGTTTTTTTTCTTTCTCAAATACATGGGCTATGAAATTAATCTATTACGTTCTGGTTCGAATTTGGCCTCTAATTGCACTTGTCAGAAAAAAAAAAGTGAAAAAAGAGGAAAATTGGCTTTTTCTATTTTTATTCTGCTCTCAGTGTTATATATCATGACCCAGTATTTTTCAAGGAGAACCAACTATCTTTTAGTAGTAAACTATGCATTTCATGTTGGAAATAAATTAATTTCTGCTGGTCAGCAATGTCATTCTAAATAAGATTTTACTAAAACATTTCGATTTGCAATACTAGTTTAAAACGGCATGGAACAGCAATTGTGAGTGCTAAATAACTATGTTGTGAATTAAAATCTTTTTCAGTACACAATTCAATATATAATAATCGATAAGTTCCGACAATTTTCACTACTTGAGTGAAACATATCCAGGAGAGAGAAGCCCAACAAAAACAATCAAGGTCCACCATCAAAATTGGAGTTTCCAGATAACGACAAAAAAAATCAACTTCTGACAAGGATCCTAACATGGGATATGGAAAACATTTTGTTAGTTTAAACATATTTATTTATAGTGGATTGGGAAACAAGTTTTTGCATCTTATATTAATCCCTTTCCACTTTGCAGGTGCGAGTGCTGCCTTGTAGCGGCATTAGCCTGCTCTTTTTCGAAATCTACAAGGGTGTCTTTCATGTGCAAGAGATATGGCTCTCTCTTAGTTAGCAATATTAACCTAAAAATCCCCAAACTATAGCAACTATATAAGATTGTATGGGAGTTTCCATTATCACTTACAAATATTGTCATTAGTAATTATATATCAATGCTGAAAAAAATACCTAGTGACTTACAAATAATCACCGAATATTATACTTTTAAATTTTCCCTGATAATATATTTCAGGAAATATCAACAAAGGTGTGTATCAATTGCAGATTCAACAGATTTTTGGACGAGGGACCGCTCTTCAATCTAATGGTTCCATAAAGCTTTCGGCCATTAAAATTGTTTTCTTTATGAGCGATATTTTTTCAATTAGTTTTTTTAAAAAATTTGATTATAGGCAGACGAACGATATTAGTTTTGAAATATTTTGTTTCAAATCTATGAAAAGAATCTTAGGCAAGCGCATGAGTTTAGAAATTTATGAAGATTTGGTGCATGATATTTAGTATATCTCATAATGTGTATTCTATTTATTTTACCACTCTACTTTGTCTCTCAATTTGTTCCCTGAAATCCAGTGTTATTTCTTCACATAATTTCCAAGTTTGAAATGGTCAACTTGTCAACTTGTAGCAAAACTTACAAGTTTGTGTAGCCCTATCAAATGAATATGATTCTGTTGTACACGAAGAGGCTTTGAACAGGCATGCATTTATGTTTACTGTAATTATAATAAATGTATGATTATTCTATGTTGTTTTACATGAACATAATTTTATGTTTATTAAATCTTATATAAGAATGCCAGATATTGATTGGTTGGAATCCAGTGTATTTTTCGTATATTCTAACACTTTTATCTCATTTCAAACGAATTTGCTTGTTTTTTTCACCACTGCCGGTGAATATGCCTCAAATACCATGGTATTTGCCCTTTTGGATATTACTAGCGGCTCGGGAAATTTCATAGTCCTTTGACTGGTATTTTTCGCAAATACCTTTCCATAACATGATATATCTGTTCAATATATGCATGTTGATTTAAATAAATCAAATTCAAAGGGTAATAACTGTACATGTCCGTCCCCAGATTTAGAAACCCCACACTAAAAGTTAGAACAAAAGGGACGATTTTTCGTTTCCAATGTAAATTTTCCATTTTTAGACGGATATCTTCTTTTGGCACCATCTTACGGTGTTTATATTTCACAGCTCGTTTGCTATGTCCGTGTCTGTTGTGACGTTTTTGATTTTAACGAACGTAAACTATGTATTACTGGTAATAGGGATTTCGTTACCATAAATTACTTAAAACCTTTACTTAATTTTTCTATAGATATGAAGAATTTGTTTTGAAGTTTAGTTGTACCTGTAGAAAGCTTATTTCTAATAAGATAGCACATCCTTATTTTTACGAAAATGTTGTTAACCGTGCCCGAAAATTTAGAAACGATCCTGGTAAACTTGTCGATCCTTTCAATAAACTTATTCTTAAAGCTAGGTTACCAATTCAACACTGTAATAAGTTCATTGAATACTGTTTTTATTGGTATAAATATGGATTTTGTTATCAGTAAATTAAAAGCAAACTAAGTCTTGCTTGTATTTTATATACATATACACATTCATGGATCTACAATCTGACGATACCTGTATCTTGGCATTGCACAATGACATGTTTTTCTCTGACTCCTTATGACGCCTTTATACTAAATCCATTGAATAGTGGATGTGTACGGATTGATAATTTAGATGCATGAATTTTTATTAGTCGTTAGAAGCTTTGAACTAGCTGTCAGTTAACTGCGAGTTCTATCATATCAGTACCTAGTGTCATTTTGTTATTGGGATGTACAAGTACCCGTCCACGTCCACTTATATTTTTGTCCATCTCCTGAGTTAAGCCTTTTTCAACTGATTTTTATAGTTCGTTCTTATGTTGTACTGTTATACCACTGTCCCAGGTTAGGGGAGGGTTTGGATCTAGCTAACATGTTTAACCCCGCCACATTGTGTATGTATGTGTCTGTCCCATTTCAGGAGCCTGTTATTCAGTGGTTGTCGTTTGTTTATGTGCTGCATATTTGTTTTCCGTTTATTTTTTGTGCATAATTTCGGCCGTTAGTTTTATGGTTTGAATTGTTTTACATTGTCATTTCGGGGCCTTTTATAGCTGACTGTGCAGTATGGGCTTTGCTCATTGTTGAAAGCCATACGGTGACATACAGTTGTTAATTTCTGTGTTATTTTGGACTCTTGTGGATAGTTGTCTCAATGGCAATCATAACACATCTTCTTTTTTTTATATATACATTGCTCTGTGATGCAGGCCGTTACGTTAATTAATTACAAACCTCAACAAATTTTTATTTTTGAAGATATGAAAATTATAAAGATGGATTAATGTCTTTAATTCAATTAACAAATAAAAATTCTTGTTGAATTCCGTGCTTTGAACTTGTATACATAATGGTGTATGAGTCAGCTGAAGACATCTTCTAGGTGCAAGATGTTCTTGATGTGATAAAGACCCATCGGTTGCCTTCAGCTGTTTAATGCTATTTTGTTGCTTTTTATTCTCTTTGACCGATTCCCATTTCCATTCTCAATTTCATTTCAATATATCTTTGTAATAATACTATGAAACTGGCAAATATGAATAAGAATTCAAAATATTCAAGAAAAACTCTGTATTCTAAAATAGATATAAAAAAGAGTAAATAATATAATGATTATTATTTCATTTGCGATGCCATTTCACTTCATGTACCACAAACTTTGGGATTCTCTTTTATTCTTATACATGTTATATTTGACATCTTAATTTAAATCTTTCAATTCGGTAGCGTCGTTGCTATGTCATTTTGGTCTTGTTATCATTTTGTACATGTACATGTACACGATGAATCATTCAAGGATATTGTTAAACTGCACAAGTCAAGTAATTCCCTATCTTTAATTGTATTGGTATGCACAATAGTTTTTATTTGTCTGGTTTGCAATTGCAGTCTCAAGAAATGTTGACAATTCTGCATGTTCTTGGTTGTCCTAGATGGGTTTTTTTTTCAGTTGATCAGTTGGCGTGTACCATTGTAGAAGAGATAATTCTATCTGTTTTGGGTTCGACAAGCCCTTAGGGACGGTAAGTTCTAGTGGCAGCTGGTCTGAAAGTTGCTGTCACATTTCCTGGGTCGTTATAGTATCAGGTGCGCACATTTACACCCTACACAACTGCCTCCTGGGTACGTTTGCACCATATCTTTTATTCAAATAACGGTTGAATAATAAGATGTATTTTTTCTTAATATATACATCATCATATTTATATTTTCATGATTTTTTTTAACTGCCATTTTTTGTTTCTTAGTTACAATTGACGTGGCTCTATACTTTTATATCCTGTCATTGTGTGAGTGTGCTATGTGTAAAATATGTGTATGCTTGTCTTTTGTTTCTGCTAATGTGCTGTGTCTAAATGTATATGTCTTTTCGTGTTATTGTTACATTTTTGTTTGTTTTTTAGTGATTATAATAATGTTGACTGCTGCTTCCCTATTTTGACATTTTACTAGGGATGTCAAAACGTTAAAGATATACTAATCGATAACTCGTGGGATTTACCGGGCGACACTCGAGTACTCGCTCGTTAAAAATGAGAAAATTTCTGGGACTTAATTTTTGGCTCTACCTTGACACCATTTGCGAGTATGGTCTTGAGAAACAATGATAGTCCCTCGGAAGGGGACGATAAATAGCTGACCCGTGTTAAAAGAGATCCATGATATCTCTTGCACGTAAAAGACACCCTTGTAAATTTCTAAAAAGAGCAGGGTAATGCCACTACAAGGCAGCACCCGCAAAGTGGAAAGGGATAAATCAGGCCGTAGCCAGGAATTTCCAAAGGGGGTTCGTTGGACTAACAAACTCGACTTTAACAGTCACAATTCGAACAGAACATCGACTTATTTGTTTTCAAAGGGGGGGTTCGTCCGAACCCCCCGAACCCCCCTGGCTACGGGTATGTAAATATAAGTTGCAATAACTTGTTTTCCAATCTACCATAAATAAATATGTTTAAACTAAAACATTTACAAAATGGGGGAAATACTACTCATTTTATGTTTTGTTGTTTTTAATCTTAAAACCCTCAACATTATTACCTACATGCAGGACTAAATAATAGACAAAATTTGAAATGAATTTTTATACCAACAATTATAGCTCCTAATTATGTAAATTTGACTTTAACTGGTATAAAGTTATTAATTAATATCGATAGAAAACTTATTACTCAAACAACAGTATTTGGGAACTGTAAAAAAAAACCAACATTAAATGATCAAAGAAGGGATGCTGATAACAACTTACTGATGTCATTAATCATTTTCTGATACAGGCTGCATCGAGCGATATACGCAAGTATTCGAGTACGCGTTGACTTCCCTAATTTTTACCTATTACGTCTGTTTGTTTTGTTCAAACGTCGTTGTCAATATAATAGAATTTTATGCGACTGTCTTACAAGTGAAAGCTTAAGCTAGCTATTAAACCAGGTTTAATCAAAGAAAATGCCTGTACTAATTCCGGAAAATGGCAGATGTGCCGTTTGATGTGATTTTGTCACATTTGATAACGAACTTTCCGTTTTGAGTTCGATATTCTTGTTATTTTACTCTAGACTTTACTCATTCAAGAAGTTTTTCACTCAACTCATGAAAAGTCAAGGATTTCTGTTTTTTTCCGAGATATCTGCACATCATGTTAATGGTGAAACAATAGAGGCCAAATGCGATTCCGACATTCAACCGGATTTGATGTAATTTGGCCATCTCTGTATTATTTTACACAATTTAATAAAACACAATATTAAAGTGAATATCCTGATAATCTATTTAAATTGTTGAAAATTTAGAAACAAGGTATGAAAAACCAAATGTTTTATTTTGAAATTTTAGTGATTTTTTTTTTTTTTTTTTGGGAGGGGGGGCAAATGGCTGTTGAATTTTCCAGTCAGGAGATAATTTTGAAATGGTAATTTATTCGTATTTCTCCTTCAGTGTTTGAAATTAATGGAATAACTTTTGAGAGAAACTTTTTAACATCATTGGGGGTTAAGGGTTTTTGTCCGAGTCCGACATTTTTTTTCTCGCGCTAAGCGTGAACGGTATCTTTTTTAAGTTTTTCGACGCTGTCAATCAAATTTTTCTCTCTCAAAATTTAACACTGTAGGATAAGGTGATCAAATGGTGTGTTTTTTTGTCAGTTACCAGACCACAATATTTTTTCTAATCAATTTGGTTAAGGGATCAGCACTTTTTTTTTTAGAAAAAAAACATACACCTCCTCCTTGATTATAATAAATTGTCGTTCCCTAAATGAAATAATTTCCTATACTGTAATCTCCAAACATTGAGGCTATTGTACGATATGACGTTACTGAGTGGATGTTATGTTAAAGGCTGGCTCCATTCTTTTTACATTTTTACGATTATGAATACAGATATTGTCATATTAACACATATGAAATATTTTCACTTTTCACAGTAGCTTGTTGAAACTTGATGGGCTTGCTAATTGGGTTGTGAAAGGAGAAGCAATGAAAAGGGAACATTCAGATGTTGATATATACATGTATGTAAGACATCAATATTCATATTTGTTTTAATTTTGTTCTAACATATATGCAGGGATTCATTAGACAAAATTAATGTATTTAGACTAAGAGCAAACCTGCAAGCATTGCCATCTTGAAAATAGCTTCATTATGAATTGTTGATTATGTTACATCCAAAAAAGAAAGCTTATTCAAAGTATGTGTAGAATTTTCCTGTTAAATTGGCATGCCATCTCTTTGATTCCCTCATTAAACCAATAATGATTTACAAGTCTGAAGTAACATATTTAGACACATATATATCTCTGTATAGAGCAAAAAACAGACCTTTAAATTCTGGAAAAGAAGTAGACAGAGTTTTACAGAAAAAAATCCAATTGAAAATTAGACAGTTAAAATTTTGTAAATCTTTACTGATCTAGAAATAATGCATCTAATCTTGCAACCAGATCTGAATTTGGGAGACTTCCTATAGAATTGAATATTAAAACACAAACTTTATTATATTTAAAGAGATTTGAATGCTGTAATATAAATCCTCTTTTCAAAGAAGCTTACTTGTAAGCAAAAAGTAAGACACAGAAGGAGTACTCCTGGTTTACATATGTAAACAACATTCTAAGTGAACTTAATTTAGATATAGAACTGAAACAAGATATTAGTTCAGACATAAAAATAAGTAATTCTTTAAAAGATATATAAAAACAAGCTTCAACAACTATTTTGTCAATTTGATTCATAATAAAATGCAAAATATTGATGAAAAAAGTAAACTTTATTTAAATAAGAACCTGAAAAAAATCTGTTTTTTAAAGACCTTTAAGGTCATCAAACTTTACTTAGTAATACAGAACTTTAAGAACAAAACTAAGAATAAGTGACCATAATTTAAATATAGAGATAGGAAAAATTCTAATATTGCATTAAATTTAACATATTAGAAGATGATTTTATCTTATTAGATTGTATATTAAATAGGGAACTTAGAAACAACTTAGTTTGACAATTTTGAACTAAACTCTTAAAGATTTGTCAGATAAAAATAGATGATTTATATACTCAATCTATCAACACCATCACAAGAAAATAAATTGGGGTTCTACATCAAAAAGTCATTAGAACTGAGGACAGGGGACATTGGATTATTTATTGTAATTCTATGATTATGTATAAATATTATTATGTGAATTTTAGTTTAATATTTTCTACTTATTTTGTATTTGTCACGTCAAACTTAGTATTGATAATGTTTATATGGCAATGAATGTTGAATTTGAATTGTTATATATGAGTGAAAGTGTGATGAGTTTATACATTTGAATAATACTTTAATAAATATAAAAAAAGTAAGATGTTTCGACGGTAAACATTGGTTCAGGTAAATTGAGAAGGGGTGTTCCAAAGAAAACTGTTATACGAATAAGAAGGCACATTGGTAAAACACACCTCTTTCAGGTTACAAGGAAGTAATTATTTACATAGGCGACAATGGTAGCCTTATTTGGTCCTGCCTTTATGATGCCGCAGCTTTTTTGATAGAAAAATGCCATTTTTTAAGGGTACTCAACGGTTCCGGAATTTTCGAAATAGTATGAATGAAGAACACCCCTTGATTAGTTTGGCACAGAAAATGTTGCTTGTCTTAGAGAGTTTTCTCTAAATTTCTTGCTATTTCTACACCATGGCCAACACCCATTTCTCACTATTTCAATTTTAATTTCTAATTACCAAGGCAGCAGAAAATAGATTTACTTCTACCTATTATCTTGGATGTAAAATCTAGGTGGCGCCAGTCACCTTTATTTACTTCCTTTTAACCTTCAAGAATGGTACAGCTATCATTAGGGTATATAAGCTGGAGAGATTCCTTGCTCAGGGTCGATTGTCATAAGTTTAGAAGACGAAGACCTGAAGTTACGGTACGTTGATATTTGAGATCGTTGTCTCATATAATACTTATTATTACTTAAGTGTAATACAGAACAGGTTGGTGCCTGACAGAAATACGGACGTGTACGTTTATAAGTTGAACCGTATTGTTGTACCGTATAGGACAAGTGTGAGTCTGTGTGACCAACTTGTAAGGTACACAATTGTACCAAGAGGACAGGTGCAAGTGTGTAAACGTGTAGGGTACATAATTGTATTAGGATGACATATGTGTAACTGACCCAGGATAAATTTGTACCAGCTGTATATATTTCAATCTATCCTAATATGGGATAGATTGCTTTAACTCTGTGAAGCTGCCGTTTCAGTTATTCGAGTTATCTTTCTTTATACAGTTTCTTTATAATGTAGGTTTGAAATTTTCTGAAAATCAAACTACGTTTCTGAAAAAAAGGGTCATGTGGCCTAGCGGACCAATATCGTCTGTGGCGTCAATATATCGCCTGCATTGGCGTTCAGAGATTTAAGAAGAAAAGGCAGACATTTTTCGTCAGAGTAAATTCTGGGTTTTGTATTAATATATTTCTATGTAATGTAAGAAAAACCCACCCTCCCACCTGTCGATTTCAAAACGTGTATTTTGGCGATATACTGCTGCTGTTTTGATTTATTTTTCAGGTTTTATGGAAATATTTTATTTCCTTGCACCCGATGTTGTATGATGATTCGTCATGGCTCACCAAGTGTAGAAATTCCAAGATGACCCAAGATGAGATTTTATTCGCTATATTCCGTTCAAATTTTGATCGTGATTCTATAATTGAACTTTGTACACCTTAACAAATGGACACATGTTGAAATATTTTGACACAGAAGGGTTGGATTAATGAACTTTTCATTCTATTAATTTTCAACTAATTTCCTGAAGGACTATCTGAAGAAAATTGGCGGGAAAGCGACACAACGCCAACAATCTTGCACCATGTTCACATAATGGACTCTAATATCCGTTACTGAGCTTCTGTTCCCAGGGCCAGTATTTTTAAAGTCAATGTCAGTATTGGACAGTAATGATAAAGTACTCTTTTTGTACAGATGGTTCTAAATGATCATTCTTGATCCATGCTAATGTTATAATTGATCAATCGTGATCCATGCTAAAGTTTTAAATTGATCAATCGTGATCCATTCTGATATTATAACTGATCAACAGTGATCCACGCTAATGTGTTAATTATGATCATTTGTGACTCATGATCATGCTAATGTTTCATCTTTATTGATGATAAATTAATGTTGGATTAATTTGTGAGCCGTGGCCTTTATTTTGCCAATTAAAATAATAATTCATTTATATCTCTTTGGTATTTATTCAAGCATGAATCTTAAGTTAATTAAAGTAGAACAGTTTATAGATAATTTATTATAGACTGCAAAGAGCAGTTGTATATATTTTAGTTCATTGATGTCAATTTATGAATAAAGTTTATCTGCTTAATATTTTGTAACATGACATTTTGAATCCAGTATCAAACTGGTAACAAACTCATTCAAAAATTGAAATAGGCACGCTAACCCTGTGTGCACGTTACATAATTTGGTTGCAGCGGTGGGATCCAAATTGTTCATTTTAAAATCATTTAGTGAAAGATAATATCCAAATTGATCATCTTAATACAAACTTCTGTTCAAACTGTTTTGTGAGAATTTACATGTTTAAACTGTTCACTTTTGCACAGATCATTATCATATCTATACTATTAAACGAGAAGACCTCATTTTTGGTGTCGCTTCTCTTCTTTCCACAATAAATTAATCAACACGCCTCTGTGTCCTATAGGTACAGTGCATAGTCGCATTTGTCATCCATTCATATGATTATTCAGATTGAGTTATTTTAGGAGAAAAACGAGAAAAAAGGCATCCGGGTATTGTCCCGTCATTGTACGAAATTTTAAGTCAGATTAGACTTCCGGTTTGCGTTTTTCTGTATACTTTGAACATACATATACTACGAATAAAGTGTATTTTCAGAATTTTATCTGCTATCATTTTCAAGTTTACTATCCACGGCAGTCACAAAGTTTATTAAATAGAGAGGGTCTGTATACTATATCAATGATCACCATGGATCGATTAGTAAACTTAGAATTGAAAGTAAATACGCTTTATTTATATAGTAATGAATGTTCATAATATACAGATAAGCGCTAAAATTATTCATGTGAACTTTTGATATTTTTTCTGAAATTCTCCAGTCATTAAATCTTTTACAAAATTCATTGATTACAAAAAAAAAGACGATGTGGTATGATTGCCATGTTGAGACAACTCTCCACAAGAGACCAAAATGACACAGAATTAAAGGTTACCGTACGACCTTCAACAAAGAGCAAAGCCCATACCGCATACTCAGCTTCAAAAGGCCCAGAAATGACAATGTAAAAAACAATGCAAACGAGAAAACTATAGCGGCCTTATTTATGTACAAAAAATGAACGAAAAACAAATATGTAACACATAAACAAACGACAACCACTGAATTACAGGCTCCTTACTTAAATAAATGTCCATAACATACTAAATGTATGTTCATATTGAAATTGATAGAAAACCAAAAATTGGGAACTTTGGAAATAAAGGTGGAGGGTAAAAAAAACATTTTCCTGTCCCCAATAACCTATGACTTATGATACTTTTGCTGAAATTCTCCAGTCATTCTGTATTTAACAAAATTCTTCCAACAACACTTTACATATTGATACTTTAAACTACGCTCTGAATGCCCGCGATTTCGCGGGTGTGTTCTAGTATTATTTACATTAGGGATTAACGATCGATCGTGGTAAGGCAATACTTTGATTGACATTTATTACATTGTACATTTATGACACTGTGTTGACATTTATTACATTGTACATTTATGACACTGTGTTGACATTTATTACATTAAACATTTATGACACTGTGTTGACATTTATTATATTGTGTATGCATGGTTATATCGGAAATTAAAACTACAAACATGTGTTTGGTGAAACAATCGACGAGTTGACAATAAAGGTGTTCGTTCAATAGATGTTTTTGTAGCAAGAAATGTTTCGGTTCTGGGATCAAGAGGGTCCTCATTGCTAATATACTAGGGAGATAATAAAAAAGGTGATTTACCAACATTTACCAATCCGGATACGCACAAAACTGTTAAAATTTCCCAGATTGATTTAAAGGAAGGGGATACTTTATCGTTTCCTGTAGAAAATAATTATGTTAAGGAAAAAGACAAAACTGACAAATCAAAGTACCGACATACTAATAACACAGATAATTCTGGTGTAAAAATTAAACCATGTAAATATGACGTTACATGTAGCACACCATGGATGGACTATTTGTCCCATTCTAAAAGTGTGAACTTGTAAATAATTGGTCGGAAAAGTGAAAAGAGTTATACTTGGCGTAATCGTTAATGGGACAAGCACAGGCTGTACCTTTTTTTGAGAATTGCAAAGTGAGAAAAGACAAATCAAATATGATTTAGTCTGTGCACTTGAAGAGCGATTAGCGCCTTCTAGTCAAACTCAGCTGAAGTCATCTCATTTGTCGTAAAGTTTTGTTTTCAACCGACCCTCATTGTCAATTTCTGGATGTAAGTCAAGATATGAGACCGACTTAACTGTATCTGTTATTTCCTTTATCCCTTGTTCGATGGGATAGATGCGTTAAACATAGTCACCAAATAATGAATTATTTACTATTACTATATAGCGGAAAGTAAAGGATATTGCTAACTTCTTATCTTTCTTCCTCAGAAGTTCCTGTATGAAGTCAGCCTCAAAATAATTTAAAAAAAACAAGTCGACAAGAAAAGGGGCACAATTGGTTCCAATTGGAATGCCGACAGTCTATTGAAAAACACGTCCTCCAAACGTAACAAATATGTTTTCAATCATGAAATCAAGCATCTTGATAATGTCAGTTTCAGAGAACATTTTGTTTGATTCAGGGTCATCCTTTAAAAGTAGGATTTATCCCTCCCTACGACAAGATACTTGTATCTACGCTGGCCATATATTTTTTTATGAAATAAAGCAATACCAACTCTTCCAATTTTTCCTTTAGTTAGGAATTGGGAATACTTGTGTAAAATGTAGAAAAGTCAAATATTTTAATACTTTTGTAACAGGAAAGAGTCTTAAATTGTATATACTATAAAAGATCTTACGAGTTTGTATTATCCACATCTGGTTCCTGCCAACTCAAGAATAGGCAGTTGCATATTAACTTTGAAGACCGGATATGATTGCTGTTTCAAAAATCTAGTTCTTCATCTTTGGTTGAAATGCAAAGGAACTTAGAACAGACCTATGATTATCCAGAATTTCCTCTTTGGTAAGTGTCGTGAGGCTATATGTTGAGTTTCAAAGTGAATTGTCAGTACCTATTTCATTTATCAAGAAATTAATGTAATGAAATTTACACATAAACACGATGTTGTTTTATCCCTTTATCTGCTTTAAAATTACTGTATGAAATGATAAAAGCTGTTAATTTTCTACCTTTGAACTTTTATGTATCTTATTGACATTTTTACGCTAAGAAATGAAGATTCCTTTAAATGTACTGCTGAAATTTATTCAAAGGAAGGAACACAAATATAAACAACAATAACTGTCCTTTCCTAGCTTAAGATATTTCAGTTTTGTTGATGATGAGGGTTATTAACGGCCTTGTACGGTCGGCACGTGCCCGGAAGTACTAAATATTTTCTGTCGCTTTTGATCAGGAAAAGGTGTAAGGCGCTATTTTGATAGGCGGCCATATTGATTTACGTCAGATGTTTTGGTTTTGGTATTTCACTCTATTGATGTGTCTTTACTTAGACTCCCCAACGACTGCTTTGAGGACCAGTGTGATCAGCTTGGAAGCCGCCCGCTAACGACGACGATGTGTTGATGGTAGATAAATCATGTACTCCATAGTATATAACCTCTACTGAACTTAAACTACGATACCGCGTTCCCTTGCACGTCTGGAAAGCATATGCAACTCATCCATCCTAAATATTTTGTTTAAAATGTCACTAACGCGAGTTTATTGTCTCTTACACTAGTTAATCATTGAACCATCTGAGCAGCGTAACATGCTGTAGCTAACGGATAATTAGAAGCTGATCCAGCATGTCAATTCAGCAGTTTGCACTGAGTCGTGACTGGATTGATTTTAGTCATAATAATTTTTTTAAAGGATAATATATTGAAGGGCAAATGACACTCCTTACCACAGACTGCTATTACCACCAATACAGACCGACATTTTCAAATATATAATTGAGGATATAATTGATGCAAGATAATCGGATATACTAAATTATTCATGAAGTAAATTTCAATAACTCTCATTTCCCTTTGATTTTTTATAATTCCGCCTGGAAAAATTTCCTTAATCATAAATTAAATGTTTTCCCAGTTCAAATTTGTCCATTGAATATAGGTAAGCTCTATATATTTTAACAAATTATTGGCAAACAAAATCATCAGGCAGAACTCAATTATAACATTACTGAAAGAAAGTAAAAAAACCAAGGACAGGTATAAATCATTTAAAAATAATACATGTAACTTAAGTTGTTGCAACATGAATCAAAATTAACATAGGGAAAAGAATGGAACTGGATGAAGATTGTAAATATTGCTCTCATATTATCAAGTGTTGCATAACACAAAGGATGAAATCTCACTTCTTCTTAACCTCGCATGGAAGTCACTTCTCCCTCTCCAAAATCCTATATGTGGCCCTGCTACGTCAAATAATGGTTATGTTTCATGCTATTACTTTTTTGTACTGAAGTGAACTTGGTAGTGTCTGGTACCTTACCCGACATCATTACAAAGTTGAAATACCCTAGTTTATATTGTGATAATGAAACTTTAGACTATGACAAGAACAAACCAGTCAACGACAAACCAGTCAATGACATATGAATATAATAGACAGCCAAAAGCATTACTCCTCAAAACATAACAAATAAAATCAACAGATGCAACTCACCTCATAAAATTTGGATTATAGATGACTCATCATTGGTATGCGATTGCAAATGGTCAGTAAGCCACATTCATAGCAATTTGTTGAACAATTCGTACGAGTTTTGTTCTATACCAAATAATCTTTATATTCATACACGGTTAAAATAAAATATCGCCCGTTTGTATGAAAAATCGGAAACACGAGTGATCATATTGACTTCTTGAAACTTCTGTCTATTGATTTGTTATTTTACTGTGCATAGTATTCTCCACTGCTTATTCTAGAAGAGAGGCGACATTCAAACTCATATTCTGAATAATAAACTGAAGATGCCATGGCTAAAAAAAAACCAGTAAAAACATGGCTTCAATTTTACCACAACGAAACATTAGTTCAATTTATTGACTGTAAATTGCAGTCATCTAACAATGAAATTGTTAAAAGAAATCACGCGTATTTTGGTCTAATCAACAAGGAATGATACATTTCGTTAACATGTGTTTCTGAAAATTGCTACACAAAAGTAAAGTTCACAATAAGAAAAAAATATTCCAAAGGGAAAATTAACTAACATTTTTCTTTAAATTGCTGTTAAGATAATAAAGAAACCTAAACGATGTTCTGTCTGCTTTAGATCTTGTACAAACTTCAATTTTTATTGCGACGATATGATGATATTTAGCAGATTGAAACATGAAGATAGGATACTGAGATTTTCTTTTCATAATACTAGAGAAGTCTGTAATTCTGCCTCGTACAAATAGGCGAGCAAGTTGCCTCATAAGAAAAACACATTCGGTCATGTCGGTATAAAAACATAACAAAACATATGTTTTCAATGTTGGGTAAAATTGTAGGACAAATTAACAATTATTCTGTCAAATAAATAATTTCGATTTCAAATCTTTAAGTGTAAAGGTTGTGCAGGTTTCATATTATATATGATGTTTTTAGACTTGTAAAAAAATAACATTTCTGTCAATACAGAAACACAGGTAAAGAAGATGATATTTTCTCAACTAAGTGTTGCAAATGTCAATAAAAAGAAACTTATAAGGTAATAAAAGGATTATAGGATTATTGTTTTAGCTAATGTGAGGAATTTGTTTTGTTTTATCTATATTTGCAAATGTATAGTTTACTAGGCGAACGCGTATTGGACAAATATGTCACTTTTATTCTGTAAAACATTCTTTACTTGCAGTTAAAAGAATATTTTCAGCACCAATTTGGAAATGAAGTATGAAATTCTGATGTTCCTTCTTTTCCGTAATAAAAATGGTTTTAAAGGACAGTGATTGTATGGGTTAAAGTAAAATGATGTCTTGTGTATAACAAATAAAACGATTTTGAATAATACATGCTATTATCTAAGATTTGGTTACTTTAAGGTAGCACAATACAAAGGTTTTTTCACTCCCAATCAGACAACTTTAAACTGATGTAATTCATTTCATCCTTCTTTATATTTTATAAATGAGGTACAAAATTTAGCGTCTTTGTTCTTTATAGCATCCCAAAATATTTTATAGATTCTTGTACAACACAGCTTGACCTCCAAAACTGTGTCTTCTGAACCATCAAGTATGTTCAAGTATGGACATCACAATATAGCAACTTATTACATAACAATTAATTATGTAATAATTATGTTCAAGTATGGACATCACAATATAGCAACTTATTACATAACAATTAATTATGTAATAATTATGTCATAATGAAATTATTACAATTTGCAAGATTAATCTTTTTTCTTTCTTTTGGTACCTCATTTATAAAATTTAAAGAAAGTTGAGTGGAATTACATCAGTTTAAAGGTGTCTGATTGGGGCTGAAAAAATCTTTGTATTGTGCTACCTTAAGACAGTTTACAAAGATTAAAGAATCATAACTATTCCATTCCTCCCGTAACTACTGGCAACTGATATTTTACAATATCAACATGCTCACAACCCGATTAAATGTCTGCGTGTTGATAATGTTAAACATGCTAATTAGGCAACAATAGAAAATATTCATGATGTATATGCAGTACCTTAAAACATCGAAGGAAAGAATGAATGTTTTAAATTAAGCTTCTTTTATGTTAATTGGGATGATAATTATTCCAAATTGATTTTGAGGGAACACCTAATTATCGTGCTGTTTATCAAAATGATTAAAACTGGTGTAAATGCTGAAAGTAAAAACAAAATCAGTTTAAAATACTGTTTTGAATGCCTAGTTGTAGCATAAAACGAATTCAATTATTACGTTTTTTTAGACATGATTTTTAAATTTGCATTATTTGCCATAAATATTAATTCTTCGTTGGTCATGTATAATCACTGATGGACGGACAACACGTTTGAAAATTTTTGTACATTCCTAAACGCATTTTTCATATGTCAAAATACATAAAGATATCATCAAATACATGGACCATGTAAATGTCAATTGCTTTAAGGACTTGGGATGTACCACGCGTGCCTTGACAACAAAAAAGTTACAGAGATGGTTTAAACAAATCACCTATCTTACATGCATAGGTAAACCGTCTTGATGGTCGGATGTCATACAATTGTCAATTAATACGGTAGTACAAATGTAAAGTAGTGCAATAAATTTCTTATAAAAAGAAGATGTGGTATGATTGCCAATGAGACAACTGTCCACAAGAGACCAAAATGACACAGACATTAACAACTACAGGTCACTGTACGGCCTTCAACAATGAGCTAAGCCCATACCGCATAGTCAGCCTTAAAAGGCCCCGATATGACAATGTAAAACAATTCAAACGATAAGAACTAACGGCCTTACTTATATAAAAAAATGAACGAAAAAACAAATATGTAACACATGAACAAACGACAACCACTGAATTACAGGCTCCTGACTTGGGACAGGCACATACATATATAATGTGGCTAGGTTAAACATGTTAGCGGGATCCCAACCCTCCCCCTAACCTGGGACAGTGGTATAACAGGACAACATAATAACGAACTATACAAATCAGTTGAAAAAGGCTTAATTCATCAGATGGATAAAAATACAAGTGAAAGTGGCCGAGTACTTGTACATCCCGACAACAACAAGACACTTAGAACAGATCTGAGAGTATTCGCAGTTATCTGACAGCTAGTTCAAAGCCACTAACAACTAAAAAAGAAATAATGCATCTAAGACTAAATCCGTACACATCCAATATTCAATGGATTTAGTGTAAAGACGTCATAAATAGTCAGAGAAAAACATGATCTTGTGCAATGCCAAGTTATAGGTATCGACATATTGTAGATCCATGAATATATATATATATATGTATAACTTACTAGTAATATTTAGTTTGCTTTTATTTACTGATAACAAAATTAATGTTTATACCAATAAAAACAATATCCAATGATCTTATTACAGTGTTAAATTGATAACCTTTTAAAATAAGTTTATTGAAAGGAGCGATAAGTTAACAAGGATCATTTCTAAATTTTCGGGCATGGTTAACAACATTTCAGTAAAAATGCGGATGTGCTTTCCCATTAGAAATAAGTTTTCTAGAGGAAAAACCATACTTCAAAACCAAATCTTTATGTCTATGGTAACGATATCCTTGGTTTAATAATATACCAGTAGTACATAGATTGCGTTCGTTAAAATCAAAAACGTCACAACAGACACAAGCTGTGAAATATATACACCGTAAGATGGTGACAAAGGAACATTCCGTCTAAAAATGGAAAATTAACAATAGGGAACTAAAAATCGTCCCTTTTGTCGTAAATTTTAGTGTGGAATTTCCCGTTTAAAACCAAAAGATATAAATCCAGGGAAGGACAGTTATTACATTATAAATTTGATTTATTTAAAGTAAGTTCCTTGGGATAAATTTTAGCAGTATATTGAGAAAATTCTTGATTATTTAACGAAAAAATATTATCAAGATAACGGTAAGTTTTACTATTTTATCCCTGTCCCCTATTAGGAGAGGGTTGGCGTCTTTAAACTTGTCTTATCTTACCAAATTATTCATGTGCCTGTTTAAAGTCAGGAACCTGTAATTCAGAGGTTGTCTTTTGTTGCTGTGTTACAAGTTGTTTTTTTCGTTTATTATTTTGTACATAATATAAATTAGGCCGTTAATTTTTCTAATTTGAATTGTAACATTTGTTAATTTGGGGCCTTTTAAAGCTGACTATGCGGTATTTGCTTTGTTCATTATTAAAGATCGTGGTCATATGATGACATATAGTTGTTAATTTCTGTATTAATTGGTCTGTTCTTCAGAGATGTTTCACTGTTAATTTTACTTAATTTTCTTTTCACATTAAATTTCTGTGAATGTTTAGTTTGGAGTGACTATAGACACTATATGCACAGGATTAATGTGTTATTAAACCGTTTTGATTTCGAATAAAACCCGACATGGTTGAGAAATGCAAATAGTTACACAATAAAAACATAGTCCTATATTATTATTCTTATAGTGATTAAAGGGTACGTAAAATGATACCGTTACAAACTCAAAGACAACCCCAATTTCATATTCTATTTTTAGAAAATCACCTGTGTTTTTTAAAAATTAAGGAATGTATATCTCTCATGCAAAGCTCCGATTCCTTTTATGGATTTGGCTTTACTTTTTGGACCTTTTGGATTATAGCTCCTCAACTTTTATATAAGCTTTGGATATCAAATATTTTGGCCACGAGCATCGCTGAAGAGAGATGAATTGTCGAAATGTTCATCTGGTGCAGGAAAATTTGTACCGTTAATGTTATAACCACCACTGGGTCGATGCCTCTGCTGATGGACTGCAAGTCCCCGAGGGTATCACCAGCCCAGTAGCCAGCACTTTGGTACTGGCATGAAAATACTGATTTTTGTGTTTTTAAAATTTGATGTTACAAAATGTTAGGAATTATTATAAGTTAAGGAATGTATCTCCCTCATTTTAAGAGACCCCAAAACTAATAGTGCACACAATTCGAACAGGAAAACCAACTTTCTAATTATATATCCAAACGGGAAAATACCAATGAACCACATCAATAAACGATAACCGCTGAACGACAGATCCCTGAATCAATCAGGACAGGCGCATAAACATGCAGCGGCTATGGATAGTTTTGTTTCGCCATCATACAATATAATTGCAGTTGAAGGCAAATCCTCCAGAAGTACTTTGTACTTTGTTCTAACAACGAACATGTTTTGATAGGGAATATAAGTAAAGGGAAAAGAAACCAATGTTTTGTTATGTACAGGTATTTCTGTTGTAAATCTATATTGGATAAATTGGTTGCATGCTGAAACAAATATCTTTCCATATATTTAGTGTGGTGGGGTGCTTATAAGTTTAAAATCGTTATATAAAGGTTAGACTGTGATTTCAAAAACAGATGTGGATATCTTTTTATGTTATTTAAAAAAAAAACGATGCGGGAAATGGACATGATTACATTTCCGGATGCGGGCATCGGGAATAAAATAAAAATAAAAATAATCGGTTTTGAAAAACATAGGTGCGGGCGGGTCCGTCGAACAAGGAATTAAATTGGTGTGGCCCAAGCATGTATAATTCTTTTTGTGGTTTAAAGTTTCTTTACACAAGTTAGATGCTGCAAAAATATGATATACAGATATGAACAATACCAAATTTTCACATTATTTTTCAAAATGATCACTAAGCTTCAAATTTGTAATTTCTTTAATGAAAAATGCACACAAAAAAAATACCCATAACACTTCGGTTTGTACATTTCATGAGCAGAAGATTATATAAATATAATCAAATATCAACTTATAACCCAATCAAAGTATCATAGTTTACATAAATTTCAGAACAATCAACCAAAAACTGACCAAAAAAGACTCATCTTCGCGGAGTTATCTTCTCTTCATCAAATTAGATTTTATAGGACTTTTTTCTGTGTATATTAAAGGCATAATGCTATAGATAAGAACTAAAACATTTTCTGTTGCAATTAGTTTGAGGATAGATCTTAGTTTGACTGGACTAAATAGTCCGTTTATTTAGAAGAAAAATAAAATAAAGAATGTTTCATGTACATTTGTTTCCAAAATAGTCCGTGTTGGCGTTCGTTTTTTGTGGCTGTTCATTGTATCTCTTATTCCGATTTTTCCTCGAGTAGTTGAAGTGTTTTATTTGATTTTTGTTTGTTAAGATCTTAATCTGTTTATGACTATTGAACATTGGAATACTACTGCTTCCTTTGTACAAGGTTAAGTTCGTAAAAATATCATATTAAACTGCCCATGAACGTAAAACATCAATCTATTATTATCATTTTTGAATTTTTTGTTTATCCAAACCTTTGCATTTTCCTTCGTTTGCCTTTTGTTGAATTCAGGAATGATATTTTCTATTTTGACCCAGCATATTAATCCAAGTACTATTTAAGGTGCAATAATCAACTCTTTGTAAAATCGACCTAGAACACTATAGCTCATGTTGATTCTTCATTTAAAGATTGTTTTCATCTAAAAATAGTTTTAAATAGTTTGGGGGTATATTAAAAGGCAACAGTTGTATACCGCTGATCGAAAGTCATAAAATCGATAGAGAGAAATCAAATCCGGTTTAGAAACTTAAACCGTGGGAAACACATAATCTATGAGAGGAACACAACGGAACAATAGAAACACTGAAGTGCAACAAAAACAAACGCAAATGCAACATACAAAGAAACGAGCTACTATTACATGATAACAACTGCTATATTCCTTACTTGGTACATGTATTAGTAGACCTTAGCCGCGATATTATATATATTTATCATATATTTTAGATTTTGTGAACAGTGATCAGATTTTAGTGAAAGAATTCACCTCCGTTGAACTGGTATGTCCTCTCAATGGAACCGAAAACGACAGTTTTTCATGGTATTATGATGAATCAATACCAATAGTCGTTCAGAATAAAATAAATCCAAAGTTTAAATTAAACTACACGATTAACAATGCTTCAAATGAAGAAAAATGCAGCCTGACAATTGTCCACTTTACTAAAAGTGATCAGGGAAAGTACAGTTGTCAAGGAATTGTTGACGGTGAACATCAGACAGGAATAGTAATTGCTTCTTTATGCAGTAAGTAATAGCGAAACAGTGTTAGATAATTGTAATTCATCATTGATTGTTGACAATCTATAAAAGACATTTTGAATCATAATATATATATATAAAGACTCAATAGGATACTTTGACTTTAATTGTCAACTTCTATTTTTTTCTAAATGAAGATTATTGTAGTATACCGCTGTATAAAAATCAGAAACGGATAAAGCGAATATGATTCCGGGTCACAAACCAAAACCGGGGGAAGCATATCAACTTTAAGAGGAAATCAACAGAGCAGCAGAATCACTGAACTGTTACAAACCAAACGCCAACATACATGGAAAAGGACTATTTGATAACAACTGCCATACTCCTGACTTGGTACTAAAACGCAAGACTTCATACATAAAATTGACACCTGTTTCTGTCAAAGCAGAATGTACTTAGTTTCATAGTTTATAGTTTATTAAAGTTTAATATACTTAGTACGTCCGCCATAACATAAAATGTCTATTGTTGATTGTTGGTAATTAGGTCTTTCCACCTTTCCGTGGAAAGACCTATTGCTTTTGTTCTGATTATTATTATTAGGTCTTTCCACTTTTCCGTGGAAAGACCTATTGATTTTGTTCTGATTATTAGGTCTTTCCACTTTTCCGTGGAAAGACCTATAGGTTTTGTTCTGATTATTATCATTATTATCTGATATTGACTGGTGGAAATACCTTCAATTGTTCTCTGAACAATTGGTTTTTAATTAGGTCTTTCCACCTTTCCGTGGAAAGACCTATAAGTTTTGTTCTGATTATTATTATTATTAGGTCTTTCCACTTTTCCGTGGAAAGACCTATAGGTTTTGTTCTGATTATTATTATTTTTCTTCTTCCGCCTAAATTTTTTTCTTGCGTAGTTTTGTTGTTTCAAAAGATTTCGCTTAGATATTTGGAATATAATATCGTATAGTTTATACGCTTTAAAAAATGACAACCGCGTAACAAAATACTTAACCTTGTAAGAGTTATCTCCCCAAACACTGTTTTTCTTGTGGCCACTACTCCTTCTCAACCGTAAAAGATTACAACAAATTTATTTTACCAAATTGCTCGTTACATCTTAAGGATTAGGATATTCATTTGGACCAAAGCTTTACGGAGATTCCATATGAGAGTTATTCCCCATTTTCATTTGAATTTAGTGATATGCATTTCTAAATGGTTAACCATAAGTGATAGAGACCAAGGGTCTTTAGATTTGAGGTCCTTGGTCCAAAAAAAATAAAAATGAGGTCAAGGTCGAAGGTCAAGGTCATATTCTAAATTTTGATTTTGGCTAATTTTCCCTTATTTTCAAAAACCTTAAAAGATATCGACAAATTATTTTTACTAAATTGTTAGTTTCGACATGTTGTAACTTATAAATTTCAGTTGGAAGGGTGCGTAAACAATAAATGAGAGTTTTTCGCTCAACTTATATTTAAAATCATGCCTAAAGTAATATAACTCATTAACCATACGTATTACAGACCTAGGGTCTTTTTATTTGATGTCCTTAGTAAAAGATAACGACAAATTTATTTTACCAAATTGCTCGTTACATCTTCAGAATTAGGCAATACATTTGGACCGAAGCTTTCCAGAGACTCCATATGAGAGTTATTTCCCCTTATGTTAATGATATAAGTATTAGACATTTCTAACTGGTAAACCATAATTGATAGAGACCTAGGGTCTTCAAATTTGAGGTCCTTGGTCCAAAAAAAAATGAAAATGAGGTCAAGGTCAAAGGTCAACGTCATGTTCTAAATTTGATTTTTGCTTATTTTCACTGATTTTCAAATACCGTATGACATATCCATTAATAATTTTCATAAATTGTTAGTTGCGACATGCCCATCTTATATTTATGTTAACACGTAAAGTGATATTACTCTTTAACCAAACATATTAAAGACCTAGGTTTTTTTTTATTTAAGATTCTTGGTTTGTGACCTTGAAATTGAGGTCAAGGTCATAGGTTAATAGGACGTTCTAGATTTTGACCTTTGCTTTAAATTGATATTAATACATCATAAAGCCATAGGAACTAACATTTTAAACTGATTTTTCATATTTCAATATCAAAATAGATGTTTACTAGTGAAAAGACCTTCAATTGTTCTCTGAACAATTGGTTTTTAATTATTATTAGGTCTTTCCACTTTTCCGTGGAAAGACCTATTGATTTTGTTCTGATTATTATTATTTTTCTTTTTCCGCCTAAATTTTTTTCTTGCGTAGTTTTGTTGTTTCATAAGATGTCGCTTAGATATTTGAAATATGATATTGTATAGTTTATACGCTTTAAAAATTTACAACCGCGTAACAAAATACTTTAAGTTGTAAGAGTTATCTCCCCAAACACTGTTTTTCTTGTGGCCACTACTCCTTCGCAATCGTAAAAGATTACGACAAAATTATTTTACCTAATTGCTCGTTACATCATCAGGATTAGGATATTCATTTGGACCGAAGCTTTACAGAGACTCCATATGAGAGTTATTCCCCCTTTTCCATTAAATTAAGTGATATGCATTTCTAAATGGTAAACCATAAGTGATAGAGACCTAGGGTCTTCAGATATGAGGTACTTGGTCCCAAAAAATGAAAATGAGGTCAAGGTCAAAGGTCAAGGTCATATTCCAAATTTTGATTTGGCTTATTTTCACTTATTTTCAAATACTGTATGACATTTCGACAAATAATTTTTCATAAGTTGTTAGTTGGGACATGTCCTTACTTGTATATTTTGGTTGAAAGGGTGCGCAGCCAATAAATGGGAGTTTTTGCCCATCTTACATTTAGAATTACGCGTAAAGTGATATTACTCATTAACCAAACATATTAAAGACCTAGGGTCTTTTGATTTAAGGTCCTTGGTTTGTGACCTTGAAATTGAGGTCAAGGTCAGAGGTTAATATGACGTTCTAGATTTTGACCTTTGCCTTAAATTCATATAAATACATCATAAAGCCATAGAAACTAACATTTTAAACTGATTTTTCATATTTCAATATCAAAATAGATCTTTACTAATGGCAAGACCTACAATTGTTCTCTGAACAATTGGTTTTTAATTATTATTATTATCATTTTTTTTTTCTTCCGCCTAATTTTTTTCTTGCGTAGTATTGATGTTTCAAAAGATGTCGCTTAGATATTTGGAATATGATATCGTATAGTTTATACGCTTTAAAAATTTACAACCGCGTAATAAAATACTTTACATTGTATGAGTTATCTCCCCGAACACTGTTTTTCTTGTGGCCACTACTCCTTCGCAACCGTAAAAGATTACGACAAATTTATTTTACCAAATTGCTCGTTACATCTTTAGGATAAGGATATTCATTTGGACCAAAACTATATGGCGACTCCATATGAGAGTTATTCCCCCTTTTTCATTTGATGCAAGTGATCTGCATTTGTAACTAGTAAACCATAAGTGATAGAGACCTAGGGTCTTCAGATTTGAGGTCCTTGGTCCAAAAAATACGAAACTGAGGTCAAGGTCAAAGGTTTAGGTCATATTCTAAATTTTGATTTTGGCTTATTTTCACTGATTTTCAAATACCTTATGACATATCGACAAATAATTTTTTATAAATTGTTAGTTGTGACATGTCCTTACTTGTATATTTTGGTTGAAAGGGTGCGCAGACAATAAATAAGAGTTTTTGCCCATCTTACATTTAGAATTACGTGTAAAGTGATATTACTCATTAACCAAACATATTAACTACCTAGGGTCTTTTGATTTAAGGTCCTTGGTGTGTGACCTTGAAATTGAGGTCAAGGTCATAGGTTAAAAGGACGTTCTAGATTTTGACCTTTGCTTTAAATTCATATTAATACATCATAAAGCCATAGGAACTAACATTTTAAACTGATTTTTAATATTTCAATATCAAAATAGATCTTTACTTGTGGAAAGACTTTCAATTGTTCTCTGAACAATTGGTTTTTAATTTTTTTTTTTTCTTCCGCCTAATTTTTTTTCTTTCGTAGTATTGATGTTTCAAAAGATGTCGCTTAGATATTTGAAATATGATGTCGTATAGTTTATACGCTTTAAAAATTTACAACTGCGTAACAAAATACTTTACGTTGTAAGAGTTATCTCCCCAAACACTGTTTTTCTTGTGGCCACTACTCCTTCGCAACCGTAAAAGATTACGACAAATTTATTTTACCAAATTGTTCGTTACTGCTTCAGGATTAGGATATTCATTTGGTCTGAAGTTATCCGGAGACTCCATATGAGAGTTATTTCCCTTTATGCATTTGATATAAGTGATATGCGTTTCTAACTGGTAAACCATCAGTGATATAGGCCTAGGGTCTTTGGATTTAAGTTCCTTGGTCAAAAAAAATGAAAATAAGGTCAGGGTCAAAGGTCAAGGTCATATTCTAAATTTTGATTTTGGCTTATTTTCACTTATTTTCAACAACTGTGAAAGATATTGACAAATTATTTTTACTAAATTGTGAGTTGCGACATGTTGTAACTTATATATTTTGGTTGGAAGGGTACGTAAACAATAAATGAGAGTTTTCGCCCATCTTATATTTAAAATCATGCCTAAAGTAATATAACTCATTTACCATACATATTACAGACCTAGGGTCTTTTTATTTGAGGTTCTTGCTTGGTGACCCTGAAATTGAGGTTAAGGTCAAAGGTTAATAGGACGTTCTAGATTTTGACCTTTGCTTTAAATTCATATTTATACATTATAAAGTCATAGGAACTGATATTTTAGATTCATTTTTAATACTTTGATAATAAAATAGATCTTTACTTGTGGAAAGACCTTCAATTGTTCTTTGAACAATTGGTTTTTAATTATTATTATTATTATTAGGTCTTTCCACTTTTCCGTGGAAAGACCTATAGGTTTTGTTCTGATTATTATTATTATTATTATTATTATTATTTTTTTTTTTTTTTTTCTTCCGCCTAATTTTTTTTCTTGCGTAGTATTGTTGTTTAATAAGTTGTCGCTTAGATATTTGGAATATGATGTCGTATAGTTTATACGCTTTAAAAATTGACAACTGCGTAACAAAATACTTTATGTTGTAAGAGTTATCTCCCCAAACACTGTTTTTCTTGTGGCCACTACTCCTTCGCAACCGTAAAAGATTACGACAAATTTATTTTACCAAATTGCTCATTACTTCTTCAGGATTAGGATATTCATTTGAACCGAAGCTATCCGGAGACTCCATATGAGAGTTATTTCCCCTTATGCATTTGATATAAGTGATATGCGTTTTTAACTGGTAAACCATCAGTGATATAGGCCTAGGGTCTTTGGATTTAAGTTCCTTGGTCCAAAAAAATGAAAATAAGGTCAAGGTCAAAGGTCAAGGTCATATTCTAAATTTTGATTTTGGCTTATTTTCTCTTATTTTCAACAACCGTGAAAGATATTGAAAAATTATTTTTACTGAATTGTGAGTTGCGACATGTTGTATCTTATAAATTTTGGTTGGAAGGGTGCGTAAACAATAAATGAGAGTTTTCGCCCATCTTATATTTAAAATCATGCCTAAAGTAATATAACTCATTAATCATACAAATTACAGACTTAGGGTCTTTTTATTTGAGGTCCTTTGTTGGTGACCTTGAAATTGAGGTCAAGGTCACAGGTTAATAGGACGTTCTAGATTTTGACCTTTGCTTTAAATTCATATTTATACATTATAAAGTCATAGGAACTGACATTTTAGATTGATTTTTCATATTTTGATAATAAAAAAGATCTTTACTTGTGGAAAGACCTTCAATTGTTCTCTGAACAATTGGTTTTTAATTATTTATTTTTTCTTCCGCCTAATTTTTTTCTTGCGTAGTATTGATGTTTCAAAAGATGTCGCTTAGATATTTGGAATATAATATCGTATAGTTGATACGCTTTAAAAATTTACAACCTCGTAACAAAATACTTTACGCTGTAAGAGTTATCTCCCCGAACACTGTTTTTCTTGTGGTCACTAATCCTTCCCAACCGTAAAAGATTACGACAAATTTATTTTGCCAAATTGCTCGGTACATCTTAAGAATAAGGATATTCATTTGGACCGAAGCTATGGGGCGAGTCTATATGAGAGTTATTCCCCCTTTTTCATGTGATTCAAGTGATATGCTTTTCTAACTAGTAAACCATAAGTGATAGAGACCTAGGGTCTTCAGATTTGAGGTCTTTGGTCCAAAAAAATGAAAATTACGTCAAGGTCAAAGGTCAAGGTCATATTCGAAATTTTGATTTTGGCTTATTTTCACTCATTTTCATTAATCTTATAAGATATCGACAAATTATTTTTACAAAATTATTATTTGGGACTTGTAGTAACTTATAAATTTTGGTTCAAAGGTTGCGTAGACAATAAATGGGAGTTTTAGCCCCTCTTATATTTAGAACTATGCGTAAAGAGATATTACTCATTAACCATACATATTTAAGACCTATCATGCCTATGGTCTTTTGATTCGATGTCCTTAGTTTGTGACCTTGAAATTGAGGTCAAGGTCAAAGCTTAATAGGACGTTCTAGATTTTGACCTTTGCTTTAAATTCATATTTATACATTATAAAGTCATAGGAACTGACATTTTAGATTGATTTTTAATATTTTGATAATAAAATAGATCTTTACTTGTGGAAAGACCTTCAATTGTTCTTTGAACAATTGGTTTTTTATTTTTTATTTTTTTTTTCTTCCGCCTAATTTTTTTCTTGCGTAATATTGACGTTTCAAAAGATGTCGCTTAGATATTTGGAATATGATATCGTAAAGCGTTTGCACTTTTAAAACTGACAACTGCATAACCAAATACTTTACGTTGTAAGAGTTATCTCCCCAAACACTGTTTTTCTTGTGGCCACTACTCCTTTGCAACCATAAAAGATTACGACAAATTTATTTTACCAAATTGCTCGTTACATCTTCAGGATTCGGAGTTTAATTTTGACCGAAGCTATCCGGAGACTCCATATGAGAGTTATTTCCCCTTATGTATATGATACAAGTGATTTGCATTTCTAACTGGTAAACCATAAGTGATAGAGACCTAGGGTCTTTTGATTTGAGATCCTTGGTTCAAAAAAATTAAAATAAGGTCAAGGTCAAAGGTCAAGGTCACATTTTAAATTTTTATTTTGGCTTATTTTTACTAGTTTTCAAAACCTTATAACATATCAACATCTTTTTTTCACTAAATTGTTAGTTGCGACATGCCGTTACTTACAAATTTTGGTTGAAAGGGTGCGTAAACAATAAATAGGAGTTTTCGCCCATCTTATATTTAGAATTATGAGTAAAGTGATATAACTCATTTACCATACATAATAAAGACCTAGGGACTTTTGATTTGAGATCCTTGGTTTATGACCTTTAAATTGAGGTCAAGGTCATATGTAATTTGCACGTTCTAGATTTTGACCTTTGCTTTAAATTCATATTTATACATCATAAAGGCATAGGAAATAACATTTAATACTGATTTTTAATATTTTGATAACAAAATAGATATTGACTGGTGGAAAGACCTTCAATTGTTCTCTGAACAATTGGTTTTTAATTATTATTATTTTTTTTTTTATTCTTCCGCCTAAATTTTTCCTTGCGTATTGTTGATGTTTCAAAAGATGTCGCTTAGATATTTGGAATATGATATTGTATAGCTTATACGCTTTAAAAATTTTCAACCGCGTAACAAAATACTTTACGTTGTAAGAGTTATCTCCCTAAACACTGTTTTTCTTGTGGCCACTACTCCCTCGCAACCGTAAAGGATTACAACAAATTTGTTTTACCAAATTGCTCGTTACATGTACAGGATTAGGCAATTCATTTGGACCGAAGCTTTACAGAGACTCCATATGAGAGTTATTTCCCCTTATGTAAATGATATAAGTATTATGCATTTCTAACTGGTAAACCATAAGTTATAGAGACCTAGGGTCTTCAGATTTGAGGTCTTTGGTCCAAAAAAATGAAAATAAGGTCAAGGTCATATTCTAAATTTGGATTTTTGCTTATTTTCACTGATTTTGAAATACCGTATGCCATATCGACAAATAATTTTTCATAAATTGTTAGTTGCGACATGTCCTTACTTGTATATTTTGGGTGAAAGGGTGCGCAGACAATAAATTGGAGTTTTTGCCCATCTTATATTTAGGTTTACCCGTAAAGTGATATTACTCTTTAACCAAACATATTAAAGACCTAGGGTCTTTTGATTTAAGATCCTTGGTTTGTGACCTTGAAATTGAGGTCAAGTTCATAGGTTAATAGGACGTTCTAGATTTTGACCTTTGCTTTAAATTGATATTAATACATCAGAAAGCCATAGGAACTAACATTTAAAACTGATTTTTCATATTTCAATATCAAAATAGATCTTTACTAGTGGAAAGACCTTCATTTGTTCTCTGAACAATTGGTTTTTAATTCTTTTTGTTATTTAATGACATTTTCCATGTTATTTATAGTTTTTTGTTCTATTTTTTGTTTTTCAAATAATATTTGAAAATTTGTTTAATACCAGTTTATCTACCTCTTCAGATATACCAATTGAAATTAAAGACTTTTCGTCAGTTTTAGTAGAAAACAGCAGTGCAGGGATACATCATCAAACCAATATTTTATGTACACTTGCAAACGTCTATAAGGTCACCGAAAACAGTAACGACAAACACGAAAAATGTTTAAATAGTGGAACTTTTAAATTGCACATATCTTATCCAGGAAGTTTAGAGGCGGGAAGAGGAAAAAATAAACAGGTTACGCTTTCAAAATATACGTGTTTAACATTAAATGAAGACCAGTGTATGACGTCTGACTTAACATTTGATGTGCGTATGGAATGTAAGTAGATTATCAAATACTAACGGTCTTGGGTCCGTCTTATAAACTTCAGGGCAATACGATGAGTCAATTTCCAAATGACTTGCTATTGGTGCGAATTTCAATAAATTCTCATTCGAAAAAAATCTAATGATATAACTCCTCTGTATACATACACCAATGTATGGTGTAAAAATTTTGTGGATGTCATTGCACGAAAACAAGTGGTAATGCGCATAAATAGATAAAGTTCAATTCCTTTTAGTAAGTATTAAAAGTTCAATTTAATCCAAGATTAAATTTATCGCAAAAGTTTCAATCGTTAACAAAATGCTGTTCAATTTTGTATTGGTTTGGCTTATAACTATTTTGATTTGAGCGTCACTGATAAGTCTTATGTAGAAGAAACGTGTGTCTAGTGTATAAAATTATAATCCTTGTACTTTTGATACCTACTAACAATTAGCACTTGTAATTTACTCATTTGCTCATAGCATTCCTTTACTCGTTTATTATTTAGTCCCTCATTGAATGAATTTCTGTATTTGAATTTATCGGTCAGTTGTTTAATTTTATTTTTTTTGGAATATCACTTTTTTAGTATGTTACCGTTTTGTAGTTGATAAGCTTTTACCAAGATGAATGTATAAGAACAGATAATTATACTCAAATTAGGGACAAATGCTGCTATCATTTACATGTACAAATACAGAAACGTATTCAACGCATAAATAAAGGAATGCCAGCTAGTGCAATATGATAAACAGTTTGGAAAGGGTTCCGCAATATATTATTGAGCCATGTATGGTTAACGGACATCACTTCACAAATATAATACAACTTTAAAGTAAACAAATTATTTTAAGGGATATCCTGTAAAGACAGACCCAATGGAAAGTTGGAAAAACGAATTCACCTCTTTTCTTGTGACTGTGCTTTATTAGATATAAAGGCTAACCCAAGCTGCAATGAAACTATACAGATTTACTTTACAAATAACACCCTCTACTTGGAAAATATCAAGACACTAGACAACGAAATATGTCTTTGCAATGATTATCAAGATGATATTATGGACAAAACAACATCAAAATTAGAGCATGCAGGTTAGTGGTTTTTTATTTACTTGATATTTTCATCAACTTTCTTTCAAATTTGTTAATTGTAGACTAGTGGTCTGTGTACTAATTTCTTATTCGTATCCATATTATTTTAAATAAAACACAGTTACACAGTTAAAAAGTTATAAATGTCAAAGTACCTCCATTAGACATTGTAAATACATGTATTGTCAAGTTGTAACGTTTAAGTGTAAATAGAAAGACACTTTACTAAGGATGATGTTTTAACGTGATTCCTTCCAGGATTGATTAAGTGCCATAAATAGTGTATTGACTTCAAGTTTCAACGAGATAATGATGAGGCTTAGAAACAGCGAAATGAGAGGCTTTGCCGACCTTTTCCCCCGTTTCGGGCCACAAATCCTTAGATCGTTGTAGTCGTGATGATTTTGTTAATACTGTTTTAACATAACACCTTTTGACTGTAAGTTTTGAAAATTGCACAGTAGAGTAATATCTTAGAAATTTAAGGTACCCAAAAAATATTATACAATTAATGTCTTTTGATGTGGTAAATATGCGGGGTTATTGACTTTTGAAAAACTGATATTCACTCAGGTCGAGGGCCGAAGTAAATAACAGTTTTTCAAAAGTCAATTAAACTGCATATTTACCGAAACAAAAGACAGTAATTGTTTTATGTCATATCTAAAAAGAAAACAATGTATCTAATGACAAATATTTATTTAAACCAATTGTACATCAAACATTTGACCATAACTTTACATGTAAAAGCACGTGACGTTTAGTGCGGTGAATAAAACTTTTCCCCGGGAGAATATGCTTTTTTTTTTTAATTTAAAATCCAATTCATATAGAAAAACCTACTAAAATAATACTTATATGGAATAATTTTTATTATTTCTTTTATTATTCAAGACATTGATTTTATGAAACTGGCGTATACTTTTGGTGGAATTGCTGCTTTTCTTGGTGTTTCATTGCTTTTTGCCAGTGCCTTTATTATAGCAATGCTTTTTAGACATAAACGTATGTACAATATGTTATTTACATTTATTTGGAATAAACAATGGAATAGCTGAAAGCCCGTAATCATTAAATTGATATTATTTTATATGATATAACTATTAAATATTTCCTGATTTAAATTTTAAAGCAGATATACCAGTGCATTAACTAGACAATATGAGTACTTCTTTGACAATAAAAAGACGTATTTAATTCAGAACTCGTACATGTTTGTTACATTATAAATGTTTCTGACAACGATATAAAAACAAATAACTAACGTACGAAGATGTAATTAACTACTTGTCACCGTACTGCCTTCAACGATAAGCAAAATGCATACAGTATAGACAATAATACAAATTTCCGACATAACAACATTGATATGGTCAAACCAACACCCTTATAACAGTAAATGAACAACAAATGTGGCAAACAAACCCAACGATAATCCTGAATTATATTTCATTACACTAGACGGCACTTAAAGAAACTATGACGGTGTTAATCATGTTTTGAACATGAACTGGGACAATAAAATTGAGAATGGAAATGTGGAATGTGTCAAAGACACAACAACCCGACCATAGAAAAGACAACAACAGAAGGTCACCAACAGGTCTTCAATGATTTGCAGTAAAACAAACAAACTAAATAAAAGTCATTTGAAAAGGCTTGGCTACTTAATTTGATATTAAGCATATATATACAAAAAGCCCAAAAACAGAAAAACTTAAAACAAACAAATACAATAATAATTTTAAACATGTTCCTTACGCATAGTTCTTGACTTAAAAACAAATCAAATTAAAAAAAAGATATGAGACAGTAATCAACGACAATAAATGAAGAGTAAATTGAAAATTAAGAGTATCAGGAAGATACAGATGTTAGTTAAACAGAGTGTAATAGATCAACAAATTGAATAAAAACTTGGAAAGGACAGCAAGAAAAAAGAAAATACATAAACAAAACAAATACGAAAGTAGCAAAAATACAGATCCCACAAAGTTACGACTTAAGTGTACGTAGAGTGCCTCCCCGTGCTTCAGGTTTATGCTCTTATAATATACTAGATTATGGAGTGTGTGTCCTTCATTATCACTGGACTAGTATATATTTGTTTAGGGGCCAGCTGAAGGACGCCTCCGGGTGCGGGAATTTCTCGCTACATTGAAGACCTGTTGGTGACCCTCTGCTGTTGTTTTTTATTTGGTCGGGTTGTTGTCTCTTTGACACATTCCCCATTTCCATTCTCAATTTTATTGCAGACTAAAGGTTGCATTTCTGTAAATATTGACAATGCAATTTCCCATATGAACTTCATTTACGGCTAAAACTGTACCACTTTTACTATGAAGTTTTGAATAAAATGTTATCCTAGAATTGAAAGTTCATATGCACTACTATTATTTTCAAAGGTCAAAATATAGGTCTGTGCGGCATATTTTCAACGTTTATATGCCCTGAAATTCTCACAGTTTAAGGTATAGAACCAATAACTCAGGCCCGGTCGGAAAGAAAATACAAGAAAGTAGTACATATTTTAAACAGAATAGTTCCTACGCATAGCTGTATCTTTGTCAATAGCGGGAATATTTTGGTAGTTTTTGTATCAAATGAAAGCTTGGGAACTTGGGATATTTTAATAGGAGGGCACATTTGGCCTGTTGTTCAGATCAGAAGTTCCTGTTATTGTACTATCAAACTTCGGGGAACCAGCACGCTCTAATATGCAATTAATTGATTGATTGTTGGTTGCTTTACGCCGCATTAGCACAAAAAAGCTATATCGCGGCGAAATATGCAATTAAAGGTATGTTGATTCTTTCCGCACAAGTCAGAATAAGGTACAGTTTTGAAATGAAATAACTGCCACTTTATTAGAACTTAAGACAAAGTAGCCATAAATGCTTGAAACTGCAGAATTTAACATAGAAAGCAATGGGGCTATGAATTAGTGGTTTTATACCTTGACAAACACTAATTTTCTTAACTGCCCCTATCTCGGATAAAAGGTTACCACATATTTCAATATAAACAAATTGCACGTGTATATTTACTGGTAACATTCCCAAGTTATGTCTCTACGAGATGGCACACAGAGATCATAACTGGGAACCAGTATGTAAACAAAATATTTTTTTATGAATATTCTAAATCTCCCCAAAAGAGGTGTGGTTTGAGAAACAGCTGTATTTACAAAGTGCAACCTATAGGCTTGCTCAAAACCAATTTTAATTAATAAAACCAGCATAGTTTCCTAAACTTTAAATGTTTACCTGAACACAACTTACAGATGAAGTTAAAGTATAAACGTCAAGGTATCAATATCAAACATGTCATATAGATGCGAAAGAAATCAAAGCAATATTAATCATGATCCAAAACAAAGTCGAAAACAAACTGAGAAATTACAGGTCATGCAAAAAATGAAAAGCAACAAAAAGAAAAGCAAAACAAGGAATGATCCCAGTCGTACCGGAGAGGTAGATATGTCCCACGTTATATGTGACACCTGTCGTATCTAAACCAGTTATAAATCTTAAACTGTTTGTCACATTCCAGAATAGAGCACTGGATTGTTGTTTCGACAATTGAAATATTTTCGTCGTTATTTGTGACACATATATTCAATAACAAGTAATCACTTTCGCCATTCTGTCCGTTGAATCGAAGATTTCACGGTCACAACTTTGAACTCTTTTCAAATAGTTTTCTTGTGAGCAGCCAGCATAATCATTATACAAAGTAGAAGTTCTGGAATGTCGTAGCTGCTGGGAAATACAAATGAAAGCACTACTTGAATGTTGCTACGTAGACCTAGAAGTTTTAAAGTGTTGCACTGATTTCATTCTGTAATATTTTCGTTCTAAACCGACCCTTACTTCCAATGTCTCAATGTAAAAGACAAGAGGCAGATTTAACTGTATCTGTTTTATCCTTTAAATACAGATCAAAGAGATTGATGAATTAAACTTGTCACCAAATTTGAATGATTAAAATGAGAATATTGTATTATAGTAGAAAATCCTTTTAAAAAGCTTTTGATCATAGTTACATAGTGAATGCTGGTACCAATAAGGGTCATATTATGAAGCCTTAGAATAAAAAAGTTATTGGTTATAGAATAACTTAAATTTAAAGAAATCAATCTGTTTATTTCGCTCATGCATGAATTGACAAGCTCATTAAATGTGATTATATTTTTTTCAAATGCAAGACCCGGTTATGATAAAGATCTACGAATATTCAAACCAAATGTTTCTGTCGATGCAAAAAAACAAATTCTGACAACGAAATCCCTGATTAAATAATTAACCAGTTAAAACAAAATGATGTGGTACTTTTGCTAAGAAGACAACGTTCCACCGAAGTTCAAAGAATATTAATGTAGGCAATGTAAGCCACTTTACGACCATCGACAATGGAAAAAACTTCGAAATCATTGAATTAAGAAATAGTAACGGCCTAATTATAACAAAACCATTTGCAAAAAATCAGTATGACAAATATGAACCAACGACAACCACTGATTGTCAGTTATCTTGAAAAACATTTCTTAGCTTTCAATCGACAAATATATTATTATTTTTTAACCCGAATGATAATACATTTTAAGGAGGAAAACTGAATAAAAGTTTTAAATAAATTAAGGTAACAAAATTCCAGATATTAACAGAAAGAAAATGATAATTTGTTTATTCGATTGAGGAAATTCGACTCATGCTTGTTAAACAAATACCTTTAAGATGATGCAGTATTATTTATTATTTCAAGGTCAGTGGCAGTCCGCTTATTTATTGAGGACAGTTGAAAGGTAAGGAAATAGTATGATATAGTAAGTTGTAATGGGCTTATGGGTGTTTTTTTTGTTCGTTCACAGACATCGTGTAGATTTTTACATGTACTGTATTAAAAAAAAAAAAGGAAAATGTTTAGAAAAAAAATGATTTCGATACTTCACAGATGTCCTCATTACTATGGATAAAGGAATTTCTGATTCTTCTGGAATAAAAGGAAACAGTATTCAAAATATATGTCTTTGCTTATAATAAATTTAGCTATGGACCCTCCGGAATCGCAAAAAGTCAGCATTTTCAAGTTTCACATTTTTTTGCAATTGATTCTGACTCTATTAGAAAAATTCTTAAAAGTCTAGTCAACACAGTATTTGGACTCGGAATTCTCTTGAACTAAATTTTAATGTGCGTATTGTTGTGCGTCAGTAGCCTATGGCCTTTGTTAGTCTTGTATGATTTTAATGAAAATTAATTTTAGTGTCTTGTGTATAATTTGGAGTTTAGTATGACGTCCATTATCACGGTACTAGTACACATATTTGTTAAGGATTCAGCTGAAGGACATCTACGGGTGCGAGAGTTTCTCGCTACATTTAAGACCCATCTGGTTGCCTTCGGCTGTTGTCTGCTCTATTAGGGTCGGGTTGGTGTCGCTTTGACACATTCCCTATTTCCTTTCTCAGTTTTATTTGGACCTCAGAAAAATGCAACATAACTTGTGTGGTACTTTTCAATTCTAAAAGACTTTCTTTGTAAGAAACTAAAAGTCTACCACGATATCTGAGTGGGAACATGGATTTTTTGGGTGAAAAATAGCAACATTTATCAAAAAAATTGAAAAACCGAGAAAAGCTTGTTAAAAATTTATGTTAGAAGATGAACATTTCAAACCAAAAGTTTTGTAAACAGTATTTATGAAATGAAATAATTAACAAAACTGTCTCATAAACATTAAGTTTTAAGTGAAAAAATGAGATTGTTGTTTGAATTTGAGATTTACAAAGCGTGAATTGATTATCAAAACAGACAAGGAAAATATAAACAATGGTTAAATAGAAGTTCAGTCGAATTTGAGATTTACAAAGCGTGAATTGATTATCAAAACAGACAAAGAAAATATAAACAATCATTATGGTTAAATAGAAGTTCAGTTGAATTTACAAAAACGACCATAACTTTATTCTAATAATTTCATAACTTTACAGCAATTTATTATTGGGTAAATGATGATTTTGGGTAAGTTAGAGCATAATCATCTAAAAATCGTCAACTGGAAAAACTTCAATTTGGAGTTTTAACTGATTTAAAAAAAAAATTAGAAAAATGCAAATCTTAATATAACGATAATAAAACAAAATAGATTGTAAAACAAATATAAAAAAAAAATCTGATCTGTAGTGAAACAAGATAAATTTGTTAAAAAAAATCATTAAATACTGGAAAAAATTAATAAAATTCATGATTTATTAGCTCTGCAAAGAAACAATTAAATTAATAACCTAACAAGGAAATACTCTTATATATCACTTGCGAAACGTGCAGTTTCTGTTCAAATGTAAATTCTAAATATTTTTATACGTATCATTTCCATGAAGTTGAATTTATTCGATAGAAACCTGTGCGTCCAAGACTAATGATGCCCACTTTCCTTAATCTATATATCTAGCTATGAGTAGAGTAAGATAAATAATTTCTACCGGTTTTTGTAAAATAAATTTCTAAGCTTGTTTTGATACTCTATATACGTGATGGGTAAAATGCGTCCCTTTTTAAATTAACTAAATGCAGGATCCTTTTTTACGTTAAGGAATAACTTCTATCATTGTTTGACTTGTATCCATATGACTTACAATAATTCTATTTCAGCCATCGATCCATTCAAGACGTTGACCATAATAATGACCCTGTGGTTCCTGAATATTTAGAAATAAATGACAGTGCTAATAATCAGTCAGTAGAGTTGATCAATTATAGTCTTGAAAGAAGTAACGCATCTAACTCGACCTACAGTAGAAATGCAAGTGCTTATTATGAATCTATTGATTCTAGAACTGGCAATTCTGAACTTACCAACGAACTATACAATGTGAGTGACAACAGTTCAGATAGCAGCATTGAGAGGGACATAAACGCAGTTGTTCATCAGTATATTAATACACATATAGGAAATACATATGAACAACTGAAAAACCGGACCACTGATATCCACACATATGACGATGCAAATGTTCCTGTTTAGAAACAAATTATTGGTACTGTAGTTGGCTTAATTCTTTCATATAATACTAAAACAATGAAAATAATCGCATAAAAGGTATGATCGAGCACGTTTATATGAAGGTAATACTTAATTTTTTTTTAAAATGTCTAAGAGAAGGAATATAAAGTGTTGTGCCGTAAATCCAACATTGATATAAAAAATCGAGCCCTCACACTTTTTAATCAAATAGGTTTTTTTTAGTAAGTAAGTTGTGGTAACGAAATCCTTTACTTAATAATCAAACCAGTAAAACATAGATTACGTGCACTTAAATCGTCACAAAAGACACTGGCATTGCAAACGAGTTGTAAAATATAGAAGATCATTCGGATGACTATGCAATTACATGTATATTGTTTTATCGACACAAGTCAAATGTTGTATTTGTTCTCCTCTCAATTATGTTGCCAATAATTCTTCAACATATGAATTTAGTTTTTATCTTACCTCCTATACATTTCTAGGAATATGATTTGTTAAAAGCGTCCGCATGCAAACCGTGTATATTTGATATTATGCTAGTAGGGAGGCGGGGCTTATTTTATACACGGTTAGTAGTGGTGTTACGTCCATGTATACTCCATATTAGGTAAGAAGGGAGGCGGGGCTTATTTCATACACGGTAAGTAGTGAAGTTACGTCCTTTTTTAAAAGCAAAACGGTACTGAGAAAAAATCTTGAAGGTTTCAACAGACGAAGAAATTGATGATTAATGGAAATAAATTCATTAAACACATTTAAACCTCACAATTTTTTATTGTTTGCATCTGTTTTTGTAGGATCAATGGAAGTAGTTTCTTTATGCTAACAGCATTGAAGACTTGCTCATTTTGATAGGTCACTAGTAAATTTCACACGTTAAGATAGTCGTTAAGATAAATTCGTTACATAGTGTCTAGTGACGTAATACGGTATATATGGGATCAGTAAATTCCATATGGGGATTCGAGCTTCGCTGTCACCCCATGTTGTATTTAGTGACCACATATATACCGTATCAGGTCACTAGCACACTATGTAACGAAAAGTATTAGTATAGATAACGACAAAGGTAAACATGTTATGACTTATGTTATGCTTTTAGGGCATACGATACAGTTTGATCCCACGATGATTGCTTTACGTTAATTTTTATAATAGATATAGGAAGATGTAATATGAGTGCCAATGAGACAACTCTCCATCCACATTATAATTTATAAAAGTCAACCATTATAGGTCAATGGACGGCCTTCAACACTGGGCCTTGGCTCACACAGAACAACAAGCTATAAAGGGCCCAAAATTATTAGTGTAGCACCATTTAAACGGATAAACCAACGGTCTAATCTATTTAAAAAAACGAGAAACGAAACACGTATAAATAACATAAACAAACGATAACTATTGTACATCATATTCCTGACTTGGGACAGATGCAAACATTTGCAGCGGGATTAAACGTTTTATTGATACCAAACCTTCTCCAAATTCTAAAACAATAGTATAACATCACAACATAGAAAAACACACGATAGAATATCAATTGGAAGGCTTAATTCAATCAAAAAACGGGTTTATGAGCTTAATGGAATCGAAATGTTAACCATTAACCCAAAATTACACTTTCTTGACCATTCAATCATTTGGATAGACTTAATAACGTTTTTGCATGTTTCAAAAGATAAACACAAAAATATTTTTGTTGAAAGAAAAAAAATGGAGTGTATTCCTATTATTCAATTTATTCATAGCTTTCTTTTTTTCATAAAAATTGGTACAAATCATCTTAAAACCTAATGTCATTTTAAAATCCAGAGGTCCATAAACTCGTTTCAATGTGAAATCAGTCAGAATGACAAAACTTGTCTTTTCCCGATATGTCACAGTATCGTTTGCCTTTAAACAAAATATATAAGTTAAAATATATGATGAAAGTATTGTAGAGATATGGAGGTTAACAATGGTAAATGAAACACTTTTTGTTTTTTCAAAAATATCAAATTTGTTTACATATAATATAACAAATATTTTGTTGAGCAAATGGATTTCGTACATATCTGTATTTGATTAGTTCTGAATTCTATCTTGGTTGCATTGCAGATTTTTTTTCATCAATTAAATGGTGCTTTTCATTTATTTTTTTCAAAATTGTATCATAACAATTAATTAATTTGTATGAATTTGATAAATCATGTTTGTATTATCCAAATGCATTCATTTTAGTCATCATCTGCTAAGCGTTGGCTAAGCGTATCTCATGTATTTAGTGTCGGATTCGTGTTATATTTATTTTTGCGGCATGTACATTGTTTATCTTATGTGAGTAAAATCAATTTTAGATTTTGCTATGATTGTGAATAATCCCAGGGAAAATTGACTTTCTAGACACCCCCTCCTCGCCTTTTCTTTAAAATGAGGAAAGCCACATGTTCTTAATTTCCTTAGCTGTGGGCTGTTATGGTGGTCGGCCCAACATGCTGCAAACATTTAAATTTTTTGATGCTTTACTGCTTGAATAAATAATTATCTAACAAGTTCATGGTTATCATGGTTATCAATAATTACCAAAATATTTTAAATGCCATCATTCAAAATCTTACGAACAAAAAAACAAGTTTCACAGCCTTATGTTTTGTGATTTGCGAAATAAAGAAAGTTGCATATCACATATTTCATATTTTGAAATAAGTCAAGTAAAGTTTGAAGTACAAAGTCAATAGTGTGCCGAGCATCGTGATATGAATCTTCTCTTGGACTGCTTCCTGGTCGCTATTGTGAATAAAGTAAAATAATCTAAATAGCTTATACATATTACCGTCTTCAATGCAGAGCTTGAATATTCGTATGAAATCCTCAAAGTCATCCTGCAAATCTAACAATCTTTGATAAACAACCTTTCAAACTCAAAAGTTTAGATCTACGTTTAAATACTTTTGATCTGAAAATCGTTGTGCATACTTTAACGACAGGTCTACTTTTCTTCTCTTGTAAATGTGATGTTGTAATATATATCGTTTTATTTTTTACCATTTTGACATAATATTGCATTGTATTATTTAAATGTGTGATTCATTTAATATTAACAATAATTAAGATATAGTATTTCATAGTCTATTATAGATAAAAGCAAGAAAATATGAAAGTCTTTTGAATCATTAATTACCTTAGCTAAAATCATAAGTCATGCGGTCTATTCTTTCTATCAGTTATAAATACACCGGGGTATCGATGGCTATAATAACAAGAAAGGAAAACATTGAACAGCGTAAAACGAGAACTAAAGAGAACAAAATACAGAAATTGAATCCGAATGTAGATGTTTTCCTTCTTTAGTGAAATCAAAAACTAAAACTAAAAACATATTCGATTTTCATTTAGGTATTTGAAAATTAAAACAAAAATGATAACACTTTCGTTTTCCGTTTAAGTTTTTGAAAAATCGAAAACTGAAAATGAAAACCTTCTTGATTTTCGTTTTTGTTTGTGATATTTCAAAACGATAAACGAATGGACACAAATAATTATCAATAGTACTATGCTTATAATTTAATACGCAATACGCGCGTTTCGTCTACAAAAGACTCATCAGTGACGTTCAGATCAAAATAGTTATAAATCCAAACAAGTACAAAGCTGAAGAGCATATAGGACCCAAAATTCCGAAAAGTGGTGCCAAATACGGATTATGGTAATCTATGTATGGGGGTCAGAAAATCTTCAGTATTTAGAAAAAATCATACTTTTGTAAACAGGAAATTTATAAAAATGACCATATAATTGGCATTTTGCAGATTATCAAGTGGCTTGCAATGCAACTCAAAAGAGTTAATCTAGTTGATCGTAATATCATTAAAGACGAAATAAATAATGGCCGTGTTATATGCCATTCTTATATAACAACTCAAAAAAGAAATTTGTTTTACTGGCTCAGAAATGATTGAGTGCACTCATTGGTCAGTCAAATGTAATGTTGCTGTCTTGAACAATGCACAAGTAGCTTGGGTCTAAGTTGAGATTTTGCAAACTCTGTTCGTCAAGTATTTTTCAATTGATCAGCATTATGATAAGTCAGTACCAACTACAATGTAGTAAACTCGTTTTGTTGGGGATGAGTGTGTATAGACCTACTCATTTTGGCTGGATCTGGCAAGATGACCCTATATTTCTACGTTTTACCATTTGCCAGTATATTTCCTGTGGTACCATATCGAAGTTGTGTTTTTTTTTTTTTTTTTGTCTCCGTTTGTTTACCAGCGCGGCCGCTTTATTACTTTTATCAGTTTCGAAATATTTTAATCTCCGTAAATCGGGGAAAGCATTGTTTATGTAATAACCTAGCGTCAGTGTGGGGTCGTGCTAATTCAGGAGGGGAACTTTGATTGCTTCTATTAACAGAATAGTACGAATAGTACCTACTAATGCCGGCGGTTTGTATCGTCTTGCCAGACCTCGTTTAGTATTTTTACCTGTGGCCGATACTATTCCACATAGTATTTCTTAAATTATTTAAATCTTGGATTAAAATGTAGTTGTTGATTGATTGCCTTATTCCACATAGTGTTTAATATTAGAATTATTCAAATCTTGGATCAGAATGAATGTAGACGTGGAAAGATTGCCTATGAGACAATTCAACTGTTTAAACTTGGTGTAGACAACCAAATGTGACCGCACAACCTTCAATATTGAGCGAAACCCATATCACTTGGGGTCGAATTTATTCCACAAGTATTTCTTGAATCATTTAAATCTTTATTTAACAGTTGTTAAGATGATAAACAATGTATGTACCAAGAATCTATACTTCAAGGTCATCGTGTATTATTCGTGAAGTTGATACGTAATACTTATCAACAAGGTCTTGGTACCTTCCGATATTGTTTTTGTTTATATACGATACGTTCTTTGACATACAACTGACCCATCAATATTCTACTCAGTCACTGATGACGTTCGACATTTTATAGTCTTAGTAGCAGGTGAAACTCTTTGACAGCGATCAGTTGGGGAATATATATCTCATACAGGTGAAGTTGGTAAATTTCTGCTAAGACGGAGGAAATTGATAATTTCAAAATTAAAAACGTTTCGTATGTCCTAGATTTTGGTACTGAGATGACCGCGTATGTAAAATTCGAGGTATATGTCTCAAAATAAGACAGAGTAAGCCGTGTCTATTATTTCTTTAATTTCTAGGTCTGGGGGATATACATATAAATTATTAACATCAACCTTTAAAAATATTATCTATCCTTGTTCAAATGACATTATGTTCATGTACCTGCAACCATTATCGATCTGTATATCTATACCATATATAATTATTTGAATAAAGTATTTTTTTTTTATCTTTACTTATTTCTCACAAAGGCTACCTGTATTAATTAAGCAGTTTCAATTTTATCGTACATCGGGGAAATACATTAAGAAACTAATCAGAAAAGTTTGGATATTTTATGGAAGAGCATAATCAATATATCTGAATGTGATATTGAATAAAATTTCTTCTTTAATTCGCTTGTTTTTCACAAGTGGCTGATTGAAATCCGAATCATATACAAAAAAGAGGTCGGTAAGGAGAGAAACTCAAGTATACTGATCAGTTGTTCCTCTGAGTAGCATGTTTTACATTTATGACACTGAATCTACAAAAACATTATCTATACGTTTCATAACAAAAGAGTTGAATCAAAAGTATCGGTTGTTATTTGAGGTCTTTAAGCCCCAGTCCCACTAGACCACGATCGCACCACGCTCACCGCGATCTAAAATAAATTTAGATCGTGGTGATGTCGAGGTATGAGCGGCATGAAAATGTAAATTTTCGTTGCTTTCACGATGCTACTACGTCCTCTCTATGCTTCTACAAAAATTCCGCTACGATTATACCACGTTCTCACCGCGCTTATTCTGCGACATCACTACGCTTATCAAGATCTTTCTACGCTCTTCACGTTCTCACTACGGCCATACCACGAGTTATCCGATTGCAACACGATCTTACTGCGATTATAACACGTTCTTACCACGATCATACTACGTTCATAGCGCGATCTTACTACGTTCTCAGCAATAACGTCAACATTGTGTTCCATATCAATACAGTTCAATTCCTTCTATTTCTGATTAAATCGTAGATTTCTCGGAAACAATACAGTCATGCCACCAAATTCTACCAGAACACGTGGGCATGTTGGTAGGAGTTGATGTAGAGGCAGAGGGAGCAAAGAAACGAATCCTGATCAAGCAGAGATGTCGGACCGACCAATCCAACCTAAATTACAACCTATTGCTGGTCCATAAAGCTCAATGACAATATGTTTTAGTGAACGATAGCAGAGATGACATAGATATATATAGGAAGATGTGGTATGAGTGCCAATGAGACAACTCTCCACCCAAGTAACAATTTATAAAAGTAAACCATTATAGGCCAAGGTACGGCCTTCAACACGGAGCCTTGGCTCACATCAATCAGCATATAGGATCCTATAAAGGACCCAAAATATTACTAGTGTTAAACCATTTAAACGGGAAAACCAACGGTCTAATCTATATAAAAAACGAGAAGCATGGTTGAGCCGTTAGAGCAAATGGATAAATTACATTAAAAAAAAACAAAATCTAGGGATTCTTTTTATATATTTTATGTGAAAATGACAATGAGAATGATGGTCGTAGAATGAACGTAGTCAGGTCGTAAGAAGAGCGTGGTGAGGACGACAAGGGCGTGCTAGAATCGTACTATGGTCTTGAACAGCGTGGTGTAAGCGTGGTAAAGTCGTAGTTTTAGCGTAGTTGGGTCGCAGTGAGAACGTGATGGTCGTAGTGAGGTCGTGATAACGTCGCTGTGCGATATCGATCGTAAAGCAGTCTCTCCGAATAGAATCACGCTTTTGCAACGCTCTCGCTACGATTGAACAGCGACCTTTGCGATCTTACTACGATCTTAGTGCGCTCTCACTACGCTTCTACTACGACCTGATTTCAACACGACCGCACCACGATTGTTTTGAGCATGTTCAAAGTTGGCCACGCTCTTCACGATCTTAAAGACCTCATCATGACCATGATACGACCTTACTGCGATCTACACGATCGCACTACGATCATCAAAATTTGCATTTTTTTCACAGATCGTAGTGCGATCGTGGCCTAGTGGGACTGGGGTATTATCATTACAATACGAAAGGTAAAAATGTTTACACTACATGACCTTTATTCAAAATAGTTCAATACATAACTTCTTTTTTATCAATCGTGGTGTGGAGTTTTCCTGACTATTAAAAACTCAAAGGGTCCCCGACCTTTGGACTCCATGATGTGATGATGTTTAGAGGAGGCAATTTCATTTACACCACCAAAATAGTATACAGTTTATATTTGTTGAGTATTTTTATTTTTTTAAAGTTGTTTAACAAAAGAACTGTAATCAAGATGCAATACAAAAAGACGTAAAAAGGCGGCTGAAAACAGATAAATGAGAAACAGTTACTAAACACAAAGCAAAGTATATAACATGTTTATTAATGATTATTTTTTAATTCCTAATATAATATCGATTGCTGCACTTCTAAATAAAAATTCATACATAAAAATTGGCATCCAGAAAAAACTCATGTATTATGCATTTCACAATATCAAATATGAATTAAAAATCAATGAAAATGATAGAATTAACAACAGTATATACATCTATGTACTAATAACGTTTGTCCAAATTGCCAAACCAAATAAGGAAGGTTTGAAAGATCAAATAAGACTTTGTATTTACAAACTTATTAATATCCTCTTTGTGCTTAGATGCATACAGGACGATTTTTGTTTTGTTTGTGTGGTTAACGTAACGTACGTTTAATATGTGACGAATCATGTCCTTGCAAAACCCTCCTCCTTTCTCATCCGGGCTTGGGACCGGCCAGGGCGGAGTTGTTATGGGACTTTCAGCCGGAGTGTTTTATTCAATATTCTCTAGAGAATTTGACTCCAAAAGACTTAAATTTATTATTGATAAATGATAAATATTGATGTTTAAAAACATACCCAGTTGCATTTTCAAATTATTCAAGTTCAAATATAAAAAAAAACATCACTTAAATATTTAACACAAATCTGCCAATTGCAGGGTTGAACTTTTGATTGAAAATGGTATATTGATAGGGTACATAATTTATATCTGGCAATATTTCTCATACTCAATACATTTGAATAAGAAACACATCTGTATAATATAATATACATAAATATTAAGTGTATCGATAATAGCCAACGATAAATCTTGTGATAAGTTGAGCAACACAACGGGTTCCATATGTGTAGCAGGATCTACGTGCAATTCTGGCTGATGTCACCCAAAGTTTTGGTGGGATTATTAATGCTTAGTCTTTAGTTTTCTATAATTTGTCTCTCTGTTCCTTTCTTTCTTTTTTAACCATGGCGTTGTCAGTTTTTTTTCTCGGTCTATAAGTTTAAGGTCTTTTGATAACTTTCACCCCTTTCATCAGTAAAATGTCAATTGATTCTTATCTTGGTATGTGGTAAGCAAGGATAGCAAACTCAAACAATCGTCTTCATCGTTATACAAATTATCACGAATAGGGAAAAAAATCGGAAAAATAAAGTTATTATTATATCAGGAATGGAAACGAATAAACCAATTGTTTTAAGATTAGTGTTTTTCTTTTGTAAAAAGTCTATCATGAAAAGTTATCAAAGGTACCAGGATTATGATTTGGTACGCCCGACGCGCGTTTCGTCTACATAAGACTCATCAGTGAAACTTATATCTAACCATTTTATTAAGCAAAACAAGTAAAAAGTCAAAGAGCAATGAGGATCCAAAATTCAAAAAAAAAACCTCTTCTTAAAATATAATATTTGTTATACATGTAATTAATATGTGGCCATGCTAAAAAAATTCCAAATATGAGCAAATGCAAAAAACTAACTGCCATTTGAAACAGGTATTTGCTGCCGTCCGTTTATGAATAATTAGCAAGATTCATACTTCTCACTTCTCCAAAGGCTGTCAGTAAATACAGGTTAGTACTGATATTAGTATGGTGAGTTTAAGTTGACGTTCTTGGATTTAAAAGTATAATAAAGACTGTCAAACACTGCTACTGTTGTTTTTCTGAAGAAATGACATCTCGACGTCTGCAATATCTAGATCTCCTTCTTGTCCTTGAATGCAGTTATTAGTAATGTGATGAGTTTCTGTTTTGACTGACGTTTCAAACATTCTCCTTGTCATGCCTTGTTTATGCTTTCGTGCAACTGTAAAAGTGATAAATACCTCATTATTTACACGTAGTAGTAAACACAAGTCTGTGTTTTTGTTATATGTCATTTTTTTTTGTATCAATCGGATGAGTGAGGCCTTTTTCTACTGATTTTTATAGTTCGTACTTATGTTGTACTGTTACACCACTGTCCAAGGATAGGGTGGTTGGGATCATGCAAACATGTTTAACCCCGCCATATTCTGTTTGTATGTGTCTGACCAAAGTCAGAGTTAGAAGTCTGTAATTCAGTGGTCTATGTTTGTTGATGTGTAACATACTTTTTCTTCGTTATTTTTTTTGTACATTAATTAGGCTGTCAGATTTCTCGTTTAAATTGTTTTACGGTAGGAGGTATGGGAATTGCTCATTGTTGGATGTCATGTGGTGGCCTATTGTTGATAGTTTCTGAGTCATATGGTCTCTTATTGATAATTGTCTACTGGAAATCATACCACGTTTTCTTTTATATATATACAAGAACAGTGCACGTATATTTCAATCACAGCAATAGTTATTTTGTATCAGATATACGTCTGTATCAAACACCAACACATTATATCTGTTTAAAGGATGATCGGTCATTATTTATCGGGAAATCTAAATGAACCCCCTTTCCAGTTTTGAAAAAAAAATAGGTTACAGAACATATTGCCACCTCCCACTTAAATCTTTTCAACACTATGCTTTCGCCTATCACAAGTATCTTTTAAAACCATTTTACCTAATACGTATCTGTACAAATATACTATACTGTATTATTTTTTTTATCAAAGCGATGTTTTCACTTTATAGTTTGACAAAAGCAATTAAATTTCACAGTAATTAGAATAAGCAATAAAATTTCAAAATAAGTTAGTGAGTTGAAGAACACCGCCTGGTTATCACTTATTCATAATCGAAATTAAACCAACTTAAATAAGTTCAAGCATTTTTTCTTAACTAACATTTTTTACATCTGCATCAAAGCAATACCAGATACCGAGGGTATAAACGTCAAAACAGGAACATATTGAATTTCTCCAGTGGTATAAATCAATATTTTCTTTTACCACTCTAGACACCTCTAACTGATTAAAGCCTGTAACTATTATAGTATTTACTATAAGACGGAACTTTAAAGCTATATTTTTTTTAATTCAACACTTTACCTCGAAAGTTATTTTTTCAAACTAAAAAGGTTTTAAAGCACTGTGAAACATTCAGCTATGAGAATCGGTCTAGTACAATTCAGCCACTATTTAGCTAATAATATGAGTATACAACGTTTAAACTACAAAGTAAACCATCAACAAAACACTTATAGCAAAAACAGCATCTTGCATGAAAAATTTGAGATTGAACTATAACCAACATTTTGTGCAACAGTACTTTCTTCAGTTCATTGTATCTTTATATACCACGTAGCAGATGGGGATTGCTTTCCAATGAGATAACTATATAATGTCTGGTCTGCTTTAATTATGATAGAATATTTGGTGAACGTCTGTTATAGTAGAGGTTTCGTAACATCTTACGAACAAGCGAAAATGACCTAACTTGTTGTTACTTGTCATAACGAAAAAAAGGGAGCATTTATTTATTCAATAATTTTGGACTATCGGATGTTATCTTCTTCCCTTTGAAAGTCATTATCCTTAAAAAAATATTAATAAGATTGACCAAATACATACATTTTGGAATTTGTAAGACCATTTTAAGTCGGAGAATATTAAATCGACTTCATATATATATAATATATGATATACAGTTTACGGTTTAATCAACACAGTTGAAAATCTTATTAATCAATAAATTATGGCGAACAATATAAAATATTAAGACTCAGGACAGCAATCGTATAATTATTTTTAATACGCATGATTAAACATCATTTCGAATTGTTTGAATCTTATCAAGGATCAGATCAATGGAAGAAGGTCCTTCACTAACACGAGGTTAAACTTATCTAGGCGTGAACACCTCTAGTTTTAATTTGAAAAATTCTTGGATCTTGGGTAACGTCGTTGTCCCAACTCTAAAATAATCACTTCTTAACCTTTAACGGATTTGTATTCTAGCTAAACTGATAAAGTGAAGAAGATAACTAATGGGAAACATTGAAATAAATGTTTGATAAAAAAAACCAGTTAACACTTTGAAAAGTTGTTCTGTAATGTATATGTTTTTTTTTGTTTTTTGTTGTTGAGTTCATTGCAGTCCCTATTTGCTTTGTTATAAATAATAAATTTTTCGTGAAGTTTTTATGGCTTTTTGCTATCTTCGTTTATTTTCTATTTTATTTCTTCTCACTTTGGAAATGGAATTTAAAGAAAAATGTACCTTTAAAAAACTTCATAACTAACAGTTTTGTTGGTGCTGCAGCACTCATACGCTTAACAAGAATACACAATACTCTACGATCAATCGGGTGCCCCTTCATTTTCTGTAACTTATTCCCCAAAACATCTTAACAGCAAGTCGGACCTATTGGACCTAGCGCACATTGATATTTTCGTGTTGGGAGCTTTATTCTAGAATTCAGAATTTACCTTAACTCACCTTCCTTTATTCGTTCTATATTTATAAAGAATGTGTGGATACATTGACGGATCCAGAACTTCCAGAAAGGGAGGGGGACAACCGCTTACTGACTCTAGAGGGGATCCCTCCAGTCATGTTTCAGTGATTCCCAATATAATCAATGTCAGTTGCAAAAAGACTATGTAATTCTAAACTGTTGTCTTTAAACACACTCCAATATCGGTAGACATTTATCGTGGATTTTATGATAACAAAATTAATGCTCCTTAACGAGTTTCGTCCGTTCGTAATATGTTGAGAAACATCTATTAAAGGTTTAACTAGACCTGTCACATACGTTTACGATTATCAATAATTCATAAAAAGAGGTCAAGGTCAGATGACCCATGCCATACAGATCTCTATAAACATCCCGTACAAATATAGGTGTTCCGATGCTTACAGTAGCTTTGAAACTGACAAATGTAAAATTATGTTTGGCCAATTAATTCTGAACATAAGGTCGAAATTATATGAACCCTCACTGCCAGTTAGGCATAGACATTTTACTTTCAAGCAATTTACCAAATACAATTGTACAAAAGATGCATTCAGTCATGTACACCATTCACCAAATACCGTTGCCCTATAGCATATATGTCCTTTTTTATTGCCGTAATTTGAAAAATTTTAAATGCTTAAATTTATTGAGGATCTTCACTTTACAAATATAATGGGCATACAAAGGATAATTGAAAGTTATAAATACAACATAAAACAAGATTAAAATGTGTACATGAGAACACAAAACTAATGAAGGACGGACAAATAGACTGTATGTATTGATATGATTTACCAAGGCTGTGTGGTATCATAAGATAATTAGATCAAATGGCATTGCACGATTATAGCCCTATTAACCAACAAACGAGACACAGGTCAGTCATGCCAATCGATATTTTTTTCAATACAAATAACAAATATATATTATCATATATTTGAAGAAGAATTTGAAGGTATTTGTTGCATTGGATCTTTCACGATCCTTTTCACGATCTTCAAAAGCGGTACGTGATCTTTCACGATCCTTTTCACGATCTTCAAAAGCGGTACGTGATCTTTCACGATTCGAAATATCAATTTTGTATATATACTTCTTTTTATTAAAAAGTTTCAGATTATATTTATACAAAATAACTGTGAGAACCATTTGATTCTTTCAAATAAAATGGCTCTTTCCGGGGAAAAGTAGTTTATTTTATTTGAATTCTTAAAAAACCATGTTTGTTTACATTTTTCATTGAAATGTCGAAGAGCAATCTGCCTTTTGTTGTTTTGTTAAATCTATGCACTTATAAAATCTGATTTGCTCACATACTGATCATAATGTTAAACCATGTTGACTGACAGTTTTATTTGGGTGTAAATCTGTCAGGGTAATTAATTAAATTATATTATTTATTAACCTTTCATATGTCTTCTCAATAAAAATTTCTTTCCCAATCGTCTTGCAATACATTTTTTCGCATAAATTTGGTATAATCGTCAATTTTTCTTTCAATCGGTCAGCGTTCTTTTGAAAATATGGTAGGTAATTAAAGTTCGTGTTTTGAAGCCTAAGTTTAACGATTGTCACCTGTTTGTAGACAATCAAAAAAAAAGCACGGATATTGAGCACGGGTTTAACATGAACAATTAGATAAACGGTTATTTTAAGGACATCCTTGCGTATTGCAATCACCGGTTTTTTACGAGATGGATCAAACTGAAATCACTTTGCATACGGAAAACATGTCGGGGAATTGCTTCCTGGAAAGGAAGCAATTAAAATAAAGTAAACTTCTTCTAAGTATGAACAATTAAAGAATTTTTGGCTTCAGAAAAAAATTTATGTACATAAAATTAAGTTTTATAATGAAAACTATCCTTTCAGTTATAAAAAAAAAACATGCGCATTAATTTTTTTTAATTTGAGGTTTCTTATGACTTTAATGTAAACAAATATCCTAAATTGTTTAAAATTGCCATATTGATTTAAAATGTTCTTTTCTTAAATTTCAATTTTGGTTAATTTAAACGGACAATAATCATATTTATGTGAATATAAAACAGAAGATATAATAAGACAACTCTCAGGTTTGGTCTATTCATTGAGCAAAAAATGTAAAATTATTTGTTATTAGTGTTAAATATTACACTTCATGTTTTGAATACAGACTGAGATATAATACTGTTTCTGACGTGCAAGTCTTTTTCTTCTTATTTGCTATGTAGCGACTAAACCGTAATATATTTTACATTATACTGTATAAGCGTAATACTTTACACATTATAATCTATAGAACACGCTTACTACCAGTTAAACATGTTAAACACACAATTTACTTACGAACAACTAAAACCACAACAAAAATCAGTAATGTACATGTGCATGCAACTACTACCACAGAAATGTCGAGCTGTGAAGATGAGATTTTGTTAATACTTTCTTCTGTAGTATTCTCATTGACACTCCATTCAGTTGAATCATCTAAAAACAATATCAATGATAATTATACACAATGATTTATCTGAATGATTTGGTTTCAAACTCAAACATTTGTAAAGCTAAAACATTGAATAACATACACTACCAAAATAAAATGGCATAGGTAATCGTTGTGAATTGCTGCTGCAGCGTTTACTTTAGTTTATTGAATACTTTCAGGAAATATAATTTCACATACAACATATATCATCCGAACCATGTCAATACAAAAGCCAGGCAGTTGCCGACATGATGTATGGTACCATTCGGACGAACAATTCACCAAAAATGGTACAAACCTATTGTTCTTTTATTGTTATGGTGCATAATTTATGCGCCAATTTCAGTAAAGATTCGTTCATTTTCTAATTAAGGATGAATATAAAAAGACATTATCTTACTTTGCTGATATATTTACTTTAAACAAATAAGTTTCATTGTGGAAATTTTCTTGTCAAACTCATGTTAATTAGTCTGATATGAATAGCCTGGTGTTCAAGTATCATCATTGATTGTCGTCTGTCATATTTGTTTTTAGCCTATTCCCTTGTCATAAATTATGCAGGGTTTTATTTGTTTAAAATTCAAACCTTTACGACTTTTCTAGAGAACTATACGTAATGAGTTTTACATTTGATAACAGCTATTTGAGGACAAATTAATGCTTAAATAAACGTGAAATTAGAATGTATTGAGTAAATGTTTTATTGACAATTATACTAAATTTCCTAAATTAGTATAGCTTGATTTCATTGCTCACAAAACATGTGTTTGCAATTATCTGAAGTTCAGTTGAGAGAAAAGCAAAACGACAAACATAAAACAAAACATTGGAGATTTCATTCTTAAAGGAGAAAATACAACCCTTTTTGGACCATACTACGTCTGACTGACTTTTGTTAAATAATCATGGACATTTGATAAATGATAATTTTTGTTTCCTTGACGTTCAATAATAGATTTGCCATGCATAACTTTCCATTTCTACGTAGCAACATTCCAGCAGCAAATGCGTACGGTGTATATATCTTTCAATTGATACGATATTCCCTGCTTGCTTTCATTTCCTATAATGATTTTCTTGATAGAGGGTTGCTGTCCAAAAGGAAGCTATTAAACCATAGTTTCAAATGGTGAGATGGAAATCCGCACTTCGTAAATTTTACGGACGACATCACGAGTTGGTTGACCGTTATGGAATAACCGTTTCAAAAATAATATCGGATATATTTTAAAAAAAGAACATAAAGAAGATGTGGTATGATTGACAATGAGACAACTGTCTACAAGAGACCAAAATGACACAAACATTAACAATTAAATGTCACCATACGGCTTCAACAATGAGCAAAGCCCATACCGCATAGTCAGCTATAAAAGGCCCCCATATGACAGTGTAAAACAATTCAAACGAGGAAACTAACGGCCTTATTTATATAATAAAAATGAACGAAAAACAAATATGAAACACATAAACAAAAGACAACCACTGAATAACAGGCTTACGTCGTCTACAATCCCCTTCCCTTTCATGATTGTGATCCACTGAATTAGACTATTTACCTGTTTTGTTATCACATAGGCAACTCGACGGGTGCCACATGTAGAGCAGAATCTGCTTACCTTTCCGGAGCACCTGAGACCAACCCAAGTTTTTGGTGGGGTTCGTGTTATTTATTCTTTAGTTTTCTATGATATGTCATGTGTACTATTGTTTGTCTGTTTGTCATTTTCATTTTTAGCCATGGCGTCGTCAGTTTATTTTCGATATATGAGGTTGACTGTCCCTCTGGTATCGTTCGTCCCGCTTTCAGAACACGGACTCAAAAAATAATACAATTGAAAATGAAATATGTTTGTTTTGTTGGTTGCGGGGATCGATTGAGATGAGGATTTACTAGGACAGAGGAATATTTTCTTCAGGAATACTGAAATGATCAAAGAATTATTGAATTCGATTATGCGAAAATTCAAATAAATAAATAACGAAAATGGACAGACACACAAGATAATGCATATCAACACTAAGCTTCGTCATCATTTTATCAACTTTTAGAAAGATGTAAACGATCGAAATGTTTGTTCATTCATTAATCTGGAAAACAAAATCACTTGACTAATTAAATCTGGACAAACCTGGACAGCTATGTGTTATGTTGTTCTCAAATGTTATCTGTTCTTTTAAAAGGTCACATTGAACTCTTGGTTGTTTATTGCAATCTTTATTACCAAGCTTATATTCTGCTACATAGCTCACACGGTAGAAAAGTCCACTTTTTTTGTAATTCAACAGAACTTTATTTTCCACTGCCCGGTTCTGTAATCAAAAAAAATAAATCAAAACATTAAAGAATGATCACGAATGCCCAGTATCTTCATGTCTCCCGCAATACCATTAGCTGGGGACAACAAAGCACAACATGTGAGATAAAAGACTATGCAACATGACACCGTACAAAAAGACGGGCCTGTGGTTAAACAATTGTCTAACAGATATACCGAAATGGTCAACCTACTCGTGATGGCGTTCATAAACGTTTCTAAGGATAGATTCAATTTCACAAATTGGGAACCTTGGTTTGATAGCTTCCTTGGAGAAATACCTTTTATCAAGATATCATGACATGAATTGAAAGCTCTAACATATTGAATGAAGTAGCAAATATGTACGGCTTTTCAGAAATGCTTCGTAGAAATGGAAAGTTATGATTATACTGCTTTATTTTACTGATGTTCGCCTCCGAAATCTATATTTTTGGACAGGTTATCTAGTATGTGGTAATCATACTGGTAAAAACAGTTTACCCCTTTAAATGAGGTAAAAAAAGTCGATCAGAAAAATAACACAGTTGGTTCTTGTCTCTTCATAAGAGAATACCGTTTATTCAAAAAGATAAAAAATATTCAAATTTAAAACACTTGTCAATCATTTGGTTGTACTTGCTTAGCGTCCATTTGCAAGTATTTCTTGCGCGTTCAGGACGAGAACTAACTAAACATTAATACAAAAAGGTATGTGCTCTAATATATGCCGTTTTAGATAAAGTTCCGGAAATTTTGCGCTTCCAATGGAACATAAGGTTTTATTAATTTAACATTATTTTAACATTTTAAGGACCCCCAGATAGTTATTGCAAGTTTTTGTAACGTGTTTATAGCAAGACACTCTCTCTAAACTAGGCATCGAATTTAACTTCTTCATTGTGACATGTTTGTGTACTTTATCCTATTGCTATTCTCTTGTCTCCATTGGGTTTATTGTCAATCACGAAATCGTGCCGCTTGAAAATGTTATCTTCAGATTATTTTATATCAATTAATTTAAAAACAAGAAGTCATGTTGTAACAGTCATAAATGTAATGGTTTTTTTTCTAAAAAAATTTAAACGGGTAAAATAAATTTGGAAAATGCTCAACACACCTCTATACTGTTTCTATCAGCAAAATATATTTTCTCTCAATTTCGCCTTTTAGTTTCATAATATTTACCCCAATGAGGACTGAACATTTGGGCAATGGATAAACTCTTTTCATTTGAATCTGAATTTTCAATGTGTCATTGTATGTTGTTATTGAAGCATTAGCTGCATCTGCGAAATCTGAAATAAAATATTTTTATAAGTGGATTAATTTTATAAGAATTAAATATTTGTAATGAATTATCACCACAATTTGAAATTTTTTTTAAAAGATACATGAAATACTAAGCATTCTTATTTTTAGCCTTATCTCCAACCTATACATAATTACCATGAGCAATAAGACAGATACTACATGCACATCATGATCTGTTCGCCATGCTTCAATTTTGATAGTTCGTTTGGTATCTTTCGCCTTAATTTCACGTCTCACCTTTCTACCCATTTTGCTTCTAGTCCTTGAATGAATAATATTAAGGACACGTGTTCTTAACCTTTTCAATGTGATAAAATAAATGAGCATTATTGACTTGTTGGATTATGTGTATTACAGGAATGTAATACTAGTAACAAAAGCTTTAGTACTGAAGTTAGGCTTTCATCAACACCAGTTGAAATGGAAAAAATAAATACAATAAAAAATGATTGCATCTGAGTGGAGTTTTCTTGCCTACATAACTTAAACATAACGTATGGTTCTAGAAGAATTCAAAATTCCGATCTACAGCTATAGAAAATACATAAAAAAAACACTTTGCAGATATAGATATTCCAGTAAATGCAATTTTGAAAATATACTACTCACATTGAAAACGCTTTTCGTCAATTTGTAATTTGTGTTTGTTAGCGAAAAATCCACAAGTACATGTATAGTTAACATTTATGTCTGTGACAGAAAAGTTTTTAATAATCAGTGAAAACTGACTTGACAACAGGTAAGCCTTCTCTTCGTATTTCTCCTCATTTGAAGAAACCCCATTGTACATTAGTCCTCGCCCATCAGATCCTCCTGACCATTGCCTAACAGGACAATCTTTGGAATTTTGCAATGGATGAAATGTATAACATGTTAGCATAATATCCCGTCCAAATATAGCAGGGTATGTAGTCATATTCCAAAAGACTAAAATAGAAAGAGCATCATGAATCCATATTTTGTAGACTACATTACATTAATGTTATGTTTTTTATAAATTATTATACACTGGTCAAGGTAAGTATAATTTCCGGCTAGGATCGCGGTCAAGTTTTCGAGTGTGATCACTTTTTCAAGTGAACATGATGATAAAATGTAAACAAACGGACTTCTCTTCTGACAAGACGTGACATAGATGCTTGAGTTTAATCAACACGGTTATAGAATGTATGTTTGTATTTGAGAAAAAAAGAATTAAACCATTTTGATACACATTCCAATTTAAGTGTCGAAGGAAATGCACACACGGCAACTTTTTTTTCTTAGATTTACAAACGCTTTACAAAAATTCTTGTTATTTCAAAGAAAACGACATGTTTAGACTAAATTCATATCTATATGTCAAAGTTTTCCGAGAGCAGTCCGGGTTATTCGAGTGCGTATGAGTTTTATTGGTGGCAGACCTTTTTTAGATTTTTTTTACGTAGAATTCTGATTCTTCACTGCTGTCCAGTACAATGTAGGTTTTTTGTTCCATTTTTTCGACTCAGGGATTCACGACAAAATTGTGTATTAACTGTAAAAATAAAAATAACTGAAATGAAATGGAAAAGAGTATGAATCCTCTGCACTGTGTTTTCAAGACCGTTTTAGGATCCTGGGATTTTCACAGAAAAATTGTAGCAGAGTGTTTTCCAAACAGACAATTTCCATTAAATTGAAAAACGGTTAATTTTGATCAACGAAGTCATATGTTTTAGTAATAAATTGGAAAAATAAGATATTTTCGTTCACTTCATTACAATTATCAACTAGAAAATGTAAATTTTTTTTATTCAAATTATCTTTCAAATACCCCGACCATTTGTTGAAAAACACGCACTGTTTCACTGTTGCTACCGAAAAAGAACCGAACAATATTAAATACTGTATAGGTTGGTTAAATACAAGGAATGTGTGCTCCGTTGTTTCCAAAACATATATAGTATTCAAGATGAGGTGGATATTCACGTAAAAAACTTTTATAAATACGAAATAGCAGCTAATCGACTTTATCGGATGTTTTTACCTCTCGAAAAAAAGTGGACTGGTTCACTCGAAAAACGATTTTAGCCAGACAGTTGCATAGGGTAATGTTACTCAGAGTAGAATTTACTTGCAGCTTATCTTTTTTACAGCTGTTGGTTTCTATTCGTCTGACCAACATGTCTCATATTTACAATTATAGTTTATACAAAATTTTCAAAATAATTATGTGCTGATTTCGGTAAGGTAAATAAGCCATAATAGGGATAAGAGTGTTGGATAATGCATAAGGTTCTGTTTGTTGACTTCATTATTTTGTTTTATTAATATCTACCTGAACTATGTGTATAATCTATTTGAATATTCACTACAATTAATACACAAACTGCTATGCTTCCAAAATTCATTCTTTAATCATTAATGTACAAGTTAAGGATGATTGTCTACTGTCTGTTTCAAACTTGAAGTCATTAATTGTACTTTTAACATCTTCTTCAATTTACAATGAACCGGCTTCGTATCACTCTGCAATATATACATAAAATGAAATTAAATTAAATCAAAGCAAACAGCGAAACACTTTAACTGTATCTATGTATTGACCATGAATGTCTTTACAAATGTAGAGCCGGTATAAAAATAGCACAAATCGAACAACACACATTGAGGATATATGAACTGTTGTCGGCAATTCAAACAATTGTTAAATGTTGTAACAATGGCAATTTTAAAAATGGTACACAAAAAATCCAGTTCTTTCCTGTTACCAAAATAAAGTAATTCTAAAAAGTTTCTAATGGGAATAAGGAATAAGTTTACGACACTTTTTGTGGTTTACCAGTATAACCTGCAAAAGTTTATCAAATGCAAATTATTGTTTTAGCATTTGCAATACAAAATGTCGGTAATATAAAATAATCTTGAGTAACAGGACAGAGTTGGTAACAGAAAGGATTTGTTTCTCCAAAAAATGCTTTATTTTATAGTTTAAGAAAAATACATCATTTCAGATTGGTCACAATTGGAAGATAACAGCAAACAGTGTCATTTATCCTTTGGAACTGTATTTGCAAGATGAAAAATCTGCTAAGGTAATGAAAAATTCTAAAATAAATTCCATTCTGTTACTATCTACATTTTTTGCACAATGTTGCTGTTATCAAAAGAAAAAATCTATTTTTTCATTCAATATACTGTATATTATTTTGAAATTTGTTTAATATGGTAATGATAACTTATATTAAATGAAATGGTTGGCATATATAGTAGATTAACTTTTTGATTCATCAGTGAAATTGTCTTGAACATCCTTCCTGTAACTGATTATGGTTATGCTGTTACTTTTTATCAGGTAACATGACAGAACGTAACCGAAACGAATTACGCAGTACTTTTTGTTCATTTACTCGAATTGTGTAGAAGTTTACTTCCATCTACATATCAATTTGATAAGATACTATAAAAACACATGTACTGTTATAGTGCTGACAATGAAATATTCTCATGAGGTACATAAAAAGGCTGTAACAGGAGAGAACAACAAAATTATTTTTCTCCAAATTCTTATTTTTGGGGAGTTCAGATTTTTTAAACTGGCTCCTATTCACCTAAATATATGGAGTCTTACATTCAGGAAATGATGCTCTTCACATTGCATTACAAGAAATAAATTTGTGGTCGTTCAAATCTGTCCACATGTGGAAAAAAAACAGCAGTAACAGGAGGGAAATTACCCTTTGGGACAACATTTAAAAGACCCTTAAAAATGCAAAATTTTCTTACATACTTTAGTTATAACAAAATCAGTCCAGTAATGGGGAATTTTTTTATATAATCTATCAGATTTTAAAAAATTGGAAGGCTGTTTACTTCATTAAGATATTCGTTGAATGATTTAAATTTCAGAAAACAAAACAGGGGACAATATGATTCTTTTTTGGGGGGTGACCATTTAAAGTATAATATTTTATTAGAAGAAATATTAAAAGAATGTTTAATTGGAATTGGGTGCAGTTGGTGCATTTTATACTTTAGTTAATACTGAAACTTAAAATTTTCCAAAAAGATGCCTGAATAAAAAAGTAATTGCTGGTGAAAGATGGAACATGGAAATTAGACTTATGCAGATATGTATATTATGTGGTGTGTGGTGTCCTTTAGAGTTGTATAATAAGCTGATTCTCATTTATCAAAAGGTAGACTAGTTAGTTCAACAAGTAGTACTAGTATACCACACCATTGTCCAATGTACCATACACCAAAGATAGTGATGATAAATTTTGGCAACCTATTACACATAAGAAATAAGTATTTCAAATAACAGAATTTATTAACTTGTCCTCCTCGTCTTGTTGACACATTTATAATAGATGCAAAAACCAGACAATACACTTGAAAAGTTAGTATCTGTTTAGTGCTAGGTTAATTGAGATATATTTGAATAATTATGTAATGTTTAAGTGCATCGCTAATCATAATCATTAATTTGCACTGTTGATACGAAAATACTTGTTTAACTTAGTTATTTATAGCAAAAATGGAAAACCCCAATAATAAACCTGTTTCTTTTAACTGTGTCATTTGCATGACGTGGGTGTATCGAAAACCATTCATTTTGTCTGGAAATTTATTATTTTTCCATTCTCACGATTCAGTTTATTCCTGAAACTGAAGCAAAGTTAATCATTTGCACCTATATGTTCGACGCGCCTACATATCAGTCATTTCAAAATAAAGTACATATTCGGAATCTGAACTTTTCCAAAAAAAAAGTTAAAATAAATGCAATTTAATTTAAAAAACCAATAGCATATTGATTTGTTAATATTTTTTTCAAATATGCAATCTTACCAACACTTGAGAAAATTTTATTTTAAAATTGTGTGCCAGCTTGAGTCAGATTTTGTCCATCCTGTTACTTTTTTTAACTGATAGCAAAAGTGATAATAGAAAAGAAAATATCCAATGAAAAGTGTGGCTCACATTTGCATAGCAGTGTTCATTTGAAATCACATTTACATTTTTCATTTATGTAGATTACCCAAAGAAAATCTGCAGATAGTTCAGGTACGTTCAAGAAAATCATCACATTTCTTATTTTTCAAACACTCTTAAAAAAATATTGTGGAGACAGTGGCATTGAAAATTTACTATTATGTCCCTTTTCAATTATACTAACTGGAAACTTAGTCAATAGATCAGTTATGTTGATTGTAAAAATTATTTTACACATTGTTTGGGGTAACAGGAACGAACAAAGGCAGTAACAGGGAGGACAAAGTGGTAACAGTAGAGACAAAACATAATTTGGGTCACGAAAATCAATAACAAAAAACTGGATTTTGAATTTCATAGGGATACGAACGGGAGATATAAGTATCTAAACATTATACACGAACTATTTATACGTGTATCAACCCTGTCCGGGTCAAACAAACAAAACAAAACAAAAACAAAAGAAAAATTGGTATTGGTGTTTTTTGTTTTTTTCTCGCTAAGTATGAAGTGAGATTTGGTTGCCGCAAGTCGTAAAAATCAGTACATAAGATGACATGCCTTTCTGTAAACTACCGCTTTTAAGACCAAGTTCAGCATGTTGGTTCTTATTTATTTATCATATTCTCTTCCTGATTATGCCTTTAAGTGTCCACTGGAGGCTAACCAATCACCAGAACAACCACCCATCGTACCGTCTTAGAGAAGGTTGAAGATATAGGCGTAAAAAGCAAAACTAATTTCATATGTTTAAAAACATGAGGACAATTTAAAGAACACAACAATACAACTGAACGAAAATTCAAATTATTTTTTCTTATTGTCAATGATTCTGATATACATGTATCTAGTTTTTGACACATTTTAACGTTGAAGGCATGTCATTCTTGGATTTTTGGATCATCTCCATAAGTTCAAGAAGAGGTTCTGATTTTATTTGGATTCGGAATGATAGCCAAAATTCTGGAAGTTGTAGCAGCGTCTCTTAATGGTTTTGGCAAAGAAAAGCACGGAGGCTTCAAAAAAAAAAGGGGGGGGGGGTATGTCATTATAAAAATTATTAAAATGAATAATACACACAGATTTGCCGCTGGTGTGCGTATTTGGAATGGCAAATATATCAATGACCTGCAACTTTAAGAAGGCAATAAATCAATGGGTAGAAATTCTTATATCAATTAATGGGTCGACTCATACGTACATGATGTGCACCTACTGTAGACTAAAATTGGTGTTCTAATAATATTTGTATCTCCTTATATCATCTCATTTAAGTATGATAGTGGTAGCTGTGAAATATCATGTGACGGAGAAGGGATTTTCATTGTTATTTTATGAATAGGGCAGGGGAGTTCAAACCACAACCGGAGGTATAATATACCCACATTTATATGTTGTTCACCCCCCTTTTTTAAAAAAAAAAAGAAATTCTTTTGTGTCATGAGTGTTGCTGTCGTCGCGCAAGGTTTATATCTCTATTTGCCTGTAACGAGAAAGTATCATGTCTCTAAGAAACCAGTACAAAAGTTGCATGGCAAAATATGATAATGATAGTTTTACAACCCAAGCAGAACAAAACAACACATTAAGGAACAAAATGAACCAAATTAAGTTCAGATACTAAAGAAAACACTTAAGTACAAATCGCAAAGTGTAAAGCATTCAAGTATTGAAAAGAAACAATGCATATTCTATATGACACGCTTGAATAATAGCTACATACAGTAATATCGGCAACTGAATTCTAAATAATAGTTGCACAATTAATAATTTTGTCCATCCTGTTACTAGTCAAGGTAGCACTTGACTTGTTCTAGAAATACCTCAATACAAATGTACATTTTATGAATTAATATACCGTACGGTAATAAATATGTGTAACAATTTATTTGCGATAATGTAAGAGGCATTTTGAGTTTTCTTACAAAGTATGTCTATCCTGTTACCATTTTTGTCCCTCCTGTTACCACTGTCTTTGTAACAGGAAGGACAGTAACAGGATGGAAAAATTGGTACATAGCTTAAATTGGTTTTAAAATAGTCGCTCCCTAATAATTGATGTAGTGTTTTTATACTTCCGGCCCATGCCTAAGTTACGGTAACAAGCGTTTCATTAGTCTTATGCAATTAAAAATTATCTATCAACTGGTAACATTAAAGACATTATAAAAAGGTACGCATACATCAATACCTACCGATCTTTTGATTCTGATGACCAAAATCTTTCCACATAAAAAATTTCACCGTGTCGTTACGTCCTGTATCCACGCCTACGACGTCACCATAAAAAACCGCCGTTATTTGAGGGAGAAAGTAGTTTTATTCCGTAAACAAATAAATAGTAACAGGAAGGACAAATATTGATGAACAGACATTCCAGTGACTGTGGAATAAAAGTTGTCATGATTTGAAACATGAAAAGTTATTTATTTTTAATTATGATGTTACTAAATGAAGAAAAATCATTCTGTTTACCTTTAAATGCAGTTTTATGTACAGAAAATTTGAATGCAAATCTTATTTATCAAAAATGAACGCATGGAAATTGGCGAATTTTCATACTTCAACGAATATAAAAAAAATATGAAACTTTTTGCACACTAATATTTGCATGTACTATCTTGCACAATATGTAAACTCTTATGTTAAATTGAAAAAATATGTCAAACTTACAAATAAAACAGACAATAGACAATAACCGAAAAATGTACATTTTTTTGAAATGACTGATATGTCTCGAGTCATATATGACTATATATATATTTAATATATATCAGTCACATATAGGCTTGTTTGTATATCAAAAAAAGAACAGCACTAAGCTTTCACAAACTTAAAACAAAAAGGCTCGAAATTATCAAATCATACTTTTTTTCGTATAATATTTACCCTCTCCCACTAAATATGTCAAAACAGTTATAGTATTATGAAAGTTACTTTGTATTTGCCTACCATAATAATTTTACTTCCTGGAATATTATATATTAATACATATTCCGTGTTTCTATTTTTAAATTTGCAATTCTTAATTTGTATAGATACGACTGAATTATGGTCATAGCTGAAGATAAACATTTATTACCATAGACAATTCTTTATAATAAAACATTATGGTTGAAGAGCCTTCATCATGCTCAGTTATCATGTTTTTAGATGATATAAATCAATATATGAACATACAACACATGCAATAACATTCATATTGATTAATAATAGCTATAAAATGTGTATGCATACATGAACATTTTGAACAGTTTTTATATTATACAGCTATAATATAGCGTTAATTTTATATAAACTTCAAAACATCTATCATGGTTATGCCAAATATTTAATTGGAAGTAATTAATAATCGGTTAAGTCAATATTTGTTTTTCTTTTTAATACATATATGTAATGGGTTAATATGTTTTTTATGCTATGAAGATGTTTTACGCTATATAGTTTTCATACATAACATTTTTTTTTTTTTCAAAAAAGGAACAGGATGAACTATCATGTAATATAATGTTCTGAAGAAGTATTCTGTCCTTTCCTATGCATTTGTAGTGAGAGCCAGAAAGATGTAGCTATAGGTTTGTATTTATAATGTAAAATATTTACAAATGAGGGAGAGCACTCTTCAATCTGGACAACAGTATGGAATACAAATAACTGATATTTTAGGTAATTATTACATTTTGGGTATTGTATTCCAAAAAGTAGCCGTCTTATTTTTTTTTTAGATCCGCATCGTTACTTTGGTCACATTGTATGCACTATTTGTGATTTGTTCTTATTAATTACAGAATTTTGTCAGATATATTTATTTATAGTGCGTAACTACTGTTGTGTTCTAAAATTAAAAGAACAGATACAAACTAAGATGTTAAACGATCGACTGAATAGGCCTTATATATATAAATCTATTTGCAGATTTGTCCATTGTTGATAATTCCATTTGACTTCAAAATATCATTTGATTGTGTCGAGGTGTTGTTGTATTACTATACAATACAATACAATACAATATTTTTATTTTCCAAATTAAAGGGCCCATTAAGAGCATAACATTAATTACAACATGACATAAACATTACAGAGTGATTAAAGAAACATAAAATAATAATGTATATCCCTTTTATCTATTATTGAACACCACCATTGCCTTTTATCAAGAGTTACCGACCAAATCATTTTGCTTATGGTAGATGGCATAAAACCATTGAGTATAGTAAGTACAAATTAAAAAAAAACAAAAGTTCCTGCATGTGTGTGACAGGAAAAGTATATATTAGACAAAGAAAAAACATACCTTCAAATAGTGATTGGTTGATCAATGTCTATTATACATTGGTCTAAAATAATTTGCTTTTTGTCATTTTGATGCTGTCTTCCTGGTAATTCTATTACTAATAATACATATTTACTGGCTTAGTTATTTACCAGGTTTTAATTTAAAGTTTTAATGTATTATATTACATACAATAGTCATTTATTTAAATGCCAGTGCTCATTATAATCAAAAAATCGTCTATCTTATAACAGCATATGAAATCAATCATGCCAATGTTAAAGTAAAAAATACATTTTTGGGACTTTCCCATTAGTTTCATTTAAGTGTCGAAATTCGTAACTTGAAATTAGAACTTCAGCTTTTGTTTGCAAATAAACAAATAATATATCATATGTAAACGGGGAAATTTCTTACTCTGTCCCATCCTACGTAATGATATCGCATTTATTTATCTGGAAATTTGCCTAATCTAGCAAAATAAAAATGAAATAAAAATTCGGAGAATATATATAGTAGTATACGTCTAAGTTGCGTTTGAGTACCAAATCACAGGGCAATTTCTTCATTTACATTTTGTATGTCAATAATAATTAATCTAACATCTGACGTTATTTCTAATGCAATGTTTGCACGCTTATATATATCAGTTTATAAAATGTGTATCTCCCTTTTAGGCTAAGGTTATGCTTTTTTATATAATATTTATATCTTCTTAATACTGAATCTGTTCGATGGTTTATTTATAAAAAATAGTTTTCAGTAACTTTTAGTATTCTGTTACTTTATGTCTTTTGTCGGTTTGTTAACCTAATCGTTGTCCTCGCAGTAGTCAGTTCCGGTCTTATGAATCAATTCTTATCCAACTGTGTTTTAAACTTTGTCATCATAATCCCAAGATAGGGAGGATTGCCCGAGCGTTTGGAAACAGATTTCAACCCGCCACATTTGATAGGTCCTCATTCAGGAACCTGTTATTCATTGGTGGTCGTTGCTTTTCTGTCATATTTGTTTGCTTATTGTTTAGGACCGTATATGATAACATTTAGTTGCCTACTTTAACCGTATGTGCACTCTGGTGGATGCTTGTCGTTCTTGCAATCCCACCACATCTCACAACTTTTAAATTACTTGTGTCACATAACTTTTCATATAAAATTCATCCAACTATTATGTCTAAGTGGTTAACGTATGTCTTGGTATCGACTAATTGATTTATCCTGAAACATCTAGCGGAAAATAAACATCCAGGACAGGAAGGGGTATTAGTAAATCAAAAGACAGGTTCTGATAATTAAGTAAATTTATAAAAGGTTGCATTTTTGTAAATATTGACAATGCATTTTCCCATAGGAACTCTCTTAAAGTCTAAAACTGTACCACTTTTACTATTAACTAAAACACTTAAAACCCCATCCCTGAACTTGTTTGTCATATTGAAGTCTTTATTAAGCAGTCTTTGGAACTGAAAAAGTCAGACACTGATTTTTCTCTAAGTTCCGTATTTTTGTGATTTTACTCTACACATGTTAGACAAGCTGATGATGGTGTTTTTTTAAATACATTTATAATTGAACTCTAATATGTTCTATTATTGTATAGCAATAATATATTTCCCACAGAAAGTAACCAAAAGTTAGCTTGCAATAAATTCCAATATTGCACTAGTGCAATTAATCTTCAAAATTCATGACGTCATCAACGACAAAATATTAGTTTAAACCAAATTTTACTTTATGAATATTATTCTATATATTGTATTGTATTACATTGTATTGCATTGTATGGCATTGTATTGCATTGTATTGTTTAAAATTATTGTTTGATTGTATTGCTGGACACCCTGGGTCTAATTTTGCAATAAAGATTATTATGAAGTTTAAAAAAAATCATATCCTAGAATTGAAAGTTCAAATGTACTACTATTTTTTTCAAAGGTCAAAATATATGGCTGTGCGGCATATTTTCAACGTTTATATGCACCGAAATTCTAAGAGTTTAAACTAACACTAAATTTCTTAACTATCCGTGAAATCCATTATTGGCTATAACATGTATAAACAATTCTCAAAAAGGAAATTATGATTATTGAACTTGCCTTCAAGGTTGATCGTTTATCTTTGCTTCAAACCCGCCACCCTGTGTCAAACAAAGCCGACACCCCGAATATGGCGTTCTTTACGGTGCGATTACTATACCATTTTTGTTTCATGTTCACGAACCCCAAATAAAAAATAGTGACTTTTATATTGTGCTCGTGTCATTACCTTGAATAGCATTTCAATTGCACGGCATGAATTAAGTAAAATAATCAATGAAAAATTAAAGTTACAGTTACTTACCTACCATATCTCCAGTACGTTTTCCTTGGACACCATATAGCCTCATATAGAATAGAAACTCATTATAGATACCAGAATTACATTTTGTGTTTACGCCAGGCGCGCGTTGAATCTACAAAAGACTCACCAGTGACGCTCGAATCCAGAAATGTTAAAAAGTCCAAAATAAAATACGAATTTGAAGAGCATTAATGACAAAGTTTCCAAAAAAAAGTATTGCCAAATATACCTGGAATAGGTGGAAATACCACGAGTTATTTATATCAGAAATCATCATGTTTAAAAATACTTTAGGGGAATTTCCGGTTCACATGGATAATGACTTTTTAAAAATCTATAAATATAAATGTCGCATTCATAAAACGTTAATAGATCTTTATAAAATGCCATTTGAATAAAGATGAAGGGCCTTATTCAAATATATACGATAAATGCTATGAACCTATTTAAGTTTTGAATGTATAATGCAACATTATAGATAATTTATGATAACACACATGACACATTTATCTTCATTTTTTAAGAAGTTGTATATTTAATAACGATAAAAACAATCAATTCCATAACAAAGGACGTCGTAGTGGTTGTATGTTTCAAATGAAACAATGATCTTTCAGTTTCGCCATTTAAAAATTAAGAACTGAATACAATGTCCAATGTGTTGTTTTTTTTAATTATATGTGCATTTTTTAAATATTAAATTTGGGAAAACCAGACATTCAAATAAACAAGGACAACTTCAATAAAAATATATCCCTATGAAAGCACGTGATAACGTTTAGATTTCAAACGCAAATGTCCTTAATTATTATCCTACAGCTTAATCGAAATACATTGCCACATTCGTTTGATATCAAAGACAAAAGCGTATCAATAAGTTTGATACGATTCAGATCGATCAGTGATATGAGATATTTACAAAAAACGCAACTGAAAATGCCGGTTAATCATTGACCATGTTGACATATAACTATAATATCTACATTTATAATGAGAAAAAACATCATAAGTTTAGACGGACAGGAATATTAGATTTACATATTATATGTATAGTGTATCAAAATATTACGGAACCAAACTAAGGTTACAGCTAAAAAATATTTTTTGAAGAACTAGCAAATAATTAAGTTAATTCACGCAGTATGCAGTTTTTTTACAAAAAAAAAGTGGAAAAAAAGATAAAAAGAACAGCATAAGAAGGATCCAAATTTCATTCTGATTTCTTATGTTACCCAGCCACCCCACACTAATTGACACGTCACAGAATCAAACGTATTATACAACCATACGATTAGATGATTTCAATATAGATGGTCAAATACTTTCAATCTAACCTAGATTGTCAAAATCTTTTCCGTATGAACTTGGTGAATATAATGAATGTATGGTTGGTTAGCCCACGTATAGTTCATAGTAAAAGTACAAACTACGTACTTGTTCATATTAGAAACCGGATTCACTCAACATGTATTTTCAAATGTTTTTCATTTCATATAAAGAGAAACGGATCTGATATTCAAAATTGTTTTTACTGGAATACGAGCTGAGTATGCCGTGTGTATATATGGAAAGTCTGTTAAAAAGAAGCATCAAAAATAAGACCCCCCTATAAGTATCTATGAATAATTTGGATAACACATATCCTTCATTAGTATGATTAAGATGATGTGAAATGAAATGAATCACATCAATCTATTCTGATTTAACTATAACAATATAATATTATACGTCAATTAAAAACCAAACAACGCTCATATTTCTAAAACTTTAAAAATGACGAAGACTAAGCATTAACAACAGAGACTGCATATATATGCATTTAAAAAATATAGAAATGTGCAATTTGAACTGGTATAATAGGTGACGAAAACAATATTTGCTTTCAAATATCCTGCTTTTAAATAGAGTTCTTCATATGAAGGTAGATCCAAAAGAGCGCTTCGGACGTATGAAATTATTTTACGTGTTGTTTTTATTTTATCTCACCTGGTCCGTCACCGCGTCGCCTGTGAAATTTTACAAAAATCGATGTCTTCTATGAGTTTAAATATTTATTTTTCCATATTTACAATTTTCTACAATGTGCAGACATATATCAAGTCTACAAAATTCATAAATAGTCGATTTCAATATCTTTCTTCTGTCCACACGAACCCCAAGTGAAAAAAAGAGTGATTTTCTGCCTTATTACATTAAATAGCATTTCAATTGAAAATCACGAATTTAGTAAAAATAATCAATGAAAACGTTTCAGGTATATATCTACCTATCTTATATCCAGTTCGTTTTTTTAATAGCACATCACGGACGGAATGAATAAATAGTGTTTATACTAACAATAAATAATCGTATTACGTATATATACCGGCCGCGATTCTATTTATAAATATCAGTGATAATTCTTCAATCCGTTATTCCGACTGCGATTCTATTTATATCAGTGAGAATTCCTCAATCCGAAAAACCGCAATTCTATTAATATTAGAATTCATCAATCTGTTATACCGGCCGCGATTCTATATATATCAAAATTCATCAATCCGTAATACCGGCCGCGATTTTATTTATATCAGAATTCATCAATCTGTATTACCGGCCGCGATTTTATTTATATCAAAATTCATCAATCCGTAATACATTTAATACAGGCCGCGATTCTATATATATCAGCTGGATTCGCACTTTACATACAGTTGAATGTGTTGGCAAGGTGGTAAGATCTCCAGAGCGACAGGTTAATAGAGTAGAAGACGAACAAGAAGACGTAGACAACATTGGGCACCGAGATATCCAAGTGAGGCAGTGGCTGACACGGCGACAATTGTATGGGCAGAATGAGAGACTAACATCAGCTCAACAAGGAAGATCCCAATGGTAGTAAAAACTTCTTTCTTAAAATGACACCACCAACCGAGATTTGTTACCGGATTGGTACTTAAGTTGGATAGCAATATACATAAATTTTATAACCCCCTTTCCCGTGCTTTCTTACAAATTAAGCTTACTGTATGTAGCATATATCTGCTTATGTATGTAATCAGTATTTTCCATAGATTTTATATCCAGTATTTGAATATTTGAAGATAATTTCTTTTTGGTGTATCCATGGCAAAAACCTGCATGTATTTGCTAAAACATTTTGAAAAGGGGGATTAAACTGTCACATATTTCCCCAAAAATCTGGCCAAAGTAGAATGTCAATCCCTTGGAGAGATTTTTTCTGAAACTGTTAACATATATCTATAAAGAAAAATCATTTGTCATTTTTCTCATCATTTGTAAAATTGCGTAAAAAAATAAAGATTGTTTGTAAACATTTATTAAGGCCGCGCCGCATTTGTGTGATTGTCCCAGTTCAAGAACCGCTGGCCTTTGTAATTAGTCTTGTATAAAAAAAAATTATTTTCAATGAACCAGTCCACATTTTTTATCTAGAGGCCAGCTGAAACCCGGCTCCGGCTCCGGGTGCAGTATTTTCTCGCTGTGATTTGATCGATTTGGTGTCTCTCTGACATTTCCAGTTTAAATTTTATTTGACCATACGAACGGTGACCTATAGTTGTTAATTTCTGATTCATTTGGTGTCGTGTAAAGAGTTGTCTCATTGGCAATACTTTTTTTTATACAGGTAAAACATAAACTTGATATTCTTATAAACCCACTCCGTAGGCTAAACTAGTTATTAGCTTTCTAAATATTAGTGTTATTGCACAATTACTTTCATTATGAAAAATCTTCCGTAGCCAAAATGCAAGATAAACTCCCCTTCCGGAGTACCTGAGATCGTCCTAGGTTTTTTATGGGTTTCGTGTTGGTACGTTTTGAGTTTTCAGTGTTGTGTTATGTTGTCTTCTCGTCGGTTTTCGTTTTTCGCCATGGCAGTGTCAGTTTGTTTTTTACCTTTGAATTTTATATCTTTTTTTTTTTATCTTTTTGTTAATTTTCACCCACCTTGTAAACGTACACACACGGACTCAATCTTTTGTACAGTTGAAATAAACAGTGACAATATAGTGTTGTTAAAGCTAGGTTCACACTACCGATCAGATCAACTCGACCAAGCCCGATCAAGACAAATAACGTGATCGGGAGACTGGTCTGACTCAATCGACAAGAATGTTCGGGATAGTCTACCTTGCTCGTCATTGATCTGTCTTTCTACCATAGAGTTTTTGACATGTCAAAAACATTCGAGTAAGGATCGAGAAGCATGTCACTCGAGAAGAGATCGAGAACTCGTCGAGTAGCCGTCTAATTGATCGGGAAAGGATCGTGTAGAGATCATGTTTGGTCGGAATACAAAAATTTTACGGAAGAGTACTCGATCATTTCAACCTTTACTTGACTAATGTCCGATCATTTCCAGATTAACTCGACCAATGCCCGATCGCTTAAAAAAAACTGCGATTTGTGTATTTATTTTATCCCAGACCAACTCGACCAATACCCGATCCCTTAGCGACCACATTAGACCACTCTTCGATCTCTACCCGGCCATACACGAGAACACAAGACTGCTACACGATTATCTTAAAGTGTGTGCAGATCTGATTAACTCGTATAACTCTGCTTCCGCAAAAATATATTGGCAACATTATTTTTAACTGTACATAAAATCCTCCATGCACAGTACGAGTCTTTACTTTAGCAAGGAGGGGTAACATTTTAAAAGAAAGATAAACGACACCAAAGGAACAATCAAACTCAGAGGTCGAAAACAAACCGACATAGGCAGCCATAGCAAATAACGGTAACCGGCGAGAAGACAAATAACAGTCTACATAACATAAAAAACAAAAAACTTAGCAACACGTAACCCAACAAAACCTGGAATGATCTCAAATGTTCCGGAAGGGAAGAAAATCCTGCAATTTTGGCACCGGTGGATTTTTCAAATATTACTTGAAATAATTGCAATAATATTCATTGTTAGACTGCTGATGGCTATGTTATGTTTCAAAATTGGTTTATAAGAACATCAAGATTATATTTTACCTGTTTAATAGGCTATTTACTATTTTGTCTGTCCGTATTTTCCGTTTGTCCAGAAATGTTTGTAGCATAAAAAAAGAAGTTGAGGTACAATTGTCAACGAGACGGACAGACAAACAATACTACACAAAACTAAAGTCTGAGTCACACGAACGCCACCTAAAACTAGAATTGATCTTGTGTGCTCCAGGAGGGTAAGCGGATCCTGCTCGACATGTGGCACCCGTAATGTTGTTCATGTAGGTACAAACCCGGTTATAAGTTAAATTCTGTAGGTCATATTCGAGAAAGACCAGATTGTAGTAACGACATTACAGGCGGAAACCCAGATAAAATAGAACAAAAGAATCGAAGCTCTTTGTTAGAGAAGGCGATAAATGCTTACTGTAATGTTTACTATAGTAACAAATTTTTTTGTAAAGTTAATAGAAACAAATAAAACGATAATTTTCTTCTCAATTACAAAGTGTTTTATGTTAAAAACACCATTTGCATAAGTTTTCAATTTATCTATTACATAGTAATGCAGAACAATTAGATATCAAGTCGACGCCATGGGTATCTATCATGTTGGATGTAGAAAATGCATAACTTCCGATATTTTTTTTAAATTACCACGAACGGAGAACATATTCATCTTGTAGTTCAGTAATTTTCGTGTCTGCCCTTTCCATTATTAAAGAATTCCGAAAATGGGTAACAATTGTATTGAGGTGTATATTATATTTTGTCTTTAAAACGTCAAAAGCAAGAGTATTTGATATATCATCTCGCTTCAGATTCTATCATTTTTATATATCAAAGCTACAGTTTGACTTTATAACCAAAAAAAATCACAGTACGAAAAGATGAAATATATGGGTCAAGTGAAATACCTATCTAATGAGTTACCAAAACAGAGTAGGTGTGTTCGAATAGCTATTGTTTTTATTAAAAGTACTTGACGACAGTTTTTTAAGTTGGATGATAAAAATGCATATCTTCGAAAAAATATATTTTTTGTGTGTGATAACTAGGGTTTATAATCTTCAACCACTGAAAATTTTTAGTCTGCCCTTCCACGAAATATTTAATTAGAATTTTTTAAAATGTTTAAGAATTTTCGAGAATTCCACCCGACAACCGATCAGACAATAATTTTAAGTTGAATCAATGCAGACAAGATCATTAACTGATGCTCATTATCCAGTAGATACAGTTGCCTTTTAGAATACAACTGACATATAAAAGGATCGTAATGGTGGTACATATGTATGTGGATTTTATCGGTTTTCAAGAGCAAAACTGGCAGCGCGTCATCCCTACAATGGCTTCCATTTCTACGATTGTGAAAATGAACTGGCGTAATGGGGAGATAATTTTTACGAAGAAGAATGATCAATCCTGACTGATTAGGAGTATATCAACTGTTAAACGGATAATCCATAACGGTCAACCAACATTTAATGGTGTCCGAATAATTTATGAATGAAATATTTCAACTTAACCTCTTGGAACTCTTGATTTAGTAGCTTCCTTGTGATCAGCAACCATCTATCAAGGAAATCATGGTAAGATATACAACTGACATATACATATACATATAAGCCTTCACAACTCACTAACTTGTCACCAAGACAGTCTTATTGACCAAAAGTTTTCCTATCAAATTAGGTAGTCGCTTAGAAATCTGAATGCACACGTTTTGCCGTTATTCATATATTTACATTCTTCTCTAAACACTAAGGTTATATACTATAAATACTTACAGGAGGTGTAATACAATTGGTTATAGCTGTAAATTTTCTCATTTTTAATATGTATGTTTGGAGGTATTCCTAGGGCCGTTACTACATTGAGGCAAATGAGGCAAATGCCTCATGTTAGAAATTTCAAAAAATGAAACAAAAGATTGTCTAAATATCAAATTGTTTTCACGGAAAGTGTCTAAGCAGAAGCAAGTTCTCTTCACTCGCTGGTGTCGCCCCTGCATGTTTTTCGTGATCTACGTTTCTGTTTTACTTTTAGTTTTCAGAGTTGATGGTCTGCTGTTTGAACTTCTGTGTCCCGGGTTTGTCTTTTGCTCATTTATTGTCCTACTTTATGACAATAGTCTGAGTGTTGATTTTCATTTGTAAACGTGTGGTTTTGCAATGTTGCATGCCCACCGATGTCCAGATATTGTGCGAGAAAATATTTTAAGAATATACAAGACACAAAAAAAGGGTCGTTTCTGCATGGAGAATTGAATTTGATATCAAAGAATTCACAACTGGCTTCTTTTGGTTGATAAAACTAGATAGCTGACATGGTTTAAATTAAAGTAAGGTCACCAATTTTCTGGTATCAAATAATTTGAAAAAAAGCAATAATGTATTGCCATATGACCATTTCCATTGATGGGTTAAACTTGCATTAAGTCATGTTCAGACCCTTTTACAGAAAATAAAGGAATATGGAGTAAATGTGCACGAAACCTAATCGCACACCAAGTCAATGCGTAAAAAAATACAAATGATCATTCATTTGGTCAAAGTTGCTAAAAGGTCTTTAACAATAAAATAATCATTAATACCGTAAAACAGGGTCAAGATGGTTCCTAGTGTCGACTTAAGCAGTACTAGTATTTAAAGCATAATACTGCACTGTCACTATATTTCAATCTAGACATAAAAATATCACCAAATCTAAGCACAATACAAGACTAAAACAGACAGACAGATCCGGTATTAATGATTATGAGAATTACGAATTTTGCTTTGTACTACATATCGGTCTTTTAATGTTGTCCATAAAACCTTAAAGTCTTAAATTACAATGAGTCTATGTTTTTGCTTTCAGACCAGAATATTGTCAAACAAAAAGCTATAAATTAGTTGCGTTTCAATGTCAGAAAGAGTCCGGGAAACGCTCAGAATGCACGATTTTACGTTATTTTTCTCAGAGTTTCTGGGGGGCTTGGGCGGCCCCAGTCCCCTCGCCAAAGATTTTTCGCATCGCTCCGCTCGGCGATATATTTTGCCTCACTATTTGAAGAGGCTAGTTACGGTAACAGACTTTTCCCTGTACTGATGTGAGTAAAATTGTACGGCAAAAGTTCATTTAATTGATAAATTATACAACACTCACCTGTTGTGTTGATGACATTTATCGTAAAAACTCATTAATACTCTAAATATACTTAAAAAATAACTCCAAAGGACTCACTTTGAACAACTAGTAATATAAACACAAATAGCTGCCCTTTCATACCCCTCATTGGCGAATCAAGAAGGGGTCCGGGGATTGGAACCCCCTTTTTTTGGGGCCGATCAATGCATTTGAATGGGGACATATAGTTTGAACCCTGCCCTTTTTATCCTGGTTTGGGACCCTATTTTTAAAATGGCTGGATCCGCCCCTACCTCTAGATATTTCAGTTTTATGGTTTTCCACGAGAAACTCTACACATCAATTTAAAACAGAAGGTAAATTGTTTGTTCCCTATTGTGAAATCCGTCCTTTTGTATAACAATGATTTTCTTTAGAATCATTTAACGTGGTATACATATATATCCGAAGGCGTTCGGAATGTCCGTGTCTGTAGGGATGTTTTGGATTCAAATCAATGTAATCTATACATAAAATTTAGAATGGAAATGGGGAATACGCAAAAGAGACAACAACGCGACCAAAGAGCAGATAACAGCTGAGAGACACTTATAGCTCTTCATCACAGTGAGAAAATCCCGCACTCGGAGGTGGTCCTCAGCTGACCCCTAAATTAAATTGTGTACTAGTTCAGTGAAAATAGATGTCATACTAAACTCCAAAGCGTAACTGGTCAAGAAATTCGTTACGACAAATTACAAAATAAAATTGAGAATGGAAATTGTGACAATATCAAAGCGACAACAACCCGACAAAAGAGCAAACAAAATCTAAATCATATAGATAAACTAAAATTTAAAAAAACATAAAAGACTAACAAATACCAGAGGCTCCTGACTTGGGACAGTGCAAACATTCAACGAGGTTGATCATGTTTTGTGAGATCTAAACCCTCCCATTATACATCCAGCCAATGTAGAATAGAGAAATACACAAAATCCGCACAGTAAAACTCAGTTTAAAGAATTCCGAGTCTAATGTCGGAAGAGGTAACAAAACAAACTAAGCAAAAAGACAATGATATACATAAAGAAAGAAAGGACTACTAGCAGTTACTGATATGAAAGCTCCGAACCTCAATTAAATTGATTGAATAATTGTGTCTTCATCATATGAAAGCCAAGCACAATACCTTTACTAAAGTCTTTCATAGATTCAAATATTTGGTTTACAAGTTTTGCTATACATGTACACATATGTATATTAACTGTCCTACATTTCAATACCTACATTTTGGCAAGGCAAAGGACATATTTCTCTCTGACTGTTAATAAAGACGTCTTTACACAAAATCCATTAGGAGTTGGATGTGTACTTATTCAGATCTGTAGTCTTAGATACGTGATTTTAATTAATTGTAATACACATATATACTTATTGGTTTTGAACTAGCTTTGAGTAACTGCGAGTACGCTCAATTCTGTAAAGTGTGTCTTTTGTTGATGTTGCTTTGTGTCGATCTCAAGAGTTAAGCACTTTTTAACTGATTCTTATAGTTTGTGCTTATGTTTTGGAGATTCACCGCTGTCTTAGGTTTGTGGAAAATAGAGAGGATTATGCATTGATTATCATTTGTTGTTGTATGTCTTATTTGTTTTTCGTTTATATTAATTGATTTGTATGCTAATGAGTCCGATTTTTTCTCGGTTACAATGTTTCACATTTCTCATTTTGTGGCCTTTCATTACCTACTATGCGGTATGGGTTTTGGTCATTGTTGAATGATGCATGGTAACATACATGTAACTAACTTCTAGGTCAATTTGGTCCGAGAGTTGTTTCATTGGCAACCATAACACATCTTATGTTATAAAAAAGATATATGCACGTAATAAAACTTTATCTTTAATCATCAGATAAAAACGCAACAGAAAACATAGATGTGCGTCCTTTTTGTATAGCCTCATTTTCAGCTCTACGGTACATATGTTTTATATACAGCTGGTCCCCTTTCTTCAGCTTTCTGACAATATGGACGGTACCAGTATTCATATTACTTCCGTAAAGAAAGGCTAGTTTTTCGTTGTTTTTCCATAGATAGCAATGAAATCGGATTATATTGTATGATCTCAAAGTGCTTGAAATAATATAAACTCCGGGTCTGGGTACTGTGAACACTCCCGTTTTAGGATCATAACCATCGCCTCTGTTTATGTCCACTGCAGTAAATTTAATTACTTCATCACTGTAAAGTCTTAGAAGTCCACCGTTCTTGAAGGCACCACTAAATACAGGTCCTTTGGCTATAAATATTAAAACAATTATAAAAGGCCTTTTTTTGGTGCAATACGATGGAGGGCTATAATGTAAGCAGAATTTTGTTGTGTATGATAGTAAAACATCAACCCTAAAGAAGAAATTTTGTAAGTACTCATTGTGTTGTACACTGGAGGCTGATTAATTATAATATTATCACATGGTATTTGAATTCAATGATTTCGACCTCCATACAATTGTGGGAACTATATTTTTTTTTTAGACAGTGTTAGAGTTTATATATCACAACTCATTCTATTCTTTATGCCCGTGGTGTCTGTATTCAATGAGCGTAATTATTTATTGAGGCAGGGCTTTGTTAACCACATGACTTAAAACCTTTTCTAAATTATACCATATCAAAATACATACAGATGAAAATGAATTTTTGAGAATTTTTTTAATTTTTTTACGGGAATGCTGTTTACCGAGTTATGAAATTTAGATATGACCCAGGTACATTTACTTTACGTGGTTTCTGTTTTGTTGTTTGATGTTTAAATACTCTGCCACATCCAGTCTGTGTTTTCGTATTAGACATTTTCTGCTTTGTATCGATCTGATGAGTTAAACACTTTTCAACTGATGTTTATAGTTTCTTCTTCTGTTGTACTGTTACTTATTGTGTCTGTAGGTATTTTGGTATTTATAGGTATTCTGATTCATACTCATGGTAACATATATCAATACTATAATGCACCACATAATATAGTAGATGTCTTACTACCAAAATAAATACATGTACATATAATCAGTTAACTCACTTACATAACAGAATACAAAGTTTAACGTTTTAAGTGAAAATACCAAATACATGTATGTTTTTTTTCTTCAGAAAATGGCGATGTACAAATTACGCAATATTCTTACTCATGTTTAACGTTCCTCTTCTCTCGGTGTTAAAACAAAACAAAATGCCATTATCATACATATGTTTTTCAGTGGGAAGATATCGACCATTGTTTACTTACACGTTACACTAATCTTTGCCAAGTTCTTCGTAAGAGCAGAAAGTTCTTTACTCATCTTACTCCTGTATGACGTCACCATTGTTTTCTGTTTGTCTGATTCGGAATTCAAACTTTTGATGGTATCCTTATTTTTTTGAATCTGGGATCTCAGTTGGTTTTGCACACCTACGATTTTCTTTAAACTTTTGCTGAATTGTTTTTCTTGACCACTTTCAAGACTCGAGATCTTTTCCTGGAGCTGCTTTTGAGCCGTTTCCAGTCTGTCCAACTGTTTGATAATCATCCAAAATATGGGGTTGTTATTTACATTACCAGGCACATCACGATTAAGGCGTCGTCCGTTTATTGGAGCCGCCTGTACAAGTACCAGGACAAAAGCAATAGATAAGATCTGCATCTTCTTAATTCAGATGCTCAAAATATTCCAAAAACAACAGTAAAATTGAATATTTATCCAGATTTTGCAGATCGCGTGACAATTTCAAACATGGTACTCCAAAGATATTGTATTGGATGACATTTGAATTTACATGTACCTATTTGATTTCAAAATTTTATCAATATTCTTTTATTTATTGTTTTCATTTAAAGCAACAATACGAATTGAATTAACATATACATTAACTTTTTGATTTCATAAACAAAGTCCCGAACTAAAAGTAAGTAAATACAATGTGTATAGCTTAGTAATGGATGGCAAAAACTGTTTAAAAATGACAGTCCATTGGCGGATCCAGGGGGTCCGGGGGTTAGAACCCCTCTTTTTTGGTCGATCAATGCATTTGAATGGGAACATACAGTTGGACCCCCCCCCCCCACCCCCTTTGTCCTGGGTTGGGACCCCTTTTAAAATGGCTGGATCCGCCCCTGCAGTGGAACCTAAACATGGTTGTCGCATTTTCCAAATTAGTATAAGAAAACATCACTGATTTCGTCATGCCAATTAAATTACTTTCAAACTCTGGATCAGTGAATTTTGATTCATAAAAACCTAGTGGACTGACGGTTCATCGCCTGTGGTAAATTTAGGTTAAATTTCAAATTTAGCTGTGCTCGATTTGGATTTAGGGAAAACGGTAGTATTTTTTCGGATTTCAGGGAAAACTGTATACTATTTATTTTTCTATAGCCGTTAATACTAACATTCTCAAATTACCAATTTTCATAATAAAAACAGTTACAAGTGGTATTAGTACTTTAGTATTCTAGTTAACAAATTGAAGTCAGATACAACCATGGTCATATTCCAACGGAGCTTTTTAATGCCATAGTCATTTTACATGAAATTTATGAAAAGTTTGAAGTCGTTTCGAATAATTCTCCAAAAAATATTTCAATGGCTTTCAAAATTTACATTGTAAATATAGAATAAAGGCCTTTTTGTTTTTGATACTGACTTTATCACGGCGAATATCAGGTGAGCCCGAAGGGCGAGCCTGATATTCGCCGTGATAAAGTCAGTATCAAAAACAAAAAGGCCTTTATTCTGTTTATCGGTAATTTATCAAAATTGTAAAAAAAAAAATATCAAAAATCTGTTTTAATAAGCAAATAACTTTTGGCACTATTTTACTGCGCATTTTTATAAGTAGTGCGTCGCCCATTCATTTGGCGCGTGACGTCAATCAAGTTTAAACTGCCTTGCTGACAAGATGGAAGAAGCTGTCGGAGATTTTCTTCAGAGAAAAACAAGATTTTATCCATTGAACGGTAATGTCATGCAGAACAATATGAATTAAAAAGAAGAAGAGCATCAATGTAAGTGAACATAGCAACCTTTATTCAGTAAATATCACGTTCAAATCCAACAATGCCAAAATTTCACTTTGAGTTGACCTACTTCCCCATCGGCATTTTTGCCTCCAAAATGTACACATGTGACTTTTACGGCGATAATATAAAGATAATTTAATTAAGAATTTGAACATTTGCATTAAAAAATCAGACGAGAGGCAAACATACTTCCCTTGTTATTGTTTGTATACAAAATGGCTAGCCACTATAGTCTATAGATTTCATCACATTTTTAAAAAGTCTAATAAGGTCACTATTCAAAAAAGCAATGACCCCAATGTTATTTTTAAACGACTGGAAAATATTATTATTTAGATAGTCCCCCTCCCCCTCACAAAAAAAAACAAAACACAATACAAGTTATTTCAGTGTAAATATAAATAAAAATAAACTTTCTTAACTGGTATTTCATTTTCAATATTCAGTAATTATATAAATTTTTTGCAAATCAACAGAAGTCAGAACTAATATTGGTCCCTAATTATAACACAATTTTTTTATTCATCATCACTGTCAGATTCGATAACAAATTTTCTCTTGCGTTTCAAAGGTTTGGAATAAGAAGGATCATTTTCTTTGTCAGGTTGTGCCATTTGTGGGTTTTGTCCAAAATACATATTGAAAGTTCCACCTTGAATTATAGTACCAGCTGGAAAAAGTTGATTATAGTTCATTTGGCTAGAATTTTTCATTTTCTGTTGAAAATTATTGTTACATGTATTTGTATTTGAGCTGTCCATATTATTGGCAACATTTTGTCCATTGTTTTGTACATTAAAAATTGTCTTATCTTGAATTGGAAGAACGGCAGTTTCATTTTCATTAGTTGCAGTATATGGCCGGCATGGTTTATTACAACTTGAGACAGGTGCAGTTTGTTGTTCATTTGGACAAGTTGGTTGTGCAGTGAGAGTTGACACAGTACATTCATTGGTGTTGGTTGAAGTACATGTAGATGATATATTTCGACACAAGATGGACAACATTTTCTTTTGGGTCTTAAGACTGTTTTTGGCATAATTGTTCAAGCTTTGAACTGACTTATGGCCAGTGTGTTGCTGTACCGAAGTTATCGGCACACCTTCATCCAATAGTCTTGTAATGGCAGTTTTTCGGCCAGAATGATTGGTCAATTTTTTATTTTTTTCAACATTTGATTTAGCCACAGCTTGTTTCATTAAATTTTTCAGGGATTTTTCACCCAAAGGTTGATTTTTATACCAATGTTTTGCATTATCAGATCTGTTGACACCTAAATAGAAAGGTGAATCAGGTTGGCAGGTTTCTGTTGGTCTATTGCTATGATACTGAAAAAGAAGGAATATTTATAAGTGGACATTCATAAAGAATAATTTTAATGGTATTTTTAGATTTTCTGTACTTGTCAGAATTGTTACGATAACACATAATAATGTTTGTACAACAATGATGTGACAAGGATTTTTTTTTTATACTGGGAGCAAAATTGTTTCTTTATTAGTGCTTGTTTTCAACTGTGAGTGTCACAGCTTTCCAAATAAGGATCAGGTTTTTAGGCCAAACAAAAAAGTATAAGTGTTTACTGTTACAAGCTGAGAAAAAGAGGGTTGGTAGTAATTTTTTTCCATTCGACTATGTGATCAAAGGTGTTATTATAATAGTGATTTGAATCAAAAACAGTAAAAAATGAAATGGAAGGGGATAAAAATAAGGTTACAGTAAACACCTTTACATTTTTGGTCTGCACTACATGTATCACAGATCTGCTAGTAATAGAAAAACAACAATGAAAGTTTTCTCGTTTGAATTGTTTTACAATGTCATACGGCAGTGTTTTATAGCTGACTATGTGGTATGGGCTTTGCTCATTGTTGAAGGCCGAATGGTGACTTATAGTTAGTTACTTATGCCTGTGTCATTTGGTCTTTTGTGGACAGTTGTCTCATTTGCAATCATACCACATATATTTTTTATAATGAATGAAAAGTTTGAAATCTAATCATTGTCAGTTTTCTAAATTTTCTTTTGGTTGCATAATTATATAACATTGAATATAAATGGTTTTCACAAGTTTGTGTCAAACTTCTACAATTGTCAATTCTTCCTGGTTACTGTTTATGTGCTGCATTTATATTTGATTGTAGTACTTCTCAGTTACTGGATAGATTGCAATTTTTCATCAAAGGAGTTATATGTTGATAATAAATGGAGTTTCAAATGTATTGGTTTGAGTAATAGGACGTGGCAACAGGTCATTTCATGTACATGTAATTTCTACTTGATTTAAATTTGCTGTTTAATGGATATGGATGTTCATTGGATTTTTGTGGTTTACGTGATGACTAGTTGTCTTATTTGTATTCACATAACATACATGTATATATTTTTTGAGTTATTGATATTTATGAATGTTTTTTTTTTGTATGCATACCTTGGCAAATAATTTTTTTACTGAAATATATTGATAATAATGACCTTTAGATATGTTGATATATGACATTTCCTCTCATCTTCGGGATTGCTCCAGGATTTAGGAGCATATGCTCTTGTATTTTTTGTATTTGAGCCATCTCTTGTTTTAGTTAGTCTTTCATTGTAGCTTAAGCACTGGTTTTCATTTCTGTCAGTTTCCAGTTTCAAATCTCCCCACTTCAATTGTCTATGTTCGTGAGAACCACGTAGTCCGAAATGAATGGTATTCATATACCAAATTGTACTTAACAAACTGTCCGGATCATCAGTACCAAAACCCCCTGATCTGTACAATTCCTCCTCGTCTTCAGACTCCAAAGCTTCTGCAGCATTGGGATGGTTTCCAAGGCCTAGCTGTTTCAAATGCTTTTTTTTAGCGGTTAAGCAATCCCGCGATTTCTTGAATTGGTCATCCCTCATGATATCCAATGGATATTCTTTCATTTTTAGGTGTTTGTTGATCATTGACTGAAAGCCATCAAGACTTCCAGGTTGATATTCTCTTTCAATTTCTTGAATGTCATTATTGTTTTTATACGACCGCAAAATTTGAAAAAATTTTCGTCGTATATTGCTATCACGTCGTCGTCGTCCGGCGTCCGAATACTTTTAGTTTTCGCACTCTAACTTTAGTAAAAGTGAATGGAAATCTATGAAATTTTAACACAAGGTTTATGACCACAAAAGGAAGGTTGGTTTTGGTCCCAACGTTTTAGGAATTAGGGGCCAAAAAGGGCCCAAATAAGCATTTTCTTGGTTTTCGCACTATAACTTTAGTTTAAGTTAATAGAAATCTATGAAATTTTGACACAAGGTTTATGACCACAAAAGAACGGTTGGGATTGATTTTGGGAGTTTAGGTTTCAACAGTTTAGGAATTAGGGGCCAAAAAAGGGCCCAAATAAGCATTTTTCTTGGTTTTCGCACAATAACTTTAGTTTAAGTAAATAGAAATCAATGAAATTTAAACACAATGTTAATGACTACAAAAGGAAGGTTGGTATTGATTTTGGGAGTTTAAGTCCCAACAGTTTAGGAATTAGGGGCCAAAAAGGGACCCAAATAAGCATTTTTCTTGGTTTTCGCACCATAACGTTAGTATAAGTAAATGGAAATCTATGAAATTTAAACACAAGGTTTATGACCATAAAAGGAAGGTTGGTATTGATTTTGGGAGTTTTGGTCCCAACAGAATAAGGGGCCCAAAGGGTCCAAAATTAAACTTTGTTTGATTTCATCAAAATTGAATAATTGGGGTTCTTTGATATGCCGAATCTAACTGTCATGACTGTGTATGTAGATTCTTAACTTTTGGTCCCGTTTTCAAATTGGTCTACATTAAGGTCCAAAGGGTCCAAAATTAAACTTAGTTTGATTTTGACAAAAAATGAATCAGTTAGGTTCTTTGATATGCTGAATCTAAAAATGTACTTAGATTCTTGATTATTGGCCCAGTTTTCAAGTTGGTCCAAATCGGGGTCCAAAATTAAACTTTGTTTGATTTCATCAAAAATTGAATAAATGGGGTTCTTTGATATACCAAATCTAACTGTGTATGTAGATTCTTCATTTTTGGTCCTGTTTTCAAATTGGTCTACACTAAAGTCCAAAGGGTCCAAAATTAAACTTAGTCTGATTTCAACAAAAATTGAAATCTTGGGGTTCTTTGATATGCTGAATCCAAAAATGTACTTAGATTTTTTATTATGGGCCCAGTTTTCAAGTTGGTCCAAATCAGGATCTAAAATTATTATATTAAGTATTGTGCAATAGCAAGTCTTTTCAATTGCACAGTATTGCGCAATGGCAAGAAATATCTAATTGCACAATATTGTGAAATAGCAAATTTTTTTTTAATTAGAGTTATCTTTCTTTGTCCAGAATAGTAAGCAAGAAATATCTAATTGCAAAATATTGTGCAATAGCAAGATTTTTTTTTAATTGGAGTTATCTTTCTTTGTCCAGAATCAACTTAAATCTTTGTTATATACAATATACAATGTATATTCACTTTTTACTACCAACTGATCAGAGTTCGCGAAAACTTCGTTTGACCCGTCGGTCATGGGACCGACAAAGCAAGATTATTTGTCAGTCCTACAAAATTTTAGCCAGTCCTAAAAAAATCTGTCAATTTGATCCTAAAATAAAAATAATAACATATTTTATCCTAAAATATCTTTATTATTATTTGTTTTATTTTTCACAGCTACGAACAAATTGATAATGAAGGACCAGTTCTGTTCTTCTGATTGTTCTTAATTAAAGTCATCTTCACTATCTATTTCATCAAATGAATCATTTTCTTAGTATTTGTTAACTCCATCTAAGATTTCAATCGCCGATTGTTTGCCAAGAACAAATTTAGCAGGCCACGTGTAGATAGGCACTTCGGTTTCCATAAGTTTCAGTTTGTTTATAACAGGAAACCAGTACCGGAAATTAGCAGCAGGTACATCTGAAGACCGATGTAAACACATATTGGAATTAGTTGCGTACAACTAATTACCGATAAAATAGGAACTACAACGGCCGTTTTTACATCGGTCATCAGGACCGGCACTAGGTTTCAAAATACTGGTCCGAGCCTCATTTTGACCGATAGGACCGACAGGACCGACCATTTTCGTGAACTCTGACTGATAAATTATAATAAATAACATTCAGTGATAACAAGCAGTTTTTTTTACATCTTAATATTTTATGATGTATTTAAATGAGTAGTTATTGTTGCAAACTCCATTAGAAATTTTAATTGAGATTAGTTTTGGAATAAGGGAAAGGGGGATGTGATTAAAAAAATTGGGTTCAATTTTTCTCATTTGAAATTTCATAAATAAAAAAGAAAATTTCTTCAAACATTTTTATGCCCCACCTACGATAGTAGAGGGGCATTATGTTTTCTGGTCTGTGCGTCCGTCTGTCCGTTCGTTCGTCCGTCCGTCTGTCTGTCCCGCTTCAGGTTAAAGTTTTTGGTCAAGGTAGTTTTTGATGAAGTTTAAGTCCAATCGACTTCAAACTTAGTACACATGTCCCCTATGATATGATCTTTCTAATTTTAATGCCAAATTAGAGTTTTTACCCCAATTTCACGGTCCACTGAACATGGAAAATGATAGTGCGAGTGGGGCATTCGTGTACTGAGGACACATTCTAGTTTTGAGAGGATTAATATTCAACAGCATAGTGAATTGCTCTAAGAGAAAACAAAAATTTTAAGTTCATTAGAACACATTCATTCTGTGTCAGAAACCTATGCTGTGTCAACTATTTAATCACAATCCAAATTTAGAGCTGAATCCAGCTTGAATGTTGTGTCCATACTTGCCCCAACCGTTCAGGGTTCAACCTCTGCGGTCGTATAAAGCTACGCCCTGCGGAGCATCTGGTTTACTTTTACTTCTTTCCGAATACCTACAAAAAATTCTTGCAGGTACTGGTCTAACTCTTGCGGTTGCATCGTATGTATTTCTCTAAATTCTGCCTTGACATTTATAAGATATTGTTGGAAAGTTTTAACAGCTGAGTTCATTTTCCTAATGGTATTTGAATTTTCTCTTTGTTCAATAAAAGTTGCCCTTTCATTTTCATCATTTGTAACAAATCTACTGTGAAATTTTGCGTTTTGTTCAGCCATACTGTTGAGATTTTCTTCAGATATATTGCTTAAAAACTTTTCAAAATCACAATTTGGTAGCTCTGAAATTTGTGCTGTAAAACTATCATCAAGGAAATCTAGATCAGGTATTTGTTGGAGTTGTAATGTTTGTGGCTGGGTTTCAGTTTCAGTAATATTGACTTCATTTTCTTTATTTTCATTTGGTTTTATTGGCGAGGGGGTTTTAGCTGGTTTAAAGGTGTAATAATTAATTTGTGGTTGTGTATATTGGACATCAAATTGTGGAACTTCATAGTCTTCCAAGTATAGTGGGTCAAGATATTCGTTAAAGACGGCAGAGTAGGGATCCATGTTTATGAAAGCAGACGATTTTTTTAGAACGTGACTTACAATACTATTTAGTTTTTTTTTAATTATAAGTATTTTTGGTGTTTAATTTTAAAGAAAATATCTTTTTCGTATCATGAAGCATTTTATTTAAATACTTTTTGTCTTCGTTGGAAGTAACACGATGTTTCGATTTGTTTACATTAGTTGCGAGAATGACATAACTTTATAGTTCCGGCAAAGCGGTTAATGATATGCGTGACGTAACGCGTTTTCATTGGTTACCAAAAAAAACATATTCTTCCGCACTACTTTAGCGCATGTCAATTGCGAACTGACCCAATAATTTTCATATCAAGGACAGTACACTGATACTGACATAAGCGAGTACACATCAAAGGAAAAATGCCCAAATTACCGATAAATATAGTTACACAGTTGGAGTTATTCATTAATAAACCAATTGTAATTATTACCCTATTATCCAATCTTAGCGCTCCCAAGTTGACTTCATTCACCTACAAAAGGCCAAACCTAAATCCGGGAAAATGAACTACTAGTACCACTTTATTTTCATTCAGTATATTCCTTCATTGTTAAATTCTGAGCATAAGTAGATAAACAACAACATAAAAACCCAACAAAAAGATCAAGAGGTATATATCCGAACTGTTATTCGCTTTGGAAGATTCTGTATACCGTAAGGTTGTCGGAATACCAATGGGAACTAACTGTGCAATACTTACTGTGACCTGTTTATGTATTGTTATGAGTTACAATTTATGACTACATTTAGCAAAGACCATTCGAAACAACAAAATCTAATTACACTTTTAGATATTTGGATGATATATTGACTTTCAATAATGACGACCTCAGTATTTTTACTAAAGAGATTTATCCTTCTGAAAATACTTTAAATAAAGCTAGTACTTACAATGATCACTGCTCTTACCAAAAAAATATATTTTGCTTCTAGAAGTGTTAACAAAGATGTAAATGTGCCACAATTTTTGGTAAAACCTTTGTTCACATTCCTGTTCTAAAAGTATTTACTAGAACTTTTGACATGTTCATGACCCAATAGTGAAAAATATTTGATACCTTATCAACATATATCAGGCCACACCAATTAAATTTCTTGTTCAACGGATTTTTGGACTCCAAAATTTGGGGCGAGCGAGCGATTTCAAAATTTTGATAAAAAAATATTTAATATGCAAATTTTTGAGGCGAAGCTTGAAAAGTAAAGGCGAGCGATTATAATTTTTTTTTGTAAACATAAAATGGTAGGTTTTGACAATATTAAAGCTTGATTTATCACTTGTACTTTGACATTTCTTTAATTTCTGAAGTATTTTTTCCCTGTTCACCAAGAAATAATTAAATCTGGTCTATGTATGTGTGACTAACAATGAGATAATTCTCCATCCAAGTCATAATCAGTTTGGGGACAACCCCTTAATGTTATAAATATCCCTTTTACATGTTTTATGAGGGATCAATATAAGTTATAATATATTTGTTTGTACAAAAGGGCTCATATTTTCTCAAATAACTATATATCTATCTGGTATTAAATGGTCAAAACATGTCCAAGAATTTTGTAATATTCCTGGACTTTAACCATGTTAACACATTTACTTTAACAGTTTAATATTATTCAAGATAAGTGTGCCCCTCTTTTAGAAAAAGTTGTTTAAAATATGATGTAACTCTCCTCTTTTTGAGTACAAAATTCTAAGTTTTCAAAGGTTTTGTATCTAAGAACTATACAAATCCTTGGTATTTCTATTTTCTTTTCTACATCAGTAAAATGACCCCTTGTCTGAGGGAGGGTTGTTCTCAACCTGATAATAACAAACACAGGTAAAAGTACGGCCTTTTACACAGGGCTTTGATACAGACCAAACAGCAGGCTATAAAGGACCCCAAAATTATTAGCAAATCAAATCAAATCAAATATTTTATTGCCATATAAACTTTACAGTTTGTGACCAACATATATTAATACAATAAACACAATAAACATAAATACATACATATTAAACATACAAAATATCAACAGCATTAAAATTTATAACAACAAACAAGTTGTTGAGTCAATTAGCGTACACAATTCGAACAGGAAAACCAACGATCTAATTTATATATCATGTATATATCCAAACGGGAAAATACCAATGAACAACATCAACAAACGATAACTGCTGAACGACAGGCCCCTCAATCAATCAGGACAGGTGCATAAACATGCAGCGGTTATGGATAGTTTTGTTTCGCCAGCATACAATATAATTGCAGTTGAAGGCAAATCCTTCAGAAGTTCTTTGTACTTTATTCTAACAACGAACATTGTTTGATAGGGAATATAAGTAACGGGGAAAGTAACCAATTTTTTGTTCTTTACAGGTATTTCCGCTGTTATAAATTTATATCGGAGCACTCCCGCTTTGGATAAATAGGTTTCATGCTGAAACAAATATTCTCACAGATATTTACAAAGTGTGGTGGGGTGCTTTTATGTTTGAAATCGTTATATACAGGTTAGACTGTGATTTTAAAAACAAATGTTGATATCTTTTTATAATATTTACAAAAATAAACAGTGCGGGAAATGGACATGATAACATTTCCGGATGCGGGAAGCGGGAATATAAAAAAAATTAAAAAAATCTGTTTTGAAAAAAATAGGTGCGGGCGGGTCCGTCGAACAAGAAATCAAATTGGTGTGGCCTAACATAGTTTTAAAAGTCTTGAATATGTATTTTTTCTATTTTACCAAAATAAATGTTTTTTGAAGACTTGTACTTTGCGTTGTATTTGACTTCATAACTTTTTGATTCGAGCCGTCACTGATGAGTCATTTGCTGACGAAACGCTCGCCTGGAATACAACATTTTAATCCTGTTATACATCTTTGATGCGTTTATTGTATATCTCTGTAAAAATTACTTTGTTTTCCAAATCTAATGGTCGTTATTTAACCAGACTAAAGCTGGCTGCTCTCTTGATTGGCTGCTAAGAGCGGCTGCCAGCTCGAGTCTAGTCGTTATGACGAATAAAATTGAACACGCCGACGGAAATCATACCTGTTTTGATAGGTATCTGAGAACAACAAAATATAATTTTAATGAAGGATCGTATTTTTTGTAGTTTTTTTTTTTCAATTGTCACAACCTTTGTCGATGTTTCAGTTGCAAGCTTGAACATAGCGGACTGCTACTCTGAAATTCATGTTTAATAACTTAATTTTTCTCAAATGCAATTATCTTTTTTATACAGTAACACGTAGACGAGTGTCTGTGATAAATGATCGAACGTTGTTACATAAATAAACTCCATTAAAGACAAATCCCTCTATTGTTTATGCGCATATACAAGCGCAACAGTACTATGCCGTCAGTGGTTTATGACGTCGCGGTTTCCGCGAACTGGAAACGTTTATTAGAGTTATTCCTCTTTGAGCCGATGGAGAGAGTGACAATCGTTTTGATAGGTTAATTTGCCGAGAAAAAAAATGAAAATTGTTTTTAAATAATAGACATGTTCCAGAATTGGATAAAATATGAGAATGAAAAGAGAGTCAACTATACAGCAATCTAACAACAAAAAATACACAAAAATGACCGTAAAGAAACGAAATAGAATCTGGATACTCGACAACAAGATGAGCCAATCAAATTATAATATAATACTTTTTTCCTTAATTTTCTACATGTATAGACTTTTGTAGGTTCTTAATAACATCGATATTTTACAAATCATTAAGAAAGTACGAAAATCATCAATCTTTCTGATCATGTCCTCAAAATTCACTGTATCTTTAGCTATAGGTATGGATATGGCAAATTGCACTGACGTATTTTGAATGTGTACTCCACTTACATTTTTACATGAATATGATAATTAGATTTTAAATAAACACCAACAAAACAGTAACCTAATGACGCATACATGTAAAACAAAGTACATCTAGAGAAGTTAACATATAATCTTCTAACATTGTAGGTTTTTTTATATGACCATTCCGAGTTTGTCCCGATTGTTTGATATTTATGTATAAGATGCGCATTTTTTGTTTAAAAAAACATAATCGTGTCTGTGTTAAAAAGATGTCGGAATGAAGAGTTACAGAGGAATGCATATGGGAAAAAAATAATTAAAAGGAGATTTGAGAAAAGAGGTCGGACTAGGTTTTATTCATACTCACGGTATGACAGCTGTATGAGTATACTTAGACTGAGTTTCTAGCAACATTACGGGATATTTCGATATTCATAGATGCCTAAGGATGAGTGATCAAAACAGAAATGGTGTTAATTAGACCCCGTTAACACTTGCACGGAATTGAAATAAAATCGATCTCTGAAGAGCATATCGCGTTTTCGATCTTTTTAAAAGAACTTGTGCGTTTACATTTAGTATACATTGCATATCTAAAATAATCAGCCTAACCATTTCATTGACAAAAAATCGTAAAAAATTGAATAAGGAAATATTTGGTTCATTAGATAATTATATGCTTCTGCATTTTTTAATATTATATTTGATTAACATGTCATAAGTAATTAAAAAAAAAATTGTCAGAAAAAAATTACTTATAACGCTCATTTCAGTGGCGGATGCAGGAATTTTCGAAAGGGGGGGTGCTAGCCCAGGGCAAAGGGGGGGTGCAGGGTGGGTGCAAACATATGTCCCGATTCAAATGCATTGATCGGCCAAAATAAAGGGGGGGTGCGGACCCCCGGAACCCCCCCCCTCTGGATCCGCCACTGCATTTCGTTTGAAGATGAGTAATCTACAGAAGAAAAAAAAAATACTGAATGAATACAATTGAAAAGATATTGTTTTAAAAAGGTGCACCGAATATCACACGTATAGTAAGAGAATATGTAACGAATAAGTAACAGGGCATCAGTCGATCACTGAAACGAGTATTTACGCCTTAAAATAGGGTTATTTTATCTCTTAGAACCAATATATAGCATCAGAGACAAGAACAAAAAAGGTGCGACCTATAACAAGCATATTGTAAGCGAATAAGTAGCAGGTCATCGGTCTAACGCTAAAACTGGAACATACGCGCTAATAGGTATATCAAGTTCACTTTTAAGAACCTATAGCTAACACCAGAGACAAGAAAACAATTGAAAAGATTTGTTTCGTAATAGGTGCAATGTGTTTCAACGTATAAGGAACGAATAAGTAACGGTATCAGTCGAGCGCTGTAACGGGTCCTGTCTCAACTCAGGAGTATGTAATTTAAAGTGGTTGTTGTTTGCAAAAGAGTCACACATTTGTTTTTCATTAATTATTTTTTTTTTTTATTATTTTCTAGTTTGAATTGTGTTACATTTGTCCTTTCGGGACCTTTTATAGTTGTGTATGCGGTATGGGATTTGCTCATTGTTGTAGGCAGTACGGTGACCCATAGTTAATAATTTCCAGTGTCAATTGGTCATTTGTGGAGCATTGTGTTATTTGCAATCATACCACATTTTCTTTTTTTATTAATATATTTTCAGAAGAATGACGCAAAAAACGTCGAATATATTAATTTGGTTTTTATTATCTCCATGGCACGTTTTGTCAAATCATTTGAGAATAAACACTGAAAACATTTTTAAACTGACCATGTGCAGATTTATTTTCATATCTACATAAAACACTTGGAATTTTATATCGGTTGATTGATTGAAAAGTCGATCGCGATGTATCTAAAGGTTTTCACTTGAAGAAAAATCGGTTCATAAAAAAATCGTTCTTTTAAAACTACGTCTGGGGATGGCATGTTTACGTCCGATTGAAGATCGATCTTTCTCATTTTTGCAATACTAAAGATCGGCGATCTCAGAAATGATCGATCTTTATTGTTATTGGAAACGGAGTCTTAGATTTCTAATGATTTTAAGTAATTATCATCAAAATAAAAAGGAACAACATTCTTAAACAAAATTAAAATTCATGATACCGGAAGCAAAATTCTGTCTTGTCTTTCAGATGTACTTTGATTGAACAATGATATTATATAAAATGTCTTCACTATTTTAAAAAGAATTTCTGTTCAACACGTATAAAGCACTATGAATAACCTGAAATGAAATGTACAGAAGCATTCGTGTGTACTTTTGTACAACGCATTGTTTTCCAACCACCGCATTTATATTACGTGTCTGTGATACTGACTGAAAACTAAGTACTATCATGTGTAGATTACTGTGAATTTATCGTAGTTTAAAACAAACAAACAACAAAACAGCAAATAACGAGAACTGGGTTGTCACTAATTTGTGAGAATATAGCCTAAAACGGCCGAACGTCTTTCGACGTTGTTTTTAGAATTGGCGCAATGTGTTCCCGCCAATTCAAATTGTTAACCCCTTTTTTGAAATATCTCTTTTTCCGTTACGGTGACCCCATCTTTTTATTTCCTTATTTTGTTTAGATATAAACAACGCATATTCTATTGAAGACTCATGGAGAAATTATTGGTCAATTTTTTTTAAACTTATTTTTTTAAAAGGTATTTCACAATAAAAAAAAAGGCGGGAAAACTATTATAGCGACTTATCATTATTATTTTCCATTCAGTAAAGGGTGATATTATTAAAATAGTTTGTATTAACAACTAGGTTAACAAAACAGACAAGTTTTTATTGGATACGGACTTTAAAAAAAATATTACACTGCTATTGACTAGAAGTCCCAATTTCCAAATTCCGTGAAAAAGATGGCGTTTTAAATCGAAAACGAGGTCGGTGACTCCATTTTTTTATTTGCTTATTTTAAAGCTTTTACCTAGCCTAAAGTAAAAATAAAATATAAAGAAGATATTATTGGTAGATCTGAATAGAAGGATTTGTCTTTTAAGAGACAACAACTCGACCAATACAAAGACAACAGCCGAAGGCAACCAATAGGTATTCAATGCAGCGAGAACTCCCGTACCATTCCTAATGGCACAGGAAATGTCATTTACATTGCAGATTTAGGAAACGTATTATCTTTCTTTTGATATTTCCCTATTATTCTTTACATTTAGAAACCTTTTCTTATATCATATGAACACACACATCGTTAGGATTTATTTTCTGTCAATATTGCTGTTTCCAATTCATTCATTGTAGTAAAAGAACCAACAACCGAGGAACCACTCGAATTAGAAACCTTACTTGACAAATTATGATCGTCAAAATCCGAGGAGTACAAAGAAGCTTCCTCCTTTACACTGAATACCGACTGCATTTCTATTGGAGAAAGAGCCATTCTGTTCGGAGTTAGTATGTCCGATGGGGTTATAGAGTTTCTTTTTAAAATAGGTTCTGATATTTTAAATTTTTTTGTCTCATTTTGCTGGTTCATCCCCTCAGATATGGTATCAATACTAACAGAATGATTGTTTTCAGATATACAGTCACTCACACCAGATGACGTCATGTCTGATGTACTGGTCTTGTGTAGTGACGTCGAATGACCAACTTTCGATGACGCATTAAGAGTTTTCTGCTGACGAAAAAGACTCATCAAATTTTTCCAAGGACGTTTCTTCGTTTCTCTAATAGGTTCTTGTTTTTTAATAGTGTCTGTGTTTTTTATTTGAGGAAACGCCAGTCTTTTACGTCGCCCATAATGATAAAATTTATAAATTTTCTTTTCACGTCCATCACGTTTCCGCTTCCGGTATACACAAAAATCAGCAGAAATCCATACAGCCACAATTATGACTGTTATTCCCATGATTAACACAACAAGTACGTCTTTCTCCATTTTTGGTAGATCATTGACTCATAAAGGTTGATATAAAGATGCCTTTATTCTGGAAAAAAAGAAATTTTAAATAACAACTACAAAGGCTACAAATGATGTCTTTAACTAGTATGAACGTATTTCATATACTATTGAATTAAAAACTATTGATTTCACACAAAAAAAAGGTATTTTAATTTACATGTAACTAGTTTCACAAATATCATACAAAATACATGTACATCGTTTGGCAGGTTTAAGCTATACATGTACTTAGCTTTACAGGTATCCGATATACTTGTACGTAGTTTCGCAGATGTCAAATATACATGTTCTCAGTACCACAGATGTCAGATTTACATGTACTAAATATCACATATGTCAGATAAAAATGAAAATGGAAATGGGGAATGTGTCAAAGAGACAACAACTCGACCATAGAACAGACAACAGATATATACTTATACTTTTTATCACAGATATCAAATACTAGTATACATGTTCATGTACTAAAGTTAAGCAATTTTCAGCTAAATAGACGTTCTTAGTCTCGTAAATGTCAGATATACTTGTACTTAGTTTCGAAAGACGCATGTGAGATTGATATATGTACTAAGTATATCTCAGATGTCTGATGAACATGTAATTTGTATTACAGATATCATATATACATGTATTTAGTTTAACAGACATCGGATATATACATGTACTAAGTATCCCAGATGTCAGATATACATGTAACTAATATCACAGACATCAGATATACATGTACTTAGTTTAACAGATATCAACTACATTTATACATGTACTTAGGTTCACAGATATCAGATAGAGATGTAGGTAGTTTAGCAGATGTCAGGCACACGTGTGCGTAGTATCATATATATATATATATATATATATATCAGATATACACGACTGTACTTAGTTTCACAGATGTAAGAAAATTATGTACTTACTTTCGCAAATGTAAAATTACCCGGGATGTCAGCTTACTTGTATAATGTAATGGAGTTTCATATTAGATTTCTATATATCCATGATTTATACCTTAAAAAATAGCAATAACATTGACATTTATTTATGAAATATTAACAAAACATAATTCAGAGAAATGAAATTGTCTTATAATAAATTTAATTCAATGTTTGATAAAGTATATCTTAATGTCAGGTAATACCGTATTCTCTTGTTAATTCGTATAGAGGAGATGATAGAAATAAGAAGATGTGTAATGAGTGCCAATGAAACAAGTCTCCATCCAAGTCACAATGTGTAAAAAGTAAATGAAATCAATACGTTGTAATTTCATGCGTCCGAAGCGCTTTTTTGGATTTGCCTTCATTAGAAACGCTCAAAGCCGAATATTTGATAACCAATGATGCATAACGACCGAACACGTTAAAGGGCTTTTTGTCAACACAGGCTTGCTCGGTTTGATGGGATGAAATAATGACAAACAAACAAATATTTAAGAATTGAAAACTGTCATTTATTATTAAAATGACGAAGAAGCAACACAATAAAAACATGTATAATGAAATCAATAAATCATATTTATAAACAACATATATGGTTATAATAACAAAACCTTATTGACCAATCCCATCAAAGATGGGGTTACATTCGCCCATCAGAGTTGGTGTTACATTCGAATATAAACACTGACATATTGTTTAACCAAATAAAACATGAATACTCAATACCCATTATTAAACAAAATTAAAATATTTAAATTTAAATTGGTTAAAAAATAATGAAAAATCCGAATTAGCTATCCAGGGAGGGATGGTAAGTATAAGTTTTAGTTCTAAAATTTTCCTGCCACTTCTAACTGCAACTGAAGCGCCTTCTGATAATATATATAACATGATCAGGGGAAGAAATAACTTGGTATTTGCGTTTCTCTCCCGAATAAGGACAAAGAGTTATGCCGCTTTCCATAGTACCGCCTAGTTTGCCAAAAAATCATTTTGAATAAAATTAGCATTTTTGTCAACACAGGCTTGCTCAGTTTGATGGGATGAAATAATGACAAACAAACAAATATTTAAGAATTGAAAACTGTCATAAAGGGCTATAAAGTATAAACAAAAAAGGACTTAGACAATAGCCAAATCCATGTAAGACTAACTTTGCCTGATGGTTATGAAACCTTAGTTTCTGTATAGTTTCAAAATTTTTAATCGGAAAATTGTAAAAGAATTTATACCAATGTAGATAGATTGTTTAGATAGGTCAACTACTATCAAAGTAAACAATTGCTATAGGTCAAAGCACGGTCTTTAACACGGAGCCTTGGCTAATCCGCACAGCAAATTATAATTAAAGGGTCCAACATAACCAGTGCAAAACATATTAAAAAAGGAATCAACGGTCTAATCTATATAAAAAAAAACGAGAAACGAGAAAGAAGAAACATGCAATAAAATAATTACTTACATAGGTATTTAATGCATTAAGTATTTTTTCCAGATAAAACAGTATCCTTTTTCTATGGGAAATTTACAAACATATATTCATAAAAACTTGTTAATTTAATATACAAATTGTTTATATATTAAACATTTAATCATTCCACTCGATCACTACTTATTTGAAAAGAATTTATGAATAAGTGTAGCTGTCTAATCCGCTTTATCTGAATTTTTAAGAACTTCAAATCAATAATTTTTTTTGTATTAAAAGTTAAACCTTAAACTATTTCACAACACATGTGTTGCTTCTACAATACGTCCATAAAGTTAAATAAATAATCTATTTTTTCCTGATCAATTTTGAATTTAAATTTTTATTATACTACAAGTGTGGATAGTTTGTTTGGATGTGTGACAGTATTTTCTGACAAAAAGAGTTCTCTGTTATATTGAATGGTTAGACTACAAGTATTATTATTGGAATTTGATATAACTTACAAAATATTACACCAAATTAAACAACTGATATTTATTCTACATATGCACGCAAAAAAAACCAGTATTTATCGATGTTTTGCAGTATTTAAAATCTTATTTATAAAAGCACATCTTTTTTTCAAGAATTTCAATAATTCCTACTAACTACATGTCATTTTCTCTCTTTTGAAAAGAAATAATGGATATTGCAATTGGATTTTTATGCCTGCTTAATTTTTAACATGAAATTTTACAATAATTAACCCAACACAGATTTACTCAAATAATTAATCTATTCTTCAAAAATATCACCCGAATATCTAATTTGATGTTATCAATTTAGTTGATGCACGATAGTTCCATTTAAATTGAAAAACAACTCAATATTTTATGCAAATTTACTTTAAAAGATAAATTATCAGCACTGATTCCGGAAGTGAGCAACACTGGTTATTTCCGGTATGTTTCAGACTGTTAGTGCAAATTCTGTGAACAGTACATGGAGATCTAAAATATTGTCAATATCTCAGTTTAATTCTAATGATTATTTACCACTTATATCGGTTAAGGGATTATTTTCGAGACTCATTATCTATCTTTTATCTTGTCTAATGTTGTCGATCAATGTTTGTTTAGAGGACTTTGCTATCAATTTGATTATATAAAAAAGAAGATGTGGTATGACTGCCAATGAGACAACTGTCCACAAGATGTCCATAAAATGACACAGACATTAACAACTATAGGTCACCGTATGGCCTTCAAAAATGAGCAAAGCCCATACCGCATAGTCAGCTATTAAAGGCCCCGATGAGACAATGTAAAACAATTCAAACAAGAAAACTAACGGCCTTATTTATATAAAAAAAAATGAACGAAAAACAAATATGTAGCACATAAACAAACGAAAACCACTGAATTACAGGCTCCTGACTTGGGACAGGCACATGCATAAATAATGTGGCGAGGTTGAACATGTAAGCGGGATCCCAACCCTTCCCCTAACCCGGGACAGCGGTATAACAGTACAACATAAGAACGAACTATAAAAATCAGTTGAAAAAGGCTTAACTCATCAGATGGACAAAAATACAAGTGGACGTGGCCGGGAACTTATACATCCCGACACAAAAAGACACAATGAACAGATCTGAGATTACTCGCAGTTATCTGACAGCTAGTTCAAAAGCACACACAACTAATAAAAAAATCACTAGTGTGGATCTAGCCGGCGTTAATATTCATGAGGCTAGCCGTCAATAATATTCATGAGATCAAAACCGCGTTCGATGAAATGTTTTGGGTAGTTATTAGATTGTGACAATAAAATAACTTTTGCTGTTAATATCCAATATGCTTATGCTATTTATAGCAATATAAAGTAATTAGGAAATAGTAAGCCAATAGGTGTCTTCTGCAAGGTCCGCGTCATTTAAAATGAAAGTAAATGAAAAGTTTAATTACATTGCCTCACACAACACAAAACAATTATGAACATTAAAATGTTGTTATTATTGAATCAATGTAAACTATAGTAATTAAAACAAGATGATTAAATATAGGGTAATTAAATGGAATTAATTGTCATATGGGCATTCCATAATCTGTTCGTTGTCTACAAATATAGTCCAATTCTAAAACTAAAATATACAATACATACGATAGTATCACACAATTAAAAGGATCAGAAAAACAAGAAACATAGTTTATTGAAGGAATATAATAAACAGAAAAATAGAAACTGTCAATTACTATTTCAATGACATAATTCTTCTAAATTACGGAGATCAATAAGAGTCTTTAATCTCAACATTACCAGTCCATTTAATTGCCTCTAAAATGGCCCATAGCACTTATGCCCTAGACCCGTACGAGTTAGTCAGAAAAGGATAAGGGGGGTACCCTGGTATATCACAAATTCGAAAATGAACTATTGCCGGCTGGCCAAACGAAGAGATTCTCCACGTAGGCAATGATACCAGAGGAAGAGATACTTATTGCCTTTAAAATGGCCCATAGCACTTATACCCTAGACCCGTACGAGTTTGTCAGTAGAGGGTTCAAAGGGGGATATGGTATCTCGGATACAACGAATTCGAACTGAACTATTGCCGGCTGGCCAAACTAAGAGATTCTCCACATCGACCATTATACCAGAGGTAGAGGTTGGTATTGCCTCTAAAATGGCCCATAGCACTTATGCCCTAGACCCGTACGAGTTACTCAGAAAAGGATAAGGGGGGGAACCCTGGTATATCACAAATTCGAAAATGAATTATTGCCAGCTGGCCAAACGAAGAGATTGTCTACGTGGGCAATGATACCAGAGGAAGAGGTACTTATTGCCTTTAAAATGGCCCATAGCACTTATACCCTAGACCCGTACGAGTTTGTCAGTAGAGGGTTCAAAGGGGGGATATGGTATCCCGGATACAACAAATTCGAACTGAACTATTGCCGGCTGGCCAAACTAAGAGATTCTCCACATCGACCATTATACCAGAGGTAGAGGTTGGTATTGCCTCTAAAATGGCCCATAGCACTTATGCCCTAGACCCGTACGAGTTAGTCAGAAAAGGATAAGGTGGGTACCCTGGTATATCACAAATTCGAAAATGAACTATTGCCGGCTGGCCAAACGAAGAGATTCTCCACGTGGGCAATGATACCAGAGGAAGAGGTACTTATTGCCTTTAAAATGGCCCATAGCACTTATACCCTAGACCCGTACGAGTTTGTCAGTAGAGGGTTCAAAGGGGGGATATGGTATCCCGGATACAACGAATTCGAACTGAACTATTGCCGGCTGGCCAAACTAAGAGATTCTCCACATCGACCATTATACCAGAGGTAGAGGTTGGTATTGCCTCTAAAATGGCCAATAGCACTTATGCCCTAGACCCGTACGAGTTACTCAGAAAAGGATAAGGGGGGGAACCCTGGTATATCACAAATTCGAAAATGAATTATTGCCAGCTGGCCAAACGAAGAGATTCTCCACGTGGGCAATGATACCAGAGGAAGAAGTACTTATTGCCTTTAAAATGGCCCATAGCACTTATACCCTAGACCCGTACGAGTTTGTCAGTAGAGGGTTCAAAGGGGGGATATGGTATCCCGGATACAACAAATTCGAACTGTACTATTGCCGGCTGGCCAAACTAAGAGATTCTCCACATCGACCATTATACCAGAGGTAGAGGTTGGTATTGCCTCTAAAATGGCCCATAGCACTTATGCCCTAGACCCGTACGAGTTAGTCAGAAAAGGATAAGGGGGGTACCCTGGTATATCACAAATTCGAAAATGAACTATTGCCGGCTGGCCAAACGAAGAGATTCTCCACGTGGGCAATGATACCAGAGGAAGAGGTACTTATTGCCTTTAAAATGGCCCATAGCACTTATACCCTAGACCCGTACGAGTTTGTCAGTAGAGGGTTCAAAGGGGGGATATGGTATCCCGGATACAACGAATTCGAACTGAACTATTGCCGGCTGGCCAAACTAAGAGATTCTCCACATCGACCATTATACCAGAGGTAGAGGTTGGTATTGCCTCTAAAATGGCCCATAGCACTTATGCCCTAGACCCGTATGAGTTAGTCTTAAAAGGATAAGGAGGGGGTACCCAAGTATATCACAAATTCGAAATGAATTATTGCCGGCTGGCCAAACGAAGAGATTGTCCCCGTAGGCAATGATACCAGAGGAAGACGTATTTATTGACTTTGAAATAACCTATAGCACTTGAACCCTAGACCCGTACGAGTAAGTAAGTAGAGGGTTAAAAGTGGGGATATGGGATACCGGTTTACAACAAATTCGAACTGAACTATTGCCGGCTGGCCAAGCTAAGAGATTCTCCACATCGACAATTATACCAGAGGTAGAAGTTGATATTGACTCTAAAATGACCCATACCACTTATGCCCTAGACCCGTACGAGTCAGTCAGCAAAGGGAAAGGGGTTTATTGAACTGTTGCCGACTAGCAAAACTGAAAGATTCTCCACTAGGGCCATGATAACAGGGACAAAGGTAGTTATTACCTTTAAAATGGATAAAAGCACTGATGCATTAGACCCGTAAGATTTTTCAGAAGAGGGTTAAAAATGGAAATTAACTATTGTTGACTGGCCATACTAAGAGATTCTCAACGTTAGCCATTATTGGTTAACCTATCGCGGGAGCATAACGTCCGATTTATTGTACTTGTCCATTGTCGACGTCGTACTGTCAGTGACTTCGCCTTGGAATACGAATATGTATATTTAATGTACTGGCTGAACAGTTGTTGTAGTACATATTGCCTTAACTATCATCTTTATTTATGATACCGTGACCCGGATCTCGAAAAAATGAAATCAGTCAGATCGGAGAACAGAAGACAGAAGCGCTGTTACCAGACTATTCCGAAATAGAATTACCGGAGAAATAATATCTCGGAAATACGTTGTGTGTCGCTTTCTCAAAGTCGCTTGCTACAGTAATCCTTAGAGTTTTCCGAAACGTGTTTATCCCAATTCAATCCACTTTTCCATAGATCCTGTATGAGCTTCTTTGTTCGTATTGAGACCGGGCTAAGTATTCTAAATGGATCGTATTTTTTCGAAGAATTTTCAAAATCTCACTTTTTGTTACAATGTCTAGTATTGGAATATCACATTTAGTCCGGCGGCCACAAGTATATTTCAGACGAGTTGTGCACATCCTGATATAAGCATGAACATTGGCATAGACCTTCCTGAAATATTACTCTTTTATTTCAGATAAGAAGGCATTTGAAAAAAAAGTCTCACTGCCGGTTAAATAAAAAATGGCGGACATCATACTTTAATCGGCCCAATATAGAAGGCTAGTACTGTGGATTCATTTATTTTCGTGGGTACCAATTTTCGTGGATTCAGAGAAACTTACATATTCGTGGTTTTACCGAAGTCTGCATACTAGTACAAGCCTTTGTAAAATTTGTCATTCGTTGAACATCAAATTTCGTGGTTTGCCTGTACCAAGGAAATCCACGAGAAATTGGTATCCCACGAATAATAATGAATCCACAGTATGTATAAAGGATCTATCAGCATGCTGCTATAATAATATTTGGTACAAACCTTTGTTATGTAATACTTTTGGATATATTATATAGATAAAATGTCTCTAAAAACCCTACTTTCGGTAGAATCCAATATGGCGGACACTGACTAAAATAAGCTTATTTTTTAGGAAGGGGGATTGAAATGTGTTTTAACGTATTGTTACTATCATTAAATTGTACAGGAACATTTCTTTGATGCTTCCAAGGGATACAATGTATAAGATATATGTCTTAAAAATCCTTTCTTCCGGTAATATTCAAAATGGAGGACATAAATATGTCATTTTTTTATTTTGATATTTATCTTTTTTTCAAAATGTGAAGAAAGTGTTTTTTTTTTTGTGGTGGTCATCAACTTTAGGCTTTAATTTATCCTCTAAACCACTTATCATATTCTGTAGTTAATATTTAAATACAAAGTTAACACTTCCGGTAAAAAAAAAACAATATGGCGTAAATGTCAAAGATGAGTCCTCAATATGTTCGATGTAGAGCTTTGGATAGATTGATTTAATCAAAATAAATTCACTTAAGTACTAAACCTTTTAAAAATTACCACTATTTGGCAAAAAAAACTTGTAAATTCCCAGTTACCACCACATGCACACGACGCAGGGCACGGGAGACTTGATTTTCCTCATAAAAACAACCGCGACAACCTTTCTTACATCCACAATGTGCAAGCTTCTGACAACATGATGAGCCCTCAGAAAGAGTTTTTTAAAAGTGATCCTCTTTGTCCCGTCGTCATTCATTAGCGCCTGGACTTGGTAGCATACGAGCCGATTTCAGGCTCGTCCCCTAAACACGTGTCTTAGTATATTGTACATTTTGCATGCTGGAAAAGACTAGACTAAGTTGATAACCTCAATTAACCTACCCTTTTGCGTAAATAGATATTTCTTGCTTTGTTAACCATGCTAACCCCATATGATTATTTTTTGCTATCTTACAGTAAACACCGGTGATTTAGGCGGATCAATTATCATTTTTTAAGTTAAAGTCACATCTTCAAATGCTATCAATGTCTCCCAAACAGTCTTTTTCCCCCTTTTCAAGAAAACAGAGAACCGTATCACAACCGGAAAATGGATCACAATATTTGTGTGTGATCCCTAATCGCGAGTGCATTTATATATATTTATCCAAAGCTTTTCCTCTTCTTAAACACAATCCATAGTTCGTCTACCCCTATGTCACGGAATATCGAAACAGTAATGACAGCATCATCAGTAACAACTGTTCGAATAATGACTTGTTTAATTTCGTGTTTCACTGCATCAGACACATGCACCATGATTCTAGTGTCAGCCTTTTAATACATATGTATTAATATGGTGTTTAACTTGAAACGCATCACGGCGGTAAAGATAGAATATCCTGAACATGTGTTGCTACAACTGTCATATGTATCCAAGACTTTATCATAGAATGAAATTCAAAACAGTGTGGCTGTGGCCATCGATTGACACATTAAATTCATCCATTGACTGGGACAATTTAGGTGAACGTTTGTATGTAACGACCACTGCTCACTATGTACTTTTTAAAGACACTTAAACTATGGGGTCACCAAAGGTTCTCAACATCTTAATAAAGTAATTCGAAAAATTAATCAGAAATAACACGATGTTTGATTTATACCAATAATATAAATCAAAACATAAAGGTTATTCCTGATTAATTTATCGAATTATTTTATAATTAAAGGCGTTAAGAAACCTTTGGTGACCCCACAGTTTAAATGTCTATCGTAGGTACGTCGTTAACAGTGGTCGTTACAGACAAACGTTCACGTAAATTGTCCCAGTCAATGGATGAATCTGATGTGTCAATCAATGGCCACAGCCACACTGTTTTGAATTTAATTCTAATAGTTTCATGCTTTTTAAGATAAGGGCATAATACCCTATCAGCATACTCGTTATGAAACAACTTGAAACTGTAACAGTGGATGAATGCATATATAGACAATACCGGTAGTTTGAATGCTGCCACAAGAAAAAAGAAATACACTTAGGGGTAAGAGAATACAAAGACGAATCCAGAGTCGAAACAAATCTCAAAATTGGTAAAGTTTTCTGAGAGATGACGACATTAGGAAAGAACTTTTTAGTTTTTATTCACAGGCGCTTGCTCAATAGATTTTGAGGAAGAGTTAGTTGTAGCAACAAATGCTCAGGATGTTTTGTGTTATTCACCACATGATGGTGTTTCAAGTTTAGCCCCGTGTTAAAATGAATAGGCTTATACTATAGAATCAATATACAAAAAAAACATGTGTCTGATGCAGTGATTCACAGACTTAACTGACTCATGACTTGAACAGTCGATACTGATGCTGCTGTCATTGATGTGTCATTATTCCGTGACAAGGGGGCAGATGAACTTTGGCTTGTATTTGGAAGTGGAAAAAGCCTTAGATATAATCTATCCGTGACCTTTCAAGTGCACGTTTACTTGAAAGGGAACTTCGTTGTTGACATGGATGGCGTTTGAAGATGTGACTTAATGATTTAGAATGATGATTGATCAGCCAACATCACCAGATATGGATTTGATAATGCCATTGATAAAACGATACGTGGTTTTGTAGTAAGATCGAACAAACTTAGCAGATGGGGTTTACGAAGCAAGAAAACATGTTTTTGAAAGTGGAAAGACTTATTGATGATATTTGAACGACTCGGTCTAATGTTTTTCATCATGTAAAACGTGCAATATACCATGGCGGGTGTGGATGAGTAACAAGCTTGAGATTTGGTTTCTATGCTTACTATTCCAGACGCTTATAATGGCGGGGAAAATATGAAACATTGGAACCCCTTTGGACAACTCTTTGTGAGGCCTCTTCACCTTATCAGGAGCTTGTACATTATTGATGTAAAAACCAATACCGCCGCTGTCTTAGTAAATGAGGAAAATCAGCTTTCCGATTGTGAATATTTGCGGCCATAAATGATCTGTACTTTTAAAGATGTTTTAGTACTACAGTGATTTTATCTTATTTTCATCAATCTATCCAAATAAAAGCTCTATTTCGAAGATATGGACTGAGGACTCATCTTTGAAATTTACTCCAAATTGGTTTTATATACCGGAAGTGTTAGCTTTGTATTTAATCATTATCTATAGAATACAATAGGTGGTTTAGAAGATAACTTAAAGCCAAAACCAAATGGTAACTGACCAGCACAAAAAAAAACCAGTTTCTTTACATTTTGAAATTAAGTTGAATATTAAAGTAAAATAATGATGTTTCATGTCCGCCAGTTTGACTATAACCGGAAGTAATGCTTTTAAAGACATATGTCTTATGTATTGTATCCATTAGCAGCATCAAAGAAAGGTTCCTGAACAATTTAATGATAGTAGCAATACCCTCCTTTAAAAATAAGCTTATTTTAGTACAATGTCCGCCATGTCGGATTTTACCGAAAGTAGGGTTTTAAAAGACATCTAATCTATATAAAATATCCAAAAGTAGTACATAACAAAGGTTTGTTCCAAATATTATTATATCAGCATGATAAAAACCGCTTTTCACACACTTACACTAGCCTCTGATATTTGGATGATTTAAGTATGATGTCGGCCATTTAAGATTTTTACCGGATGTGAGACATTTTTTTCAAATGCCTCCTTATCTTGAATAAAAGAGTAACGGCTGAGCTGAGTCTATGCCAAATTTTATTCCTGTAGCATGATTTGCACAATTTTTCACAAAGCGGCCGTATTAATTTCTGGTACATCAGATCATCGAATCAGCTATTCCATAACATACCAAGTACTTTTGTGTTTTGTCCGCATATAGTAGTACTTTTTCCGTTTTAGCTAGCTTACGTATATCCACACGGTTTGACGTCCAGGATCGTAGATAGAATCCAGTTTCCTCCATCATTGATCTCCCTTCCTTATAGTCAGCCCACCCTCGTTCTGTAAACTTAACAGAATGTTGTACCAGACACAAGTTGGTTCCTTTTTCCTTTTTCCTTTTTCGATATTCAAATTTTGAAAAATATTACAAGTCCAAACTGAATTTTTTTTTTCCTCCAAAAAATTTTTTCCTCAAAATTTTTTTTTCCTCTAAATTTTTTTTCCTTAAATTTTTTTTTTCCTCAAAATTTTTTTTTCCTCAAAATTTTTTTTTCCTCAATTTTTTTTTTCCTCAATTTTTTTTTCCTCAAAATTTTTTTTCCTCAAATTTTTTTTTTCCTCAAAAAGTTTTTCTTCAAATTTTTTTGTCATTTCCTTATTCGTTTTCTTTTTTTTCGATTATCATCATTATTTGATTCCCATTTCCTTATTCGATTTTCATTTCCTTATTCGATTTTCTTTTCCTTATTCGGTTTCTTCTTCCTTTTTCAATATTCATTTCTTTTTTCGGTTTCTATTTCCTTATTGGATTTTCATTTCCTTATTGGATTTCCATTTCCTTATTCAATTTTCATTTCCTTATTCGGTTTCTTTTTCCTTTTTCAATATTCATTTCCTTATTTGGTTTCTATTTCCTTATTCAGTTTCTATTTCCTTATTGGATTTTCATTTCCTTATTCGATTTCCATTTCCTTATTCGATTTTCATTTCCTTATTCGGTTTCTTTTTCCTTTTTCAATATTCATTTCCTTTTTCGGTTTCTATTTCCTTATTCGGTTTCTATTTCCTAATTGGATTTTCGTTTCCTTATTTGATTTCCATTTCCTTATTCAATTATCATTTCCTAATTCGGTTTCTTTTTCCTTTTTCAATATTCATTTCCTTTTTCGGTTTCTATTTCTTTATTCGGTTTCTATTTCCTAATTGGATTTTCGTTTCCTTATTTGATTTCCATGTCCTTATTCGATTATCTTTCCTAATTCGGTTTCTTTTTCCTTTTTCAATATTCATTTCCTTTTTTGGTTTCTAGTTCCTTATTCGGTTTCTAGTTCCTTATTCGGTTTCTATTTCCTTATTGGATTTTCATTTCCTTATTCAATTTCCATTTCCTTATTCGGTTTCTTTTTCCTTATTCGGTTTCTTTTTCCTTTTTCAATATTCATTTCCTTTTTCGGTTTCTAGTTCCTTATTCGGTTTCTATTTCCTTATTGGATTTTCATTTCCTTATTCAATTTCCATTTCCTTATTCGGTTTCTTTTTCCTTATTCGGTTTCTTTTTCCTTATTCGGTTTCCATTTCCTTTTTCGATATTCAAATTTTGAAAAATATTAAAAGTCCAAACTGAATTTTTTTTTTCCTTCAAAATTTTTTTTCCTCAAAATTTTTTTTTCCTCAAAATTTTTTTTCCTCAAATTTTTTGTTTCCTCAAAAAAAAATTTCCTCAAAATTTTTTTTCATCAATTTTTTTTTCCTCAAAATTTTTTTTCCTCAAATTTTTTTTTTCCTCAAAATATTTTTCCTCAAAAAGTTTTTCTTCAATTTTTTTTCTCATTTCCTTATTCGTTTTCTTTTTCCTGTTTCGATTATCATCCTTATTTGATTTCCATTTCCTTATTCGATTTTCATTTCCTTATTCGATTTTCTTTTCCTAATTCGGTTTCTTCTTCCTTTTTCAATATTCATTTCCTTTTTCAGTTTCTTTTTCCTTATTCGGTTTCTATTTCCTTATTGGATTTTCATTTCCTTATTCGATTTCCATTTCCTTATTCAATTTTCATTTCCTTATTCGGTTTCTTTTTCCTTTTTCAATATTCATTTCCTTATTTGGTTGTTATTTCCTTATTCAGTTTCTATTTCCTTATTGGATTTTCATTTCCTTATTCGATTTCCATTTCCTTATTCGATTTTCATTTCCTTATTCGGTTTCTTTTCCTTTTTCAATATTTATTTCCTTTTTCGGTTTCTATTTCTTTATTTGGTTTCTATTTCCTAATTGGATTTTCGTTTCCTTATTTGATTTCCATTTCCTTATTCGATTATCATTTCCTAATTCGGTTTCTTTTTCCTTTTTCAATATTCATTTCCTTTTTCGGTTTCTAGTTCCTTATTCGGTTTCTATTTCATTATTGGATTTTCATTTCCTTCTTCAATTTCCATTTCCTAATTTGGTTTCTTTTTCCTTTTTCAATATTCATTTCCTTTTTCGGTTTCTAGTTCCTTATTCAGTTTCTATTTCCTTATTGGATTTTCATTTCCTTATTCAATTTCCATTTCCTTATTCGGTTTCTTTTCCTTAATTGGTTTCTTTTTCCTTATTCGGTTTCTTTTTCCTTTTTCAATATTCATTTCCTTTTTCGGTTTCTGTTTCCTTATTCGGTTTCTATTTCCTTATTCGGTTTCTATTTCCTTATTTGGTTTCTATTTCATTATTGGATTTTTGTTTCCTTATTCGATTTTCATTTCCTTATACGATTTTCATTTCCTTATTCGGTTTCTTTTTCCTTTTCCAATATTCATTTCCTTTTTCGGTTTCTATTTCCTTTTTCGATTTTCATTTCCTTATTCAGTTTCCATTTCCTTTTTCGATATTCAAATTTTGAAAAATTTTACAAGTCCAAACTGATTTTTTTTTTCTCCTTCAAAATTTTTTTTCCTCAAAATTTTTTTTCCTCAAATTTTTTTTTTCCTCAAATTTTTTTTTCCTCAAAATTTTTTTTCCTCAATTTTTTTTTCCTCAAATTTTTTTTTCCTCAAAATATTTTTTTCCTCAAAATATTTTTCCTCAAAAAGTTTTTTTCGTTTCCTTATTCGTTTTCTTTTTCCTTTTTCGATTATTTATAGTATAACTAATCGCCGTATTTGTATATCAAAAATAAGACAACGCGTGACCGAACGACGCATGGATTAAACGAGTGCGCAGCACGAGTTTAATCCATAGCGTCGTTCGGTCACAAGTTGTCTTATTTTTGATATTCAAATACGTTGATTAGTTATACTTTTTATTACATTGGCTAATGGCTTTTTTTTAAGAAATTAATGTTAGAAATGTAAGGAACTATATGTTTTTCTTACGCATTCACAATTTGTTTTGATCCGACGTTATCGACGTCTTGACAACGCCTATTATCGGTCGTCCCACTGTCTATATCACTCTATTCAGCTCTTAATATTATACAAATATAGCCTTTGTATGAGGTCGATACAAGGATATATTGACCTGAAAGAAGTATATTGACTGAGAACGAAGTCCGAGGTCGATATACTTCTTTGGGTCGATATATCCTGTATTGACCTCATACAAAGGCTATATTTGTTACATTATTTATTTCCGACCATATTTGTATCAAAATCGTCATTTCATTTTGTTGGAATTTTATAGATATCATATTGTCTCCTTAACAATACAAAATATTAGTTGTTATTTTAATTGCTTTTTTTTTTGTTTGTTTGTCATCTTAAGTATTTGAAGATTTTTTCCGTCAAATAATCGATCACAGATATCATCTGTTTCAAAACGTTAAGATCGTTTAATAATATCCTGAAATTCAATACATGACGTCACAAAGTTTATCGGTTTTTATATTTTCTAAAAATAACCGTGCAATATGCTTTTTGCCGTACAATATGCTTTTTGCTATCCGCCGTTTTCTCTCTACCTTCGAAAATATAGTTTAACATGTGACTATCCCTAAACGAATCAAATTTGTTAAAATATACAAATTAATAATATTATTCCGTATCATGTCTTTGTGACGTCAAATACGTTGACCCGGCCTTAATAACTTTGACCCTGACATATCAGCGACGTCATAATGTTTGAACCGACGTTAATTAATAACTTTGACCCGAACTTATCAAGTCATCTTTTGTGTGCTGGTGAAACAAAGAAAACACTTCCGAAACACGCAAATATAGCCCGATAAATCGATTATCAGATTATCTGCATATTGATATTGTAAAATATCAGCTGCTTGACATTATATGAAGGCTTGTTGATCTCGTTCGCTACGCTCACTCGACAAAGAGCTTCATATTATGTCTAGCAAATGATATTTTACGATATCAACATGCAGATAACCTGATAATCGGTACTTATTGTATGACGTCAGAGAGTGAAATAACCACGTTTATTTCACATGTGAAATTATCGGTTTTTATTTAACTGGGAAATCAATGTAATTCATTGCAACCAATGTAATAACATTCCTTATTCGGTTTCTTTTTCCTTATTCGATTTTCATTTCCTTATTCGGTAACTTTTTACTTATTCGGTTTCTATTTCCTTATTTGGTGTCTATTTCCTTATTCAATTTTCATTTCCTTATTCGGTTTCTATTTCCTAATTCAATTTTCATTTCCTTATTCGGTAACTTTTTCCTTATTCGATTTTCATTCCTTGTTCGGTTTCTTTTTCCTTATTGGGTTATTATTTCATTGTTATAATATTAGATTTCCATTTCCTTATTGGGTTTCTATTTCTTTATTCAGTTTCTATTTCCTTATTCAATTTTCATTTCCTTATTACTCTTTATCGTTAAAAAAGGGTTCAGACAGACGAACAGACAGACGGACAAACGGACGCACAGACCAGAAAACATAATGCCCCTCTACTATCGTAGGTGGGGCATAAAAACGAACTGGAAAGTCTATATGAGACTTCAAAATGTTGTAACAGTGGCGGATTCAGAAGGGGGTTCCGGGGGCTGGAACCTCCCTTTTTCGGCCGATCAATGCATTTGAATAGGGACATATAGTTGGAACCCGCTCCCTTTTTAAAATGGCTGGATCTGCCCCTGTATAAGATGTGCATTTATAAGCTGTTTTGTAAGAACAAATGTCCCTACGTAACAATACATGATATATTATGAAATGCCAGCGTATTCCCGATTTTGATATTACATGCCCCATTTTTTACTCCTTTTACAGAAGCGACAAATGACAACCTCAGTAACCAGGTCAATAATTTTCTATATATAGATCGGAATACCTTTTAGTTATTTAAAAGACTCTGATTAATATCGGTTAGGGAAATTTTTTCCGGAACTTTATATAAATAAAAAAGAATAGGATATAGATAGCAATTATCGTTACTAAGTGATGAAAACATCGGGTTATTCAATGAAATATGACTTATAGTGGAGGGGGCATTAAGTTTTTCCAGCTTTGTCTGTGTGTATGTCCGTACGTCAAGAAATTAGTTTTTTTTCTTTTATCTTGAGTTTGCCTCAACAAAATGTTAAGAAACTTATACACAATCCGTATTACAACAAAATACAGATCACATTTGAATTTTGGTGGCGTCATTTATACCATTCTAGGGTTATGCGCCTTAACAAATTAAAAAAAAATACTGATTTTTGTGTTTCCGTTTTCTTTCATAAGTTTGCCCGACATCAAAATCAAGACATATACACAATACATTTGCAGTAAAGAAACAGCGTCTTTATTGCTGTTCTCTTGACAAATACATTGAGATCTTTTACACAGAGAAATCATTCTCGTTTCAATGAAAGTTGAAAGACAGTCCCTAGCACCGGTTTGAGCAGAATTGTTTGCTAAAGTCAATATCGTCACAGTTGTATGTGGCATAGAAGACATACATATGCGAGGCAATATGAACAATTTAATATGAACAGCTGGCAAAGGCTACTTGGCAAAATCTGTCATGGATTGCCCGACTATTTCACTTATACATTAGTATAAAACGAGACACATTTAAAGTGAAATACAGGGTAAGTTACTAGAGGTTGTATGTATATATATATATATAATCCCTCAAAAATGAAGTTTTAGGTGGTATGTACATATGATTAACTAAGAGTGTTCCGTCCTGCCTGTCGGTTTGTCCATAGATCTGGGAAGTACTAGAACACTACATTATGTAGGTGGTCTTTTTACCGGGCACAGAAAAAAATCCATCATACTTGTCATTTTTACCGCGCTGAAGTACGTCCATTATTCATTATTCATTATTCAAAATTCAATAATGAATAATGAACTAGTTCACTATTCACTATTCAATGTTAAGTAATGAATGATGAAATAGTTTAGGTTTCATTATTCAAGTTGGAGCGGTGAATAGTGAAATAAAAATAACTGACACTGTAGCTAAATTCCGTATTTTTAAATTCGTCATTTTAGTGTTATCAAACGATCATTCAAATTATTATAAAAAAAAACACTCTGTAAATCTTTAATACAGTAGTTCAGGGAAAGCTTGTTCGCGACCTAGAATTCTGAGTGGGTCAAGCGTTTAATTAAAACTCATGCGAGAATATACGAGATTTGGTTGAACTGGGGGCAAAGTCATATATATGGTACACATCAATATTCGGTGTTTAATAGGCGTTTATTAGGACGCTGCCGCTTTCCCATTTACCTGTGAAGTCGTTGAGTGTCATCTGTTTTTTGTTTGTTTATGTTTATGTGTAATAAAGTAAAATAAGTAATATTTTGAAAAATCTCGGGACATAGTGTTTAAAAATTACGGGAGAAAATTGGAAAAGAAAATTGAAATTACTGCTTGCAAAAAGCCAAAACGAAATGTTTGATAAAGAAGGAACGAGGTCCTTCAAGTCCCTGAAAGCTGTTAAGAACTTTGAAGAAGTTTATGTGCAGAAATATAATTTTTTGTTGATTGAGAATAATTTCCAGAAACATGCTGGTGTAATGGCATTAATTGCCAAAACAGTATAGCATACAATGGTGACACTACATAATTTATTCTCTTTAGCCTTTTTTCGGGAGAATATAAATAAACAATCTAAACCATATGATTGTCATGTAAGACGGAGCTTTTTGAAAAGTTTTTGCTGGTCATAACACATAGTCGTAATAAATGATATTATGCGATGTATTCAATAAAAATAAACATCATGGCTTCATAAATGTTATGTTTTCAATATTTTATAAATAATCTGACCGTTAAACCTTGGTACAGTATATACGTTCCTTGTTCAAACCATAATAAAAATATAAAGTTCCCATAAAATCAAACAGCTACAGATCGTCATATGGAATTAAAATCTTAGCAAAAAAGCCGCACCCACTTATAAGATATATAAATGTCTTTACTCTGACTGTTGCATTTTGAACACACGAGTGAAAGTCGAGCGCAATGTAGAACAAAATAGTTTCAACATTCATATATCGTTATCATGATCTTGACCTGCATGAATATGCATTTAACTTGCAACTGGACGATTAAACAAAACGGTTATTGACGAATGCACGAAAACCTTTACTTCAGACAAAACATGAAATTAACTGTTCATGAAAAACGAAGTCCATCTAGTAGTAAACTACGGAAAAATGAAAATAAATATTTGCAAAATTTTGCCCTGGATACTGTATTTTGGACAGAAAGAAGCTCCCAATTTCCCGAAATTCCATTATGTTTGACAACGATTTTGATGTAAAACAAAACTTTAACCACAGACTGAACCTAAATGCTGAATTAGTCGGCGTGAATGCTGACGACGGGACCTAGCATCGCTAAGTATCGCTTTCGCGAAACTTGTCAAAAAGAAGGATGTTTGTCAAAAGATCCAAGTAGGCAGCTATTTCACTCATAAATCTTAAAGACCTCCTTGCTTTCGACAAGACGACAATAATTGTTTTCTTTTTGTCTAGGGGGGGGGGGGGGTCTTTTTTCTATAGTAATTGTAGTATAACAAAAAAAATCGCATTTAGTATCATTTTTCTACCTACTAACGTGAATTTTCTGACACAAAGATAAATATACGACAGTACTGTGCATTAAAAGTATGTAATCAAAATTGCCAAACTATATGAATCCCGGCTTCACAATATATCAAAATAAAATGCTGAACGACCCATCTCCCCGTCCTTTCAAAAATTGTCAATATCCGATGCATTTGAATTAAGCACAAAACATTTATGTAAATACACGCATGCAATCAGGGCTAGCATTTTGAACATATATTTTAATGGTACCTAACTGTCAGACATGATTACGATTATTAAAAGGGTATATAAATTGTCTCTAACTGTCGCCTGGTGAGATTAATAGTTTAAGGTAAAACTTTATGATACCATATGGCCTAGGTGTTGATTGACTTTTATTTTTATGACCTAAGATCAGTTCCTCAGATATGGTAATGAAATAGCACCTGTACCTTCTTGAATATACAGACGATCTGCTAAGTGAACATCACAGCATGAATCTGTCCATTTTTGCGTGAAGGTAACATTCAAAGTCAGGTGACATATATCTAACCGTTCCTTTTGTAATTAAGATTAATTAACATAACGGTCAAAATAGTCTGTTTTAATATGTCAGTGGAATCTTCAGCTTTAGAAGAATGTAACAAACTTTGTATTTATTAACGATATAAAGTAGTATTTGGTTTTGAAAGATACTTAGATTTTCATTGTAATGTATCTATATTAACAAAATTGTGTAGCGGCACACTTAGATTAAATGTTGAAGTTGGTCGTTATGAGAAAATAGAATTTGTATATGTTGCAATATGAATGTTTTGGAAGACGAATATCATTTTGTTTTATCATGTCCAACGTATAGATCTGTGCGCATAGAATTTTATATTTATTCTACTATTCTTGGCCAAATCGGCACAAGTTAGATAATTTATTCTAAATCTCTGACAGTAAAACTATATGCATTTATTCAAATGCAGCCGCTTGGAAAATTAGATCACATATAATGTCATAATATTATGTATACTCTGTAACTTCTGTTCTCTGCTGCCTTTTATTTGTCATATGTTGTATATATTTTCGTTTGCCATAGCATGTGAAAATAAATTATGTATATGACTACAGTAATAACGATGCCGATCTGGTAAATCAATAAACTGATAATGCCCCCAGTTTATCAAATTTCGTATCTAATTAGTCGATAACGCAAAATCACGATCGATCTTGCACATGCGCATTGCTTCCCTGAACTAGAGTATTTCATTTATTTATTTAGTTTCGGAGGATATAAACTTATGGCTTTTTCTTAACTATTTTTAAAAGAAATTCCATGTATGGACAACCTGAATACCAAAACATATATATATATATATATCAAAATTAAAATACTCTACGTTGTCTTTTTTTATTTTCTCTGGACCTTTGCTATTCTTCATCCTCTGATTAAAGATATAACAAGTTGATTGTGCAGCAATGACCATTAGAGGGGTCACGGAGGACCTAAATGACAAAACACGCGTCAAAATTAAGGAATAGCCAATTTTGAATAATGAAATGGATATTTTGAATAATTGAATGGACTGCTGTTACCCTTCTGCCCCGAATAATAGATAAACCTTATAACTCATTCGTAAGCTTATTAAGAGAGGAGCAAAAGGTATCATGATAGCCAATATGTTCCGCAACGCATATAAGAGGAGTACCGACGGACTTAATATCGAAATACGCGTGAACATTGAGAAATAGCTTATTATGTATAATGGAACGGACTGCTGCAACCCGTCAGCTCCTAATTACGATAAAAATTATACACCAATAAAAAGCTTATTGATACATAAATACACTGATATTTAACAATATGTGCGGTAATGACCATTAGAGGGGTTACGGAGGACCTAAATGCCAAAACACGCGTGAAAATTAGGAAATAGCCAATTTTGAATAATGAAATGGATATTTTGAATAATTGAATGGACTGCTGTGACCTTTCAGCCCGTATTTACAGATAAACTTTATACCTCATTCGAAAGCGTATTAAGAGAGGAACAAAAGGTATATAATCAATATATTTCGCAACGTTCATAACAAACGACATTGTGTGTACTCGATTATGCTTTCAAACAACCGTTGCAAGTAGTAACCGTTGCAACGAACGGTTTGTGATTAAGATTTATTTCCCTTGAAATTGCACAGACATAAACAAGCTAAAAATAAAATATTTTCATATTTTTTTCAAATAATCGCCTGTTATACAGATACAACAGTTTAAATTGAATAAGTTGGCAATTTTTTATAGTTTAAACATATTTATTCATCATCTATACAAATATATAATCATACAAAATACACAATAATAACAGGATTCGGAAACAAGCTATATATAATAGCTTATATTAATCCGTTTCCTTGAAATACCCACTCCAGTTAACTATTACATAAATATAGCATGCAATATTACAATGATATGGAACAAGAATAAATAAGTAACTATATAACTGAATAAGAAAGGAGAAAAAAAAGAATTCTAAAATAATGAAAATAAATACAACAAAAGAAGAAAAAAAAAATTGTAAAAAAAAGAAAAGAAAAGAAAACTACACTGAAATACTATACACATGTTTAGATGAAATGCAACTTTGTGAAAATAGTGAATAACAATTTATCTTGTAAATCTCTTGCACTTAAGTAAGAATTTTTGTACTTTTCCAAAAATATCTTTATTTTGGTCTAAATTTAGAGCTTGTGATCCAAATAAAAGTAAATCCGTGTTTAGTGTGACTGGATAATTAATTGAGAAAATTATGTCATTACGCAATTTGTCATATTTTTTACAATGCAATAAGAAATGAGCTGTAGACTCGATCAAACCACACGAGCAGTTTGAAGAATCTACTAGATTTCGTTTGAACAAATGTTCATTTAGAGAACTACTATTCATCCTTAACCTGGCATGCAATACTTGACCCATTCTTGTACCAGTGTAGTAAAAATTAGGGCATTTATTATTTGGGTTTCTTATACGACTTTTAAAAATGCTTAAAGACGTAGAATTTCTCGTTTGGTCTGGTAACTTATTCCACAATTTAATAGACGAAGGAAGGAAATAATCGGAGTATAGATTAGTTCTTGTACGAATTTCCGAAGTATTTTGAGTCTGACGAGTCAAATGGTTATGTAAATTAACTATTTGATTTGCTACCAAGTTTTGTAAATAATCTGGAGTTTCATTATTCACCATTTTATAAAACATAGTGAGCTTATGTGTTTCCCTTCTTTCTGAAAGTGTTTCCCAACCCGTTTCCTCATAAAGCCTCTGTATCGAACAGGGATCTCCATGGATGAAAATTGAACCATGGAGGAACTTTCCCCATCACATACTGTGTCTACGCTTTACAGTGTAGCGTGATCGAAAGTATTGCATCCCTCCCTGTAAGGAATGCATATAAGGAATGGTAAACAGACTGATACATTGCTTATTTAAATTATTTCCTTATACAAGTATCAATATTTTCATTAATTGCCATTTGTAACCATTCAAATGCCAAGCCTTCATGGTCCCCCTTAGTCGAGAATGACCAAAAGCTGTCATGAAGGTTCCCATGTAGTTTTCTTGCTATTTTTGGTAATTGTTATGGGGGTTAAAAATCATGTGGAGCTTATTTTTCACGGACACTGTCAAATTCAGAAGTCATGATGATGAACCCATTACCGGTATTGCTGATTTGCAGCAACAACAAAACGATTCGTACGGGTTATGTAAAAGGTTGAAGAGATTTTTAGGGCAAAAGTTGACAAATGAAAAGGTTTTTAATGACTTTATCTAGCAAGTTGATGCTATGCAACATGCATCTTTCGAGTCAATCGTAACTACTCGGCACTGCATAGCGAGAATGGCCGAGTAGTTACGATTGCTTTCAAGTCTGAATGTAAACCGGAAACGCGGATGTATCAATTTGATTGTAAACTACGAAATGAATTCGGAATTACGATACGTTATTTCTTTGGGTGAACAGTAAATATTTTTAAAAGTTTTTACTTTTTAACTTTTAAAGTAATTCTATATTATCGTTACAGCAGTACTCGAATTATTTGCGATGAAATAATGTTAATGTTTTACGTCTTATTTTGTACTTCTTAAAAAAGGGGGATGCTGATTGCGTAAGTCAATATAAAAGCACGTGTTCGACTTGTTTAACTGTTTTCTTTGTAATTTATTCCCACCTGTAACAATTCTCATAGCTTCAATTTGAACATTTTCCACTCTATTAATCAAATATTGTGTTTGATTATCCCAAATGACAAATGACATCCCCGTACTCTAATATTGGTCGAATATATGAAAAATACATGTTTTCTAAAGTGAACCTATTCAGTATAAAACGCATCTTCCTAAGGATATTTATTCTATTATATGCACGTTTAACTATATATTCAATATGAACATTCCATAAGCCATTATTTGAGATAATAATACCTAAATGTTTATGAGAAGAAACTTCTTGAAGATCAGTGTCATTCATTTTTAAGATCGGATGACTAGGTTTTATTGATTTTCTTGAAACAATCATGGTTTCTGTTTTTTGTGAGTTAAAGTTTACAAGCCACTTAGAGGACCACATATGAATTTTATTCAGATCTCCATTTAGAACTTCAGCAGTATTTTCAGGGGTGTCTACTGTCAAATAAATACTAGTATCGTCTGCAAATAATTTAATAGTAGCTTTAATATCAGTCACTATGTCGTTAATAAAGATAAGAAAAAGTAGCGGACCTAAAATTGAGCCTTGTGGGACACCTGCATTTATCTGTCTCCATGTTGAATTGCTTCCATTCAAGACCACCCGTTGACTCCTCTCAGATAGATAATTACAAAACCAATTTAGTCAATTTCCAGAAATTCCATATTGTTTAAGTTTTGATAATAGCCCTTTATGCCAAACCCGATCAAAAGCTTTACTGATGTCACAAAAAACCACCCTTATCTCTTTTCCGTTATCTAAAGCTCTACCAAAGTAGTTAAAAATATCAATAAGTTGATTTATGGCAGAATCGCCTTTTGTAAAACCCGATTGATTACGGGTGATTATACTATTTTCAATTAGAAAGTTGTGTACATGTTTATAGACACATCGCTCCATGCACTTTGATAATATGCTTAACAACGAGATTGGTCTGTAATTTTTTACCTCATTACTATTGTTACTCTTAAAAACAGGAGTTACATTTGCTTTTTTCCAATCTGCCGGAAATATAGCTTTAGATAAGGATAAATTAAATAGTTTACAAAAAGGGAATTTTAGCTGTGATACAGCCTCTTTTAATAATATTGGACTTATCAAGTCTGGACCCGATGCCTTATTTGGATTTAAAATCTTTAGAACATCTTCGACCTCACTATCTTTAAGTGTAATGTCACTTAATGTATAGTCTGGAACGGTTAAGTCAGGAATAACAGCTTCGGTATCATCTATGTTTGTCTGCATCGCAAAAAAGTTATTAAATTCATTCGCTTTATCAATATCATTAAATATTAAGTTATCTTCCTTAAGCAGGGGAGGAATACCCGAGTGAGTAGGTTTGATACCATAAATTTGGTTACAAGTTTTCCACCAAGTTCTTGCCGATAAGTTACTATTTGACAATTTTTCAGGGCCGTAACTAGCCACTTTTTATAGTGAGGCAAAATATATTCGGCGAGCGAGCGAAGCGAAAAAGTTTGGGCGAGGGGTATGGGGGCCGCTTAAGGCCCCCAGAAGCTCTGAGAAAAATAACGCAAAATCTTGCATTCTGGGCGTTTCCCAGACTCTTTCTTGCATTAAAACGGCTTAATTAATTTTTATATATTTTTTTCGACAATCAGGTCCCAAAGGAAAAACAAAGATTCATTGTAATTTAAGACTTTAAGGTATTAGAGACAACATTAAAAGACCGATATGTAGGATAAAGCAAAAATCGTAATTCTCATAATTATTGATACCGTATCTGTCTGTCTGTTCTTGTCTTGTATTGTGATTAGACTTTAATTGGTGATTTTTTAATGACTAGATTTAAATATAGTGACATTGCAGTATTAGACTTTAAGTACTAGTACTGTTTAAAAGTCCACACTAGGGACCATCTTCACCTTTTTTTACGGTATCAAGATGAAGAGCAGGAACACAAACTTTGACCATTGATCATTGTATTTTTTCTATGCATTGACTTTGTGTGCGATAATGTCCCCATACTTCTTTATTATCTGTTTAAGGGTCTCAACACGACTTAATGCAAGTTAATCCTTTCAATGTAAAAGGTCATATATATGGCAATACCTTGTTTTTTTTCTTCAAATTATTTGATATCGGGAAATATGTGACCTTAACTTTAATTCAAACAATGTCAGCTATCTAGTTTTATTTACAATAAAACAAACTGTTTTGTATTCTTTGATATAAATCTCAATTATCCATGCAGAAAGGACAATTTTTGTTTGTGTCCACTGAGTAGCATCGCATGTTCTTAAAATATATTTCTCGCAAAATTCTGGACATCGGTGGACATGCAACATTGCAAAACCACGTTTACAAATGAAAATCAACGCTCAGGCTATAGTCATAAAGTAGGACAATAAATGAACAAAAGACAAACCCGGAACACAGAAGTACAAACAATAGACCATCAACTCTGAAAACTAAAATGAAAAATAGAAACATGGATAACGAAAAACATCCAGGGGAAACACCAAAGAGTGAAAAGAACTTGCTTCTTGCAAGACACTTTCCGTGAAAACAATTTGATATGAAAACAACCTTTTGCTTCATTTTTTTTTTTTTTTTGAAATTTTTTACATGAGGCATTTGCCTCATTTGCCTCAATGTAGTTACGGCCCTGGACGAGTTATTACCGTTCAACCAAGTTTCAGAAAATGACAGTATATCAAAATCTTCGTACTCAGCAAGAATCAGATCAAGTTTTGGAAGTAAGCTTTGCACATTTAAATGTAAAAAGGAAATCGAAGTTGAAAACATTTCACGTATACTGTTACTCTCTGATACACTTTCGAAGCTAACATTATGATCGTCATTATCATCAGATAGCGGATGAGGGCCAGGATTAGTTTCTATTCCACCCATAATAAGAAGTAATTGAAGAACAAATAACACAAATATAATTTGAACAACGTTATCCGAAGACTTAAATCTATCCCCTAAACAATGCGATTGATTAACACTTTCGACATAACCGATTTGTGAACAATTTTTTATACATTTGTTTAAAACCAAATCATAGTGATAATTCTAAATATGTTAACCTTTTCTTTTGAAAAATACAACAAGTAGAAAAGATATACCTCATACATATTACACAATAGATAACTTGTTTTACCACATGTGTTATGTACAAAAAGACCAACTCTCATTCTATATTGATCGATTCCAATACCCATTATGTAACACCAGACTGATCAACTAAGTAGTGAGAGTGGTCATACAAAAATACAAGAAGATAACAAATTGAATATAAATCTACACTGTTTATAAATAAACATTCAACAGAATACAAGACATACATTACAGTTTGCATTTCATCGGTACGGAGCCCCGCTCGGGACATGCAAAGAAAAAAAAATATATTGTGCGCACAACTTAAATAAATTGTGCGCACAAAATAATATATTGTGCGCACATCGGTGTACAAAAAGAAAAAAAATAGGAATTTAACTTATATACAAAAAATATGTTCCTGAACAGATCAAGGAACATACAACTGAAGCATGGAGGATTTTAAACAAACTGTTATTTTTACTATCATGACTGACAAATATTTCAAGATATAGGTCATTTGTTTGTGAACTATTGTGAACAGTTCTTTTTTTTTACACAACCGTTAGGTCGTGATAATACGCGTACGCATGAGTAAATATTTATACGATGTTAACTGTAAAGTTATAATTATTGCTCACTTAGATGTTTTGTTAGATGAAACAGCATTCTTATACATTTTGTTGAGAATATAGATGGTAGTGAATTCATATTTGATATTATAAAATGAGTAGCAGAATTAACATAAAAGCTCGAACTTCGATTTACCGATAACTTTATATTTTTGTTTTTTTTATTATTATAATATAATTATTTATACATTTCTATTTGTAAATTTGAAGTTTTGATATAAATACACAAGGCAAATTTATAAAAGGAAGCAAAACAAAATTACTTTACTCTTTTTGATAGTAGGGTTTCCCTTTAGTTTAACGATATACATTTTACGCAAATAACATTACGATACAATCTGTAAGGCATTAGTGCATACTTTAACTTTGCCATTAACATACAAAAGCTACTACCGTCTTAATTATCTGGCAATTTTTTGGGGTAGGCTTTCAAAACCATGATAGAATAAGAGCTATTTTAACATATAAAATCGGCCTTATTGAAAATGTATATTATGATAAACATAAATACAAAACCTTTTTTAATACAAATGTGTAACAAGGACTGTGAAGGTCTTTTAAATTCACAATTCTAATACAACAATTGGATGTTTTAATAGCCAGTCAAGGTCGTTAAAAACTTCTAGTTGTTGTATTACAACTGTGAAACAAGGACTGTGAAGGTCTATTAAATTAACCAATTGTGAGTTTCATCTTAAACATAGTACAACATATGCGTACTGCATACGCGAAAGCTGAAACTATGCAGTTTATTAGAAACAAATACATATTTAAGATAGATTAAGTCCGATGCCTCGTGTTAAGAGAAAGTCATGCTCTTTGTACGTTAAGAACCCTTACAACAACTCTTTTAGGGGTTCGTAGTTTACCTGATGCAAGGCAAAATTCATGTCCATATCCAATATACCCTCATCTTCCTGTGGCAGTCAAAATTTCCCTGATCATCATCCCGGATGGCCTAAATTATTACGAGACCTACCTATTGTATTTATTGTTAAATTGTTCTCGTCCTGAATATTCATGAAATATTTGCCACTGAACGTTGAGAAACCAACAATCAATCAATCAATATATTTTCAGCATTTTCAAAATAAATCGTAATACACACGTATGCGATATTTTACCAATAAAAGTGGAAGGAAAGCTTCAATTAAAAGATCGTTTATAAGATATTTAAAGAATACAATGTCAGTACAATTTAATTAATAATTATTCTAGTCTTTTTAATTCTATGATGATTAATTATTTAGTCTAGGATGCATGATTTCGTTTATTATTTGTTTTTGGCTTTGAACTAGCTGTTAATAACTGGAAAAACTCTCAGATATGTACCAGGCCACGTACACTCTGTGTTTTAGCAAGGTGTATTTCTATTTGTATCGTTAAGTCAGGCTTAAGTCTTTTTCAACTGCTTTTTATAGTTCGCTCTTATGTTGTACTGTTACACCACTGTCAAAGTTACATGTTTAACGCCGCCACATTATGTATGTATATGTGCCTATCCCAAGTCAGGAAACTGTAAATTAATTCAGTGGTTCTCGTTTGTTGCTGTGTTACATATTTGTTTTTCGTTCATATTTTGTACATAAATTAGGCCGTCAGTTTTCTTGTTTGAAATTTGTTAGCACTTGACATTTCGGAGACTTTTAAAGCGGACTATGCGGGATGGGCTTTGTTCAATGTTGAAGGCCGTACGGTGATCTATTATAGTTGTTTATTTCTGTGTCATTTGGTCTCATGTGGAGAACACATGCACTTGCCTCAGACAAGTGCCAGTGGTGGAGAGTTGTCTCATTGGCTATTATGTCATATCTTCCTTTTTATATTGGTGTTTTTCATCGACGACAGAATAGGCAAATATGTCTTATTTATCAATAAATTGTCAGTTACTTTAATTTGGAATGCATTTCAAGAAAAAAGTCTCAAGTTGTTGATAAAATAAAAACATGAGAAGAGTGTCCTTTTCTCACTCAATGCAAAATCTCAGGTTTCCAATCATCAAAACAAAATCTGTTGATGAAACGACCGAAATTTATTGTTTAATATTTAATGTCTAATTTCAAAATCATGCAAGAAATAATTATACAATGAAATTAACACAAATTTGACACGTTAACGAATATAGATAAGAAACAAAAGAATAATACCAATACCAATCACAAACGCAAATCTATATTTAGAATATCAAAGTCATGTCAACTCAGTTCGTTTAAGGTCTGTTTGATTCATTCTCTTATGTACCACTAAATAATTTCATAGGGAATCATAAACAAAGTGTTCTAGAAACGTTGAAATCGTTATCAAATAAAACGTGAAGCTAGTTTTTTTGCTGGTATTCATTTCAATTCTTTTGATGTTATCATGATGAATGAAATGACCTCATTCATTAAATGATTTCTCCAAAACAGCACCAACCGTTGAGTTACGTACCAACCGTACCAGATACGTAGCAAATCGGGAAACCTCTAGTAGAGATTTCCAATAAAATGACTTTACTCGACATAACCGACCTAACTCAACGTATTTCGTTATATTGCATTGAAGCATGACGAAGGGGAGAATACACTGCATGCGTGTTTTGCTCTTTGAACAGACATTTTTTGCTTTAATATACTTTATGTAAAAATCAATCCAACTAGTTTTTTTTTTATCTTTAAACATTTTGTCAGTAAATTTTGAATGATTTTATTGACACAAATATTATAATGGAACAAGTAAGTTAGCAACTTGTAATCAAATACACCCATCATTTCTTGTCATTTTACTTGAACCATTTTTTAGGTTCTTCTTAAATTATGAATTTTGATAACTACCAAGACAAAATTTAGCATGAATATATTAAAATAATGATGTCCGAAGCGAGAAGTTGTCTTTTTGTTTTGTTTTTAGAGTTTTTAACGTTCAAAGTAGATCCCAACACACCCGAATATAAAGGTGCACTCGACTATTTAAAAATAAATTCTATAATTTAATAGAAAATAATTTGAAGTGGGCAGACATTCATATCATTGATATATTTATCAAATAGTACTTTTTTCGTCTTTACCTATACTAATGTATGGGACGAGGTTTTTGTCGATGCATACCTAAATGTGCATTTGAGGATGCAGGGGTAGAGGGCGTACTCCCCCCTTTTCGTTGCTAAATAGTTTTGAAAACCTCATGTTTTCCACATTATCTTTACAAATTTTTAGGTTATAATCGTCCAAATTATTTTTCGCATCGCTCTGCTCGTCAGTATAAATTCAATTATCGGGAGTTACATACTCTTTCAAATATCTTGGATCCGGCAATAACCACAAATTGTATTGCACGAAACAAAAATGAATGATTGTCGTTTGACTTTGATAAATACTTATTAAAACAACAATGTCTGAAGATTAGACATCTCGCATTAGATTTTAAAGTTTAAGACTACATACTGAATTGGATTTCCTCCTTGATTTAGTAGCTCACTTAATACAGAAATGTGATACCGACGTGTACTCTAATGGACACATATTCTTGTTTCTAATGTTTCTTTAAATACAAATATATATATATTTATTAATATTCAAAAAATAAATCATAATGTATCTTTTGCCGATAAAGTATCATTACATATTATAGAAACAGCATATAATCTGCTATACAGTTGTGACCACTTATGATCCTACAGACACTCTGTAATTTTGACTTGACAAAAGGTCTTGCTTTTCTAGACTGTCTATGGATTGTATATACTTAATTTGTGATATGTACCAAAAAAGGTGTAGTATGATAGCCAATGAGACAACTCTTCACATGATACCAAATGATACAGAAATGTTAACAACTATATGCCACTGTACGGCTTTCAACAATGAGCAAAGCCGATACCGCATAGTCAGCTATAAGTAGCCACAAAATGACAAACCTGTTGGTGACCGTCTGCTGTTGTATTCTCTTTGGTCGGGTTGTTGTCTCTTTGACACATTGCCCATTTCCATTCTCAATTTTAAATGTAAAACAACTAAAACGAGAAAACTAAAGGCCAAATTAATGTTAAAAAAATTAACGAAAACACAACAAAAAATGATAAGCACTGAATTACAGGCTCCTGACTTGGGACAGGCACATCCATACTAGGACAGTGGTGTAACAGTACTACATAACATAATATTATAAACTAGATAATTATTCCCTACTTATTAGCTGTAGCTGTTTTTAAGATAATTTTCAGCAGCTGTGGATACTATCAGATCGGTACGTGGAGTTTATTTTGAAATACTAGAAATCGTCGTTTCATTCTCACGAGTCCTTTCTTACTGTTTTAATAGTGACATGATCATTCGATACAACATACTTTTATGATCTCTATTGGCTTTAACTCTAACATTTATAAAAATTATGTAGCATAGAGATGCATGTGTAAAATAAGTTCCAGACATTAATCGGCTAAAATATCTGATAAGAATTAAGCCTCAAGTTATAATACTTACGACGAAGAAGCCTCAAGCTATATTTAATACATGTACTTACGACGGAGATTTAGCCATACGGTATAGTACTATTAAATGATGATGATATTGGTGTATGTCCAGCGACAAATATTACATATGTATTATAAGGACTCATGAAATAATAATGATAAATGCATACACCTTTCTGTACATGCCCAACACAAAAAATCGCATTTCCATATGCTAGGTAACAAGAGAGCGTAACCGCTATATAAATACACACTTGTCTTTCTACGAGTAAACCAATACCGTTACTGATATTACTCCAGGGGTCCAACAAAATAATTGAACCCGTATTCGAGGCTAGCCTGATACCAGTCAATCCAATATACTAGTATATAATTATGAATATAAAATGATTTTTTCAGTCGTGTAACACCTTCACTGGTGATCCTGTCCATGGATCTGTCGCCGAGTTTATATATATATATACCTCCAGAGCGAGACAGAAACTCAAAATTTTCGCTAACTTTATCAATACATGTGATCTTTGTACAATCCACTTCTAATTGGATATAAGTAACATAACATTTCTGTAAAGACTGAAGTGACATTATAGTTGTCTCAAAAATGTAACAAGTCAGAGGCGGATTTAGAGGGGGCCCGGGGGCCCGGGCCCCCCCTTTTTGGGAAAAAAATTGGTTGCTTATATAGGAAATCACTGAAGCGTGACTGGAGCGGGCCCCCTCTTAGCGCAGTCAGTGGGCCCCCACTTATGAAAATTTCTAGATCCGCTAGTGCAAGTATATAAATTGGCATTCTCATCCACTTTTAATTAGAGATACTAGGGGACAGGATATTTTAAACTATGTACTATAGATTGATAGTTAACTATCCACAGCGGTCCATGTTTATACACAGATTATTAGTCAGCAGTTGCTAATTAAAGGTAAAATTCGCGATTTTTTTCTTATGGTTTAAATATGTTCATAATGACATAATATATATATTCACAAAGTTTTATCGCTAAATGTGCAGTAATAAAGGAGAAATTCAATAATTTTTTTTTAATGAAAAAATATTAACTACTCGTGACGTTTTCTCCTGGTTTTTGCATGCCGGGATTTAAAATACAATCATTAAAAGTCTTGGTTTTTAATCATATTTTAACGTAATCGTAAGCGCGCCGATGACTTATGCTTTATCTAATAACCAGCCGATAATAAGAAGATAAAACGCACAGACGTGCAATTGTACACATTCATGAGATAAATTTTCTATGTTAAACGTATATATTCGAATTTATTTTTTTAGACAACACAAAAAGTTATAAAATTATTTTTAATTTATGCATTTTCGGACTGATAAGGTGAACAAATTAAAGTACAATAATCTGTAAAGACAATATGTTGGTGTACTCTTATTGACCTTTTACTATCTCTGCTATGACTAGGTTTATACAATGTGTGTATTCACGGTTCTGTGGCAATACTCGTAGATGGCTTGTTTAAAGGTAAATTGTTATTTGCACTTCGGTATTTAACCACGCCTCTAGGGCACACCTTGCCAGGTGTGACTGTCTATTCGAATCAGTGTATTATAAAACAAGGGAGCATTTAATACACACATCAAAAATACAGGTGACAAATAAAAATAGATCGCCGTGGAATTATTTTATTATATTTGATGTATTATTGATTTGAATTCAAATAAATTAATTTACTAAGAAATAAACAGTTTTCGGTTAAAGACGGGAAACTTAATTCATGTGTCAGAATAAAATGATATACACCTCTTGTCCTTGATTTAAGTCTCATAAAAAAGGGGAACTTAGAAATTAGAAATAGCTTTACCAAATTATTTTGATTGTCTTTATTAGGCAAAAAGGAAAAAAAATGTACGAGAACACTTACATTTAGACTTTTGAAACCCATGTATTAATTAATATCTGAAACTATCTGAAGATAACTCTACCGAAGCGGAATATAATTGTACGAATAAAGAAAAAAAATGTTTTTAAATCTTTGCACATTTATGATTAATTATTGTTATCTATTGGGGTCTCTAAAAACACCGCAAAGGACCTCCTTTGTGCACAAAGGAGCACAAAGGAGCACTAAGGACCCTAAAAAAAGTTTGATAAGAGCACAAAGGACCTGAAATTCCCTTTAAAGCATAAAAATATTATGATTCCTGAAGAAAAATGTAAAAAAAATAAAATAATTTCAATAAAAATTGCGATTTTTATAATGTACGATTGGATGTTATCACCGATATCGGATTGGAACCGACTTTATATCCGGGAAAGTGATACATATAGCTCATGTATGTAAAATTTTTAATAGTTGTAATATGATATAAATGATAAAAACGTCAATTATTATTCTTAATATTTTGTTGTTGTAATATAGATAGATTTGAAAACATAGGATTATCTATTGCCATGTCATTAAAAAGTTTTATACGTAAAACATTATTAATTTGACAGTGGAGGAGAAAGTGATTTTCATCTTCTAAGGTTTTACAAGTTGGACATGTTCTATTGTCTCGAGGTATTTTTAGATATCTGCCCTTCTCAATGAGCAAATTATGGTCACTAATTCTAATTTTTGTAAATAAACGTCTAGTTTCAAAATTGTGATCTATTTTTCTATTGGTTGTCTACCAAGTTCAGCTTTAACACCTAAATTGAAAACTTTCCTTGATTTTGGAAATGTTTAATTGTGCTTTCACTGTCCTTTAACATTTCTTTTAAATCATCATCTCCATCTGTATTTTTGTTTTCTAGTGATTTTAGTATTTTCCAGTATTCCTGAGGATTTTTATTCATCGAATCTGAAAGTTTATCAAAGATTTTCTTTTTATATTCTATTTTTTTCTGTTTTGTTAACTTTCTAAATGATTTGAGTAAACAAAAATATTTATGTTTCAGTGAACAGTTAAAGGGATTTTGTCTTAATTCTTTTCCAACTGCATTTATTGACTTTTTATATTCATATACTTCATTATCTGACCATTTTTGTTTCTTTTTTTTTGTTTCTTTTAAAGTTTGGTATACCTCTTACATGTCTTAGTGTACAAGTTTTTTCTGTTAAGTTGCATAAAATTAAATCAAGCTCACTAGCTGCCTGATCTATCCCATTTTGATTTTCACTATATTTCTTTGATTCAAAGTTTATAATTTCGTTTATAAAATTTTCAGAAGATAGGGTTTGAGTTATAGTTATTGACCAAGCAAGTCGGTATATGTTATTTAATCTGCACAGCACGAGTGACCCAATAACCCGAACGACGTAGGAGTTCGGGTTATTGGGTCATCTCGTGCTGTGCAGATTAAATATCATATACCGATTTGATTGGCCAATAACTGTTTTAACACATGACGCAATCAATTTACGTGAACGTTTTAGAAATGTGGACGTTATTCCACAATCCACGGATCATAGGAAAGTTTCTTGTAGGGTAAAGAAAGGGGGAAATACGACTTTGGTAAGTTTTAAATTAATGTTTTTTTTTATATTTAGACTCATTCTAAATTGCGATTTAATGGTATACTTATTTTTATCGTTTCCGTTAAATTTATTCCCAATTTTATTTAATTGGTGACGATTAAGACTTGACAAATTGTGTATACTTTCAAATCGGTGTATGAAAAAAAAAAAATAACTGCAAGCTTTATTTTAGGGTTATTGAGTATTTATTAGATTAATTGCTTTTGAATTTCTTTCCCTCAATGATATGCTTAGAGAAAAAAAGAACCGAGGAAGATGTTATATTACCTAAATTTAAAATGTTAAATAAACAAAAATACGTTTCTCTTTCAAAACCTTTTACGTCCCGCACTCCCCCCCCCCCCCCCCCCCCCTTCCTATTTTCTTTTTATCTACTGTATTACTTTTTAAGACACGTCCATCTAAATGAAGTCTGATTGATCTCCAGCTAATCCCCGTTTTGAAACTAACTTAAATATGATCCTCATTAAATTCGATCCAAAATAGTCCCTTTATAGGAATCGATATCCAAAAAGTCGTTAGAAATTCCATTGAGTCTGAAACTAATCCAAATCAGATTTCTTTTATTCGGATATTCTTAGATTCCTTTTTTTTTTGGCAGAAATTACTAAAATTGTTTTAACTATCTTTCTAACTTTAAACACTGATTTAGATTTACGTTTTACACAAAATATAATAAAAAAAGTTTATGTCCCAGCTTAGATAAAAAAAAATAAAGGAATGAGAAACCTTTCTTTTTCCTATTTTGAAACTACGATGTTTGTACGAAGTTCAATGTAATTTCAAGGCAGATGGCGGATTTGGGGGTGGGGGTGAACAGGTACCTTGGATTGGACAAAGTATCGTGTTTTAGCTTAAAATCGTCAATATTGTCTTTAGTCTCGCTACACTCGGTGATATTTATTTTAGTTTGATAGAATAACGCCCCTTTCAAAATCCAGAAACCGCCCCTTAAGGTAAAAATAGATTTGAACTGTGCAGTGTATCTGAGGTAGTTAATGCACACCTTTGCTGTGCATTATCCAGATTATAACACAGTAAGAACAAAGAGATTTTACTCTTGCCATGTGTTAAATTAATATATTTTTGGAGTTATCGTTCCACTTATAAGATTTCATTGTTTTCCATTTGTCTTCTGGAAACAGAGACTGTTTTTCACTTATATTACATTTAAGTGAAAAACAGTCTCTGTTTCCAGAAGACAAATGGAAAACAATGAAATTCCATTTGTCTTCTGGAAACAGAGACTGTTTTTTCACTTATATTACATTTAAGTGAAAAACAGTCTCTGTTTCCAGAAGACAAATGGAAAACAATGAAATCTTATGATAATAAGAAAATTAAAAACCGTAATCAATACAGGGCCAATACGGCTTTTTTCCCGCTTTTTTCTGTATTGGCCCTGTTTTTTTCCGCTTTTGCCCTGTTCGAAGAGCAATATTAAATCTTGATTTATATCGACAGTGTAACGTTTTCAGTATTGCACATGCTGATTTATCCGTATTAGGGCTTATTTGCTACTATCATTTTATATTTTTGTTTATTCTGCACAAAAACAAAGTATGTACCGACATTTTCTAACTTGACGATTCTTAAATTGCTTTTGCGAAAACGTTTCTAAGACACAAAGGGAACAAACAGTATGAGATTTATTCTAAAGGTATAGGAAATTGGTTTGAATTTTTTAATCCGTTTTTCAGAAATTTCAATACCGTGAGTCTTTGTTTTATCAAATTTTATTCGCACAAAACAAAGTAGTTTTATTGATCTAGTGATGCATGTTGAAATTGTGAAGTTTGAATGTTTTAATGAAGTACTCTCGTATATTAATGTCTTTTACTTCTTATAAAATTTAGAGTAAAATGGTTTCCTCATATTTTTTTTAAACTTCAATAGACGATGTCTTTGATCGCCGCTTGTGAGATCTATATTTCGAAAACTGGAATATTATTATTGTGCATATGTGTGTCTATAGTTTTCTTTTGTTTTTTTTAAATATATTTATAATTTAAAAATACATATTTTATTATTTTCTGAATGTAATTGTTTTTAAAGACAGTCTTTTAACGCTAATAATTAACTGTAAAGAATTTATAACGTTTTTGTCATCCCAAGTGTTATCAAGTCTTCATGAAACAATCCTTATTAATGCTCGAGTCGAAATCTTGACCAACAATGTTTGCTTTATTTTTGTTCGGTTTATTGCCCAGTCTGTATTTATATCATATGTTTGTGTTTTCTCAATATTTTCTAATTCATGAATGTATTACTAAGTAAAATCTTATAGAAAAGGGTCGTAATATTATGCATATCCGTACCCATTACAGAACACATGACTGTGCAGTTCGTAAATCTTCAACTTTAATACCAATTTAACTTAATACATATTTTTTTTTTTAAATATTACAACAAAATATTAAAAATAATAAATGACGCTTTTATCATTAATATCATATTAAAACTATTTAAAAATTCACATACATGAGCTATCATATAGCCCGGATATAAAGTCGGTTCCAAACCGATACCGGTGATTATACCAAATCGTATCATAAAAATCGCAATTTTTATTGAAACTATTTTAATTTTTTTACATTTTTCTTCAGGAATTATAATATTTTAATGCTTTAAAGGGAAATTAATGTCCTTTGTGCTCTTATCAAACTTCTTTGAGGTCCTTAGTGCTCCTTTGTGCTCCTTTGTGCACAAAGGAGGTCCTTTGCGGTGTTTTTAGAGACCGTATCTATTGTTCATTTAATTATACTTAATTAGTACCTTAAATATGTCTACCGCTCGGCATTAAATCTTGGTGTGGTAGGAAGGGATTATTACATATAGATTATATTATTTGGATGAAGATTTGAGCTAGCCTATAAAAACACATTAATTAGTTAACATACATTCGAGACCAAAGGATATTAACTTTGCTAATTCAATTAACTTTTACTCACATATATTTCTCTCATGATTTGTGCGTGCTTGTTTCTATAGGACAGTGTATATATTGTCCCAAAATGAATCATAAAATCGTAACTAAAAATGTCTTGTTCGGAGGTTGATAGTAAAAAAAAAAAGAGGTTGGTAGTACTAACAGTGGTTCCAGTCCGGTCAAGAGAGGCAGATTTTGACGAATGTAGGACAGAAAGTCACAGGACAAAAAGTCACAGACAAAACTATTGTATATAAACCAACTTTGTTAACAAAATTTTGAAGAGTATGGTCAATTTGGGTACGCACTAGAGCCAGAGTATACCGAAGAAGAGCTCCATATAATGGAAGCTGCAGAAAGTTCCCGAAATCAAGATATCCTTAGCAACCCTCGCCAGTTTAACACAGCCGGATTGGTGTTCGTGTACTAAATGCATAGTTATGCCGTTATTGACATGGTAATATTGAATCGGGTGAATGCATTAGTGACAATATCGATTTCAGAACAGTTTGTCTGAACCCGGTTGTTCTTGAAACAAGCTGTATAAGTTTTCCGAGGTACAAGTGCCATAGAGGGAGAGCTCCAGACGTACTAACTCACAGCCATGTTCACATTTAGTTGAATTATACAATATACTTTTAATTTTGTTTACTGTTGAAGGCCATACCGTGACTTATATAGCTGCTTAAGTCCATTTCATTTGGGTAAACAAACCACAACTTCTTATTTAATCAAATGACTTATCTTTTTGCGAAAGTTTGGTATGAAAAAGTGCAAAGTTATAAATGGGTGTCTTGCAATATCGAAGTGATAATCTATTTGTCAGATCTCTTATATCTTTTGACGAAATCAAACCATCATGGTATATTCTGCATTTGTATAGACCGAAGTGTACTAAATGATTTTCATATTATACATGTTAAATGAATGAACAAATATTAAACCTATCTTTTTATTGTTTTCCGCCCATGTCTGCTCATCGCCAGAAATAAAGTTTGTCGCACGAAAAAATGGTATTAATTCCAGAGTCAAAATTTAAAGAACTTATTTTCCATGTTTTCTGGTATTGTACGAAAGAGAATTGACCTAACAAAAGAATTGCTATCTTAGGCTGTTAGTAACACATGTAGAGCAGTGGGTCGTTGTTGGACATATAAATCTTAGAAAGTGTATCATCTGTTAAATTTGCAGGTCACTGAAAGGGGAAGTCCCATACGGAAGTAGGTGTTGAGAATGATTTTTTTTTATCCAGTGACACATAATACATGCGTATTCTTGAACGTTTTGTCACGTACTCGGTGTAGTGACTTCTGGGTATCGTACCAGAGTTTACCCCTGGATATTGGAAGATGCACCGTTTCTTAGCTTTCTATCTTTAAACTTGTATTTTGGCCTCTATCACACACTTACAATGTGTGGGACGTGTTGCTGTCTCTGAATAGACCTTGTGTGTCGTCCAGTAACAACCAGTGCACTATTACTATGCTTTATACTTCCTATGCGCTGCTATTCCTGTGCACCACTATCCTGTGCACTATCGGTCTGTTCCACCTGTGCACTGCTTAACCAGCACTCCCTGGTTTATGTTTTACTTGTTTACCTGTGCACTATAACCGCACAGTCGCATATGCACCTGTTACCCGGTGCGTATGTTCCACTTATATCCTCCTGCAACCTTATTCAGGTACGCAGATAGATTCTTATTCAGAATCTATTTAATCTTTATAAAGTGAAAATTATCCTTCTTACTTCTTTTAGACGTCTGGATTATCCAACAAGCGACCCTTGTTCTGACAGCACATCAGCTTATATACTAAGGTTTTGGACCATACCATTTAATTTCGACGATACCATATGTCTTATTCATATGAGTGTTTATAATTACCTAATCCTTAATGCTAAAACGTTTGAATGACGGCCCTTATGTTTACGACTACCGATCGGAATATTTCCGGGTATACTAACCACGACCGGTCCGTTACTGATTCTAAATATTATAAATATCCATAGCAATGTAAACAAAACAAAATCGATAGTAGACAACTGTTCAACTTTCAAACATAACGAGTTCGTATAACAATGTTTCAGCATGATAAAAGAAATAAGATGAACCCTAGTAAAATAAAACTGATGAACCATGTTCATCACAGTTTGATACATCATTTACTCTCAAATTGCAAAAACGAAAACTTCCACTTGTATTTATAGTATTTGTATTTTTATCCATCTGATGAGTTAACTAAAGCCTTTTTCAACTGATTTGTATAGTTCGTTCTTCTTCTTCTTCTTTTGGTATACAATAGTCTATCGAATTCGTTGATTACATACTGTTGGCATACGTGGACTAGTCTATTTACAAAACTTTTACCCCAATTTACACAAAATGTATGTTTCTTTCTTATGTTCAATGTATACATGTATATTATTTAAATTGCGCTATAGTTCCGTAACTTTCTATCCAGGCGTATAAACGAATCGTCGGCAAATGCGTACATTTTTTAAAATCAATATTTCTGGTATGTTCCAATCTGTCCTTTACTATTGACAACGAGTTTATATTACATTTTCCTAAATTAACCCTTTGAAAAAATATGTAAATATATTTTTATTTCTTCAAATCTTTTTTTTATGTATTATTTATATTTTTATATAAAAATAATATTCTGTACACCAGAAATGTTATTTATAAACAAGCGTATGAGTTAAGTAATGACTAGTATATTATATCACTTTCGGACACGCAAGACAGAGATGTATATTATAAACCTGATAGTTCAAAATGGAAAGTTATAAGTTATCGGCCGTGTACACCGATCAATACCTACAGAAGTGAAACGATGCATGAACTTGCAAGCCCGACAGGAAGTCGCTTGCATACCTGGACGTGTCACCTGACACCCCTCACAATACCTTTGGGAGTAATACCTTAAGCCATGCTGGTGATCAGATGAGGGAAGATCCGAATTTATTTGAATAAAGTTTATTACTTTAAAGAATTATGAACGAATTACATTTTCGAAAACAATTTTCACAGAACACTTATTTATGATTTGAACTTTGACTTTTTAATTAATTCCAATATTAACAGTTTAAAAATAACAGACTATGGTTAATTAGTCAGATAAAACAACCGTACGATTGACAAGATATCGACACGCAATTACGACTACATCGGTTACTGTAGTTTTGGTCCTTTGTGGTTTATAGACATATCGTGATTTTTGATCGTAGAAGATGACACAATGGCGGAACGCAGAGAATTGATACTCAAAATTTAAAATCGATGGTGATCTCTTATCTAGCGGAATAAAACTTTAATATCTATAAATTTGAGAATGTTTATACAGAATGGATATAATATCAATTTTTGATTTTTTTGCGAAGTTTCCCTTTAAGTACACCTTCGAAATTACAAAGAATTGGTGTACACATTTATTTACAGCCATTATTATCAACTACAATATTCTAATGTTTGTTGACTTTCATTTGAAAGAAAAGTGTATGTCAACTATTAAAATGTAAAGAAGTACAAGACCTGTATTATATATTTTTTTTTAAATACACATCCCGTTGTCGTACGTTTTCCCTGTTGAAAAAAAAATCGGAGATTGTAAATAAAGGAGATAAACTGCAGAAGAAGAGAACGTTTGAAATGATGCTTAATAAAGTATGATGCAATCCCATTTATCAACTTTAACAGACACATTCTGATTAACACTTTGAGTTAATTTTTTTCTGAATTCGCTTAAAAGAACTATCTAATAGTAAATATCCACGGAAATTAAATATTATAAAACATTATCACGATTATTAAAAGAAGGCACACCATTCTGATAACGACAAACAAAAACAATAAAAATATCAAATAATAAGAGGTTTATTTCATTTTGCAAAGTATATCGGAAAACAAATTCATTGTCAAAACCATGAAAGACAACTTAAATGAATCGTATGATAGGTAAAGATACGTATATATACGTGGGCTTATGGCAGTTAGGTTTAGGCGGGAGTCACAATAATCACGTGATATATAGAAATCATGATTTCTTTCGTTTTTCATCATCTTGGAAATACTGGATATTAATAAAATTTATTATGAATGGGTTTAATAGTTTAGGGATTCTTATTTAAAACTTCAGTGAAGCATTTGACAAAATGTATAGGTTAGCAATAACCGGTCCCGTTACGTGCGTACGTCAAGTTAGGTACGTATGTCATTTTATTGGAAATCTCTAGTAGAAGAGTACCGACGGACTTAAATATCGAAATACGCATGAACTTTGAGAAATGGCTTATTTTGAATAATTGAACGGACTGCCTTAACCCATCTGCTCATATTATACACCAAATTAAAGCCTATTAGCAGCCGATCAAAATAGCAGCCACTTCAAAATCGAAATCGAAACCGAATAAGGAAATGAAAATCGAAAAAGGAAAAAGAAAACGAATAAGGAAACGAAAAAAAGTCTTGTGAAAAAAATTTTGAGGAAAAAAAATTTTTAAAGAAAAAAATATTCAGTTTGGAATTGTAATATTTTTTTATAAAATTTGAATATCGAAAAAGGAAATGGAAACTGAATAAGGAAATAAAAACCGAATAAGGAAATGAATATCGAATAAGGAAAAAAAAACGAATAAGGAATGATAATCGAAAATGGAAAAAGAAAACGAATAAGGAAACGAAAAAAAAATTTGTGGAAAAAAAAATTGAGGAAAAAAAATTTTGAGGAAAAAAAAATTTGAGGAAAAAAAAATTTTGAGGAAAAAAAAATTTGAGGAAAAAAAAATTTTGAGGAAAAAAAAAATTTGAGGAAAAAAAATTTTGAGGAAAAAAAAAAATTTGAGGAAAAAAAATTTTAAAGGAAAAAAAAATTCAGTTTGGACTTGTAATATTTTTCAAAATTTGAATATCGAAAAAGGAAATGGAAACCGAATAAGGAAATGAAAATCGAAAAAGGAAATAGAAACCGAATAAGGAAATAGAAACCGAATAAGGAAATAGAAACCGAAAAAGGAAATGAATATTGAAAAAATAAAAAAGAAACTGAATAAGGAAAAAGGAACCGAATAAGGAAAAAGAAACCGAATAAGGAAATGGAAATTGAATAAGGAAATAAAAATCCAATAAGGAAATAGAAACCGAATAAGGAACTAGAAACCGAAAAAGGAAATGAATATTGAAAAAGGAAAAAGAAACCAAATTAGGAAATGAAAATCGAATAAGGAAATGGAAATCGAATAAGGAAACGAAAATTCAATTAGGAAATAGAAACTGAATAAGGAAATAGAAACCGAAAAAGGAAATGAATATTGAAAAAGGAAAAAAAAAACGAATAAGGAAATGAAAATCGAATAAGGAAATGGAAATCGAATAAGGAAATGAAAATCCAATAAGGAAATAGAAACTGAATAAGGAAATAGAAACCGAATAAGGAAATGAATATTGAAAAAATAAAAAAGAAACAGGAAATGGAAATCGAATAAGGATGATAATCGAAAAAGGAAAAAGAAAACGAATAAGGAAATGAAAAAAAAATTTGAAGAAAAACTTTTTGAGGAAAAATATTTTGAGGAAAAAAAAATTTGAGGAAAACAAATTTTGATGAAAAAAAAATTGAGGAAAAAAAAATTTTGAGGAAAAAAAATTTTGTGGAAAAAAAAATTGAGGAAAAAAAATTTTGAGGAAAAAAAAATTTTGAGGAAAAAAAAAATTTGAGGAAAAAAAATTTTGAGGAAAAAAAAATTTTGAGAAAAAAAATTTGAAGGAAAAAAAAAATTCAGTTTGGACTTGAAATATTTTTCAAAATTTGAATATCGAAAAAGGAAATGGAATCCGAATAAGGAAATGAAAATCGAAAAAGGAAATAGAAACCGAATAAGGAAATAGAAACCGAAAAAGGAAATGAATATTGAAAAAGGAAAAAGAAACCGAATAAGGAAATGGAAATTGAATAAGGAAATGAAAATCCAATAAGGAAATAGAAACCGAATAAGGAACTAGAAACCGAAAAAGGAAATGAATATTGAAAAAGGAAAAAGAAACCGAATTAGGAAATGAAAATCGAATAAGGAAATGGAAATTGAATAAGGAAACGAAAATCCAATTAGGAAATAGAAACCGAAAAAGGAAATGAATATTGAAAAATGAAAAAGAAACCGAATAATGAAATGAAAATCGAATAAGGAAATGGAAATCGTAAAAGGAAATGAAAATCCAATAAGGAAATAGAAACTGAATAAGGAAATAGAAACCAAAGAAGGAAATGAATATTGAAAAAGGAAAAAGAAACCGAATAAGGAAATGAAAATCGAATAAGGAAATGGAAATCGAATAAGGATGATAATCGAAAAAGGAAAAAAAAAACGAATAAGGAGACAAAAAAAAAAAAATTGAAGAAAAACTTTTTGAGGAAAAATATTTTGAGGAAGAAAAATTTGAGGAAAAAAATTGAGGAAAAAAAATTTGAAGAAAAAAAAAAATTTGAGGAAACAAAATTTTGAGGAAAAAAAAAATTTGAGGAAAAAAAAAATTTGAGGAAAAAAAATTTTGAAGGAAAAAAAATTTTGAAGGAAAAAAAAAATTCAGTTTGGACTTGTAATATTTTTCAAAATTTGAATATCGAAAAAGGAAAAAGGAACCAACTTGTGTCTGGTAGGAAATGTTAACCCCTATAAACTATTATCCCCTACATTGAAAATGACAACAATGCAACTCTTATTTTCTGTTATAGAATATATTGTAAGGTCAATGATTCTCTAACCAACTGATTACAAATATCTTTTATTGACCGAATTTAGAATATGTCTCATAGTTAAATTGAGGAAATATTTAGATGATCGGAAATGTTTCGTACTTAATTAATTCAATAATATTCATTGTCATTTCCTTTTGTCCTAATTCAAAATTCCACTATGAATCATTTCCTCATTATTAGTATCACAGTATTAATAAATCGACTGACGTAAGGTAAGTTTTATATTTCTAAACAATAAATGATCTTAAGCGAACAGTCACAAAAGGAGGACAAATTATTTGCGGATAGTAGTCATTATTCTGAATCCAATAAACGCAGGAAATAATATGTCCATTACAAAATAAACAAATACCACATCCTCCTATACCTAAATACGAACTGATAAACATACAAACAACATTCATATTAATAGTTATCAAAGGTACCAGGATTATAATTTAATACGCCAGACGCGCGTTTCGTCTACTTAAGACTCACCAGTGACGCTCAGATAAAAAAAAATTGAAAAGCCAAATTGAAACAGGAAACATTTAAGAAAGCCGGAGCATTTGTCTGGATATACCTTCATAAGTAACTCTATAATACCTGAAAGTAAAAAATATAATTTACGCCAAAATTATTTTTAAACTATCAAAATCCTAGATAGATTTAAGCAGGGAAGTCTATACAACTTGAAAAAAAGCATACACTCAACTATATTAATCAACGGAACGAATGAATCACAACTGTTTTATTACTCATTAAATAAAACATGGAACCTAAAAGTGTAGACAAAGTAAGGTTAACCTTGTCTGAACCTTGTCCGAGGTAGCTGGACGCATGAATTTTATATACTAGTTATTCATTTTCTTTTTTTCACTGCAGTAATAGGAACATTATTTTTTAGCACCGGATGTCGTTCTTCTAATAAAAATGCAGTTTGAACTTTTGATGTGTTTATTACTTCGTAAGTAAATTTAAATTTGTTATTGTATTGTTTATACGTCTGACATAATCTGTCGAATAGTAAAAATAAAGTGTAAAATTCTGACATTCTTCAAAGTTTTTTTAATATAAAAAGAAGATGTGGTATGATTGCCAATGAGACAACTATCCACAAAAGACCAAAATGACACAGACATTAACAACTATAGGTCACCGTACGGCCTTCAACAATGAGCAAAGCCCATACCGCATAGTCAGCTATAAAAGGCCCCGATAAGACAATGTAAAACAATTCAAACGAGAAAACTAACGGCCTTATTTAAGTAAAAAAATGAACGGAAATCAAATATGTAACACATAAACAAACCACAACCACTGAATTACAGGCTCCTGACTTGGGACAGGCACACACATAAATAATGTGGCGGGGTTAAACATGTTAGCGGGATCCCAACCCTCCCCCTTACCTGGGACAGTGGTATAACAGTACAACATAAGAACGAACTATAAAAATCAGTTAAAAAGGGTTAACTCATCAGATTGACAGACATACAAGTGGACGTGGGCCGGTACTTATACATCCCGACACAAAAAGACACAGTGAACAGATCTGAAAGTAAAGTAACAGTCAACATCAAAACCTTTGTTGTATATTGAATGGTTACATATGAGTATGTGAATCAGGATTGACGCTTTCAATATACCTCCAGTTTTTAACATTTGAACTAAAAATAACATGGTTGAAATTTAAATACTAAATTGATTAATTTTCCGTCCCCTGAATGGCAGAAGCAAGTCTGAGAAAAAGAGACAATGTCATTGCAAAATTTAAAAAAAAAATACATGGACAAAAAGACGAAGAGCAGTCTACAGAACATATACACAATGGAAAACCAATACATTTCATGTACGGTTCATACTGGAACAATTGATTAGTCATAAAGAAATCTAATTCATTGTTAGGAATGCAAAACTATAGAACATACAAGAGTATCATTTACCTTTATTGGTTCTTAAATATTTCTAATTTATTGAAAATAAATAATGTTGAGTGTAAAATGAATTGCAAAAACAAATTACTAGGGTATGGAGGACAATAATGGTTTTTAATTTATCTTCATTTGTCTTTTCACAAGAGGATTGCTAAAATTAAAGTTTCGAATAATTCAATTTTCAATCATTTAAGGAATGACGGTAATATGTGTTCTGTCTATGAAGAAATAACATAAAACATGTGGTGCACACTAAAGAACGCGCGTAGCGGGTTATTTAACAGTGTGCTCCACATTTTTCATGTTATGACAAAATATTACAGTTATTTCTTATAATTTAATTCTAAATTCCATTTTAATCCAACCTAAATCATGAAAAAATGTCATTACGTCATGGTCACATGACAAACTTATGTCTATGATATGATAAACAAAACAACGTCAGCCAACCAAAAGTCGTGTAACATCCAAACTTTAATTATTGCAATATAAAGGTAAAATATGAGTTAACAGCAATGATCACCTCGACATTTAATTGTCTTTTGATTTTGCCATTTGATTAGGGACTTTCCGTTTTTAATTTTCCTCGGAGTTCAGTATTTTGTTTATTCTATTTTTCCTATCGAGATATTAAAAACGTGACGAGAAATGCGTTTGTTTTGCAGTGCTGAATATATTACTGCACAGTCACGTCTGATCGGGATTATAAAATTAAACCTAGCCCCACTATATCATTTCACATTAAAGAATCCTTGCAGCGCTTTATTTAGGAGTCCGTAGTTTGCAAAGTAAATTTCCTGTTTAGTCTATGTGCAGTCTACATATGTCATTCGTTTCTCGATAAATCTATTACCAAACGAACATGTTGCATATATAACTAAATTGATCTCTTCTTGTTACACGACATTACTGCAGTAGATTGTAAAAAAAAGCCAATCCTTTGTGTGAAATGGAAATATGAAGATATTGTCACAGACATTTCGGATTTGTTTGAATTATACAGCCACTTTGTCCATGTATGTATTAGAAAAACTGACGTAAATATAACTTCAAATCATATACAACAAAGTCGAGCAAGAGAATCTCATTATTTTCTGTTACATATATTATGTTTTCAGATATGACAAATGGTAATATGACCTTTGTAAAAGAATACACCACAGGTGAAATTATATGTCCTTTGAAACTGACGGAAAAAGATAATGTTTCGTGGTATTATGAGGAAACAAAGCCAATAGTTATAATGGATGTTATAAACCCTGAATTCGAACTCAAGTATAGTATAAATATCAATTTAAATAAAGGAGAACTCAGCATAAATGTTTACAATTTCACTGAGAGTGATGAGGGAAAGTATAGTTGTCAAGGGATTGTTGGTGGTGAACATAAGGAGGGAATAGTAACGGTGTCACTTTGCCGTAAGTAATACGTCTTGTTTTGAGTAACATTACTGGGCATATTTGCTATTCTTTTATTAATTTCATATAATATTCGTAGAGTACAAATATCAATCAATAGTGAATTGTGAATGACCCAAAGAGACATTAACCCACTGCAGAAAACTCAAACAACACCAAGTGATCAACATAAAGATCTCTAAAAATGAGTATATTATGTCCTGAATCCTCTCAACCGCGATGTTGTGCAGTGTCCAGAACAGACCCGTGTCTATTTTCAATACTACCAAGAGGGAAAAAACCCAAAACACACACACACACATAAAAACAATACAAAGAAAACAACAACAATAAAATAAAATACCGTAATATTTATTTTGACCAATATATAAATTACTGAAATTGCTCATCATGTACGCATAGATGTTTTTAGAAGTTGTTTGTTAAGGGGTTGTCAGTATTTATACGACTTATGAGTTTCGAAATTGCCCTTGGCATACTACGTTCCCCTCTTAAAACTGTTTACGGAAAAGAAGCGTTTTCCTTAAAGGACATAGAAAATTTAGGATTTAACGTATATCGTTTGGTTATTATGTCGTATGTTTTAAGCATGTCCATGAATCAATATATAAGTTGTTAATCGTTGCTAATATTGAGGGATACTTCATATACGACTGATAAAATAGGGTATATGCGTTCGTATTATACCATGCATAATGACGCTTATGAATGCATGAATAGGGAATTCATGTAGCGTGTTGGAAATGTTGGTTCTAAACTGTACGTTATTGGTAATTCAGAAATTAGTAAACATATTTGACTACAACTCTTCACGTTTTAGCTTTTGAAAAACTGTAAAACAGATTCATTATTAAAGGGACAGTGCTAGCGTATAATTAAATAAACTAAGAGTACATGAACATAGGAAGATGTAATATGGTTGCCAATGAGAACTATCCAACAGAGTTTAAATGAATTGTATGTAAGCAATTATAGACAACAGTACAGCATTCAGCAATGATTAGAATTCGTACCGTATATTCAGCTTTGATATGTCCGTCCGGAAAATGTGAAACAATTCAAACAACCAAAAATCAACAAGTAAAACAGTTTTTGATTTTTATGTTTTCATTCAAATTTTATGGTATTAGTTCGTTTGCCTTTTTATCATTTCCTACTTGCTGCTAGGAGAAAACATTTTGTTACTACAAAACTTTTAACCGAAGAAAAGATTCCAACCTTGTAGAAATTGAAAGTTTAACAATTGTAACCTTTGCGACTTTAATTAGAAATTTCAATGGACGTAGCGCATACTAGATTTTATTTTGTATTTAGGGATGTCAGAACTAGTGAGCACATTCTCAAAGTATCTAAATGTAAACTTATGGATACATGCAGTTCGACGAAGACACGTTTTATGCTCAAACGGTAATTTCGGGTACTCCAACAGATCTGACATTAATGAATCATTCAAAGATTTCTATCAACTGAATGATTCCTTACAGCTCAAAGGGATGATAGAGACGAGCAAAGACAAAATGAGAGTGCACATAGATACGTATACATGTTTAACAGTGAATGAGGACCAATGCATTATTACCGATTATCGTCCCGAATTTCATATACAAATTGAATGTAAGTACAATTAATACAAGACAAGTTTATTAATACACTCAGACACAAACTGTGTACAACAAGAGCAACATGACAATCATACAAAATTATAAATTGGTTAATAATTATGACAAAGAAAACAAAAACAAAATAGATTAATTTTAATCCTGGTGTCTATGATGAGTTTATTTATTTACTTAAGATTTTGCCAAGATTTATCTCAATTATGGTAGATATTGAGTCGTGTTGAAGGCAGTACTTTGACCTATAATGTTTAACTTCTACAAATTGTGTCTTGGATGGAGAGTTGTCTCATAGGCATTCATACCACATTTTCTTATAACTAATTATGGTATACCGTATCATTTTATATTGATATAAGAATTACATATTCTACATGAGGTAAAAAAACTAACATAAATTAAAAGAAACATATATTACAGTCCTTGACGGTTCATGCATATTTGGTATATTATTGGTAACAACCAATCATTAGTTATTTGTTATAAGGATAACAATATAACCCTTTTCATAAGGTATTCAGTATCGACAGTATTGAACAGAAGCAGTTAGAAATTATACAGTTTCACTCAAGTTTAATCTGTCGTCCGTAAAGCGATTAAATATCATGCAACATTGAGATTTAAAATTTGATGTAAGGCCTCCAGAATTCAACTTTATTCAAATATTATAAAGATATTTTATTTGTTTTCATATTTCACGAAATATTCTGAACATTTTAAGAAGAGATGCATTCATTTATATAAGACACTGAACATAAACAGTTTTTGCAACAATTGTTTTTGCTATGGTATTTGTTAGTGCACTTTATGTTTCGTTAACAGCGAGTTTTAAAGCATTCTAGAACATAACAGGGTGAAAGGGAAGGTTTAGATTCACTGTGATGCTTTTAGATGTGATGATTTAGATAGGTTCTTTACACCACTAATTGTGAAACTCTTTCTGGTTGTGAAAGACATTTAAACTATTCAGGAAATATTGTGTTACACGTTTTTTTGTATTATACATGTTATAGTTTGTTAACAAAGTATATGTGAGGGATGAATTATGTCTAGCTCTTATAAAAGTTGAATTTAAGTGTCGCAATTATTTTTTAGAAAAAGTAGCTAATCTTAAGTTTTTATTTTGATAGTTCAAATATATTCAAACTTCTAGTTTATTTGTATGAATTCAATTTTTATTTATTCTATTTATAGGGATTTATAATGAAGAAAACGACCAACAAAGACTTGACAACAATGAAATGTATAACTACTCCTGCACCTGTAATTCATCAGGTGTGGAGAAAAACTTTAGCTGCCATGAAAATATAGAGGCATACTACCTTAATAAAAGTATATTGTTTAAAGCTTTCAAAATAGACAACGGAAGCACTTACCGCTGTTTACCTGACGTACAAAATAAAACAGACAACCAGAGTACAATCAACAAATTGCCGAAATGGGGTATGACGTTTTCTTGTACACTAGTATAAACATTTATTACTTATTTAATATCATGTAAGGGATTTGCAAATGACAATACACATCTCTACATGAGTGAAATCGAGTAAACATGACATATACTAGTACTTGAAATTGTATTTGAACTACCTAACTCATACTCATAATTGTACTCTTAGTATTGACGTATAGATCTTTTAAATGCAGAAAGACATTTAATGTGCTACAATTTGTGAAAAAATAAAACAGTTAAAAGATACCGAAAATTAGTTAGCACCTATAATTTATTAACAAGATTTGGTATACTCTCGATTGCACATAAAACGTGATTGACATTGCTTTTACTAGCGCCATATAGAATATGCTTAGTTTTTTTTACCAAAAATATTGCAATACAGAACCACAAACAGATAAACTGCAAGTGTTCCAAACACGTGTTCTTTATATACATATGAAATCGATCCAACACCACTTGACACGATGTATCTACTGGATGTATGCTCGCGACAAAGATGTGACGAGTTACACGTAAACGATTAACCTTCAATCTCTCTATTGACCTTTTCCCCTTTAATCTTGACAGTGCATTGTCATTTCTTACGGAGACTAAACTCATAATAGATACGAAGATAAAAACAGAATTAGTAATGCCAGACGCGTGATTAATTTACCAAAGACCCATCAGTGACGTAGGAATCAAAATGTAAAATGACTCATCGTTGATTGATATTCAAACAGCAACAGTACCTGACAAGTGGTCGAAATCAGAAAAAAGAAACTTCACAATAAAAAAAAAATCAACTCAAATGATAAAACAGACGTCTATTTTTTTTAATAAATCTAATACAAAAAGCAGCGACTATTTTCTTATTACGTCGTGTATGATATTCCAGAGTTAGTTTGAATTGATTTCAGATCTCTTTTTAACTTATGGATTGAAGGTTGTCATGATTATTTGTGGAATTCCTTTATGCTTTGCTAGTATCCGATGTGTTAAGAAAGGTTTGTATTATATCATTATATAACATGTATGTTGCATTATAATACGTTATATTGATTTGCTAACAGCAATTTCGTGTCATTTCAAAACTAAATTTGATCGAAAAAATATATGTAACCTTCATGATGACACGAGCTTCGACAGTAAAGTGCACAAGTAAATAAAAGAAAAATTGACAGAAATCGTGTTTTCATGATCTAACAGAAATGTGTAGTTGTAAGTATTGAATGCTTCTTTTTATAATTTCATAGGGTTGTTTAAGCGTTGACCGTGTGCATTTTTTTTTAGAATGAAGTGCTTCTTCGAGTCTTACAAAAGATACTACCGTCAACGCTTTTACACCCGGATAAACTTACCAGAAGAAGCATATAGTTCCTAATTAAACCTAAATTTGTATTTTAGTTGAAATTGAAATCAAAATAACCCACCAAGTTAAAAACAAATTGAGAGGAATTTAAATAAAATTATTTATATAACTATATATGTTCTTTGTCGGTTTAAAATAGATGAAGTTCGACCTTTTATGCCATATTAAATAAATTGTCTGAGATATTTGACTACAATATTTTGCGACTTTGACAATACCAAGATACCAATATACTATTTTGTATTGGTTTTTCAGTTATAACAGAGGCGAAAAGCGTGAGTAGCATTTAAAATGATATGCACCCATAGACAAAAGCTGTATACAGTTTACAATGTCATTGAAAAGTAAAGCTTTACATATTTCCAATGATACAAAAAAAAAACAAGTAAAGTATAAATAGTATATGTTTCAATGTGACCCCTACATCTTATTTGAAAAGGAAAGGAAAAGCGATTTTGTCTTCACTGCGGTTTTTTTAAATGTTTTAACATAAACGCATTCAATTTATTAGTTGTATAATTAGTTTTGAGCAAAAGATTATTGAAATTAATACGCTACAGAACAATATGATTTCTTATAGAATGCCGACCAAGTCGGTAGGAGAATACAAGAATCAGAACTCTCGCAGGAGGAAGGATATTCTTCAATCGATAGGAGACGTAACATCCAGATAGGAAAAGTGTCATATACAGCTAATCGAGTATCAATGCCTAGTCATGAAGAGCGCAAATGTGTGACTTCGGGTAATCATATGTTACTCTTCAACATATGCTAATATTTTAAGTACTTTTTTAACCGATATATGATATTTTATTATATTCTAATTGTACCCTTAATATCTTTTTCGAAAGTTGAACTTGCGAACTTGTAAAATATGCATATGTTTGATTGCATGATGTTTAACGCACTTCCAGCACTATTTAGGCTATTTTGGGGTGTTCAGTTTGTATTGGTGGATGACATTTTAGTGCCCAGAGTGAAATACCTACCTTTCATAGAAACAAAATATGAATCTCAATGCTTACTAATATTTTCGAAAAAAGACATACAGACGAAACCATTTAAATCAAGTTTTTCAATACCTTCAGGTTGCATATCTGTAAATATCCCAAATGCAATTTCCCATAGGAACTTCTTCTACGACTAAAACTGTACCAATTTTACTATGAAATTTTGAAAAACAATATATCTTAGAATGAAAAGCTCATATCAACTGCTATGTTTTACAAAGGATAAAATATAGGGCTGTGTGGCATATTTTCAACGTTTATATGCCCCGAACTTCTAAGAGTTTAAACTTACACTTAAATTATCTACCTTGACTTAAGGATTTCCACAGATTCTGTATGACTGATATGCATGTGCATATTTAATATCCCCAAGTTGTGTCTACGAGATGAAACATAGAGATCATATATATATAACTGGGAACCAGTACGTAAACAAAATTAATTATCGATGAATACAATATATCTCCCCAAAAGAGGCGTAGTTAGAGAAACAGCTGTATAGACAAAATGCAACCTTTAAGATTCTTAAAATTAACAATTTGCCCGAGTGAAGACCTTCGAATGCCTATGTTTTCAAGAAGGTAAAGAGCTCGGAAAAGAATCCCATAGAATTTTACACCATATCCTTTTGAAAGGTAATAACATTTAATATTCGGTAAATGTACAAAAATACAGTTTCAAAGATAGTTTATGTCTGCACATGTTTACTGAGTAAAGATATTATGACACTATCGCGCACGACACTCGAAACGGCAATAACACAAAACGTGTCTAGAAATATACATTATATTTAAACAAAGAAATATGTAGTTACTTAAGATCTGACTTTATTATTTGCGATATTCCAGAGGTGACAACAAACGGCCAGCCGAAGAGGACAAAAAAGGTCAACGAGCAGGACGCAGCGAATTTAATGGAAGGAAACATAGTAAGATATTAACAAAAGATCCAAAACTTTATAAATTAGGTAGCTACATGTGTGATAGATATTTTAAAACTAATACTTCATCGCGTACATTCAAAACCAACGTTTTAAACAGGCGCTATATGTTTCAAATAACTGCGACACAGAAACATGTAATAAGTATTTTTAATTTTCATGAAAATGACACATGCTTGAATGCTTCTTTTTTATTTATCAATTTTCCGTTTCTAGACAGAAAGAAATTAAAACGTCTGATTCACATGATTCTTGTCATCGAATCAGTTCCAAATAAAATCAACTAATAAAACTCAACCTCTTCGGTTTTTGACATATTTATCATTAAATAATAAAACTAATGAAATAAAAGTGTACTAGTACAGTTGAGCAGTTCGTGATCGTATCTCAGGTGCAGTCAATAAAACGAGTGTTTTTACATGAATATTTGAAATACATGTGACCTGCATAGCACACACATAGTTAATAGTAAAATGTGTGAGTTATATTTGCATATAAAACATTCTTTTATTGAATGTAAGTGGATTTTTGTCACAGCTGATCTCGTGATAAAGATGGATGCAGATACATAACCATTTGTAAATTTTTCTTCGCTTACTTCAACTTTCATATTTGTATAGCACAATAGTATATTATTTTTCAAAAAATTCTAGAACCGAGAAACTACTGACCTGAACTATATCGAAGTTGAGTTCAGCCAAGAAACGGCAGGGAAGAGTTTTTTTATTCATGGGTCTGACAACAGCACACCTTATGCGGATATAGACTTAACCATAAAGGCTGATCCTCTACCAGAGAGTGATTCTAGTGCCGACGAGGATCCGGATGGCGAAAATAACTTCATGACATTGGCTGATATTCAAAAACTGAGAGAAAACGTTTGAAAATGTAATTACATTGTTGAATATGATTGTATATATCTATGTTCTTTATCAATAGAAATTTTATAAATACTGAATTATCAGCTTACTTATTCTTAGGCATATTTCTTTAAGATAATTTTATTGAATTTAGTTAATGACATGCACGCTAATTGTTTTTGAATTATTTTTTTTTCACTTCATCCCCCTATATCGTTATGTATGATGCTTATATATATATATATATATAGCTAGAATCATAGGTTTTTAGAAAGTCGAAACCTTGTGATTGAATCTTACACTGAGAAAGGAGTACTACACATTTTTCAGTGTTTAGTTTATTGCGTTTCATAGTAGATATTATTTTCATTAGCCTAGTAATAATCGATTAACGTTTAAGCTCATGCTTTTTTGCTTATTATCAGTTTTTCATCATTAAGACAAAGGTGAACTCTTGTTGAATCCAGATAAACTATCAAATAAATCATATCAACTTTGCTCAACGTTATTCGGCTATATGAGTAGCAGCTATCAGCTTGAGGTGAGCCACATGCGGAGAAGGTTTTGTATTCAATATCGGATCACTTCAGATCAACACTGTTAAAATGGTACTCATGGTGTTCTGTCTTTAATGTTATATTATGTGTTTTCCATTCTGGTGTTTTTCATCGTTCTTCGTCTTTTTTCATAACGTTGTAAGTTTTTACGAGATTAAGAGTTTGAATATTCCTTTATATATGTTGGCTCTCTTTTGAATAACACATTTGTCTGGTCAAATGCATTGGTTTTTTTAATTTTATTTAGCTTACTTTTGAATATTGGTGCTTAAAGACTCGACTTATTCAAATATTTGGTATTTTGGCCTACAGCATTCATAAATAATCTTTCTATTTTAGTTTATATGTTAGTTAAATCACTCATGGTCCATAAATTTCATGGTTTCCCTCGCTAATTAACACACAACCGCACCACTTGTGTAGCAACATCCGATATGAATATCTGCGAAAGTTATGTAATCAATCTCTTTTAGTTACGGTTTGTGTTCTTCGACTTCAATTTTGCTGGTTGTTTTCTGGTATAGTCTTAAATTCTTGACACTCTCCTTCAACTGTCTATTATAAACTATATTCATTGGAAATTAACCTACTAAAGCAGCAAATTATGAAATCAGTTTTACTTCTTACGTAATATCATTTGGCAACCGTCCTCTAAAGTGAAAAGGGATTAATATACGTTGTAATAGCTTGTTTCCCCATCCACAATAAGTACATATATTTAAACTTAGTTTCATTTGAAAATGCCTGTACCAAGTCAGGAATATGACATGTCTTGTCCATTCGTTTTTGATGCGTTTTGTTATTTGATTTTGCCATGTGATTATGGACCTTCCCAATTGATCTTCCTCTAGGTTCAGTATTTTTGTGATTTTACTTTTTGATTGGGCTTCAACTACACCAAAAACTGCCTTGACTACAACATTGAACCTGAAGCAAGACAGAGGTAGGGCAGAACAGATAAACTGACAGACCCACGGACCGAACTACATAATGCCCCTAGGTGGGGAACAAAAACAAACAACTACGTCAACAGAGAAAAACAAAACGACCATTGCAGACACTAAACACAAATTGGCCCGAAAACCGCTTTCACTAGAGAATCTGACAGTGAAAAGTGTTGAAAAAGATGATATATACCTTCCTTTTATTACTAGTAAGGCCACACCAAATTAATTAATAGTTCTTTGAGATTTTACCGAAAAAAAATGGGGCGAGCGAGCGAAATTTAAATTCATATTTTTAAATTCTTTGCCTCAAATTTTGAAGAAATATGAAGCGAGCGATATTTTTTTTCTCTCAATTTTTATATCTTTTACCTAAAAGAAGCAACTGAAATTTCAACTCACTTTATTGAAAGGGGACATAATTTGATATAATTAAATTATCTCCCTTTTATATGTATTTCAATTTTCTGCATTCTTTTTCATTTTGTTTTGTTGTTTGTATAATTAACACTGCACAAATATACACTTTTGAACATATTTTTTTATGCATGAACTTTATATGGCTATCTGCTTTTAATATGCACTGCTTTCATCTGTAGTATATACACCTTCTGGTCCTTAGACACCCTCTGTAGTATGCTAGCTAGCTTCTTGTAACATAACTGCATGGTGTGTGTTTTGTGTTTATGCATATGGATCACTAACCAGTCAATCCAAGGACAGTGGAAACTGGGGGTTCTAACTAGTGCTACTTTACAATTAAATATCAGAAAATAAATTACACCAAAACATACCAACATGGAAATACCTACATAACCTACATTTATAAGCAAGTTTAGGTCATTACATATTGACCATACCATATTTTCGTCAGATATTTCGATACTAGAATCATCGAAACTGTTCGACTTACTTATTTGTATGGTTTTAATATTAATAATCTCACTTTGTGCATCGCTACATCGTTCAATGGCTTCTTGATATAGTTCCCTGAATGTCCGACATTTTGTTTGTGTTGCCGTATTTTTTAATATGTATGCCTTGTTGTTATTTTTGTCTGAATGTTTCACCACAGAAACAATCAGCACGTTTTCCATCTTTGCAACTTTTTTGATCAGAATCAAAAATATGCTTGACAAATGACAAACACTGCATATTTTCAAACGCTTAATTGATAAAAAAAAAAATTTTAATACCGGAATCGAGTTCGTCGAAAATGCGGATTTATTTTCGACGTGCGGGAATTTTATTTTTATTTTTATTTTTTGGTTTTGGCAGGTGAGGTGCGGGAAATTTATTTTTATTTTTTTATTTTAATTTCGGCAATTTAGGTGCGGGTTTTCCAAAGAACTACTAATTAATTTGGTGTGGCCTAAGTCAAAACTTTCAGACACTATCATTTTTAGGGGAAATGCCGTGAGAAGAGTTAGACCATGTTTGTCTTTTATCTTGAGTTGTCCATATGCCTATATTTACAAAGAAAAGAACCAAATATGATATACAGTTACGAATTTCTATTATAAGAAAATGCATGTATTAAGTCAGGAGTATGACAGTTGTTATCCAATGTTTGATGTGTTTTATCATTTGATTTTGCCGTTTGATAACGGACTTTCCGTTTTGTATTTTCCCTGGAGTTCGGTTCTTTTGTTTCTTTGCTTTCTGCTGTATTACGGGTTTTGAATTGGAACAGGCACATACATAGTTTGATGGAGTTAAATCAATTTATCGACGGAAACAGTCATCTTACCTTAGACAGTGATGTCACGGTACAACATACGTCAAACAAATTTTAAAAAATCAACTGAAAAGGGCTTAACTCATCAGATTGAAACGATGCAGAAAAACATCTATAAAAAAAAACCAACTGAACGTGTCAATGAACTTATGCATGATCCCTAAAAAACAAAACCCTGTGTAAAAATCTAAGAGTTACTGACAGCTAGTTCAAAGTGTAACAACTTATCAAGCATGTATGACTTAATTATTAATCAGTACACATTCTACATTAAATCAATGTAGTATCAATATTTTACTGTTTAGTAGGAGAAAAAAACATGTCAAGATACAGATATAGTCAGATTGTAGAGCCATATACAAACATGTATATAAATAAAAAATAATGCAAGTGTCATTCTTGTTTCTTGATAATAAAAACAGTATAAATACCAATTAAACAATATTTAAAGATCCTAATTACAGTGTATAGTTGGTATCCTTTCAGATTAAGTTCTTTGAAAGAATCTGATCGATCAGGTACCCCGGATCTAAATATGCGGACTAGGTAAACACAATCTATTTTACTCCAATTCTCCGGGCACTCCGGCTTCCTCCACCAATAAAAAAATGGCCGCTACGAAATCGCCTAAATGCGATGCTTAAAAGTGGTGTTAAAACACTTAAAATTAACTAAAATCAAATATTGCTCCAACTACTTCTTATTATAATTAAAAATGAAAAAAAGTAGATGTCCTTGTTCTTTAGACTGATATTAAAAGATAGAACGCCTTCGACAACTTAAGCTTGCAAGTAAAGACGTAATTTTAGTTCAACATTTATGCACATCATTGACTGCAATGGGTTTCAGTTACAACCCGTTCAGATTAAAATTCAAAAATTATTTATACGTTGATATAAGAAACATTTGACATAAAGCGAAGGTACAATTTAAAACAAAAGTAGTTAATATTTAGTTCTTTTCACATTGATGGAATTTTCTCTTAACGTCAATATTACAGGTCCTAAACACAACTGTTCGAGAAGTTCCTGACTTGGACATATAGATCTTCTAACATTGGAACATGTGCATAAGACATACATTGTTAATGTACGTACGTTAATTGACGGTTATAAACAATCGATGAACGAAAATCAAATGACAATGTACGAATTTCTTGAATTGTCTTGCTGGAAAATGGTTGAAAAAAGACTATGATGGAAAATCTGAGATTCGGCCTTAGTGAAACTACTTATTTTTACTAAACAATTCAAATTTTCTTTATTGTGAGAAGAGTCTTCTTTGCAGTCACTGTCTCATTCCTTTTCTGCGAACGGTTTGAGCTTCTACATTTCCAAACTGCAAAAAATAAACAGATCGTTTACATTCATCTTCAATGTTTACACTTTCCGCAAGATTATACGGATATTTGAGGTCAAAGAAGAACTTCAGGTTACAATGAACTTTGTTATCATGTTTTCAGCGTTTGTTTTAGATTTTATTCTATAAAATGAGTTTGACTTGACATCACTGAACAGACATGTATTGTATAGACTCGCATCTGTTGACTCAAAGAGTGTACCGGATATATAATTATTGCAATCATGATTTTTGAGGTTTGTAATTTGACAAACAATGATATGTACATACACATTAACATGGTATTGTATTGTCAAATTAAATTCTTTTCTGAAGTGTATAAAAAAGTTTGACTGTGAAACTTTTGTTGTATGTGTTATAAATGCCATTTCGGAAATTAAGGGATATTTAAACAGACTGAAAATTAAAAAATATTATAACAAAACAAATCTAATCAAAATATCAAAATGAGCCTAAGGTATTTTTTCATGTGTGAAATACAATTCTCTGAAACATTTACCTTAACCTGGAATTATAAAATTACAATTTCAAAAGATTGATACTGTTTGATGAGATCTCAAAATAGTTAATATCAATATTTTTTTTTAGTAGAAGACAGCGATTCAACACAAGTCTCAAATAGTGTATCTTATCAAATCATCATATTTTAAACTTGTTATCTCACCAATTATCAGAGTCACAACGACACAGATACACATTGTACCACATACAGAAATTAGTATTTGGTATGGGAATTTGGTGTTGTTCGACAAATCATCATGATTGAACATCTGCACATTGGTCGAACCATTTAATTTGTCATCAAACACTGAAATACAAATTATTCTGAAATAAACTGCTTGTAAAACAATATACCATTCTTATTGTAGAAGAAGTAGGTTTAGGTTTTAAATTTAAGCTATACATTTAAGCAGATTGAAAAGTCATGTCTGCTTATAAGATCAAAAGTTCTTCTGGCTCTACTTTCGTTTTCAAAAGTCATGAATTGTTAATGTGAAACACAGTTGGACGAAATTCAAATTATATTCATACTGCTAAATGAGGTTTTTTTCAAACGTAACTGTCTTTGTCTAGATAGATGTAGAACATAATAGAAAAAAATCTATAAATAAAATCAAAATGTAATTTGTTAAGAAAACAGCTGATCTTCTCTAATCTAAATATTTAAACCTAATGCCACTGTACAGTGGAAGTGATTCTACTACCAGACATAATCATCTGAGCTTCACTGATGAGTCTTATGTAGATGAAACGCGCGTCTGGCGTATTAAATTATAAGACTGGTACCTTTAACTATTAGTTGTATTGCTTATGAAGAGCTCTGATCCGGTTCGGCACGTTCATCCTTAACCTTTGACCTTGCGTAAATTTGCAAGTTCAAATGAATTGAAATCGGCAAGGGTCTGAATCTTGTGAAAAGTAAAATCACAAAAATACTGATCTCCGAGGAAAATTCAAAAAGGAAAGTCCATAATCATACGGCAAATTTAAAAGCCCAAACACATCAAACGAATGGATAACAACTGTCATATGCATGACTTGGTACAGGCATTTTCTTATGTAGAAAATGGTGGATCTAACCTGTCTTTCTAGCTAGCTAAAGCTCTATTGTATGACAGTCGCATCAAATTCCGTTATATTGACAACGATGGGTATACAAAACAAACAGACATACTAGGTAAAACTGTCCAAAATAGGGATTCAGCAATCAAAATTGAACTATCATCTTAATCACTATAAAACAAAATAAATGTAACAATGAAGCACACAAAATGCATTAAAATTTTCGTTCAAAATTTTCTAAATTACTACGGTACATGTAAGCTCTTTAACAAAATCCTGATTTTGGTATTTAAATTTCTTTTACGGTCACATGTTTACTCGTTAGCTAGGTTTGTAGGTGTTTCCTTGCCGAACACAAAAGTTCCGGATAAAGCATGTAAAACTTATTTTAATATGTCAAAAGGTTCCTACAGGAAATTGTAATAAAAGTGGTTATCAGAAGAAAAAAAATACAGTACGGCATATGTAAAAGGAAAGACTTTAGATGTACAAATGAAACGATTTTTTCTCTTCAAAGCTAAATAAAAACTAAAGCACAAACTCCATATTGCAAGAGTTTGATATATCTCAAACATATTCGCAAATCCCATTGTGATAATATGAAGTAACAAACATAGCATAAACGTCTCGGATGTATTTAAAAAAAATCATTATTTAATAAAAATTAGGCTCTAGACAAATACAAAACTTTATTTTTTTTCGAAATTAAGATTATGGTTACATTGCATATTCTAGAAATCATCGTGATTGACAAATAAGATATTTGTATTTACATATTCGAAAATACAATTATGAAGCTGGAAATCAGCTGATTGCATGAAAACCGTACATGAATGTTTTTTTTCTTCAAAATACTTACAGACTACTGTATGAGATTCTAAATTAAGGTAAAAATATGCAAAAAATGATAAGCACATATATAAATCGATAGTTCAATGTTTATTTAACTATTGCACAAGAAATCTACTAAATAGAGAAGGGCGTAAATTGTTGTTTTGTACACATACTACCATACATATTTTAGCATAAAACTTACCTGGACAGGGGACGGTTGAATTTCCATTCATTGTAATCACTTTATCTGTACTAATGAATATACATTTAACCAGTGGCTGCTTCTCACATTCTTCCTCATTATTTCGAATTGTATATTCAATTGCATAGTTTGCATTGAAAACAAGTCCATTGTGATGAAAAGTAACGGTCATGTTGTCAGATTTCAGATCTGTCTATAAAAAACGAAAAAAAGATAATAAGTAACGCATTGTTCTACTAAAAACTCCAAATGCCGTTTGTTTGGTTTTTTTTTTTTTTTTATCTTAACCAACTTCAATTCTATTAGACGGTATTTGGAGGAAACAATGTTTTCCTTTATTAATATATTACTTCATGATTTAATTTTTGGTATCCTGTCACAAAAATAGCAACAAAAAAATTACTTACGGGGTGAATCACAAACTGCGTAAAGAATGCAAAGCATGATCTCTAAAGAAAATTAAACAAAAGATGCTAAGAATATTTAACAATGGATACATATGGAAATACAGTAATTTCATGATCTAAGAACGTCATGAAAAAAAGGAAAGACGACGTTAAGTCAAACAAGTTCACAATACACTTCATAAAAACTGAAGAATGAAAATCCCTACAATAACATGATATGATTTGATGTGTTTTGAGAGGTAATAATATTTTGCTTCACTAGTGACATCTACCGTGTTTTTCTTATAACATGATTACTATGTTCTATTGCATACAATTTTGCTAGAAGAAATTTATGGCATAATACTCGAGATTGTTAATAACATTGATGCTAACAAATATGTCAACACAATGCGTTATTCATTTAAAGGAAAAATAATCTTGCTGACAAAGTTTATATGAAAACAAAAATAATATTATTATAGTTTTCTGGAAATATGAATGAGACATTTTCTTGAGCAAGGCAATATTCAAAACGTTTGAGTGTCATAAAAAATAAAAGACAAGAAGATGCTTAGTTCTATGGTACCGATGCTATTGTTAGAAAAATACTAACTCCGCAACGTATTACAACTGTAAACACGCGTCTTCAAAGAAGAAGCGTTTTTAAGGTGTCTGTATCCACGGAAAATTGTAAAATGAATATGCTGATTGCATATGATCAACTGCATACAGTAACAAATGCTATAACCAGGTATCAAATATTGTTTCATGATGGTGACACCAATAACGTTCTAGTAGGCTAATTAGTCTTTAATTGGTCAAATATACCAATAATTTTTGTTCTGCAATTGGTCTCTGGAGAGGTAATTTCACCAGATATGATAAAAAGACAATGTGTAATCATAAAAGAGATATTTTTCGAATCAAACAAAACTCCTGTTTTTAAGAGTTTTCAAACAATTGGTTTCAAGGCAAATGCGTTTACAAGATGACATTATATAAACTATGAACTAGTCTCGTACAATTGGGATACAAACCTAGATATCAACATGGGTTTAAAATGTTTTACAAATAAAGGCAATAGTAGCATACCGCTGTTCAAAAGTCATAAATAGATTGAGACAAAACAAATTCGAGTTACTAATAAAACCGAGGGAAACTCATCAACTTAAAAGAAAACAACGGAACAACTAAAACATTGAAGTGGAATACACCTTATCGCTAATCCTGATTGACACGGCTGCTTGAACTTTGGACGCATGCAACAACCACTGCCTGTTTGCATTAAAACAAAAATTGATTGATTTAGAATTGCTTGATTAAAAGCAGTGGCGAATATATATTTGGACGAGAACAACATAACAATAAATTAACAGTCTGAGAGTACTGCAAGGAAATGAATAGTTTGCTACTGGTTATATGCAAGCCTGATAAAAAAAAGTGCGGAAACTGAATTGGGGAATTTATCAAGTCCAAGGACCATAACTGTGCACAAAATCATCAGATCGGATCACATTTCTTTTTAACCTGACTTGTCATTATTAAACGTCATACCAATTATCAAATCTATGTATTCAAATATAACCAAAACAGGGTTCAAAACAGATTATTTGACTGAATTTTCTTTAGTCCTATGACCATAACTCTGCACAAAATCAGATTGGAACAAAATTTGAACACGATTTGAACCGGTGAAAATATATCTCAAATATCAAATCAACAGCATTAAAAACTGATTTGCCGGAATGGACCGGCAAACAGACATACAGAGTGCACAAATAAAGTCCCCGCTAACTTTGTCAGTAGGCGACTAGTAGGATAAGTGAGTTCTACACGGAAGCTTAGTCGTGGTAAACGGCAGAACAATTGAACTGGCAATGGGAAAATAGATTATGTTTGATTTCAGCAGGTATCATTCAGGGCTCTCACATACTTGTTTAAAGGTTTCCTGAACGGAAGACTAACGTTAGCAAGCGTTTAACTGTCAGTTAATATATTATTGTACTATGAATCAGATGACCGGGAAACACGACATTCACCAAATCCGGGAGCTTGCGTTTCATTATAGTCATCAAATATTGAATTTGCTACGACATTATTATTGTGATGGCTTAAAAAAACAATTAAAAATATAAGCAATAAACTTACTCCAACGTAAAAAGCACAGCTTGGTATGGGATAAACTTTCTTTAACTCTAGACTCACTTTTAATACGTCTCGTTTATAAAAAAATTAAACATCTGTTTCAGTTGGAGGATCTAAAAAAAGTAGTTTAGCTTAAATTTAATACGAAAAGTCACACATTATATGTCATAGAAAACTGCCATCATATATATATATTAGTGAGCTGTATTATTTCTGTATGTTTTGTTTAAATCGCTGTTATTTTGTTTAGCAAGGTTATAATTGCTTTTATCTTCGGAAATGACTATATGAACTAAAAATTCGAAAAAAACATATCATAACAAGAAACGATACTTACTTATGTCAGAACGAAAGATGCATTCACCGTTCGCGTACAGCAATTAGCATTGTTGACAAGCAAGTACAAATATAAATAACGTTGTTTATCCTTTCGGAAATCGCGTTCTGACTGTGTTGTATAAGCTCCTTTTTGTATTATACTTTTTTTTTTAAATATCGTATTCCAATGTATTCAGAACTCCAAAGTATGAGTGTACGTGAGTGTACGTGATGAAAATTATTCCAGAATTCTTTCGCGGTATTATTTGCTCTTTTTTTTTTAACAAATCATGTAAAATAAAGTTTGTATATGCCAGCATAACTTAAATCCATTTTTTTGTGATTTAAGGTGGTACACAACACTTTCACTAAAATTAATTTGGCTCGTTTAATTTTTATAAAATTTTGTCAAAGTACTTACTTTGACCCTTTGACAAAAATATATAAATTTCAAAAATTTTGAACCAACCGTTTTGTCAGAAAAATTACACTGGTTATATAGCAGTTTTTCAAACAACTTATTTTGATCATTGGGAAGCTTAATATTCCCATATGAACACAACGTCATTATAACGTTCTGCTGATTTTACAGAGTTATCTCCCTGTAGTGTTAAGTACCACCTTAAAACTTATATTTTCGTCGGTACATGTCACAACCATAAAACTGTACACATTGACTAAAATTAATTTGTCTTGTTGAAAAGTTTGACAAAATATGGTTTTTGACGATTTAACAAAAATATCAAAATTTAAGAAAACACAGATCACACACTTGTTAGTTGGATGTATACCAGTTTGACAAATTTTAATTTGAGCATTGAGAAGTTTAATATTTCCTTAAAAATAGAACGTGATTAAAACGTTTAGTTGACTTTCACAGAGTTTTTTCCTATAGTTTTATTACCACCTTAAGTTTATTAACTGTTGCATCTCAATCTGTTAAAATAAACGTTGGCCAATTTGGGTTGTTCTACAGTTATCGTTTTAATTATTATGCTGTCGAAAGTACTTATACATGTTTATATTTACACACGTTTCATTCCTGACTTATTTGTCGGTGTTTCTTCAAAAAAAAATGTAGTTTATGAGCATGGAAATAAAATTCGTGTATTAACACTGATATATACTTTAACTCACAATAGAATAACTTCTCCTTTAGAACCAATTTCTTCTTGAAGGACTTGAAGTCACAAGAACACGTATAGTTCACATTAACATCAGATTCCAAAAAGTTCTTTATAATTAATGAGAAAGTTGTAGACTGCAGATCTACACTTTCCTGGTATTTGTAGCTTTTATATGTAATGCCGTTGTACATAAGGGCTTTACCGCCTGGTCCACCTGACCACTGTCGTACTCTGCAATCCTTTGATTTAACTTCAATTTCACATGTTAGTGTTATATCCTTGCCAAATACTGCAGGTAACGTAGAAAGAGACCATGACACTAAAAAAGAGGAAAACAAAAACATAATTATACAGGAGTTACGTGCAATGTATACCAGGAGATTTCGAGTAGAAATAAAATTTCTGAACAATAGTTAAAAGCAAATTAAGTAGTTGAATCAGCACGTTTTTGTTTCCTAGTTTTTTCAAGTCATTATATATTTGACTGATAAATTTATGTACTTTGACGACAGAATATTTTTTCATATACAAGACTTAGTATAATATTAGTTCTATATTTAGTGAATAATTGTCCAATGAGGGGACTATAAAAAGCTATCTAAAACCATAGGGTATTTCCTGAGATTCAGATGTGAGTGAAAGACATGGCTTTGTCTGTCAAATTTTGACTCATATAAAAGTTTAAATGTTTCTTTGGTATTGTTTACCTCTTTTTGTAACATTTTAAAATCTTCATATAAATGTTTAGTAGAAATATGTTTTAAATCAAATTTATTCGTTCATAGTGTATTAATTTACTTTTTTTGATTGAGTAAAGCCTGCCAATTGATAATTTACCGTGTGTTTTTCTATGTTCTGATGTTATGCTATTGTTTCAGAAAAAAGAAGAAGGTTTGGATCCATTAAGGTTTGTGGACAAAATGCACTCCTGGCGTATTAAAATGTTGAACGTATTGCCTTTTGTTGGCAGTTGTTCGTGTCTTTCTTTGTCAATTGTGTTATCCAATTTATTTATATTGTAGTCCTGTGGTGTTGTGTTGTCATTTTGATGTTATATTTCACATGGCTATAAAAGAGGGAGGTTTGGCATGTCACAAAACCATGTTCAACTCACCATTTTTTCCTTTAAAAATGTCCTATACCAAGTCAGTAATATGGCTATTGTTATATTATAGTTCGTTTCTGTGTGTGTTACATTTTAACGTTGCGTCGTTTGTTTTTCTCTTATTTTTGAGTGTAAATTCACATTGCGATAAGACGTGTCACAGTACTTGTCTATCCCAAATTCATGTATTTGGTTTTGATGTTATATTTGTTATTCTCGTGGGATTTTGTCTGATGCTTGGTCCGTTTCTCTGTGTGTTATATTTTAGTGTTGTGTCGTTGTTCTCCTCTTATATTTAATGCGTTTACCTCAGTTTTAGTTTGTTACCCCAATTTTGTTTTTTGTTAATGGATTTTTGAGTTTTGAACAGCGGTATACTACTGTTGCCTTTATTTATGAGCCCTTCTGTAGCCATTTTTTTTACGAATATTTCAAACTTCAACTGTATCAAAACTACAGATATAATGATTAAAAGGGATAGGCCATTTAGTACATATACCAAGGGGAAAGTTGGTGGAAAGCATAAGTAATTACTGTTTCGTTGCATTTACTAGAAAAAGAGTACTTTGTGGCAAATAAACCAAGATTTTTATAGAAAATCCACAGCCTTTAATACAGAGATTGTCGTTAAAAAATTTGAAACATAGATTACTCACTTGCTTTTCTATGATGTGCTAGTGTTCATTTTTTACAAAATGTTCTAACCAAGCTGTAAATTTCAAAATACCTCGTGCTGACTCACTAAAGGCGAGTGCACCGTAAAAGGTGTACTTGATTTGGTTCATATTTTTATTTGTTTTAACTAATAACTACATTAATAAACTTGTTTTAAGCAAATCAATGCTAGCACCGATGCACTAATCCTATATCTATCAGTCATCAAATTGCCAAATATGAGAGTACAAGGATAAAGGCTGTGGATTTTCTATAAAAAATCCGTATGTTTAACATTGAATCAACAGAAGGGTACATAATTCTTAAAACGTTTAATCCCGCTGCAAATGTTTGCACCTGTCCTAAATTGGAAATCTGGTGTACAGTAGGTTTTTTTTAAATTGTTATTTAGATGGAGAACTGTCTCATTGGCACTCACACCACATCTTCCTATATCTATTTAATGCTTTTGTTATCGTTTATACGCGCGTCTGGCGTATACTTAATAGTATACAAAATTTAGTCCTGGTATCTATGCTGAGTTTGTTTATATGAAATGATGATTACTAGAACTAATTACATGTTTATTATCTCTAATTCGAAGGAAATAGAATTTTGGGGAATGTAGTATGATTGGGTTCTATTGCCCAGATGTTCTTAAATGTCGCACACAGAACTGAATCATCAATGTATCAAGATAGATTAATTAACACCCCATCATTAGGTAAATTTGATAAGGTAATCTTATGTATTTTTACCTTCCGCTAATTTGCTTTGTCTGTATGCCTTTTAACTTTTTTTGTGAATCATGTTTGAGTTGTTCACACATCGGTGTCAATATAATGGAATAAACGTGAGAGCTTCAATACACCATTTTCTACATAAAACATTGCCTGTACAAAGTCAGGCATATGACAGTTGTTATCCATTCATGTAAGAGGGAGAAATAATCTGAAATTGATGGTTTTTGGCCCACATTCTTGTACTTTACTGAGTTATACCGCCAAAGAAAAAAAAATATAAGTTGTTTTGGTGTTATTCATTGAAGAGTATCTTCTGAAATATTTTGAAACGTGTAAATCATAACAAAGATATAAAGCATTATGAAACTACCGGAAGAAACAACTTCCTTGTTTTTATACTGAAACAAGCACTTGACTGAAATTCAAATGTACCTTAATATCAAACTGAAATCTTCTTACACAAATAAACATAGAGCAATAAAAAAAGAAAGACAATATTAAGTATTAGTTTTAAGTACTTACTATTACTTGTGACCATCTGTAATACACACATATATATATTTATCGAAATAATCAGCCGACTTTGTCCCATCATTCTACAATAGATTAAAACTATATAGTGAATTTGACAATTAAAGCAATAATAATGTCTAAAATGTCGACGTTATGTACGTAAAAAGCATTTCCATTTAAATCGATCGCGATTTAATTCAAATTCTCATCTTTGATTTTAAATGTTACTAAAACATACACAAAACACTAAATGACAGAAATAAGTTAAAATGAATGGACGCATTACAATGCATCAGCCTTTAGTGACTATCGACCGATAGAAATAAAAATATAAAGATATAAATACACAAACAAAGACGTTCAATCGTATAATGAACATTTTTCTCGGTCTGTTTGATCACACGTCATAGATTAGAAAAATATTTAAACAATTATTTGGCCTGTATTTTAAGATGTTTTGAATGGCCGAATTACATATTGTTTTTTTCTGGAGGCTCTTTTCCATGTTTTCTGTCACTTTTCAATGTTGATATTCTTTTCTTTCTAATAACTGAACATGATTAGCACAAGTGTTACCTGTATATATCTATAAGTATAAATACCATGTATTATGAGACAACTCTTCACAAGAGACCAAATGACACAGAATTAATCAACCAGAGGTCACTGTACGGCCTTCAAAAATGAACAAAGACACCTATAAAAGGCTCGGAAATGAAAAATGTAAAACAATTCATACGAGAAAAATGAAGTACTACTTTAGGTTACAAAATGTTGAACGAAAAACAGTAGTAAACGACAACCACTGTAGAGTTTATCTGCAACTGAATAAGAAAATGTTGTTTTTTTACAAGTGCGGCGACTGTTTCATATAGGGCACATAAATAAAATAGTGAGTTACACATATTCACACTACTATAGGATCATAGAGAGAAGTGGTGAGATTTGAAAAAGGAGTGTTCGTTCGCTGGAAGCCCTACAATGCTTGATTTTTGATATAATATAAAAGGGCAAAAAAGGGTGTTTTTATATTGTTCAATTCATACCTTGGTATATAAATAAAGTAAAAGAAGAGAAAAGAGGGCGAGGGGCGAAAGATACCAGAGGAACAGTCAAACTCATAAATCGAAAATAAATTCACAACGACATGCCTAAAAATGAAAAAAGGTAAACACACAAATAATAGTACACAAGAAACAACACAAAAAACTAAAGACTTAGCAACACGAACCCCACCGAACACTTGAGGTTTTCTCAGGTGCTCCAGAAGGGTAAGCAGATCACATGTGACACCCTTCGTGTTACTTATGTACTTATTACACACTTGGTAAATAGTCTCATTCGGTAGTCACATTCATGAAAAGGGAAGGGGTTTGACGTGAGGAACCTATTTTATATCATCTGTGAACGCTTATTCCATTACAAACGTGGTCAACTAACTCGCGTCCGTAAAATGTACGAAGGGATGATTGCGACTTCACCATTTGGAACTCTTGGTTTAATAGCTTCCTTGTAAACAGCAACAATATATCAAAGATATCATGATAGGAAGTACAGACGCGGGGATGACTTCTCAGTTGGGAGATATATACTCCGTAGACAGACGCTGCTAGAATGTTGCTACATAGAAATGAAAAGTTCACAATTGGGGAGCTGAAATTATCCCGTTTGTCGTAAAGTTTTGTTTTCAACCGACCCTCATTTAAATTTCGAGATGCAAAAATAGGAACAGTTCCAATTTAAAGTTGTTTAAGTTTATCATATTAAGTTGCACAATTATATAATCCTCTAATAATCCAAGTAAATATCTAGCACTAATAAAAAAAAGACCTTTATTCCTGTCTTTATTTTATATCAAAAAGGAAAAGAAAGTTGTTATATCAATTAAAATTTAATAATAAAAAAAACTACTCTGTTTTCATGTTTATGAAATTCAGTGTTTCTCATTAAAAAGATTAACAAAGTTAAATTGGAGCATAAAAATATTGATTTAGTATAATAGTCCTAGAGTTAAGCAACTTTATTAAATCAATTGAAACGGCATATACATGAAAATATATACATTAATTAAGTAGCTAACACTTTCGTTCTGGTTGTCGCCGTTCGGTCAGCAAAAAACCTAATACCGCGACCTGATCTCGATCTCGATCCAGATAACGCAAAAAGGCACCACAATGGGTCGATTTATTTTCGAAAAAAAGGGCATGGCGTCCGACTGATTAAGAAGTTCCTGAATTGGGACAGACACAAACATACAGAAAGGGCGGTGTTAGACATTGAAGTGGGGTCCCAATCCTCCCCCTAACCTGGGACAGTGATGTAACAGTACAAAATAAGAACGAACTATAGAAACCAGTTGAAAATGGCTTAACTTACCAGACGAAATAAAATAAAAATATATCTATCAAAAACCCTGTACTTGTGCATAGATTAAAGATCGTATGCATACGGATATAAATACACGACAAAAATACACTAGCAATTTTTTTAGGCTTACTTTGAGAAAAAAAATAGCAACTTTGACTCCCATTATGCTGCTCTTTAATTCGTACTCTATTTTGCCTTTTTAGTTTATTTTTTATTCGAGTGACATTAAGGAGGCTTTTGTGGACGAAACGCGCGTCTGACGTAAATACACAATTTCAATCCTGGTATCTATGATAAGTGTATCTGTAAATACAGCTGTTACGTATATACAAACATAGCCTCTTTTGGGGAGATATATAATATTCATAGATATTTTGTTTCGTTCATGTACTGGTTTCCAGATACCATCTCTATGTTCATCTCGTTGAGACATAACTTGGGAATGTTACAAGTGAATATACACATACATAGCGGTGAAACTGATATCCGTTGAAAACCTAAACTTCTTTATAAAATGATTCTCAGGAGGTTATATTTTCGTGGTTTACCTTAGTCAGATAATTAGGGAACTTAAAACCACGCAAAAAATTCACGACAAGTCGAACCTTAGTACATGTAGCTATTGTTTTAATAAAACAACAATCTATTCTGCAAAAAACTTTATAAACACAAATAAAAAGTATAGTAAGTTTTTCGTAGAATACACAAGGCCTAATTTGTGGTAATGAACTGATAGATATCTACTTAATAAACTGGTGCATTTTGAGTGTTCCTAGATACAAATGATGAATTCAAATGAAAAATAGATTTCCACTCTTTTTGTTGAGTAGCATCCAATTCCCTTTCATTATCAATTCCTAGATACTAGATCAGAAGCAAACCTTAATGTTCATCATTAAAATCTAACCATATAACATAATTTGTATGCTGCTTTGATTTAATTTTTCAAATAGGTTTGGCGTGATCAACACTAAAGAACCATTTATTGACCATGCATAACTGGTGCAGACAATTGGTTCAGTTTATGTTATTACATTGAAAAAAACTATTCCAAATTTATTTTAGGCACCCTTTTCTTGAAAATGCTGAAGGTAAAAGTTTTTAATTTTCGGGAGGTACATTTATAGATAAAGGAATATTTGAAACTGTTGTGCTTATTTTTACAAAAACATCTTTAACACAGTTAAGATGCTGAATTATTGAAATCGACTCGATATAAGTTTATCTATAAAATCACTAATTAGTTGAGCGATACAAAGTGTCTTGTTCTGAATTCACTAGCGATATGTGTTCACAGTCTCAATCTTTCAACCACAATAATTATCTAATAAGTTATTCTGTCGAGTGTGCCTATTTTCCGATTGTTAAATTTCTAACAGTGTGTTGATTCGCATGCAGGCTGGTACACAGCGAGAGACACTTACCCAGTCGACACACCCAATCTAGCTCTTTTTGGTGTTATTGAGATTCCCTAAGATTATGTAATACCGTGATTTATCCTCTCTATGAAATTAAACTTCGGTAATCTTCAGTTACAAAAGAGAAATTAATTCAACAAACTTCAAAAAAATGTAAAGTCTGCTTATTTGAATGAATTGTAGGAAATGGATGTGATCATCTAAAACACCTTTAATCTCTGAAAGGAAGACCACTAAATTCGTGTATTCAATTGTTAGGGTTTTAACACAAATAAAAATATCTAACTTTTAGTTATCAAACATTCCATGGTTGACAATATATGTAAATCTTACCTTTATAGATAGAATGTGTTAAATTTTAACTTTCACTTTCAGTTAGGATAAATTTTCTGGAAAAAACAATAGTATTGATCTGCTCTAATTGTATTAGAACAAGCTACGCGTAATGATTTTATCAATGTATTGCATTTGATTGAAGCCTATCATTTATTTTGGTAAACTGTCTGATCAATACTATAATCCACCATTTTCTACATAATGCAATGCCTGTACCAAGTCAGGAATATGAAATTTGTTATCCATTCGTTTGATGTTTTGAGCTTAGGTTTTTGCCATTTGATAAGGGACTTTCCATTTTGAATATGTCTCAGGGTTCGGTATTTTTGTTATTTTAACTTTTTTCATAGGTGATATGATAATCTTATCAACCTTTATAGATATATTCAAATATTTATAACGTAAATATGGGTTACAAGTGACAGATTGAAGATTGGTGATTTGAAAATTTTAAACTGCAAGTTTAATTTTATACCTGTAGATTTTCTTATCGTCATTTGTATCGACGTTCTCGGTATTTATTTTTGTTTTGAAACTACATTTTCCCCATTTACATTATTATATTAAATTCTCTTCACATGCTTAACAACGTTCAAGCTTAATTTGAGCATTTCCGATAATGAAAATAATAAAGCATTTCATAAATTATTTGGACTTCAATTTAATGTTTTTTTCATTCATAGATAAAATTCAAAAATAAATATGATTAAATTCTGGTGAAGCAGAAAAAATATGTGCTCATACTGCTTGATAAGGAGCATAATGGAGCATAATGGAGTTCAAGAAAATCATGTACCCAATTTGGCACATGTTAGGATGCTAAGGTACATAAATTTCAAAAATAAATTGAGTTCGGTAATGTCACAATCGGGTATTAATGATGGGACATATCTGTAAGGACAAAGATATGCCATAACGGTCAATCAAACAATGATGGCGTCCGTAAAATTTACGAAGGAATGATTTCAAATTCAAAATTTGGAACTCTTGGGTTAATAGCTTCCTTGTGAGCAACAACCCCGGGAATATAGTATCAATTGGGAGATATATACACCGTATGCACGCGCTGCTGGAATCTTGCTACATAGAAATGGAAAGTTCACAATTGACAATTTCTAGATGTAGGAGAATGTATAACTGTATCTGTGGTATCTTATATTTCAAGATCATTGTAATGGAAACAGTCAGCATAGACCAAATTGTTCATTCAACATTTACATGACATCATCAGCGTGAAGATAAATCAAAGGATAAAGCCACAACATTATACTAATATAATCAATATGTTATTGTTGTCATGAGCCATGATGTATGAAATGCGTACTTCAGCAGGTGTATTTGCTGTTTGGTATCATCGAAATAAAATGATTGATGTCAGCCGACAAAACAATATGATCATGCTAGTGAAAGCGGAACTATAGTTTGCTAAGCATATGCTAAAAAAACAGACAGAAACCGAACACAAGTTTCAAATATGAAAGAAATTGTAAACCATTATGCTAGTACTCTATTAATTAATATTAATGTACACATAATGTTTGTAAACTTGGTTCTGTAAACATGCCTTGTATCTTTGCATTCTGTGCAATTTTATTTATTCACTCAATCGGCCTACTAATTAGATATTGACAATGTTTTCAGACCAGTGTCCTATTCGAAACATGATGCCGATCTCAGTTCCGATATATTGCGCTGGACACGGTGGTATTGAGAATTGGGTATTTCATCCAAAAGGTTATCAGCATTTTGTGATTGCCTTAGTTGGACTAGTGAGTCCTAACCATTTCTATATGATGCCCCAGTAATTTATGTTACGGTGCCCATGTGCCTTGTTGATTTAGTACCCTAAAGCCGCCCTATAAATTATCACATGTAAGCATTTAGGTCCGTGTATATCTGCGTCCATTCGTTTTTCGTTTTGAAATATCAAAAACTAAAAACAAAAAACGAAAGTGTTTTCATTTTTCGTTTTTGATTTCATAAAAACCAAAATGAAAAACGAAAGTGTTTTCATTTTTCGTTTTTGATTTCTTAAAAACCAAAACGAAAAACGAATGTGTTTTCATTTTTCGTTTTTGCTTCTTAAAAATTAAAATGAAAAACAAAAGTGTTTTCGTTTTTCGTTTTTGATTTCACAAACAAAAAACGAAAAACAAAAGTATTTTCATTTTTCAATTTTGATTTCTCAAAAACTTAAATCGAAAAATGAAAAATGAAAGTGTTTTCATTTTTCATTTTTGATTTCACAAAAACAAAAAACGAAAAACGAAAGTGTATTTATGTTATCTTTCCAACACAGTTTAATTGTCATTCAAAAAATGACAATGTTGTCATTTGTCATTCATTTAAAGGTCGTTAAAGTATACATGCACAGCGGTTGTCAGATCAATACTACTTTAATCGAAGATAATGTCGACGGATGCAAAAGTCTTTATCAATCTAAACAATAAGGTGCGTGATCTTTAAGTTGGGAGAGGTTTATCTAAGATGATAATATTGTAGCGTAACTAGCATCTTTTACAAATAAAGCAAACTATATATTGTTGGCGAGGGAAGGGCTCAAGGACTCCAGAAGAACTGGAAAAAATGATACAAAATCTTTCACACCCTTTCTTAATCTAAAGCGCAAGTTTTAATTTATCTATTTTATTATGTTCTGGTCTCGGAGCAAAATATATAGATACAGTGTAAGACCTTTAGTATTTACATGTATGAACAATATCAAAAGACATATGTAGGATGATGAAAAAAAATAATGTAATCCACAAAGTCAAGTGTGTGGCTATTGTTAGTTTAAACATATTTATTATAGTACGGTGACAAATAAGGTAAATTTGAAAATTTAATGGACCGAAATACCTCACGGCTAATTTTGGTCATATTTTGTAGATAAATATAATATCCTTTGATTAAGGCATGTCGTAGAGTGCCAAAGTGGTGCAGATTTTTGAAAACTGCATTCAAAGTTCAAAAGGGGGTTTTCAAAAATCGAAAATTTGAGACATGTTGGACAATTTCTCGCTAGTCTCTCATGTTAACTGAGATTTTTTTTCGATGGAAGCATGCGCTAAGAATGGTCCACATTTTTTTTGATTTTTATATCTGATTGCCAGATATTAGTGATACGTACCCTCACTTGCAACATGTAAGAAAATGAAACAAATATCTTTATCTACGGAAATAATCGACAAAAAATATTCAAAATTAAGATTTAGCTATGCAATAATTTATGGCCTCATATAAAGATATTTCTGGGAAAGTTTTATTAAAATACAATAAAGAACAGAGGGAAAATAAGAACTATAAAGTCAACACTCTGTCCATGATGTTATAAAAAAAAATGATGAAATCCTTTCTGATTATTTAAACTGTTAAAAGGATGTTAGAACTATAAAAATGAGTCTTCATGTTCATGGCACTATAGTTTATGAAGTTTGTTTTTATTTCAATAAATAAATCAGTACTAGACCAATTGCACATTGAGAAGATGTGTCCCCCTTTTTTTTAATAAAACAGCGACAGACATGGTTGTCGTTTGTTGATGCGGTTCATAAATGTTTCTCGTTTCAAGTTTGTATATAGGTTATACCGTTGCAATGGTTTTACACTAGTCATTGTTGTGAGCCAAGACTCCGTTTTGAAATTTATTCTCGTTTCTAGTTTTTATGTAGGTTAGACCGTTGCACTGGTTTTAAACTAGTCATTTTTTGGAGCCCTTACTGTTCGGTGTGAGCCAAGACTCCGTTTTGAAGACTGTACTTTGACCTATAATGGTTAACTTTTACAAATTATGACCTGGATGTCTCACTGGAACTTATACCACATCTTCTTATATCTATAAACAAAGAAATATATAACAGACTTGAAAGCCCGACATATATGTGAACAAAGATTCACAGTAAATATTACGCTTCAAAAGTTGCTGTCTATGTATTATTATGATACACTATCACTAGACATCAATATGCACATCAATTTTGAAAGGTAATGGAATACTAAAAAAAAAAGTGGATTTCGTTGTATAGCGCCGACAATGAGTTTATTCAGATCATCATATGTACTGATTGACCATAATTGCTTCTGAGGTCATTTTGATCCGCGATGAAGTGATTTTCACTGCAAAATATGTGTCAATATAAGAACGGTCAACCAGCTAGAACGACATATTTTGATACATGCATGTTTTCCAGACCCCTTGTAATTGTCTTCATTTGCCAATTTTGATTATAGAAGACGTGTCGCATCATGTAAGAGCGCGAGTTTCTGTTGGTATGCCGGACATCAGCGGTCCAATAACTCTTTTAAAAAAGTTGCATACTTCGTGAGTACGTAAACACTGTCTTGTGGCTTTGGTTGAAGAAACGCCTCCAGTCTGAAATCACAATTCCTCTTGTTTGACATCTGAGGAAAAGACCTTATTAGAAATAAAACATAACTGTCATGATTTTAGTAGGATGCAACCTGTGGAATAACTTTTCAATATCTGTTTACTGGCAAAAAAAGGCGACAGAATAATTCTTATATCTGTCACTTCAGTCACTTACAAATCCTACACAAAAATTGCTTCACAGTCTATAGATTTTGAAAAGATCCCGTTAAAAATATTCCGTCATGTTCTTGCAAATCAAAATCATTGAAGTGCGATAGTACATAGTTACAGTGTACCTACACATCTTATCAATCCATGTTTATTTTCAGATGCAAAAACATTTCTTACAGTCTCTAATTGATCTGCATTCAATGACTTGAAGAACAATTTGGACCTACCACCATTTGAATTAAACCTTATTGTCCCTTTGATGCCTTTAATGATAGCTGACTTTGTGATATGGGATAAGCTCATTGTGAAAGTCGTTCGGTAACCTAAAGTTGTAAATATCTGTGTCATTTTGTTTCTTAAGAAGAGTTATTTCATTGGCAATCCTACCACAACTTCTCTTCATAAACACCAATGTCTGATGTAAGGGGAGGGTTGGGCGCCCGCTGACATGTTTAACCTCGCCACATTCTGTATGTGGCTGTCCCAAGTCAGGAGCCTGTTATTCAGTGGTTGTCATTTGTTGCTGTGTCACATTTTTGTTGTTCGTTTATTATTTTGTACATTAATTAGGCAGTTTTTTCACGTTTGAATTGTTTTACATTTGTCAATTCGTCCCTCTTATTGCTTACTACCGGTATGCGGTAAGGGCTTTGCCCATTGTTGAAGGCCGTACGGTGACCTATAGTTGTAAGTGTATGTGTAATTTATGGTCTTTTGTGGCGATTTGTCTAATTGGCAATCATACCATTGATATGAAGCATCAGAAGCATTTTTTTTTAAATTTCATCAAATAGTTGACAATACATGCTGATGTTGAAGCGCCTTGTCCTTGGAGTTATTTGTAACGAGTACACTCACCACTATAGATGGCTACCTGGTAATTTGCGTCATTTAAAACAATATCGGCACGCTCAAATGACTCGGTATGCCTTAATTCCTTAGCTTGTTGTATGACTTTTGTCTCCAGAATAGACATTGTATGTACCAGTCATGGTATTAAATGCCATGAAGCGTGTTTTAAGGAAAGTTGATTCATCGTTACACGCATGTTGTTTTCTTTCTCACTCATTCAAATGCGTGATCATGTTTTCTTCTTGGACATGTACAGGCTTAATTACACGAGTCGATCTAAGCTACTTTACTCGTTCTTATTTAATGGAATTAGCACTGACAATAATTTTCCGAAATTTTTTGGATGTGTTCCAATGTGGTTTAAAATTAGTATTTTCGAAAAACAAGAATAAAAGCACCTCAAAAGTTATCAAACCTTAGCATCTGTACGTATTCAAGCACATATACACAACTATTGATACAATTATATATTCTTTTTTATATAACTTAAGAAAATGCATAAAAAAGATTGCATTTCATATGACAGGGGAAAATAGGAAAAGGGAACGTTACATGACTTATTGAGGTGAAAATTGAGTAGTTATACTGCTATGTGATGAGTTTTATAAATTTGCTCGTAAAAGTTGATTTGTATGTTCTATTTAACTTTTCTATATAAAAAACTTCTTAAGTATTGGTAGTTCCACTATTTTTTGTTAAAATTTACCATTGGTGATATATATTAAAAATGTAAAATACTTTGATAGACGGTAAGATTGAAAAAAATGTCAAATACATTTGAAAATCGTTCAATGCACTCAATTTATATGTTTATATGATATTAAAGTTTGATGTCAAATAAAAGCTGATATACCACTCTTTCATCTGATACCAATTTAATGATGTTATCTTCATTCGGGAATTAATTATAAGCGTTACCGTGCTTGAAAATGAAAAAGAAAAAAAATCAGAAAATCTCACTTTTACGCGATTTTACAAAAAACTGCACCGTAGGAAAACTCTAAGACAGGGATAAAATGAAAGTATAATGTTTACGCTATCTTCATGTGAATTTTCAGCCGTGAGGTATTTCGGTCCATTAAACTCCTTAAATAAGCGACTTTTCTCGATTTGTCACTCCACTATTAATAGTGGATTGGAAATTTTCTCACCGGAACGGGGATCGAACCAGGAACTTATGTTTTTGTATAGTCCGATGCACTAACCTATGTTACTTTTGTATAATGAGGATCAATGGTCTAGTTCCTCGTTGAAGACCCTCCAACTCCTTTCAAGATGAAGAACAGGCATAAAAGCCCTGTTCATTAATAATTTATATTTTTTCTATATATTGTGTGCGATTTTGTCCCGTGTACATTTACTCCACATCTCTTTATTTTCTATTTCGGACCTGGACTCGGCTCAATGCTAGTTTAGACCTCCAATGTTAAAGGTCATATGTTTTTTTTTAAATTATTTGATTCCGTGGGATTGGGATTTTTAGCTTTAATGTAAACCAAGTCAGGTTTTTAACTTGTATTTACAGCAAAGATAGCCAGTTTTGTGTTCTGTAATATACTGTAACAGTTTAATTTTACTTGTCCGGTCGCATCGGAACTTCTCAAAACATCTTCCGAACAATATCTGGACGTCGGTTTCGTGGGCATGTACAATTGTTAAACCACACATGAACGTTCTTTAGTCTTCGTAGATCTATTCCAACTTGAAGTCTTTTTGAGTCTACGACAAGCAGAATATGATATTTTATCCCATTAAATATTGAAGCCATAGTCATGAAGATCGATTACTTGATTGATGTTCCGTTAACGTAGCCGCAGAACAAAAACGCGAGAGCTACTTTTGAATATTTCTACAATTTTAAGTAGTTTTCCACTTACAAACACATTAATATTTTCAACATTTATTAAAATATTTTTTTTTTTTTACACTTTTTAACTTTTATGTTGTTTTAAAATATCAATTTGACTTGAATTTGGGATCCCGCTAACATGTTTAACCCCGCCACATTCAAAATGTATGTGCCTGTCCCAAGTCAGGAGCCTGTAATTCAGTGGTTGTCGTTTGTTTATGTGTTATATTTTTGTTTTTCGTTCAATTTTTGTGCATAAACAAGTTTGTTTTCTTGTTTGAATTGTTTTACATTGTCATTTCCGGGCCTTTTATATCTGACTTTGCGGTATGGGCTTTGCTCATTGTTGAAGGCCGTACGATGACCTATAGTTGACAATTTCTGTGTTATGTTGGTCTCTTGTGGAGAGTTGTCTCATTGACAATCATACCACATCTTCTTTTTTATATTTATATGAGTATATTAAATAAACATGTATATACCAAGCTAAGTCAGTTTATATCTTGTTTTTCGTCTGACTATACAAAAGGCGAGGAGAGCTACTTGATAGATCAGGTTGATTGATAAGCTGTCTTTATAAAGTAATGGGACAATGCATGGCATGAAGACATCACCAAATCACCGTATGCAATACTCAAAAAGACATCCAGAGCTTACCATATAGTCATCAACTACCCACCAACAGGCCGTGAGCTTTGGTTGGCTCTTAACTCAAATCCAAGAACACAGCAAAATGTCAAAATATTCTATTCAAACTGGGTGACCTGGGAGAAAAACATTGAAATTTTCCAAAGAAACACACACACCCCTCAACTTTTAATAAGGAGATTTGGTATTAATGCAAATGAGTCAACTATCCAACAAAGTTCAAATGTAGTGGATGTAAGCAATTATATATAGGCAACCATATAATCTTCAACAATGAGAAAAAACATACGGTATTGTCGGCTATAAAAGTCCATGAATTGAAAAATATGAAACAGTTCAATTGAGAAAAATAACAGCCTATTTTAAAACAACATGAATTACGAAAAACACATATAAAAGACATCAACAAACGAAAACCATTGAACTACATGCTCCTGAGTTGGAGCAGGCACATGCAATATATTGTGGTGTTTAACATGTTTGTAAACAGCCGGGACAGTTTTGTTACAGCACAGCATAAGAACAAACTATACAAATCAGTGGGAAAGGGCTTAAGGTATGAGATCGATACAAAACAGAAGGAAAAAAAGGTCTAACAAAAACACATACCGAATGTGGCAGGGTATTTTTACCTCGTTTTCAAACAATCAAAGTACTGAAGTACTGAACATCGAATGACTGCAAGTTCTTTTGGATTGTCACAAGCACTTGTCTCAGAAAAAAAATCACATCTCTATACTTGAAAGTGAAGTTAATGTACAGATATAATTTTTTTTAAATCAGTACACATATTCTATATCATATGACTTTTGTATGTGTGTATTGTATTGTGTGTGTGTGTGTATTGTATTTTGTTATAAGTCGATTTGAAAAGCTCACTAGAGCTTGTGTTATGTATTTTATTGAATATCGACTCTAAATAAAACTTTGAATCTTGAATCTTGAATCTTGAATATGATCTTTTTAATTTCAATGCCAAATATAAAGTTCTGACCCTCAATTCCACGGTCCACTAGACATGGAAAATGATAGTGCGAGTGGGGCATTTATGTGGTATGGACACATTCTTATTCAAATCCTTTATTAAAGAAGTCAGTAAATTTACTACAGATAACACTACATTTGTAAATTAGACGAAATAATCTAATCAAAATGTATATCTCTAATTTCGTAATACTTATGTGTATGAGAAAATTAATATATCTATTAATTTTAATCAGATTGTTGAACGAACGCGTTCAATCTTAGGATTTTATTCTTGTCAATTTTTCCGACCGAGCAGAGCGAGTCGAAAACAATTAAATAGACGTCTTTCAAGCCAAAGTTAATATGTTTGCTATACACACACAGGATTTTATTAAACTTGGTTATCAATTGTTAATCAAAAATACAGTCCTAGATTACAATTTATGACAAAAATAAGCAAAGACCCATCAAAACAACATCTGATAAACAAATTTAATAATACTTTTAGATATTTGGATGATATTTTGGCTCTCAATAATGACGACTTCAGTATGTATATTAATGAAATTTATCCTGCTGAACTTACTTTAAATAAAGCTAATACTAACAATGACCACTGCCCTTTCCTCGATCTTGATATCTATATCACTAACGGAAAGCTGAATACTAAAATTTATGATAAAATGGATGATTTTTCATTTCCTATCGTTAATTATCCGTTTTTAGATGGTGACGTTCCCTTGTCACCATCTTACGGTGTTTATATATCTCAACTTGTACGATTCGCTCGTGTATGTAACAATGTTTTAGATTTTAACGAGAAAAATTATTTCACCAGGGTTTTCGATATCACAAACTAGTCAAAACATTTACTAAATTTTATCATCGGTATAAAGACATCATTCGTAAATATAGATCAACATGCAGACTTCTTATACGTTCAGGTATTTCACATCCAATTTTTTATGGAAATATTCTTTATAAAGCACAAAGGTGTCAGTATTCACCTCAGAAACTTAAAAAACCTTTGAATAGACTTATTAAGAAGGGATGTAATTACGATATTGTTGTCAAGTCATTAAAGATTGCATATTTTGGCGTTAATATTGAGTCACTGATAAGGTCTTTGCGTCGGAACTAAACACATTTATTCTAAAAACAGTTGTTGGCATGACACGGGTTATGTTCTTCTCAAATATGTTATGATGGTATGATACTAAACCCCTAACGGGAAGGATTGTGCCTGATGTACATATGATGAAATCATAATCTTTCAGTCAGTTTAATTGAAGTCTGGAGCTGGCATGTCAGTTAACTGCTAGTAGTCTGTTGTTATTTATGTATTATTGTCATTTTGTTTATTTTCTTTGGTTACATCTTCTGACATCAGACTCGGACTTCTGTTGAACTGAATTTTAATGTGCGTATTGTTATGCGTTTACTTTTCTACATTGGTTAGAGGTATAGGGGGAGGGTTGAGATCTCACAAACATGTTTAACCCCGCCGCATTTTTGCGCCTGTCCCAAGTCAGGAGCCTCTGGCCTTTGTTAGTCTTGTATTATTTTAATTTTAGTTTCTTGTGTACAATTTGGAAATTAGTATGGCGTTCATTATCACTGAACTAGTATATATATTTGTTTAGGGGCCAGCTGAAGGATGCCTCCGGGTGCGGGAATTTCTCGCTACATTGAAGACCTGTTGGTGACCTTCTGCTGTTGTTTTTTATTTGGTCGGGTTGTTGTCTCTTTGACACATTCCCCATTTCCATTCTCAATTTTACTAGATAATAAAAAATCATGAAATATTTGGTCTAGTAATAAAAACATCACACAAAAAACAGTAGTTGTCGTTTGTTGATGTCGTTCTCGTTTTTAGCTCACCTGGCCCGAAGTGTCAAGTGAGCTTTCCTTATATCTTGGCGTCCGTCGTCCGTCGTCGTAATTTTTACAAAAATCTTCTCCTCTGAAACTACTGAGCCAAATTCAACCAAACTTAGCCATCATCATTATTGGCATATCTAGTATAACAAATGTGTCCGGTGACCTTGCCAACTAACCAAGATGGTCGCCATGGATAAAAATAGAGCATAGGAGTAAAATGAAGATTTTGGCTTATATCTCAGAAATCAAAGCATAAAGAGCAAATCTGACATGGGTAAAATTGTTTATTAGGTCATTATCTATCTGCCCTGAAATTTTCAGATGCATCAGACAACCTGTTGTTATGTTGCTGCCCCTGAATTGGTAATTTTAAGAAAATTTTGCAGCTTTTGGTTATTTTCTTGAATATTATTATAGATAGAGATAAACTGTAAACATCAATAATGTACAGCAAAGTAAGACCTACAAATAAGTCAACATGACGAAAATGGTCAATTGACCCCTTAAGGAGTAATTGCCCTTTATAGTCAATTTTTAACAATTTTCATAATTTTGTACATTTTTACAAAATATTTTCCACTGAAACTACTAGGCTAAGTTCATTATAGATAGAGATAATTGTAAGCATCAACAATGTTTTGTAAAGTAAGATCTACGAACACATCACCATCACCAAAAACACATAGACCAAGGTGAGCGACACAGGCTCTTCAGAACCTGCAGTTATATATAGAGTTTAGACCTTTGGTTTTCCCGTTTGAATGGTTTTACACTAGTCATTTTGGAGGATCCTTATAACTTGCTTTTCGGTGTGAGCCAAGGATTCGTGTTGAAGAGGGTACTTTAACCTATAATAGTTTCCTTCTACACACTTGTGACTTGGATGGAGAGTTGTCTCATTGGCACTCATACCATGCACATCTTTTATATCTATATATTCTTTCGATATTTTTGATTCGGGTCTGGAGCTGGCATGTCAGTTACTGCTAGTAGTTCTTTGTTAATTTATGAATCATATTCGTTTTGTGTAGTTTCTTTTGTTTACTATTTTGTCATCGGACTCGGATTTCTTTTAAACTGGGTTTCTCTCTGCATATTGTTGTGTGTTTGTTTATTCTACATGAGCTAGATATAATTGTATAGCGGGAGGGTTGAGATCTAACAAAGCATGTTTAGCCCTGCCGTATTTTTGCGCCTGTCCCATGACAGTAGACTATGATCTTTGTTAGTTTTTTTATGTTTTTTGTTTGTCTAAGTTAAGTGTGACGTCCATTTTCACATTACTAGTATATATTTTTATTTAGAGACCAGCTGAAGCCCGGATTTTCTCGTTGTGTTGAAGACTCATTGGTGGCCTTCGGCTGTGCTCTTTGGTTATGCTGACTGTTGTTTCTTTGACACATTTTTTATTTCCATTCTCAATTCTATTGATTGATCAATTGATTGATTGATTGATTGATTGATTGATTGATTGATCATTTTACTACAGGCAAAAGTCATGATCATTTGAGAATCCTTTATTTGTATTGTAGTGTTAATTTCACCAATGAAACTCGACATTAATGTTTGTCTTAATATCAATTTTCTTTGTAAACTCTAAATTTACCGTCTGATTATAATAAGACACGCAAGAATAAAAAAAATATTTGGCCTTCAATGTCTCAACCTTTTTTAATGTGAGTAACTTCATTGTTCACTTAGATTTCGATTTTGATATTGTTTTTGCAAGTTTCCATAATAGATTTCCGGTAATTGTTCTGCATAAAACCCTATGGGAAAGCACATTAACTAAATTTTTCAAACGTTTATTGGAACCTAATGATTTGGCAAGGTGTTGCAACCTGTAATGTAAAAAAGTTACAGCCGATTGCACTGAATGTTTAGGCAAAGGTAGCCTGTCCTTGGTTAGCTTGCTTGTATTATTAGGTTAGGTAAACTACCCTCCTTTAAGAGTAGACTAGTTCGACAAATAACCAATCAATCTGTCTGTAGGACTAGGCTCCTTCTACAGGAGGGTGGTATACCTTACCTAGTTACTTCATAGTTCAGCTAACAAACAAGCGATCCAAAGATATTACCTTTGTCTACACACTCAATGTAATCGGCTGTAATGAAAATGCGGAGTTTGTGAGACCAGGCTCAAGCAAGCAGTCGGTAGCAGTCAGTTTTCAAATATATAAAAACAAATATTGCATAAGACTCAAATGTACTTAAAATGTTTTTATTAATATATAACCACTATATCATCACTTTTTAAAATATAATTAAGCAGTCAAAGACACTTTTCAATGAATTTTAAAATTTCATTTCTGGTTTATTTAAGAATTGAATGCTTTTTTTTTGTTACTTCATTGAGGTGTAAAGCGATGACCGAAATACATTTTGTATGAAAAGCGGAAGCGCTTCATTCTGAAAATGTACGCACGGTCAACGCTTTTACAACCCTATGAAGTTACAAAAAGAAGCATTCAATATTTATAATTACATGTTTTAGCTAGGATCATGAAAACACGATTTTTATCAAGTTTTTATTAAATTCACCTTTGCACTTTATTGTGGGACCTCGTGTCATCATGAATAATGATTTCCGTTGTGTAATGTAACATGAGATGTGCAGTTAGCCAATAAGAATAACGAATTATAATGAAACATACATCTTATGTTATTATTAGTTATATAAAGCCATGCAAAATCAATCGCTTTCGATATATTACACAGCGTACTGCCCGCTTTACATTTTAAATAGTCAACACTACGAGTGTTTATAGAATCGTAAATAATTATGATTTATTTTAATGATGGCAAAATTGCACTATTGGGTGAAATAGCTTTCCTTATTATCGGCATCCTGTCAAATAGTTCATGAAAAGTAATAATAATTCTGCATTAAAAGAAAAGAATGTTGCACTCGTGCTTTAACTTTTTTTTGCCACACAAAATTGTTTTTTACAAAACATTCTACCTCTGAACTAGTCTAGTGGATTTCGCTTAAATATGACTGGACAAAAGGTTTATTTTTTTAATTCAAAGTATGGTGGGCAAGTAAATTATTTATTAGCTTAAAAAAGATTGATCCGTGCTATAAATTAACTTGTTATTTTGATCAAGTAGGCCCTAGATCTCTAGCTTAAGTTCTCACCTAGAGCAGATAAAAGTATTGCCGCAGATTTTTTTTATTAACTGTCTGGTAATGGTTTTTGTAGGGTATACGACCAAAACTAAGCAGAACAACACCCTGGATTTTTCTACTGTAGAAACCAGCTACCCAGCTTCCCTTTGCACCTAGTGAGGACAATTTTTTTTTCATTTTCGGTAAGGATGGGGTTCGGTGTTCGACCCCAACTTCGGACCTATCTTTGAAAAAAAATAAGCTAAACAGCAACCTTGATTTTTTTCTCCAGCAGACATCAGCTACCAAGCTCCCCTTTACACATTGTTCGGACAGAAGTATTTCCGTAGAGATTTGTTTATTAACTTTTATGTAATGATGGGGTAGGGTGGGTTACTGCGGTCCACTTGAAAAAAAATTACAGGGACTCCAATGTGGTGTGGTCTATGCAGAACAATTACCGGAAATCTATGGTAGTTTGCAAAATAATAGTCTTTTTTTATAATGTGATATGTAAAATGTTGGTAAATAATGAAAGCATGCTTCTGAATTAATAGACATAGAAATAAAGAGAAACGATATGATAACCAATAGCAATCTCCCAGAGACAAACTAACGTTCATTAAGGCAACTAGTATGATGGTCTGGATTCGGGGTTCTTAATTTCTGTATTCTGTGATATTTTATGCCATATTTCTCTATTCTTTATACTTTTTGACAATTATTCTCTTATCATTACATTTTAACACCATTATTCTAGCTATTTTATTTATTTCTTGGTCCATTGTCTCTATCGACCTTTCTAAACTTAAAAGTAATAAAGTTCACGCATCCATATTGTACCGATTGCTAAAGACTTTTGCTTCCGTCGACATTATCTTCGATTAAAGTAGTATTGATCTGACAACCGCTGTGCATGCATACTTTAACGACCTTTAAATGAATGACAAATGACAACATTGTCATTTTTTAAATGACAATTAAACTGTGTTGGAAAGATAACATAAATACACTTTCGTTTTCCGTTTTTTGTTTTTGTGAAATCAAAAATGAAAAATGAAAACACTTTCATTTTTCGATTTTAGTTTTTGAGAAATCAAAATTGAAAAATGAAAATACTTTTGTTTTTCGTTTTTTGTTTGTGAAATCAAAAACGAAAAACGAAAACACTTTTGTTTTTCATTTTAATTTTTAAGAAATCAAAAACGAAAAATGAAAACACTTTTGTTTTTCATTTTGGTTTTTATGAAATCAAAAACGAAAAATGAAAACACTTTCGTTTTTTGTTTTTTGTTTTTGATATTTCAAAACGAAAAACGAATGGACGCAGATATACACGGACCCATTTAGTCTTGTATTATTTTTTTTAATTTTTGTTTTTTGTGTACAATTTGGAGTTTAGTATGTGTTCAATATCCCTTTACTAGTATATATATATAATTGTAAAGGGGTCAGATGAAGGACGCCTCCGGGTGCGGGAATTTATAGCTGCATTAAAGACCTGTTAGTGACCTTCTGCTGTTGTCTGTTCCATCGTTGGGTTGTTGTCTCTTTGACACATTCCCCATTTCCATTCTCAATTTTATTTATTTGCCCTATTAACGCAATGTATTTCGATATGTGTATTAGGGCTATAAAGAGAAAATAGGGGTGATCAAACTAAAATAAATCTAGAAAGGGGTTGATGTGAGAGACTAGTTCTTAATAAAGTTAGAAAGGACAGTCAAAGGACTAGGAAATGTTTTTACTTAGTGAACATATTGTTGAGCCTGAAATTGTACAGTTTGTTTTCCTTTTATAACAGAATTACCGAAATTTTAATTCACTTTGTTTCTTTATTCACTAACAAGGATTTATTCAGACTTCATTACGAATTATTTCACTAATGTAATATAGTTTCCCATCAAATTCGCCATTGTGGGTTTTAGTGGGAAGTTATCTCATTAATATTCGTACCACATCGATCTTTGTTCATATGATAAAATACAAAAAAGAGCCAATTCGCATAACTTAATTCTTTATTACTATATATATGTTGATTGCAAATATTTTTTACTAATTATTTATGATCACAGAATAAAATGTTTATTGTTTACAAAATGTAACCCAAATATGATATTCTCTTGATCATGTTGATGTACTGATTTTGGAAGGAAACGAAAGTATTGGAGAAGTTATATACGAAACAAAATGTTCATGAAATACTTAAAGTCTTAAATCTAACAGATCAGAAAAGATATATGCAGAAGATATAGTTTTATGAAAGGAAATTTGCAACAGTGTTTTATTTCTATTTTTGTGTTATAATGTGCAATCAGAAAGTGGTGAATCAAGTCCCGCCTCCAACACGCAATCAAAGCCACACTGCCCGTGATTTTAAAAGATAAATTTATACAAAAAAAAACTCATCATAGATACCAGGACTCAGTTTTGTATATACACCAGACGCGTGTTTCGTCTACAAAAGACTCATTAGTGACGCTCGAATTCTAAAAAGTTGAAAAGTCCAAATAAAGTACAAAGTTGAAGACCATTTTAAATAGGACCAACAAGTCTAAATGTTTTGCAAAATACAGCTAAGGTATTCCTGAGGTTGAAAATACTAGGCTGGTGATACCCTCTGGGAAAACTCCATCAGAAGTGGCATCGACCCAGTGGTTGTAAATAAACTAAATATTACCAGGATTAAATTTCGTATATACGCCAGACGAGCGTTACGTCTACCAAAGACTCATCAGTGACGCTCAAATCCAAAAAAATCAAAAAGGCCAAATAAAGTACTTAGTTGAAGAGGATTGAAGACCACAGTTCCTAAATGTTTTGCCAAATTCAGCTAAGGAAATTTATTCCTAAGGTAAAAAGGCTTTATACAATGTATTTCAAAATTTCAAAAGTTTTGTAAACAGATAGTTTATAAATATGACCATATAAATGATAATTCATGTCAGCACATACACTGTCATTTTATTGTCTGTTATATTTATCTTTATTTATTCAGACCCAAGGAGTAGTATAATCGTAAACAATTGTTAAATACCATATAATTACGATTTACATGAAAATTGAACGATCTCTACAATAAAATTGTAGTATACAAACCCTTTACTGTGTATTAAACTTCATAATCCAAATGATTTTGTGAAAGCGGAAGATAAATAAAAGACCTTGACAATAGCGTGTTTATCTAGTATCGGTTTACAATTATTCAAATATAATTGGCCAACCAAATCAATTAAAATAATTTGCGTTATTCTTGATAGCTTTTTCTAAACATGCTAAACCAAAAATTTGAATAAGTTAGACTTTTTAGGGTTTTATTTCTACTCATATGTTATTTTCTTCTCGTATTTTGTGTTTTTTAACTTTTGGTTTATTTAGATATGTTTTGAGTTTAGTGTCACGTCTATCATTCTGAACTTGTACATTTTGTTGTTTAGGGGCCAGCTGAAACCCACCTTCGGGTGCGGTATTTCCCTGTGTTAAAGACCCATGTTGGCCTTAAAAACATGAAATAATACACCGTAATTTAATACTCATGATTTGTAGCTTAAATGATTTGTTATCATATCTCGAAAGAAAGACACCAGGAGCACCAGGAGCACATATGCATACACTGATGTCATATTGTTACACAACAGTAAACATCATTTCGTCTTGTCCCAGATTTCAGTCCTCAACGAAGTATGGTTTCTGGAAAAATCGTATTATGGAAACGGAAGAGAAATTTAAATGTTTCTTTTTTATTTAATTTTCATTATGTTGTTGTTTGTTTTTTTGCTATCAGGATTAGATAGTGTATAATTCATATTTTCCCCAACCATAACCATACATCAACTGGTTTTTTTTCCTGTACCGTTTACTTCATTTTTAAAGATTTGGTGCATGAATATATGCTTTCTGAAATTATTATATTCATCAAATTATTCGCCTTTTTTCATCCTGAAAATTATCAATTGATTGATATTTAGTGTGTTAATATGTGTTAATATGAATTGAAAACCCTCTTAAGGTGGTACCCAACACTTTCACTAAAATTAATTTGGCTCCTTTAATTTTCATAAAATTTTGTCATAGTATTTACTTTGACCCTTTAACATGTTTAACAAAAATATAAAAATTTCAAAAACTTTGAACCAACTGTTTTGTCAGAAAAATTACACTGGTTATATAGCAGTTTGAAAAACACCAATTTTGATCATTGAGAAGCCTAATATTCCATTTACAACACAACGTAATTAAAACGTTTAGCTGACTTTACAGAGTTTTCTCCCTGTAGTGTTAGGTACCACCTTAAATGTTTGAATGTTCATTTCCTATGATATATATCACTTCTGATTTCTGTTTTTAAAAATCTAAATTATAAGTGAAATGACTTTTTTGTTTAAATGAAATATTACAATGTTGATACTTCATCCACATTTGAAGCCTTGATTTTTTATCTGTTGCACCAAGACCCTGACAATTGAATGAAAATGAACATATATGTATGGTCTCACTCAGTGGCGGATCCAGAAATTTTCATAAGTGGGGGCCCACTGACTGACCTAAGAGGGGGCCCGCTCCAGTCACGCTTCGGTGATTCCCTATATAAGCAGCCAAATTTTTTCCCAAAAAGGGGGGGCCGGGCCCCCTGGGCCCCCCTCCCTAAATCCGCCTCTGTCACTCATTGTTTGCCGTAGATATCAAATTGAAATAAACAAAAACATTTGTTTACAAAATATACAGACAGTCTGTATTGATATTCATATACACATTGTACATAACATTGTCAATAGTTTGACATTCATTTCACCAAACATCAATTACATAAAAACGTATTTGTAAATTATAATTAAATATTCCGAAGTGAAAACTACAATGTTGTTATTATTTCATTATTTATTTTTAGTTAGTAATTGACCTTGACATTTGTCGGACTATGACCCAATTTCAGTATAGCAAACTGAAGTGGTATATAAACACCAGATGCTGTTTAGAAAAAAAACCAATTTAATAATGACTTTATGATTAACCATGTTAACCGTATTCCAAGCACTGATCGGAAATAAAAAGCACTATGATTGGATTTACAGACTGATATTAAAAAACACGGATGATTACATGGACTATGAATTATTCTAAAAATATAATTGAATTTTCTCATGTTATAAATTGCGAAACTGTTACCACTTTAATTTTATTTTAATATAAACGTGATGGATTTCTTTTCGCAAGGAATAACAATTGTTTGATATAGAATTGTATTACAATTTTCATATCAATAATGTTTGTTTGTACCAAATGATGCACATTCAAATAATAATGTTCTATTTATATCGTACCATAATAAACAGATAACTATTTTAAATATTTACCTTTTTCTAGCATACATACGTTTGACATTTAAGTAGTTGTTATTTTTATAACGTATGCAATCTGACATTTTGCATCAGATTTATGTTGTTTTTTTTTTTGTTTTATTATTTAATTATAAAAATAGAATTAATAAATTTATATTGTAAAACAATCATTCTATATTTTAAGATTGTATTGCATCCTTTAATAATTGCTCTGTATTATTTTAACAACTGGTACTGGTCCTATGTTTTATTTTCATTTTTGTGCAAGACCTGAACGTTGGGGTTGTTGCAATTCTCTTAACAGTTTATTTTCTAAACTTTTGTTTTTTTCCTCCAAAATATTGGCTTATAATATTTCCTTGTGCTTTTTTTTTGTTATTCGTAAGTGTTCGCTCTTTTCTGTGAGTCATCGATCGAAGTTATAATCTTGATAGCTTTCGATACTGGGTTATGATTGTGCATATATGTCTTCATGATTCCGAAAAGGTAGTCATGCATATGAAATACGAATTGAAACAAAACAATGACATAAATGACATATCTAGTGCATCATGTGCAGGAAATTACATCGTATGTATCACTAATTTCAAAGTGATAACATCGCTCTCTACGCCACATGAAACCACCAGAGATTCACATGTGACTGAGGAGTTTAACCTCTGGGTTGACAGTCAAACTGCTGTAGCGGCTGTCTGAACCCCAATTAACGGTGAAAACTTTTGATTAAAAAATGATGAGATGTTATAAGAATGCAAATGATGCACATCTTGAACCGTTAAATCATTATAATCATGATAATAATTATTTTTTTCCGTTCATATATATTAATGATTTCTCTTGCAGGTGTTAATTCAAAATCGTATCAGTAAATATAAACGTTCTTAGTTGAAAATACTGTACAGTTCTTAGTTGAAATTACGCAAATCTTTATCTTCAAGCAATAGAACCTGGTTAAATTTTGTATTTCTCATATTGTTTTATTCAATTTCTTGATTCCATTCATATTAGTGATGTGTATCAACATACATTATTACAAATATTTGATGAATATGAAAGAGTTTTGTTAAGTCGATTCTTATGCCTTACCTTATCAAAATCGGTTAAGTCTTTATTTTATCATCAAACAACTTCCAAATATTTTTTATCTGAAACAGCTACATTTATAATATTTGTCTATGGTGTAAATGTTCTTAATGTCTTATTTTATTGACATTAATATGAATTGTACATGCGTTTCTTTTCCCTTCTTTGCAAATGTAATGCGTTTAGAATATAACAGCGTTGCTTGTTGGCTCATCTCTAGATTACGTTTATAATTTTTTTAAACGATTAACAATGTTTATAAATGCCCAAATATTTAGATTCAACAATGAAAATCTAATTATATGTCTTACAAAACTGGTATTTAAAGAATAGTACGTATACAATTGGACTAGATTTTTCAAAATATAAATGATTAACAATTATGTAGAGATTTAAAAATCCACCCTGAATATTTATTCTAATCACATATATCTTATTAAGTATTGGTCTTTTATATATAGGTAGTATACAAATATACTAGATTTCTAATTTGATCCGACTTTTATTTATTTCAATGAATTGTTTGCATTTGTAATAAACGCAATTATCAATCATTGAAGAATATTCAAAAGTAGCCAAGGTTTCCCCGGGTACCATATTCTGTCTTTTAAAAAGTGAATAGATTTAAAATGTGAACTTTTTAAAATTATTTGTTCAACGTCAGATCTTTACAAAATGTATCGGAAAATATGAAACAAATGTTTGTCAAAATAACTACCATTTTTTTTCAATGACACTGAAGTGTCGAGATTGCATGTAAGTAACGTCAACGCGTCACTGTTTTTGAAATCCTTTGGTGTTTGTTGTTGATGAAATATGTTTGTTGTTCTGCGGTTTGCATATTTTATCGACTACTATATTTTTTTCTACTACGTTTCTCTGTTTGTACTATACTTCTGTCACGTGCTGTTTTCGGGAGATTTTAACATTTTTATAGACCAGAGGTTTGGTATACCATAAACAAGGCTCAATCCACTACTATGTTCTGAAATTTGGCAGTAATAATCAAATAGTTCGTTTCAATTTGTGTTGGCGTTTGTTTTTGTTGCTCTCAGGTGTTCCATTTGTTCCTTTATTTTCCCTTTATAATTGATATGTTTCCTCGGATTTGATTCGAAACCCGGTTTTGTTTTTTCTCAATCGATTTATCACATTTGTAAACACTTCTACATAATGTTGTCTTTATTTATGTGTGTGATTTGTCTCCTTTTCATCCATAACCCAGATTTGATTATCTTTGATTTGATTATCTTTGGTAAGTAACTTTTACCTTTATTAAGGTTCATGTGGACCCAATGGCTAAAATTGCCGTATTTTCACCTAAAAATTTTCTCTGAGTACAGACAAACCTGTGCATCTGGAAAAGTTTTATGGCATAGCATGCCCTAGATAAATAGAATTCAAATGCATTGTATGATTTAGAAAATGCATAACTTAACTGGATTTTGCCGTACACTTTTTTCGTCTCTGCAGAAGATGATAAAATTAACAAACAGTTGAGTTTACCTTGATATGGTCCACTCAGGTACACAGTTTAAATAACCAATTATTGTTAGGTATCTATTGTCCATCTAATATCCATGTCAATTAAAAATGCTCACTTTAATTTTTACCTGTGGGGAAGTTCTCAAACCTGTTTCCCAACTTAGTTTATTTTGGCACCTTCTGGAGGAATGAAAAAAAGTGCACGGCAAAATCCTGGTAAGTTTTTATTTTTCTAAAACATAAAACATACTTAGAATTCATTTATCTAGGGCATGCTATGCCTGAATTTTTTTACAGATGCGCAGGTTTGTCTGTACTCAGAGTAAATTTTGAGGTGAAAATACGGCCGTTTTAGCCGTAGGGTCCACATGAACCTTAAGCATTACATGCCCGGAAAGCTGCTGATGGGATAGTGTTTTCACCTAAATGTAATCAGCTTCTTTTCTAAACTGCATGTCAAACAGTAGAACAAGATTCAATAAACTGGACATCATGTTGCACAGGACAACAAAAGTACCTTTCGGAGTCTGATATATAATAGGTGTCCATATGATCATCCTAATAAATGCTTTGTTTAGTCTTCAGATTCATCTTTGTACTAAAATAATATAAAAATTAAACACCCGTATAAATTTTCGGCTCGTTACTTTACAATACATTCCTTATTGATACGAGGTTTAAAATCATGCACGGAAGACTTATCAGTGTTGATCCAATCAAACAAATAAAAAAGGCTAAACAAACTATGAAGCTGACGAGTATTGATTACCCTACAGTTCAGCTAGATGTTGTCAAATACAGCTAAGGACATCTTTTTAATGTTCTTAAAATCTATATATTTGATCATCCGAATGAATTATCCGCAATATAAAGGATTTTTTAATCCCAGGTATAGATTTCCTTACCCGTATTTTGCACAACTTTTTTGAATTTCGATTGATTTATAAGTCTTAAAATTGGTTTATGTTCTCTATCTTTAGTTTGTCTGAAAGAAATCTTTTCAACTTATATACAATGCTTATTATCACATAATTCAGATCAAGTTCAAAATTTAATGGTGTCACTTTTACCGTTCTAGAGTTGTGTCCCTTTACAAATAGATATATTGATAAATGTTATCTAACTTGAGGTTACCTTAACCAAAAATTATAAAACTCAAACACAATGCTTGTTGCCAAATATAATCAGTTACTTTGATCATAGACATAATTTATATAGAAAGCCGTGGTGTAGTGGTTAGTGCATCGGACTACTTGCACAAAGGTTCCTGGTTCGATTCCCGTCTGGGATGTAAATTTCAGGGTCTGAATTTTCGGCTCTCCCTTGACACCATTTGCGAGTATGGTCTTGAGGAAACGATGATAGTCCGTCGGAAGGGGACGATAAAGGGCTGACCCGTGTTAAAAGAGAGCCATATCTCTTGCACGTTAAAGACACCCTTGTAGATTTCGTAAAAGAGCAGGCTAATGTCGCTACAAGGCAGCACTCGTATTTTTGTGATTTTACTTTTTGCATCCGCAAAGTGGAAAGGGATTAATGTAAGTTGCAAAACTTGTTTCCCAATTCACTATAAATAAATATGTTTAAACTAAATAACACAGATTAGCTTTGATTTTTAGAGACAACTTTTATACCGTTCTAGATTTATGCCCTTTACAAATAGCAAAAATCCTGAATTTTTCGTTTCCATTCTTTAACTTGAGTTTGCCTGGACCAAAAGCAATGAATCTTAAACACAATGCTTATTACTACATAACACATATTACGTTTTGAATTAAATATTCCGTTAACAGCGGGTTCTGATATAATCAGTTGCTTTGATCATATACAAAATTTATACAGTTACGATTATCTTTCAAGTTGTTTGTCCACAAGTTTCGATTGTGGGGTCTTTTAAGGCTTACGCTGATCTTCCGTAAATTTCCAATGCCTATGATTCGGTAAAATGACCGAAAATGATTCTTAGCAGACGCACACACAACAATAGGTTAACGTACAAATTAACCTAGCGGCTGAGTGATTCTTTAAAACAACTCGTGCACATGCTGAAATTAGAAGAAGACGATTTTCATGGTTTTTTGGCTCCGTTATGTTTGGATCGAGGTAACTGCAATCACGATTACTGTGGTTTTATTATTATTCGTTGGATACCAATTTTCGTGGATTTCGTGGGAACAGTTGAACCACGAAATTAAATTTTCAACGAATGACAAATTTTCTTATGGCTTGTATGCAGACTTCGGCAAAACCACGAAATCAAATATCCACGAACATGTAAGTTTACCTCCTTCCAAGAAAATTGGTACCAACGATTATAAATGAATCCACAGTATCAGTTTAACGCCAGTGAATATGTCTTCGTGATTTTTATTTAAAAAATACACAAAATGCTGCCTTTATTGATATGTATTTTTTGTAAAGGTACTTTTTTTGATTTTATATCATTGTTTACAAAACTATTGATAGCTAAAGCTTCTTGTAAAATTAGAATACGTGAATTTCATAGCATATACTAAGTACTTTATTCATCCATGAAAATATAACTTGTAATCAAAGTAATGCATGACTTTGGCCTATGTGGTTAAGTCATATAAAACGAGTTTCTAGAAATGTTAATGTTATAGAAATATTGAACCAATGCTAAACGTAGTCCTTTTATATATCTAATAAGCATCTTTAACGTACTATCGTCCTGCTGTAGTACATAAAACCACTTCGAAAATATGACTTTCGATCGAATGAAGAACATCATAAAAGTAAATTATACAATAAACTCATCATAGATACCAGGACCATTTTTTTTATATACGCCAGACGCGCGTTTCGTCTACAAATGACTCATCAGTGATGCTCGAATCCAAACAAGTTCAAAAGGCCAAAAAAGTACGAAGTTGAAGAGCATTAATGACCAAAATTCCTAAAACTTTTGCCAAATACAGCTAAGGTAATCTATGCCTGGGGTAGAAAATAGAAATAGAACTAACCAGTAAAAATATGGAAATAGTTTTAGATACGATTATAAAATATGAGGTTTCATGCATGTTAAAAATTTCAACACCAGCGTTGATTTTTTTAGCGATAAAACACCTACCAAAATGATAAGATATAAAGGATATTCGAGAAACACGTTTTGTGTGTAGACGATTCCTACTCTACACAGCTACTTTAGTACAAGTAATACTGATGTTCAGTTCTGAAGATGTTTATCAAATGTACATCTCTACTGCTGTACTGCTGAAAATAAACTGTAGAGATGGACGTAGATCTAGAGCTGTATATAAACTGTACATTTTTAAAACTGTATATAAACTGCAACTCCTTAAAAATGTACATTAACTGCACATTTTTAAATCTGTGTATAAGCTAAACCTATAATTTTTACACTGCATATCTATTTAGAGTTATATACAGCTTTACAGATTTACAGGTTATATGATAAATTAAGGAATGTATCTCCCTCATGCAAAGCTCTGATTCCTTTCACGGATTTGGCTATACTTTATTGACCTTTTGGATTATAGCTCTTTATCTTTTATATAAGCTTTGGATTTCAAATATTTTGGCCACGAGCATCACTGAAGAGTAAATAAAATTGAGAAAGGAAATGGTGAATATGTCAAAGCGACAACCACCCGACCATAGAGCAAACAACAGCCGAAGGCAACCAATGGGTCTTCAATGTAGCGAGAATTCCCGCACCCGTAGGTGTCCTTCAGCTGGCCCCTAAAATATGCATAATAGTACAGTGATAATGGACGTCATACTAAACTCCGAATTATACACAAGAAACTAAAAATTAAAATCATACAAGACTAACAAAGGCCAGAGGCTCCTGACTTGGGACAGGCGCAAAATTGCGGCGGGGTTAAACATGTTTATGAGATCTCAACCCTCCCCCTATACCTCTAGCCAATGTAGAAAAGTAAAAGAATAACAATACGCACATTAAAATTCAGTTCAAGAGAAGTCCGAGTCTGATGTCAAAAGATGTAACAAAAGAAAATAAATAAAATGACAATAATACATAAATAACAACAGACTACTAGCAGTTAACTGACATGCCAGCTCCAGACCTCAATTAAACTGATTGAAAGATTATGTCTTCATCATATGAATATCAGGTACAATCCCTCCCGTTAGGGGTTTAGTATCTTACTATCATAAAATATATGAGAAGAACATAACCCGTGTCATGCCAACAACTGTTTTTTTAGAAATAAATGTGTTTAGTTCCGATGCTAAGACCCTATCAGTGAATCAATGTTAAAGCCAAAATATGCAATCTTTAATGACCTGACAACAGTATCGTAACTATATCCCCTTTTAATAAGTCTATTTAAAGGTTTTGTTAGTTTCTGAGGAGAATACTGACATTTTTGTGCTTTATAAAGAATATTTCCATAAAATTTTGGATGTGAAATACCTGAACGTATAAGATGTCTGCATGTTGAGTTATATTTACGAATTATTTCCTTATACCGGTGATAAAATTTAGTAAATGTTTTGACCAGTTTGTGATATCGAAAACCCTGGTGTAATAATTTTTCAGTAATACATAAATTTCTCTCGCTAAAATCTAATACATTGTTACATACACGAGCGAATCGTACAAGTTGAGATATATAAACACCATAAGATGGTGACAAGGGAACGTCACCATCTAAAAATGGATAATTAACAATAGGAAATGAAAAATCATCTCTTTTATCATAAATTTTTGTATTAAGCTTCCCGTTTATGATATAGATATCAAGATCGAGGAAAGGGCAGTGGTCATTGTTATCATTAGCTTTATTTAAAGTAAGTTCTACAGGATAAATTTCTTTAGTATACATACTGAAGTCGTCATTATTTAGAGCCAATATATCATCCAAATATCTAAAAGTATTGTTAAATTTTTGTATCAAATGTTGTTTTGATGGGTCTTTGCTAATTTTAGTCATAAATTGTAACTCATAACAATACAAAAACAGGTCCGCAATAAGTGGTGCACAGTTAGTCCCCATTGGAATTCCAATAACTTGACGATATACGGAATCTCCAAAGCGAACAAAAATGTTATCAAGTAAAAATTCAAGTGCATAAATAGTATCAAAGCATGTCCAATTGACATAGTTCTTTTGTTTATTGCTACTAAAAAATGATCTAAAAGAGTTTGAACATATGTACTCGCATTCCGACTTTTTAAATGCCCAGTTAATTAGGGATGTGAATTTTTTCTTAATAAGAATATGAGGCAAAGTGGTATATAGGGTAGAAAAATCAAAACTTTGAACAGATTCAAAATCACCAATATATGCATGCAATTTATCAAGTACTTCCAACGAGTTTTTGACACTCCAAAAGTAATTAATTCCACTATTTTCAAAGGCCTTATTTGAACAATTTATTATCAGGTTTTTTATTGTACCAAGTGTACTAGTAAGTAAAACAGACAATTTAGTAGTTGAACAATGGCTGGAAGATGAAATAAATCTATATTTGTAAGGTTTTTTGTGCAGCTTCGGAAGCCAGTACATAGTTGGGACTTTCATTGTGTTTGGTTCTGCTTGTAAAGAAGTAGCTAAAAGTTTATGTTTGTTACAGATGTCGTTTTCTGAAAATGAAGTCAGTTGGAATGTTGGTGAATTCGTGATTTCCTTTTGCAGAACCTCTATATAAAATTTACGTCAAGTATTGTCGAAATGCGCATCTGGTGCAAGAAAATTGGTACCGTTAATTGTATTATACACAGTTTTACACATGTATAGTTTAAAAACAGCTTTACAGATGTACATTTGATATGCATCTTAAGAACTGTACATTAAGATAACTTGAACTAAAGTAGCTGTGTAGTATATATTTGTTGCTTTCACTCTTTGTTTTTGAATATTGTAAATATTACTGTATACATATCAATAAAATGCTTGTACTAGTGGTTGAAACTTAAGTCATGAAGAACAGTATTCGTGCATTGGTTGTACTTAGTTTTGAATTGCCTTTCATTAAACTGCTAGTTCTATTTGAACGGATCTTAGTGACTTTTTTGGTTTTATGTCGTCTTTTTTTTTTTGTGCTTCGAAAAACAGTTTTTTTCTTACACTATCTGAGGTTAAGGGATTGAACGCAATTAAACACGTTTAACTCGTTCATCTTATCCCATTATTGATGTGACTGGCTTAGTCTGTCATATTTATGGTTTTTGTTAATTTTGTTTGTCATTATAAATCAGGTCCACTGTTGACGACTATATGTCGCTATACATTTGCAATGTCAAAGTTCAAAGTTTATAACGAGAACGACAAGATCAAATATATCACTTGAATATTTGTATAAAAATTGGTGTTTTTATGACTTTTGTCGTTTAAATTTTACATTTGTTTGAATTTTGAATCTTTTTTAATAAAATTATAGCCTAAAACTTTTGATTGCAAAGCCAAGTGCAACTGTAATGAAGAGGTTGCGTCTTCGAAATTTATGTTCTCCAGTACCTGTTGTGATATCAATCATTGGTAAAAAGGTTATATAAAAACAACAAAAGAAAACAAAGTTGTAATCGAATAACAGTTATTTCTAAAGACCATAATATCTATTAATACTCTAGTTTTGTAAGTACACGTACATATAAGTATAAGTACATCTTTCCATGGAAAACCATTGTATGAGTGCAAACCTTCAAAAATGAGAAGAACCGATACCTGATAGTTGGCTATAAAAATTCCCCGTACAATGTACTTATTCAGAGAATCTGTGTTTGAAAGATGTGTCCAGGTACAGGATTAATAAGATAAACAACTCTGTAACCATTTATTGAAAATTCATAGACAAGTACAATAGAAAAACAGCTGTGTTAATAAAATATAACATGCTAAATTATGTCAACAACGTAGAACTAAAATGACCGCGATAGTATATCAAAGTGATATCATATTGGAGTTGAAATTTGCCATATATTTATATATATTGTTACATAGATATAGGAAGATGTGGTGTGAGTGCCAATGAGACAACTCTCCATACAAATAACAATTTAAAAAGTAAACCATTATAGGTTAAAGTACGGCCTTCAACACGGAGCTTTAGCTCACACCGAACAACAAGCTATAAAGGGCCCCAAAATTACTAGTGTAAAACCATTCAAACGGGAAAACCAACGGTCTAATCTATATAAACAAAACGAGAAACGAGAAACACGTATATATTACATAAACAAACGACAACTACTGTACATCAGATTCCTGACTTAGGACAGGTGCAAACATTTGCAGCGGGATTAAACGTTTTAATGGATCCAAACCTTCTCCCTTTTTCTGAAACAATAGCATAACATGTCATTTTTCATATCAGACCTACTAACCCTAGGTGATTATTTCAGCCCGAGAGCTGGCAAGCTCGAGTGATGAATTTGACCTTGAGCTGATACAGTAGATCTGTAAAGATTGTGATTCGAAAAACATGTTATGGTCTTTCTATCATATACTTCAACAGACGAAACACAGAAAAGAACTTGTTATAAAACTTTGAAAAATGCATTTTATAGAGTTTCTTTGGGATTTTTGAAAATGTGTTTTCATGTTTCCTTATATTTTGTTTTTTAATCCTACTTATTTATGTTTTACACTAAAAATGTTCATTCGGATATATTTGTCCAGAATTTGCAAAATAACACGGGAGATCGTTTCAGAAAAGCATGCAATAATAACCAAGAAGCAGTTGCTATAAACCGGAAGCAGTTGATATAAACAGGAAGCGGTTGGTAACGTAAGTCATATCACACAACTAAGACAATTCCTTTAATTTAATGAATAAATATATGAACAAATTAAATTTATCAAGGAGCACAATTGTAATATTTTTTTCTAATATGAGGCAGGCATTATCTGTGAATGGGGACAAAGTCTGCATTACTTTTTTTTATTCAAGCATGTTGATAAAAGAAATGGAAATACCGTGACATTTCCAATATTGGTTCTGTTGTTAGGGATTTTTTTGTGACGTTATTTAAGGTATGACGTCATATGCAATGTAAACAAAGAAACGCTGTTATCCAGGTACCGTTTTTTTTCATATTTGAACAATTATTGAAAATGATTGGTAGTTGAATTTCTTCTTATGTTTGTTGATATGTTGATAAATATACATTTTATTCAAAGTCTCTTGCAAACAAGACCGGAAACGGAAAAAGATCTGAAAAAAGATCAACGATTTTGAATTCATAAGTAAAATGTAAAATTCGTGAAAATTTTCCCGATTTTTTTTTTTTATTGATTTTTTCTATCATAATTGGGCACTTCGTCCCCATATAAGTATTTGATAAGTGTATATATTAGATACAAATACACTAGTACCTAACTACTCTAAATATCTGCACAACAAATCTGCAAATTTGCGGAAGCAATTGTTTGTTCTTCTGTGGCCGAAATCGAACTCGTGTTATTATATTCAAGCATTTATTAAATTAGACAGCGTGAATCGTTGTCACATTACGGCACTCAACCTGATTTCACAGTCTTATAAACATTGACATATGATAATGTGAGTGAGACATCGTAACAGATGAGCTAGTCCTTGCACAACTCAACTTCATTTTCTTCTGGACTTGAATGGGATTAACAATTTACGATTAACGAAAGGGGCATTCTGTAGTGTGTGTACACATGTTTTTGTGACTAGAGGTGATTGAAAAAAGTTTAATCAAAATTTTTTATGTGTTTTTTTATGGCCCCGCAACGAAGATGTCGGTGCCATATAGTTTTACCCTTGTCCGAAATTCCAAAATTCCGTGATTCCGTGATTCCGTCTTTCAGCAACAAACCATTATACGGAGTTTTGGCCGATTTTCGGTATTCGAGTTAACCATGATGAGGTACAGATTAAGTTTAAGTTTCGTTCCGCTCCGCTAATTTTTGCCGAAATTACAGGTTTTGGACTTTGATAAATTGTTGAAAATCACAGTTATACGCACTTTTTTCGAAACGCCTTCAGATATTGGACTGATTTTTGGTATGTGAGTTACTCATGATGAGTTACAGATCAATTTTAAGTTTTGTATCCCTCAATTTATTTTTGCAAATTGTTGAAAATCACAGTTATACAAACTCTTTTTCTATATGCCTCCACATTTTAAACTGAGTTGTGTTAACAGTTATACGGCCTTTTTTTCTATTAAGGCCTCCACATTTTGAGTTGAGTTTTATTAACAGTTAATTTATAATTATGAACATATCAATGTGAGACTACCATCATGTTTTTTCCACATGTGTTATTGAAATTGCAGATTTTCCAATTTTTTTGGATGGAGCCATTCGTGTCGCTTTGACATACTAGTTTTATCTAAATTCCTATACAACTTTCATAAATGCATATCTATCAGGTCTAAGTAGCAAATAAACTTAAATCATCTTCCAATTGAAATTTCATAGACATCCTTAAACCCTCCAGGATGCCCATACAGAAAATTACCAATACTACTGAACTATAAGGAAAATCTAAAGTCTGTTATCATATAGAAAAATCAAAAAGTCATAAACATCAGTCGAATGAAAAACAAACTGTCAAATTCCAGACTTAGTGAATCCATTTTTCAATGTAGGAAAGGGTGAAATAATAAAATGGCATGTAGACCATTCGTAGTTCAATATATCATGTATTATTTGAGAAATTGATACGGAACATTTATCACGAAAGTCTTGGTATCTTTCGATGTATTTTTTAAAAGAAAAAAAGACGAGATGTTTTTAAAAGTACCTAGTTTATCAACTCTCTTCTCAGACAATGGTGCCGTTTTATAAAGTTTGGGTAGCAGCCACAAGCTCTTGAACATGGAATTAGTTGGGAAATGTATAGCCGTATAACCTATACATGCAGGTGGAGTGGTTTGATTAATCCACAGGTAAAAGAAATTTAAAGTTTCAAAATTTGATTATCTCGTTTGTGATAGATTCTGGTATTAAGCTGACCGCTTATGTCCAACTTCTGGTATGCAAGTCTAACAAAGAGGCGGGGGCAGCCATGTATGCTGTGTTGGTGTCTATGTATGGAAAATATAACTCTATATGAATGTACAAATAAATGATCCGATCCGGCTTCTTTATGAAAATAAGAAAAGGTCGGTAGGAGATGTCCAAAATGTGAGCATAAAACTGTTAAAACAATATTGGATGTTAACCATTAAAATGATACATTTCATAGATATTTTTAATACAAAATGTTTATTAACATGACAGAAATAGGTTGCAAAACAAATACAGATCATTTTAAGTGTTTACAATACATTATGAAAAAAGAAGATGAGGTATGGTTGTCAATGAGACAACTCTCCACAAGATACAAGTCCATATCTCAAACTTTTAAAATACCGAATGAACTGTAGTAAACAAGCAATTAAATAATATTTCACAAGTCATACTAAGTGAGTTTGTAACAAAACTTTCCAATCGTTACTAAATGCATTTAAAAGTACTAAATTAATGTTCTTTCACCTAATTTCAATCGCTATACTTCTTGATAATTCCATACACAACATCATAATAATTGCGAAAAAAATCTGTGAAGCGACCAACGTAAAATAATGTAATTAAATTTCGAAATACAAATTAAAAAAATTACATAATGGAAAAAATTAATGGAAAGACTTCATAAGAATAGTATATTTTAACCTTTGTCAAAAAGTCTATATTGAAAGAATTCAAGATTTCGACGACATTTTTTACACTTGATCACCTTATTTGAAAAGTGATATGAAGCCAACTTTTTGATTTGGTTATGTGCTTTTTAAATCATGTGTTTTACGTGCAAGAGGTGACAGCTTTTGCACAACCATCCTCCTTTCTCATCCGGACTTGGGACCGGCTATGGTGGAGTTCTCAAATATGATAACTTTACAAATCATTAAATAAACTCATCATAGATACCAGGATTGAAATTTTATATTTACGCCATACGCTCGTTACGTCTAATTAAAGACTCATCAGTGACGCTCGAAAAATGTTAATAAGGCCAAATAAAGTACAAAGTTGAATAGCATCGAGGACCCATAATTCCTAAAAGTTTTGCAAAATACAGCTAAAGTAATCTATTTGTGAGGGGGAAAAGCCTTAGTTCAAAGTTTTGTTAACAGTTAATGCATAATTATGAACATATCAACGATTAAAAGCATGTTTGGACCAATTAATTCTATAAAAAAATTGCAAGATGAATCAATTCAGCCTTATCTTTTATAAAGAATACAGTTTGTTTTGTAATAAATGAACTTAGAGTTTGCCGTTTGTATTGCAACTGGAAAAAGAAATGATAGAAAATGATAGAAAAAGTAAAATAACAAAAATACTGAATTCCAAGGAAAATTAAAAACGAAAAGTCCCTTAATAAATATCAAACTAGAAGCACTAATTTTGATAGTAAAGTTTTGAATATTTTTTTTTTCGCTTTAGAAAGGATAACAAGTCGGGACTCATAAACGTCATATAGTCATCTTCATACGTAATAATCTGGAATCTTTTAGTTACAGTTAAAACGACACCTCACACAGATGAAATTCATTAAAAATACATTGTAGCAATCGTTCAGGCCCAAACTGTGTGCAAAATAGTCAAAGGTGGATTATGTAAATTACGCAATCAATCAAATATGAAAAAAAAATCTAACACAAATAAATACTAATAACTCAGAGTGGTTCGAGAATAAACGGGTTCTTTTTCAAAATAACCTATCATAAAAAAAGTACTTCTTTTGCACAATATAACATATACATGTATACGATAATAAATGCATTGCTATAAAAAATTACAATCGAATAAAAAAAATGTCATGTGTTACAGGTATTTGATGCCTTTAATATATAAATGATGAAAAAAAGATTTTCTCCCAGCCTCAAAAGCTATCAGTAAATATTTGCACTATAAGCTCAATTATGCACAAATTAAAACAGCCGTTCTCGAATTTGAATGGTATAACAAAAATGTTTCTACTATGTTTTGTTAAATGAATGGTGAAAGCACATCTTCTGTATCGTGTCTTTGGAAAGTTGTATGAGTTGTATCAGAAGGTTCCCTTTCATCTGAGTGTTGGCATATCTTTGTTATGAACTTTTGTATGGTCTTCCGTAAAACTGTAAAGGAGAACTATAATTAGTATTTTACTTTATTACACATATTGTACATAGAGATGTTATGAAATTAATTATACGTGTCATACAATCAAAATCACCTCATGTTCTATTTGAACCAGATGGCTACTAGTATATCAAAACTCTAACTGAAAACATCTGTTTTAAGTAAACACGTAATAACAGATATGACTTTTAAAATAACTCAAGTAGAGCTCTCGTGGTTATATTGGAAAGTTGTGTTAAAAACAATTATGTCCATACGCTTGGAATCAATTATGTGTAAACCAAACTAATATTGATGATAAGTACATCTGAAATGGTCATACATGTATTAATGAAAATATTCTTTGAATTTGAAAAAAAACGTGCCAGTTCTATTTATTCCTCTAAGGTTGAAATTCTATGCTACTAGTATCGATAGCACGTACCACAAACGCGCATCTGACGTATAAAATTGTAAACCTGGTACTTTGATTACTTTCTACAAATCATAAATAAATTAAGTGAACGCTTTTAATGAGCCGCAACTGCTCTTAAACCATACACAGTTGGAAATATTTGTACACCACAATTTGTCTTTGAAACAATCTTTTTTCCTGAGAAAACGCCAATTTTTGTTAATCCTAATTCAAAGACTGTTATCGATCCATTTAATATTTGATTTCGAGCATGCTCAGTCGACATACAATCCTATCAGGCGAACCACCAAACGTTGGACAATCCTGTCAGGTGAACTCTCAAACGGTGGAGTTTCTTTAAAAAAGTGTCGTCAATCCTACCTGACCTTTAAAAGTCTTGAAAATTCAAATGCAATCATTATCGCATTAAATGTTTTCATTTGTAATATGTTAAACAGTTTGACTTTATAAGTAACAATACTGACAATTCGAATACTAGAGTACTAATAAAAATCAAGACTGAATTAAAGCGTAGGTAAAGTCTCTAGGAATTGAATAATTCATTTTTATATATAACAAATATAGGACCATGCTGTTTATTACAAATTACAACACTCAAGACTCTTTCGTTTTCAAAATAATTAATTTTACAAATAAGTTCCAGGTCGACGGGTTAAAGCAGAATGATTTTAAAATCAGAGAAGACCGTGCCCCTTAAAATCAACATGACTTTATTATATGACAATACCAATATTCATAATTCAGACTAAAAATTAGGCTTATGCATCAAAAGATACCTTAATTCAGTCACGGAACCGCGTGTGTGGTCTAGTGTTTAATAATACGAAAGTGAAAAAAAGTAAGTACATGCTCCTGAACTCATCTTAATGTGCATCTAAAATATAGTTTCTCAATGAAACCAAGTTAATCAACAGAAAACGCTTCACGTCAGATTAATTAACAGTTTACTTACACCAATATAAAACTGCTAACACAACAAGCAATACACATGAACCTATAAGGACAGCAATTTGTAGTTGTGAAGAGGACTTTTTGTTATCATTGCCTTCTGTCGGTTTAGTTATCACATTGATGCTCGTTTCAGTTGAGTAATGATAAATAAAAACTGAAAAAAAAGAATACACAAATAAAATTACCGGCTTTGCTAAGTTTCGAGTCCAAAAGGTCTGAAACATATATATTTTCCAATTACTACTAAATACAGTAAATTCTGTTTTGGCCAGCTGATCAACTGTGATATATCTAACTTGTATGTTTTTTCGCCTGATCTGTCAGCTATTTCTTCCTGTTTCCTTTTAGACTACGTGTTAAATATTCCCAAAAAGTTAAAAAGGCCATATGAAGTGCGCATTTGAAAAGCAATGGAGACAAATTTCTCAAAGTCCGATATCAGCATAAGTAGCAAAACTGAGCAAAATGACAATAATGCATAAACCATTGATTTTAGCCATTTCAGAAGGGACTTTCCGTTTTGAATTTTCCATGGAGTTATGTATTTTTGTAATTTTACTTTAACAAAGGACTACTAGCATTTACTGACATGCCAGATCCAAACCTCAATTAAACTGATTCAAAGATTCAGTATTCATCATATGAAAATCAAGTTAACTGCCACCCGTTATGTTAATATTGTTTGATTTAATAATATATAATTACTCACAATATGTTTATGCAATTATCTTATTTTAATTCGGTTGAGAGAAAAAATGGACAACATAGTACAAAATAATGGGGGTTTTGTGTACATTCGATTGTTGTCTACACTTTGGTCGGGTTGTTGTCTCTTTGACATATTCATCATTTCCTGTCTCAATTTTAAACATGTTTCTAAAAGGAGAAACGAAAATCCTTGTGTGATCTTATTACGTTCCGATTGAACTTTGGTAAATGATCACGATATGTGATTAGGAATTATGTTTCCTTTGCATTCTGACAGTATGAGGTCTTCCATAAAATTGAGAATGGAAATGGGGAATGTGTCAAAGAGACAACAACCCGACCAAATAAAAAACAACAGCAGAGGGTCACCAACAGGTCTTCAATGTAGCGAGAAATTCCCGCACCCGGAGGCGTCCTTCAGCTGGCCCCTAAACAAATATATACTAGTCCAGTGATAATGAACGCCATACTAATTTCCAAATTATACACAAGAAACTAAAATTAAAATAATACAAGACTAACTAAGGCCAGAGGCTCCTGACTTGGGACAGGCGCAAAAATGCGGCGGGGTTAAACATGTTTTTGAGATCTCAACCCTCCCCCTATACCTCTAACCAATGTTGTAAAGTAAACGCATAACAATACGCACATTAAAATTCAGTTCAAGAGAAATCCGAGTCTGATGTCAGAAGATGTAACCAAAGAAAATAAACAAAATGACAATAATACATAAATAACAACAGACTACTAACAGTTAACTGACATGCCAGCTCCAGACTTCAATTAAACTGACTGAAAGATTATGATTTCATCATATGAACATCAGGCACAATCCTTCCCGTTAGGGGTTTAGTATCATACCATCATAACATATATGAGAAGAACATAACCCGTGTCATGCCAACAACTGTTTTTAGAATAAATGTGTTTAGTTCCGATGCAAAGACCTTATCAGTGACTCAATATTAACGCCAAAATATGCAATCTTTAATGACTTGACAACAGTATCGTAATTATATCCCTTCTTAATAAGTCTATTCAAAGGTTTTGTAAGTTTCTGAGGTGAATACTGACACCTTTGTGCTTTATAAAGAATATTACCATAAAAAATTGGATGTGAAATACCTGAACGTATTAGAAGTCTGCATGTTGAGCTATATTTACGAATGATGTCTTTATACCGATGATAAAATTTAGTAAATGTTTTGACTAGTTTGTGATATCGAAAACCCTGGTGTAATAATTTTTCAGTAATACATAAATTTCTCTCGTTAAAATCGAAAACATTGTTACATACACGAGCGAATCGTACAAGTTGAGATATATACACACCGTAAGATGGTGACAAGGGAACGTCACCATCTAAAAACGGATAATTAACGATAGGAAATGAAAAATCATCCCTTTTATCATAAATTTTAGTATTCAGCTTTCCATTAGTGATATAGATATCAAGATCGAGAAAAGGGCAGTGGTCATTGTTAGTATTAGCTTTATTTAAAGTAAGTTCAACAGGATAAATTTCATTAATATACATACTGAAGTCGTCATAATTGAGAGCCAAAATATCATCCAAATATCTAAAAGTATTATTAAATTTGTTTATCAGATGTTGTTTCGATGGGTCTTTGCTTATTTTTGTCATAAATTGTAACTCATAACAATACAAAAACATGCCTAGTCAGGTTGAGAACCCAAAAAGCAATACATTTTAAAATGAACATTGTTTATTTGTTCTTTTAATTTTGTTTGTTCTGTTAATCTATTGAGATTAAGTTTCACAGACACAATATAATTGTCTTCTGGAAGACAGATCGTTTGTTATATCACTATACTAACCGCGAAATCAACGGGTTATTGCATCTGATTTTAGGGATATGCAAATAAATAAAGAACTAATATTGACACGCATAAAAAAATAATGAACAGCAACACATTGCTAAGTAATAATTTTATCACATTTTGGAACAATGTAAACAATCAAAATGTATGTTTATTCTGTAATCTAGAAACCAAAATAAAGACAAACCTGGACAGCTAGGTGTAACGTTTCCTTCAAATGTTAACTGTTCTTTTAAAAGGCCACATTGAACTCTTGGTTGTTTATTGCAATCATCATTCCCAAGCTTATATTCTGCCACAAGGCTGACATTGAAAACAAATCCATTTTTCCTGTGAGTCAACCGAACTTTTTTATCCACCACACGGTTCTGTAATTTAAAGCATAAATGAATGAGCACAGATTAGTTGATTAATTCTTAAAAGGAAATGTCATGTGATTAATACAAAATTACAAAAATATAAAGTAACTCAAATCAATTACTAACCTTACAACACAACCATAATTAAACATCGACGAAATTACGTATTGGTCGAGTCGGTAAGGGTGTCTCTTATTGATTCATTCCCCTTTAAAAATTTATGATTGGTATTAATCCGGTAAAAACCCAGATGAAATTCCGAACCTTAATGAGCAAAAACATTTACTTTCAAATTAATCAAATGCAATAATTCTTGAATTCATGCAAATCCCTGCATATAATATAATTCATATGCCGTCAAAAATCGTAACCGCTGGAATTTAATGTCGGATGGAAGAATACCAATCTGATTGTATTGATAGTGTCCAGTCCGTGGGGGTTGTTGTCAATCAAGAAATCATGCAGATTGATAATATGTTCAGCTTCAGATTATTGAACATTAATTGTTTTACAGATTATAACAAAAGTCATGTTGAAACAGTCATCTATTTTTTTTTAAACAGAATAATAATAGTGCACAATGCTCAAGCAACCTCTACACTGATTCTATCAGTAATAAAATCTGTTCTCAATTTTAACTAAATAGTATTTACCCCAATGTAGACTGAACAATTTGGCAATGGATAAACTCTTTTCATCTGTATTTTGATCTTTAACGTATCATTATGTGATGTTATTAAAGCATCAGCTGCATCTGGTGAATCTGAAATGAAATATTTTAAAATGATTGTATTTCATCAAAATATAATATTCGACGTCAATTATCACCAAAATTTTATAGGGAAAACGTTAAATCAATATTGTGCATTCTTATATCAATTCTTAATTCCGAATTAATAACTAAATACCATCAGCAACAATAGATGCAACATGCTTAGCAATTTCATATCACCATTCCTGACAACCTAAGACCATCTCCGTTTTTTTTTTTTGTGATTCATTTTTAGTGTTCTGTATGTTGTTCATGTTGTTGTGTTAACTGATCTTTGTCTTAATTTTCGTCATTTTTCGTTTCTGGGAATGGTGTTGGTGGTTTGTCTTTAATTTCTAAATTTCGATTGTGCCTTTGATAATTTCTGTCTCACTATATAACATCTCAAGTTGTGATCAACTGTACTTCTTATTCTTCAATTCAAAGACATGTTTAGCGAGGACACATGTTCTTAACCTTTAAAGTGGAATAACGGTCATGCGCAGTTCTGAATTAATAATGTCCTTTCTCAATTTTATAAAAAAAAAAGTATATTCGTCTGAATGCAGTTTTATTACTACTTAACTGTAAAATATAACGCACGCATGATTGTTGAAGAATTTCAAAATCCAATCAACAACTGAAGACGCATGGAGCAAATATGATTTGCAGATATTAATCATGTTAATACTCCTTTAAATGTAAATTTGAAAAGCTATTACTTACATTGAAAACGTTGTTCATCGAGCTGCAATTTGTGTGTGCTCGCGTAAAATCCACACGAACAAGTATAGTTGACATTTATGTCTGTGTTGGAAAACTTTTTAATAATCAGTGAAAACTGACTTGACAACAGGTTAACTTTTTCTTCGTATTTTCCCTCTTTCGCAGAAAACCCATTGTACATTAGTCCTCTGCCATCAGTTCCTCCTGACCATTGTCGGACAGGACAATCTTTTGAATTTTGCAAAGGGTGAAAGGTATAGCATGTTAGCATTATATCCCGTCCAAATATAGCAGGATAAGTGGTCATATTCCACGAGACTAAAATGGAAAGAACAACATGTATCTTAACCTAATAGACTTCGTGACATTAACTCTTAATGGTATGCTATTTATTAAGGAAGCTGGCTTGTCATGTTTTAGAATTTTGGTCAGATTTTCGGAATCCTCTGGTTTTATCCATTTGAATACATTACAAATTTTACCCGGTGACCCCAATTTTTCTTTTTATAATTCTTTTACATGTAAAATGATAAGCTGTCTGTTAAAGTCTTTTGAAATTTTAATTACTTTTTAATAGTTTTTGAGGACTTTAACTTGTCAATGATAAAGCTATAAAAAGTCAAGAGAGAACATTTTCCCGCCAAAATTTCAATGGCTAATATATCAAAAACGAGCACGGTGACCTATATATTTTTTTTGCTCTTTGAATTCCTTTATTAATCCACTATCAATATAAAATAGTGTTTCGAAAAGTTATTTACTTTGAAACGGAGAAGCGGCTCCCTTAATACACTAGATAGTGCAAAGCGTTCCAACTTGAATTGTAGATCTCACCAATTAGGCCTGTTAAAGCCCAAAACAATCAAACAAATATAAAGTAAAAATATAAGACTAATAAATGAAAAACAAACTCTTATGGATCTTTTTGAAATATATACTTCTTAGATATTGAAACATTTCTACCAGTGATTGTTTGTAGCATATATTATCACAAAAGTCGAAATAATAATAAATAAACGCCATGGTATTGTCTTTTTTAATATAAAATTCTAATATCTGTATTCGAATGAACTGTGAACAATCTTTTTCATGTAGAATTTATAACGAAAAAAATTCTTCAACGGATATGAAAGTTCATAATGGACTTTAAGATCAATGTACGCATTCTGAAACAAAACGCAAAACTAAAATGAAAAAACAAACAGATAGAAAAGGTGGGTTTTGTAGCGCGCCATTCTAGCTTCGCTCTCACCCCATATGGAATTATTTACCCCATATATATATCGTAATAGGTCAGTAACACACCATGTAACTAATAATATATGTCTAAACCAGTGACAACTCTACAACAGATTTGATCCATGCATAGGACCAACAGTTATGGTGATACAAAACTGAAAAAAAACATTCTGTATATATAATTCGTCTAAATATTAGTCAAACAATGTTAGATCTGGAAGCAATTTTTGGAAGATCCTCTATGATCGATGATTCTTCTGATCTCTTAAATTTTATCTTCATGCCTTATATGTCATGTACTGTGTTACAACTTACAACGCTATATTAAATCTGACGAGAAAATGTATCGCCCGGCCACCGAAAGCTGTATATTTGTTGAGCCTTTAGATGGTCGAATGGTACTGTGCAACGCGATTTGGTCTAACGATATCTCAGTAGCATAAGTTAGAATCCTGGCCAGGGAAGAACATTTTTTTTTTGTTGGGCTCATATTTAGACGATTTATATATAAATATATACTTACAGATTAAGCAAATTAAATGAGTATGTTATCATAAATGCTGATATGTTGAAAATGTATTAGTTTTTGTTTCAAGTCTTTATAATTATCTTTATTAATATATACCTAAACTGTATGTATTATCTATTTGAGTACTAAATAGAATTAACACACAAACTGCAATAATTTCAAACTCCATTCTTTAATCGTTGTTGTACAAGTTTTAGTCAATAGTCGACTATCTGTTTCTAGTTGGAAATGCGGCACTAATTGTACTTTCAAACTTGCTATTTTACACTATAAACCAGCTTGGTATCATTCTATAATATATAAAACAAAATACATATATGAACTAAAGAAAACATCTCTAAAGTTTGACTTTGTCCAAGTATGCAGTCAGCTAATGATAGTACATATACATATACCACAGACTAAGGATGCAAAATATATAGTATATGGTCTCTGGTGTCCTGTAGCGCTAGCGCTGTATGATAATCTGATTCTCATTTACCAACCGATAGATACACTCTATAAATCGCTTCAAACATAAATCATACTTTTTTTAAAGAAACTATTTTTTTCTTGTTTTTGTTTTCTATCATTATGTTTTAAAAAGGGCATTGATACAATTAGACAAAAACATACAAGTGTAAACAATAATGGTTCGTCATCTGCGAAATCGCAACACTATAATATATAAATTGTCTGAAACTGTAATGCATTTTTACTTGCTATTCACCAGTAGAAAATCTAAGAATTTTTTTTTTCATTACAAAGGTACATACTTGAACAACAAACCTTTAAATTGAACATTAAATAATGTCGTTTCAACGTCTTAAAAGCTTACCGTCTCAAGGCTGATGTAATAAAAATTAACTGTGTTTCGTTTATATTGTAATTTGCCTCATTTTAAGGTGCTAATTTCAAAAATTATTTTCAATTATCAGGCATTCTTTCCACTGACAGTTTGGCGAACCACTAAAACAAATCATTATCCAATGACCCATGAAAATGAGGTCAAGGTCAGATAAAACCTCTCAGTCTGACATGCAAACCTTACAATCATTCCATACACTACATTAACTGATCCTATTGCTTATATTATCTGACATACAGACTTGACCACGAAACCTATCCTTCATCCATGAAATGAGGTTGACATCTATAATTTAGCCCTGTCTGAAAGATCTTGCAAGGAATCAATTTATCGAATACAATTATCATTTTACCCATAATATTTGTAATTTTTTTAAAGCTTGTTTTTTTCAGGTGGTCAACATGGTCAATGAACCATAAAAATGAGGTGAATGACAATTGACATAATTATGTCAGACAGAAATATTGTCATAAAACGTTTGTTCATACATGTTATGAAGCGTCCACAAGTCAACGCAATTTATTGAAGTGTTGACTCTCTGTTGTTTAATCTGTTTCTCAGCTTCATGTACCATCCAGGTTTTCAAACTTCGGGAATACAAAACTTCAAACAAATGGTTCATAAATTTTTATATATGATATGTACATATAAAAAAATTTAGAAATAATTTGAATATGCCATACCCGTAGACAGGTGTGACTGTGAAAGTTGGGATCACGAATCCAAGCCCCCCCCCCCCCCCTAAAAATTCCAGGGTACGGGCTTGCTATTTACTATATATATTTCAGGTTCACTATCCACTTCGGTCACTGATATACAGAGAAGGTATCTCACTTCCGATCTTATCACCTATTTTCTCACGTGGATCCTAGGAGGAATCCCATTTGTACTTCATAAAATATTTATTTCCTTTGGTTCAGTATATGTATGTGAAGTTCAGAGAGCATTAGAATATAAAGTACTAAATGGTGGCCCCATTGCCGGCAATGCTATTTTTAGCAATTATCATTCTCCTTAAAAGGCGTTTTTAATAAACTAATTATGGAAAAACTGCTGTTGTCTAATTGAAACTCCATATCTATTTGTGATTTTACCGCACTCAAATATATATGGTCCAATGGCTTTTCTTGGTGAATTTTGGGGGTTTTCACGATACCTTAATTACGATTTAGTAGAAAATTTTCTCTAATTTTGATCAACATAAAAAAACAATTCCGGCCCTTCATCATATATACATTTAGGGACAAATGTGTGCTGGCATTAAACTTCATTCATAATGCTTTCCAGAAGAAAAATATATAAATGATATATATAACAACCAATCACAGAGAGCCATTAAATAATTTTACACGAAAATGATTTTTGTGAGTAATCAAGAACAAAACAAAAACGAAACTAAAATTAAATGGAAAACCCCAATTCATCATATTTTTATTTTTAACCAACATAAAAAAATTGTCTGATTTATATTGAAAAATCTTTTTTGCGCAGATTGTTTTCAAACGAAACTACTAGTGGACCCTTGCAACTATTTAAACCGAAATTAAATATATATCAAATGCATTTATATATTTATTCATAATTATGTAAAAAAAATAAAAACTTGTTTATCGTGTTTATGTAATAAATAAAAACCTAGCTTTCAAAAACTTAAAGCAAGAAGACTCCAATTAAAATATTTTTTTTGTTTTAATATTCACGCTATTCAATTAAATATGATTATACAAAATGAGAATAAATGATTCCCTACCATATGTATCTGTGATCGTGATGAATTTACTTCCTTGACATCGAGAAATAAACCTAATTTCTATTTTTGAAACAGTTATTCTTGGTAACGAGTCATAGTATCAAAAATAAGTAAACAAATTATCAATACTAAGTATTACTAGTAATTTATAGTTAAGTTATTAAATGCCAAATTTTAAATATCCAAACATACAATCTATGCAATCTTTTATTCATACTGATTATTATCAACACATAATGATCAAATATTAATGCATTTTAAAATATATACGTCGTATACAGCATTAATAAAGCGTTTCATATGGAACGCCATATAACTGTCGTATGTTGATGATCATCATTATGTATACATGCAGTGGTCACAGCATTATATACAGACGGGCCACGTTATATGCAGTGGTCACAACATTATATGCAGTGGTCACAAGACCACTATATGCAGTGGTCACAACAATATATGCAATGGACTGGTCACAACATTATATGCAGTGGTCAAGACATTAAATACAGTTGTGGCAACATTATATGCAGTGGTCACAACATTATATGCAGTGGTCACAACATTATATGCAGTGGTCACAACTTTATACATACAGTGGTCACAACTCAAGTTTATAAGCAGTGGTCACGAGAGTGGTCACAACTTTATATGTGTTTTAAAACTGATAATCAGTGATCAGGTGATGGTGATTGATGTATGTGATGGTGATGGTGATGGTTCAGTATTCGGTAAACTTCGTGATTTTTTTAATGGAAATTACCGAATCCAGTCATAATTGATAATGACCCGCAAACTAAATGAAACAGTTATTGAAATCATGTAAAATTAGATTTAAAAAATAATTAAAAATTACGCCCGCTATTGTCTGCAAGTTGGACAGACACTGTTTTATCAATTTAGGGGGTGTTCATTCCGAGTTGAATACATTATTTATAGTCAGAGTTACTAAGTGTCAAGTCATGTTCGAGACTATTATCATGTTGCGCTGTCGGCTCGTCCAGATTGTCAACATCGTCGATATTTTCGCAAATAAGAATAGGCGGGGGCTCCGCGCGATCTGGTGGTAGGTCACGAATAGGCCCAGGAAGGCTATCTTCGTCATGGTCATCTGAACCAGACTCCTGATTGTATACATTCTGAGAATATCTTGGATTTTGTTGGACACTTATAGTGTTTAAAACTTTATAACATTCCGAAAGTTTTACTTTGTAGGATAAGGCCTGGAGTTGATTGCCTGAGAATTTTTTGATGAAACACCATTCGCCATCACGGGCTACAACAAGGTACCGATCTCGCGATTGGGTCTTTGACCTGTCGGTATAAAGGTAAACCAAATCCCCTATATTAATATCAGGGATCGGACGACCGGGTCGACTGCATTTAGAATTCTCGCTTAATCCGTGATTTTTATTTCGAGCCTCTTGCTGTGCGCGAATAAGGTTCATGTCAGAAATTGGCAATTGTTCATGAGTAAACTGACTTCTTTGAGTCCATAGTTTGCGGGAGGACAATCCATGCTGGCGAAGCCTAGAATTAAGTCTCGTAGAAGCAATAACTAGTGTATTTTCAGATAGAGGAGAATGATCGCGTTCCTCACGAAGTAACTCGTCTTCCAGCTCAGCGATGGCTTTATCGGCAACTGGATTTTTGTTCCGATTTTTAACACGGCCAATTTCAATTGATATGTTGAGTTGCTTTAAGTATGAATCGTCACATAAAGGGTGAAAACCCGAGGCCGGGTCAACTCGAACGACAACACTGGGACCGTTTAAAGGCTTTAAAGGTATCAATAAGTGTATTAGCCCATCTCGCAAGCTACCCAGTTTTTTTGTCTTTGATAAAGCATGTACTAGTGTACGACGTTACAGTTTCTCTGACGACCAGTATGAGTTGACGGTTTAAAGGGAAATCACACTATTTATACTACTAATAATAATTCATTGAAATTTTGCATGTAAACAGATCATACTTATTACGATATTTAAGGCTGAAAAAATTTTGGGGTCACCGATGTTGTTTTCGAGATATGACGTCATCAAAACTTAAAGAATCGCGTTATACCAAAATAAAGAAATAGCGATCTAAATTGCTTTAAAATGGCAAAATTATTGAAAAACGATTTTAAACTGGAATATCAAATACAGTCAAATGTTTTTTGTACCTTAAACACATTTAATTGTTTCTGTTTCCTTATTTTTGGAGGCCTTTGGACATTTCCCGCCATTTTTAATTGCTATTTATAATAGATTTTTCTTGAAATAAAAGAAATCTACTAATGTTTTTCCCTTCAAACTTATGCATAAGTTGCAGCTTCAGGGAAGATTTTGAAAGCATAAATAAAAAAGGGGGGTCACCGATGTTTTAAATCCGTTAAAACGGAAATAATCTTATCGTCGAATTTTGGCGGGAACTATACACTTTTCTGTTAACGTTATAGAACAACGTTGCTTGCATAACAGCATTTCCTGCAACGCTTGGGCTGAATTAAAATATAATAACTATACATGTATATATCGTGATTGAACATTTTTTTTTAGGTATTTTGATTATTCATTAATATTTTTATCAATCTATCGAATCGTTAAATATAGATACAGTAACATTTTATTGTAAAGTAATTGTCAAAGACTTTAAGTTGAAGTCATCTTTAGTATTTCTTAATTGCATTTGTTGTATGGGAAAAACGAATGCTTGTTTCCGATGATGCCGTATCATGACAATAAGTTTCGGCTTCCGGGTAAAGAATCTTCTATCTCAGAAGACCGAAGGTATCCGTGCTAAAAAGTAACACGTTCCTTTTAGACTACAGACTGAATAATTTCACAAGCTTGTCCATTCGCACCGTGTAGTTAAAACCTGAAATGCCGTGTTTAAAATGCCATAAACTGAAAACGTTAAAATAAACTATTTTCGTAAGGAATTAAAAAATGGTTAACATTTCCGAAATTACACAACGCTTCATAAGTCAGTTATTCGAACTGTGGAAACTAATTTTTTGTCTGAGTTCTATCATCCCGCACCAATTTTTCATACATCGTTTCGTGTTCATTGTACTTAATATGTTCAGTGTTCATCGCCTGGGTATGAACGCTTTATGTATTACTTATATATGATATTTCCGTTCGATTATTCGCGCAACCTTGGTACGTTATGAGAAATACAATGCATCTGATAATTCAGTGCTAATACAGATTGACATCTCAGTGCTAATACAGATTGACAGTTCAGTGCTAATACAGATTGACGGTTCAGTGCTAATACAGATTGACAATTCAGTGCTAATACAGATTGACAGTTCAGTGCTAATACAGATTGACAATAAAAGACACATCGTTATATTGATATCAGGAACATATAATGTTCCCAGTTGATGTGCAATAAATAAATCTTTTAACTTATAATAAACGGAACTAGTTTTTTTTTCTTGTTCTGTTACATCTTTCCGTGTTTCTGTGGAAAAGTTGATATAATTTTTATCTAACTCTAGTTTTTTATCAGATGACAAATGAAGTGTTGATAACATTTGAAGTCATTTTAATGAGTTCGAGTTCCAGTTAGATTTTGAGTTGAAGTTCGAGTATCATTTTGAGTTCGCATATTAACTCGAGTAAGAGTTATAGATAAAGCTCGAGTTCCGCTTAGAACTTCAAAGTTATAGCATTACTGTGAGATAGTATGAAAAATTTTGGTAAGAGTTAAAATTTTGAGATCCGATATTATTGATGGTGAGATGTTAATAAATTAGTATTGTATTATTGTATATCCGACGAAATTAAGAGAAAGATTGCAGTTTCTATTTTCTGTTGGTGCACCTCTTTTTCTTTGAATGTATATTCTTTTATCACATTTATGTTTCAATATGGTATATATACTTTTGTTTCCCAATACGGATTAATAATAGGTAATTTGAAAATAACTGATTAATTGTGTGTGTCATTTTCAGCACTGTGATATATCATGTTGGCCATTATTTTTAAAGAACCAAGGTATCAAGAGAAAATCAGCTGCCTTTGTATTAAAAAAAATCGTAATATTTTATAAGTAAAATACGGATAAACAGGTACAAAATTTTAATAAAATTTCCTTCTAGATACTAGCTTTTAATCATAAACAAGCTTCAGTCCAAGTTTGGTACAAATCCAGAATAGTATAAGAAAGTTATTAAAATTTAAAAAAAACTTTAACAGAAAACCTAAGTCTTTTTATAAGTAAAATACGGAAAAAAATGGATATTCTTTTTTTCAAAATTTACTTCTGGATACTATCTTATGATCATAAACAAGCTTCTGTCCAAGTTTGGTAGAAATCCAGAATAGTTTAAGAAAGTTATTCAAATTTCAAAAACTTTTACCACAGAGTGAATATTTGTGGACGCCGACGCCGACTGAATGTAGGATCGCTATGTCTCCCTTTTTCGACTAAAATCGAAGGCTCGACAAAAATTGTTGTCCTTTTCAGTCATGATCGGATTCCGACAATTTTTGCAAATATTTCAGTGGCAAATATTACACGAAATTCAGTACAAAAACATTTTTCTATATGAGTTGAATACTCTTTTACAAGACGGACCCTGGTGTGATGGTTACAGTTTAGCACTCTGAAAGATATGCTACTCTACATAAATACATGTATTTGTGTTTAAATTTTTCTCTTGTCGGTGACTTGTAAAGCAAAATATACAGTGTGGAACTTTCGTTGTTGTGGTCATCAATAGGACCAAAATAACTAGGCATAGTGTTTGATATTCCCATATTGCTATGACGTCTAGCGGTCGTATGTTTTAATCTGCTGGTCGTACAGTTTGCTGCATGTAGCTAGTTTGAAGAAATACAACAACATATATTTTTTTGGGTGATTAAATTATGTAAGCCTTTACAAAGCATTAAAGAAAGATTGAGTTTGATTTATTTTATAATACGGTGCTAAATTTTCATTGATTTCGACAGCAAGCAACCGATGTAAAATTGTGTATGCTTCTTACAGTGATTTTTAAATGGCGTTATTCCTAAATAACGTTTGATTTTTCATCAAATATATGATTACTCTACAAATTACTCGCGATCGTGTTCATGTATTTGTGCTCCACCTCCCAAAAAGATAAAGAAAAACATATAGAGGGAAAGAGAGACGTAAGATACCAAAGGAATGTTTTAGGAAAGATGGATGACACTTGGATAATTTCTGTCGTCACATGTGAAATAAATAATATTTCAAACAATTCAACACATTAACGGCCAGTGGCAAGTTAAATACATATTCAGAACTAGAACATATTGACTTATGAATTTTGACCCTGCTTTGTATAACCCGACAGGCTGAGCCGGATAAATACAAATGTGAAATTAAGTTTTGATGAATTGTTCATGCATGTAGTATAGAAGACTATATAGTAATGACGTTTCATGTGATATGAGAAAACTTACAGTCGACAGAAACTCCTTGTTATTGTTTACGTCCCTATGCTGGACAGAAAACTACAAGTTCTGGAAGCTGTACGCTTACATGCTGTTTCTCTTGGTAATAATATATTGTTATTTTTTTCCGGAAAATATACGCTGAATCCCACATACTGCATCGCGACGTTACGCTGCCAACAGCTGGGTTACACTAATGACAGGACGATTGCCCGGATTGTGACAGGATATTCACCGGAACTTTCTTGTTATTTGATAGATTATTTTAATATTTGAATACCTGAGAGATACAAGACTATTTTTTTTATGAAAATCTAACAAAAATAGTTTTAAAAATATTTTTGAGCAAAACAAATTGACCGGTCGGATTTCACTCTATGTACGCTTTACGTATATTGAACTGATCGACAAAAAGTGTTAAGATCTCTTTTGATTTACAATATTTTTTCATACCACTAAGAAATCTGCGAAATTAATAGTTATCTTATATGAAATTTAAACTTTATAGTAAAACAAATTGTTTTTCTACAAAAAAAAATTGACCGGACGGATTTCATATTCACCAATTTACGTGTTGATTAAATTGAACTGATCGACAAAAAGTTCTACTATCTCTTTTGTTTTACAATATTTTTATATACAATTAAGAAATCTGCGAGATCAATAAATATTTTATTTGAAATTATATAAACTTTACAGTAAACTTAAAGGTTTTTTTTTTTATACAAAAATGAGTTGAGCATATCAAGACCACTATCGGCTATTTTTGTTGCAATACATTGTGATTGTGTCCATTTCAATAAGCATTTTCATTGTTGCACTTAGATCAAAACGTGGTCTGCTTTCTTCTGCTTTAGAGAAACGTCCCTTCGAGCGGGCCGCCATTTTATAAATTAGCAACCACTGCGAAAACGGCGACGTCATAATACGGCCACGACACTATAGCGGCGCCGAGAGCGATGCGTATAAACAATAGTGTGATTTCCCTTTATTAAACGTCGGCCACGTAAGATATGCCAACCAAGTCCGGTGGGTCTTCTGAAGACTGCTCGACGAGGCTCTTAGGGAACCGTTTTAAAGACGCGCAAGTGTGACAGGAGTCACTAGCCTGTTCTGCCGCCTTTGGCATATCTAAAACGTAAAAGTGACGCTTTAAGACGAGGTTTAATTGGTGTTTTGACGGATGGTCCAACTTAATATGTAGAGCGGTGACGAGTCCGTCAAGAACGCTACGTGGAACAATGATCAATTCATTGGGTGGAGCAAGAGGATCACAACGCCGAACAACTAACAAACCGTCTTTGGCGATTGATGCAACATTCAGGTAACGTTTGACGTCTTTGATGTTGGTCAGTTTTTTGGAGGGCCGAGTGCCTTGTTTTAAATGAGCGTGAGTGCGTCTAAGATCTGGGCATTTCGATTGAATATTAATCCAGGCCGACCTGGTGGTGAAAGGTAAGCGAAATTCGTCATTGAGAACGTCTTGAATGCTTACGGCTCGAACGACAGAAACTTCGGTACGCGATATAAAGCAACAGACCTGACAATTAGGCCCTGTACAAACGGGTGCGTTTCTACTTGCAAAGTCGGATGGAATATTTGCATGACCGGATAAGTGGTTGACGCTGATGGATATTGAGCCGAATATTAAATTTGTCCATTGTTCTCAATAACCATCGTTTATCGTACAAAACCAACAAAAACTGTCCTCTCACAAGACATCTTCGTTCAACGAAACATCCTTTTGATAATGTTACTTTCCAAATTATAGAAGTCAACACCGAGTGGGACACCACGGCGAGAAGGAGAAGAGAAAACTTTTGGATCCATCAACTCCACACTTTAGAACCTGATGGTCTTAACGAAAAAGACGAGAAAGATACAGGAAAGATAAAGAATAATTTAAAACAAAGCATCGTCCTTTTTATCCCGTAATATTGGCCAATGGACGTTGCTAACTTCAACTACCAATTATGTATTTTTAAGGTAGCTCAATCCAATACAACATATACATTGAGCTGCAAAATTTTCTTATTTTCAAAGCAGCTAAATTCAATTGCTCATAGACATTGAGCTGCAAAATTTTCTTATTAAAGGCAGTTAAGTGCAACAAAGACGTTGAGCTGCAAAAGTTTCTTATCATCTTCATTTCACCTGGATAGATGCACGCTTGATAAAGCAAGTTGGTCTAGCGAAATATTGCGTTTATTTTCATCATTTTGTAAATATTTTAAACATTCTTATATTTACATACTAAATAGTGTGTTAAAATTACATTGTTAGGCAATCTATAATTTAATTTGTGTAATTGAATTAATCTCTGTACTGATTAATCCACACTCCCTTAGATTTGTATGTCATGTGCTGCTATTTATAGGCACTTATATATATAAGACAAAATCACATTGAATGTAGAATAAATTTATTCTGTGTCGCAGCCTACATACAGATTACTGGACTTTCAAAATAAATGTATTTTAAATATTATTATAATCATAAATGACATTATACATGTTATATGTAGAGTAAATTTATTCTATAATTTTCTCCACTAATAACGTCAATCTGTAGTATAACGTAATAAGTTATCAATATTTCAATTAGATTGCACTAATAATAGATATGCAGGCCCTATATAATAAATGTATTGTATAGATGATCATCTACTGTAACAGAGAGCACCATGCATTTAGAATAATTTTATACTCCTTTACAGAGAGTTGACTGAAAATTGACAGCAGTCAAGTGTAGAATTCAGTATAAATTTATTTTCAAATGTAAAAAAAAAATTAATATATACAAGAATTGTCTTTGTTTTTTTTCTTTCTCAAATACATGGGCTATGAAATTAATCTATTACGTTCTGGTTCGAATTTGGCCTCTAATTGCACTTGTCAGAAGAAAAAAAAGTGAAAAAAGAGGAAAATTGGCTTTTTCTATTTTTATTCTGCTCTCAGTGTTATATATCATGACCCAGTATTTTTCAAGGAGAACCAACTATCTTTTAGTAGTAAACTATGCATTTCATGTTGGAAATAAATTAATTTCTGCTGGTCAGCAATGTCATTCTAAATAAGATTTTACTAAAACATTTCGATTTGCAATACTAGTTTAAAACGGCATGGAACAGCAATTGTGAGTGCTAAATAACTATGTTGTGAATTAAAATCTTTTTCAGTACACAATTCAATATATAATAATCGATAAGTTCCGACAATTTTCACTACTTGAGTGAAACATATCCAGGAGAGAGAAGCCCAACAAAAACAATCAAGGTCCACCATCAAAATTGGAGTTTCCAGATAACGACAAAAAAAATCAACTTCTGACAAGGATCCTAACATGGGATATGGAAAACATTTTGTTAGTTTAAACATATTTATTTATAGTGGATTGGGAAACAAGTTTTTGCATCTTATATTAATCCCTTTCCACTTTGCAGGTGCGAGTGCTGCCTTGTAGCGGCATTAGCCTGCTCTTTTTCGAAATCTACAAGGGTGTCTTTCATGTGCAAGAGATATGGCTCTCTCTTAGTTAGCAATATTAACCTAAAAATCCCCAAACTATAGCAACTATATAAGATTGTATGGGAGTTTCCATTATCACTTACAAATATTGTCATTAGTAATTATATATCAATGCTGAAAAAAATACCTAGTGACTTACAAATAATCACCGAATATTATACTTTTAAATTTTCCCTGATAATATATTTCAGGAAATATCAACAAAGGTGTGTATCAATTGCAGATTCAACAGATTTTTGGACGAGGGACCGCTCTTCAATCTAATGGTTCCATAAAGCTTTCGGCCATTAAAATTGTTTTCTTTATGAGCGATATTTTTTCAATTAGTTTTTTTAAAAAATTTGATTATAGGCAGACGAACGATATTAGTTTTGAAATATTTTGTTTCAAATCTATGAAAAGAATCTTAGGCAAGCGCATGAGTTTAGAAATTTATGAAGATTTGGTGCATGATATTTAGTATATCTCATAATGTGTATTCTATTTATTTTACCACTCTACTTTGTCTCTCAATTTGTTCCCTGAAATCCAGTGTTATTTCTTCACATAATTTCCAAGTTTGAAATGGTCAACTTGTCAACTTGTAGCAAAACTTACAAGTTTGTGTAGCCCTATCAAATGAATATGATTCTGTTGTACACGAAGAGGCTTTGAACAGGCATGCATTTATGTTTACTGTAATTATAATAAATGTATGATTATTCTATGTTGTTTTACATGAACATAATTTTATGTTTATTAAATCTTATATAAGAATGCCAGATATTGATTGGTTGGAATCCAGTGTATTTTTCGTATATTCTAACACTTTTATCTCATTTCAAACGAATTTGCTTGTTTTTTTCACCACTGCCGGTGAATATGCCTCAAATACCATGGTATTTGCCCTTTTGGATATTACTAGCGGCTCGGGAAATTTCATAGTCCTTTGACTGGTATTTTTCGCAAATACCTTTCCATAACATGATATATCTGTTCAATATATGCATGTTGATTTAAATAAATCAAATTCAAAGGGTAATAACTGTACATGTCCGTCCCCAGATTTAGAAACCCCACACTAAAAGTTAGAACAAAAGGGACGATTTTTCGTTTCCAATGTAAATTTTCCATTTTTAGACGGATATCTTCTTTTGGCACCATCTTACGGTGTTTATATTTCACAGCTCGTTTGCTATGTCCGTGTCTGTTGTGACGTTTTTGATTTTAACGAACGTAAACTATGTATTACTGGTAATAGGGATTTCGTTACCATAAATTACTTAAAACCTTTACTTAATTTTTCTATAGATATGAAGAATTTGTTTTGAAGTTTAGTTGTACCTGTAGAAAGCTTATTTCTAATAAGATAGCACATCCTTATTTTTACGAAAATGTTGTTAACCGTGCCCGAAAATTTAGAAACGATCCTGGTAAACTTGTCGATCCTTTCAATAAACTTATTCTTAAAGCTAGGTTACCAATTCAACACTGTAATAAGTTCATTGAATACTGTTTTTATTGGTATAAATATGGATTTTGTTATCAGTAAATTAAAAGCAAACTAAGTCTTGCTTGTATTTTATATACATATACACATTCATGGATCTACAATCTGACGATACCTGTATCTTGGCATTGCACAATGACATGTTTTTCTCTGACTCCTTATGACGCCTTTATACTAAATCCATTGAATAGTGGATGTGTACGGATTGATAATTTAGATGCATGAATTTTTATTAGTCGTTAGAAGCTTTGAACTAGCTGTCAGTTAACTGCGAGTTCTATCATATCAGTACCTAGTGTCATTTTGTTATTGGGATGTACAAGTACCCGTCCACGTCCACTTATATTTTTGTCCATCTCCTGAGTTAAGCCTTTTTCAACTGATTTTTATAGTTCGTTCTTATGTTGTACTGTTATACCACTGTCCCAGGTTAGGGGAGGGTTTGGATCTAGCTAACATGTTTAACCCCGCCACATTGTGTATGTATGTGTCTGTCCCATTTCAGGAGCCTGTTATTCAGTGGTTGTCGTTTGTTTATGTGCTGCATATTTGTTTTCCGTTTATTTTTTGTGCATAATTTCGGCCGTTAGTTTTATGGTTTGAATTGTTTTACATTGTCATTTCGGGGCCTTTTATAGCTGACTGTGCAGTATGGGCTTTGCTCATTGTTGAAAGCCATACGGTGACATACAGTTGTTAATTTCTGTGTTATTTTGGACTCTTGTGGATAGTTGTCTCAATGGCAATCATAACACATCTTCTTTTTTTTATATATACATTGCTCTGTGATGCAGGCCGTTACGTTAATTAATTACAAACCTCAACAAATTTTTATTTTTGAAGATATGAAAATTATAAAGATGGATTAATGTCTTTAATTCAATTAACAAATAAAAATTCTTGTTGAATTCCGTGCTTTGAACTTGTATACATAATGGTGTATGAGTCAGCTGAAGACATCTTCTAGGTGCAAGATGTTCTTGATGTGATAAAGACCCATCGGTTGCCTTCAGCTGTTTAATGCTATTTTGTTGCTTTTTATTCTCTTTGACCGATTCCCATTTCCATTCTCAATTTCATTTCAATATATCTTTGTAATAATACTATGAAACTGGCAAATATGAATAAGAATTCAAAATATTCAAGAAAAACTCTGTATTCTAAAATAGATATAAAAAAGAGTAAATAATATAATGATTATTATTTCATTTGCGATGCCATTTCACTTCATGTACCACAAACTTTGGGATTCTCTTTTATTCTTATACATGTTATATTTGACATCTTAATTTAAATCTTTCAATTCGGTAGCGTCGTTGCTATGTCATTTTGGTCTTGTTATCATTTTGTACATGTACATGTACACGATGAATCATTCAAGGATATTGTTAAACTGCACAAGTCAAGTAATTCCCTATCTTTAATTGTATTGGTATGCACAATAGTTTTTATTTGTCTGGTTTGCAATTGCAGTCTCAAGAAATGTTGACAATTCTGCATGTTCTTGGTTGTCCTAGATGGGTTTTTTTTTCAGTTGATCAGTTGGCGTGTACCATTGTAGAAGAGATAATTCTATCTGTTTTGGGTTCGACAAGCCCTTAGGGACGGTAAGTTCTAGTGGCAGCTGGTCTGAAAGTTGCTGTCACATTTCCTGGGTCGTTATAGTATCAGGTGCGCACATTTACACCCTACACAACTGCCTCCTGGGTACGTTTGCACCATATCTTTTATTCAAATAACGGTTGAATAATAAGATGTATTTTTTCTTAATATATACATCATCATATTTATATTTTCATGATTTTTTTTAACTGCCATTTTTTGTTTCTTAGTTACAATTGACGTGGCTCTATACTTTTATATCCTGTCATTGTGTGAGTGTGCTATGTGTAAAATATGTGTATGCTTGTCTTTTGTTTCTGCTAATGTGCTGTGTCTAAATGTATATGTCTTTTCGTGTTATTGTTACATTTTTGTTTGTTTTTTAGTGATTATAATAATGTTGACTGCTGCTTCCCTATTTTGACATTTTACTAGGGATGTCAAAACGTTAAAGATATACTAATCGATAACTCGTGGGATTTACCGGGCGACACTCGAGTACTCGCTCGTTAAAAATGAGAAAATTTCTGGGACTTAATTTTTGGCTCTACCTTGACACCATTTGCGAGTATGGTCTTGAGAAACAATGATAGTCCCTCGGAAGGGGACGATAAATAGCTGACCCGTGTTAAAAGAGATCCATGATATCTCTTGCACGTAAAAGACACCCTTGTAAATTTCTAAAAAGAGCAGGGTAATGCCACTACAAGGCAGCACCCGCAAAGTGGAAAGGGATAAATCAGGCCGTAGCCAGGAATTTCCAAAGGGGGTTCGTTGGACTAACAAACTCGACTTTAACAGTCACAATTCGAACAGAACATCGACTTATTTGTTTTCAAAGGGGGGGTTCGTCCGAACCCCCCGAACCCCCCTGGCTACGGGTATGTAAATATAAGTTGCAATAACTTGTTTTCCAATCTACCATAAATAAATATGTTTAAACTAAAACATTTACAAAATGGGGGAAATACTACTCATTTTATGTTTTGTTGTTTTTAATCTTAAAACCCTCAACATTATTACCTACATGCAGGACTAAATAATAGACAAAATTTGAAATGAATTTTTATACCAACAATTATAGCTCCTAATTATGTAAATTTGACTTTAACTGGTATAAAGTTATTAATTAATATCGATAGAAAACTTATTACTCAAACAACAGTATTTGGGAACTGTAAAAAAAAACCAACATTAAATGATCAAAGAAGGGATGCTGATAACAACTTACTGATGTCATTAATCATTTTCTGATACAGGCTGCATCGAGCGATATACGCAAGTATTCGAGTACGCGTTGACTTCCCTAATTTTTACCTATTACGTCTGTTTGTTTTGTTCAAACGTCGTTGTCAATATAATAGAATTTTATGCGACTGTCTTACAAGTGAAAGCTTAAGCTAGCTATTAAACCAGGTTTAATCAAAGAAAATGCCTGTACTAATTCCGGAAAATGGCAGATGTGCCGTTTGATGTGATTTTGTCACATTTGATAACGAACTTTCCGTTTTGAGTTCGATATTCTTGTTATTTTACTCTAGACTTTACTCATTCAAGAAGTTTTTCACTCAACTCATGAAAAGTCAAGGATTTCTGTTTTTTTCCGAGATATCTGCACATCATGTTAATGGTGAAACAATAGAGGCCAAATGCGATTCCGACATTCAACCGGATTTGATGTAATTTGGCCATCTCTGTATTATTTTACACAATTTAATAAAACACAATATTAAAGTGAATATCCTGATAATCTATTTAAATTGTTGAAAATTTAGAAACAAGGTATGAAAAACCAAATGTTTTATTTTGAAATTTTAGTGATTTTTTTTTTTTTTTTTGGGAGGGGGGGCAAATGGCTGTTGAATTTTCCAGTCAGGAGATAATTTTGAAATGGTAATTTATTCGTATTTCTCCTTCAGTGTTTGAAATTAATGGAATAACTTTTGAGAGAAACTTTTTAACATCATTGGGGGTTAAGGGTTTTTGTCCGAGTCCGACATTTTTTTTCTCGCGCTAAGCGTGAACGGTATCTTTTTTAAGTTTTTCGACGCTGTCAATCAAATTTTTCTCTCTCAAAATTTAACACTGTAGGATAAGGTGATCAAATGGTGTGTTTTTTTGTCAGTTACCAGACCACAATATTTTTTCTAATCAATTTGGTTAAGGGATCAGCACTTTTTTTTTTAGAAAAAAAACATACACCTCCTCCTTGATTATAATAAATTGTCGTTCCCTAAATGAAATAATTTCCTATACTGTAATCTCCAAACATTGAGGCTATTGTACGATATGACGTTACTGAGTGGATGTTATGTTAAAGGCTGGCTCCATTCTTTTTACATTTTTACGATTATGAATACAGATATTGTCATATTAACACATATGAAATATTTTCACTTTTCACAGTAGCTTGTTGAAACTTGATGGGCTTGCTAATTGGGTTGTGAAAGGAGAAGCAATGAAAAGGGAACATTCAGATGTTGATATATACATGTATGTAAGACATCAATATTCATATTTGTTTTAATTTTGTTCTAACATATATGCAGGGATTCATTAGACAAAATTAATGTATTTAGACTAAGAGCAAACCTGCAAGCATTGCCATCTTGAAAATAGCTTCATTATGAATTGTTGATTATGTTACATCCAAAAAAGAAAGCTTATTCAAAGTATGTGTAGAATTTTCCTGTTAAATTGGCATGCCATCTCTTTGATTCCCTCATTAAACCAATAATGATTTACAAGTCTGAAGTAACATATTTAGACACATATATATCTCTGTATAGAGCAAAAAACAGACCTTTAAATTCTGGAAAAGAAGTAGACAGAGTTTTACAGAAAAAAATCCAATTGAAAATTAGACAGTTAAAATTTTGTAAATCTTTACTGATCTAGAAATAATGCATCTAATCTTGCAACCAGATCTGAATTTGGGAGACTTCCTATAGAATTGAATATTAAAACACAAACTTTATTATATTTAAAGAGATTTGAATGCTGTAATATAAATCCTCTTTTCAAAGAAGCTTACTTGTAAGCAAAAAGTAAGACACAGAAGGAGTACTCCTGGTTTACATATGTAAACAACATTCTAAGTGAACTTAATTTAGATATAGAACTGAAACAAGATATTAGTTCAGACATAAAAATAAGTAATTCTTTAAAAGATATATAAAAACAAGCTTCAACAACTATTTTGTCAATTTGATTCATAATAAAATGCAAAATATTGATGAAAAAAGTAAACTTTATTTAAATAAGAACCTGAAAAAAATCTGTTTTTTAAAGACCTTTAAGGTCATCAAACTTTACTTAGTAATACAGAACTTTAAGAACAGAACTAAGAATAAGTGACCATAATTTAAATATAGAGATAGGAAAAATTCTAATATTGCATTAAATTTAACATATTAGAAGATGATTTTATCTTATTAGATTGTATATTAAATAGGGAACTTAGAAACAACTTAGTTTGACAATTTTGAACTAAACTCTTAAAGATTTGTCAGATAAAAATAGATGATTTATATACTCAATCTATCAACACCATCACAAGAAAATAAATTGGGGTTCTACATCAAAAAGTCATTAGAACTGAGGACAGGGGACATTGGATTATTTATTGTAATTCTATGATTATGTATAAATATTATTATGTGAATTTTAGTTTAATATTTTCTACTTATTTTGTATTTGTCACGTCAAACTTAGTATTGATAATGTTTATATGGCAATGAATGTTGAATTTGAATTGTTATATATGAGTGAAAGTGTGATGAGTTTATACATTTGAATAATACTTTAATAAATATAAAAAAAGTAAGATGTTTCGACGGTAAACATTGGTTCAGGTAAATTGAGAAGGGGTGTTCCAAAGAAAACTGTTATACGAATAAGAAGGCACATTGGTAAAACACACCTCTTTCAGGTTACAAGGAAGTAATTATTTACATAGGCGACAATGGTAGCCTTATTTGGTCCTGCCTTTATGATGCCGCAGCTTTTTTGATAGAAAAATGCCATTTTTTAAGGGTACTCAACGGTTCCGGAATTTTCGAAATAGTATGAATGAAGAACACCCCTTGATTAGTTTGGCACAGAAAATGTTGCTTGTCTTAGAGAGTTTTCTCTAAATTTCTTGCTATTTCTACACCATGGCCAACACCCATTTCTCACTATTTCAATTTTAATTTCTAATTACCAAGGCAGCAGAAAATAGATTTACTTCTACCTATTATCTTGGATGTAAAATCTAGGTGGCGCCAGTCACCTTTATTTACTTCCTTTTAACCTTCAAGAATGGTACAGCTATCATTAGGGTATATAAGCTGGAGAGATTCCTTGCTCAGGGTCGATTGTCATAAGTTTAGAAGACGAAGACCTGAAGTTACGGTACGTTGATATTTGAGATCGTTGTCTCATATAATACTTATTATTACTTAAGTGTAATACAGAACAGGTTGGTGCCTGACAGAAATACGGACGTGTACGTTTATAAGTTGAACCGTATTGTTGTACCGTATAGGACAAGTGTGAGTCTGTGTGACCAACTTGTAAGGTACACAATTGTACCAAGAGGACAGGTGCAAGTGTGTAAACGTGTAGGGTACATAATTGTATTAGGATGACATATGTGTAACTGACCCAGGATAAATTTGTACCAGCTGTATATATTTCAATCTATCCTAATATGGGATAGATTGCTTTAACTCTGTGAAGCTGCCGTTTCAGTTATTCGAGTTATCTTTCTTTATACAGTTTCTTTATAATGTAGGTTTGAAATTTTCTGAAAATCAAACTACGTTTCTGAAAAAAAGGGTCATGTGGCCTAGCGGACCAATATCGTCTGTGGCGTCAATATATCGCCTGCATTGGCGTTCAGAGATTTAAGAAGAAAAGGCAGACATTTTTCGTCAGAGTAAATTCTGGGTTTTGTATTAATATATTTCTATGTAATGTAAGAAAAACCCACCCTCCCACCTGTCGATTTCAAAACGTGTATTTTGGCGATATACTGCTGCTGTTTTGATTTATTTTTCAGGTTTTATGGAAATATTTTATTTCCTTGCACCCGATGTTGTATGATGATTCGTCATGGCTCACCAAGTGTAGAAATTCCAAGATGACCCAAGATGAGATTTTATTCGCTATATTCCGTTCAAATTTTGATCGTGATTCTATAATTGAACTTTGTACACCTTAACAAATGGACACATGTTGAAATATTTTGACACAGAAGGGTTGGATTAATGAACTTTTCATTCTATTAATTTTCAACTAATTTCCTGAAGGACTATCTGAAGAAAATTGGCGGGAAAGCGACACAACGCCAACAATCTTGCACCATGTTCACATAATGGACTCTAATATCCGTTACTGAGCTTCTGTTCCCAGGGCCAGTATTTTTAAAGTCAATGTCAGTATTGGACAGTAATGATAAAGTACTCTTTTTGTACAGATGGTTCTAAATGATCATTCTTGATCCATGCTAATGTTATAATTGATCAATCGTGATCCATGCTAAAGTTTTAAATTGATCAATCGTGATCCATTCTGATATTATAACTGATCAACAGTGATCCACGCTAATGTGTTAATTATGATCATTTGTGACTCATGATCATGCTAATGTTTCATCTTTATTGATGATAAATTAATGTTGGATTAATTTGTGAGCCGTGGCCTTTATTTTGCCAATTAAAATAATAATTCATTTATATCTCTTTGGTATTTATTCAAGCATGAATCTTAAGTTAATTAAAGTAGAACAGTTTATAGATAATTTATTATAGACTGCAAAGAGCAGTTGTATATATTTTAGTTCATTGATGTCAATTTATGAATAAAGTTTATCTGCTTAATATTTTGTAACATGACATTTTGAATCCAGTATCAAACTGGTAACAAACTCATTCAAAAATTGAAATAGGCACGCTAACCCTGTGTGCACGTTACATAATTTGGTTGCAGCGGTGGGATCCAAATTGTTCATTTTAAAATCATTTAGTGAAAGATAATATCCAAATTGATCATCTTAATACAAACTTCTGTTCAAACTGTTTTGTGAGAATTTACATGTTTAAACTGTTCACTTTTGCACAGATCATTATCATATCTATACTATTAAACGAGAAGACCTCATTTTTGGTGTCGCTTCTCTTCTTTCCACAATAAATTAATCAACACGCCTCTGTGTCCTATAGGTACAGTGCATAGTCGCATTTGTCATCCATTCATATGATTATTCAGATTGAGTTATTTTAGGAGAAAAACGAGAAAAAAGGCATCCGGGTATTGTCCCGTCATTGTACGAAATTTTAAGTCAGATTAGACTTCCGGTTTGCGTTTTTCTGTATACTTTGAACATACATATACTACGAATAAAGTGTATTTTCAGAATTTTATCTGCTATCATTTTCAAGTTTACTATCCACGGCAGTCACAAAGTTTATTAAATAGAGAGGGTCTGTATACTATATCAATGATCACCATGGATCGATTAGTAAACTTAGAATTGAAAGTAAATACGCTTTATTTATATAGTAATGAATGTTCATAATATACAGATAAGCGCTAAAATTATTCATGTGAACTTTTGATATTTTTTCTGAAATTCTCCAGTCATTAAATCTTTTACAAAATTCATTGATTACAAAAAAAAAGACGATGTGGTATGATTGCCATGTTGAGACAACTCTCCACAAGAGACCAAAATGACACAGAATTAAAGGTTACCGTACGACCTTCAACAAAGAGCAAAGCCCATACCGCATACTCAGCTTCAAAAGGCCCAGAAATGACAATGTAAAAAACAATGCAAACGAGAAAACTATAGCGGCCTTATTTATGTACAAAAAATGAACGAAAAACAAATATGTAACACATAAACAAACGACAACCACTGAATTACAGGCTCCTTACTTAAATAAATGTCCATAACATACTAAATGTATGTTCATATTGAAATTGATAGAAAACCAAAAATTGGGAACTTTGGAAATAAAGGTGGAGGGTAAAAAAAACATTTTCCTGTCCCCAATAACCTATGACTTATGATACTTTTGCTGAAATTCTCCAGTCATTCTGTATTTAACAAAATTCTTCCAACAACACTTTACATATTGATACTTTAAACTACGCTCTGAATGCCCGCGATTTCGCGGGTGTGTTCTAGTATTATTTACATTAGGGATTAACGATCGATCGTGGTAAGGCAATACTTTGATTGACATTTATTACATTGTACATTTATGACACTGTGTTGACATTTATTACATTGTACATTTATGACACTGTGTTGACATTTATTACATTAAACATTTATGACACTGTGTTGACATTTATTATATTGTGTATGCATGGTTATATCGGAAATTAAAACTACAAACATGTGTTTGGTGAAACAATCGACGAGTTGACAATAAAGGTGTTCGTTCAATAGATGTTTTTGTAGCAAGAAATGTTTCGGTTCTGGGATCAAGAGGGTCCTCATTGCTAATATACTAGGGAGATAATAAAAAAGGTGATTTACCAACATTTACCAATCCGGATACGCACAAAACTGTTAAAATTTCCCAGATTGATTTAAAGGAAGGGGATACTTTATCGTTTCCTGTAGAAAATAATTATGTTAAGGAAAAAGACAAAACTGACAAATCAAAGTACCGACATACTAATAACACAGATAATTCTGGTGTAAAAATTAAACCATGTAAATATGACGTTACATGTAGCACACCATGGATGGACTATTTGTCCCATTCTAAAAGTGTGAACTTGTAAATAATTGGTCGGAAAAGTGAAAAGAGTTATACTTGGCGTAATCGTTAATGGGACAAGCACAGGCTGTACCTTTTTTTGAGAATTGCAAAGTGAGAAAAGACAAATCAAATATGATTTAGTCTGTGCACTTGAAGAGCGATTAGCGCCTTCTAGTCAAACTCAGCTGAAGTCATCTCATTTGTCGTAAAGTTTTGTTTTCAACCGACCCTCATTGTCAATTTCTGGATGTAAGTCAAGATATGAGACCGACTTAACTGTATCTGTTATTTCCTTTATCCCTTGTTCGATGGGATAGATGCGTTAAACATAGTCACCAAATAATGAATTATTTACTATTACTATATAGCGGAAAGTAAAGGATATTGCTAACTTCTTATCTTTCTTCCTCAGAAGTTCCTGTATGAAGTCAGCCTCAAAATAATTTAAAAAAAACAAGTCGACAAGAAAAGGGGCACAATTGGTTCCAATTGGAATGCCGACAGTCTATTGAAAAACACGTCCTCCAAACGTAACAAATATGTTTTCAATCATGAAATCAAGCATCTTGATAATGTCAGTTTCAGAGAACATTTTGTTTGATTCAGGGTCATCCTTTAAAAGTAGGATTTATCCCTCCCTACGACAAGATACTTGTATCTACGCTGGCCATATATTTTTTTATGAAATAAAGCAATACCAACTCTTCCAATTTTTCCTTTAGTTAGGAATTGGGAATACTTGTGTAAAATGTAGAAAAGTCAAATATTTTAATACTTTTGTAACAGGAAAGAGTCTTAAATTGTATATACTATAAAAGATCTTACGAGTTTGTATTATCCACATCTGGTTCCTGCCAACTCAAGAATAGGCAGTTGCATATTAACTTTGAAGACCGGATATGATTGCTGTTTCAAAAATCTAGTTCTTCATCTTTGGTTGAAATGCAAAGGAACTTAGAACAGACCTATGATTATCCAGAATTTCCTCTTTGGTAAGTGTCGTGAGGCTATATGTTGAGTTTCAAAGTGAATTGTCAGTACCTATTTCATTTATCAAGAAATTAATGTAATGAAATTTACACATAAACACGATGTTGTTTTATCCCTTTATCTGCTTTAAAATTACTGTATGAAATGATAAAAGCTGTTAATTTTCTACCTTTGAACTTTTATGTATCTTATTGACATTTTTACGCTAAGAAATGAAGATTCCTTTAAATGTACTGCTGAAATTTATTCAAAGGAAGGAACACAAATATAAACAACAATAACTGTCCTTTCCTAGCTTAAGATATTTCAGTTTTGTTGATGATGAGGGTTATTAACGGCCTTGTACGGTCGGCACGTGCCCGGAAGTACTAAATATTTTCTGTCGCTTTTGATCAGGAAAAGGTGTAAGGCGCTATTTTGATAGGCGGCCATATTGATTTACGTCAGATGTTTTGGTTTTGGTATTTCACTCTATTGATGTGTCTTTACTTAGACTCCCCAACGACTGCTTTGAGGACCAGTGTGATCAGCTTGGAAGCCGCCCGCTAACGACGACGATGTGTTGATGGTAGATAAATCATGTACTCCATAGTATATAACCTCTACTGAACTTAAACTACGATACCGCGTTCCCTTGCACGTCTGGAAAGCATATGCAACTCATCCATCCTAAATATTTTGTTTAAAATGTCACTAACGCGAGTTTATTGTCTCTTACACTAGTTAATCATTGAACCATCTGAGCAGCGTAACATGCTGTAGCTAACGGATAATTAGAAGCTGATCCAGCATGTCAATTCAGCAGTTTGCACTGAGTCGTGACTGGATTGATTTTAGTCATAATAATTTTTTTAAAGGATAATATATTGAAGGGCAAATGACACTCCTTACCACAGACTGCTATTACCACCAATACAGACCGACATTTTCAAATATATAATTGAGGATATAATTGATGCAAGATAATCGGATATACTAAATTATTCATGAAGTAAATTTCAATAACTCTCATTTCCCTTTGATTTTTTATAATTCCGCCTGGAAAAATTTCCTTAATCATAAATTAAATGTTTTCCCAGTTCAAATTTGTCCATTGAATATAGGTAAGCTCTATATATTTTAACAAATTATTGGCAAACAAAATCATCAGGCAGAACTCAATTATAACATTACTGAAAGAAAGTAAAAAAACCAAGGACAGGTATAAATCATTTAAAAATAATACATGTAACTTAAGTTGTTGCAACATGAATCAAAATTAACATAGGGAAAAGAATGGAACTGGATGAAGATTGTAAATATTGCTCTCATATTATCAAGTGTTGCATAACACAAAGGATGAAATCTCACTTCTTCTTAACCTCGCATGGAAGTCACTTCTCCCTCTCCAAAATCCTATATGTGGCCCTGCTACGTCAAATAATGGTTATGTTTCATGCTATTACTTTTTTGTACTGAAGTGAACTTGGTAGTGTCTGGTACCTTACCCGACATCATTACAAAGTTGAAATACCCTAGTTTATATTGTGATAATGAAACTTTAGACTATGACAAGAACAAACCAGTCAACGACAAACCAGTCAATGACATATGAATATAATAGACAGCCAAAAGCATTACTCCTCAAAACATAACAAATAAAATCAACAGATGCAACTCACCTCATAAAATTTGGATTATAGATGACTCATCATTGGTATGCGATTGCAAATGGTCAGTAAGCCACATTCATAGCAATTTGTTGAACAATTCGTACGAGTTTTGTTCTATACCAAATAATCTTTATATTCATACACGGTTAAAATAAAATATCGCCCGTTTGTATGAAAAATCGGAAACACGAGTGATCATATTGACTTCTTGAAACTTCTGTCTATTGATTTGTTATTTTACTGTGCATAGTATTCTCCACTGCTTATTCTAGAAGAGAGGCGACATTCAAACTCATATTCTGAATAATAAACTGAAGATGCCATGGCTAAAAAAAAACCAGTAAAAACATGGCTTCAATTTTACCACAACGAAACATTAGTTCAATTTATTGACTGTAAATTGCAGTCATCTAACAATGAAATTGTTAAAAGAAATCACGCGTATTTTGGTCTAATCAACAAGGAATGATACATTTCGTTAACATGTGTTTCTGAAAATTGCTACACAAAAGTAAAGTTCACAATAAGAAAAAAATATTCCAAAGGGAAAATTAACTAACATTTTTCTTTAAATTGCTGTTAAGATAATAAAGAAACCTAAACGATGTTCTGTCTGCTTTAGATCTTGTACAAACTTCAATTTTTATTGCGACGATATGATGATATTTAGCAGATTGAAACATGAAGATAGGATACTGAGATTTTCTTTTCATAATACTAGAGAAGTCTGTAATTCTGCCTCGTACAAATAGGCGAGCAAGTTGCCTCATAAGAAAAACACATTCGGTCATGTCGGTATAAAAACATAACAAAACATATGTTTTCAATGTTGGGTAAAATTGTAGGACAAATTAACAATTATTCTGTCAAATAAATAATTTCGATTTCAAATCTTTAAGTGTAAAGGTTGTGCAGGTTTCATATTATATATGATGTTTTTAGACTTGTAAAAAAATAACATTTCTGTCAATACAGAAACACAGGTAAAGAAGATGATATTTTCTCAACTAAGTGTTGCAAATGTCAATAAAAAGAAACTTATAAGGTAATAAAAGGATTATAGGATTATTGTTTTAGCTAATGTGAGGAATTTGTTTTGTTTTATCTATATTTGCAAATGTATAGTTTACTAGGCGAACGCGTATTGGACAAATATGTCACTTTTATTCTGTAAAACATTCTTTACTTGCAGTTAAAAGAATATTTTCAGCACCAATTTGGAAATGAAGTATGAAATTCTGATGTTCCTTCTTTTCCGTAATAAAAATGGTTTTAAAGGACAGTGATTGTATGGGTTAAAGTAAAATGATGTCTTGTGTATAACAAATAAAACGATTTTGAATAATACATGCTATTATCTAAGATTTGGTTACTTTAAGGTAGCACAATACAAAGGTTTTTTCACTCCCAATCAGACAACTTTAAACTGATGTAATTCATTTCATCCTTCTTTATATTTTATAAATGAGGTACAAAATTTAGCGTCTTTGTTCTTTATAGCATCCCAAAATATTTTATAGATTCTTGTACAACACAGCTTGACCTCCAAAACTGTGTCTTCTGAACCATCAAGTATGTTCAAGTATGGACATCACAATATAGCAACTTATTACATAACAATTAATTATGTAATAATTATGTTCAAGTATGGACATCACAATATAGCAACTTATTACATAACAATTAATTATGTAATAATTATGTCATAATGAAATTATTACAATTTGCAAGATTAATCTTTTTTCTTTCTTTTGGTACCTCATTTATAAAATTTAAAGAAAGTTGAGTGGAATTACATCAGTTTAAAGGTGTCTGATTGGGGCTGAAAAAATCTTTGTATTGTGCTACCTTAAGACAGTTTACAAAGATTAAAGAATCATAACTATTCCATTCCTCCCGTAACTACTGGCAACTGATATTTTACAATATCAACATGCTCACAACCCGATTAAATGTCTGCGTGTTGATAATGTTAAACATGCTAATTAGGCAACAATAGAAAATATTCATGATGTATATGCAGTACCTTAAAACATCGAAGGAAAGAATGAATGTTTTAAATTAAGCTTCTTTTATGTTAATTGGGATGATAATTATTCCAAATTGATTTTGAGGGAACACCTAATTATCGTGCTGTTTATCAAAATGATTAAAACTGGTGTAAATGCTGAAAGTAAAAACAAAATCAGTTTAAAATACTGTTTTGAATGCCTAGTTGTAGCATAAAACGAATTCAATTATTACGTTTTTTTAGACATGATTTTTAAATTTGCATTATTTGCCATAAATATTAATTCTTCGTTGGTCATGTATAATCACTGATGGACGGACAACACGTTTGAAAATTTTTGTACATTCCTAAACGCATTTTTCATATGTCAAAATACATAAAGATATCATCAAATACATGGACCATGTAAATGTCAATTGCTTTAAGGACTTGGGATGTACCACGCGTGCCTTGACAACAAAAAAGTTACAGAGATGGTTTAAACAAATCACCTATCTTACATGCATAGGTAAACCGTCTTGATGGTCGGATGTCATACAATTGTCAATTAATACGGTAGTACAAATGTAAAGTAGTGCAATAAATTTCTTATAAAAAGAAGATGTGGTATGATTGCCAATGAGACAACTGTCCACAAGAGACCAAAATGACACAGACATTAACAACTACAGGTCACTGTACGGCCTTCAACAATGAGCTAAGCCCATACCGCATAGTCAGCCTTAAAAGGCCCCGATATGACAATGTAAAACAATTCAAACGATAAGAACTAACGGCCTTACTTATATAAAAAAATGAACGAAAAAACAAATATGTAACACATGAACAAACGACAACCACTGAATTACAGGCTCCTGACTTGGGACAGGCACATACATATATAATGTGGCTAGGTTAAACATGTTAGCGGGATCCCAACCCTCCCCCTAACCTGGGACAGTGGTATAACAGGACAACATAATAACGAACTATACAAATCAGTTGAAAAAGGCTTAATTCATCAGATGGATAAAAATACAAGTGAAAGTGGCCGAGTACTTGTACATCCCGACAACAACAAGACACTTAGAACAGATCTGAGAGTATTCGCAGTTATCTGACAGCTAGTTCAAAGCCACTAACAACTAAAAAAGAAATAATGCATCTAAGACTAAATCCGTACACATCCAATATTCAATGGATTTAGTGTAAAGACGTCATAAATAGTCAGAGAAAAACATGATCTTGTGCAATGCCAAGTTATAGGTATCGACATATTGTAGATCCATGAATATATATATATATATGTATAACTTACTAGTAATATTTAGTTTGCTTTTATTTACTGATAACAAAATTAATGTTTATACCAATAAAAACAATATCCAATGATCTTATTACAGTGTTAAATTGATAACCTTTTAAAATAAGTTTATTGAAAGGAGCGATAAGTTAACAAGGATCATTTCTAAATTTTCGGGCATGGTTAACAACATTTCAGTAAAAATGCGGATGTGCTTTCCCATTAGAAATAAGTTTTCTAGAGGAAAAACCATACTTCAAAACCAAATCTTTATGTCTATGGTAACGATATCCTTGGTTTAATAATATACCAGTAGTACATAGATTGCGTTCGTTAAAATCAAAAACGTCACAACAGACACAAGCTGTGAAATATATACACCGTAAGATGGTGACAAAGGAACATTCCGTCTAAAAATGGAAAATTAACAATAGGGAACTAAAAATCGTCCCTTTTGTCGTAAATTTTAGTGTGGAATTTCCCGTTTAAAACCAAAAGATATAAATCCAGGGAAGGACAGTTATTACATTATAAATTTGATTTATTTAAAGTAAGTTCCTTGGGATAAATTTTAGCAGTATATTGAGAAAATTCTTGATTATTTAACGAAAAAATATTATCAAGATAACGGTAAGTTTTACTATTTTATCCCTGTCCCCTATTAGGAGAGGGTTGGCGTCTTTAAACTTGTCTTATCTTACCAAATTATTCATGTGCCTGTTTAAAGTCAGGAACCTGTAATTCAGAGGTTGTCTTTTGTTGCTGTGTTACAAGTTGTTTTTTTCGTTTATTATTTTGTACATAATATAAATTAGGCCGTTAATTTTTCTAATTTGAATTGTAACATTTGTTAATTTGGGGCCTTTTAAAGCTGACTATGCGGTATTTGCTTTGTTCATTATTAAAGATCGTGGTCATATGATGACATATAGTTGTTAATTTCTGTATTAATTGGTCTGTTCTTCAGAGATGTTTCACTGTTAATTTTACTTAATTTTCTTTTCACATTAAATTTCTGTGAATGTTTAGTTTGGAGTGACTATAGACACTATATGCACAGGATTAATGTGTTATTAAACCGTTTTGATTTCGAATAAAACCCGACATGGTTGAGAAATGCAAATAGTTACACAATAAAAACATAGTCCTATATTATTATTCTTATAGTGATTAAAGGGTACGTAAAATGATACCGTTACAAACTCAAAGACAACCCCAATTTCATATTCTATTTTTAGAAAATCACCTGTGTTTTTTAAAAATTAAGGAATGTATATCTCTCATGCAAAGCTCCGATTCCTTTTATGGATTTGGCTTTACTTTTTGGACCTTTTGGATTATAGCTCCTCAACTTTTATATAAGCTTTGGATATCAAATATTTTGGCCACGAGCATCGCTGAAGAGAGATGAATTGTCGAAATGTTCATCTGGTGCAGGAAAATTTGTACCGTTAATGTTATAACCACCACTGGGTCGATGCCTCTGCTGATGGACTGCAAGTCCCCGAGGGTATCACCAGCCCAGTAGCCAGCACTTTGGTACTGGCATGAAAATACTGATTTTTGTGTTTTTAAAATTTGATGTTACAAAATGTTAGGAATTATTATAAGTTAAGGAATGTATCTCCCTCATTTTAAGAGACCCCAAAACTAATAGTGCACACAATTCGAACAGGAAAACCAACTTTCTAATTATATATCCAAACGGGAAAATACCAATGAACCACATCAATAAACGATAACCGCTGAACGACAGATCCCTGAATCAATCAGGACAGGCGCATAAACATGCAGCGGCTATGGATAGTTTTGTTTCGCCATCATACAATATAATTGCAGTTGAAGGCAAATCCTCCAGAAGTACTTTGTACTTTGTTCTAACAACGAACATGTTTTGATAGGGAATATAAGTAAAGGGAAAAGAAACCAATGTTTTGTTATGTACAGGTATTTCTGTTGTAAATCTATATTGGATAAATTGGTTGCATGCTGAAACAAATATCTTTCCATATATTTAGTGTGGTGGGGTGCTTATAAGTTTAAAATCGTTATATAAAGGTTAGACTGTGATTTCAAAAACAGATGTGGATATCTTTTTATGTTATTTAAAAAAAAAACGATGCGGGAAATGGACATGATTACATTTCCGGATGCGGGCATCGGGAATAAAATAAAAATAAAAATAATCGGTTTTGAAAAACATAGGTGCGGGCGGGTCCGTCGAACAAGGAATTAAATTGGTGTGGCCCAAGCATGTATAATTCTTTTTGTGGTTTAAAGTTTCTTTACACAAGTTAGATGCTGCAAAAATATGATATACAGATATGAACAATACCAAATTTTCACATTATTTTTCAAAATGATCACTAAGCTTCAAATTTGTAATTTCTTTAATGAAAAATGCACACAAAAAAAATACCCATAACACTTCGGTTTGTACATTTCATGAGCAGAAGATTATATAAATATAATCAAATATCAACTTATAACCCAATCAAAGTATCATAGTTTACATAAATTTCAGAACAATCAACCAAAAACTGACCAAAAAAGACTCATCTTCGCGGAGTTATCTTCTCTTCATCAAATTAGATTTTATAGGACTTTTTTCTGTGTATATTAAAGGCATAATGCTATAGATAAGAACTAAAACATTTTCTGTTGCAATTAGTTTGAGGATAGATCTTAGTTTGACTGGACTAAATAGTCCGTTTATTTAGAAGAAAAATAAAATAAAGAATGTTTCATGTACATTTGTTTCCAAAATAGTCCGTGTTGGCGTTCGTTTTTTGTGGCTGTTCATTGTATCTCTTATTCCGATTTTTCCTCGAGTAGTTGAAGTGTTTTATTTGATTTTTGTTTGTTAAGATCTTAATCTGTTTATGACTATTGAACATTGGAATACTACTGCTTCCTTTGTACAAGGTTAAGTTCGTAAAAATATCATATTAAACTGCCCATGAACGTAAAACATCAATCTATTATTATCATTTTTGAATTTTTTGTTTATCCAAACCTTTGCATTTTCCTTCGTTTGCCTTTTGTTGAATTCAGGAATGATATTTTCTATTTTGACCCAGCATATTAATCCAAGTACTATTTAAGGTGCAATAATCAACTCTTTGTAAAATCGACCTAGAACACTATAGCTCATGTTGATTCTTCATTTAAAGATTGTTTTCATCTAAAAATAGTTTTAAATAGTTTGGGGGTATATTAAAAGGCAACAGTTGTATACCGCTGATCGAAAGTCATAAAATCGATAGAGAGAAATCAAATCCGGTTTAGAAACTTAAACCGTGGGAAACACATAATCTATGAGAGGAACACAACGGAACAATAGAAACACTGAAGTGCAACAAAAACAAACGCAAATGCAACATACAAAGAAACGAGCTACTATTACATGATAACAACTGCTATATTCCTTACTTGGTACATGTATTAGTAGACCTTAGCCGCGATATTATATATATTTATCATATATTTTAGATTTTGTGAACAGTGATCAGATTTTAGTGAAAGAATTCACCTCCGTTGAACTGGTATGTCCTCTCAATGGAACCGAAAACGACAGTTTTTCATGGTATTATGATGAATCAATACCAATAGTCGTTCAGAATAAAATAAATCCAAAGTTTAAATTAAACTACACGATTAACAATGCTTCAAATGAAGAAAAATGCAGCCTGACAATTGTCCACTTTACTAAAAGTGATCAGGGAAAGTACAGTTGTCAAGGAATTGTTGACGGTGAACATCAGACAGGAATAGTAATTGCTTCTTTATGCAGTAAGTAATAGCGAAACAGTGTTAGATAATTGTAATTCATCATTGATTGTTGACAATCTATAAAAGACATTTTGAATCATAATATATATATATAAAGACTCAATAGGATACTTTGACTTTAATTGTCAACTTCTATTTTTTTCTAAATGAAGATTATTGTAGTATACCGCTGTATAAAAATCAGAAACGGATAAAGCGAATATGATTCCGGGTCACAAACCAAAACCGGGGGAAGCATATCAACTTTAAGAGGAAATCAACAGAGCAGCAGAATCACTGAACTGTTACAAACCAAACGCCAACATACATGGAAAAGGACTATTTGATAACAACTGCCATACTCCTGACTTGGTACTAAAACGCAAGACTTCATACATAAAATTGACACCTGTTTCTGTCAAAGCAGAATGTACTTAGTTTCATAGTTTATAGTTTATTAAAGTTTAATATACTTAGTACGTCCGCCATAACATAAAATGTCTATTGTTGATTGTTGGTAATTAGGTCTTTCCACCTTTCCGTGGAAAGACCTATTGCTTTTGTTCTGATTATTATTATTAGGTCTTTCCACTTTTCCGTGGAAAGACCTATTGATTTTGTTCTGATTATTAGGTCTTTCCACTTTTCCGTGGAAAGACCTATAGGTTTTGTTCTGATTATTATCATTATTATCTGATATTGACTGGTGGAAATACCTTCAATTGTTCTCTGAACAATTGGTTTTTAATTAGGTCTTTCCACCTTTCCGTGGAAAGACCTATAAGTTTTGTTCTGATTATTATTATTATTAGGTCTTTCCACTTTTCCGTGGAAAGACCTATAGGTTTTGTTCTGATTATTATTATTTTTCTTCTTCCGCCTAAATTTTTTTCTTGCGTAGTTTTGTTGTTTCAAAAGATTTCGCTTAGATATTTGGAATATAATATCGTATAGTTTATACGCTTTAAAAAATGACAACCGCGTAACAAAATACTTAACCTTGTAAGAGTTATCTCCCCAAACACTGTTTTTCTTGTGGCCACTACTCCTTCTCAACCGTAAAAGATTACAACAAATTTATTTTACCAAATTGCTCGTTACATCTTAAGGATTAGGATATTCATTTGGACCAAAGCTTTACGGAGATTCCATATGAGAGTTATTCCCCATTTTCATTTGAATTTAGTGATATGCATTTCTAAATGGTTAACCATAAGTGATAGAGACCAAGGGTCTTTAGATTTGAGGTCCTTGGTCCAAAAAAAATAAAAATGAGGTCAAGGTCGAAGGTCAAGGTCATATTCTAAATTTTGATTTTGGCTAATTTTCCCTTATTTTCAAAAACCTTAAAAGATATCGACAAATTATTTTTACTAAATTGTTAGTTTCGACATGTTGTAACTTATAAATTTCAGTTGGAAGGGTGCGTAAACAATAAATGAGAGTTTTTCGCTCAACTTATATTTAAAATCATGCCTAAAGTAATATAACTCATTAACCATACGTATTACAGACCTAGGGTCTTTTTATTTGATGTCCTTAGTAAAAGATTACGACAAATTTATTTTACCAAATTGCTCGTTACATCTTCAGAATTAGGCAATACATTTGGACCGAAGCTTTCCAGAGACTCCATATGAGAGTTATTTCCCCTTATGTTAATGATATAAGTATTAGACATTTCTAACTGGTAAACCATAATTGATAGAGACCTAGGGTCTTCAAATTTGAGGTCCTTGGTCCAAAAAAAAATGAAAATGAGGTCAAGGTCAAAGGTCAACGTCATGTTCTAAATTTGATTTTTGCTTATTTTCACTGATTTTCAAATACCGTATGACATATCCATTAATAATTTTCATAAATTGTTAGTTGCGACATGCCCATCTTATATTTATGTTAACACGTAAAGTGATATTACTCTTTAACCAAACATATTAAAGACCTAGGTTTTTTTTTATTTAAGATTCTTGGTTTGTGACCTTGAAATTGAGGTCAAGGTCATAGGTTAATAGGACGTTCTAGATTTTGACCTTTGCTTTAAATTGATATTAATACATCATAAAGCCATAGGAACTAACATTTTAAACTGATTTTTCATATTTCAATATCAAAATAGATGTTTACTAGTGAAAAGACCTTCAATTGTTCTCTGAACAATTGGTTTTTAATTATTATTAGGTCTTTCCACTTTTCCGTGGAAAGACCTATTGATTTTGTTCTGATTATTATTATTTTTCTTTTTCCGCCTAAATTTTTTTCTTGCGTAGTTTTGTTGTTTCATAAGATGTCGCTTAGATATTTGAAATATGATATTGTATAGTTTATACGCTTTAAAAATTTACAACCGCGTAACAAAATACTTTAAGTTGTAAGAGTTATCTCCCCAAACACTGTTTTTCTTGTGGCCACTACTCCTTCGCAATCGTAAAAGATTACGACAAAATTATTTTACCTAATTGCTCGTTACATCATCAGGATTAGGATATTCATTTGGACCGAAGCTTTACAGAGACTCCATATGAGAGTTATTCCCCCTTTTCCATTAAATTAAGTGATATGCATTTCTAAATGGTAAACCATAAGTGATAGAGACCTAGGGTCTTCAGATATGAGGTACTTGGTCCCAAAAAATGAAAATGAGGTCAAGGTCAAAGGTCAAGGTCATATTCCAAATTTTGATTTGGCTTATTTTCACTTATTTTCAAATACTGTATGACATTTCGACAAATAATTTTTCATAAGTTGTTAGTTGGGACATGTCCTTACTTGTATATTTTGGTTGAAAGGGTGCGCAGCCAATAAATGGGAGTTTTTGCCCATCTTACATTTAGAATTACGCGTAAAGTGATATTACTCATTAACCAAACATATTAAAGACCTAGGGTCTTTTGATTTAAGGTCCTTGGTTTGTGACCTTGAAATTGAGGTCAAGGTCAGAGGTTAATATGACGTTCTAGATTTTGACCTTTGCCTTAAATTCATATAAATACATCATAAAGCCATAGAAACTAACATTTTAAACTGATTTTTCATATTTCAATATCAAAATAGATCTTTACTAATGGCAAGACCTACAATTGTTCTCTGAACAATTGGTTTTTAATTATTATTATTATCATTTTTTTTTTCTTCCGCCTAATTTTTTTCTTGCGTAGTATTGATGTTTCAAAAGATGTCGCTTAGATATTTGGAATATGATATCGTATAGTTTATACGCTTTAAAAATTTACAACCGCGTAATAAAATACTTTACATTGTATGAGTTATCTCCCCGAACACTGTTTTTCTTGTGGCCACTACTCCTTCGCAACCGTAAAAGATTACGACAAATTTATTTTACCAAATTGCTCGTTACATCTTTAGGATAAGGATATTCATTTGGACCAAAACTATATGGCGACTCCATATGAGAGTTATTCCCCCTTTTTCATTTGATGCAAGTGATCTGCATTTGTAACTAGTAAACCATAAGTGATAGAGACCTAGGGTCTTCAGATTTGAGGTCCTTGGTCCAAAAAATACGAAACTGAGGTCAAGGTCAAAGGTTTAGGTCATATTCTAAATTTTGATTTTGGCTTATTTTCACTGATTTTCAAATACCTTATGACATATCGACAAATAATTTTTTATAAATTGTTAGTTGTGACATGTCCTTACTTGTATATTTTGGTTGAAAGGGTGCGCAGACAATAAATAAGAGTTTTTGCCCATCTTACATTTAGAATTACGTGTAAAGTGATATTACTCATTAACCAAACATATTAACTACCTAGGGTCTTTTGATTTAAGGTCCTTGGTGTGTGACCTTGAAATTGAGGTCAAGGTCATAGGTTAAAAGGACGTTCTAGATTTTGACCTTTGCTTTAAATTCATATTAATACATCATAAAGCCATAGGAACTAACATTTTAAACTGATTTTTAATATTTCAATATCAAAATAGATCTTTACTTGTGGAAAGACTTTCAATTGTTCTCTGAACAATTGGTTTTTAATTTTTTTTTTTTCTTCCGCCTAATTTTTTTTCTTTCGTAGTATTGATGTTTCAAAAGATGTCGCTTAGATATTTGAAATATGATGTCGTATAGTTTATACGCTTTAAAAATTTACAACTGCGTAACAAAATACTTTACGTTGTAAGAGTTATCTCCCCAAACACTGTTTTTCTTGTGGCCACTACTCCTTCGCAACCGTAAAAGATTACGACAAATTTATTTTACCAAATTGTTCGTTACTGCTTCAGGATTAGGATATTCATTTGGTCTGAAGTTATCCGGAGACTCCATATGAGAGTTATTTCCCTTTATGCATTTGATATAAGTGATATGCGTTTCTAACTGGTAAACCATCAGTGATATAGGCCTAGGGTCTTTGGATTTAAGTTCCTTGGTCAAAAAAAATGAAAATAAGGTCAGGGTCAAAGGTCAAGGTCATATTCTAAATTTTGATTTTGGCTTATTTTCACTTATTTTCAACAACTGTGAAAGATATTGACAAATTATTTTTACTAAATTGTGAGTTGCGACATGTTGTAACTTATATATTTTGGTTGGAAGGGTACGTAAACAATAAATGAGAGTTTTCGCCCATCTTATATTTAAAATCATGCCTAAAGTAATATAACTCATTTACCATACATATTACAGACCTAGGGTCTTTTTATTTGAGGTTCTTGCTTGGTGACCCTGAAATTGAGGTTAAGGTCAAAGGTTAATAGGACGTTCTAGATTTTGACCTTTGCTTTAAATTCATATTTATACATTATAAAGTCATAGGAACTGATATTTTAGATTCATTTTTAATACTTTGATAATAAAATAGATCTTTACTTGTGGAAAGACCTTCAATTGTTCTTTGAACAATTGGTTTTTAATTATTATTATTATTATTAGGTCTTTCCACTTTTCCGTGGAAAGACCTATAGGTTTTGTTCTGATTATTATTATTATTATTATTATTATTATTTTTTTTTTTTTTTTTTCTTCCGCCTAATTTTTTTCTTGCGTAGTATTGTTGTTTAATAAGTTGTCGCTTAGATATTTGGAATATGATGTCGTATAGTTTATACGCTTTAAAAATTGACAACTGCGTAACAAAATACTTTATGTTGTAAGAGTTATCTCCCCAAACACTGTTTTTCTTGTGGCCACTACTCCTTCGCAACCGTAAAAGATTACGACAAATTTATTTTACCAAATTGCTCATTACTTCTTCAGGATTAGGATATTCATTTGAACCGAAGCTATCCGGAGACTCCATATGAGAGTTATTTCCCCTTATGCATTTGATATAAGTGATATGCGTTTTTAACTGGTAAACCATCAGTGATATAGGCCTAGGGTCTTTGGATTTAAGTTCCTTGGTCCAAAAAAATGAAAATAAGGTCAAGGTCAAAGGTCAAGGTCATATTCTAAATTTTGATTTTGGCTTATTTTCTCTTATTTTCAACAACCGTGAAAGATATTGAAAAATTATTTTTACTGAATTGTGAGTTGCGACATGTTGTATCTTATAAATTTTGGTTGGAAGGGTGCGTAAACAATAAATGAGAGTTTTCGCCCATCTTATATTTAAAATCATGCCTAAAGTAATATAACTCATTAATCATACAAATTACAGACTTAGGGTCTTTTTATTTGAGGTCCTTTGTTGGTGACCTTGAAATTGAGGTCAAGGTCACAGGTTAATAGGACGTTCTAGATTTTGACCTTTGCTTTAAATTCATATTTATACATTATAAAGTCATAGGAACTGACATTTTAGATTGATTTTTCATATTTTGATAATAAAAAAGATCTTTACTTGTGGAAAGACCTTCAATTGTTCTCTGAACAATTGGTTTTTAATTATTTATTTTTTCTTCCGCCTAATTTTTTTCTTGCGTAGTATTGATGTTTCAAAAGATGTCGCTTAGATATTTGGAATATAATATCGTATAGTTGATACGCTTTAAAAATTTACAACCTCGTAACAAAATACTTTACGCTGTAAGAGTTATCTCCCCGAACACTGTTTTTCTTGTGGTCACTAATCCTTCCCAACCGTAAAAGATTACGACAAATTTATTTTGCCAAATTGCTCGGTACATCTTAAGAATAAGGATATTCATTTGGACCGAAGCTATGGGGCGAGTCTATATGAGAGTTATTCCCCCTTTTTCATGTGATTCAAGTGATATGCTTTTCTAACTAGTAAACCATAAGTGATAGAGACCTAGGGTCTTCAGATTTGAGGTCTTTGGTCCAAAAAAATGAAAATTACGTCAAGGTCAAAGGTCAAGGTCATATTCGAAATTTTGATTTTGGCTTATTTTCACTCATTTTCATTAATCTTATAAGATATCGACAAATTATTTTTACAAAATTATTATTTGGGACTTGTAGTAACTTATAAATTTTGGTTCAAAGGTTGCGTAGACAATAAATGGGAGTTTTAGCCCCTCTTATATTTAGAATTATGCGTAAAGAGATATTACTCATTAACCATACATATTTAAGACCTATCATGCCTATGGTCTTTTGATTCGATGTCCTTAGTTTGTGACCTTGAAATTGAGGTCAAGGTCAAAGCTTAATAGGACGTTCTAGATTTTGACCTTTGCTTTAAATTCATATTTATACATTATAAAGTCATAGGAACTGACATTTTAGATTGATTTTTAATATTTTGATAATAAAATAGATCTTTACTTGTGGAAAGACCTTCAATTGTTCTTTGAACAATTGGTTTTTTATTTTTTATTTTTTTTTTCTTCCGCCTAATTTTTTTCTTGCGTAATATTGACGTTTCAAAAGATGTCGCTTAGATATTTGGAATATGATATCGTAAAGCGTTTGCACTTTTAAAACTGACAACTGCATAACCAAATACTTTACGTTGTAAGAGTTATCTCCCCAAACACTGTTTTTCTTGTGGCCACTACTCCTTTGCAACCATAAAAGATTACGACAAATTTATTTTACCAAATTGCTCGTTACATCTTCAGGATTCGGAGTTTAATTTTGACCGAAGCTATCCGGAGACTCCATATGAGAGTTATTTCCCCTTATGTATATGATACAAGTGATTTGCATTTCTAACTGGTAAACCATAAGTGATAGAGACCTAGGGTCTTTTGATTTGAGATCCTTGGTTCAAAAAAATTAAAATAAGGTCAAGGTCAAAGGTCAAGGTCACATTTTAAATTTTTATTTTGGCTTATTTTTACTAGTTTTCAAAACCTTATAACATATCAACATCTTTTTTTCACTAAATTGTTAGTTGCGACATGCCGTTACTTACAAATTTTGGTTGAAAGGGTGCGTAAACAATAAATAGGAGTTTTCGCCCATCTTATATTTAGAATTATGAGTAAAGTGATATAACTCATTTACCATACATAATAAAGACCTAGGGACTTTTGATTTGAGATCCTTGGTTTATGACCTTTAAATTGAGGTCAAGGTCATATGTAATTTGCACGTTCTAGATTTTGACCTTTGCTTTAAATTCATATTTATACATCATAAAGGCATAGGAAATAACATTTAATACTGATTTTTTATATTTTGATAACAAAATAGATATTGACTGGTGGAAAGACCTTCAATTGTTCTCTGAACAATTGGTTTTTAATTATTATTATTTTTTTTTTTATTCTTCCGCCTAAATTTTTCCTTGCGTATTGTTGATGTTTCAAAAGATGTCGCTTAGATATTTGGAATATGATATTGTATAGCTTATACGCTTTAAAAATTTTCAACCGCGTAACAAAATACTTTACGTTGTAAGAGTTATCTCCCTAAACACTGTTTTTCTTGTGGCCACTACTCCCTCGCAACCGTAAAGGATTACAACAAATTTGTTTTACCAAATTGCTCGTTACATGTACAGGATTAGGCAATTCATTTGGACCGAAGCTTTACAGAGACTCCATATGAGAGTTATTTCCCCTTATGTAAATGATATAAGTATTATGCATTTCTAACTGGTAAACCATAAGTTATAGAGACCTAGGGTCTTCAGATTTGAGGTCTTTGGTCCAAAAAAATGAAAATAAGGTCAAGGTCATATTCTAAATTTGGATTTTTGCTTATTTTCACTGATTTTGAAATACCGTATGCCATATCGACAAATAATTTTTCATAAATTGTTAGTTGCGACATGTCCTTACTTGTATATTTTGGGTGAAAGGGTGCGCAGACAATAAATTGGAGTTTTTGCCCATCTTATATTTAGGTTTACCCGTAAAGTGATATTACTCTTTAACCAAACATATTAAAGACCTAGGGTCTTTTGATTTAAGATCCTTGGTTTGTGACCTTGAAATTGAGGTCAAGTTCATAGGTTAATAGGACGTTCTAGATTTTGACCTTTGCTTTAAATTGATATTAATACATCAGAAAGCCATAGGAACTAACATTTAAAACTGATTTTTCATATTTCAATATCAAAATAGATCTTTACTAGTGGAAAGACCTTCATTTGTTCTCTGAACAATTGGTTTTTAATTCTTTTTGTTATTTAATGACATTTTCCATGTTATTTATAGTTTTTTGTTCTATTTTTTGTTTTTCAAATAATATTTGAAAATTTGTTTAATACCAGTTTATCTACCTCTTCAGATATACCAATTGAAATTAAAGACTTTTCGTCAGTTTTAGTAGAAAACAGCAGTGCAGGGATACATCATCAAACCAATATTTTATGTACACTTGCAAACGTCTATAAGGTCACCGAAAACAGTAACGACAAACACGAAAAATGTTTAAATAGTGGAACTTTTAAATTGCACATATCTTATCCAGGAAGTTTAGAGGCGGGAAGAGGAAAAAATAAACAGGTTACGCTTTCAAAATATACGTGTTTAACATTAAATGAAGACCAGTGTATGACGTCTGACTTAACATTTGATGTGCGTATGGAATGTAAGTAGATTATCAAATACTAACGGTCTTGGGTCCGTCTTATAAACTTCAGGGCAATACGATGAGTCAATTTCCAAATGACTTGCTATTGGTGCGAATTTCAATAAATTCTCATTCGAAAAAAATCTAATGATATAACTCCTCTGTATACATACACCAATGTATGGTGTAAAAATTTTGTGGATGTCATTGCACGAAAACAAGTGGTAATGCGCATAAATAGATAAAGTTCAATTCCTTTTAGTAAGTATTAAAAGTTCAATTTAATCCAAGATTAAATTTATCGCAAAAGTTTCAATCGTTAACAAAATGCTGTTCAATTTTGTATTGGTTTGGCTTATAACTATTTTGATTTGAGCGTCACTGATAAGTCTTATGTAGAAGAAACGTGTGTCTAGTGTATAAAATTATAATCCTTGTACTTTTGATACCTACTAACAATTAGCACTTGTAATTTACTCATTTGCTCATAGCATTCCTTTACTCGTTTATTATTTAGTCCCTCATTGAATGAATTTCTGTATTTGAATTTATCGGTCAGTTGTTTAATTTTATTTTTTTTGGAATATCACTTTTTTAGTATGTTACCGTTTTGTAGTTGATAAGCTTTTACCAAGATGAATGTATAAGAACAGATAATTATACTCAAATTAGGGACAAATGCTGCTATCATTTACATGTACAAATACAGAAACGTATTCAACGCATAAATAAAGGAATGCCAGCTAGTGCAATATGATAAACAGTTTGGAAAGGGTTCCGCAATATATTATTGAGCCATGTATGGTTAACGGACATCACTTCACAAATATAATACAACTTTAAAGTAAACAAATTATTTTAAGGGATATCCTGTAAAGACAGACCCAATGGAAAGTTGGAAAAACGAATTCACCTCTTTTCTTGTGACTGTGCTTTATTAGATATAAAGGCTAACCCAAGCTGCAATGAAACTATACAGATTTACTTTACAAATAACACCCTCTACTTGGAAAATATCAAGACACTAGACAACGAAATATGTCTTTGCAATGATTATCAAGATGATATTATGGACAAAACAACATCAAAATTAGAGCATGCAGGTTAGTGGTTTTTTATTTACTTGATATTTTCATCAACTTTCTTTCAAATTTGTTAATTGTAGACTAGTGGTCTGTGTACTAATTTCTTATTCGTATCCATATTATTTTAAATAAAACACAGTTACACAGTTAAAAAGTTATAAATGTCAAAGTACCTCCATTAGACATTGTAAATACATGTATTGTCAAGTTGTAACGTTTAAGTGTAAATAGAAAGACACTTTACTAAGGATGATGTTTTAACGTGATTCCTTCCAGGATTGATTAAGTGCCATAAATAGTGTATTGACTTCAAGTTTCAACGAGATAATGATGAGGCTTAGAAACAGCGAAATGAGAGGCTTTGCCGACCTTTTCCCCCGTTTCGGGCCACAAATCCTTAGATCGTTGTAGTCGTGATGATTTTGTTAATACTGTTTTAACATAACACCTTTTGACTGTAAGTTTTGAAAATTGCACAGTAGAGTAATATCTTAGAAATTTAAGGTACCCAAAAAATATTATACAATTAATGTCTTTTGATGTGGTAAATATGCGGGGTTATTGACTTTTGAAAAACTGATATTCACTCAGGTCGAGGGCCGAAGTAAATAACAGTTTTTCAAAAGTCAATTAAACTGCATATTTACCGAAACAAAAGACAGTAATTGTTTTATGTCATATCTAAAAAGAAAACAATGTATCTAATGACAAATATTTATTTAAACCAATTGTACATCAAACATTTGACCATAACTTTACATGTAAAAGCACGTGACGTTTAGTGCGGTGAATAAAACTTTTCCCCGGGAGAATATGCTTTTTTTTTTAATTTAAAATCCAATTCATATAGAAAAACCTACTAAAATAATACTTATATGGAATAATTTTTATTATTTCTTTTATTATTCAAGACATTGATTTTATGAAACTGGCGTATACTTTTGGTGGAATTGCTGCTTTTCTTGGTGTTTCATTGCTTTTTGCCAGTGCCTTTATTATAGCAATGCTTTTTAGACATAAACGTATGTACAATATGTTATTTACATTTATTTGGAATAAACAATGGAATAGCTGAAAGCCCGTAATCATTAAATTGATATTATTTTATATGATATAACTATTAAATATTTCCTGATTTAAATTTTAAAGCAGATATACCAGTGCATTAACTAGACAATATGAGTACTTCTTTGACAATAAAAAGACGTATTTAATTCAGAACTCGTACATGTTTGTTACATTATAAATGTTTCTGACAACGATATAAAAACAAATAACTAACGTACGAAGATGTAATTAACTACTTGTCACCGTACTGCCTTCAACGATAAGCAAAATGCATACAGTATAGACAATAATACAAATTTCCGACATAACAACATTGATATGGTCAAACCAACACCCTTATAACAGTAAATGAACAACAAATGTGGCAAACAAACCCAACGATAATCCTGAATTATATTTCATTACACTAGACGGCACTTAAAGAAACTATGACGGTGTTAATCATGTTTTGAACATGAACTGGGACAATAAAATTGAGAATGGAAATGTGGAATGTGTCAAAGACACAACAACCCGACCATAGAAAAGACAACAACAGAAGGTCACCAACAGGTCTTCAATGATTTGCAGTAAAACAAACAAACTAAATAAAAGTCATTTGAAAAGGCTTGGCTACTTAATTTGATATTAAGCATATATATACAAAAAGCCCAAAAACAGAAAAACTTAAAACAAACAAATACAATAATAATTTTAAACATGTTCCTTACGCATAGTTCTTGACTTAAAAACAAATCAAATTAAAAAAAAGATATGAGACAGTAATCAACGACAATAAATGAAGAGTAAATTGAAAATTAAGAGTATCAGGAAGATACAGATGTTAGTTAAACAGAGTGTAATAGATCAACAAATTGAATAAAAACTTGGAAAGGACAGCAAGAAAAAAGAAAATACATAAACAAAACAAATACGAAAGTAGCAAAAATACAGATCCCACAAAGTTACGACTTAAGTGTACGTAGAGTGCCTCCCCGTGCTTCAGGTTTATGCTCTTATAATATACTAGATTATGGAGTGTGTGTCCTTCATTATCACTGGACTAGTATATATTTGTTTAGGGGCCAGCTGAAGGACGCCTCCGGGTGCGGGAATTTCTCGCTACATTGAAGACCTGTTGGTGACCCTCTGCTGTTGTTTTTTATTTGGTCGGGTTGTTGTCTCTTTGACACATTCCCCATTTCCATTCTCAATTTTATTGCAGACTAAAGGTTGCATTTCTGTAAATATTGACAATGCAATTTCCCATATGAACTTCATTTACGGCTAAAACTGTACCACTTTTACTATGAAGTTTTGAATAAAATGTTATCCTAGAATTGAAAGTTCATATGCACTACTATTATTTTCAAAGGTCAAAATATAGGTCTGTGCGGCATATTTTCAACGTTTATATGCCCTGAAATTCTCACAGTTTAAGGTATAGAACCAATAACTCAGGCCCGGTCGGAAAGAAAATACAAGAAAGTAGTACATATTTTAAACAGAATAGTTCCTACGCATAGCTGTATCTTTGTCAATAGCGGGAATATTTTGGTAGTTTTTGTATCAAATGAAAGCTTGGGAACTTGGGATATTTTAATAGGAGGGCACATTTGGCCTGTTGTTCAGATCAGAAGTTCCTGTTATTGTACTATCAAACTTCGGGGAACCAGCACGCTCTAATATGCAATTAATTGATTGATTGTTGGTTGCTTTACGCCGCATTAGCACAAAAAAGCTATATCGCGGCGAAATATGCAATTAAAGGTATGTTGATTCTTTCCGCACAAGTCAGAATAAGGTACAGTTTTGAAATGAAATAACTGCCACTTTATTAGAACTTAAGACAAAGTAGCCATAAATGCTTGAAACTGCAGAATTTAACATAGAAAGCAATGGGGCTATGAATTAGTGGTTTTATACCTTGACAAACACTAATTTTCTTAACTGCCCCTATCTCGGATAAAAGGTTACCACATATTTCAATATAAACAAATTGCACGTGTATATTTACTGGTAACATTCCCAAGTTATGTCTCTACGAGATGGCACACAGAGATCATAACTGGGAACCAGTATGTAAACAAAATATTTTTTTATGAATATTCTAAATCTCCCCAAAAGAGGTGTGGTTTGAGAAACAGCTGTATTTACAAAGTGCAACCTATAGGCTTGCTCAAAACCAATTTTAATTAATAAAACCAGCATAGTTTCCTAAACTTTAAATGTTTACCTGAACACAACTTACAGATGAAGTTAAAGTATAAACGTCAAGGTATCAATATCAAACATGTCATATAGATGCGAAAGAAATCAAAGCAATATTAATCATGATCCAAAACAAAGTCGAAAACAAACTGAGAAATTACAGGTCATGCAAAAAATGAAAAGCAACAAAAAGAAAAGCAAAACAAGGAATGATCCCAGTCGTACCGGAGAGGTAGATATGTCCCACGTTATATGTGACACCTGTCGTATCTAAACCAGTTATAAATCTTAAACTGTTTGTCACATTCCAGAATAGAGCACTGGATTGTTGTTTCGACAATTGAAATATTTTCGTCGTTATTTGTGACACATATATTCAATAACAAGTAATCACTTTCGCCATTCTGTCCGTTGAATCGAAGATTTCACGGTCACAACTTTGAACTCTTTTCAAATAGTTTTCTTGTGAGCAGCCAGCATAATCATTATACAAAGTAGAAGTTCTGGAATGTCGTAGCTGCTGGGAAATACAAATGAAAGCACTACTTGAATGTTGCTACGTAGACCTAGAAGTTTTAAAGTGTTGCACTGATTTCATTCTGTAATATTTTCGTTCTAAACCGACCCTTACTTCCAATGTCTCAATGTAAAAGACAAGAGGCAGATTTAACTGTATCTGTTTTATCCTTTAAATACAGATCAAAGAGATTGATGAATTAAACTTGTCACCAAATTTGAATGATTAAAATGAGAATATTGTATTATAGTAGAAAATCCTTTTAAAAAGCTTTTGATCATAGTTACATAGTGAATGCTGGTACCAATAAGGGTCATATTATGAAGCCTTAGAATAAAAAAGTTATTGGTTATAGAATAACTTAAATTTAAAGAAATCAATCTGTTTATTTCGCTCATGCATGAATTGACAAGCTCATTAAATGTGATTATATTTTTTTCAAATGCAAGACCCGGTTATGATAAAGATCTACGAATATTCAAACCAAATGTTTCTGTCGATGCAAAAAAACAAATTCTGACAACGAAATCCCTGATTAAATAATTAACCAGTTAAAACAAAATGATGTGGTACTTTTGCTAAGAAGACAACGTTCCACCGAAGTTCAAAGAATATTAATGTAGGCAATGTAAGCCACTTTACGACCATCGACAATGGAAAAAACTTCGAAATCATTGAATTAAGAAATAGTAACGGCCTAATTATAACAAAACCATTTGCAAAAAATCAGTATGACAAATATGAACCAACGACAACCACTGATTGTCAGTTATCTTGAAAAACATTTCTTAGCTTTCAATCGACAAATATATTATTATTTTTTAACCCGAATGATAATACATTTTAAGGAGGAAAACTGAATAAAAGTTTTAAATAAATTAAGGTAACAAAATTCCAGATATTAACAGAAAGAAAATGATAATTTGTTTATTCGATTGAGGAAATTCGACTCATGCTTGTTAAACAAATACCTTTAAGATGATGCAGTATTATTTATTATTTCAAGGTCAGTGGCAGTCCGCTTATTTATTGAGGACAGTTGAAAGGTAAGGAAATAGTATGATATAGTAAGTTGTAATGGGCTTATGGGTGTTTTTTTTGTTCGTTCACAGACATCGTGTAGATTTTTACATGTACTGTATTAAAAAAAAAAAGGAAAATGTTTAGAAAAAAAATGATTTCGATACTTCACAGATGTCCTCATTACTATGGATAAAGGAATTTCTGATTCTTCTGGAATAAAAGGAAACAGTATTCAAAATATATGTCTTTGCTTATAATAAATTTAGCTATGGACCCTCCGGAATCGCAAAAAGTCAGCATTTTCAAGTTTCACATTTTTTTGCAATTGATTCTGACTCTATTAGAAAAATTCTTAAAAGTCTAGTCAACACAGTATTTGGACTCGGAATTCTCTTGAACTAAATTTTAATGTGCGTATTGTTGTGCGTCAGTAGCCTATGGCCTTTGTTAGTCTTGTATGATTTTAATGAAAATTAATTTTAGTGTCTTGTGTATAATTTGGAGTTTAGTATGACGTCCATTATCACGGTACTAGTACACATATTTGTTAAGGATTCAGCTGAAGGACATCTACGGGTGCGAGAGTTTCTCGCTACATTTAAGACCCATCTGGTTGCCTTCGGCTGTTGTCTGCTCTATTAGGGTCGGGTTGGTGTCGCTTTGACACATTCCCTATTTCCTTTCTCAGTTTTATTTGGACCTCAGAAAAATGCAACATAACTTGTGTGGTACTTTTCAATTCTAAAAGACTTTCTTTGTAAGAAACTAAAAGTCTACCACGATATCTGAGTGGGAACATGGATTTTTTGGGTGAAAAATAGCAACATTTATCAAAAAAATTGAAAAACCGAGAAAAGCTTGTTAAAAATTTATGTTAGAAGATGAACATTTCAAACCAAAAGTTTTGTAAACAGTATTTATGAAATGAAATAATTAACAAAACTGTCTCATAAACATTAAGTTTTAAGTGAAAAAATGAGATTGTTGTTTGAATTTGAGATTTACAAAGCGTGAATTGATTATCAAAACAGACAAGGAAAATATAAACAATGGTTAAATAGAAGTTCAGTCGAATTTGAGATTTACAAAGCGTGAATTGATTATCAAAACAGACAAAGAAAATATAAACAATCATTATGGTTAAATAGAAGTTCAGTTGAATTTACAAAAACGACCATAACTTTATTCTAATAATTTCATAACTTTACAGCAATTTATTATTGGGTAAATGATGATTTTGGGTAAGTTAGAGCATAATCATCTAAAAATCGTCAACTGGAAAAACTTCAATTTGGAGTTTTAACTGATTTAAAAAAAAAATTAGAAAAATGCAAATCTTAATATAACGATAATAAAACAAAATAGATTGTAAAACAAATATAAAAAAAAAATCTGATCTGTAGTGAAACAAGATAAATTTGTTAAAAAAAATCATTAAATACTGGAAAAAATTAATAAAATTCATGATTTATTAGCTCTGCAAAGAAACAATTAAATTAATAACCTAACAAGGAAATACTCTTATATATCACTTGCGAAACGTGCAGTTTCTGTTCAAATGTAAATTCTAAATATTTTTATACGTATCATTTCCATGAAGTTGAATTTATTCGATAGAAACCTGTGCGTCCAAGACTAATGATGCCCACTTTCCTTAATCTATATATCTAGCTATGAGTAGAGTAAGATAAATAATTTCTACCGGTTTTTGTAAAATAAATTTCTAAGCTTGTTTTGATACTCTATATACGTGATGGGTAAAATGCGTCCCTTTTTAAATTAACTAAATGCAGGATCCTTTTTTACGTTAAGGAATAACTTCTATCATTGTTTGACTTGTATCCATATGACTTACAATAATTCTATTTCAGCCATCGATCCATTCAAGACGTTGACCATAATAATGACCCTGTGGTTCCTGAATATTTAGAAATAAATGACAGTGCTAATAATCAGTCAGTAGAGTTGATCAATTATAGTCTTGAAAGAAGTAACGCATCTAACTCGACCTACAGTAGAAATGCAAGTGCTTATTATGAATCTATTGATTCTAGAACTGGCAATTCTGAACTTACCAACGAACTATACAATGTGAGTGACAACAGTTCAGATAGCAGCATTGAGAGGGACATAAACGCAGTTGTTCATCAGTATATTAATACACATATAGGAAATACATATGAACAACTGAAAAACCGGACCACTGATATCCACACATATGACGATGCAAATGTTCCTGTTTAGAAACAAATTATTGGTACTGTAGTTGGCTTAATTCTTTCATATAATACTAAAACAATGAAAATAATCGCATAAAAGGTATGATCGAGCACGTTTATATGAAGGTAATACTTAATTTTTTTTTAAAATGTCTAAGAGAAGGAATATAAAGTGTTGTGCCGTAAATCCAACATTGATATAAAAAATCGAGCCCTCACACTTTTTAATCAAATAGGTTTTTTTTAGTAAGTAAGTTGTGGTAACGAAATCCTTTACTTAATAATCAAACCAGTAAAACATAGATTACGTGCACTTAAATCGTCACAAAAGACACTGGCATTGCAAACGAGTTGTAAAATATAGAAGATCATTCGGATGACTATGCAATTACATGTATATTGTTTTATCGACACAAGTCAAATGTTGTATTTGTTCTCCTCTCAATTATGTTGCCAATAATTCTTCAACATATGAATTTAGTTTTTATCTTACCTCCTATACATTTCTAGGAATATGATTTGTTAAAAGCGTCCGCATGCAAACCGTGTATATTTGATATTATGCTAGTAGGGAGGCGGGGCTTATTTTATACACGGTTAGTAGTGGTGTTACGTCCATGTATACTCCATATTAGGTAAGAAGGGAGGCGGGGCTTATTTCATACACGGTAAGTAGTGAAGTTACGTCCTTTTTTAAAAGCAAAACGGTACTGAGAAAAAATCTTGAAGGTTTCAACAGACGAAGAAATTGATGATTAATGGAAATAAATTCATTAAACACATTTAAACCTCACAATTTTTTATTGTTTGCATCTGTTTTTGTAGGATCAATGGAAGTAGTTTCTTTATGCTAACAGCATTGAAGACTTGCTCATTTTGATAGGTCACTAGTAAATTTCACACGTTAAGATAGTCGTTAAGATAAATTCGTTACATAGTGTCTAGTGACGTAATACGGTATATATGGGATCAGTAAATTCCATATGGGGATTCGAGCTTCGCTGTCACCCCATGTTGTATTTAGTGACCACATATATACCGTATCAGGTCACTAGCACACTATGTAACGAAAAGTATTAGTATAGATAACGACAAAGGTAAACATGTTATGACTTATGTTATGCTTTTAGGGCATACGATACAGTTTGATCCCACGATGATTGCTTTACGTTAATTTTTATAATAGATATAGGAAGATGTAATATGAGTGCCAATGAGACAACTCTCCATCCACATTATAATTTATAAAAGTCAACCATTATAGGTCAATGGACGGCCTTCAACACTGGGCCTTGGCTCACACAGAACAACAAGCTATAAAGGGCCCAAAATTATTAGTGTAGCACCATTTAAACGGATAAACCAACGGTCTAATCTATTTAAAAAAACGAGAAACGAAACACGTATAAATAACATAAACAAACGATAACTATTGTACATCATATTCCTGACTTGGGACAGATGCAAACATTTGCAGCGGGATTAAACGTTTTATTGATACCAAACCTTCTCCAAATTCTAAAACAATAGTATAACATCACAACATAGAAAAACACACGATAGAATATCAATTGGAAGGCTTAATTCAATCAAAAAACGGGTTTATGAGCTTAATGGAATCGAAATGTTAACCATTAACCCAAAATTACACTTTCTTGACCATTCAATCATTTGGATAGACTTAATAACGTTTTTGCATGTTTCAAAAGATAAACACAAAAATATTTTTGTTGAAAGAAAAAAAATGGAGTGTATTCCTATTATTCAATTTATTCATAGCTTTCTTTTTTTCATAAAAATTGGTACAAATCATCTTAAAACCTAATGTCATTTTAAAATCCAGAGGTCCATAAACTCGTTTCAATGTGAAATCAGTCAGAATGACAAAAATTGTCTTTTCCCGATATGTCACAGTATCGTTTGCCTTTAAACAAAATATATAAGTTAAAATATATGATGAAAGTATTGTAGAGATATGGAGGTTAACAATGGTAAATGAAACACTTTTTGTTTTTTCAAAAATATCAAATTTGTTTACATATAATATAACAAATATTTTGTTGAGCAAATGGATTTCGTACATATCTGTATTTGATTAGTTCTGAATTCTATCTTGGTTGCATTGCAGATTTTTTTTCATCAATTAAATGGTGCTTTTCATTTATTTTTTTCAAAATTGTATCATAACAATTAATTAATTTGTATGAATTTGATAAATCATGTTTGTATTATCCAAATGCATTCATTTTAGTCATCATCTGCTAAGCGTTGGCTAAGCGTATCTCATGTATTTAGTGTCGGATTCGTGTTATATTTATTTTTGCGGCATGTACATTGTTTATCTTATGTGAGTAAAATCAATTTTAGATTTTGCTATGATTGTGAATAATCCCAGGGAAAATTGACTTTCTAGACACCCCCTCCTCGCCTTTTCTTTAAAATGAGGAAAGCCACATGTTCTTAATTTCCTTAGCTGTGGGCTGTTATGGTGGTCGGCCCAACATGCTGCAAACATTTAAATTTTTTGATGCTTTACTGCTTGAATAAATAATTATCTAACAAGTTCATGGTTATCATGGTTATCAATAATTACCAAAATATTTTAAATGCCATCATTCAAAATCTTACGAACAAAAAAAACAAGTTTCACAGCCTTATGTTTTGTGATTTGCGAAATAAAGAAAGTTGCATATCACATATTTCATATTTTGAAATAAGTCAAGTAAAGTTTGAAGTACAAAGTCAATAGTGTGCCGAGCATCGTGATATGAATCTTCTCTTGGACTGCTTCCTGGTCGCTATTGTGAATAAAGTAAAATAATCTAAATAGCTTATACATATTACCGTCTTCAATGCAGAGCTTGAATATTCGTATGAAATCCTCAAAGTCATCCTGCAAATCTAACAATCTTTGATAAACAACCTTTCAAACTCAAAAGTTTAGATCTACGTTTAAATACTTTTGATCTGAAAATCGTTGTGCATACTTTAACGACAGGTCTACTTTTCTTCTCTTGTAAATGTGATGTTGTAATATATATCGTTTTATTTTTTACCATTTTGACATAATATTGCATTGTATTATTTAAATGTGTGATTCATTTAATATTAACAATAATTAAGATATAGTATTTCATAGTCTATTATAGATAAAAGCAAGAAAATATGAAAGTCTTTTGAATCATTAATTACCTTAGCTAAAATCATAAGTCATGCGGTCTATTCTTTCTATCAGTTATAAATACACCGGGGTATCGATGGCTATAATAACAAGAAAGGAAAACATTGAACAGCGTAAAACGAGAACTAAAGAGAACAAAATACAGAAATTGAATCCGAATGTAGATGTTTTCCTTCTTTAGTGAAATCAAAAACTAAAACTAAAAACATATTCGATTTTCATTTAGGTATTTGAAAATTAAAACAAAAATGATAACACTTTCGTTTTCCGTTTAAGTTTTTGAAAAATCGAAAACTGAAAATGAAAACCTTCTTGATTTTCGTTTTTGTTTGTGATATTTCAAAACGATAAACGAATGGACACAAATAATTATCAATAGTACTATGCTTATAATTTAATACGCAATACGCGCGTTTCGTCTACAAAAGACTCATCAGTGACGTTCAGATCAAAATAGTTATAAATCCAAACAAGTACAAAGCTGAAGAGCATATAGGACCCAAAATTCCGAAAAGTGGTGCCAAATACGGATTATGGTAATCTATGTATGGGGGTCAGAAAATCTTCAGTATTTAGAAAAAATCATACTTTTGTAAACAGGAAATTTATAAAAATGACCATATAATTGGCATTTTGCAGATTATCAAGTGGCTTGCAATGCAACTCAAAAGAGTTAATCTAGTTGATCGTAATATCATTAAAGACGAAATAAATAATGGCCGTGTTATATGCCATTCTTATATAACAACTCAAAAAAGAAATTTGTTTTACTGGCTCAGAAATGATTGAGTGCACTCATTGGTCAGTCAAATGTAATGTTGCTGTCTTGAACAATGCACAAGTAGCTTGGGTCTAAGTTGAGATTTTGCAAACTCTGTTCGTCAAGTATTTTTCAATTGATCAGCATTATGATAAGTCAGTACCAACTACAATGTAGTAAACTCGTTTTGTTGGGGATGAGTGTGTATAGACCTACTCATTTTGGCTGGATCTGGCAAGATGACCCTATATTTCTACGTTTTACCATTTGCCAGTATATTTCCTGTGGTACCATATCGAAGTTGTGTTTTTTTTTTTTTTTTTGTCTCCGTTTGTTTACCAGCGCGGCCGCTTTATTACTTTTATCAGTTTCGAAATATTTTAATCTCCGTAAATCGGGGAAAGCATTGTTTATGTAATAACCTAGCGTCAGTGTGGGGTCGTGCTAATTCAGGAGAGGAACTTTGATTGCTTCTATTAACAGAATAGTACGAATAGTACCTACTAATGCCGGCGGTTTGTATCGTCTTGCCAGACCTCGTTTAGTATTTTTACCTGTGGCCGATACTATTCCACATAGTATTTCTTAAATTATTTAAATCTTGGATTAAAATGTAGTTGTTGATTGATTGCCTTATTCCACATAGTGTTTAATATTAAAATTATTCAAATCTTGGATCAGAATGAATGTAGACGTGGAAAGATTGCCTATGAGACAATTCAACTGTTTAAACTTGGTGTAGACAACCAAATGTGACCGCACAACCTTCAATATTGAGCGAAACCCATATCACTTGGGGTCGAATTTATTCCACAAGTATTTCTTGAATCATTTAAATCTTTATTTAACAGTTGTTAAGATGATAAACAATGTATGTACCAAGAATCTATACTTCAAGGTCATCGTGTATTATTCGTGAAGTTGATACGTAATACTTATCAACAAGGTCTTGGTACCTTCCGATATTGTTTTTGTTTATATACGATACGTTCTTTGACATACAACTGACCCATCAATATTCTACTCAGTCACTGATGACGTTCGACATTTTATAGTCTTAGTAGCAGGTGAAACTCTTTGACAGCGATCAGTTGGGGAATATATATCTCATACAGGTGAAGTTGGTAAATTTCTGCTAAGACGGAGGAAATTGATAATTTCAAAATTAAAAACGTTTCGTATGTCCTAGATTTTGGTACTGAGATGACCGCGTATGTAAAATTCGAGGTATATGTCTCAAAATAAGACAGAGTAAGCCGTGTCTATTATTTCTTTAATTTCTAGGTCTGGGGGATATACATATAAATTATTAACATCAACCTTTAAAAATATTATCTATCCTTGTTCAAATGACATTATGTTCATGTACCTGCAACCATTATCGATCTGTATATCTATACCATATATAATTATTTGAATAAAGTATTTTTTTTTTATCTTTACTTATTTCTCACAAAGGCTACCTGTATTAATTAAGCAGTTTCAATTTTATCGTACATCGGGGAAATACATTAAGAAACTAATCAGAAAAGTTTGGATATTTTATGGAAGAGCATAATCAATATATCTGAATGTGATATTGAATAAAATTTCTTCTTTAATTCGCTTGTTTTTCACAAGTGGCTGATTGAAATCCGAATCATATACAAAAAAGAGGTCGGTAAGGAGAGAAACTCAAGTATACTGATCAGTTGTTCCTCTGAGTAGCATGTTTTACATTTATGACACTGAATCTACAAAAACATTATCTATACGTTTCATAACAAAAGAGTTGAATCAAAAGTATCGGTTGTTATTTGAGGTCTTTAAGCCCCAGTCCCACTAGACCACGATCGCACCACGCTCACCGCGATCTAAAATAAATTTAGATCGTGGTGATGTCGAGGTATGAGCGGCATGAAAATGTAAATTTTCGTTGCTTTCACGATGCTACTACGTCCTCTCTATGCTTCTACAAAAATTCCGCTACGATTATACCACGTTCTCACCGCGCTTATTCTGCGACATCACTACGCTTATCAAGATCTTTCTACGCTCTTCACGTTCTCACTACGGCCATACCACGAGTTATCCGATTGCAACACGATCTTACTGCGATTATAACACGTTCTTACCACGATCATACTACGTTCATAGCGCGATCTTACTACGTTCTCAGCAATAACGTCAACATTGTGTTCCATATCAATACAGTTCAATTCCTTCTATTTCTGATTAAATCGTAGATTTCTCGGAAACAATACAGTCATGCCACCAAATTCTACCAGAACACGTGGGCATGTTGGTAGGAGTTGATGTAGAGGCAGAGGGAGCAAAGAAACGAATCCTGATCAAGCAGAGATGTCGGACCGACCAATCCAACCTAAATTACAACCTATTGCTGGTCCATAAAGCTCAATGACAATATGTTTTAGTGAACGATAGCAGAGATGACATAGATATATATAGGAAGATGTGGTATGAGTGCCAATGAGACAACTCTCCACCCAAGTAACAATTTATAAAAGTAAACCATTATAGGCCAAGGTACGGCCTTCAACACGGAGCCTTGGCTCACATCAATCAGCATATAGGATCCTATAAAGGACCCAAAATATTACTAGTGTTAAACCATTTAAACGGGAAAACCAACGGTCTAATCTATATAAAAAACGAGAAGCATGGTTGAGCCGTTAGAGCAAATGGATAAATTACATTAAAAAAAAACAAAATCTAGGGATTCTTTTTATATATTTTATGTGAAAATGACAATGAGAATGATGGTCGTAGAATGAACGTAGTCAGGTCGTAAGAAGAGCGTGGTGAGGACGACAAGGGCGTGCTAGAATCGTACTATGGTCTTGAACAGCGTGGTGTAAGCGTGGTAAAGTCGTAGTTTTAGCGTAGTTGGGTCGCAGTGAGAACGTGATGGTCGTAGTGAGGTCGTGATAACGTCGCTGTGCGATATCGATCGTAAAGCAGTCTCTCCGAATAGAATCACGCTTTTGCAACGCTCTCGCTACGATTGAACAGCGACCTTTGCGATCTTACTACGATCTTAGTGCGCTCTCACTACGCTTCTACTACGACCTGATTTCAACACGACCGCACCACGATTGTTTTGAGCATGTTCAAAGTTGGCCACGCTCTTCACGATCTTAAAGACCTCATCATGACCATGATACGACCTTACTGCGATCTACACGATCGCACTACGATCATCAAAATTTGCATTTTTTTCACAGATCGTAGTGCGATCGTGGCCTAGTGGGACTGGGGTATTATCATTACAATACGAAAGGTAAAAATGTTTACACTACATGACCTTTATTCAAAATAGTTCAATACATAACTTCTTTTTTATCAATCGTGGTGTGGAGTTTTCCTGACTATTAAAAACTCAAAGGGTCCCCGACCTTTGGACTCCATGATGTGATGATGTTTAGAGGAGGCAATTTCATTTACACCACCAAAATAGTATACAGTTTATATTTGTTGAGTATTTTTATTTTTTTAAAGTTGTTTAACAAAAGAACTGTAATCAAGATGCAATACAAAAAGACGTAAAAAGGCGGCTGAAAACAGATAAATGAGAAACAGTTACTAAACACAAAGCAAAGTATATAACATGTTTATTAATGATTATTTTTTAATTCCTAATATAATATCGATTGCTGCACTTCTAAATAAAAATTCATACATAAAAATTGGCATCCAGAAAAAACTCATGTATTATGCATTTCACAATATCAAATATGAATTAAAAATCAATGAAAATGATAGAATTAACAACAGTATATACATCTATGTACTAATAACGTTTGTCCAAATTGCCAAACCAAATAAGGAAGGTTTGAAAGATCAAATAAGACTTTGTATTTACAAACTTATTAATATCCTCTTTGTGCTTAGATGCATACAGGACGATTTTTGTTTTGTTTGTGTGGTTAACGTAACGTACGTTTAATATGTGACGAATCATGTCCTTGCAAAACCCTCCTCCTTTCTCATCCGGGCTTGGGACCGGCCAGGGCGGAGTTGTTATGGGACTTTCAGCCGGAGTGTTTTATTCAATATTCTCTAGAGAATTTGACTCCAAAAGACTTAAATTTATTATTGATAAATGATAAATATTGATGTTTAAAAACATACCCAGTTGCATTTTCAAATTATTCAAGTTCAAATATAAAAAAAAACATCACTTAAATATTTAACACAAATCTGCCAATTGCAGGGTTGAACTTTTGATTGAAAATGGTATATTGATAGGGTACATAATTTATATCTGGCAATATTTCTCATACTCAATACATTTGAATAAGAAACACATCTGTATAATATAATATACATAAATATTAAGTGTATCGATAATAGCCAACGATAAATCTTGTGATAAGTTGAGCAACACAACGGGTTCCATATGTGTAGCAGGATCTACGTGCAATTCTGGCTGATGTCACCCAAAGTTTTGGTGGGATTATTAATGCTTAGTCTTTAGTTTTCTATAATTTGTC